>JAYRCH010000006.1:1438819-2877638 GCA_037179445.1 Phengaris alcon alcon | reverse complement strand
CAAGTGTGCGACTCAAGGAGTCTATTCATTAGGTCATAGACACTCTTGTAATAAAGCAAGCTTCAAGACAGACACCTACTAAAAATGAAATATTAACTCGCCTAATATTATTCTCAGAATAGGTAAAATAAGAGATATTTTTATTTTTTATATTATTATTCATACACACAGTACAATAATACATAATAACTTTTTTTGTTTGATATTTTTCTTATTTATTAATCCAACACTATAAAGTTTAAACATTCATTGGACACAAATATAATATAAAAAAATGTTATTTGTCGTCATGACAACCAACAACACTATCACAATTATCAATCTCATATGACAAAAAACTTAAACACGAAATTTTAAAATTTAGACCTCCCTTCGAGAAGGCACAATATGACACTACTGCCGTGTACGCGATAGGAGACGTGTGCACACGGCCTATGCTTGTAGTAGTGCAATCTAATCGAAAATAAAGTATATAGGTGTTTATCTGGTCCTAGCTTTCTTTAATCTGTGCCTATACGTTACAAAAGAAAGCTACGGTCCAAATATTACGTTTCTAGCTTCAGTAGGTTTGCCTCGGCGTTGATGAATCAGTCAGTCAGTTACTTTACAGAATAGAAGAGTACCTGGGTAACCGAACTTTGCTCGGAGCTCTAGCAGATTAAAAAACAAAAAAAGAATCACAAAAATATTTTACCGGGGTTCTAACCCACCTCATTCCAAATTTCCGAACAACGCGAAAATTAACCAAGCTGCCAATCCTACTGACATTATAGAGTCAAAATTATTATACAAGATATATATACAACAAGATTGTCTCGTTTAAAGAATAAGAGTACCTGGGGACTAGAGCTTTTCTCGGAGCTTTAGTAGAACTATAAAATAATTAAAAATAAATATCTATACAAATAACTTATATTAAAGTGTCTGTTTGTAATTTGAAAATAAGAGCTTTTCACTAAATGCACATGAAAGTATATATGGTACTTACAACAAAATATCATATCAAATTTATGATGTTAGAAGGCATAAGTTAGGCTACTTTTATCTTAGGGTTCTGTTTTAAAAATAGGGTTCCGCTTCCATTAGTTCTGCGCAAACCAAGTTGCGGGTACCACCTAGTAAAAATGATTAGTAATAATAAGAATCACAAAAATATTTATCTAACCGGGATTCGAACCCACCACATTCCATATTTCCAAACAACGCAAAAATTATATAACATTTCTTTTTTTTTTCAAAAAGGTTAAGCCCTGTAGGCTAACCCTTAACCGTCATTGTTTTAGGCTTGTTGAGAGGAATTTTTCTCAAATTTTTAATATCATGCTTCGTTTCCAAAAATCGAGCACCAAAATCAAAAATTCGGAAAAAATTGAATTTTTTTTACTATTTCGACCATAACTTTTTTCGTTTTTGACTTCCTTGAATAATTTTTTTGCACCTTATAGCTCTAGTGAATATGCGTCTTTTGAGTCTTTTTGAATATCATATCTTCAAAACTCTCCGAGAGATAAGGGGATGTCATTTTTCGTGAAATCGGGGCCCATACTGGAGCGAACGATAAGACATTTCCAATGTCAAAAGATGGTTCTTCTCTTTTCCATTTCTACCGACATATGAATTTAAGATTAGCAAATTTTAGATGCTGTTCAATATTATTTTTTTTTTGTTTTGTTCATAGCGGTAGTAGCCGCTGAGACTTCTCTTGGCGTTTCTGAGGCGAGCTCTCTGATGTTTATTAGTCCAGTAATCGACCAGCAGACTGACTTCCGGCGGCGTTGGAATAACGATCTGCCTCTAAATTCATCCTATTAAGGTCGATTTTACCTAATATATAATATTTTATTAATTTCTAACCGTCCCCACTCATTGTTCTGTCTTAACTATGAACTGGAATAAATAAATAGCTACACCACAACTACATTTAGACCTACATTCCAACCTACCTAACCTACCCACATACACCAAAATAGAACTGTTTTGCAATCTAAACAATATAAATATTTGACAGTCAAGTGACACTGGAAACCCGAAATTAATCGTCGTATTTTAGTATTTTCCTCACAATTTTTCCAATGTTTCTCACTATTTAAACCTTCCCAGAACTTCGACAATTATTTCAAGATCAAAATTAGCCAAATGGGTCTAGTTCGTTCTCGAGTTTTATCGAGACAACGGAATTGCAATTTTGATTTTTACCGAAGAACTACAATGAACCCTTATAGTTTCGCTCTATCCGTCCGTCTGTCTGCCTGTCTGTCCGCCCTTCTAACTTCTGTAATCCTTACTAATATTATAAATATGAAAGCGTGGATGTTTGTTACGCATTCACGCAAAAACTACTGAACGGATTCCGATGAAATTCGGTATGGTAGTAGTTTAGACTCTGGATTAAAACATAGGCTACTTTTTATCCCGAAAAAGTAGTGTTCCCGAGGGATACTATACTTACGCGGGCGGAGCCGCGAGCAACAGCTAGTAATTATTATAAATGGATAAAATTTGGTATAGATGTAGATTGTGTATAAATCTCGGTTTTGGCATCATAAAATAATAATAATTTTATATTTTAGGGGTGGCTCTCGATACATGTGAAGTGGGGATGAAAAATATTTATTCATTCTATCCCATCGTGTAGGGTATTGACGAATAGAAGTCAACTATTTTCGAGTAATCTGCGGCCTCCAAGTTATTTATAAGTTAGTCGCCCTCCCTGGAATTTCTAAACAACAAGAGATAGAAACGTGTAAGTTTCCATGCTGGTAGATCGTGCTAAAAACACCTTAGAAAAATTATTTTGAGAGAGGACAATAAGTTTTGAAGTAATTTAAAGAAAACCCATTTGCAATTTGATCGTTACGGAACCCTCCTTAGACATGTCCTGACATGCTTTTGGTTAGGTTTATTTAAAATAAGATTATTATCAATACTTACTATGTTTACCTACTACCAATAAATGAAATGATATTTTGTATACTTGCTGATGTAGAAGTACTTTAAATATTAAAGATCGCGGTGACGAGGATGATTCTACAAACGATAAAAGTAGCTTAATTTTTTTTATTTATATTTATTATCTAAGACAACAAATTTCCTTTTTTTTTGGTTTGTAGTCATCATCAGAATTGAAATATCAAAATCACAATGAAATTGAAAATAGTGAATTATTCCAGAAAGTTAAAATTACATAAGATATATGTACGGAAGAAGAAGAAAAAAAGATTTCAAACAAAAATACGGAAGAGAGTATAATCACGACTGAAAAAATGTCTAAAGAAGCTAGAAGTACTTAAGTTTAGTATGTTAGTATCTAATTTAATATAAACGTAAGCAAAAAGATTAAATTTTGCCAAATTAATTTGTATATTGTATTTCTTTATTTTTATGGCAACCAGAAAAATAATCTGCACTAGTCATATACATATTTTTTTAAAAATCAGTTGTCCCATGCAAACCTAAACCCTGATCGCAACACAAAGAATCAGGCCTTAGATGTTTAACTAAACAAATATCGATCATGTAAACTCATTGTAAGGAAAGAATATAATTTACTAGCCGTTTCCCGCGGCTCCGCCCGCGTAAGTATAGTATCCCTCGGGAACACTACTTTTTCGGCATAAAAAGTAGCCTATGTTTTAATCCAGAGTCTAAACTACTACCATACCGAATTTCATCGAAATCCGTTCAGTAGTTTTTCCGTGAAAGTGTAACAAACATCCACGCTTTCACATTTATAATATTAGTAAGGACTCATTGTAAGGAAAGTGTGTAAGCTAGGAACTTACACATACGACTTTGAGCTGAGGGAAGTAGGTATATAGGTTAATGTGAGGGCTGGAGAAATCTGGGACTGACCTTATTGTTGAGCTGGTGGTTCTGTATCTGGGCGGAGGTTTCTTCTCACTACACTACACAGCTGTTGAGCGGATTATCGATAGATTTATCGCGGTTCGCCGGCGAATTTGGTATTATATTAACGAGCACAAATAAATATGCGCACACGCGTTCGCGTTCACTAGGTTTCGGGATGAGCTGAAAATGCATCCGGCGCGGAAGGGTATCTAAATGCAAGTGTTCGTCACTCTCTGACAGCGCCCCTTTCGGTCGGCCATACATCACGTAGTGATGTCCTTTGTGTTTATTCTAAACGTCGCGCTAGTGTTGGCGCGAACAGAAAGAATATAATTTACTAGCTGTTTCCCGCGGCTCCGGCCGCGTAAGTATAGTATCCCTCGGGAACACTACGTTTTCGGGATAAAAAGTAGCCTATGTTTTAATCCAGAGTCTAAACTACTACCATACCGAATTTCATCGAAATCCGTTCAGTAGTTTTTGCGTGAAAGCGTAACAAACATCCACGCTTTTACATTTATAATATTAGTAAGGATGCACGTAGTCAGAGCGGTTCGCTACTATACATACATTCAGCAATATAATCGGCAGTCTCCCGCGCCCCGGGCCCCGGCCGTTATGGCTGAGCTACAAGGATATCTGATATCAATTCCAGTGTCAGTAATTGTTCGCAGTATAACTACATGTACCCTTAAACCTGTCCGACTTTAGTTACTTTACGTTCGACTTTGCCCTTTTCTCAACTGAAGAGTAGGAATGATAGACTTTCATTTTTCTAGGCTCGCATCCGTATATCGTAACAGTTTGCATGAATTTTTTTTGTTCAAAAATCTTTTTCAACACATTTTGGTCAATTAAAAAAAACTGCCAACTGAGAAGCTTTCATTATCTTTATCTCATAGTAGTATATTCAATTATATCCATTACAATAAAAAAGGATTTTGCAAATCGGTCGACAAATAGCAAAGTCATCGCATAACATACATACAAAATAAACATACAGTCGAATTGTCAACCTTCTCCTTTTTGGTAGCCAGTTGAAAAGCCATTTCCACTCATCATTATTATTAATTAAACAATGTAAAAAGTAGAGCTATCGTAAACTTAAATATAACAAAACAATATCCATAAATATACTTACACAAAAAATGTCTTCAGGGTGGAAGGTTTTTATCGAAACGGTGTTTACGATGTCGTACTTCAAACAGACTCAATTATTCACGAAACAAATGAAAAAGTTTTTCCAAGTATTTATTGTAGTGTTTATTTATTCATACGAAAAATCCCAGGCTACAACTAGCCAACATCATAATGATTGCTTATAAATAAAATATAGCTTCGGTGAAACTTTATCTATCGTCCTAAAAGGGTTTTCTAAATTCTGAACTTTTCAACTCTTTATCTACGATAGGCAGTCATTTAAATTATGTTAGATTCTTGATTTATACCTATTATAAACAAACGTAAAATACATATAAAACATAAATAATTATATTCAACAAATTTTCATAGTGATTCTTATCATCCAGCAGAGCTGAAAAATCATACAGGTATGAGATACCTAAATCAAACAATCTGCTGTCACTACCATGTAAGTATTCACATTGTTGAATTAAAATAACAAAAATAATATAAAGGATTACGCACTACACATATACACGCGACGAGTGCGTGCTCCGGAGTCGGGAGTTATCACCAGATATATATACAGGCTCCATTGCACTGTTATTGTAAACGCAGCAAGGGGATAATTTGGCAGCGCGCTTTGATGCTATCACGCCACATTTCCCTACAGATACAGGGTTATTTAATGCCGCTATTTGGCTCGCGTCGTACGATAACAAAACAAGTATTTTTGCATTTATATAAGCCCATACATATTATAATTCTTAAAATTATGCCTACCTAAATCCTTCGGAGTAAGCTTGATGTAAAATTTTAGAATTCCAATTCCTGTCACGGTTTTTAAAGCTCAGAGTCCGACGCGTGTCGTTTACTGAAAGTATTTTCTAAAATACGCTAGTACAAATATCAAAGATTTCAAAAACGAACATTTGACAGAACCAATTTTCATACCTAAAAAAGTTACGCCATCTTGGTTTTCACCATACCTCAAATGTCAGTCATCTTGATTTCGGGATCAGTGCGTTATAAAAAGACATTTAAATTTTATTTATTTTCTACCTGGTTAAGGTTGACATACGTGCGTAGTACATATTAGGTCATTACATATGAAATTGGCGTTTTGTAAAGGTAAAACTTAAAGTCGATTTTTTTAAACATAATATATTTATTTAATAAAAGTTTATACCATTTCTATCTATGCACTTTTGCCATCTCATAGGTAGTTCCATTGATTCCTTTACTAAAAAACCATTCGGACAGGAATCAATAAAATCTTTGAAGGCGCTTTGGACTGTCCCATCGGAGTTGAATTTTTTCCCGTGCAAGAAGTTATCCAAATTTTGAAAAAAATGGTAATCTATTGGAGCAAGGTCCGAGGAGTACGGTGGATGTCTTAGACATTCCAATTTAAGCTCCTCTAATTTGGTAGCCGTCTGTGGTGCGGTGTGTGGTCTGGCGTTGTCCTGAAGCAGCAGTGGCCTAGACCGAAAGACCAACCTCGATTGTTTAGCAGCTAGCTTTTCCATCATGATTTGCAGTTGCTGGCAATAGACATATGCCAGTGTGTAGTAATCGTCTGGCCAGATTTAAGAAAACTGTAGTGAACGACACCGACACTAGTCCACCAAACGCTCACAAGTAACTTTTTTTGAGTTAATTTTCGCTCGTGGCAGGCTTTGGCTGCTTCGCAAGGGTTCAGCCATTGCTATGAGCATTTCCGATTATCGTACAGGATCGACTTTTTATCACAGGTAATGATTCGATTTAAAATCCCTTCATTATTGTGCCGGTTGAGTAATGTAACGCAGCAGTCGATGCGCGTTTGTCGGTTTGCTGCACTCAATTCAAGCTTTTTCACCTTCCCAATTTGCTTCAAATGGATTAAAACTGTTTTATCACTAACACCGCAGCCTGCAGCTAACTCGGACGTGGTTTCCGATGGATCCGCTTCCACAATAGCCTTTGTAGCGGTGCTTTTGCTACGTGAAATAAAACTCCAATATTTAGTATAGGAATGTGAAGAGAGAGAGTGTAATACGATAGGAGGGAGACTCTCCTCGCACGCCGGGCCCCTGAAAAGGGCCTTGGGCGGGGAACCAATACCAGGGGCTAAGCCCCTCTAATTGGGGTGGACGACGCACCCAGTACGAATACTGGGCGCATAGAGTCGGTTTTAAGGGAAGACCCCCCGCGGCAGAACGCGGGGGAAACCCGAGGTGGCAGAGGGAATGACGCGGTAGCAAGGGCCGTGGGCGGCCAAGACCTGCGGTCGACTCCGACGACGCGTGGGGTCCTGGTCCGGGGACCAGGAAGCGTGTATGGGTCCACTCCCACACGCGCCGCTTTTGTCGACCACGGACACAACCGACCAGGGAAATGAGGGGGGGGGGGGAAGGTATTTCCAGAGCCCCAGACTTTTTATTTCGGGGGGGAAAGGGGCTGCCACGGGGCTGACGTGTGGGCAATAGGGCTGCCCCACATCACACTCCGGGCGCACAAAAAGAAGCATTGCGCCGGTTTGAGCCGGCGCGGGGTAAAGGGGGCGGGGGCATCGATCCAACGGTGCATTTTCGGAGGCGCACCGCGCATGGGGTCGTCTCGGTCGCGTGGCTCCGGGATGCTCCCTGCGTCTGGTGTCGTCAGAGCGGTTGCTGCGGGCGAGCGGCATGCCACGGCAGCAGGTCAGTTGACCGGGCACGCGTTTGCCGCTCGCTCAGAGAAACAGGTGATCCTGCAACTAAGAATAAAAATTAACGCGTTCAAGGAGCGCGGGGGGGCGGTGCATAGCACACGAGTATCCCGAGTCCGGGACGCGCGTCGTGGATCTCCGGCAATCACAGTCGGCTCCTATAATAGGAGCTTCTGGATGCCGGAGATATCCAGGCGCGGGTCCGAGCTAGGGCCTGGGGAGCAAGACTTTTATTAGGGCTGCGATGGTGGGGGCGCCTTTTAGGTGGGCCTGTATGATGGCTTGGAGTATTTCCTCCCCGGCCTGAACCCTGAGAACTAGGTCCATGACCAGGGAGAGGAGGGACTGCAGAAGCTCTGCAGTCGATGCGGGGGCCTCGCTTTGCACCGGCTCTTGGGGCGGCAAAGCGAGCACTGGAGGCTGCGGGTGCGGAGCGGCCGCATGATTTGCGGGCTCGGAGGCGGTCATTTCTGCGGTTGTGACAGCCGCAGGGGAGTCGGCAGGTCCACGCGAGGGGCGCCGCGAGCGCCGGGTGGTCCGCGTGGATTCCGGCTGCGGAGGAGCGAGCGCGGAAGGCTCCAGCTCCTGCTGGTGGCTATCTGGAATAGCGACGGCATCACAGGGGGAGGCCACAGGGGGTGTGGCAACTTTCCTCCTGGGGCTCGGCTGCTTTTTCCTCCTGGAAGGCTGCGCAGGGGAGTCGGGAGCCGAGGGGGGGACATACCTCGGTGTGTAGTCATTTGCCTCCGCCATGAGTGATGTAGGAGTCGGCGGAGGAGGAGGGGCCTCTGGCTCAGGGAGAGGCGAGTCGGCAGGTACGTAGGGGGGGGGGATCGCGGGCGTCATCGGCTCGCGGCTTCCGTGCGGCCCTACGGTACGCCGGACACTGTCTGCTGTTAGCAGGGTGGGCCCCCCTGCAGTTAACGCAGGTGGGCGTCTCGGCGGGGGAGCGGGGGCAGTGCCGCACAGCGTGTTCCCCGGCACACCGGACACAGGCCACCTTCCGGTGGCAGTTGTGGCTAGAGTGCCGGAATTGGAGGCATCGGTGGCATTGGGCCGGACCGCCTCGGCCCCGCCAGGCTTCGATGCGAACTCCCGGCATATTTAAAAGATTACGCACCTTGTATATGCCGGGTACGACGTCCGGGGCCCTGGCGATAAGGGCGAAGAATAGGCAGGCACCGGGGTCAGACCTCGCCTGGATCAGGGAAACGTGCTCCGCCACGAATCCCAGTTCGGCGAGACCGGCCCTGATCTCTCCGGTGTCTGTAAAAGAAGGTAGGCCCCTGATACCTACCTTGATTGTCCTTTCCTGTGGTGGCGAGTGGGTGAACCAGGAGGCCTGTCCTCGCTTCTCCAGGTCCGTCAGGTAGCGCTTAACGACCGTGTACTCTTGTTCGCTTTGGGGCGAGAAGCGAATCGCACGGCCGTTATATTTGGCATTAGGTATGTGCCCCAATATGTCGCGAAGACATCGAAAGTGATGTACCCAGTCGTCGATTCGCTCGGCGACCAGGGACGGGTAGCGAGGGGCAGATTTTTTTGAGGGTGGCGGCGTCGTACTTACCGACGGCGCCGGTATGAGGGGGCGGCTGTGGTTGTCTACGTGTGGGGGGCAGGAGGCGCTCACCTCGGCGTATGACAGCCGACGGCCGGAAACCGGTGAGAAATTTATAAGTGGTGGCGGAAAGGTGGGCGCGCGGTAACTGTACCCGTGCGGCACGCCTGGGCGGATTTCCGTGGCCGCACTAGGTGCGGCTTGGCGGTCATTTCGCGGCTGTGGGGCCGGCGAGACGTCAGGCGAGCGCGGAGAGCTCGCGATGGGCTGGTGTGGGCCGCGCGGCTGAGCAGCCAGCGCAGCGTGGTGTTGTCGCGGCTGAGGGGCCGGCGAGGGGCGAGCTGAGCTCGCGGTGGTGCGGAGTGTGTCCGCCTGTTGGACGTTGTCAGGTCCGAGGTGTGCGGCAGGTTGGCGTAGATCGCTCGCCTGCGCAGTACGGCGCGATGAGCGTCGCGGTTTAGCCGAACCCTGATCGGCTGTGCTGGGCAGGGGCCCAGACTTGCCGCGGGCCGCCGTCGGAAGGCATTGGGGCGGGGGGGTACCAGTACACCCCCGCGAGAATGCCGAGGGCGATCCGGGGCGGGCGGTGTCCTGCTCGCACAAGCTAGGTTCGGTGAGAATACGGTGGCGCGTGTGGTCCGGGATTGAGCGTGAGCTGGACCTCGATGAGGCCGGGCTGCACGTCGTCTCGGAGTCCGCACGAGTGTTTAGGTGGTCGTGGCGTGGTAGCCACGGGTCATAGTCCGTCATGTTTACGCTAGGTAACACAACATGAAGACACACCAGTCACACAAACAGTCACACTGAACGGCAACAGGTGTACGTATCACAACACGAAAGGCACTCACACTGTACGTGGACGGACGATACACTAAGTGTACATACACGGAGACGGTACACACACTTAGGGGGGCTGTCTCCTCGTGACCCAACGTTGAGCCGAAACTCAACGGGAGGCCAAGAGCAGGGCAACTCCCCAGCAAGGCGCAAATCCACAGCTTATTCTAATGAATAAGGTGTGAATTTGCGGTCGCTATTAGGAGTTTATAGGCACTGCACTAAAAGGGTCGGCACGTTCGCGGAGTGAGCGCGACACTCGACGCGTTTCCGAGCGAGACGGCACTAACGCGGAGTGAGCGAGTCACTACTACGCAGTTAGAGCGAGACACTAACACACGCGACTAGGAGACAGGACGATCCGTGTGTAATACCAGAATAGTGAGCTTATAATACATTATTTTAGGGGGTATTGATTCACGCTGGTGTTTGTCATAATCTTGTGACCAATGACAAGGTGCGCGGCGATGTAGGAGTGAGATGGATGACACTGCGTCTCTGTCTCTGGTGATGTGGATTGTGCGAGTGAGACGGATGACACTGCGTCTCTGTCTCTGGTGATGTGGATCGTGCGAGTGAGACGGATAATACTTCTCAGTGCGTCTCACTCTGTAGCGTGGGTCGCAAGCGGTGGTATCTGCATACGCAGGACCAATAGGCAGCTACAGGACTCCCCTTCAAGTGAAACGTACCGGAGCTCTGATGATTCGCCCGGTTCGCGATTGTTTCACGTCGTCTCGCTGTTGTCCCTCTTTGTCTTCGTTTATGGTGTAGGCAGGCTTCAAGCGGTCAATTGATACGACGGCTTCTCGTCCGGCTCGGAGTATCGTATAGAACTTGCTGTTTCGTTTAAGTATACGAAACGGTCCTTCGTACGGTGGCTGAAGCGGTTTTCTCACAGCGTCGATTCGTACGAAAACATGTTCACATTTTTCTAGGTCTGGGTGTAAAAATGTGACGCGGCTGCTGCTGTGGTGCTTTTCTGGCTGTGGCTTGAGGCTGTTGATGGTGCAGCGAAGGTTGGAGACGAAGTCGTAGTCCATTGTTGTTTTGGCTGCTGGTTCGATGAAAAAGTCGCTAGGTAGTCGCAGATTTTGGCCGTATGTGAGTTCAGCGGCGCTAACTCGCGTGTCAGTGCGGAGTGCGGCACGTAGTCCTAACATGATGGTAGGTAGTTCGTCGATCCAGTTCTTGTTTGGCGTGAGTCGGGCTTTCAGTGCTGTTTTCATACAACGATGCCATCGTTCCACTAGGCCGTTACTCTGAGGGTGGTAGGCTGTAGTTCTTGTTTTTTCAGCGCCTAGTATTTGTGTGAGAGCCACGAAAAGTTGACTTTCAAATTGCCTTCCTTGATCCGAAGTAATCTTGGTTGGGCATCCAAAACGGGATATCCAATTTTCGTAAAGTGTCTTCGCTGTAGTTTCGGCTGATATTTCTTCTACTGGCGTTGCTTCAGGCCATCTGGTAGCTCGGTCTACCATGGTGATGAGATAGCGCTTCCCGTCGGGTGAAGTGGGAAGAGGTCCGACGATATCGATGTGCAAGTGAGAGAAACGATCTGTTGAAGGCGGGAAAGTAGATACAGTACTTGAAGTGTGTCGCTGTATCTTTGCTTTTTGACATTCGGTGCATGTTTTCGCCCATTTTCCGACATCTATGTTCATTGTAGGCCAAAAGAAACGGTCTTGTATTAATTTGCGTGTCGTTCGTATACCAGGATGACTGAGTTCGTGGACGGCGTTGAATGCTTTTCTACGAAGTTTTTCTGGTACGTATGGACGAATGCGTGAAGTCGAACATTCGCAGTATATTTGCCTCTGCTATGTCGGCAGGCTAACTTTCTTTATGTGGAGATGATGTTGTTTCATCAGGTCTTGTACAGCGCTGTCCTTTTCTTGAGCGGTGGCGAGTTCATCGTAGTCGACCGAAGTGGGAAATGATATCGCATCGACTCGTGATAGTGCGTCGGCTACGATATTGTCGGCTCCACTGATGTGTCGAATGTCCGTCGTGAATTCGGCGATGAACGATATTTGTCGCGTTCGCCGCGCTATTTCGTTGTTGCTACTCGTATTAATCTTCGTGAAGGCGTATGTGAGAGGTTTGTGGTCCGTATATATGATGAGATGTCTTCCTTCGAATATTTTTCGGAACTGTTTCACAGCCATGTAGATTGCGGTGAGCTCGCGGTCAAATGCGCTGTACTTGGTCTGAGCGTCGGAAAATTTCTTCGAAAAATATCCAAGTGCTTGCCATTGATTGTTTATGTGTTGTTGTAGGACAGCTCCTGCGCATGTATCAGATGCGTCACACATGAGTGCGAGTGAGGCAGAATGATGTGGGTGCGCGAGTATGGCGGCTTCTTGAATGCTTTGCTTGCATTTCATGAAAGCTTGATTTGTCTCTTCGGTCCACTGAATTATTGTCTTGTCCTTTTTCTTGCAGTTGTGGAGAAATGAGTTGAGCGGGGCTTGAATGGCTGCAGCTTTTGGTATATTTTCTCGATAGTAATTGAGCATACCGAGAAAACGTCGGAGTTCTTCTATGGTGGAAGGTTTTGGGTAGTCGATTATGGCTTGAATTTTGTCTTCCGGTGGCTTGATCCCTTCTTGGGAAACTGTATATCCAAGAAACTTGACTTGTGGCTGACCAAAAACACATTTAGACGGGTTTATGGTAATGCCATATTCTTCGAATCGCTGTAGTACTTCGCGTAGCTGTTGGCGATGTTGATGTTCGTTTTCGGAGGCTAATATGACGTCATCGATGAATGGGAATGCGTAGTCGAGTCCTCGGAGTACTTCATGAATAAACCTTTGAAAGGTTTGACCTGCGTTTCTGAGTCCGGGACACATTCGAGGAAATTCGAAGAGTCCGAACGGCGTTGTGATGGCTGTTTTCTCGATGTCCTTTTCTGAGATGGGTATTTGCTGGTACGCGCAGTTGAGGTCAATTGTAGAGAAAATGACCTTTGAAGACAGCTGGTTGGTGAAGTCACGTAGTCGTGGAATGGGGTATCGGTCGGCTATAGTGACTGAATTTAGTCGACGGTAGTCGCCACAGATGCGAAGATCGCCATTTTTCTTTGGTACGACGTGCAGTGGGCTGGCCCAAGGACTTTTGCTTGGCCGGCATAATCCTTGTTGCATCATGTTGATGAATTCGTTTCTGACGTCGTTGTATCTGTGTGGCGGTAGTGGTCTTGTACGGCAATATATAGGTTGTCCAGTCGTCTCTATGACATGTTCTACGTCGTGTTTGTTGTTGAGCTTCATGGCAGACAGACGAGTTGTACCAGGGTAGTCGGCCAGGATGTCGTGGTAAGACTGATGCTGGTCGATGCTTCTTATGGTAGGTATCTTCGAGTTTGTCGCTGGAGCTGGCACGGTGAGGTTAGTGATGTTGTCTATCAGTCGAGTCTCCCAGAGACCAATAGGCAGCTACACCTTCAATTCTTCATTATCAACTTTGGTCTCCGGCCGTCCGGGCTTGTTCTGCAGGTAGAAATTTCCCGAACGAAAACGTTGGAACCAAAAACGCACTGTATTTTCTTTTGCGACACCGCCGCCATACACGTCATTAATCCTTCGAGCCGTTTCTGCAGCACTGGTGCCACGGTGGAACTCTTACGATATTTCAAGTTTTCCATTTTGTAAACAGAGTGACGCAAAGAAAAAGCCAAGAGCGTAAAAAACAAATGAATTACGGATTTCGAAACACAAATGTATGAAGTAAATAGCGGTATAAATTTGAAATTGGAATTCCTAACCAAAGAAGATATATTTGAGATCCAAAACGCCAATTTCATATGTAAGGACCTAATATAAGAAGTTACTTAAAAGTATCAATTAAAAATTTTAAAGGCTGGGTATATTTCCTTAAACTATTTTCAATTTCGTACACCACAACAGATCCGGTTATTAAATTTAGAAACACGTATAGCAATAAACAAAATTAATTAATTTCCGTCGAGCCCCAGTAACCCGTAACAGTAAACCCCCCCGGTTTGTAGAATAATTGATAATACAACGGAAAGAAGTCGAAAAGTTTGCGATATGAAATATGAGCGAATTAACTTCAATAATTTAAAGTAAACTTGTTCGGATACCTGCTTAAAATTCTCAGGTGTTACGACAGAAGTTGGCGAGTTGTTTTGTTGTCGTGAAACATCAAGCCGCCGCTTGACACCTTGCCGACGAACAACAACTGTTGGATAACTCTTTGAGCACTCAACGTCCCCGTTTAAATGACGCCAGAGAATGTCTAACACAAGTTGAGAGATTGATTGTTATTATTTATGAAGGGTGTTCAGATCAGAAAGTGCAATTTCGAAATAGATTTTTATCTTTCGATGACTATGTTCGTAAAGTGTCGTATAGCTAAGAAGCATTCCAAACACTATTTAATGCTTACCTATTCCTAATCTTCATTTTGAGTTTTAGTAGGTACTAACTTAATTTAATAATAATAAAAGTTTTGATAGAAACTGTTTTGAATGAATTAGATCACAACTAAACAAAGCCGTTGAACCACGAAGTTTCAATAACCGGAGATTATCATGGCATTGTTGTAGCTACAATCGAACATCTTGGTCAGTTTGATCCCAGCCAGGCTAAACTTTACAACTAATCTAATTAGCGGGGGCCTACTGAAAATCTATAAATTCGTCTGTTATCGAGTTACTGCTCCATAATCGGGATTAAGTCTCACTAAGCTTTTCGGTATCGTATAATTACAACACCATTTAAAAAATATTTTTAAATAATAGTTTTAGTGATAAATGAAAACGAATTGCTTTTTGCTTCTCAAGTTCAACTAATGCGTGAAATTTGAGTCAGAATTTACTCATTATTTAGCAATTTAAGATTACTTAATAGTTAATTTATCATTAATAATTTATAGTATGGTAGACATGGGCTTTTTGTAACGGGGGTAAGTTGTAACAGCTTAGTAACTCAGCCGGTTTCAAATGTTTTGTTTCGATTTTGAACTCAACATAATAATAAAATGAAGCTACCGAAAACAAGGTAATTGTACAATAAGCTCGACATAGTTACCAACGGCGATTCTTAATTAGGTTTGTTTGTAAAAGTTCGCCGCAAAACTGCAAGATTCTTTCTCTGTGAATTACGAATTTAAGTTTCCTCAGTTCTAACTTCCCGGCGCTATTAAGTTTTAATAACACAAGCATTATTAATTTAATGAAGAAGTTTGCGATATAATTATATGTTTTCACACAAAACTTCAGTCTTAACAACAATACAATAATACTAGATATAAGTACAATTAAGTATTGTAAAGTGTTTAATAAACACAATAGGTACGTACCCACTTACACAAATATAACTACGACTATTCAATTTATTCGTGAAGGTAATCTTGCCTTGCAATAAATTTAAGAAAATCGAACAGTGATTTGTGAGCAGGCCACGGATATAATGCCAGCAATAAATCAAGCGAATATTTACAAAAAACATACGTTGTATTAAAAGCGAATGTTCACCCTCTTGTATTATGATATCGTGCGTCGACGCAACGCAGGTGTGACACACAATGCGTTAATCTGGGGTCTAAATGGGGCTCTTCCTTACTTCGCCGCAGCACAGCGTTTACTGTCGACGCTGCGGCAAATAATAACATACAAATCCTGGCAGGAGCGCGGCGCCGCAGCAGCTGCGGCGCGTTTGTAAGCGTACTTACGTGCAAAGATTTCCCTTTTGTTTAAAAATATAAGATTACTGTTGTTAGAGAATTAAAAAGGTTTGCCCAGAAGTTCATTACAATTTTGTCTCAAAGCTTTATGTTAAAACTCCTACAATATGCCTCACTTAGGACGCTTGAAGGTAAAATGTGTCTCATACTTGTGGAAGTTTTAATATTATAAGAATGATATCGTAAATGCGGTTCGCCGTAAGTTGCTTTGTTGCTTGTTTTGTGGCTCTTGCCGACCTAACGGTTGACGGCTGCTAACGAGAGATGATTTAGGTAATGACATTTAACATGAAGTTGGTACAAGAATAACAATATTTCGATATAATTTTGTAATGGAAAAATTTACCATGTTACTTACATCTTACTCTTACTTACCTACCTATTGAAACAACTGACTTCGTCGAATACTAAACTTTGAAATGACCATAACCGCATCCCGTTATCTCTATAAAGTTAGCAAACTTGGACAAAAGGGTTCTAGTCCTTCAATTGAGATACAGGGACAGAGTTATGAGGACTAATATTGGGCATAAAGCAACTGCTTCTTGCCCTTCTTGTTCTTTACTTTCTTCTTGGATATATAAATTTTACGGAACAGATGCCGCACAATGTAATAGGTATAAAATGTATCCAGGGTATCTGAAGAAATGTAACTTGTAATTTTACTACTGTAAAGTACGCAATGTAATTTTCTTCTGCATCGATATTTTAAGTGTGCTGTGTTTCATCTTATTTTAAGTACCGTATACTAAGGATAGCTCATACCGAAACGAGACGATAGACTACGCGCTGCATTTTTAAAATAGTAATTCAAAATTAAACTTTATTAATACACATATATACAATTAAAGAAGATACACGTTTAATTGCAAGAGTTCGATTGTCAAGTCAATCAAAGTCAATGTCGCTCTTGCAATAAAACGTGTATCTTTTTGTGTAGTAAAGAATGTTCAATTTTGAATAGCTATCTTTTAAATGCAGCGCCGTGTCGCGTCGCGTCACGTATCATCACGGTGTAATTGGACCCAGGGCGTTTGTCGACCGCCACCGTTACCGGGACGTCACGTTATCAAGTTGACGTGACGGCGATCGTTTGTCCACCGCGACGATTTTGGTGGTTCAGACAGTTTATTGTAGTTGTTTTGATATAAATAACCAAAAGCTACGATGCGATGACGACGTCGCGGCGCCGGCGTAGATGGACATGTTTTGTATTGGCGCCACTACCCGGGTTCTAGCGGTAGCGCATTTGGCGTGCCGAACTAAGCGATATTTCGGCGGACGAGATGACGGCGCGCGCTCGGGTGATGTGCGTGCAGTGGACACACGGCTATTGTAAATGTATGTATCGCTACTTCGGCGCCGTCATGTCGTTGTCGGTGACGTGATGGTGAAGGTGGCGGTGGACAAACTCCCTAACACGATCAAAAATTATATGTCGTTTTTTGTTATACTTACTAAAATAATTTTTAAATGTTCATCCAGAAATGTGATGTTAATCATATATGAAATATACCAAAATTTTACGAGTATTTGCATTTAAAGATATAACTGAGATCTTCACTGAACCCTAAATTATATTATCGATCAGAATTATGTTAATGTAGCATCCAAGTAAATGGTTCTGGTGAATACTAGGCAACATTGAAATAATGAACCAAAAACAAACACATTACCTACCAACCTACAAAGGTGCCTACAATGAACATGATGCCGCACTTTAATGCGCATAACCTCTGATTTGAGCTCGTAGGTAAACAAATAGCTCTTATGAATGCAGCTGTAACGTGAGTAAAAAAACCCATATATATATATATATATATATATATATATATATATATATATATATATATATATATATATATATATATATATATATACAGGGTGTATTCAGACCAGTCCCATTAACTTCGTGGGCTTATATTAGGCCATGAGATAGATCCATCGGTACTAGTCATTTGCTTTTAATCGATTGTTTTTGTAAAAGTTAAAATTTTCAATATGCAATGTACAACGTACATAGCACATATCCACACGGGCAGAGTTGGCGGTCGGTAGCTGGCGCGAGAGGGGTAGGCCGCGCAAACACGTCCCCCGCGCCCGCGCAGGTGCGAATTGAGAAAATCAGCCGATACTAGCTACAGCTGTACCGTATGTAGTAAATAAACCACGAAAATTGCATAGATTAATAAGTAATAACAATCTTATTTAAAGTTAGATAGCTCCGTGGCCTAGTGGGTAGACAGTTTGATTCACACTCGAGAGAGTGCAGGATCGATTCCCAAGTTGTGGCGTGTACCAATGAGACTTTTTCAGATCTCAAGTATATTATACGGACGCTCTAACGGTCAAGGAAAACATCGTGAGGAAACCCGCACATGTTTGGCCCCAAACGTATTGACCAGTCCTCTTTTCATTCCTCTGGACTGACTGAATATGCTGTGAGAATACCGTATGTGCTTGGGCAACCATACGACATTTCAAACCAACTGTCCCAGGCACTACAGTATTTCAAGAGTGGTTATTTCGCTCGGAGAATAGGTACTGTATAAATCATCCAATAAGGGATGAAAAGTTTATTTAAGGTTCTAATAACATTTACTAACTTTTGTTAAGTTAACATTTCATTACTTTAAATTTTTTATTCTGATTTAGAAAAATAAATGAAAATAAAATGAGATGAGGTACATACAGTTATATCGAACAGCGAGTAGCAACTGGCCTACCATGCCGTCGTCTAAGCATTTTAGCCACACTGCGGGCTCCAAGACGAGGATCCCGGCGCTCCGACGAAAATTTGGTCGTCGATATTTACGTCCAGTTGCCGCCTACCGCTGGAGGCTCAATGGGCCTATTTTCTAACACTCGCATGCCTGTGTAATGGTACAGAAGTCTAAAAGATGGCGGGTATGAGTAAATCACCTCCGGTAAATCCTAATGCCTCTGCGACATTCCCAAATGCTGCACATAAGCACATCATCATCATACCATAGTAACGCGTGGTATACGCGTATGACGAAGGCATTTTAGGATAAAAAATCACACACAAGTCACAAACACAAAAACAAGTCAAAACAAACAAAACAGTTAATACTTATTACAAATAAAACAGTTATTAAAACAAACGATAATCAAAATAAACAAACGAAAATTAAAACGAAGATAAAAAGTAGATATTTAAAAATAACACGGAACGTCACTCGAAAACGCGGGTTTACACTTACAGCCAACTGACCAAACGGAGAAAATGATTTTATGTAAAAAACATAGGCATGTGTCCAGAAATGTACCGATAGTTTTTCATATCGATAAATTACTATTTTTTTGCATACGCATTGATTTGTATGAACTTATTACAAAATCTACTGGAGACTCAAGGCGCGTAAAAGAGCGAAGAGAGAGGCGCGTGGGAGACGATAATCGCATACCATCAGGCGATCTATCTGCTCGATTGCCGGTCATAAATCATAAAAACCCAGCTTGATATAAAAACAGTAACTTATTTATTACAAAAAACTAAGAAAAAAATCATATCAAAGAATTAACTAATTTAAATATCGACTAACGTACACGTAAATGTTTCAATTTTCATAGGTCACATCACTTAGCCTAGGTAGTTTTTGAAAGAGTCGAGCGGCACGCTTTAGATATTTGCCGCCAAAAAGCCGTGCTGTGGCCACGCTCGCCGCCTCGTCGCCCGCGCCCGTGCCGCGCCGTCGGCATTCTTTGAATTTTGCCGTAAGTCGATAAAAGAATTATGTTGTTTTGAAATAGATTTTCGAATTTAGTTGCGGTTTTTCTATCGAGGTAAAATGTTGTCGTCTGATTTGAGTTTCACTATTAGGTCGTGTTTAAAAACGTAGTGTTGTGTTGTTAAGTTTTAAGTGATACGTGTAATGATTTATGGCACTAGCAACGATTTTTAAAATGCAACAAAAACACTTTCTAACAACTTTAAGTTTTAACTTTTAACGTGACACCTTGCCGCGGTCACCTGATGATCGATGGATTCCGTGAACTTAGTTCTAGGTAGACTTAGTACCTACTACCTACTAGCAGTCATTCAGTACTTATTTCACGTAAGTAAATAGCTATTAGCCATAGTTTTACTTATTATGATCGGTGTAATTACGTACGTAACTTATTATCATTAATAATAATTTACTAATGCTACTTCGGGCACCCTTTTATACACCTACTTAGTTTCATTGTTACCTACAGTTCAACCACGTTACATCTTTCGGTTATTGTCGTTTTTCAAACACCGTCTGTAATTTCGATAGAAAAGCTATGATTGCCGTTGGACATTAAGAATTTAGTTGCACTGTACACAGGGTTTGTTATTTGTCAAGCAACATTTCGTGCGTGATTTACGAACCACACTGTAGGCGGTGTAGAGAAGGGATTCCTAAAGTGGGTTCCGTTTGATAGTCATCAAGAAATTATGAAATCCAAACATCCGTCACTTTTGTGTGTGTACGGCTGTAAGTCACTGCAATCTGCATACATTAAACATCGCTGAACGCGTGTACTAAGGCGGCCGGCCCGTTCATCAGCTGACGGGTCATTGGCCGGCGAGCGTAATGAAATAAATTACATTGCGTAATGAAGTAAAAATAATACAATTTTAGATTTTAGAATAATAAAATTTTAGAATAATAAATTTTAAAATAATAAAAATTTAATCTACTTCTAGACAGCTTATTCTTATGATTAAAAGGTATAAAATGTAAAAAAATAATAATAAAAAAATGAAATTTTTGAAAATAAAAATAAAAAACAAAATTTTTGTAATGAGAAAAGGTAGTATAATCATATCCCAAAGTTAATGGAAGCGGTCTTCCGGCACCCTATATATATATATATATGTCTATGAAGAATATAAATAATTTACAAGAAGTGCCCTTGCCCCTTCCCAATACGACATGTTCGTATTAGGTAAGTAGACCGGCGTTCATACATTTCTGCCCGGCCTCCTTTTATTTTATTTTTATAACAATTTCGCAATATGTTACATTATTTATTTATTATTTTAATGTATATAACATGAACTGTGGATACGAACGAGATTCCCTCAATAATGACGAAAACAATATCGACAAAATATAATTACATGTTAATTTAATGACGGTTTGTGTAAACCTAAGCCTTTCTAATTGTGTAAAAAGCTAAGGATCATCACGTAATAATAGTGTCAGGAAACCCTTCATTTACATACAGGCGCTTTGGGAGAGTGATTACTACAAAAACGGCAAAATGGCCGTATACATGATTACGGTTTATTCTCGCAAAAAATTTGATATAATTTTTATTCATTACAATAAATCTAGTTAAAATTGCCCACAGATTATTAAAAAAAGAAAATAATTTTATCTTGCATAATAATATTATGTGAACCAAAAATGCTTAAGGTAGAAACTACAAAACAAGCAAACCAACCAACAACCAACTAACAAACCGCAATAAGTCGTGCATTTAAGTATCTGTTCCATGTCTAAGTTGTACCTAATAATTTATAACGCATCAGAATTCCCTAGCAAATATTATTACGTAAATAAAATCAAAACACGGAAAAGATGCTCAAAGTCAGACCTAATAAGCGACGAACTGTGAGAGCAGCAACAAGAGCGAAAATGAATTATTCAAAATGGATTCTGCTTACTAACAAATAGAACAAGCAACACTACACTTTTACATTTTAAACAATCGAGAAGTCCTCTCTAGCGTCTTACGTGAATAAAGTATTTTATTGTTCTAATAATAATAATAATTAATCTTTATTTCAGACAACTTCGGCCCAAATGCTAGTTATAGTATTCTTAAAAACTAGCTTTAGTATATATATTATATTTATATATTTTTATATATATATTATATAAATATATATATATATATATATATATATATATATATATATATATATATATATATATATATATATTATATAATTATATATATATATATATATATATATATATATATATATATATATATATATATAAGATGATACCTTGGAGGTAAAATAAACTATTTTGTTTCTCTGTAATTACGAGTTTATTATAAGTCGATATCAAAAACATTACTTTTAAACAAACTTAAAACTACATTAAATAACATATTATCATACCTGTAAATACGAGAAATGACAATTATGTTTATTGTTATTCCTCCAGTATGGTATTAAATTAAAATCTTTTGTACATCTTTATATTCTTTGCTTTTAACATTTTTCCATTTCAATAAAATTTGACAATCTCAATAAGACTTCAAAATAATTGCTTCTAAAAATATTTAAATAAGCACTTAAAGCACTTAACACTACTTTAAGTAAAAACTTAGTTTATTATTTATATATATATATACGAGGGCTGATTGATAAGTTTCCGAAACGACAAAGAAAAACTTCAAAAATCTATTTAAAATAAATTTATTTTTCAACGTAGTTTCCTTCTACCTCGATGCATTTAGTCCAGCGCTTCTCCAATGCCGTTACACCACTTTGATAAAATGTTTTCTCCAACTCCTCAAAATACTCGTCCACGGCAACAATGTCTTCTTCATTTGATGAAAATCTCTGGCCACCTAACCATTTCTTTAAGTTTGGGAATAAGTGGAAGTCGCACGGGGCTAGATCCGGGGAATAGGGTGGATGCGGTAGCAATTCGAACCGCAATTCATGGAGTTTGGCGACTGCAACCATTGACTTGTGTGCAGGTGCGTTGTCATGGTGGAACAAAATTTTTTTCTTGGCCAAATGTGGTCGTTTCTTCTGGATTTCTTCACTTAATTTTTGCAGCAAGCTTGCGTAGTACTCTCCATTTATTGTTTTTCCTTTTTGCAGATAATCCACTAAAATAATCCCTCGAGCATCCCAAAAAACAGTCGCCATCACTTTGTCGGCCGACAAAACCGTTTTTGCTTTCTTCGGCGCAGGTTTTCCGCTCTCAGTCCACTGCTTAGATTGTATATGGCATAACGCCGCAAAAATTCATTAGGATCTCGGTTAAACAGCGCCAAACATTCCGATGAATCGTCCACTCGACGTTGCTTTTGGTCTACAGTGAGCAAACGCGGCACCCATTGCGCGCAAAGCTTTTTCATTCCCAAATGTTGGTGCAAAATATTAAAAACGCGATCAGATGAAATGCTCACCATCTCTGCTATCCCTCGCAACTTTAAGTGCCGATCATTCAATACAATTTTGTGAATTTTTTTGATCATGTCCGGAATCGTGACTTCATTTGGACGGCCAGACCTGTGGGCGTCTTTGCAGCTCTGTCTTCCACGTTACCCAGATGTGAATTGTACTCAATGCAGGAGCAGAATTACCTAAAACACTGTCTAGCTTGGTTTTAATCTTGGTTGCTGTTTTCTCTTTTAAAACGTAAAACTTTATCACCGCACGAATTTCGTTTCTTTCCATTGTTAAGAAAATTAACGACAGAGAAAGTTCTACGTCCTCTCAAACAAATTCCATCAGTTCGATTAAATTCAAATTTGGCGTTCTATTTTCAAAAAGATGCCAGAATATAATGTAATATTCCTTTTTTGCGTATCATTTTTTTAAGTTCGTCGTTTCGGCCAGTTATCAATCAGCCCAGGTATATATGTGTTATATATATATATATATGTATAAAATGGCCCCTTAGAATAATAACGCCTACAAACCGGGTACGCGCATGAAAAGTGAACCAAATCATACTGAGCCATATCGGTTCAGTCTGTTCGATCTACCCGTCAGTTTTCAAGGTCAAGTGCTAATGCATAAGTACATCTCCGACAATTAAAAACATTATGACGGTTTGTGTGGTTAATGAGTGTATTAATGTATCAGAAAAGAATAAAAAAGCTTCAGACATAACATTTCATATGTTGTAAGTACTACAATTTAATTTGTATTAAGCCAAATATAAAAAACATTTAAAAAGAAAATCATATTAATATTAATTCGCCATCTTGCTGTCCTATTACTAGTAATAAAAAATTAATTTCCCAATTTTCATGGCCAACTAATAGTTGCAACTAAGACATAGTATTTAAATATTTTTTCATTTTTTTAACTATCAATTTAAATAATAATAATAATATTGTTTTAAACACTTACGGATTGTGTCGCGGTGCACTTTTCTTTTTCCCGACGTTTCGGCTACTTTCCAGCAGCCGTGGTCACGGGAGAACCGAGGTTCAATTGTCCTGTTTGTTGAAGTTGTTCAAACTACCCGAAGATTCTTCAATTATTATTTGTGTTCCGATCCACGCAAAACATACTAACAGTATCTTGAAGCCGCGGTGTTTTTAAATTAAATTTTATTTTGTTAATTATTGGATCCAACTAGATTGCAGCACCCAGCCATCTTCACGGTTAAAATTAGGGTACTTTTTAATTTCTATAGCCTCGCGTATCATTCTTGGGCTTCTTCGAGATCACAGACCCGCAATAACAGCAACGTGTATGAACTTAACAATACGAACGAACAAACTAAACAATTTGGAACTTTAGACTCCACTCACGACCCTTGCGGGACTCGAAACGTAAAGTTGTTGCTAACAAATAGAAGACGACGCTAAAAGCGAAATCCGAAAATTAAATTAATTAAATTAGTTATCTATATATTAATACGTGAAGCGAAAATTTCATGTACAGTTTTACGAGAATTGTGTGTACAGAGAGATGAGAGGATGAGAGTGAAATTTGACACAATTAAAGTTTATGCTGAGGAAGGCGTGCGAAAAGCTTAAATTCCTTAAAATAATGCTTTGAAATACATTAAATAAATGAAAATATCAGTAACACACACCACCTTGGATTTCGTTTACACATAGTTACACATACGTAGTGTATTCATAAGTGTCAAACCCTATGAGTTTTGACGTTCGGTTTAATCGTAAAAAACATGAGTGAAATTTTATTTTTCGTAATTTCAATGGAACTGGACTGATATTCTTTTAATTATTACATTAATTATAGTTTATAATTATTATCGCTACCTCAGTTAGCTCACACTACCTACCGTGCGTTTGATATAATTTTATTACACGTTGACTAAAAGGTAAAATAATAAATAAGAAGGTATATGTTTCGATATAAAAATAATATAGCTGTCTCTCACATTATCGCGCGCGATAAGCGACATCGTATCGCATAACGTGAAAACGCTCTAATACGTAAAGCAAAAATCACATTTTCACGATTTTGGACCTAATTTAAGGGACATTCTCACGTTCCAGTCCACAAATCCAGCAGCCTGTCAATAATTTATTCATATATTTTCATGTGTTATCTGTAAATAGATATGTTATTGATTGTACTGTAGGTTCTTGGCAGAAATTCATGTTTCACAGTAATAATACACAGGACTTCTTGCACTATTTTCACTTTAATAAGTATTTTACATTAATGTAGGTAACTAACTGTAGGTACAGTATACTTTACACTGAATACAAAAAATACTAAACGCTCCGTAAACTATACTTTGGCGATACAATACGATGCAAAATATTCTAAAAGCGTTTCAATATTATACAATACAATTTATATTCAATAATTTTTAGATGAGAGCGGCGGGCGGCAAAAACTGAATAGCCCATGTGTAACTCCGGCACTGTAAATTGCATAAACAAAATTTACACATTTTTATTGCATATCTAAGAGGTAAAAGAACCCTAAAAATTTAAACTAAAAGATTGAAATATTATGGTCGAATTTCGACTACAGGGCGATCTCCAGTTATTAATAAAAAGTCGGACCTGCGCCTGATCTCTCGCCAGTTGTGTTCGGTTACCCGCCCATGTTGCCTGCCCTTGTTGTGTATTGCGCACATACTTAGGCACTATAAAATAATTTCTGCTTAGCTGGCCTGGTTTCAATGAGTCCGGCCACCGTCACCGAAATCGGTGTAGGCAGCTATTGTGTAATTTTAGAATGAGTTAGATATCAAACATAGAGATCAAACACAATTAACTCCAACCATAAAAATACTAAAATTATTATGTACACATTATTAATTAAGTAAAAATATACAACGTAGGAAAATATACAAAATCTTTGTAATCTTGTTTCACCCTTTCACCAAAACTTTGCTTAATCTCAAGTTTATTAACGATTCCTTGATATTCTTTGTAACTAAACTTAACTCAGTTGATGAATTAAAGCAATAATTTTCATTAAAGGCGTTTATTAAAACTAGGATTAAACAGGGGTTAGAAATTACCGCCGACCACGATTACAGACCTTTGTCACTTACAATTATGATTAATTAACTCAGACACGTAATAACTCTTGAATTTCATTAAATCATATTTCAATTAAATAACTTCACTAATTGGAAATTCCGAAACTAACGGTACGCAAACAAAATAACGATCCAGTCATTATATTCTCGCGTCCAAAAATATTAGCTACTTTAGTTCTTTTGTCTCAGGCTTTAACTTTAGGAATTGTTATGCATGCATAAGTCTAAACCAACACCCTGAGCCTGAAATACTTTAATCTCAGATTTCAAAACAAGCTGTACTAACAAAGCAGCTTGTTTTGGAATCCGAGATAAAACTCAGAAACTAACCCCCTACTAATAAAATTATTTACACAACTGATTGATTATTCAATGTTGCTGTCGTTGTATGTTATGTGACTTTTCCAACGTATCAGAAAAATACAGCAAACATATACAACATAATGAATAGAGAAAGCTAATCAGTTAAGTGAATATTTTTATTAGTAGGTATATTCCATTTTATTTTTTCTGATAAAAATATAAGTTCCACTTTAACCTCAAACTCACATTTCGCTGAATTCATTTCCAATCCCCCTATCTCGCTTCCACGTTAGCGAAAGCTAGAATCCTTTGAAAGCGGCTAATCTTTAAATCTTGCGCTCACAATGTTACCCAAATGTATATAGAGAGTGCAGACATCGCGGACACACAATTGGCTCGACGACTCATTGTTACACGATAAAACAAAGGCAGTATAAACGTCTTTCAGTTTCAATTCCTTGACTTTAACAATTTACGCTAATTTCAGCAGGGAAACACTCGAGATTCTTCGTTTAATATTTGTCTAGCCGTATTTATTTATTAAACAGTTTATTGTACACATAAATAATAAACAGAAATATATACAGAAAGAAAGACGACACAAAAGGTACTGCTTATCTCTAAAAGAAATTATGTGACCGTATGTTTGTTTTATATTAATGAAATGAAATTATTTTTTTATACAACTTAAACTTTAAAAGATAATATTCACCTTTATATTTTAAGTGGTAATTTGTAATAATTGGCATATATTCATTTATTTTCGGCAAAGAAAAATTATTCGCCACATAAAGGCAACTCATGAGTAACTTTTCGTCGACGAGTTTTGTGGAAATTAATCGCTCCATTCACCTATTAGCGTCCGCTATCGATGCGAGTCGGAGGGCGGAGATCGGATGACTTGTACTTTCGCCGACGCCGAGTTTCCAGCCGATTACATTCACCAATATCACCTTTTTTCTATCTATATAAGAAGTAATGGACGACATTAAACGTTAATAGTACTTTGACGAAATTGAAGAAGTAACATTAACTCAGACTTATATTGCTCGCTATCCCCTTTATTAAAAAAAATACGGATACGCTAATCCATGTTGCTGTCTTTGTCTGTCAAGTGTATTTTCCAACGAATAAGTATCGGTACCTATAAGTATCTCGTTATGAAAATGCTTCGTTTGCTTGAATACTGACATGGTTGACAATTGATTCTTCAATTAATTTTTATTTATATTAAAAGGAACAGTTCTCAGCTACACTGTGTACTTATATAACACAATATTAGATATAAATTACAATAATAATAGTGCAGCCCACAGACTGTCCAAAAATTTACAACAAATTAATGCTCCTTTATATTTTATTTCATTCCTAATAAAATTGTCCTCTACACAAACCCGTTTATTCGTTTATTGGAGCTATCGTGGAACTATTCGCAGAAAGAATTATCATTACGGAAATAGAATAGTCGGCGACCGCACATTCCGCGCTGAGAGTCGAGCTCGGGGCGCACGGGGTTTCGTTAATATTGAACGCCTCCATCACTATCAGCTGATGCTTTTACATAACAATTGTTGCTATTGCTTAACGATGATGAGGATATTATTTATACGAAGAGGTTTATATGATATACCTTGGCGACCTCTGTGGGTGTGTGAGTTCGAATCCAACAGAAAGAACAAAAAGTTTTATATGTTCCTGTGTCATGGGTGTGTATTATGTGTATAATATATATATATATATATATATATATATATATAAAAACTGAAATATTTGTATAGTACAAAATTTTCGTTGTCTGGTCCCAGTAACACAAGTTATTCTATAGACTTTTAATAATATTGTAAACGCAAAAATTTTTAGTATGTATTCTTAAATCAAATTCTAACATTCATTAAACATTCACAAAATTTATCTCGTAATTAAAAGAAATTTTTTTTCAACTTGATTTGTTAATGACAATACGATAATAATATATTTTATTTGAATTAATTTACATTTCATTAGATGCTCGAAATACATTATTAAGTTTTGCACTCACTTGCCACTTGCCTGTATGTAAGTAGGTCTACACATAGAACTTATGTATGAAGGCTATTAAACCAAAGCACAGTGTTTTATAAACCCCAAAAAAGTGACATATACTTACCAATTGCCTAGTGTATCTAAATTCGGAGGTATATAGCGTCGAAAATCCGAATCTATTCAACCCGATTTCTGAAAACAAATCATTACAATTTATTGCCACATGTTAACAACCATCGATTATACTAAGTCGATGGTGATAAAAATGGAGCATGTAATTCAGTTACAATATTTTTACTAAGCCTTTTGATCTCACCTTTACAAAACGGTAATCAAAAGTACATGTCCTTTTTTGGGGTTTCTAAAACACTGTGCAAAGATGAAACAGAAGTGCCTTTGGGACAGTATTTAATTTTGAAAATTAGTAAATGTAGCTTTTAATTTGTTTTAAACACACTACCCTGTCTCTTACGCACTGTAGGCGATTTTGGCTATATTTTAGTATATCGAGTCTAATTTTGTATTCGACAAGGAATGAATAAATAAATCGAATGGAATACAATATGAGATCTGAAGTTGTGAATCTAATTCGACCCTTCACCCTACTAAACGTATTTCGTGATTTGTATATTCCTTCCTCGTTAGTTTGATTTGGAAATAAAAAATCAGATAAATAAAGAAAATGTCACTAACATCAAAAGACAAATTATTTTAAAGAATAAAATCTTGAGGATATAGATGTTGTTTAAAGAACTGCAAGCATATGCCACTATGTTAATTACAGTAATCATCATCACCACCATCACACCATACATCATCACATTATGATGATAGAATAGGTACTTCTCATAGTATTTTATACCGATATCTTTAAACATTACTTTGGCATTTGTGATTTATTTGCAAAATTATTTTGTTGTTGTAAAGGTTATAATTCGGAATGTTCCCGTAGTCACCAAAGTGGTGACCTAATGATGGGGTCCATGATGAATCGAGGGTACTCTTCAAAATTTATATTGATACATATAGTGATTTTAACTTTTTCTGAAGTAGTCCAAGCATATGCTACCAAAAAGTAAGCTTTTTCACCAAGGTATATTCCTGGATCCAAAAGTACTGAACAGAACACTTGAGTCCATATAGACAAATATTTATGGATTCCGGTGTTGTTTAAAGAACTGCAAGCATATGCCATCATATATTATACATAATTTACAGTAGGTACCTAATCATCATCATCATCACCGCCATCTTCCCACGAAACACCAACATACTGTTTTGTGTATATATAAGGAGTCAGGAGTTCTGTTAAGTACTTTTGGATCCAATGTATACCTTGGTGCATAATCTTACTTTTTGGTAGCATATGCTAAAAAGTAATACGTATAATAAGCATAAGTAGTCCAAGGACTACTACAGAAAAAGTCAAAATCACCATTTGTGTCCATATAAATTTTAAGGAGTTCCCTCCGATTCCTCATGGATCCCATCATTAGGTCACTAATTTGATGACAAAATAACCGCCGCCGCTTCCTTCTTTGGAAGTCGGTTAAATCATTTGTAGTTACTACGTTAAAAGAATTTTAAATTATAAAAAAAATATGGTACATGCTGTTTAGAAGTCTTTGTTCTTTTTGTCACCGAAAATCAATTTCAGAAGTCGTTTGGATTTCTAAAAGCCGAAATTAATTGAATTCTGCGGCTCGTAGTATAACTTCCGAGTCAGGGCTGTTGAACCTTGTGTATAGGATTTATTTATTTAGGCGGGATCGGATCGCATGCGGCAGGCGGAAACCCACCGATGTCGCGGTCATTGAGACCCATCTATCGAATTGATATGGGTTTTGTGATAATATACTTTTTGTCTAATAAACACCTTATACACGTAATTAATTTTACTACTCTTTTATACAATGTTGTCATCTTGGCGAGCTAAACGATGAATCGAAAAGATCTTACACCACAATTCGCTGATTTTGTAAAACATCTCAAGCATTTACGGACCCATTAACATCCGTGAAGTCCCTTTCATATTTTTTTAAATAAAATTTAATTTCCTCGTCTCACGGTGCTTGTATAAGAACTTCTCCAAAACGGCTTCACCGATTTTTATGAAATTTTGAAGGTGATAGGTAGGTAGAGAATAGGTTGTTATGCATTTTTCATACCCCCCAAGTGTTTAATTAACTTATTCTTATTTTTTTAAGTATTATTTTATGATCTCACTAATGTCCTACACTATAATACTATATGCAGGTGTAGGTGTATTTGTAACTGTGTAGATAGTAGATGTATGTGTAGGTAGTAGGTGTAGATATTATTTATTCCTATTTATAACAAAAACAGAACAACGTACTTCGGGGTCAGCTAGTTTAAAAATAAAAGTCTGAGGAGCAATGAAATAAAAACAAAATATAATTTCTTTCTATTTATTTTCTTCGGCTATCATTTGTACAATACAAACTACTTACGTAAAAACATGTATCTACACACCGTTTTTTAAAGTTTTATATATCGAGTTACAACCTTAGTTTCAAGTGACCTTCGAAATAAGTAATATGTGTCGCTAATGTAAATAAGTGAATACATGATTTACACTTTAAAAAATGGAATACAATATATTTGGAAAAACACTACGGAAGAGTACTGTAAACTTAGATTTTGTTAATAACAGTACATCTACATGATTGAAGGAATGCTAGTACTTTTTCACAAAAAATCTGTACATTAATTTAAGATTGTCCAGCCTTAATAAAAACAAAAATTAAATAGTGCTAATAATAGTAACATATTAATTCAAGATTTATAATATCCAAGAAAAATAGTGTGAAGTAGTGTGACATATCAAAAAATAAAAAAATGTACGGCTTATATTCTTAACAATTGTAATATTTAAAACACGGCCTGACTTAATATATTCCAAGATAAATTTTGGCACAGTTTTATACATAAATATCACAAGACTCGACGTGCAGTGCTGACATAACAGTTTTGTTCAATTTATTACCAAAAAATATGTACGAGAATATTTTTTTATATTTCAAAGTTCCAGAACATATGTTTTTATGTACTCTTTATTCCATCGAATGTTTTAGGAATATTTTTTACTGTTGATCATGTCACTCACAGCTCTTACATTTAATATTTATCATAATTATAATTATATGTCTTTTGGAGAGGTATATTTCACTATCATATAAGGTCTATCTAGGTATACAACTTTCTATTGTAATCGCAAAATTATTTAATACGAATAAAACTTTCCAGCCAGGTGCCAATGGCCTCGATGATAATGCTGTGATAATACAAAATGCATAGCCAATTTAATTAATCCGAATAATAATCTGTTTGGCCTTAATTGAGAGCGAACTAAATAAGCTTACGTAAATATAAATAAGCTTACTTATCAGTGAAGTATTTATCGGGCGGTAGACCTCAAAGGACTGGGGATTACGTTTGCTCCACCCACGTGTACAATTATGACGTTTACCGAGCGCATCGTATCGTATCGAATCGTGCGAAACTACTATGAGGTCTACGATGGCATCGCGTCGTGTGAAACTATTATAACTCTACCGATCTCATGACTCATTGCATCGCATCGTACATAACTATTATGACGTCTACGATCGCACTATACGTTGTCGACTATACAGATTACGATCTGAGTATTGAATAAACGAAACTGGGGAGGCGTTAAGATGTTAACGCTCTAAATGATACCGACATTACCGGTACGCTGTGACTTCAGATACTTTGTACTGAGACTAAGCATTTGTTATTAGTATTATATGTATCATGAAAATCAAAGACTAATGTTTGGACTGAGATCCCAGGCCCGCCAGACTACCCTTATATTTTTACTGATAAAATGTATATCATATTGTAGTATTAGTGTGTACAATGAACGTTAGTTAATGCCGTGGGCCAATTTTTAGGTACAAGACGCTAAACTTGCAGAAAATTGTACTCACTTTACATTCTAATAAAGTATCAATCTTATATTTTGGTTTTAGGATAACGCGAGGAACAAAACTGAATATATAGTAGTATAGTATAAGTGGATGATCACATATTTTATTTGTATGAAAACTACAACATAAAAATAAGTAATCGATGTAAATTACACTTTATAATATTTAGTTGGCCTTATTCTACTATAGCATACATTAGAATCATTTCAAATGTTGTAAGAAAATTTAGTAAATTTTTTTAAACTTTGGCGGCCTCTACCTGAGAATTGGTCCACCACAAAAATGCAAACGTTCATTTTACACACTAATACTACAATATTATAGAATATAAGAATAGTCTGGCGGGCCTGGGATCTCAGTCCAGTAGTTAATGTTATTAATGTCACCCTCTACATTTATTAATACATCATCTATTACTATTCAATTTCAATTTTAAAGGATGATGGAAAAAACATTGACATGCACATAATCATTAATGTGCATGTCAATGTTTTTTTTCTAATGTTGTTAATGAGCCTTTAACCAAGATACCTTGGCTAATTTTGATAACAAAGTGAGAAATCAAAAATTTATAGTATTGACTTAACGAGCGCTTGTCACTTAGTGAACGTTATATCATATATTTTTGATTTCGAAGATCGTCATTGTAATTAACGATAGAATGTTGGCTAAGACCTCTTTTGAGTCTATTGACATGTCATCAGCACCACACATCCCAATCAGAACTTATCATGCACGATCGCTTCACATTACGAAAATATGACAAACATTAAAAATTTATATGACTAATAAATAGCGTTAGAAAATTTATAGGGAAGACTTGAACTTTGCAAATACTTTGGATTTGTTTATACCGTTAACATCACGCCATATCACAACAACGGGACAAGTTTTCTATGAATACATTCATCATTTACACTATCAATACGATTAATATTTCAAGCATAACGCTATTTTACAATATATTTGAACTTAGTCCAAATCAAGTCTTATCTCGTTTACTGCGTTACATATTGTAAAATTTATTAACTCAATGCTATGACTAAAGTTAAATAATAAATATTTGATTGTTCGGTTCTTTTAAAAAAGACCTCTCATAATATTTCTTACAGATAATTTAAAGATTGCTTGGTTACATACATAAAATATTATAAAAGAGGGATTGAAAATAAAGTAAATTAGTTTAAGACTTCTATACAATTAACCATAATTAACTATTTACAATATTTACATTTGTTTACTACAGCCAAAGCTAGACAGTATATCTCTCAATTTGTACTTATATCATAAAAAAATATGTACGTCATGTTTTATCACAATTGCCGCTTCCCACGCAGCCGACCGCCTTTCGCTGGAAAAAAAATTTTTACGTCAACCAAATGATCATCTCCATATATATACTACATGTAGCCCATGACTTCATACGTGCAAAAAGAAATCACACGGGAACCGTATATTTCGCTGCGAAGGCGAAGTAGTCTTTGTTAACTCAGAGCCAAAACTACTACGATTATGAATTTTCAATAAATTGCGTGACAGAGTAACGAACATTCATACATACAAACTCCAGCGTTTATAATATATTAGTAAGGACGATACACAACTTTTTTTTTATCGCAACAATAGGTTTATAAATGCGGGTGATAACAATAAGTATAACGGATCCCACTTTTTCTAGGCTGTGTGCGTTGTTCTATATTGCCATCAGTAAATTCTATCGCACAAAAACCGGTTCCTGATTATATTTTATCTAGTTCAACTGAACTTTGAAGACCTAATAATAATTAATTAACAATGATCACTAATTAGAGATCTCTATCGCAGATAGAGAGCAGAGGTAACAATTCGTAGCCTAGATAAAAAGTCACAATAGATTCACTTCGCAGAGGGTCGCAGTGACGTCAGGGCTCGATTTTGAACTGCCTTCGACAGTAATAAAATAAAAAAAAGCATAGAAAAATGGTTGCTGTAGATTGTAGACGCGCTACGAAACTCGTAGCTCATCGTAGAGCGTCTACGTCAGCGCATGGAAGCAGTTACGTAATCCCTACTAATATTATAAATGTGAATGTAAGTTTGATTGTTACTCTTTCACGCAAAAACTACGCGGGCGGAGCCGCAGGCAACAGCTAGTATTGTTTATTTTAGTATTTTTACACGACTACGGCGAAGTCAAAAGGAAGGGGATAATTTTGGCAGTCTATGTATGTATGTTTGTTCCATCGTATCGCCTCTACTACTCATCCGATTTTAACGAATGAGGTGTCAATATATTCGTAGTGGCCAGGGTATCAACCTATATAGGATAGGATATAATTATAAGGTAGGATATATTCATCCTACTACTATTATAAATGTGAAACTTTGTGAGGATGGACGTATGGATCGATGTCTGTTACTCTTTCACGCAAAAACTACTAAACGGATTTTGATAAAATTAATGATGGTAGTAGTTTGAACTCTGGATTAAGCCAAAGGCTACTTTTTGTCCGGAAAACTAAAGTGTAATTATGCTGTATTTACGCAGGTGGAGCCGTGGGCAAACGCTAGTAGGCTATACAGGTTGTATATACGCAAAGTCGGGTTACATATTTGAACTTTTTTATATTTCAAATAATCGGAAGAAATCAATAGTAGTTTCATGCATTAAATCCTTTAAAAACTAAATATTTATATTTTGTACAACTTTATAAAATATATATATATATATATATTATATATATACTGATTTTTAACGGATGTCTGAGTTTTGTTTAAATTATAATATTACTAGCTTTTGCCCGCTTCGCCCGCGTAAATACAGTATCCCATGGGAAGATTGTACTTTTTCGGTATAAAACGTAGCTTATGTTTCAATCCAGAGCCTAAACTACTTCCATACCAAATTTGATCGAAATCCATTCAGTAGTTTTTGTGTGAAAGTGTAACAAACATGCATCCTTCATCCATCCATCCTCATAAACTTTCACATTTATAATAGTAGCAGATGTTATAATATGAAACGTAGTGAATAAAGTTCAAGTTTTTCTTTAAAATGTAGCGCCGCGTGAATTGACTGTCACTGCGTTTTAAATCTGTCTTATATCTTCGAAAATATTAATTTAAATTATATGCTGTAAAGGGCCATATTCATCTAAATTAAATTTACAATGTATTTAAGGTACTTAATTGGATAAGGATTAATGCTGTATTGCTTAAAATCGCTTCGTAAATAAGCCATTATTTCTCGTCAAAAGAGTAAAGGTTAAAAAATGGGTATTGTGGGTTATCCCTAAGAGTAGACATATACTAGTTTATAATACTGTAGTACATTATTTTAATCTATCTCGTAGAGATCAGCCAGCGTTTGCAGTGAAAAGGCAAAAAAAAAAATTATTTACGACATTAGAAACCTCTAAAATTATCAGTGTTTCTCTACTATATTATGCATGTTATATACATACATATAAACCATTCCCTTCACTCTATCTATTAAAAAAACTCGCATCAAAATCCGTTGCGTAGTTTTGAAGATCTAAGCATACATAGGGACAGACAGAAAAGCGACTTTGTTTTATACTATGTAGTGATGAACCAGCAAAAATAAAAAAAAAATATAATTTAATACATAAATAAATCAGAAAACTTACATTAGCGCTACGTCAAAAGAGAGTCATATTCAAAAGGCGTAGGGTCAGCTGCTCGGAAATGTCACCACAGCACTCCTCCAGAGATGTTCGATACCTCTATTTGGTCCTCTATTCTGGAACTTATTTCTTGCGCTCTCCGCCGCTTGAAGTGTAATCGGAAACCTACCCACAGGACAGCTGCGATCACAAGTAGGGAAACAATACCGATGGTGATGGTGTACTCCGCGTACTTCGAACGGATCGATTGATAAGGAGAGTATTCTAGGAAGTTATTAGGATTTATAGTATAAACATTCTCTGAGGACGCGCTTTGAACATTTTCCTCGGCGTTATCTTCTTTCTTTGCAGGTAATATTAGCGCTTCTGTACTTTTCAATTGCGTGGCGCGGTCAGTGCTATCTATATTTAATTTTGCCCTAACAAATGGTATATATGAGTCGACGTCTGTTTTTATTTTATCACTGGTTTTGGCTCCGGTCACGCTATTTTTCTTCTTATCAAGCGGTCGTTTATTTATGAATTCATAAAACGAAACGCTCTTTTTGTATAATTGTGTGCCATTAAATGAAGGTTTATTTGAAAAGTTTATTGTGCTAGTATCGTTTCCAACATTTGTTTTCCTCCTATCTTTTATTTGCTCCTTAGATAGTGTAAAATTTTCGTATGAATTTTTGTTCTCGTTCATAACGGTATTTTTTATGTCGTTGCTTCTTTTCAGCGGCAATTTGTCAGTTTTGTTATATAAATATCCGTAGTACCTGAGTAACTTATTTATCATTTCGGTGCTGTACAGATTGACGGGGGGTAGGCTTTCGCTTATGGTGAATGTCTCGGGGAACGTGCAGTTGTATTTGTTTATGTCTAGTTTGGCCTCCGGCGTCGAATAGTAGCACGTTTCATTGTTCGACGAGTTTCTGTTCCAGTTCATCCAGTCGTTCAACCAGGTCTCATTGTTGCAGGTCAATCGATTGCCGTGTAAACGCAACGTCTTCAGTTGGACTAGATAAAATAATAGATCGTTTCGTACCTTGCTTATGTTGTTCATTCTGAGATCTAAATATTGCAAATGCGAGAAGGCAGCAAGAGCAGCCGAGTCGGCGAGGAACAGCCTGGCGAGGCCCGGGCTGGACTTGAGATGCAGCATCTGCACGCTCTCCGGCGACGACATGGGGAACGAGCCGTCCACCTCCGGCATGGAGACATTCAGAAAACAGAGTCTTAAGTCGCGGAGCGATAGCGGGCCGTCAAACGTACTCGACGACAGGGCTTTTATGGGATTGTTCGATAGATCTAACATTTCCAATGACAGTAGGTCATCGAACACGTGATCTTCGATGTAGCTTATTAGATTATTTTTAATCAATAAAATTTTGAGATTTGGTAAATTCCTAAAATCTGGTATAGATAGGTTCTTTATTAAATTATCGTTGAAAGATAGATACTTCAGTTCATCGGGCAATGATTTTGGTACGGAGTTGAGGTGATTTTTGTTTACGTTTAAAAATAGAAGCATTTCCAAGCGTCCCAAGGAATCGTCTTCGATCGAAGAAATATTATTGTCCGAAAAGTCTAACGATTGCAGCAGAGGATAACTATCGAGGTCTCCGCAGCGTATCGCGGTAATGTTATTACCGACCAGAGATAGGAAGCGAACCGAATGTGTAAACGCTTCGGGAACTTTGGAAAGGCCCGTCCTCGAGGCATCAATCTGCTGTAATCTGCGTCCCGTGCCGACCAACAATTGCGTATCCAGCTGTGTAATCCCCAGATGCGGGTTGTCCGTTATCAGCAGGCGCGCGAGATTGGGCAGGTGCTGCAGCGCGGCAGGCGCCACCGTCTGCAGCTCGTTGTGCGAGATGTCCAGATGTTGCAGCAGCCAGTTGTTGAAATAATTGTCGTTCAAATGCTTTAACCTGTTTCTGCTAATGTTAAGATGTTGAAGATTGTTTAAAGGCATGAACACGTTTGTCATTACGGTCAATAGGTTGTCGGAGACATCGAGAGTTTCCAACTTCGTCAATCCTACGAAACTATCCTCAAAAATGCTATTTATTTTGTTTCTTCTTAATATTAACTGCCTCAAATTTATGAAATCTCCAAATAGTTCCTTACTTACAGACTGTAATTTGTTAAAAGATAAATCTATCTGACGTACTTTCAAAAATTGTACGTTTATAGTTACTTTCGATATACTGTTATTCGCCATCGAAATAGCGTTGGTACTCAACGTGGGAAAATCAAAAACGACGATGCTCAAATTGCATATGTTTTCGTAGTGCACCGAAACTTCGGTGTATGTTTTTGCAAATTTGTGAATTAATTTGTCCGCCAGATCCTCATCACAACACACCCGAGTATCATGGGATACCTTATTTTCCTTCAGGGATATATTAAACGATAAGGGCAAACAGGATGTTTTATTGTGGTTACTTTTGCAGACGTCCGGGCACGTCGTGACCGAGTATCTTATCGTCCAAGTTACGATTAAAAAAGTAAATAAAAACTTATCAGCGACGCCAGCCATACCGATCGTCATTCTCGAGAACTAAGCGGGGTTAAAAATTAAGTAACTCAAAAGTTCAACCGACTGAAACTTACGACGAATCGAATTCGTATTAATTTGTTTCGAATATAAACACATCATAGTTACAAGGATATCACGGCACAGTCACTACGTCAGCCGAAACACAAACAGTCACTATTGTCATCGCGATGGGTCACTCCGAGCGCAGAGCACGTGACGGGTGTGTGCAGCGTGTCAATGAACAGCGGCGTGTGAAGTCGCGGCGTGACGGCGCGGCGGCGACGGCGGGTCTGGCCGTACTGGCCGCGAGCGAGGCTCGGCCGCGGGGCGCCGGCGCCCTGCCACATCTCGCATCCTCTCATTTTTATATAGTCAACTAACTTCTACGCCGCCACTATTTATGTGTGTCATACGAGGCCCTCTCTAATACGTAGGTGTACATCATTTTGGGTAGAGTATTCGGAGGTGTTATTTATATTTCTCGACCGCCCCGCTTGAAATTGCTCCCCGTTGAGCTCGCGCAGCGGAAAACTATGATTTAAACGATAAATATTATTTTTGATTTGCTTCTAACACTTCTCGCTAGGAAATCGTATTATGTAACTGGGTACTTACTCTGGCAAATCAAGGGAGAAAATAAAGCAAGTTGGAAAAACAATTTAAGTAGCTTTATGCACAAGTATTTATTATTCTTTTTAGTATCTAGTTATTTTACTTAACTCACCAAATAGTAAATTATTTGTATCGAAAAAATAATTCTTTAATCTTAACAACAATTTGTACAATTATGTAGAAGCCTGTGGACTGTGGTACTGTGGTGTGTGTGTGTGGTGTGGTGGTGGACAAGTAAGGAAAATGCAGACACTTGATTCCCTCTTTTGTTTTTGACCCTAATTTCCTACACATAGATCCTATTTGAAAAATTTTGCACCATTTTCAAAACATAATTTTTTTTTTCAAAATTTTGTCTTTTGAAAATGACAACTCAGATTCTAACATCATCATGTGTTTGGTATCAAGCACATTACAAATATATATACGTGTTAAATGTATATTATGACTTAAACGCTATGATATATATATATATATACACGCGGTCGTACAATTTGTTCAACTCAGTTGTCCAATTTTCGAACATCTATACATATAATAAATTCGTAACTGGTCGCTATATAAGAAAAGCTATTACAAGGGGGCTTTATGAACGACATAGAACCCAAAACAATGATTTTTAGAATTTTTGTACGCGCTAATCTCAGAATCTACAGGACGGATTTTTATGAAATTTGGTATGGTAGTAGTTTAAACTCTGGATTAACACATAGGCTACTTTTTGTTGCGAAAAGCTGCACGGTTCCCGCGATATTTGTTTTTGCGCGTACGAAGTCAACGGCTTAACCGATTTGAATGCGGTTTTCACTAATATATTTTAGTTTGCTCCACTTAAAATTTTATGTTTGTTTCGTTTCAATCGGTTCATAGATATAAAAGTTATGTCAGTCTAAAGAATATAACATATCAAATCCTATGGAATAAGTGATCAGTTGACTTTGCTGAAAATTTATTTCAAAGGCACATCTACAACATAAACACTAACAATATAATTAGGTACATTAAATAAGACTTAGTGTTGTGTGTACGTCAATTACAGATATGCACAACATTATTTCACAAATATAAACATAGTCAAAATTATAAGAATAACTAATTAACGTGCAATAAATAAAACTAAAAAAAATTAAAAAGAAGTAAACTAATTCACATAAAAACAATGAAACTAGAAATAAATAAAATTAAAAATACATAAAAAATGACATTTGAATAGTAATAATAATCATGTTATGAAATAAAATTAAAGTATAATTATATTTTTAATATCTTCCTCTTAAAAGACGAGCGTTGGTCATTAAATATGTCTAGATCAAGAATCCTGTGCCAGTACAATTTACGTAGGTATAATAATAATAATAATAAAAAAGCCTTTTATTGCCATAATAAATTACAATTTTAACAAACATTACAATATTATATAACTATTTTTAATTTAAAAATGTGCATGCAGTTTTAAATACAGAGAAAAAGAAACAATCATTGATAACAATAAAAATATTATACAATATAATATTTCATGACTATTGTATTTAACTGAATCATAACATTTTGTATTTTAATAATAAGATTCCTTTTTTTTCTTATTTAGATTAATTAGAATTATTTAATGATAATTTTATTATTATTATTATGTTTGGATTAATTAATTTATTATTGTTTATTACATTTCTAGGTATAATTAATTTAATTTTTATACAATAATAATCCTTACCATAGTTGTAGCATAATATTCAATATAATATTTATTCGTTATTTATCAAGGACCTCTCTATAGAGTGAAGGCCTCCTCCATATTTCTCCACACTATTCTGTCATTTGCTTTAATTGTCCAATCCTTTCCTGCTGCTTTTATAATTTCATCGAGCCATCTTTCTGCCGGTCTGCCTCTAGTTCTCTTTCCTACAGATCACTTCCATAAAATTACATTTTTGGCCCATCTGTCCTCTTTCATGCGCGCAACATGGCCAGCCCATTTCCATTTCTGTCTTTTACTATGTTCTAGAGCATCTATCAATTTTGTTACTTTTCCTTTTTCTGCGCTTCTCTTTTTGTGTCTTAGTCTTGGGTTCATTATGCTTCTTTCCATGGCTCTTTGTGTTGTTATTAACTTGTTTCTTGTCTGTTTATTAAAAATCCATGTTTGAGATGTATAAGTGAGAGAAGGTAAAACACAAGTGTCTATTACAATTTTTTTCAGCTTCATTGATGTGTTTGACTTAAGAACTTTCTGGCGCTTTTTTTAAATGGTGGCCGATCAAATTTTATTGTGTAAGTTTTTATTCTGATTTAATAGTTATTTTGAAACCATAATATTTAGGGGCTAGTTCACAGCGAGACGCGACTCGACGAGACGTGGAGCCACACTTTCAAGATTCGAACTCTTGCAATGAAACGCGTATCTTCTTGTGTAATGAATAAAGTTCAATCTAGTCACGTCTAGTCGCGTCTCGTCACGCTGCGCAGCGCGGTGTAGCTCGAAATTTGAACTCTTGCAATGAAACGTGTATCTTCTTGCGTTGTAAATAAAATTCTTCCATATTATTAAAACAATCACTCTGCCAAAAAAACTATACACTCAGAAATGTGAAAAACACCGAACCCTTAGCTTGATCTCACATCTTATACTTTAAACGAGCCAATCTTGTAATAATTTTTAATTTACTAGAACTCCAAACAAAGCTCCGGTTACCCAGGTCGTATATCTGAAATCCATATCAAATTATTCAAAATAGAATTAAGCATATTTCTGAAAACTATTAGGAGCAGTTTGGATTTAGAGAAAATAGAGGAACACGGGAAGCAATCTTAGCTACAAGGCAAATCATGGATCGAAGGATGGATTTAAGTCTGGATAGTCTATATGGATCTAGAAAAGGCCTTTCATAAATAAAGATAAAGTCGGAATAAAAATAAACGGCAATAAAATACATTTTATACGATTTACGGACGATTTTGCTATAATTGATTTATAATGGAATTGCTATAATTACAGAAAGTCGAGAAAAATTAATAGAGTTAATAATTGACATGGATACGATTTTCAAAGAATTCGGTCTGAACATAAATTATTATTAAACAAAAACAATACATCCAAAACCCTTACCTGAACACAACTATGAAATTAAATATTCTAGGAATATAATAAGTCAATTCTGTCAAATACCTCGGCAGCATTATGACAGCAGACTGAATATGCAATCCAGACATAGTGGCCAGAATTTCAATAGCAAAAACAGCATTAAATAGCGTAAGGCATCTATGTGTCTTAATAAGATGTCAAAATTAGGCACAGGATCGATGTGTATGGCGACTACTCCAACGAAAAGAGCCCAGCTCTAAGTTTTGAATGAATAAATAAAGTTCAATTTTGAATTGAAATCTTAAAAATGCAGCGTCGCATATATTTTAAGACGTTTAGGCACAAAAATCATTAAAAATGTCGAAAAAAATAAAAGAAGAGGGAGCAAAGACTTTGCCTAAATAACATCAAAACAATCAGCTGTGTGAGGTCAATGACAATGACAATGATGTAATTTTATTTAGTGTAATTATTTTTCGAAATTTCTAATATTATTATAGTTTAATTTTAGAAGATCATAATATTATTATAGTTTAAACGAGCAATTCTTCTATTTCTAAGGTTGTTCAAAATCAATTATGGATATTTTGGGTTTGTTATCTACTGTTTATGTAAAGACGTTTAGACACAAAAATCATTAAAAATGTCGGAAAAAATATTATACAAAATAATATTGTGATTGTGAATGAGATGTAATTTTATTTAGTGTAATTATTTTTCTAAATTTTAAAATTATTATAGTTTAATTTACGTAGATCATATTATTATAGTTTATAAAAGCAGAGCAATTCTTGTACTTATAAGGTTGTTCAAAATCAATTATGGATATTTTGGGCTTAATTAAGGTAATTAAAAAATGTGCACAGAAAAAATACAACGATAATATTCACTGTCTACCGAACTGCAAGAAAACACAATTAGGAAACTAAATGGGACTAGTTAGTGCAATTTTTGTTTCGCCAATTATTATTTGTGGTATGTTTAAAACATCAGTGGACTGCAGGCGGGCTGCCAACTGCCAAGGGTAAGGTTCATTAGGTCTCGAGTTACCCCGGGCCCGCTGCGTCAGCCGTCCCCTGCTCCGCGCCCGCCCGCGCCGCCCGTTAGTTACCCTAATGACAACGATTTTGTATCGTAGCGCAATTTTAGCTCCACGCGGCGGTACAATTTACTGTTAGTCTTTATTCACTAAATTTTTTTATTAAAATGTCTTACCTAATTTTTATAATTTCTTTTACTAGGGCCTCTAGTACCTATGAAAACGAATTAACCGAATGAATGGTATTGTGACTGTTTTTTTTGGATTTAGTGTCTATATAAAACTATGTTTTCTGGCATGTAATAGGATTTACTAAGATCTCAATTAGTTAATATAACCTTGACCTGATTTTGGAAATTACGATTCGATTCGATTTGGATTTTCTAAGTTCAAAATTTAAATTCATTTAATTTTCCACTACCGAAGGACTAATTTTAGTATCGAGCGAAATACAGCAATCTATATATATATAATTGAACTTAGACTGAAGATAATAAAATGTACTCATTAATTTCTGGTACTAATCTATTCAAATAAGCGGCCGCGTTGTAACATACAAAAATCAGTAATGATCGCTTGTAATGAGGTAGATACTAGATACACGTCCCTTTTTATATGGTGCACCGCAAACCTTATTTCCTGACGATGATTTATCTCATCTCGTGGTCGGACAAGAGGTCGAGGGTCGCGTTTTATAAATGTATTTGGGCTTTTCTCCGAATGCAATGCCACAAATGTGGCCAACTTTTATTAGGTAACTAGCATTTGCCCGCGGCTTCGCCCGCGTGAAATTGAGTTATAAACGATATCTTTATAATAATATAAAACTTTCATCCCTTTTGAAAAATCCTTCCTTAGTGGATGCGTACGTCATATGAGAAATATGTGTGCAAAATTTCAAATTTCTAGTCTCAAGAGTTTGGCCTGTGCGTTTATACTTCAGTCAATCAGCTTTGCCTTTAATATATATTCGTTATTGTTTTAAAATTGATTCTATAGTTTTCTTAAACTTTTATTTACAAATAGCAAACAAATGAAATTACCTATTTTTATGGAAATAATCTGTACGGGACGAGAGGGATTGATGACACTTGATCCTTATAGGAGACATAGTACACTCAATACGTTGAACCTGTAAGAGCAATATCTAGTTTTACCTTTTACAGTGGTTATGTCGGTAGTATACGATACCAGCTTAATATTAGTAAAGATAATAATTTTCATTACGTCTAAACTTGAAATTTTAATATTAAAATAATACAGGCAAAAGAATACCTACAATCTACATATAGCTCGAGAGCTAATACCAATTTTAGAGCAGGTACTTGAGGCATCCTGGCAACTTGTCGTAAGGTCATAAGTTCCTCTTCTATTCCGTGTACCCAACACGGAACCGCGGAACCTGTTTGGGCTAAGTCAATACTTAAAATTTAAAAATGTAATTTTTTTCCAAAAATATATCTGAGGCAATCTGAAATTTTTGCTGAATTGTAGATTAATAAAATAATTTCAAAAATAAAGATAGGCTATGACGTACATTTGACAGAACAAATATTCATACAAGAAAAATTTACGCCATCTTGATTTCACCATACCTCAAATGTCAAAATGCCCCAAACAACCCCCAAAAGTGGAGCTATTTAAGTGGGGTCAGTTTTTGCCTCGCCATGCCTTGTCTAATATATACGTCTATGAGTTTATATTTATACAGTTGAAAAAATAAAGGCAGGACATTTAGTCGGGTCCAAACTTGCCAGATTCCATGTTGGGGTATTATAGGAAAGGTTGAGGTTGTTATTATATGACAAGTTGCTAGATTGCCTCAAATACCTGCTCTAATTTTGGCATAATAATAATGGTACGGTTTTATATTTTTACTTCAAAGCTCCTATTTCCCTGACGTTTTTTTTTTAATAAACAAAATATATTAAAAGTACTAGGTCACACCTTTATCTCAGATAATAATATAATTTTGCAAAACGTATGAATGAGTATTCTTATTAGTATTCTGGAATGAGTATTATTTGATAATTCGAAGAATAGTACAATATTCAATATTCAAAGACAATTAGTAGATATTCAATAATTCAACTGTTTATATAATTGCTTACGATAAGCGTTTGTAACATCCGCGAGCTATTGGCGGAGCGAGGGTTGTTGCACTAAAGTCTATTTGTCCCACCTGCTCTAGGCCAGCGTGGTAAACAGCCTTTGTGCTCATTACCCGCCCTGCGCCCTACGCCCTGCGCCCTTGTGCTCAGTGAGCGAGACGACTCTCTCACTTAAAACTTACAAATAAATTAAAGTCTTTCCAGTATCACTTAAAAAACTTTTATTTCTCCATCTTTTATATGTTAAAACTTCTAGTTCACAATTGCTGTCGCATATTTCGAACTTAAACAAACTGAACATTGAAAATTTATACTATTCAAAATGTAAATTATTGAAAACTGTATTTTTTTTATCCCATTAAGCTCAATTCAAAATAGACAGTCGTCGACATTAAATGAATTACGGTCTGATGAAAATGTTCCAAGTGTGCACATACACGCGACTGGATAAAATATTGTGAATGTGTTTTATACTGCTGATATATTGGCAGGGAAGACTTATTGCTATATTAAGCTGTTCGCTTACATCATGTTCGTAGTTCACACGAACAAAGCTTAGTTTAAACTTTATTCTAAAAATAATTCTATATGGGAATTAGGATGTTTTCATTTCATTCAGACGAACTTGAAATTATCATTGCCATTTTCAACGCTTGTCAAACGTTGTTTATCTTTTGAAGAATTGGTAGATTTTCAATACAAAAAGTATATTGCTTTAACCCAGAAAAAAATAGTATGCTCCTCTTGCCTCTTAAATATATAAATACACATAAAATTATTTTGATAAATTCAATATTGTTTTACATAAAAGCTAAGATTAATTTATTTGTATTAATTAAATTAATAAGGATAATGTTGGTGTGTGTGCGTAACGACACCGTGAGTATAACTCCGCAAGTTACCCCGACTCGAGCGCCTGAGGCGAGTGCTATATTGAATATTCCTGAATAACAAACAAAACGTTATAATTGGTAAGCTTATGCCGCAATACTCGGTTTTGATTACACAATTATACTTATCTAGTTATTTGTAAGTGAGAAACGTACGTATTACGTAATATATATGTCGCAGCCATCAGGGGGTCTAAAAAGGCCACTTAGGTGTTTCATATTAGGTTTCATATATATTAAACTTACATTATGTGCGCCATTTTACGCATTTCCATTGAAAACTGACAAAATTGATGTTTTCTAATATGATAAAATCAGATGAATTATGTAGCCATTTTACCATTTTGTGATTATTGTATGGAAAAAATTGAAAGCCAGCTAATTGGACGCCTGATCAACAGCGCAAACAGTGAATGATCAAAACTAATTGTTATTAAAAAATGTGTCACTTATGTTTTACTAAAGTTTTACCATTACTTAGTGGTAGAAAAATAGTTGCACATAATTTGTGAACTCATAATCGCCCTTATCAAACATCACAAATCCATCAATATCAAAAACGAAATGACTAACTAATAAGCTGCCTAGCCATCCAATTATGTGACTAATTTAACCAGATTTCTACGATATATAGATTTATATTTATAGATTATATTCTTGGGTATTAATTACCTTTCGTAAGAGTAAACTTGTTTCGTATGTTTGAAACAATAAAAATATGCAGTCTCTTCTAAAACAAAAATCAAAATAAAATCTTATTTATCATCATAAATAATGATTTACTCGTATATAATACAAATTGTTAATACAGCAAAATAAATATTTAAATATCCTACTTGTGTTAACTTGTATTCAAAAAAATATAAACCTCATTATAAATTTATTGGTCTCATGTCGTGAGTGAAAGAGCGGCCGCGATGACAATAGCACAGATACCCAGATGAGTGGGTGACTGTCACGAACTCAACCTGGACGTCGACTTTGAATAAAAATTTTACTCCATTTTATACTAAATAATGCTTCTTGTATTCTCAATGTCTAAATTTTACTGGATATAACATACTGGACTGAGATCCCAGGATCCGTCATATATAGAGGATAGTCCGCCAGACTATCCCTATTTACTTTATTACTGACAAAATGTATTACTTACTTATAGTAGTATTAGTGAATCGTTGAACGTATGCATACCCGCCATGTCTCTCAGCTCTGTGCTCAGTTCATATGGTCCGTCCAGTGCCTGCTTCCAAATATCACCGTAGAAATGATTTTTTTCTACGGAAGAATAGACAAAATGACAAGGAAATCAGTCATTTTGTCCATATTGTCTGTCAGTATGTCTATTCTTGTGTAGACAAAACGCATTTGTATGGTGGCCATGCTAAGAGTGCAGGTAAAACTTTTTAATATTACGCGTAGATAACATAATAATTATGTAGTGTATTGGCAAGGCAATAAACGGTTCGGGAGGGCGAAATGTTCATTACCGGCTTTCATTCGCGACTGACGAATTTGTCATCAGCCGGTTAATATTCAAATTTACGCAAACGACATTATGGCGCGGGGATATTGGAAGTTACTTACTACCCTAACCGGTTCATAAATAATAAAATTCAATTTAGGATCAAGATGAAGGAAAAATGGTTTCGCCTCCTGTGTAAAATGTAGGTTTTTGTGCTATATTATACCTGATAGATTGACTAGGTATCAAACAGTCGGTGGAAGGTAACTTAATCAGCTGCATTGAATAAGATAAGACAAAAAAGATACGTAACCTCTAAAGGTTACAAAACTAATTTTTTACTATATCTTTTTTGTATTGAACTACCCGCTTAGGTACTTCATAAACATCACAATCTAGCTTATCTAAGACTAATAAGTAATGTAACGTTAACTTAAATTGCTCCGTTTGGAATTGATGTGAATAAAAGTTTAAAGGTTTTGTTAATTGTAACACTCGGCAATTTACATTTGGATGATAGGATTTACAAAATTATGTACTACGTAAAATCAGAACAAAAACAATAATGTGTATTCTCCTTTATGCGGGATTTACACGGATGACTAAAGCCGTAAGCCGTAGTGATATTTGAACTATTACAATGAAACGTGTATCTTCTAGTGTTATTAATAAATTTCAATTTTGAATAGCTACCTTAAAAATGCAATGACTCGTTTCGTTAAGTTTCGGTGTGAATTGACCCTAAATGGCAATTCAGCGAGGTCGCAAGTAGCTAAATTGACATTTAGAATTTTAGACTTTCGATTTTAACCGTGCGGCTTTAGTCACCCGTGTAAATCCAGTATAAAGGAAAATACACATTATTGTTTGTATTCTGATTTTACTATGAATACTACTGTCTTTAATTTCGTAAATCCTACTATTAGGTCATTACATATGAAATTAGCGTTTTGTAAAGGAGGAACATAAAGTCGATTTTTTTAAACATAATATATTTATTTATATAATATATTTTAACCAAAGTATATACCATTGCTATCTATGCACTTTTGCCACCTCATACGTAGTTCATTGATTCCTTTACGAAAAAAACCATTCGGACAGGAATCAATAAAATCTTTTGAGGCGCTTTGGACTGCCCCATCTGAGTTAAATTTTTTCCCCTGCAAGAAGTTATCCAAATTTCGAAAAAAAATATTATCTGATAGAGCAAGATCCGGAGAGTACGGTGGATGTCTTAGACATTCCAATTGAAGCTCGTCTAATTTGGTAGCCGTCTGTTATGCAGTGTGTGGTCCAACGTTGTCCTGAAGCAGCAGTGGCCTAGAGCGAATGACAAACCTCGGTTGTTTAGCAGCTAGCTTTTCCATCATGATTTGCAGTTGCTGGCAATAGACATCTGCCGTAATCGTCTGGCGAAATTTAAGAAAGCTGTAGTGAATGACATCGGCACTGGTCCCTCAAACGCTCACAAGTAACTTTTTTTGAGTCAATTTTCGCTTGGGTCAGGCTTTGGCTGGTTCGCCAGGGTTCAGCCATTGCGATGAGCGTTTCCGATTATCGTACAGGATCCACTTTTCATCACAGGCAATGATTCGATTTAAAATCCCTTCATTATTGTTCCGGTTGAGTAATGTAACGAAGCAGTTGACGCCCGTTTTTCGGTTTGCTGCACTCAATTCATGAGGTTCAGTTTCTGCACCTTTCGAGCTTTTTCACCTTTCCAATTTGCTTCAAGTGGATTAATACAGTTTTATCACTAACACCAAAGCCTGCGGCTAACTCGGATGTAGTTTGTGATGGGTCCGCTTTCACAATAGCCTTCAATTCTTAATTATCAACTTAGGAATCCGGCCGTTCACGGGGCTTGTGCTGCAGGTCGAAATTTCCCGAACGCATACGTTGAAACCAAAAACGCACCGTATTTTATTTTGCGACACCGCCGCCATACACATCATTAATCCTTCGAGCCGTTTCTGCAGCACTGTTGCCATGGTGGAACTCGTACTCGGAAATAATACGATATTTCAAGTTTTCCATTTTGTAAACAGAGTGACGCAAAGAAAAAACCAAAAGAGGAAAAAACAAATTAAATACCGTATTTTGAAACAAAAATGCATGAGTAAATAGCTGTATCCATTTGAAATTGGAATTCCTAACCAAAGAAAGATATATTTGAGATCAAAGTGGCCAGTACGACAAAACGCCAATTTCATATGTAAGGACCTAATATACAAATGAATAAAGGCCGAGTGTTCATTTTAAAACCCTTTAAAGCTTTTGTTTAAACTTTTATTCTCTTCAACGCGTGTAGCATCTCTAGCTCTACCCAGCTCTACGTAATTTCTGCACAAGTGCGAGTCGCCTACCTTTTGAACTATGTTCTTTTAACATTAATACTTCACCAAGTATTCGATAATGCCAATAAAACAAATGTTATATCGTAGGTAATTAATAAAATGAAATCCGTGCACTCCCCGTGGAAATGGAAGTCCAGGCCGCCTGAGTAATTACCGGCCCGTCAGCGCAGAGTGCGATTGGCAGACCGGAGGCATGCCTGCCTGTCCTGCCGCCCTAGCCCTGTGCCCTCCCGCCATGTGTCGACATGCGTGTCGCAGATAAAGCCTTTGTCAATGAATTATGCTGTCTTAATTAATCCTAATCACTATCGTATTTTTACCCTCGTCCATTACCTACAATAATTGAAGGTTAAAATGGTGAGGCCAAATTGTAACCGTAGTACCTGTACTACACTTTGACACATTCAAACCTATTTTGCATTACACACAGTTAAACAAAAGTTTCAACCATTCGTTTTTACGCCCTGTTTAAAAAAGTGGCGACCACAAACTTAAATATTCAATACTAGTTGATTGTACAATTTCCATTCACATTTCATTTCCCTTAATTATTTTAAATCAGATGGAGAATGGAGAAAGAAAACCATGTAGAAGTGGAGATGATCAATAAATTTTTCATGTTTTGTGAATAAATATTCGTTGAAATGAGTTACATAATATTACAGTACCCTCCTACAGTTATGCGACCTGTGCCATTATAATCCACTTACACCTAACGTAATTTTATCTTTGGTCGCCGTGGTTAACTTTTGTATAGTAAAATACCAATGTCCCATAAAAATAATGAACCTTATTTCACGAGAGTAAAGCTCTCGTGTATCCACTATTTGATGTAATTTTGTGCTCATGTTGCCTATACGGTTACGTCAGGACTCAGGGAGATTGAAATAAAAACCGTAGTGCTGCGAGAAATACATTTTTCATATTTGCAGCCGAAGTGAAATATGTATCGCGCGGATTCGAGAAAGGAAATAAAACATTATACGGTGTGGAGCCGGGGGAGCTCAAAACCGGAATGCGGTTTGAAGAAATTAATTATTATCGAGCCAATGTTCCAATTGAATGCCCCTTGCGACGGCAGCGCCGGAAATTTATTTCAAATGTCGTTTCAAAATGCAAACCTCTCCGTGCCGCGCACCGCTTCGGGAAAAATGATAATTTCCTCAACCTGGCTTGTTCTTTTATAACCGTAACATGATTTGTCTTGTTTAGGTTTTCAGACTTGCCTTCTTTTAATGTTTGCATTTGTTGTTGTTTTCCTCTATCACTCGGTTCATATTCGTTAACGTTCTCTTTTACGACATGTTAGAAAAATTTTAGTGGATTAACCGCCCTTTTAAATACTGTACTAAATTACTAATAACAATAAAGTGGGTGGACTACCAGGGGGTAGGCCACGCTCCTTTGAAGGCCAACTATTAAAAAGTCGTAGTTAGTAACACTCAACGTCACAATTGTTATTCACGCGTACAGCAAAACGTGAGTTTTAAGTTAAATAATCTATTATTTTCTCATATTTTTCACTGAGAATTGTCATATAATAAGGATTTTTATGGTACTAAATAAAAAATATTATTCGATTTAAGTTAAAATATTGCTAGTGTTCCTAGGAAATCCGGTAGCTCCTTATAAGGCAAATCAAAAATTTGACGTTTGGCCTTGCTAGGGTACATGGGCCTTAAAAGAAACATCTATAAATTATGAACATAAAATAAACAATTGGTTTTTAGTTACAATACGTACCGTTAAAGTTAAAACAATGTTTTATATTATTATTTTATAAGGGTTAGCCGAGGTTAGGTTCGGGTAGCTTTTGTCGGGGGTCTGCCAGTTCGTCCACGTTCGTGCCCCTGGGCAACACTTGGGTGCGCCACCCCGTCTTTTGCCTGGTGAGGTACTCACGCGGCTGAAGGCTGGCTCTATTTTTTTTCTTCTTATATCTTTCACCACCTTTTTAGTTACATTTCTTGTCTTGAACAACTTTTATTTTGTTTTATGTATCTTTCACCATCTTTTCTTTCTTCTCTTGCTATCTTTCAATTTTATTTAACTCTTCCGATAGGTGACCTCACACCTGAAAAAAGGCCGCGACCCGGGGTGTCGGAGAATTACCATGATGGAGAAGCGCAAATTGAAAAATTCTCCCCGGGTGGGTCCTGGCAATGCCGGGGAATCCCACACTTCCTCGAAAGAGGAAGTCTGCCGCACGTATACGGGGGTGGCACAAGTTGCGTGTAGTGAAGAGGAGGCCGCTGCAAAGGCGAGTGGAGAGGGAGGCGCGATGGCGCAAGCAGGGCCGAAACCGGTGCACCTTATCGCACCGGAGACGGCCTTACTACCGGAGAGGATACAAAGGAGGGATACGGGGGGGGTTGCCGCGCGTGTACCTGGAACGCATGCCTGGCACCCGCCCTAAACCTCCTTCCACCGATTTAGACAGCGAGGACTGTCCCTCGGACACCAGCAGCGTGTCTAACATGTCGCTGGACTCCGAGGGGTTGCCCGCAAACCCGGACAGGACTACCCGTAAGCGGCGTAACACGGACGAGGACATGGCGCCGCCCATCAATAAGGGGTTGGCGCCCAAACCTAAAAGAGGACGCGGCCGGCCGCCGACAACTGGCCTGTACAAGGCAAAGGCCGAATATAACCGGAAAATGGCGGAGTCCCTTCGGCTCCAGGCCGAAGAAGAAATCGCCACAATGGCTCGGGGGGCAAGGAGAGCTGGAGCGTCCATCCGTTCTGGCCCTTCCCCCACCAGACTCCCCGCTACTTCTCCTGCGGGAGAATAAGCGTCGGAGCGGACGAGCGCTACGCTGGTCGGAGCAGTGCAGGCTTCGTTGAAGACCATCTGCATGGTCGCCACGAAGTCCTCCAACTTGAAAGGTACCTACCAAAGGAAAAAGGAGGCGGTGGTGACTATCGCGTCGGCCTTCAACAAGGTACGATGTCGCACCGCGACAGAGGAGGTGGCAAAGCTGGAGGCCCATAAAGCTCGCCTCCCAGAGAGCAAATGGCCAAATTGCGCCAGGAGCTCGACGAGCTGCGCAAACAGGCCTCCCGCCCCACAGATCGAGACATGCGTGAGCTGTTGTCGGAAGTCTCTCGTGCAAATATAGAGACCTTCGGCAACATGCTCAATGCAAGGTCGGCCGGCCTGGAGGACCGCCTCCTGCCGGAGCCAAGACGGAGACCCCCGCTGGCGGCGGACGCTGCTGACACCTCTGTCAGCGCCCCGCCGGCGGCCACAGGAGGTAAGAAGGCGCCGAAGCCTAAACAGACCACGGCGCCCACATACGCGGAGGCAGCAGCACCGAGCGCGTCAGCCCCCAAAGGGGCACCGTCTGCGCCGACCCCGCCTAAGGCCAAAAACAAAAAAAAAGAGGACCAAAAATTCCAAAGAGGAAAAAGGCGAAGCTTCCCCCCCCCCCATCACTGAAGCCGTCACCCTCACCCTGGAGGTGCTATGTGCGGCCAAAGTGGCGATCGACCTGGGGGAGCTCAACATCCCCAGGCTCAGTTTCCGCCTGGCCGAAATGGGAGGACGCGTCCTCTCAATCGCTGGAGAGGGCGCACAGGAGAAGACGGACGCATTCGCCGCAAAGCTGAGGGCGGTCCTAAGCCCTGAGGAGGTAAGAGTCGGTCGCCCGGTGAAGTGCGTAGAAATGCGTATCACCGGGCTGGACGACTCGGTGTCGGCCGCCGACGTGATCCAGGCTGTCGCACGTGAAGGAGGTTGCTCGGCCAGCATTATAAGGTCGGGCAAAATAGTAGCGAGGCCCAGGGGCGACGCATCTCTGTGGATGCGCGTCGCAGCCGCCAAGAAATTTTTAATTTCTGGACAGCTGCGTATCGGCTGGGTCTGGGCGAAGGTGGTGCTGCGAGGCCCAAGCGGTGCTACCGATGCCTGGATACCGGCCACGTGGCGCCAAAGTGTGTCTGCTCGGTGGAACTCAGTCGGAGCTGTTTCCGCTGTGAGAAACCGGGTCACAAGGCGCCTGAATGCTGGGCAGAACCGAACTGCCCCGCGTGCGAGGCTCTAGAAAAGCCGAAGGGGCACTTGCTGGGGGCTTCCGGCTGCATAACAGCGACTAAGCCGCCCCCCAGTGACAAGAAGCGCAAGGCCCGGCTTAAAAAGATGAGAAACAATATTTCTTTTCTCCCGCTCATTGACAGGTAAAGTAGAAACGTTTTCTTATTTCAATGTCGAATAGTCTTACAATAATGTCAAATACTTCAACATCGCCGTGATGTACTCCTAGACAAATAGTTTCTTTACGTTCAGTCATTTACTTGAATATTTGTTCGTTTTTGACAGAAGATATCCTGGCAGCCATTTTAAAAATATGGCTGTTTAGAAATGTTGACTTCTATTGACGACCTTGTTACCATGGGTTAAGGATTTTGCAACGAACTATTTGGATAGAATATTTCTTAATTTATTTATTTCTTCGGATCCCCATGCTAATCCCGCAGATGTTGTTTGTTTTTTGTTGAGTAAAATTTAAAATCTTCACCATTTCATGAAATCAAATATCACAATTAAAAAATACGAATGTTTTTTTTTCCCTTTTATGATTTTTTTTCCCTAAAGGGGCGAAATAGGGTTCCAAAGTATGTATGGTAAACTATCAACCACTGGACTAATTTTGCTGAAATTTGGTAAATAGTTATTATGACGTAGACATCCAAAATATTTTTTACCCGACTGCGTGACGCAAAAGAGAAGTAATGTGTTTATCAGCCTATGTATGTATGTATGTTTGTAATTTGTACCTTTGTGGCACTATTTAGACCAAACGCATGAGCCGATTTTAATAAATGATACGTCGTATGATTCGTCATGGCCGGTGCCAATGTCATAGAAAGCATTAAATTTTGGAAAAATTAAAAAGGCCGTTTTGGACGCCATATTGTGAAAAAGAAAAAATTTAAATCGACGAACTATGTGAAATGGGGTATCGTTGGTGCTTAAAAATTATTTATACGTTTCTAATATCGTTTTGCAATTAATTTTCAATTTTCAATCAATTAGAATTAAAGTTAAAGCTTTCCAAATTATAGATTCTTTCTTACCTATAGACTTTTAGACAGAACTGGTATTGATTCGTTGCTGCTGACTGCAGATAGTCTTGAATTAAAAGATAGACAAACAATAACTCAAAAGGGGAAAATAAAATAAATTGAAAAAATAAAAACCCTGACTGCGTAAAAACTGAAAAGAAAAACTAACAGTAATCGAGACTTTTGCGATCGAATATTATTAAATAACTATACCTATCATTCAAATAGTTTCGTAATCGATACATTCAAAAATAAAAAATTCTACTTTAAAAGATACTACTAATGTTCCCTATATTACAATTTTAATAGTTTCTTATTATTGAAATTCATTCCACATTGTCCACGGGTACACGCGGACGAAATCGCTCGCTAAAGCTAGTCCTACATAAAAATCTAGTAATAAAAACTGCGATATAAAGTTAAATGGAAAAATATAGAATTATAGGCGAACAACGGGCACATAAAATTTAAAGCGATAATTTGGAATTTGATTTAAAATTAAATTTAAGTAAAACGAAATATTGATTTCATCATAATAATATTATAATATTTTATTAGCTCCAAGAAGATCTATATTATCAGGTCTGTCCGCCCTATAACTGTAAATAGGTAGCGAATTTCGTAATTTTTGATTATTTCAGCAGTGCCTGCTTGCACAGATATTATATAAAAAACCTCCAGCTATTTCAGATACTTATAATGATATTCTATAAAATATCACAACTTTTGCTATTTATGACGTTGAGTTGTAATCCGAATTCGGAAAGGCAAGTACCTAACTCATATAAAATACCTACCTACCTTATGTGCTCTAATTATAATAGGTCTTTACCTATGAAATTGCCGTTCTGCAGTACTGGCCATTTCAAATCAAAATAATTTTTGTTTGGCTAAGAATCCTAATTTCAAATTAATTTTATTTTAAAAACATGGAATTCTTTTTCCAAAAGTAGTCATTTGTTTATTGATTAGTGTTACATTTTCATGGCATTTCAATATTTTTCGTCATCATGGTTAAATATTCGAGTAATTATGGAATATGAGTACCGTCGTAGAAGCAACGCGGCACAAGCGGCACGCAACATCAACGACGTTTACGGAGCTAACACTACAAACCAACGCACCACCTGGGGCAACCACCCGCAACCACCAAACCAATAAGGTTTGCTCGCTTCCGTTCTGAAAATTTTGACGTGAAAAATGAACCTCGTGGTCGTCCGAAGACTTTGGTCGACAATGACGAATTAAAGGCGATTGTGGAAGCTGATGATACACAATCTACGGCTGAATCAGCAGCAGCTTTCGACGTTAGCGTCAAAACAATATTGGTCTATTTGCGTCAAATTGACAAGGTTTTTTTAAAGCTTGACAAGTGGGTGCCCCACGAACTCAATGGTCGCCAGCGCGAAGTACGCGTCGAGACGTGCCTTGCACTGCTCAACAGACACACAAATGAAGGAATTTTGAACCGCATTGTTACCTGCGATGAAAAATGGATTCTGTTTGATAACCGCAAGCGCTAAGCAAGTTGGTTGGATCCTGGTTCAGCACCTAAACAATGCCCTAAACGAAAACTTACCCCTGGAAAAGTAATGGTCACTGTTTGGTGGTCTAGCGCCGATGTGATTTATCACAGCTTCTTACCAAACGGGGTTAGCATTACTACAGTTGTGTACTGTGAAGAACTGAACACAATGATGGAGAAGCTGACACATCTCCAACCAGCATTGGTCAATCGCTCGTCTCCGCTGCTCCTGCACGACAACGCGCGACCTCATACTGCACAGCAGACGGTCTCCAAGTTGCAAGAGCTGGGGTTGGAAGCTCTCCGTCATCCGCCCTACTCACCAGACCTTGCGCCTACAGACTACTACTTTTCCCAGAATTTAGATAACTTCTTGGCGGGAAAAAAATTCAATACCCGAGAGGCAGTACAAAATGCCTTTGAAGAATTTGTTGCCTCCCGTCCAGCTGATGTCTTCAAGAAGGGCATCAATAAACTTCCACTGCGTTGGCAAAGATGCATTGATTGCATGGGTGATTACTTCGATTAATACAAATAAAAAATACATGAAAAAAATTCGTTTAAATTTTTTCATACAAAACGGCAATTTCATAGGTAAAGACCTAATATATGCCAGAGCTGACCTTGTCTTTGCCATTTCATATTTCCTACATGGCTGGCAGAAGTTACTATAATTATCATAGTAACTTCTGCCAGCCCGTTCGCTTGCGTTATCTCAATACAAACTTGGACAAATACTATCTCTTTTATTCTTGTAAATAATTTTATTCATCATTATTCATTGATTTTTGAAGTAGGTATTTATAGTGTTCTTAATCGTATAAAAAAGAGAGATTTTACATGAAGTAAAAACTACATAGTTTTTACTATTTTGGGTTTTTGACTTAAGCTTAGGAAGAAATATTTTTGAGAGTTGGTAACACTGCATGCAACATGGTTTTATGTACGATCAGATCATCTGTAGCAAGATCGGATACCGAGCATTTCTTAACTCTATTTTTCAAAAATCATACATCGATTTCTCTAATTATAGTAAGTCTATTATTATTTTTTTTTGAGATATTTTGCTTCGTTACAGAGAAAAACAGATAAAACGATTTGCTCTACAAGTATATAATACAAATAAGGATATTGCCATGGGATGCATTGATTCAAAACTGTACAGCGAAAGGTTTGCCTCATCTTACTTAAAATTCTCGTGTCACAGTGTTTGATACAGAACTCCTCCGAAATGGCTGGGCCGATTTTTATGAAATTTATGGTTTCGATACCTAGGCATGAGAATAGATTTTTAATTTTATAAATTACTAGGTGTTTCGTACGCGCAAAAGTGAAATCCCGCCAAAATTCATCAAAATCGGTCCAGTTGTTTCGGAGCCTATTCGACGCAAATAAACAAACAAACAAACAAACATATAAACAAACCTTTCCTTTTTATAATATTAGTATAGAAAAGCTTCGCCTATGGATAAAATAATAAATGAAGAGAATAAAGAGATTTTTGTTAATTAATATTATACCTACTTAACAGCCTCCGTGGTCCAGTGGTTTAGAGCTTGGCTCTCGACTCGGAGGTTGTGGGTTCGATTCCTGCATTGGAACAACAAAAATGTTGTTTCCAAGTTTGGTTAGGACAATGCAGGATGATCATTTGATTGTCAGACAAGAAAGGAAGGAGAAGAAGAAGAAAAGAAAAGACACTAGGTTTCGCGAGAAAAGGAACAGAGAGTGCACTTGTGTACTGCGCACACACTTGGGCGCTAAAAAATGACTCCTGCGTAGCAGTCCTGGTTTTAATTAAACCGGCCACCGTCACCGAAATCGGTTTCGGGAGCTATTATTATTACCTACTTTATTTTTAAATACCTGGGTAATCAACCTTTGCTCGGAAAAACTAAAAAGATTTACAAAAATATTTGTTTATTTAATATTTGTGTACCGGGATTCCAACCCGAGGCATCAATTTGCCAACAAGAAACAAAAAACACATACGCATACCCCACGGACATTATTACTAGGTACTCATTAATATTAGTACCTGGGCGACCGAGCTTTTCTAGGTTATTACTATTTATTGTAATATGGTGGTGTTTAGGTGATAATCTACATAAACTTAAAAAGTAAAATGTGAACTGACAATTATTATTATTTACAATCTATTTCTGTGTAGATCAGGTGTTTGATTTCAGTGATCCTAATAACTGTTATGATCACATGAAGGCTTTTCTTACATTTTTTTTATTTAGGTCCTTTTTCAGAATGAAAGGTCAAATATTAAAATATAATAAAAAAATTGGGCCACCAAAGTCAGACAATACGCTCGGGTCGGATAAGTGCCCTAAGACTATCACAAACATACCTTAGATATTTCTGATCATCATCATTCAGTCCTTAAAATGAACAAATCATATACTTTATTCTATTGCTTTATTTTAAAGAAAATTATAGTTATAGATATACGTTTGGGGATTTCGGCGTTGTTTAAATAACTGAAAGCATATGCCACTATGTCAATCAAAGTAATCATCTTCATCACCGCCTTCATCACACCATTAAAAAAAAACAACATTAATTTGTTTGTTTTTTCGATATTCGTAATCTCAACCTTACAGCACTTGTCACAGAGTAACGCCATCAATTGTCAATTTCTCTTATTACATAGCTCGTGAGCTATGGTTCAATTTAGGTCAATACGCATTACGCGAGGCGTAGTAGTTAGTTTTTATAGCATTATCCGAGAGATGGCGTCACAAAAATTACCCGAGAAACTGTATTTATAAAATTTGTATCGGTAAATTTTTCGTTTTGCACTATTGCTTCATAAGTCTGGATAAAATAAAAACTCAAAAGCATAAATCTTATTTACCTATACTGATTACGTGACTGTTAGACATATTTATGAGAAATATATATTGTTATCTCAAACATTAACTACATTTTTTTAAACTTGTCTAAAAACAATAAAAATTAAAAATATATATATAAACTTGAACATATAAAAAAAAACAAAAGTAAGTCACCGAACGGGATTCGAATCCGTAGTAGTCGTTTCTTGCGGTCCGCGTCTTAACCCGCTAGACCAAACGGACAGTGGCCGGTAAGACGAAATTAGCGACCATATTCTGCGTGGACAGAAAAACGCATGAAAACTCGAAAACACGTGTTTTCCCAAACATAAGACTAATCTAGATCGACTGTTTACCCCCGAAAACCCCCATATACCAAATTTCAGCGAAATCGTTAGAACCGTTTCCGAGAGCACAAATACATATAAATAAATGTACAAGAATTGCTCGTTTAAAGGTATAAGATAAGATATAGTAAAAATATTGAAATACTAGCTGTTTCCCGCGGTTCCGCCCGCGTAAATATAGTATCCCACGGGAATACTGTACTTTTTTCGGGACAAAAAGTAGCGACATTATTACAATATTTGTGGTGCAGAAGCAAGCAATGCGTTCGGTTTACAAAATGTCCTGCTTTGAATTCCTGAGAGAAAAGTTTAAAGAAATAGGAATTCTGACCGTCGCTTCTCAATACATTTTGGATAATTAGTTTTAATCATAACATTGTTATAAACCGTTTCTAAAATATAGACTAATCATTGGTCTCGCTGGGCGCTCTACCAGACCGAGCTGACGTGCTTGTCAAATACTGCAATAAATACTCAGCTGGGGTCGGCTTACCCGAGCCAGTCATGTTGAAAGCTTTATGACAGGTGTACATCCCGAATATTTTATTCAATTTTAGTTATAATCGGAAAAAAAAATACTAACTTTCGTAGTGAAACCGGAAGAAATAAGAAGGAAACTGGAATCACATATCATCAGTAAGTGTCGTATAACTTCGAAATTTCAAGTTAAAATTACATGAACTCAAAACTCCATTCAGTGTTGCCGCGTATGCAAGAATTAAGTTCCCCGTGGTTGATATTTTTATGATGTGAATTTATTGTTATTGTATTTTATTATAATATATCCTATTTCATTTATCTAACCTAGTTATTATGATTCTACCCCTGGAACTAAATAACTATTCCCCAGAAACATAGGTCGAAAAATATAAAAAAAATATGAAAACGTTACAGGTATATTATGTGTAATACAGTCATTTTTATTATTTTTCTAAAGAAGAAGCCCATAAAAATAATATATTGATATATTAGCTTTTAATTAATTGTTAATCATACTATTCCACTACTATAAATTCTACTACTACTATAAATGTGAAAATTAAAAGTACAGTGTTCCTGTGGGATACTGTATTTACGCGGGTGAGGCCCGATGTTAAAACTAGCTTTGGCCGCGCAATAGCTGGTTTTTAAGTGTTTTTTTTTTATAACCAATAACTTAACTAATAGACCACAGCATAGATATTTTTCCCATTAAATCATGCAAAATTTGAGTAGCCTGGCATCACAATTTTTCACGCACACTAGAATTTGTCACATGTAAGTCAATTGCCACTTTACACACTACAATAATGAGTTGCCGCATTGACGAAGCTCTTGTTGTTAAGTAAAGCTCTATCTTGTCGAGCGCCCAGCGAGACCAATGATTTATCTATGTTGTAAAAGAACAATTTTCCATCTTTTTGGTAAAAGATGGCTCGTGCGAGTTTCTTAAGCGGATTTTTCTCGCCAGGCTAGTTCCCGAACCGGTGGTAAGCATCACGTTCAGAAAGTGTATAATAATACCAACTTTTAATAAATTTTTTTGACTCGACTTTACTTGTTATTTAGTAATTAAAAATCAATTTAATCCTATGTAAAAAATACTCTAAGCTTTCAAAATACCTGTAACAAATTAACATCAACTAAAATTATAAATTAATTAATTAAAAAATATAGGTACATGCATAAATACTACAAAAAACATACACAAATATCTGATGGCGCAAAAAAAGAAGTCGCGCAAATATAACTATGATAGTGAATCTTCAATCAAATCAAAACAACAGTAAATAAACTATAATCAATATAAACTATAAATAGTAAATAATTCTATATAGAATTATATATTAATGTATAAATTTCTCGTGTCACAGTGTTTGTGACCACCAAACTCCTCCGAAAGAGCTTGGCCGATTTTACGAAACTTTTTGTGTAAATTCGGTATGTCTGAGAATAAGTCGTAAACTTTTTTTAATGCCAATAAGTGAGCATTAATATGGCAGAACAACGTATGCTGGGTCAGCTATAATGTGTAGTATGATAATAATGCCTCTATGCAAAAAAAATATGGTTCTGTAATTTATACATTATATTATATTTTAATGACTAATTACTTAAACACTTTATTTTCTTCAGGTTCCCATTTTTCTAATTATTTCTTGTCGACAAGCAGAATAATTGCATATATAGATAAAACAACCATATAAGGCCGCCAGACATTTTGTCAAGAAGCTATACACACGTAGGTTTATGCGCGTAATTCGCCTTTTTGGACAAGGTCTTAGTGGTCGATAACTCTTTCACACATTACCTGTAGGCTGTAGGTGTTGGTCAGTAGGTGTGGGTGTAGGTAGTAGGTGAAGGTTGTTTCCGATGCAGGTAGTATATATATTTTGTTTTTGTACGTGTAGGTAGTAGATGTAGGTTGTATTTGTTGTTGTCAGTGGCGTAGCGAGCTTAGGGGAGGCCCATATCAAAAAACATTTGGGGGCCCCCCAGCCTAAGGGTAAAAGTTAACAAAAGGGAAAAAAAAGTAGCAGCGAGCGAGCTGATATTTTTTAGTATCCATTTTGTATCTGAGAACATTTCACTTTGATAACTCTAGCTTAGTGCAAACTAGGCTAGAGTTTTCAAAGTCATTAATTTAGTAGCGAAGAGCAAGTCTAGTAGTATGGTCCTTACTACGGTTCTGAGTTTCTGACGTAAGTTTTGTTGATTTTTCTAGGGGTTGAACATAGAATAAGCCCGAGAATGTAAGTAGGTACTCGGGCTTATTCCATGTTCAACCCCCAGATTTTATACCCCCTTCTTATAAAACCTAAAAAGGTATGTATGTTTTTAGTTCAATTTGAATAACTAATAGTTACATTTGACTATATTATTGTTTCAGATTCCTTGTAGACAACATCTATAATTTTAGAAGAAATTTAACAACCGCAAGCGAAATTACTGTAAAATTTAGTAAAAATCGAAAGTACATCGCAAATCTTGTCGGCTCACCCATTTTTAACGAAATGTTAAATGCCGATTTAAAGAAAATACAAAAAAATTACATCGAAAAGATAAAATTTTGTTTGAAAAGATAAAATTATCGACTGAATTTTGCTGTTAGCCTTTCTTATCCTCTAGTGTTGATATACATAAGTGTACTAAGTTACTAACATACATACATACATACCTACTTTCATTCCACGAGCAGCGGCGTTACGGCGGCGCCGACGCTGCAGGAGCTGCGGCGTTTCACCGCCTGTGCTTAGGAATACGTATTCTAGCGATTATATAAATTAAAGACTTAAGATTGATAAATAAAGTTGATTTAAAAATATGTATTTTTGTTTTTTAATTTCTACTGATGAAAAGACCTCGAAGTGACTTCCGGCAAGGATGTGACGACACAAACACACTTAACACAATATATTATTTAGTAGTGAAACGGAACGTTTCTGTAAATAAATAGTTCATGACATCTTAAAAAGTTATTTATGTCAAAACGTCAAACGGAACGTAACACCGTCATTTTAGGTTGTTACTATATGCTCCGGAATCCGGAACGCCGGTGAAAATTCAGAGCACTCAAAATAGAACTCTGTGCTAATACAATAGAGTTAAAAATCGAACACATTTTTTTGTATGTAACGAAACAATAATTCATAATTGAAGTGTTTAGGACATATTAAATAAAAACAAGATCAAGTAATATAATAATAATAATAATAATAATCATTTATTTCTCACCTTCATAAAGTAGAAGAACACTAATTAAAACAGTTATACAGTAAGAGTTTAGGTGGGTTGATGCCTGAACTAGGAGTTCCTGTGTCTCAGACTATCAACCCTCCACCCCATACAGTGGACACAATGTTTCTAAATTAATACATTTCACAAAGATTTACGTAACATAATATTCAACAATTACACGTAAGATGTAAGATGACTAATGAAATATAAAAAATATTAAAAAATATGAGGGTAAGTACAAATTAGTTTGTAGACATTTGCAGGGACAGTTGTTTATCGAGATTTTGCTTGTGGTCCAAGTTATAAGCTGCTCGCATCAGCTCATAATATAATAATTTGAAGTAGATGTTTTATACATATATTAAGTAGTGTTGTGTTATGTAAACATGTATTTACTTTTTGTTAAAACTAAAGTGAAAGTATACAGTGTTGCTAGATTAGTGATATAAGATTTATTAGTGTAAGTGTTAGAATGGTTTTTATTCAAAATTGCCTACGTTAATTTAGATAAGATATTTTCAGTTTGTAAATAATTAAGTGACAGAAGAGATTGTTTTATTGACAATTTAAGGCGAGATTTATTCAATTTCACGATTTCATTGTGATCGTTGAAATATCTGTATAGATAGGGGCCCATATAAATTAATTGACGTCTTGCAAACATTGTGTTAATTGAAGTAGTCGGAGTCCTAATGCGTCTTTTATGTAGGGGTAATTGTATGAGGTCTACATATTTATGGTGTCGGACCACTGCGTTCTGCATAAATAATTTCCGCACAGTCAGAAGTTGGGTCTCACGATAGAGTAATTCTGTAGAATATTTCCTGGGCTTATGGGTCATAACCTTAATAATTGCTCGTTGGGCTCGTTCTAGCTCCAAGAGGTGACTGGCAGCGGCTCCACCCCATACGGTAACACAATATGTCAAAAGCGATTGGCAAAGGGCAATATAGACGTTTTTTATAAGAGAGAAATCAGCAGCATCCCGAAGATTTCTGAATATAGGTAAAAGCTTACGTAATCGCTTGCCCAATGCCATAATATGTGGACGCCAATTTAGGTGTTTGTCTATTATAATGCCTAGGTATTTATGACTGTCTGTTTGCAATACGGTAGCACAGTCACAGTCACGTTCCGAAATACAGATGGAGGAGTGGGCTTTAATTTTGAAATTGGTTGGTGGATTCGAAGCAGCAGTAATCCTAAAGCAAATATATTTTGTTTTAGGTATATTAATAGTTAGTAAGTTTTGATCTAGCCATTTTGTTACTATTCTGAGACCTTCCTCTGCAGATATTTCAACATCCGGCCATGATGATCCTTTAAATATTAAGACGGTATCATCCGCAAATGCGAGGATATTTCCACTGGCCATATTAAGATTACACAATTCGTTCACGTAAACTAAGAAAAGAGTAGGCCCGAGGGTGCTTCCCTGAGGTATTCCATAGGTTATTTTGGCATCGGAACTATAGACATTCTCCACTCTTACAATTTGACTTCTCAATGATAGATAGTCTCGGAGCCATTCTAGCGGTAACCCACGTATACCCATCTTCTCCAGCTTTGCCAGGAGTAGCGGTATCGAAACTGTGTCGAACGCTTTTTTGAGGTCCAAAAATATTGCTACACATCTTTGGCCTCTATCAAGAGAATGTGTAACTATTTCTGAGAACTTTGAGACTGCATCCTCTGTACATTTGCCCGATCGAAAGCCAAATTGAGAGCTTGCTAACAGATTTTTACTATCTAAGAATTGCCTGATAAATTGTATGCTATGGATTTCCGCAAAGTAAAGCCTGATTCTATATATCTATTTGAATTATAAACGTCATGACGCAAGGAAACTAGTCCAATTGAACGACTATCACGTCTAGTTGTAAGTTGTAACTTCATATTTCAATCTATTTTTTATTTTTTGTCAATGATTTCAAAACTAAGGATGGGCTATGTCCAATCTCGTACATTTGACAAAACAGATATTCATACGAGAAAAAGGTTTCACCATACCTCAAATGTCAAAATGGCTCCAAACAACCCCAAAAGTGGGGACAGTTTTTACCTCGACACGCCTCACAAGTTAAAAAAGTTGTTTCCTTAATTATAAAAAATAAATAATTCTAATAACACTTCAATGTTTATCATTGTGTTAATTAGTTGAACATGGTACGACATGAATAGTCATTTTAAAGTCGGCTATACATGTTGACCAACACCAACGTGTAGACAGCCGATTGTCTTGCTTTGTTATCTCCCCCCCCCCCCCCCCCCCCCCCCCCCCCCCCCCCCCCCCCCCCCCCCCCCCCCCCCCCCCCCCCCCCAGCCGATTGTCTTGCTTTGTTATCTCTCGGTGTCGTTCGCCTAGTTGGCCGAGTGAAGTTCATTGCCAACATGTGTAGAGCTCATTTGGGGTAACTTGTCTTCGCTTGCCGTTACTCGTGATCTTCTCGTGATCACTTGCCTCACTTCGGACCGGTGTCGGTTTTTGTGCACAAATCAAAGGCGCTCGTCTGTGCTCGGTTAATTAAATAATATTTAATAATATTACTCCTTTATATAAATAATATATTATAATCTATAATTTGTTTCTGTTTTTTGTACTTGTACTATTTTTGCATATATATATATATATATATATATATATGCAAAAATAGTACAAGTATATATATAATAGTATATTTTAATGTAAAAAGGACAGAATAATACTAAGTCTGGCCATAAATACTGTTACAATTAAAAATAAACAAAATATTAGGTCTTTACCTATGAAATTGTCGTTTTGTATGAAAAAATTTAAACATATTATTTTCATGTATTTTTTATTTGTATTAATCGAAGTAATCACCCATGCCATGCAATCAACGACTCTTTGCCAATGCATTGGCAGTTTATTGATGCCCTTCTTAAAGAAATCAGCTGGACGGGAGGCAACAAATTCTTCAAAGGCATTTTGTACTGCCTATCGGGTATTGAATTTTTTTCCCGCCAAGAAGTTATCCAAATTCTTGAAAATGTAGTAGTCTGTAGGCGCAAGGTCTGGTGAGTAGGGCGGATGACGGAGAGCTTCCAACCCCAGTTCTTGCAACTCGGAGACCGTCTGCTGTGCAGTATGAGGTCGCGCGTTGTCGTGCAGGAGCAGCGGAGACGAGCGATTGACCAATGCTGGTTGGAGATGTGCCAGCTTCTCCATCATTGTGTTCAGTTCTTCACAGTACACATCTGCAGTAATGCTCACCCCGTTTGGTAAGAAGCTGTGATGAATCACACCGGCGCTAGACCACCAAACAGTGACCATCACTTTTCGAGGGGTAAGTTTTCGTTTAGGGCATTGTTTAGGTGCTAAACCAGGATCCAACTAACTTGCTGAGCGCTTGCGGTTATCAAACAGAATCCATTTTTCATCGTAGGTAACAATGCGGTTCAAAATCCCTTCATTTGTGTGTCTGTTGAGCAGTGCAAGGCACGTCTCGACGCGTACTTCACGCTGGCGATCATTGAGTTCGTGGGGCACCCATTTGTCAAACTTTTTTACCTTGCCAATTTGACGCAAATGGACCAATATTGTTTTGACTCTAACGTCGAAAGCTGCTGCTAATTCAGCCGTAGATTGTGTATCATCAGCTTCCACAATCGCCTTTAATTCGTCATTGTCGACCAAAGTCTTCGGACGACCGCGAGGTTCATTTTTCAGGTCAAAATTTCCAGAACGGAAGCAAGCAAACTAATAACAGGTGGTGCGTTGGTTTGTAGTGTTAGCTCCGTAAACGTCGTTTATGTTGCGTGCCGCTTGTGCCGCGTTGCTGCCACGACGGTACTCATATTCTATAATTACTCGAATTTTTAACGTATCCATGATAACGAAAAATATTGAAATGCGATGAAAATGAACTTTTGGAAAAAGAATTCCATGTTTTTAAAATAAAATTAATTTGAAATTAGAATTCTTAGCTAAACAAAAATTATTTTGATTTGAAATGGCCAGTACTGCAGAACGGCAATTTCATAGGTAAAGACCTATTATTACATTTGAATTTGGAATCTGTCATTTTTATATGATTGTTCATTGATTTTTCTCATTTTGGCGCCAATACATTGTACAATATTTTGCGATATTAAAATGGAGTGGGGTGATAAATAGAACCGAATCGCTGTGATTGCATTACACAAAGTAGGTATGGAGCCAAATGCAATTTTTAAAACTCTCCATACGCTTGGTATTAGTAAAATGTTTGTGTACCGGGCAATTAATAGGTAAAATGAGACCTCCTCTGTTTGTGACAGAAAAAGAATCTGGCCGTCCACGTAGGGTTAGTACGAAAAAGGTGGTCAAAGCAATAAGGGAAAGAATTTGAAGAAATCCTGTCCGAAAGCAAAAGATTTTATCTCTATGTTCTATGAAGATAGCACCGAGAACCATGTCGCGTATTTTAAAAGATGACCAAGGACTTGCAGCCTATAAGAAACGTACTGGTCATTTCTTAACTGATAATTTAAAAAAGAATAGGGTGGTAAAATCGAAACAACCACTTAAGCGGTATGCAAAGGGAGGTCACAGAAAATTTTTGTTTACGGATGAGAATTTTTTTTCAATTGACTAACATTTTAACAAACAAAATAACCGAGCTCAAAACTAAGAAATCTTCCCAATTAGTCGACAGAGTGCAACGTGGGCACTATCCGACTTCAGTGATGGTTTGGTGGGGTATTAGCTATGAAGGAGTGACTGAGCCATACTTTTGTGAAAAAGGTATCAAAACATCGGCACAAGTGTATAAAGATACCATTCTTGAGAAGGTAGTGAAGCCCCTTAACAACACCATGTTCAATAACCTCGGTCTACGCAGTCTTGGTTGGAAACGAACGTTTCGGACTTCATCAGAGCTGAAGACTGACCGTCGTCTAGTCCCGATCTTAATCCGCTGGATTGTGATTTATGGTCAGTTTTAGAGAGTACGGCTTGCTCTAAACGCCATGATAATTTGGAGTCCCTAAAACAATCCGTACGATTGGCAGTGAAGAATTTTCCCATCGAAAGAGTGCGTGCTTCTATTGATAACTGATCTCAACATTTAAAGGACTGTATTGCAGACAATGCAGACCACTTCGAATAAGCTTTTTATATTGTAAAATTGTTTTATATTTATGTATTAAACTAACACACTGTAAAAGTAATAAATGTTATTGGCAATAGAAATTATTTTTTTTTCTTTGTTTCAGTATTTATGGCAAGACTAGGTATTTAAGAACATTATTTTTTATTTACGCCTTAAATCGATATAACATAGACAATCGATTTGAAAAGTCAACCTGTAGAACAGGGGTCTCCAAACTGGCTGGAAGCCTTATAGCCATACTGATTACTCCAGTAAGTTCCGAGTGCCAAAACCATATTATCATTGTTGCCGGTGGTAAAAAGTGAAATAGTCCACTGATGAAAAAAAAAGTCCGAAAAAGTACGCAACGTTTAAAAAAGGCTGCAAATCGGACTAAAGTCCGCAAAACGGCAACACTGCATATTATTAATTTTCCTGTCATTATCTGTAATTTCTAGATTAGTCGTAGGGTACGAGCCATGAGGAGTAACGTGACACGACATCTGGTGGACACAAGCGGAAATAGGTAGTACCTTCTATCGCTAACAGATAGCGCTAATAGCATGTACAGAATAATCTCGTTGGTTCGAGAAAGTTCTGGTGTCTTCCACTCACTTCTAGATGGCAGTAATTGGGATATATAAGAAGGCTGGTGGCGCAACCACAAGTCAGTTCCTATGACACTGTGTTGAAATAAAATAGTGCGTACCTCCTTAAAACGTGTTTGTGCGTGTTTAAGTTTAAGACATGTTTGTAACAGTATTTTGATTTGAATTGTTGCTTTTATGTGTGATTTAGTAGTATGGAAAAGAAGCGAAATATTGATAGTGAATGCAGAAAATTCAAAGATCAGTGGAACATTCAGTATTTCGTAATTGAGTCCAGTAACAAGGCGCTATGTTTGATTTGCAATGAAAGCATAGTCGTTCTCAAGGAATATAACATTAAACGTCATTATGAAACAAAACATTTTCAAAATTACTCAAAATATATAGGAAGTTTGCGGACAGAAAAATTCGAAGCAATGAAACGGGGATTGAAATCGCAGCAATCTTCATTTACAAAACTCAAAACTGAACAAGAGGCTGCAACTCGTGCCAGCTTTCGTGTGGCTCTTGAAATTGCAAAACGTGGAAAACCATTCACCGATGGAGAAATGATCAAAGAATGCATAATTGCAGTAGCCGAAGAAATGTGCCCTGAAAAGGTGAATTTATTAAAAACTGTCAGTATGTCAGCAAACACTGTGGCTCGAAGGGTAGAAAACATCGCTGAAAATATATCCTCTCAACTGTTCGACAAAAATGGACATGTTGAGTGGTTTTCTTTGGCCTTGGATGAGTCAACGGATGTGTCAGATACTGCTCAGGTGTTGATTTATATTCGAGGAGTAGATGAAAGCTATGAAGTGCATGAAGAACTTCTTGATATGTATAGTATTCATGGCAGAACTACTGGTACATATATTTTTAAAGGAGTTGAAATGGCCATTAATCAGAAGAACCTTCGATGGAATAACTTGAAATGTATTACAACTGATGGAGGCAAAAACATGAGTGGTAAAGATAAAGGAGTGGTCGCTCTTGTGTCAAAGGCTGTAGAAAATGACGGTGGTTCAAAACCATTAGTCTTACATTGTATCATTCATCAACAGTCTTTGTGCAGAAAATGTTTGGATATGTCTGAAGTTCTGAAACCAGTCATATCAACTGTTAATTTTATCAGATCTTTTGGGCTGAATCACCGACAATTCCGACAATTTATTGAAGAGATTGGAGAAAATGACTTACCTTATCATACTGACGTACGTTGGATTAGTTGTGGGAAAGTCCTTCAGCGCTTTTTTGAACTTCGAGCAGTGATCGATTTTTTTTAAATGAAAAGCATCGCCCTCTTACTGAATTACAAAACAACGCATGGCTGTGGAAGTTAGCATTCTATGTTGATTTGACAAAACATGTGAACGAACTGAATTTGAGATTGCAAGGAGAAAACCAGCATCTTCCTGATTTATACACTAATATCAAATCATTCCGGAAGAAATTGATACTATTTCAATCACAACTACCAAGTAAATGTTTTTCACATTTTAAATCATGTGAAATATTCAGCCACACCACTGAGACTGAGTTTCCTATCGATTTTGCAATCGAAACTTTGAGTGCTTTGAAAATAAATTTTGATACTCGTTTCTCGGACTTGGATTTTTGCGAATCAAATTAAGATTTTTCAGAATCCTTTTGATACTGACATTAAAACCCTAGCCCCCGGAACTTCAAATAGAAATGATTGATCTACAGTGCAGTGATATAATTAAGAACAAATATCAAAACTCATCTTTGTTAAAATTTTATAAGGGTCTTCCACTGACACAATTTGATAATTTGCATAAATTTGCTCGTGGGCTGTTTTCTGTTTTTGGTACTACTTATTTGTGTGAGAAGACCTTCTCCAAAATGAAGTACACAAAAAATGTTTACAGATCTAAATTAACTGATGAGCATCTTAAATCTCTTTTAGTAATTGGTACAAGTAAAATTAGTCCACAACAACAAACTATTGTCAGTGGAAAATCTAAATTACATAAATCTCATTAGTATTTCATATGTCATTATGCTTGTTATAAGTTATGTTTTTAATTAAAATGTATAAAATGTTAGTTGGATTCATTTCAATAATTTGTTAGTTATTATATACTGAAGTTAAATTTTCTGCATATTATACATGTCTTTACTCATTACAATTCTGTGTTTCCTTATCCAACTTATCACAAAAACAATAACAATAAGCCTACAACAATGTTATGAGTAGTTCGCCCATGACCATATCAATGTAGATGTCATATTAATAATTATTCAACATAAAATTAGAATACTTCAGTAAACTAAATTTAATTTGCTATAAAAAATATGTTCTCTAAAAGGAGTTTTCAAGTATGCTAGCTCTCCGCGGGCCGGACAAAATCTGTCCGCGGGCCGGATGTGGCCCTCGGGCCGTAGTTTGGAGACCCCTGCTTTAAACCTAGAAAAGGACACCTAGATTAATTTTATTGAAAATAAATGTCGGCTATCTCTGAAATTCAAAGTGGATATATTTTTTATATTCAGCACCCCTAAAAACCTCGAAGACGACACCCGTATCAATTTTACAGAAAAATAAATATTCGCATTTTGAAATTTCTAAATGAATCTACACAATATCTGTACCCCCGAAACCGAGAAAAATTAAAGTGGAGTCATTTTAATAGGTAACATTTGACGTCTGTCTATTTTATCTTCATAGTGAGGTGACCTGCTTAAAAACATCGATTAAAGTGAATGAATCGATACGGACTTGAAACATATTATGTGATTTTTCTATTTAGTTATTTTTTGTATTTTTATAGTTAGTTAAAAGAATAATAAATATAATTATATTTTATTAAAATCACAACGTGGTTATTAAACCATGGTGATATTTCTTCACAAGTAATCATTGCATTCGATTCTACTTACAAGGGCTGCACTAAAAGTATCGGGAATGGAATATTTCCACTGTTCCTGTCATATTAAAATCTTTTTAATTTAAAACTCCTTGGTTTTAAAAATCGAATACCGTTTATTTATTTAAAAAAATATTCTCGGTCTTGTCACAAGGTCTTGTCAAACTTGTTTAGTCGTTGAGAAAATGGAATTGACTCGAGAAAATTCTAGAGCGATGATTTATTATGACTTTCGAAGTGGTTTAACACAAAAACAGTGTGTTGACCGGATGATTTCTGCATTTGGTGATGAAGCCCCATCCAAAACCACAATTTATCGCTGGTTTGCTGAATTTCAACGTGGACGTGTCAAGCTCAGTGATGATCCCCGTCAAGGTCGTCCAAATACTGCAGTCACCCAAGAAAACGTTGATGCTGTGCGTAAGCTGATTGAGGAAGATCGACATGTGACATAGCGCGAAATTCATGCAACTTTAGACATTGGCATGAGTCAAATACAAATAATCTTGCATGAATAATTAGGTGTAAAAAAGTTGTTTTCCCGATAGATACCGCATTTGCTCTGTGAAGAGCAAAAAGCGGCTCGCGTTACTTGGTGCGTCAGAACTCTCGAAAGATTCTACGCAGGATCCTCAAATGCTGTATACAACATCGTATCAGGTTACGAATCCTGGATATACGCGTACGAACACGAAACAAAAAACCAGTCACGAGATTGGGTGTTCGAAAATGAGTTAAAGCCAACAAAAATTGTTCGTTCACGGAGTATTGCAAAAAAAAACGTGGCCACGTTTGTCTCCAAAATCGGCCATGTTGCGACTATTCCTCTTGAGGGACAAAGAACGGTTAATGCAGAATGGTATGCTAACATTTGTTTGCCACAGGTCGTTTCTGAACTCCGTAAAGAGAACTGCAACCGCCACATCATCCTCCATCACGACAATGCGAGTTCTCACACCACGCACAGAACAAAAGAGTTTTTAGAGCAAGAAATCATAGAATTATTAGACCATCCGCCGTACAGCCCCGACCTAAGCCCTAATGATTTCTATACTTTCCCTAAAATAAAGAATAAATTGCGTGGTCAGAGATTTTCATCACCTGAAGAAGCTGTGGACGCCTACAAAACGGCCATTTTGAAAACCCCAACTTCCGAATGGAATGGTTGCTTCAATGATTGGTTCCATCGTATGGAAAAATGTGTCAAATTTCGCGGAGAATACTTCGAAAAGCAATAAATACATTTTTAAATAGTAATGTTGTGTCACTTCCTTGATTCCCGAAATTTTCAGTGCCGCCCTCGTATCAGCTTTCGATTTTTAGAGTAACATCCCTATTATTTAAAAAGAAAAAGGGTTAACAGACGCAACATTGTTACGACGTTCAGTTCTTTAGATTTATTAGATATTATTTATTATATATTTAGAGATTAGTGTAAGCAAATCGTAAAATTACTCGTATCGGTCATTATTACAATAAATATAAAATCGTAATTGAAAAAAGTTAAGCAATTGTGCAGTTCTAACAAAAGGAAAAAATATATTATTTTATGCCCGCCGTTACAAGGTTACGTTGTTGAATTTTGGTGAATTTTCAAATGTTACCCATTAAAATGACTCCACTTTAAAAATGGGAATTGTGTCCTGTACGTTTTTTTTGTGTGCGCTCGTTTTGCTGCTTATTATGTTTTTTTAATTACGTCCATCAGGAAAAATATATGTGCATTTTCTTAAATTAAATGTGTACTCTCAAATTGTCGCCAAGATGGTTATTTGTTCGCTAAAATAAGATATGTCTGCTCGTTATATTCAGTGAAAAAAAACTGGTAGGTATTAATTACTCACCAGATTTTAAATTTTTTGTACCTTATATTCTTTTGCCAACTTGGTAATTTAGTATTCAATATTCGGCTTTTTCACACCCAAAATTTGATTGTTTTGTCGCAAGCTTAAATACATGCCTAAAAAATCCTCCCCCATGAGGATTTTTTTCCCTAATTTTTGGGAGAAACCCCTAAGTTGGAAACTAAATCCGTGGTCCAAGTATTACTTATCATCTATGCCGTGGTCTGATCCGGACCAAAGCCGTACATGTGTGCTAATACTTATACAAATACTAACGGAAGAATGTTATTATTAATCTGAGCTAATACTTTTAATCATAACTTGCGATGACATAGGTTTTGCCGGTGTATCATAAACGTGATTACGTTCTTTTATACGATCAATTCTTCAAATATAACTCAATATACGAAAAACAAGAAGTGTTTCTAGTAAGAAAATATTAATACCATAGCAGTCTAACTTTTATGGCACACGTACTTCAAATTATATAATTCCTACTCTAATTAACACTTTACCATTTGAAGTACGAGACAAAATAACACCTCTCAATATAGAAACTATACTGATGAATTATTTCTCAGATAAAACTATAGCGTAGCATTCTGTATAGTTAAAATACGGGCGAGCGGTGCATAGGACTGTCGGCTGCGCAAGCGCAGCATATCATAGTGTCTCGAGTATTGAGACTGTCGAGACGTATAGCATGCGCGCCCGACGTCGTACTCACTGCGCGCTCGGCTGGTAGGTGTCTGTTAATTTAATTTATAATTATGTATATTGTATGTACTTATTTTGTAACGAGCGTGAACCGGCAAGAAGATAAACCTAACATGTTTTTTGTCGCTGCATTCTATCTATATAAATTGTTTCTTTTTGGTTAACAATAAAAAAAAACAGTGGCGTAGCTTCTAAGGGGCAAGGTGGGGCAGCAGTGCCCCGGGGCTCCCGAGCTCAGGGGGCCCCTCGGTCTCTGAGTTACAAACTATAAATTGAAGTAGTGCAAAAAATCCGACCGAATGGCTAAATAAATAGATTTTAAAAGGTAAAATAGAATTAAAAATACTAACTTCGCTTTTGTATCAAGACTCATCGATCAATAAAAATTTTGAAAACATAGTAACAAAAAAAATATGGTTAGGTATCTTGAAATTCGTGAGAGATTATTTTTGTTTTTTAAAGATTTTCCATCCATTTTTTTAAAGAATAATACCGACTATGAAGTTTTTTGGACACAACATTAAACTCTTTTTCGAATGCTTTTTATTTGGATAGCTTATCTTGTTTACTTATGTTACTTACACACGTATCGATTTAAGCTGGAGCGGACCATTATGGCAGCACTACACTCGTGTTTTTGATATCCAGCTCTATTCTATTAGAACAGACTATATTTACAGTGCATTTTTGTGCAGTGTTTCAACTCTCAAAAATATTTCTCCCCAAACTTAAATAAACTGATAAATAAATTAAAAAAAAAATGTGCTCTGTAATATTATTGTCCTATATACTTTAAAATATATTTCCAAAAATTTATTTTCTACAGCAGGGGTCTCCAAACTACGGCCCGAGGGCCACATCCGGCCCGCGGACAGATTTTGTCCGGCCCGCGGAGAGTTAGCATACTTGAAAACTTCTTTTAGAGAACATATTTTTTATAGCAAATTAAATTTAGTTTACTGAAGTATTCTAATTTTATGTTGAATAATTATTAATATGACATCTACATTGATATGGTCATGGGCGAACTACTCATAACATTGTTGTAGGCTTATTGTTATTGTTTTTGTGATAAGTTGGATAAGGAAACACAGAATTGTAATGAGTAAAGACATGTATAATATGCAGAAAATTTAACTTCAGTATATAATAACTAACAAATTATTGAAATGAATCCAACTAACATTTTATACATTTTAATTAAAAACATAACTTATAACAAGCATAATGACATATGAAATACTAATGAGATTTATGTAATTTAGATTTTCCACTGACAATAGTTTGTTGTTGTGGACTAATTTTACTTGTACCAATTACTAAAAGAGATTTAAGATGCTCATCAGTTAATTTAGATCTGTAAACATTTTTTGTGTACTTCATTTTGGAGAAGGTCTTCTCACACAAATAAGTAGTACCAAAAACAGAAAACAGCCCACGAGCAAATTTATGCAAATTATCAAATTGTGTCAGTGGAAGACCCTTATAAAATTCCAACAAAAATGAGTTTTGATATTTGTTCTTAATTATATCACTGCACTGTAGATCAATCATTTCCATTTGAAGTTCCGGGGCTAGGGTTTCAATGTCAGTATCAAAAGGATTCTGAAAATTCTTAATTTAATTCGCAATGGCATCAAAGTCCGAGAAACGAGTATCAAAATTTATTTTCAAAACACTCAAAGTTTCGATTGCAAAATCGATAGGAAACTCAGTCTTAGTGGTGTGGCTGAATATTTCACATGTTTTAAAATGTGAAAAACATTTGCTTCGTAGTTGTGATTGAAACAGTATCAATTTCTTCCGGAATGATTTGATATTAGTGTATAAATCAGGAAGATGCTGGTTTTCTCCTTGCAATCTCAAATTCAGTTCGTACACAAGTTTTGTCAAATCAACATAGAATGCTAACTTCCACAGCCATGCGTTGTTTTGTAATTCAGTAAGAGGGCGATGCTTTTCATTCAAAAAAATTTCGATCACTGCTCGAAGTTCAAAAAAGCGCTGAAGGACTTTCCCACAACTAAGCCAACGTACGGCAGTGTGATAAGGTAAGTCATTTTCTCCAATCTCTTCAATAAATTGTCGGAATTGTCGGTGATTCAGCCAAAAAGATCTGATAAAATTAACAGTTGATATGACTGGTTTCAGAACATCAGACATATCCAAACATTTTCCGCACAAAGACTGTTGATGAATGATACAATGTAAGACTAATGGTTTTGAACCACCGTCATTTTCTACAGCCTTTGACACAAGAGCGACCACTCCTTTATCTTTACCACTCATGTTTTTGCCTCCATCAGTTGTAATACATTTCAAGTTTTTCAATAGAAGGTACTTTTGATTAATGCCCATTTCAACTCCTTCAAAAATATCTGTACCAGTAGTTGTGCCATGAATACTATACATATCAAGAAGTTCTTCATGCACTTCATAGCTTTTATCTACTCCTCGAATATAAATCAACACCTGAGCAGTATCTGACACATCCGTTGATTCATCCAAGGCAAAAGAAAACCACTCAACATGTCCATTTTTGTCGAACAGTTGAGAGGATATATTTTCAGCGATGTTTTCTACTCTTCGAGCCACAGTGTTTGCTGACATACTGACAGTTTTTAATAAATTTACCTTTTCAGGGCACATTTCTTCGGCTACTGCAATTATGCATTCTTTGATCATTTCTCCATCGGTGAATGGTTTTCCACGTTTTGCAATTTCAAGAGCCACACGAAAGCTGGCACGAGTTGCAGTCTCTAGTTCAGTTTTGAGTTTTGTAAATGAAGATTGCTGCGATTTCAATCCCCGTTTCATAGCTTCGAATTTTTCTGTCCGCAGACTTCCTGTATATTTTGAGTAATTTTGAAAATGTTTTGTTTCATAATGACGTTTAATGTTATATTCCTTGAGAACGGCTATGCTTTCATTGCAAATCAAACATAGCGCCTTGTTACTGGACTCAATTACGAAATACTGAATGTTCCACTGATCTTTGAATTTTCTGCATTCACTATCAATATTTCGCTTCTTTTCCATACTACTAAATCACACACAAAAGCAACAATTCAAATCAAAATACTGTTACAAAGATGTCTTAAACTTAAACACGCACAAACACGTTTTAAGGAGGTACGCACTATTTTATTTCACAACAGTGTCATAGGAACTGACTTGTGTGCGCCACTAGCCTTCTTATATATTCCAATTACTGCCATCTAGAAGTGAGTGGAAGACACCAGAACTTTCTCGAACCAACGAGATTATTCTGTACGTGCTATTAGCGCCATCTGTTAGCGATAAAAGGTACTACCTATTTCCGCTTGTGTCCACCAGATGTCATGTCACGTTACTCCTCATGGCTCGTACTCTACGACTAATCTAGAAATTACAGATAATGACAGGAAAATTAATAATATGCAGTGTTGCCGTTTTGCGGACTTTAGTCCGATTTGCAGCCTTTTTTAAACGTTGCGTACTTTTTCGGACTTTTTTTTTCATCAGTGGACTATTTCACTTTTTACCACCGGCAACAATGATAATATGGTTTTGGCACTCGGAACTTACTGGAGTAATCAGTATGGCTATAAGGCTGGAAAGTTTGGAGACCCCTGTTCTACAGGATGACTTTTCAAATCGATTGTCTATGTTATATCGATTTAAGGCTTAATTTAATTAAAAACAAGAAAATATAAACCTCTAAAAATAACTCTGAAAAGTCCTTTCCCTTAGAGGATTTTTTCCCTAATTTCAGGGAGATCTAAAATCGATAATTCCGATTTCATTTCCTTTACGAACTAATTCGATATTTTAAACAATCGATTAATATTCGTTAGGTAACTTCACTACGATTGTCAATTATTATCTGTCACGCATATCTTCTTAGGACGCATATAGTATAGTAATAAACTATAAATAAAAGTAATTGCATTAATATGACCTGCATATTTAATAATAAGTGTTTCACAATTAACTCACAAAAAAACAATTTTTTTTTAACAAAAATCATTTTTTGACATAACTTATGACAATAATTTATGAGGCCAGTATATACTGGCCCTCTTAAATAATAAAAAAAACTAAATTGCAATAACTTTTTAATTATTTACTGATTTGATACGGAGCAGACCATTGATTTTAGTTGGTTTAGTTTAGTTTAGTTTAGTAAGTTGGCAAATAAATCAATGGTCTGCTCCGTACCAAATCAGTAAATAATTAAAAAGTTATTGCAATTTAGTTTTTTTTATTATTTAAGAGGGCCAGTATATACTGGCCTCATAAATTATTGTCATAAGTTATGTCAATAGATGATTTTTGTTTAAAAAAAAATTGATTTTTTGTGAGTTAATTGTGAAACTCTTATTATTAAATATGCAGGTCATATTAATGCAATTACTTTTATTTATAGTTTATTACTATACTATATGCTTCCTATGAAGATATGCGTGACAGATAATAATTGACAATCGTAGTGAAGTTACCTAACGAAAATTAATCGATTGTTTAAAATATCGAATTAGTTCGTAAAGGAAATGAAATCGGAATTATCGATTTTACATTTGTGAATTAAATTGCTAAGAAATGGGTAATTTGTAAATGAATAATAATAAAAGAATAAAAACTATTCAAATCGTTTATTTTCTTATTCACTGCAGTCGGAACTCGAAGATTGCGAGCTCGTTTCGGAATCGGAATCTTCTCCGACGGCAATAATCAATTGTTGGTCGCGAATTCTGTCTATGCGGATATATTTGTTCCAGTTTTCAATAATCGTCCTTTGTGTTTTATCTATTATTTTCTTCCAATTATCTGGAGTTACATGTTCTCAGGGTTTCTCCAGCAACTTTAACATTTTATTTGCCGTAAACGGTGGGGCCATGTTGTTTTTGGCTGCGTAACCTTATAAAAAAAGAAAAAATCGATAAACGTGTTATGCATTTATAATATCATTTCATACCTAACCTTTTATATCTTTAGTACGTACCTTTTATTTTAGCCCAAATTAATTCTATAGCATTGTACTGACAGTGGTATGGTGGTAATCTTAGTACTTGATGCCCACTTTCCTTGGCCATTTCGTCGAGCTTGTAGGTGGGCATCGGAGGTTTGTTCAATTTCATTAATTTGATCAATTTTTTTTTTTAAGCATCGTCATATCAGCTTGGATATTATTTCTTTGCAACCACTCTATCAGTGTGGCTTTATTATTTTGTGCCGTTGGTGGCGGTGGTGGTCGTCCAGAAATATGACATTGCTCCAGTTTTTAATATCCTTTGCCGATTCTTAAAATGTTACTCGTGCAAGTGCGATATCTTCTCTTTCCATTATTATTTTTCTTTTATTTACTTTCTTCCATCTAAATCCCACTTTATTTAATATTTGCCGTAGCGAGGTAACACCGCCAGTGTAAAGTCCAGCCTCTTTTAACGATTTATTTAGTTTCATTAACGTGGGGTATTCATTTTTCTCATAGTATCCGTAAATGTGATTGCGTATTGCTTCTATATCAAAACTGTCAATCTCTGTAACGAAAGCTTTACGCCTGCGCTTCTTTGGAGTCGACAACTTTTTGTCTTCCCTACCAGTTTCACCAAATTTTTCTTTGGTTATTCGGGAAACGGTAGCTGTTCCGATGTCCAGTGCTGCCGCAACTCGGTCTACGACTTTGTCGATTGAAATGATCGGGCCTCCGTTTGTACGTTCTCGTTCAAAATAGTCCCTCAATCGAGTCACCAACTCCCGACTTTTGTGAGTTTAAAACAGTTTTTTTTTGTTTTTTTTCGGCATTGTTAGATCCGAACAAAAACAATAATAACAAACAAAGAACTTAACTAAAACTTAACAAAAACAAAAAACTCAACAAAAAACAATAACAAAAGTCAAAATCAACAAAAACTCAAAGCAGACGCAACGAAAATACAAATCGCATACAAGGCAGATGCACTCGTACTGACATTTCCGAGTTGCAATACGATCACAAGATGGCCGCTCCTATTCATCGATTTGATGTCGATTCAACAGTAAATTGACAGAAGTTCCGTTCCATGCATCTGCCATTTTTATGACATATTTTCTTAATTTAATTTCATATTTATATTTCACAGTTATTATAAGATATCAGAGTTAATAATAAGGATAGCAGTTTCATTTATAATTAAAGAAAATATTATTTTTTGTCAATGGAATATAATTTATTTCGTTTGCTTTTTTTTGTTTTCTTGTAAGAAGTTTGCGTAGCAAGGAATATAAGAACTGTCACCCATATCATCATACGACGCACGAAGTAGATAATATTCGTATTATTCGGATTATTCGAATAGTAAAATTTATCGAATAATTACATACCCTAGTCTACTGTAGACTGTAGTGCAGTCTGAGAACATAGATGATAGGTATTACTACTGGCTGAGAAGCCTACTGATGATCTGACAATTATTAAATATAAATATTATAATTATAAATATACATTTTATTTTGACTTGCGTATTGATAATGATATTATGATAATCTGGATTGCGACAAATCTGGAGTACGACAAATACGAAACACGACGAATACCGAACAAACGGTTATAAATAGTTGGCATATTCGGGCTGGGGCCGGGAGGCCCTCGTTCATTTCTTGCCCCATGGCCCTCGATAACCTAGCTACGCTACTGATAAGAATGTGTTTTTTTTTAGTTTTATCAGCTTTTTAACAGTTCCCCACAATAAATAAAAAAAATAATGATCAATAATGATCGTTGTTTATTAAATACTTCAAAGGATAAACTCTAACTATGGATAATATACCAAAGGAAGAGCAATGCATATTGCAAACAATAAATGGGCCAATATGTGGATATCTCACAAAAAATGATCATGGTACCTATTATAAATTTAAAAATATCCCTTATGCTAAACCTCCAACAGGAATACTTAGATTCATGGTAAGTAAAAATTACAATGATAGTTATATAGGGTACTTGCCTGTAATTTTTTTATTAAGTACATAATATATGAATAGTGCTCTCAAAAATAAAAAAGTGTACATGAGGAATAGCATACTAAAAATCAATATTTTCAAAGAAAAAATGGATTGTTTGATGCACTTTTGTGAGACTTGTTGGAGATGGCCCATACAAAAGTTTTACTGGCAGATGATATCTCATTCTTAAGCTTTTAGGTTGCTATGAAATGTATGTTCACATGTACAAAATTTCTGATATCTCCAAAGTTTGCAGGTTTATTTTCATACTTACCATAGTAATTCTTTTGTGTATTAGTAAGTAAACAATTGTGTAAGTTTTTTACACTTAAGTTGTAAAAAATATGCCAACTTTTTTGACACTTTAAAATGCACATATTACTAAACTACACATAAAATCTTAATTCTTTTTACTTTTATCATGCTGTTATACCTAATTATTTCTGAATGTTTGAAAAAAAAACAATTTTTTTATATGTAGGAGAATACCCAATTGTATACATAACAAAAACTAAATAAAAAAAATTATATAACCTCTGAATTGTCAAGCAGTGAGCCAGCTAATGAGTGAGAACATTCTCGATCATGTCAACTTTCAAACAAAAACAAACTAGATCACAATATTGATCTAGTTTGTTCATCCCTTTGGGAGCTACGATGCCACAGACAGATCAAAACACACACATCAAACTTATGACACGCCTCTATTTTCATCGGGGGGTTAATCAGAGGTTAAAATAGTTCTCCAGCTATTTCAGCCATCTCTAGTATTGTTGTGCTTGTTGTTTACAGCCACCGGTTCCCATGGAGTCTTGGACTCAAGTACTGGACTGTACAGAAGATGCACCTGCACCTTTGAACTTTAGAATAGGTGAAGGTGTCATAGGATCTGAAGACTGCCTCTACTTGGAAGTGTCAACTCCAAACATAAAACCGACTAAACCCCTGCCTGTAATGTTTTGGATTGGAAGTTGTCGCTTTGCATTGTATGCCGATGAAACATTTGATCCAATGTTAATAATCAACCGAGACGTAGTCTTTGTTCGTTGTGGCTTTAGGTTAGGGCCTTTTGGCTTTTTATCAAATAAAGAAATATCAGCTCCTGGTAATTGTGGCTTAAAAGATATAGTCATGGCCTTACAATGGGTTCAAAAAAATATTGCAGAGTTTGGTGGTGCCTCACAAAATGTAACAATTTTTGGAAACAACACTGGGGGTTCCATTGTACATTTTATGATACTCTCGCCTATGGCATCTGGTCTTTTTCATAAAGCCATCATGCAAAGTTTCAGTGCCTTAAATCCATGGGCTATAACAAAAAATCCAATTCAAAGTTTAACAAAACTAGCAAAAAAATTAAATATAACAAAAGCCAACAACACTGAAATTGTAGAAGAGCTAAAGACTTTTGAAGCTTCAAAAATAATGAATGCATGCATAGAAATCTGGTTCAGTGACTATCAGTCTCAAGAAGCTGAAATATTCGATGCAATTTTCAAGCCCTGCATTGAAGAAGAATTTGAAGGTCAACCCATTTTCCTTAATAAAAGTCCAGAGATGATTCTTAAAACAAACAAATTTCACAAAATACCAATCATTATTGGGAGCAATAATACTGAGGCCTCAGTAATACAATTCATTAAAGAAGATCTCTACGACAATCTTGAAAAATTTAATGAAGACACAGCACTGATCGTTCCAAAATATCATTCAATCGATGTAACCTCAGCAAAGAAATTTGGAAAGCGTTTAATAGATTTTTATTTCAAGGGAAAAGTGAGGAAGAATGATAAAACACAATATTTACAGCTACTAAGTGATTACCAGTGCTTATATTATATTAATACTACAGTTCGTCGCCATTTCGAGAAAGCTCCAGAGTGCCCCATCTACTACTATGTGTTGAACTACGCTGGGGAGTGGTCAGTGCCCAAATGGTTGGAATTTTTTAATTCAATAGGACATTTTGCTGAACTCCCATTTCTATTTCACATTAAAGATAAGGATTCATCTTTTTGTGATGGAACTAGGGATTCAATAAACACAAGGAAAAGAGTTGTAAAAATGTGGACAAACTTCGCCAAATATGGGTGAGTGCAAACATAATATTATTTTATCTTATTAATTAATCATCAAATCATAAAATATGAAGCATTTTGAAGACAGTTTATTAAATACATGCACTTGCGCTTGTTTCCAATACATAGATTTTGATTTTGCAGATTAATATTTTTCTCATATTTTAGGAACCCCACACCAGGTGATAAAGACCAAGATTTGCAAATTACTTGGGATCCAGTAAAATCCACCGAACAACTAAATTACTTGAGTATTGGTTATGAACTTACTAAAGGGCAGAACCCTTTTTATGAAAGAATGAAGTTTTGGGACGAGCTGCATGAGGAGTTCACGTTTTTAAGAACTCTCGTATATTTTAACGATAATGGAATACAATGGTGAATAACAAAATCATAAATTTTTCTTTGAAACTCATAAGACATAGCATTTTCATCATTAACCAAATTGATTGTATGGTCGCCGACAAGCCAGTGTACACCTCATCGACCTTATTAATATGGTGATAAGGTTTAAAAGTGGTACACCAGATTGTCGGCGTACATAAGTCACTAAAATAGTGCAACATTAACTCTTTTTGTTGTTGTAGTTTATTTATATATAGTTGATATTAGAGAATTCTTTGTATGTCGTATGTAATGTTTTCATAAGTACTTGGGAGACCGAGCTAAGCTCGGTCTTTTAGTAGAACAATAAAATAAAAAATCTATATAAAAGAATATATCCCGGTAAGATAAATATTTTTCTGATTATTATTATAAGAATCACAAAAATATTTATCTTACCGGGATTCGAACCCACCACATTCCGAATTTCCAAACAATGCTAAAATTATTTATAATACCAAGCTGCCAATCAGACTGACATAAGAGAGTCGAAATTATTTATATATTGTTGCACGACGAAATAAAAAAACATATATTGCTTAAAAATGCGCAGTTTCTAAGGGATAAGACCTAGCTAGATCGATTTTTCTGTCCCAAAACTCCCTGTGTACTAGATTTCATGGTAATACTTGAAGTCGTTGTCGAGATACCGATAATATACCTATATGCAAGATCGTCTCGTTTAAAGTATAAGATATCGGTAGGTACTATCGACAAAGTTTCCGCTCGACCAGGCATAAGGATACAATCTCTTGGCAGCCATGATCATAATGACACTACTCACATACACTCACGCGCAAAAACCGGCTTCAAAGACGTTTGCAATCGTTGCTATAATAATTAAGCTATTGCATAGCTTTTATCGCGGCCTTTGAGCGCGGCGACCGAATCAAACAAATTCCGTAACGAAAATAAACCTCCGACCGGCACAGCGGTGCGGCGCACATAGATAGGTTTTTAGGTTTTATGCGGCCAAAATTATTTTAATTGCTACAACTATTCTAAATTACATAATTGGTAATAAAAAACAACTTTCGGTTTAAATATATATTAAAGAAAATATCATATTTATGAAAAAAAGTAAAAAACCTAACGTCACAGACATAAAAAATATATTCCATGAATGTAAATTTTAAACGTATTTAAGTTATGAATTGACGTATCCCCTCGACAGTCGACACATACTCCATGCCAATTCGTTACTCCAGTTCCTCATCCTCCGAGGATTCTGTTGAAGCGGAGTCTAGTTTGGTGGGTAAAAGCATATCTAAAGTCTCCGGAGAAAAGGATTTAGACATTTTTTTTCTCCTTCTTTGTTATATACTAATACAGCTAATGAGCGGATCAGAGCTTAATAATAGTCTATTGTAGATGTCGCGGTTACATTGCTCGCGGGAAAATTTTCTTGCGTAATTTTCTCTATACATGCGAAAGTGCTTATTTCGGGCCTCTTGAGCCTCCTCCGACAATTGGCCTATTGAAAGAAGTGAATTCTCTATTATGGCAGCACCATGTATGAGTACTTTGTGCAAAGTAGGGGTCATCGGGTGCCACCAATAATGCTGCACGTATAATTTGGCGGTGTCTAGTGCATACTCATCATATTTCTTGACGTCAATACTGTATCCACTTGAAATCGTTTCTAAAATGACTTTTGGTCTGTAAATTAAATCAAAGCTCACTCCAGTTATGTCGGAGGCCAATTGGGGGTTCTCTTTTTTTTTTTTTTTTATCTAAATTGATACACCAACAACTTATTGCTACAAAATTACATCATTTCTTTACAGGTATACTTATTCTAAAACAAAAGTTAATTACAGGTGTACACAGCATTTACAATTAATATAGTTCTCCGTGCAGTTATCAGAATACCTATTATATGTAATAGCAAAACATTATTTTAATTGATTAATATTAAATACAAAATTACATTAATATCATTTACAATTAATTAAATTATAGTTTGTTAAAATTATTATTTTTACACGTCAACATAACAAAATTAATGAAATGTCAATAGAATTCAGTTATTGCTTAAAATCATTAAATAATATACATTAAAATGTCCTTAAATTTAATTATAATGAAAAGATTATCACGCGCATTTAGGGGAAATGTCAAAAATTAAGAATTAAAATACAATGTGAACTAAAACTAAATTAAACCTAAACAATACACGATAAATTAAATTAATATTAAATATATGTCAATTACTCATTATATTATTAGTTATCCTTAACTAACAAATATAATTTTTTCTTGAACTTATCTAGATTGTCATGGAAAATATATATATCTTACGAAGCAAGTTTATTCAATCTGTTAGTCGGTTTAGGGGAGAGTATTTTCCTAGGTTGGTTTTAGCAGGACTGTTTGAAAAAGTTTTTACGGGATTTCTGGGAAGGCATCTAGGTACGTATAGGTTGATAATTTCTAATAGACTCGTTGAGTCAAAGTTATTGTTAACTATCTTGTGCAAGGTGCATATGTCAGACACCAACCTGCGACACTCAAGGGAGTAGATATTAAAATGCGTAAGACGATTTTCGTAGCTTGCTCTGTAAGGGCACGTCTTATCTTTGAATGAAAGTTAACGTGTAAATGAACGTTGGAACCTCTCGATTCTTTGAATGTGTGTTATGTAGTGGGAGTTCCAGACTACAGAAGCATATTCTAGAGTACTACGGGTTAGGGCATTGAATAAGGTAATAATGCTGATTGCCTTTCTGAAGTCTCTAGTGTTACGTTTAATAAAACCGAGTAACATCCACGCTTTACTTATTATTTGGTCAAGATGCTCAATGAAAGATAATTTACTATCTAGCATGACTCCGAGATCCCTTATGACTTTAACCTCTTGTAGTTACTGTCCTTGAATAAAGTAGCAGGTGTTTATGGGTTTTCTTTTGCGGCAAAATTTTATGTGAGCACATTTTAAGGCATTTAGGGACATTTTATTGTTGCTACACCATGCCTCGATAGAGTCGAGATCTCGTTGGATCAAATCGCGGTCTTCAGGTGAATTGATTACCCTATATATTTTTAGATCGTCCGCAAACAGAGAGCATTTACTAAAGATGATTCTGAGGGTTATATCATTTATAAATAACGAAAACAGGATTGGGCCGAGATGGGAACCCTGAGGGACACCAGAAGAGGCGACATACGGGTCTGAACGATGGCCGTTGACTATTACAACCTGAACTCTATCCATGAGGTACGACCGGAACCACGAGAGCAGGGGATCTTGAATTCCATAAGCATATAGCTTGGAAATTAGTATTTTGTGATCAACTTTATCAAATGCACTGCTAAAGTCTGTGTATACTGCGTCTACTTGGTTTTGATTGTCCAGAAACTTAGATACGTCATCGATATAATTCAGAAGATTTGTAACCGTGGAGCGACCGCGACAGAAACCATGCTGATCCTTGGATATTATGAATTTGGCGTGGTGGGTTAGTACTGGACAGATCAGGCTTTCGAATACCTTAGAGAATGTGCTCAGTATTGATATGGGTCGGTAATTGCTGACATTATTTTTTGAACCCTTTTTATATATAGGAAGTATGTTTGCAGACTTCCAAGCGTCAGGAAAATACGATGTTTGTAATGACTTGTTAAATATAATTCTTAATGGTAGAGTTAAATTTTTATATGATTTTTTTATAAAGATTGGTGGTACCCCATCTGGTCCAGCACCCTTACTAGGATCAAGTGATTTAAGCGCCTTGGAAATATCAGCTTCAGATATTTGTATCACAGAAAGGGAGCTCTGTGCCGATGTTTGCACGTCAGTCGATTGTGAGATAGTTTTAGACGAAATCGGGGAATACAAAGTGGAGAATTGCTTGGCAAAGAGGTTACATATATCACTTCCAGATTTGGCCACAGAATTGTTAAGTACCATCTCGGAGAGTAAAGAGGATATGGAAGCACGTTTTTCTTTTATATAGGACCAGAATTTCTTAGGGTCGCGGGTTATGGCATTTTCAGTTTCTGATACATACTTTGAGTAACATGATTTAAGCAACGAGTCCACTCTATATTTTGCTAGCTTATGCTCAAGTTTATCTCTTGGATTTTTATGAATTTTTAGCCGTTTCCTAATTTTTTCTTTTTCTGAGATTAGCTTAATAAGATTTTTTGTAAACCAAACCGGATAGTTGTTGTTTTTTGGTCGAGCCTTTGGTATATCAGTATCGATTATGTTGTTGATGATTGTATAAAATGTATTCACCATTTCGTTGACGTGTGTGCAATTCTCTAGTTCGCGACGCCAGTCTATTAAACACAGCTTGTGATTGACTTCGTTATAGTCACCCTTTCTAAAGTTGTGTATGGCGAATAATTTCTTATTCAATAACTGATATTCAGGTTCAACAGGGAGTTCGATATCTAATGAAGGATGGTGAGGATCTAGCTTACTAAGTAACTCAGTAGAGTGAGGGAAATTAGTTAGGACAAGATCTAGTATGCGACCATTCTGGTTAGGTATGCAATTAAACTATGTAAGATTGCTTAGAGACATGAAGTCAACCAGTTCTCGAAAAATCTGCGGCTGGTGTTTCCATCATTTGTATTCCCATAGTTGGACTTGGGCATGTCAATCAGTAACCCGGTTTCAATTTTAAATCTGTCTTGGATTTTTTGTTTAGCGGCTAATTCCAAGTCTTTTTCTTCCGTCGTTTTTTTCTGTCTATATTTTTGAACTTTTAGTTTATAGCCCAAGTGTAAAACACTCAAAAATTCTGATTCTGGCATGTAGCACAGATATTCCAAAGTCTAAAGTTTCAGGACTTACATCATATTTTTTGCTTAGATTGTTAAAATCTTTTGAAGTGGCTTTACAAATAAAGCATCGACTGGTAGACTTAGTGTCGGTTGCAGCATTGCAAACCTTGCCATCAATCATAGTCATCTTGAAAATGTGCTTGTAAGTAAATTTATTTTCATTTATTTCGATTTCGGTAGGAACCAAATTCTTTACCGATTCTTCAACGTACCTGATTTCTTCTTTGGTCACATCATCGCATTCTTTCAGAAATCTGAATCTTATAGGCCGGCAATATCGGGGGGATGATGGAGAAGGATTCTCCCAAATAACTTTTTTGTTATCCTTGCCACAAAGTATTTGTAAAGGGACAAATGAGCTCAAAAATATATTGGCGTCCGAATCAGCAGGATTTTCAAACTTTTGTTTATATCTGGCTTTCTGGGAGCCATCACATCCCCATTTATTTATAATAGTTAAGGTCTGTCTATCTTTTTCACTAATAGTTAAAAGTACTTCCTCTAAGTACATTGAAAGTCGCATAAGAGTTATGTCAATAAGACTTTGCAAACTACTTTCTGCATACAGACTTGTCACTTTTATGTGTTGTTCAGGTGGATAGCATTCTTTTTTTGCCTCTAATAATCTGTCGTAGCAAGGATAAAGAGACTTATTTGTCTTACGTAGTTTGTCGGGTTCACTCGATGACTTGTAGGCATTTCTGTATTTTTCTGCCCTTGTTGGCGATTTTGTGATTTCTTTAAGGATTTCTGATGCATTTCGAAGTCCCTTAGCTCTCAAAGTTGACTGAGCAGCATGAATGCTAACAGAATCATCTACGGCCGAGCGAACCACTTCAGTTTTGCGACGCTTGCTTTTCTCACTTGACTCTTCAAATGATTTTGAAGGGCGGCCTGGGCGATTTTGGGCTTGGATTGGGATTTCAAACGTCCCATTTAACCATGACTGGTTTGATTTTAAGAAATCATCTTCTTTTATTTGTGCTTTAGACCATTTTTTTCTTTATGGCAGTCTTGAAGTAAGCAATATTTCGCTTTAGTTTTTTTATATTTTCCTCTGTGTCACCATAAAAAGAAAACAGGTAATTTTCTAAAAATGCCAATTTTTCATTCATAGTTATTAAATTCTGGCTTTGCATTTTATCGTCGAGAAATTGACGGGTGATTAATTTTGTTCCAGATGAGTCAGGAGAACCTACGACGAAAAAGAAAAAAATAATAATTTTTTGGAACATTTTTCAACATAACTTTTTTTACCCTACCTGCACTTACCTGCAGCTGATTTTTATCAGAATCATAAGAAAAGAGTATTAAGTATTATAATAAATAATACTTTTGCGGCGAGAGGAAGCGATAATATGACTAAATTACTTTTAAATTGAAAAATCAAGAATATATTTTTAAGAAAACGTAATATGTTTAGAAGCTTTAAAATAAAGGTTTTTTTACTATACTAGGTTGACAATTTCTATAATAAATAATGGTATTTACCTGAAGCACTCGAATCCATATTGTTTACTTTGATAACTGTCTTCAAATCGAAAATATTGACGACGAAAAATAGGTCACTTTAAAAGCGTAAAGAGCGAAAGCGCGTGCGTAGCGGGAGACTAACAAGTTCCGACTACCTGCGCACGCACCCCGCGCGGGTATCGAAGCCGAAAAGACCGGTTTATTATCGCCTATTCTACTGTTAACGTAGAAAGATTGTATTTGTAACTAGTTTAAAATCTTCAATTTTGGCCGCATAATTAAGCAAAATCTATGTTAGTGCGGCGTTGAAAGCCGTGCATCGTCTAACGTCGTTTCAGTTCGGCAGACTTCGGCACGGTGTTTGTGTGCGTGCGACTAGACGTATGCGTGTAGACTAGCTGCTAACTGCTCATAACTGATTCTATCTCATTTAGACACAATGCTAGGTGAGACAGCGTGCTTTTTGGCCGCGTCCACGAGTGAGTTCGAGCCCGCGACTAGTTGAACCTTAACGTGTATGTATATGGTACGACTGTACGAAGCTAGCACGGATCGAGACGAGCTGCTCCGAAATCGGACGAATACGTAAGAAGCTGTTTGTGATAAAGTATAAAAAATGCTATGCAATAGCTTTACCGCGGCAGTCCCCGAGTGCCACACGTATTTTTTTTATTTTGTATTTAATTACTCATTCATTCATATTTTGAAAACAATATAATTGTTATAATAATTAATATATTATATTACCTAGTCACTAAATATAATTTATAGTTTTACCGTATTTTTTTATTTAATAAAATAGTATGACTTACCGTGGGATTCAATTCCCGTGATATGTTTGCGATGCTGTGCTGTGCTGTGTGTATGTGTTTTTGGTGCATGACGAGAATTTGGACTCGTTCCTCCCTTGTGAGGTTTCTGTTCATGATGAATGTTATAAGAGTCCAGCTCACACGCACTAGCAGTAAATCAATCAGAAGTCTATTAAAACGCAGCACATATAATTTCAGCAAGTCCGTAAACAAAGCGAGAAAAAAATCAGCGCGTCTATCGGTAGATCTGTGGGCCTAGCAGGAACATTTGACAGCGGCGTAAAAGTAACGTTATCCTTTAACTATCCTAATAATCTAATCGCTAAATCTCCTAATCCTTTAACAAAAATAAGAAGGAAAATTAGAAGTTTAATTTAAAATGTCTCCGAAGTAGCAAACTCAACAAACATTTAAAGGATTTTCTTTTGTCTTTGATTATTATATTGCTATGCCCAACAGACGATGTTCTGTCTTAATGAACTGTAATCAATAAATAACTACCAACATACACCTTCAGTTTCTACACCAACAACTACACCTGTTTTATTGCCAAATCATAAAATAATTATAATTATATTAAATAAAATTGGGTTGGGTCACCTTTATCACGTAAGGATATGAAAAAAAGTTTATAACCGATTGAATACACCTAAAAAAATTCATTTAAACGAAATGTTCAAGTTCGAATGTAATGCGCAGTGTATGACTGATGTCATATGAAACGTGTATCTTTTTTGTAAAGTGAAAAAGTTCAATTTTGAATAGCTAACTTAAAAATACAGCGCCGCGTATCGTGGCTGTGTGTTCTGACCCGTAGAATATAATATATTGAAATCATTTATACTTGCATTGCAGAACTACTGTTATCATGATCACTAATAGTGATTCACTATGTACATCGTCTTATACATTTCTTTCCATACAATCTTAAATTCTGTACACTCATTTCAGTCAAGTGAATTATATTTTAATTAAGGAACAAGTGAGTTCATTGTTTTTTTTTTTTATATTCTAACAAACAATTTTTTATGTATAAAAATGGATTACAATTCCAATGTCTCGCTAAAACTCGAGAACGGCTGGACCGATTTGCCTAATTTTGGTGTGGAAGTTCGGGGAAGGTTTAAACGGTGAAAAATATTGGAGGTGGAGGTGTAGTTATTTACTTATTGCCGTTCATAGTCAAGACGGAACAACGCGTGTCGGGGCAACTAGTAATTTATAGAAATAATGTCAAGGTCACTTTTATCGGTGGAAGTTATCATAATAGGCTAGATAACTGTTATATGTAAGTTTTTAGAAGAAAAAGTAGGTATATTAAAATCAATATTTTCAAAGGAACAGCGATTTGTTACAGAATTTCCAGAAAGTCGTGAAAACGCTCCATAGAAAACTCGTCGAAGTTATGACGTCAGGCTTTCGTAAAGTTAGTAGCATCATGGTAGCATACTTGCTAGTAAAAATATTTATACAAAGGATAAGATATTCAAGTTTGCTATTTCAACGTATCAGACAAATACAGCTATATTGATAATAGCTTATCCATTGTGTAAATATATTTTATAGTAATAAGTAGTACTTGAATACTGCTTAGGTGAAAAGTGACTATATTATAGTCAATTATTTTTTTTTATATTATATCATGTAAACCTTTAATATGCACATACATTAAACTTAAATTAAAAAGCATAATGTATTGTAAAAAAAAAATATTTCTAGTCTTAAGATTGTTAAATACAAAAAATATTATTTACATAAGAGGTGCAAGTAAGTAGTTTTGTTCTTATTCTATTATTATACAAAATTGTTTTATTTTTTCTATCAATGTTATTATTATTATTGTTTTCTATGAAACATTTATTATATTAATTAATACGAGGCTTACTGTAAAATAATATCTAAAGATAACGCATTATAATTATTATAGAATGTATGTTTATTTTGTCGAGGGTCATAATCAATTTAATTATGTTGGCATGTTCGCCCTCGCACCCACGAGAATTGACAACTCTACACGATTTTCAGCTCTATTGCTTAACGCAGAGTTCTATTTACAGTGCAGTTTTTTCTGACACGACCACTAAAAACGCTAGTGGGAACGTACTGCCATGCAATTTCACTATACAGTATGAGAAATGTTTTGTTCTGTCAATATTTTGACGGAAGCAATTTTTCAGAAGATATTTTTATACAAACCTTCACATAAAAAGTATCGATTTGACAAGTGACCGTCACTAACTGAAAAATTAAAAAAAATCATTATCACGCTGTATTTTTAAACAGAACTCTAAGCTGAGCAAAAACAAAAAATATATTAATTTGTCTCCTTCATACTCAAAAGCTTAAACGCGCGCGAGAGTGTGACAGATTGTGTGTGATACACATAAACGTATCTATATGTAGACGTGCCAAGTTGCCAACATAACTATATTTACCTATACTCAGTATTTGCTTCTTGTATACGCTGAGTAACGCGTCGTCAATTATTATTATCTAATGTACAAAATAATTTCTACGTTCCACACCTGAAAGTGCGTGGGGTACGCCGCGAAGGCCAAATCTTTTTCTCCTTTTTTTTGTATGTATGTACGGACTCCGACAAACCCGATATACCACATTTTTTATTATATTACTATGGCAATGCGGTTCAATAGTGGAACATCGGGTTTGTCGGCGACTATACATATTAAGTACTTTTAAGTTTTAAATATTTAAAATAATATTAAATTTAAAAAAACGCCATGTAATATATTTTATCATATTAATTTTAATATGATAAATATTGGGTATATTCTGTAACCACAGAATGCATGCCAATTAAAAAAAAATTAAAATTAATTAATGATCCTTTGTCTAAATAATTTACTATAAGTACAGTTTGTGAGCATTAGCTATCCAAGCATTCCACATTTTTATATTTACAGGGATTAATAATAAAATTAGACAGGCCAGAACAAGTTCTTATTTGGTCTTTAAAAATAGTTATAAGTGTTTTAATATATATCTACATATTTGAAACATGAGATTTTTTATATGAATCAATGCTAGAAATAACGCTCCTATTTCTACATAAATAAGGTATTGCATAACGAAGTAGGTTTTTGTATTTAGTTAATGTTATTACTAATAAAAAGTAAGATTGAAGTCAAACTCATTTGACTATAAGCCCTCGTTCCCACGAGAGCTTTTTTGTGGCGCTACAAAAAAGCGTTAGAGTAGAACAAAATATATGCATTTACAAGGCAGCGCTTTTTTGTCTCAAGTTCTCGACGCTTTATAATGGAGCAGTGTTCTATTTTCTACGTAGGGCAAAGGGCGTTAAGTTTAGAGTTATTGCTATAGACTATAAAATTAAAAATATTAGTTTAACCTATTTAATTTAGGTCTAACCCGCCCGTACAAGACACTCAATTGATAAAAATTTGAAAAATAAACAAACTTAATTAAGGTGATAAAGTTTCGAATTTAATTAAAGTTTATTAGAGTTTTCATAGTGTAAGAAACTACCCTTATAAGTATTTCTGTTCATTCAGAGGATGTATTCAGATAGCCTTTTGTTGCCTTTTACGTCTTCTAGCAAAACAAAACGATACTACCGGTAATTTAGCAAACACAGACAAGACAAAAGTGATTAAAAAGAGAAGTCTTCGTCGGGAACAGTCAAACAAAAAAGCCGGCATTAGATTTATCGCGACAACAAAAAACTCTTGGGAACGTAGGCTGAATAGCGAAAAACTTTGAAAGTGCAACATAAGATTTTTGATAAATCAATTTCCCTAGCCAGGAATCGAACCGACTGATTTTGTAAAGTACACAATGTATATTTTTACACAATTCGATAGTGTTGCTAATGAGGAACAAGTTCTGAAATGTAATGTGGTAAAGACATGCGGCAAGTGCAATAGTGTGTATGATTGACCGCCTTTCACGCTAAAGCGGCTGATCCAATGTAGATTAAACTCTGGACCGTTTCCCGCGAGATGGACTCTTTGATTGTCGCGGGAAATATCTACTAAAAATAAGCAAACAAAATATTGTTGGTACCAATCTTTATTTTAGTATTATACTGTATACGCAAAAACAACTTTTATATCACATAACAACATACAAGGAATTGTAACGAAGACTTTTAGTCAGCCAACAAATGTTTGTTTATGTATAACATAAAATAACACCACCATTATCATTATAATAGCAAAAATAATAGGCGAGGTTACATGTTAATAATTTTAAATATAAATTAATAGATCTACAATACTACATAATTAGTGCAAATCATAGTAATTAGAATTACATTTAGTTGGTGTAGATTGCTTTCTCTGTCGAAGTCAATTTATACATTCCTTATTTCACTTTCCTTACTGCAGACAACTGAAACCAAAATTATAAATATAAATACGTATAGACTATACATGTACTATTATTATTCTGCTATTATTAGCTCTTACAACAATAACGGCTAAAGATGACCATGATGAAAATGGCAAAAATATTCTAATCCAAGATAGACTTCAATATTACATGGACCAAGTCACGTAAGCGGAGTTACATTTTTTATCTAAGAATACAGTTTTTTATATAACAAAATATATATAATTATATCTAATATACACTGGCGGACACATAAACTGCATCATAGTGCAAGATAACTTTCAATGAAATATAATTAGTGAAAGTGCAAACTATTTTGATTTATTTCAATGATAATGCTAAGACTGGATCTTAATCTGATAAAAAAAAAACAATTCATGTGTGTATTGGTCATCTATTCTCACTAAAAGAATCTAATTACTCCTTTTGCAGCTTTTTGGAATGAAACAGTGAATAGAACAAAAACGACATTATTATGAAAATTTTACAATACTAAGAAAAGAAGAAGTTTTTTTTGTTTTTAATAAGGTGTATTACCTCCTCTTGCCCTAATAACTGAATCAACTCTGTTTCGCATCGACCTGATCAGTGGTTTTAAAAGATCTTGCGGCGTATTGTCCCATTCTTGTGACAATGGGACGCAACCGTTGTTGGGACCGGATTTCTTGTAAAACAGCTTTTTTTATGTTGTCCCACATGTGTTCTATCGGATTGAGGTCCAGGCTACGTGCTGTCCAATCCATGGAACGAATCTCAACCTGAGTAAACTATTGCTCAACTTGTCTCGCTGTGTGCGGACGAGCATTATCCTGCATCAGAATGAAGTTTTCGCCTATAAATCCGCTAAAAGGTACCACATTAGGGTCCAATATCTCCGTTATAATAGCGATGTGATGTTAAACCACGCTTACCACGGCCATGTGTGTCTGCGTCAATAAACACAAGTTCAGTTCGAGTATCCATCGATACGCCGCCCCAAACCATACAAGACCCGACTCCAAATGGAACCCTCTCCTCAATGCAATTTTGAGCATATCGCTCTCCTCGTCTACGGTAGACTAGTCTGCGAATAATACGAAAGCCCATTGCTCATCAGTCCAATTTAAGTGTTCACGAGCAAATCTTAGTCGCGCTTGCCTGTGAGCTGCAGACAATTTTGGTACATTTGCGGGTCTGAAAGTTGTGATATCACGCTCTTTTAGTCTTCTTCTTATGGTTCATGCACAAACTGCTACGTCACGTACCTTGTGGAGCTCATTTTTAATGATTATAGACGTTAAAAACCGATTTCGCAAGGAAGTTGTCACAATAAACATGTCGTCACGTGACGTTCCCGAGTTCTGCCGGTTCCACGTCTTCTTTTGAATGAACCTGTCTCCATTAACCTGTAAACTCGGGAAACCGTACACTGGTTTACATTTAAATCTGCAGCAATTGTTCGTTCTTGGCCTTGCTGCACTAGAACAACGATTTGTGCGGCTTTTTCGGACGATATGTCCATATTCGTGAGAAAAAAACGTGTTTAAAATGAAAACAGACTAGAAATTAAACAATTAGTAACGATCATTCAACATGTAACAAAACAAAAAAAAATAACCATCAATCACAACATTAACACAACAAAACAACGAGTTAATCTTGTAGAAAATTGACAAGATTTATTCTATAGAATATTTTCTTTCTTTTTTGACAGTACCGTATTTAAATTTGATTTTGTATTTGTGTTTATAAACCAGCCTTTATTTTTCAATACCAATAAATGTAAAAAGTTTGCATATTTCGTAATAAAATTTTATTTAATGTGTTCTTGCACTATGATGCAAATTATGTGTCCGCCAGTGTACTTACATGAATGTTAATAAAGCATTTCCGAGACCATTTTTAAAATTGGTAACCACCCATAGGCACAGATTGGTCAGCGTTAAACTCATACTGGTCAGTGGTGGAAGACACTTCGGGCGCCAGGCGACTGTCCTCACTCTCGAGACTAAAGAAGTTTTCTATTATTTCGAACGACTTTTGGTAAATATCCTGATTCTCGTGTGATTGTAGAAACTCTATCTTGTCCAATCCTGTAACACAAATATTAATTATAAGTTGTTTGAATGCGGCAATGAGGGTGTTTAAGTTCGTGACATCTGACAGCTGTTTGACACGACTACCCTTTTACCCTTTTAGACCCTTTTAGCACCGCCTGGTGGCAGAAAGTGTTGAAAATTATTATTGACAGTTTTCGAAATCACTTCCGCCATCAGATGGCACTTCGTGTGAGTCGGGTCTGCCCGCTAGCGGCAGAAAAAATATCGAAAGCCCTCTAAAAACTTGAAACAGTTGACTAACATTCAATGGTCATATTGACTGAGTGGACTGCGATAATATCACAAATATGCTAAATTCGAAAGTATGTATGTGTTAAGGTGTGTATGTTTAAATCTTTCACGCTCAAACAGCTGATCGAATTTGAATGAATTTAGCACACAGTTTGCAGCCTGGATTAACACAGTGGTAATCTCTAAATCAGTGATAATCCCGAAAAATGTCGGCTATTTAGTATAAAATTAAGGTATGAAGTAGATAGCAAGCACAAAAGTTACTACCGAAGCACTCCTCAATGAGGGCGGCATAGGGATTCACGCCGGGGTGCGTCTGCTGGCCCGCCTTCAATATGTTGTCGAGGCCGTTGAGCGCCACTTGCACAGTCTTCGTGTCGGTGAGCGTCAGCAGCTCGCACAACGCTAATATACAACCCTGTTTCACTAGATAACTGAGAAAGGAATAAAGCTTTTAAATTTAATGCATGTTCTATTTTAATTTATGTACTAGATTTGGCTTCGTTATTTACACTGCTTGCGTTAAATAAAAATGACAAACAGATACTATGCCAAGTTGGCATAGTATCTGTTCGCCATTTTCATTAAATCTTGATTTTAGGACCATCAAACAAACATGAATCCATCAAAAGAACGTTTTAACCCAAACCAATAGTATTAGGAGGGCACATCTCCATAAACGTCTCCGAGCCTGCTCATTCTAAAAATGTGTCTCAAAATAAGTACTGTTTATTCGGTTACCTAATTTGCGCGTGAGTACCGCCGCTGGTAGCGTTGGTGATCGCCCACGCAGCTTCTTTCCTCGTTTTGAATTCCGCATGCCTCAGTATGTCTATTAACCTCGGGAATATGTCAGCGTCGATTACTACCTGAAAAAAAATTATTAGATAAAATTAAATCAGGTTTCAAATTTAAAACCATAAATTGTATAATCTTTTAAATTATATATCTCATTGCAACTTGGCGTATTTTGTAAAATCGTATATCGTAGAACTTTTAACCGCCGCACTTTTTCTACCCAGGAGAGTGAGGGTTCGCTAAATAAGCACACACTGTCACACACACAGGATACTGTATCGGAATAACGTGACCTTTTGATTAATTACCATTCGTAAAATTACTGAATCCGAGTAGCCTTGCGATTGACTAAATCTAATATGTGGCAAGTACGTGACATTAACCTGTATCTGCACAGCGTTGCCGGCGGTGACATTTGACAGGGTCCAGCAGGCCTCCTTGCGCAGCGCCTCCGTGGGCGACGCGAGCAGCGCGCGCAGCGCCGGCAGCGGCGCGCAGTTCAGCACGGCCTGCGTCTGCGCGTCGTTGCCCGTGACTATGTTGCCCACCGCGCGTAGGGCCGCCGACACAACGCTATACTTGCTGTGCCTGTAGATGAAATACGGAGTATAATAACCCCAAATATTCATACTTGAACAGTCTTAGCTAGAGTCTAGCTCGACAATTATTGTCTAGCTGCTAGACAATTATTGATTCTAAAACTTATAGCAATCAGAATATAATAAAATCAAATCAAAATAGGGAATGGAAAGTTTATACTAAAATTCTATGCAAGTTCCATATTCGCCTGTAGTATAATTAATATCATATTCTAATCATATATATATATATATATATATATATATATATATATATATATATCTTTAGACGCTTTACACCATGTCAATCTGATCCCGTGGTAAGTTCTAGAAGAACTTGTGTTATGGGTACCAGACAATGGAAATATATTTAATACTTATACTAACTATACTTATATTTAAGACTAGCGGCCTGTCCCGGCTTCGCACGGGTAGACATAAATAGGTACAGATATTTAAGTTATAAGCATGCTAATTAAAACGACCATGAATCACTAAATTAAAAAAAAAATTGTATGCTTATCTTAAAACCTCCCTGTACACTACGTTGGCTGTGGTATTTGTAAGTGGCAACAAAACGTATTGATTTTCAGGAGATCCTACTCGAGAAAGTGCCACATACAATTGCCGGTGGGAAAAGCACTCTTTCCTTAAGTCGATACCAACTATGGAAAAAGTTTGTCCCTGGGATTTATTTATTGTTAGGGCAAATAGCTTCATAATGGTGCACCCCCTTCTCCCGCACTGCCCCTCTCTCGTCGAGTTAGTTACTCGATGCGCTGCGTGGCGGCCGCCGCGCCGCCGGCATGTATTTTTATTTTAATTTCATGATATCTTTTGAATGGAATGTCCGATTTCAATAATTCAAAAAGTAATCATCAGGTATTGAGACAGTCTTGAATATTAAATTATTTCCTCTTTATAATGTTAGTGTAGATTTTTATTTTATTATACATACATATATTTAATACACATTCATTACCCAGTAACACAGAAAACTTTTTGTGCCCTGGCGGGATTCGAACCCGCGACCTCCGACTTAAGCGCCAATGCGCTAACCACTGAGCCACAGAGGTCATCAAAATATTATAAGCATCCTTGTCCACACATATTGCAAGAACAAGCGAGAGTATCATAATATGAACAGCGACATAGTCTTTGGACTATGTCGCCCTTTGACATACTTAGGAAAACTCATACACTCTCCCACACATCACTGAACCTTTATTCAGAATTTTACTAACAAATTCTACAAGATTTCGGTCGAAATGTAACTTCGGTAAAAAAAAATAGAAAAGCTGTAAATTTTAATTTAGTGACATTTTAAAATTTTCGGTGGGTTTTAACTTAAATATTTACTTCATACTTACGAAAGTAACTCGACGAGTCGTCTACAAACGCCGGCGTCTATGACCGCTTGGATCTTTTCATTAGGTCCGTCTGACAGATACGACAGGGCCCAGCAAGCGTCGCTTAACAGATCTGCGTCCGTGTGGTGTAATAATCTTGCTAGAACTGGTATACCTGGAAAACAGTTTGATATATCTATTAATATTATTCTTAAGGCTAAGTTTATTGTATGCGCTAAGTTCAGGAACAATTTCCACACGAATTTATAGGGAATAGTTAAGTACAGTTGGTTAATTTCAAAGGGAATTATCATATTATACATAGTCTAATGAAGGTATATTTAAATTTTAATGTTTTATTATTATTATTTATGGCACACTGATAGATTATACCTGTTTTAAATTATAAAACTTACCTGGTGCCACAGCCTCAAAATTTGTGGGGGGATTTTTACCCCTACACAGATTGGATAATGTCCATACTGCATTTTTTGTTATGGATAATCTTGCCGGTTTGTTGAAGATTCTGAAAAATATTGATTATGTTGAAGTTATACTATATTAATTTAGTTTGCTTCATTAGCATATGCTTCATTGCTTCATTAGCATATTTAGAAAGAGTAACAGCGCTTATGTTTGATGTGTTACTTCACAATTCACTTGTAGAATGTACACACATACCCCTTTGACTCTTACTAATAAAAATATTTGCACAACTGATTGGCAATTAAATATTGCTGTCTTTATTTGTCAAGTGACTTTTCCAGCGTAGCCTACATGCAGATATACACGGGCCGACGGGCGTTGGTGCGGAAAGACACAAAATTAGTTGAAAGAAATACTCACGTGGTTGCAGATTTGCAGTCCCCAGAGTTACACCTTGCAGAGTAGTGCGAGACAGTGTGTGTATCGCCTAAAATAGCGTATCTGTAGCCAAAACACGTATATAACTCACTCGAGCAGAGGCGGCAGCACACCGGCGGCCAGCACGGCGTCGCGGAAGCGCGGAGAGTCTCCGGCGATGTTCCCGAGCGCCCAGACGGCTTGCTCGCGCACGTCGTCGCTTGCGCCGCCCACTAGCGCCACCAGCACGCCCACCGCGCCGCACTCCACCACCACGCGCGTCTGCTCCGATGTGCCCGACGCGATGTTTGTCAGCGCCCACGCTGCCTCGAACTGACCAACGCCATTCAAACTCACAATTTTAATAAATTGTAATATTTATCATAGCATAAAGTTAATACAATTACAATTTAAACATTGCTCAAATTAAGTCACATGCTATTCTTATTTTGTAGGTTGTAGGTGTAGTTGTAGTTATTTATTTATTCCAGTTCTTACTTAATTCAGAACAACATGTGTCTGGACAACTAGACCATAGTAAAATAAGAGACTTAATATAATATTATTACAATAATACCTGTAATGTAGGATTAGTAGTATTTGTTAAAAATTCAACAAATTTTGGAACTATTCCAGTTTTAATAACTTCATCTATGAGTGGATTTGGTTCTCGGCTAAGAAGTTTTCTAAATTTCTGTGTCGCCATAACTTGTTCCTGCGGATTATCACCATATAGAGCTGCTATCATAGCTGGTGTTATATCTTCTGTTGGTAATATACCCACATCATCCTGCAACATAATTTGTCTTAATTATCACTAAAGAGATAAAGGACAATAATAAATAGAGAAAAATACAACATTAAATCAACAACTATCGACAACAAATAAACAACCATAAAAGTTATATAGTTAAATTTTTACTCTATTCACATCTCATTTTTTATGCAAGTGACATAAATACACTTAAAAGTTATCATTTAAAATTAGAACAAAAAATAGTAGAAGATTCTTGGCAGCAACATTTATTAACCTGCAGTTGTATGTCTGGAGCATCTGGACCAGGCAAATTTACATTTCTACGTTTAAAAAGCTGTTGTTCTCTTTTCTGTTTCCTTAACTGTACACCTTCTTCTTCCCTTCGACGTCGTAGCTCATCGGCACTCAACCCAGCATTCTTGTAACGGTGCTTGTGACCACTGGACATCTAATAATGTAATTAAATTATACATTAAAAGCAATTAATTAGTATTTACATTATACTTTAAAATTACAAATAATTTATAATCACTGTGTTTGTTACATGTGTTACAAACAACAAACACTCAATGTGATTGTCATTCAAACACTTGTACAAAAACCAAATTGAATAGTAGAAAACCATATAATCAATTCTGAATTTTGAATCGAATGTGACAGATTTATCATATGACACTTTAATATGTAAGAATTTTAATATTCAGGCTAATAGCTTATAGAAATTCTTTATATTTAATGTTTAGCTTAGTCAAATCAATAGAAAAGTTTTAAAAAAATTAACAACTAATTTATAAAATACTTACTGTAGTACTATATTATTTATATAAACAATCACAAGGACAACTAAAACTCAATTATCCATTTGATTTGTAAAAAGAACTTTAATTTTAGAAATTTTCAATAGGTTTAACTTTCAATCCAATCTAAATTCGTCACTCAACCATTGAAAAATTGAAGTGTTTACTTTTTCATAATTTGACAGTTGATTAAAACAGATTCTAGGAAAACGCCGTGCTCATGGTCCAGCCTGCAAATCCAACACCGGTACTAATAGAACAGGCTAAGCGCACACTGGTGTCCAGGCCGCAGCGGCCAGTATTGAGCCTAGGCCGCAAGTGTCCATGTCGGGACCAAGCATGCTGCCAGAACTGCGGCCAAAATTGTCAGTTTCGAGTACAGAGTGTTTTCAAATGGACGTCGAGGAATCTGAAGATCTGTGATCTCTTCTCACAATATCGTTTTTATGTCTCGGTTTGAATAGTCGTCGCACGATATGTCCCACAACGTCCTTCTAGACTCGAGCTCGCAAATAAACCTCTCCGTGTCAAAAGACACCACGAATCACGATGTAATTTAATCACTCTATAAACAAGTAACACGTCTGCCCGAGGTAGCCATTGCGCGCACGATCCTACAATTCTTCGAAGTTCGAATCATTTTTGTAAGTCATTAATTTATAATTTTTACCTGCAAGATTCAAGGCTTTTTTAACTTGACACTGGCAATAGTCTTATGCCGTATCGCATAACGCATTATCTATCAAAAAATATACACAAGGAGTTTTGCTGACGAATTCAATAACGTGCACAAGTGTGGGCAAGTGGTACAACTTCAAAAAACGTGCTATTTTGTGCCCTCCAAAACTCCCTAAGAACTTTCAGTAAAGCTTCTACCACTTTACTGAATCGACTGACTTGACTCATTGACTGCAATGACTATTTATTTGGACTTTGACTAGACTTTTGATTTGACGAGTTAGGAATACATTATTAAAAATTGAAATAAAATATATATTTCCCGCCTTTTTAACTTGACACTGGCAAATGGTTTTAAGCCGATGCCATATATCCGACTGAAGGACTTTGTATCCATGGTCATGAATAAATTAAAAAAAAAAAAAAAAACGATGCCATATATTTAAAAAAGAATTCACAAATCCCACTTGTCCACACTTGTCAGTGCCAAAAAGTCACTCAAGTGACTCGTAATTGCTGTCAAATGCCAATGAAAATACTGTTTTTTTCGCCTTCACTTTATATATAGAAATAATTTGAAGTCTTGCTCGTTATATAATAAAATGTGCTAGTGTGCAAAAATATAGTTTACTTATTGGAGGTGTGCAAAATATAAGTTCCACACGTGATACATTTCATTCTGAACCCTATGAGTTATAAAATACGGCCCTTAATTTAATGTGATAGGTACTCAACATAAACTGACTGACCATAACTTGTCAATAATTGTTTAAAATTATTGTGCGACTCATTTCTCGTCGTTCTGCGATTTTCTATTGATTTACCAAGATGTATAGAAGCACGAATCGAATACATTTATTTGGCAGAAATAATTTTGCGATTGTGCAGTTTATGGCAACGCCTTCGGGACCTAAGCCTCACTCATACGGTGTATCTAATTCGCCAAAATACAAACCGACAGATTTTCAAAAGACTATACTTGTATGGACTAAAAAGTATAAAAGTAAGGAGGAAATCCCATCATTGGTTTCGTAAGTTAAATCTTTGTCACTCAAAATTTATTCTAGTCTTCTTTTTGATAATATTTTGATGAGTTGCACTACTAATTTGTTTTCCGTAAAGCATTAAATTAATAATTGAATTCTATTTTACAGATCAGAAACAATTGATAGAGCTCGAACTGAGGCTAGGATTAAATTATCAAACTTTTTGATGGTGCTGACAGTCCTTGGAAGTTTTATTGCAATACTATTAGGAAAAGCCGCAGCAAAGAGAGGAGAATCTGTCCAGAAAATGAATCAGGATTGGCACAAACAATATGAAGAAGATTATAAAAATAAACATGAAGGTGAACCCAAAGCTGCTTAATACCACTGGGCCACACAATAATATTATGGTCGCTTCATATTATTTTTGAACAGATTTTTAAATGTGAACTTGCTATTTTTGTAGTTGCCCCTATTGTGATATTTTTTTTTTTAATTACCAGTTTTATGTTCAAAAAGAAATGTATATATAATAACAGGTGTACATACCTATTAAAGTTTATATTATATTATTTATCTTATCATTTTCCTGGGAATTGTCAAAGTATAATTTGTTATATTCCTGTTGCAGCTTAAGCATTTGTATAGGAAATGTTAGTAAATAAATTTGATAAAATGTAAATTCTGGAAATAAAATAATTAAATTTAAAAATCCATAAAATTATTTCTATATTTTTGAATTTGTTAGAAATACTTATCAAATCAAGTAAATAATGTTTACACTTCATTTCATCTGATAAGATATAACAGGAAAATGTTACAGTTGTTGGAAGTAATTATGTTTTTACTAAAGGTCGCCCTGTGGTAGAAATTCGTCCATAATTCATGTTTTAATTATAAAGTTTCATCTTTTTTAGGTTTCTTTTGCCTTTTAGACACGCAATAAAAATATGTAAATGTTGTTTATGGATTGTGAAAGAAATATTGACTCGTTGACAATTGTGTCAATCCTACTTTATTAAATAAAAATGCTAATATGAGTGAGGCAGTGTGTTTTGTTGTTATTGTTATAAATTTAATGTATTTCTAAGCATTATTTTTAAAAATATTAGCTTTTGGCAGGCCTTCCTCCACTTAAACTTTATATGTGCCAAATTTTACACTTATCTGTATCCACAATTCTCGTAAAATGGTACATGAAATTAACCTAGTGGGAGTTTCCCATAAGTTAGTATTGTGATTAAGTATTAGTAAAAAAAACATTCCTTTAACTATAAACTATAAAACATTTATTTATACAATATTAGTCTTCATAACTCATTTGGTTTATAGTAAGTTCTGCATTTTTCGCTAAACAGTTTACCAGTCTTTTCCCTTATAACCTCATCCACACTTAGCTCTGTTTGCAGCAGGCGTAACTATAACAGATTATTTTTAAGTATAAATTAGTAACAAGTTTTATTCTCACAATGACATTTTGATAATTGTTAGGTAATAAACTATTTTTGGAGCAGATTGTTGGCTTTGGTCAAAAAAGGAGGCGGTTATGCATTCGGCTGTATAGTTTTTTTTTTTTGTATGCTCAACAATAATTCAGCCGTCTGTGGACCGATTTTCAAATATTATTTTTTTATGTAAAGGGTATAATCCCAAGTTAGTCCTGTTTTCACCAAGCTGATGATGGGATCCATGAGGAATCGAGTCTCGATTCCTCATGGATCAATTTCGAGGAGTACTCTCGATTATCGAGAGTACTCCTCGAAATTTATACACCACATATGGTGATTTCGACTTTTTCTAAAGTAGTCTAAGCATATGCTACCAAAAAGTAAGATTTTGCACCAGAGTATACCCTGGATCCAAAAGTACTAAACAGAACTCCTGGTTCCTTATGTTTGGGGATTTCGGCGTTGTTTATAGAACTGCAAGCATATGCCACTATGTCAATTACGGTAATCATCACCACCATCTTCACAAGAAACACCAACATATAATGATGACATAGGTACTCACTACTCATCAGTATTGTGCACCGATATGAATGTCTCTGATATTTGCTATTGCTAAAATTATATTTGTGATCATCCTCATCACTATAATATATTTAATTAATGCTTACTGCTGCATTTTTCCGTTGTATAATAAAATTGATATTAATAATTATTTAATAATATTGTATCTAATCAATATTATCACTGGTGATTGTTTAGTAAGTCCACAGATCGGTAATGCTCATTTGGGAAAATACCACTTCCTATCAGAAAACTGGCATAAAATAATGCTCTAGTTTGTTTTGCAAAGTGAGTGAGAATAGCAGGCTTTTTGTAGTTATACTTTCTAAAAATGTGTTAGTAATATTAATTTAATAAATATAACTAAATAAAGAAAAATACAAATTTTAAGGGGGAAAATAAATTTAAATTATTATTTTTAAACAAAAAATTAAAACTTGACTTCCAAAGTAAAAATGCACAAAAAGTATGAAATAAAACTTATTTTCTAAATAATTCCCCTTTTAAATTCAGCTAAAATTTTAACCATTTCTCTACTCAATCTTAATAATTTTGAAGTCGGTACCAGCCAACTTAAATGTGAGTTCTATAAAATATTATGTTATCAGGGATGTTGTTTGGGCTGGTACCAACTTCAAACTTACGAAGATTGAGTAGAGAAATGGTTAAAATTTTAGCCGAGTTTAAAAGGGGAATTATTTAGGAAATAAGTTTTATTTCATACTTTTTGTGCTATTATAATTTTTTGTTTAAAAATAATAATTTAAATTTATTTTTCCCCTTAAAATTTGTATATTAAATGCATATCAAAGTAAGCTCTTATTTCCTTGAAAATAGTCTGTCTGGACTAAACTAAAAACCGCCTCGTTTCGATGTGAGCTGACCCTCAGTTTAAAAAATTTGAATATACACACACCGGCATAGTTAGCGGAACATAAAATAAAGGTTTGATATCAGTATCATATAAGGGTGCTGGCTGGTTTATATGTCATATAATTTAAAAAGAAATATTTTCAAATTAAGAAAACAACTGAACATCACATTTTATGCAATTGTTTTAATTTTATTCAAATACGCCTTATCCGGAGCGAACTTCGAGCATTTCTTCCTTCTGAGTTTGATTTAAAATTTCATTGAAATACTGTTTTTTGTTAGTTTTTTTTAATCGCGTATCTTTTTGGAGTTGAGGACTGAATTATGCCTGACTTAGCCCCAACGGAGATTGCCAGGGCACTCGAAATGCGAAGAAATGGTCAAACCTACAGAGTGATATCCAGAGATCTTCGTCGACCAGTTTCAACGATCCATCGCAGTATCCAACGGTTCAGGGAGACTGGTACTTATGTGAGAAGAGCAGGACAAGGCAGAAAAAGACGCACTTCGAGTAGGGATGATCGTTTCATTCGACTTCGTGTACGTAGGAACCCCCGTTTGACGGCCGTCCAAGCCCGACATGAGTTATAAGCAGTGCGGGGTGTAACCGTAAGTGAGCGTACGGTACGAAGAAGGTTCGAAGAAGCTGGTTTGGGTTCATTTGTGCCCGCCAAGGCTCCAAGGCTCGAGGTAAATCATCGTAGATACAGGTTAACTTTTGCTCAGGAACATTGACTTTGGAACGCGGACCAATGGAGTAAGGTATTGTTTAATGATGAGTGCAGAATTCTCTTAAATCAAATTGATGGCAGGCAAAGAATATACAGACTCAAAGGAGAACGATACATTCAGACAAATTTTGAAACTACAGGTGCATACGGTGGTGGATCAATAATGGTTTGGGCGGGCATTTGTTTGGAAGCTCGCACAGACTTGGTAGTGATTGACAGAGGGAGTCTGACTGCAGACCTCTATATCAGAGAAGTTTTAGAAGAAAATGTCGTACCGTTTGCCCCATATATCGGTGACGATTTTGTTTTTATGCAGGATAATGCTCGGCCGCATACCGCTCGGGTAACTCAAGCTTATCTTAATGATATGAATATCACTGTTATGGAGTGGCCGGCGAGATCAACGGATATGAACCTAATAGAGCACGTTTGGGACTTCTTGAGAAGAAGACTTGTTTAAGTCCAGAATTCCAGCTCCTGCCAACGTGGGTAAACTGCGAATCGCCGTAGTTGAGGAATGGCGGAGACTATCCCAGGAGACCATTGATAACATCATTCTCAGTATGCCTAGACGGGTAGAAACTTTAATAAGAGCACATGGAGGAAATACGCGATATTAATCACCATTTTTCTAATTTAATTAATTGTTATTTTAATATTAATTTTCACTTTTCCCGGTTACATGAAAAATTCAAAAATGTACCATTTTTCACAAATAGCCTTTACTCGCAAAATCTGTTCTTAATGTGATCTTATTTTAAGTAAAACAAATGAAACTTTAAATAACAAAAGAAGTGTAGTAAGTAGATTTTAAAATAAAACCATATTTTTTTAATTATGGACGTTTTTTTTGTGTAGAATATACCTAACATATCATATTTAACTTAATGTACATACCTTTCTTTGTTCAAACTTTAACTTTTGTATGATGTCTAAGTTATCGGGTTGTTGCTCCTTTGCAATCTTAAGATTTTTAACAGTTTCAGCAGTTACAACAATACAATTCTTAATAACATTTTCTCTTTCAGCATGACCTTTTTGGATTTGTTTATATAAATCTTGGCAAGCAGAAGAAGCATCTACTTTTGCTTTAAACGATTCAGTGGGAATAGAAGTATTTAATGCATAAACAATTTTGTCATCTAGCACCCTCATTTTCTTCAGGATGTCCTGAACAATTGACAAATAAATTATAAGAGGTTATTATAGCAGGCAACAGCACCAGATTAATTACACGTAATACAAACTACAAACCTGAAACTCTAAAAAATCGGGGCAAATCATTGACCAACAAGTTTTTTTGACAAAAAGATAAGTTTTCCAGAAGATGATGTTCACAATTTCTTCGTAACCTTAAAAAAATATTTACGTATAAAAGATAATCTAGTAATCGTAAAATATATTGTTAAATTAATAAATTAGTACCTAACTCAGTATTTTATTAATTTATTTCATTTAAAAACAAGGAACGGAACCAATGAACTTTTCGTGTTTAATTCACAATTATTTTTTAATTTTGGCCGGCTTCAGAACACTAGACCATAGATCATAGATAATAAGTAGTACTACTGCACTAGACACTATATAGGCCTACGAAGTTTGCGAAGAGGTTTTTTTTTATTTACAAATATTATGTCGATTAACAAGTGCCTATATACCTACGGTACGGTGCTTTAAAAAGTTTCGGCGGCGGCGACGTAGGATCAACGATGGAGTGACTGAGAGGCGAGAGAAACTTCTAATAAAGCGGTCACGCTCGGTCTAGCCAAGCAGGTCTACACGGCACAGTGCATATCCTGCGGTGCTGGACCGTGAGTGGCCCTTTACTGACAGGCGTAGGAGCAAGGAAGTGATTGCATGTTGCCTAAAAATATATTTTTCATCTATTCGATGTTTAGGACCAAACTGACCATCCAGCCTGCAATATAAGAAGAAAATTTCGTAATATAAGACTATAAATATATAATTTGTATAATTGTGTAATGAGTAATGACGGTGTTTTACCTGTAAATAAAACACATATTAAATACTGTACCTTACTTGAAGCTTACTGATATGAGATGGCTCTAGCGTGCTCGACCTCGTCTTGTCTCTTTCCTTCTCGTACCCTCTCGCTCGCACAGCTACCTCGAGAACGCCACCATGGCGACGCCACAAGCAGTGGCCTAATTTAATTTCAAATCATTGAGTCGAATATCACCAGGCAGTATTAAAAATGTAAGCTTCAAGTAAGGTAAGTAGTTAATATGTGTTTTATTTACAGGTAAAACACCGTCATTCAATACTGTACGCATACTTGAAGCTTACTGATATGAGACCTGTTTGTTATCGCCTGGTGGGAAAAAGACGCCAATGTGAAGAAGGCATATTATACATTAGAAGAGCTTAGAAAATAGGAATGTAAAAAATACCTTACTAAGATCAATAGACTTATTGATTTGTACTAATTAATAAAGTATAAATTAATTACAGAATAAAGTATAAGTAAATATAAAATCAGTTTGTAGGGCTAAATAGTTGAGCCAAACTTGTTGATTTACCTGTGCGAGACGACTTTACTTCTCTGCGATAAAAACGCGAGAAAGTATTACTTGATCGCCAATTTCCTTTGGCCAATATTTGGTCAAGAGGTAAATTATCAACCCAGTTTTTAGACGCTACGGCAGAGCGAATACTCCCTGGAGGGGCAGTAATACCTGCTTCACGAAATACAGTTTTTACCCAACCAGCAATAACCGTTCTGGAGGCCGGCTTAGGGTTTCTTCTTAGATTAATGAAAAGATTATGTAAATTACATTCTTTCCGTTTTTCTTTTAATAAACCCATTAACGCAAAAAACAGGATGTAAATTTCTGGAACTATTTTTTGAAAATATCTTCCATCCCGACTGCACTATCAGTTTTAGATCCGTAAAAAGGCCAAAAACAAATCGAGTCTTCATTTACAGTGAAGTGTTCTGAATCAATCGCTAATAATGTCAAGTCATGGACTCTTCGGCCTGAGCATAAAAGGAGCAAGGTGGCTGTATGTCGACAAGTTTGGAAAACATTGTTTTTATCGATAATTTGCTTTTCCAAATGCTTCAATAAATCGTCTATATTATCTCATACACTTGTTTTTCTAGAGCCTGTTTTATTTACAGCGATCTGGTTTACTTAAGCATATGATTTACCAGAACATGTGAAGATAATTTGCCCGCATCTTCAACACTGCACAATGTCAACACGACCGACTTGTGTACTAATATAGTATTGTAAGCTAGACCATCAATAGGATGAAGATCAGCTAAATATTTTGCCAGAACAGATCCCGACGGATGAATGGCATTTTCTTTATTAGTGCGGCACCATCTGAGCCAGCGGTTCCACGCCACTTTGTAAGTTTTTAGTGTCGATGGACGCCAAGAGTTTTTTAGGAGATTAAGGTGGTTTATATTCCAGTCCTTTAGCTCCTCTGTCCAGCCCCACATTTCCACACCTGCAATTCCATGTCTTGGGTTCCTGCTGGGGGATGACCTGTCGCAATGTCTATTAAATTCAGGTGTAGATTCTGTATGGTGAACGGGGCTGCTACTGCTCGGGTTCTTAGGTCCGCCCTTCAAAATACTCGTTCCCATCTCGGGACTACCAACAGATATAACCCTGTCGTCTTGTTCAAGTGCATGAGCACCTTGGGAACTAGATAAGGTGGCGGGAACACGGTAATGACCTGGTCCCCCTCTCGTTTTTTAAATAAGACAACAGTCTTGTTGTCGCACTGTAGGAGGACTGGATTTCTTTATCTTGTGACAGACTTTGGAGTGACTTTAACACCGCTAACATTTATTTTTGGTTGCTGTGCAAATTTTGTTCTGGACCTGTCCACATTCCACTCAAAGATATTTTCTCCAATTGGGCTCCCCAGGCTACGTCCGAGGCGTGCGTAGTTAAGAATTTTGTTGGAGATGGAAAATGAATTTGTGACGACAGGTCGCAATTGGCCATCCACCACTGCAATTCCATTTCTACTGTGTTTGGCAACTGATGCACGGCAGTAAGCGGGCTCTTCATGGCAACGTTTAAGAACATGAGAGTGTCTCGAAAGTATAGTCGTCCCCTCGGAATCACAAACCAAGCAAAATGAGGAGTCCGACAAGACTTTGCAACTCTTTTAGGTGTATTTTTTGAGTTTGAAGGATTACGGAAATCTTTCTTTTTAGGTTTATCACCTTCTCTAACGGAAGAGATTTTACATTGCGCCATTGGTCCCATTGAAAACCCAGAAAGGTCAGACATTTGGACGGCGTCAGCGTTGACTTTTCGAAATTGATTTGAAGTCTTTCCACTACAATTTGGACATGTGATTTTAGTATATGATAATTTTGATTGACCACCAAGAAATCGTCTAGATATACTTTGACGCGTATACCCTGTTCCTTTAGAATTTGAGCAATCCAGTTGCTTAAACAGGCAGACCCTTGGGGCCGTGCTCAGGCCAAAGGGAAGACACATCATTTGAAGAATTTCCTTGTCGTAAATCAGGCGTAGAAATCGTCTGTGAGAACGAGCGATTGGTAGATTGAAGTAGGCTTGGGACAAATCCACTTTGCACAACCAATCGTTCGGTTGTAGGAAGTCTGGGACCCTGTTCGCATTTATTAACCTGAATGGTTCGGTTAGTACATATTCGTTCAACTTGCTCAAGTTGAACACTGGACGGTGCGAGCCGTCTTGTTTCGGAACGAGAAACATGGTCGAAATGAAGCTGGGGGAAGATCGAACTACTTCGAGAACTTTCTCGTCCTTCATCTTTTGAATTGCCTTTGACATTGCTTCGCACTTTCTTGTCACGAGGCAGGTGCGTGTCATGTCGGGGGGCGAAGAGGAGGTTTCTTGTAAAAGGGTATGCGATAACTTTTTATTATTTTTAAAAGAAAACGTGGTGCCTTCAACGCCCTCCAATGACTGTGATACGCACAAAGTCGGCCCGCTTGGAATCTCGAGTCAGAATCTTCTTCTCTTACCTGAGTTGGATTCTCTATTAATAGGCCGTTTTCTATTGTCCTTCGCATGCTCAAGCCGTATCGCTGGCTGCCGGTCGACTCGTTGTCGAAAGGAACGACGTTTAGCTTTATTGCTACGCCATGCGTTAGAGTTTTCGTGAGAACCCTGCGAGGGATAACTTGTGTACATTCCTTGCGAGGGTTGATAATTCTGTAACTGTCGTGTGTGTTGAGAGCCACAGCAACCTTGAGATGTGCCCTGCGAGGGCGCATGACTATTTCCCTGCGGGGGATGATTAGAGCCACTATTAACTGCCTGCGAGGTAGTTCCAAAACTTTTTAGTTTTATCAAAGGCATAAAAGCTTTCTTAACGCCACCTGTCTTATCAAGAACTCCCAATAGCAATTCAGAATTAAAAAAGTTTTTATTTGAAGGAGGAATTTTGCGTAAATATGATTTGATTAGTGGATCACGTGCATATTTTATGATCCCATCTCGGCGCATCTGTATCTCCTCAGCTCTGTGACCACAAACGAGCTGTAAGAGGTCGGCAGAAACAGACGCATAATCGCCGCTTGTAAATAATTCCTTAACCTTCGTATGCAAAGAGTCGACATTTAGGTTTACCTTATCTTTAGCCCAAGATAAAAGTAAGTTTAGAGTCTGTTGCAGAGCATCGCGCTGTTTTAGTAAACAAAAGGTAATACCGGCGTAAGCTTTATCTGCGTAAGCTAAATGACGTAGACTATCATAAGCTTTAATCACATCGTTAGCTTCTAAATCAGTAAAACCTGGCGTATCATTATACCGCTTTTACACTTCTGCATAGCGAACTTAGCTCCATTCATCTTTATCAAAATGTTGAATTTGTTGCAGCAAATTAAGAAACTTTTCAGGTACCTTTGGTACCGAAGGCTCCTTTTGTGTTTTACTAAAAATACGTACTTAAAACTAAAAAGCACGAACGTAAAAAGCATTACCACTATGCATTATATTATAAATAGTTCTAATTATAAAGAAATCTAAAAAATAAGTACAAAAAAGTCTATCTGAAGGTAGATAAACATTTCTAGAAAAGTGGTAAAATTTTCTTATAAAATTACTGAATTCCTTTAGAGGGTAGCGTATATAACTTAATTATTATAGATTCTATAAAAATAATGATCTATTTATAGAAATATTTTCAATACGAACGGTAAAAACCGTTAGTTAGTTGTATTCACTTTGTAAGGAAAATAAAAATGAGCACTTACATGAATAGCTGCTATATCAGGCTCACACTTATAAAATAGAATAAAAACTTAAGCACTTATCACAAAATGAACTGTTGGTAAGTGCAGACGGGTCGAAAATTCAGACCCCAATGATTTGAAATTAAATTAGGCCACTGCTTGTGGCGTCGCCATGGTGGGGTTCTCAAGGTAGCTGTGCGAGCGAGAGGGTACGAGAAGGAAAGAGACAAGACGAGGTCGAGCACGCTAGCGCCATCTCTCATATCAGTAAGCTTCAAGTATGCGTACAGTATTTAATAGGTATAATATCGTACCTTCATAAAAATATTTTGTTTTATGAATATAATTTATTAAAGACAATACATAACAAAATAAAAATAAAAATTAACCACAGAATTCATAGAAGTATACATATATGAACTGAATTGTCAAGCAGTTAACGAGCTGATGATGATGAATGAAAGATAAGAACATTCTTGATCATGTCAGCTTTCAAACAAAAAAAATAACCAAGAGCATATCAGTACATATAGTAGGGTTATGTTACTACACGCAATAGGTTTTCTTTGAATGAGGGTTTTTAAATTCGTGACATCTGACAGCTTTTTGACACGACAAAGATAGTCGGGCTACCAAGTTCCGCCTGGTGACAGAGAAAGAATCGAAAATTCTTATTGACCGTTCTTGATAGCACTTACGCCACCAGATGACGCTTTGTGTGCGTTGGTTCTGCCCCCTAGCGGCCCAAAAATATCAAACACCCTTATTAGGTACTTCAAAAGTTACTGTCCGATTACACTCAATATAATTTTCCTAAAGATTTTTTAGCATGATCTATCACCATGGAAACTTACAAGTTTATATGTCCTATAGTTTAGAAATACTAGGGGGGGACCAACTTATAAACCAATTTTAGTTGAAATTACTCGAAAATGATTGGCGTTGTCGAAAAAGTTATGTATGAAACTTTGCCTTTATTTTAAGACTTATTCGACGATATCCCTCACGATGGGGTAGAATGAAAAAATATTTTTCATCCCCACATCACATGTATGGAGAGCCACCCCTAAAATGTAAAACTATTATTAATTTATGATGCCAAGACCGACATCTATAAAAAGTCTATAACTGTATCAAATTTAATTAATTTATATTCATAATTACAGAACCTAGAAGTGCCGACACACAGACAGACAGACGGACAGAGCGAAAATATAAGGATTCCATAATTACTCCGGAACCCTAAAAACTATATTAAAATCGGTTAATTGGTTCATCCGCTTTTAATTAGAAAATGCAGATGATATTGAATAATTAGCACTTTCATTACTAATTCTTTCTATACATGTCATTATCCCCTATCTTACATAATATTTATAAATCGCAGTATCACTGTGTTTTTACTGTAGGATATTACATTCGACTACATTATCTTAATAAGTAATGAATAAGTGAATTGGTATTGACTGTTAAATGTTCTCATTTGCGTTTCTTGAATATCTTATTAATATTATTATTTACTAAATCTAGAAAAAAAATTGGTTCGCTCCGCACTTGTGAAGAAAATATTTTAAATTTCAAGTGTTTTGATTACTTATTCATATTTGATACTAGCTTTTGCCCGCGGCTTCGCCCGCTTTGAAATAGTGTTCTTGGAAAAACACTTCTTCAGAAAATAACTTGAGAGGCCCGGCCGGTAGCGCCGAACATTGTACTATGTCCCTGCATTTTAAACCTGTAATATCATCGAAAATATTTATTTTAATTACATGCTGTAAAGGGCCATATTGATCTGTATTCAATGCACAATGTATTTAAGTTACTTAATTGGATAAGGATTAATGCTGTATTGCTTAAAATCGTTGCGCTTTTTAAAGATCTAAGCATACATAGGGACAGACAGAAAAAGCCATTTTGTTTTATGTTACAAATTATTTTCCAAAAATATATTCGATTGGGAAACGGAAAAATAAGAAATAAAAATAAGTTAAAAAAGCTAGTAAAGAAATGAATATAACCTTTGCATAGGTACAATGAAGTCACTTGAAAATGGTCAAGTTTGAGCCGTGGTCGTAGCTACTTTATGAGGTTTGGAACAGTCGATGTCAAATCGCAGCCGTCTGTATCAATCTTGGAGTGTGCATGGGTATGACGAATATAGGTATGCATTTTCTAGAAACTTTTGTAGGCCTTAGGGTCAGCTGAGTCGGCTCACACCTGTATGCGACACATCTCGGTGTGAACTGACGCTGATGCCATTAATGCGACCACGGCTATAGCTTGACCATTTTTAACCGACTTCATTGTACCTATGCATTTCTGAATTTCTATCTGAATTATTTTCTTGTTTCGGTCTTTTTAGACGTCTTTTTAACGTAGTCTGGTTATATTTTAATCCAGAGCCTAAACTACTACCATACCAATTTTCATCAAAATCCGTTCAGTAGTTTTTGCGTGAAAGAGTAATAAAAATCTATCCCTGCATCCTCACAAACTTTCACATTTATAATATTAGTAGGATATGAGGCTGGGACTACATTACCGGAATTTCTCCGACCGGAGAATATTCAGAACATTGAAAATAGAACTCTGGACATTAGTCTAGAGTTCAATTTTCAATGTTTGTATTAATTAAAATAAATTGTATTAACAATAGAGCTGAAAATACGAACACACATTTTTTGAAAGCTCTTACATTTGACATTGACATTTGACCGATTTTCAACTCTAATAAATTACTAAGAGTTCTATTTTCAATGCTCTGAATTTTCGGCCGGTCGGAGAGATTCCTGTAATATAGTCCCAGCTTAAAGACGGTTTGACCGCGATAAAAAACCTAACCCATTTTTGAATTCCATAGCAGGAGAGAGTGTTATGAGTATGTGACAGAGGAGAGTTGTGACATTGCGAACTTCTCGGAACTTCTCGGAAACGGTCATTCCGTTAATGAGCTGAAATAAATTATAGTTTAAAAAAACTAAAAAAACACGCTTTTATAGAAAATCTAACTAAAAAATAAAAAATAAAATTGAATAAATTTGGATTAAGAATAGTGTAAATGAAAAATAAATGTTTATTATTGTAAAAAAATGTGGAAAGAAATTGATGAATCCTGGCGAATTTAATCAGGATAATCGGATATTATAATCGAATTATTGCATTGTCATTGGTCTTTGACAGGTGTACAAAGTTTTATTTAAATCTGATCGTTTAAAGTAGGACAAAATCAAGCTCCTTTCAGTCGGTTACAAGCAAACAAACAAACAAGCAAGTAAGCAAACATACAGGTGAAACTAATAAAAGCGTTATAAAAAGTGCACAACCTCGGCAAAACTATACAAACGTTATTTCAACGCCAGGTTTTTATGAAGCCACTTTGCGTCAAAACTATAGGCGCCGAAACATGTCTCTCAGATACTCTCATGCACTTGGCGAAACAACGCAATCGTCAGTTTACGCTGGTTTTTTGTGTGACCGTGGAAGCAGTCCGATCGAGTGTTGTGTGTGCTGACGCTGAGACGTGTATCTTAGGTATTCTCACATAGTTGTCGAAACATAATATCGCGAACGTTGTTTAACGTCGGTTTATTGTTAGATCGTGGAGCATTTCGGGCGAGCCGGCGCATATTATGTGCTGAAGCATCCGAGTAAAAGACGGGAAATATAACACTCAAACATTGAGGAACGGATCGTACAAAAGTACCAAGTATATTTTAGGGTTAATCAAACATACTTTTAACTAAACCAAATAATAAAGATCAATGTGTTTCTATTAGGAATCAATATTAGATGATCAATAATTAATAATAAAGTTCGATTTACTTCAGTGTAGTGTCAGTCACTGACACTACACTGAAGTAAATCGAACTTTATTAACTGACAGTCAGTATAAGTATTATTTCAGTGTAACATCTATTGATGACCGTTTACAATTTTCTGTGGATCAAGTTACGTAGTCACAATAATTTAAAAGAGAATCAAATATTAATTTAATCACAAATTAATATTTTTGATGCTAAATTGAATATTCTATTTAACTGTGGAAGAGACACGCTTCGGTACAAATGGGCCGGCTCGACCGGATTAATACCACGACCTCACAGAAAACCAGTGTGAAATAACGCTTACGTTGTGTTTCTTCCAAGTGAGTGAGGTTACTGGAGGCCCAAGGACCCCCTCCTTGGGCCTCCGGTATTTGTTGGGGATTTTAAGGACTAGGAACGCAAGTCGCAACACCAGAGGAGTTACAAGTATAACTCCTCTGGTGTTGCGAATGTCCATGGGCGGCGGTAATCGCTTACCATCAGGCGATCCGTCTGCTCGTTTCCTGGTTAAATTCACTAAGAAAAAATTCTCTACCCCTAAAATACAAAATTATATTTATTATGACGTATTGTATGATGCCAAAAATAATGTCTATATTCATTTTATAACAGTAGAAATTTTCGACTATTTTTAATATTAATAATTACCGAAGTTATCATGGGAGGACAGACGGATGGACGAATGGATAAAGAGAAACTCATTGTTATAGTACTTAATTATTAAGGAACCCTATAAGAAAAAATCACTCTATGGCACTCTACAATCTACGGTAATCTCATATTATTCATCAATGTCATATTTCTTTTGACAGTCCGTTTGACGTTCCCGTCTTTCTTTTGTACAAGAAGTCAAGATGAAGTACGTTGGTATTATAAACATTATAATTTTTATTTATCTCAGCAATCCTAGATTAAGACATTATGTGGTCAATATTAAACTTAGTGCAGTGAACTTTTTTTGTTTATGGTGTTTTTATTTCCAGGATCGGACTTTGCGCCTACAGTGGTTACAAGATTTACCCCGGCCATGGGAAAACCATGGTTAAAGTGGACGGCAAGGTAATGTAATTTAACGAAATCTAGCTTTGAAATATATCTAAAAACTTCTAGAATTATTATTTGAATGTTTTGTTGTTTACAATGTCGAAATGCAGACAAATTGGAAGTGAACTTCCAATGTAAAGTCTCTCGGCTCTGGTAGATGTTGATTTTTATATACAAAGTAACGTACAGTAGATATCATCTTTAATACCAATGTATTAATTATAATGTTTACAATATGTATAGGTATAATATAATTTTATATAAATTATCGATAATGATTTATCAAGCTAGCTAGTCAGTTTAGCCACAAGTGTTAAACATGTTTTTGTTTCAGACATTCACATTCTTAAATTCAAAATGTGAAGCCGCTCACTTGATGAGGAGAAATCCTCGTAAAGTAACCTGGACAGTGCTATACAGGTAAGGTTCATCAAAAATAATCCTTAACATTTTTCGTTATTATTGATTATAATAACTGCTATTGTAAGTAATCACTATGGGTTTTCTTTTTTTTACCGACTTCCAAAAAGGAGACGGTTATGAGTTATGACTAGGGATGCCAGACGTTCCGTCGGGACGGACAAGGACAAGTCAGGACAAGCGCTGTCCTGTGAATCGAGCGATCTAGAACTAAAAAGTATCCCATATAATTAATATAAGCTCAGGCACCCTACAACTAATAAAAAATGCAAAAATCACTCGATCCTCAAAAATATATCAAAAATTTGGCTTATGTAAGCATTATTTTGTCCCTTAAAAGGCTGAAAAAGTCTGGCAACCCTAGTTATGACTATGTTTGGCTATTTAGACATTTATTTTTATATGTTCGATGATAAGTCCACTGTTTGTTGACCAATTTTCAACTCTTTTTATTGGCGTAAAGGGTATAAATCCGAAATTGGTCTGGTTGTCACCAAAGTGGTGATCTGATGATGGGATGCATAAGGAATCAGCGGAACTCCTTGAAATTTGTAAAAACACATTTAGTGATTTCGACTTTCTGAAGTAACCTAAGCATATTAAGCTACCAAAAAAGTATTACTTTTCATAATAAAAACATACCGCCATTTAGTGAATAAGATGGAAAAGAACCCATTAAATTATAGTTACTCAAGTACCCACATTTATTCTAAATTTTTAATAATGTCAAATCTATAACTTACAAACCAATATAGAAAAAATAATAAAATACTAAATTGTTTGAGAAATTTATATAATTTTGTGATTCTTCATCAAAATATACATGTATTTGCAGGCGTAAGTTCAAGAAGGGTCAAGAGGAGGAACAGGCCAAGAAGCGCACAAGGAGGACACAGAAATTCCAACGTGCTATTGTTGGAGCTTCCCTCAGTGACATCATGGCTAAGCGTAACATGAAGCCTGAAGTCAGGAAGGCTCAGAGAGAACAAGCAATCAAGTAAAGGAACATATCCATACTAAATGACTTGTATGGGGGGGTCCTTCAAAGTAGAGTTCGTCTAAGCCGAAATGACGCGCCCCACCTCTGCATTTACACACACAAGCCCAACTCAAATATGGACGCAATACACATAAACATGCTATTATAATTGGTCGCTACTTGCTAAGAAACGTAATTCTCGGATTTGTTGATTTGTTGTCCAACTAGTTTAGTTAATATTAAACGCGCGAGAGGAGAGGACGTATTGTTTCATACAATGAGACGGCGCTGCTCCATAGAGCGAGCGTTATCGGATTTATTACCCGATTAGTCAACCGTCTTATACACAGAGATCGTAGTTTACTGATAAATCGATGCTCCCACACAGATAGTGTTGTTGTTTTTTTTTTTTGTTTTGATTTGCACACTTTAAATAGACTAATTAAGTAGTGGGGCACGTCATTTCAGTTTAGACATATGATATACATAGACTATGCTTGGTCACCAGGGGTTTCTGACAGCCATAACTACTGTGTTGGATCTACAGGCTGGACTGTGACTATGGAGCTTTAACTATGAGCTAATTATTTTTTTACAATTTTACTGTTTGCAAAATTATTTTTTTACTGCAAAGTTTTAAATGGAAATTAGGGGCCGGGGGTCTCTGCATATATTAGAAAGTGAGAGGGAGGAGTTAAAAATTAAATTAAGAAAAAAGTGGTCATACATACATGCACAAAACTTCTACGCATAATTTTTCGGTCATGATTTTACATTTCGGCTCCTTCATTATACATGCGCGCACACATCTTAATGCGCCAAAAAAATATTTCCTAAAGAACGCAGCCAATATGTCTTACTGTAATTGGTTAATGTAAAAATGGCCAAGGGGCCCCATATACGGTCCGGTTTTCCTTCAATTCGGCCTGAACGGATGCAAAATCGTATCGTATGTGTGCAATTTCGAGATCGCATCAGTCGGCCGGATGGACTGAAGCGATTCGTTCCAGTGTTGCCAGCTCTGTTCTTGATAAACTACTAAACTCGCGTCGATTTCTACTAAAAGAATACTGAAAACTATCAAAAAAGCTACTCAACATAGGAATCCTTAAGGCCCCCAAAAACCACTGCATTTTAATTTTTGTTATATTAAAATTTATTATTTATTGAATTATATTATAAATTTTATCGTTAAATTAAAATATACTAGGAAATATTACGTATATAATAATTAAACGGGTAGTTTTAAGAAAATTACTGACAAATGCTACGATGTATTATTAAGGTGTAAAAAAAAACCTGTAGTGTTTTTTCTAACCTATTTGCATAATTATGATTACTGTCTGGCTCTTTCCTACTAAAGAGGAAATTAAATACTTAAGTCAGTAGTAAAATAACTAAGTTGGCAACATTAATTCTCGACTGAACTATGACTACGACTGAGATCTGAGACTAAAGTGATAATATTCTGCTGCACATTACATAAAAATGTAAATACTAAAAACAGATTTTGTTCACAGAGCTGCAAAAGAACAGAAGAAGTCCACTAAAGCTGCAAAGAAAGCCACAGCTCCACCAACTAAAGTAAAGGCACCACCGAAGCCCAAAGCTGCCAAAGTCAGTCAAAAGGCTGCACCACGTGTTGGCGGAAAACGATAAGGACTATCAATAAACACCTAAATAAAGTTATTGCTTTTATTTTGATCTTTTATCTTGAACAAGGCCTGCCTTGCTAAAATATACAGAAGTGAAATTGGAATCAAAAGCACTTCAGAAGCCCAATTCTTACAATTAAAAATTGGTCAATATGTACTATGTAGTAACCAACTGCAAATTAACAATAATAATTATCTGCTAAAAAAGACCCCAGATTTGTGATATTGTGTTTCCAGTTTTATCATAATATTATTTAGTCAAGTTCAGGTACTTTGCCTGCACTCCAAGAGTTCAAGCTCCATCCAAGATAGTGTAAAATCTGGGTCAGTTTGTTCCACAAATATCAGTGCAATTTAAACTACATCCATTGTAATCCGAGGTCCCTCGGTCCACACACTTGTGTTTATGTTACACCCAAATAATTAATACAAGAAAAATATCAGAAAGTATACTGTACTTAACTTTAGTAGAAGTTTTTATCCTCGAATTAGTGTATAAAATTATTATTTTCATGTTTCTTAGCTGTGACAGTGAAGTTATTTTTTTGAAACATTAAAAATATTATGAAAGTACCACAGAACAGGCAAAATGAGGACGACGTATCTAATATTCATCGTACTTTCTTTTAATATTAGACTAATAATTAGAGTATGACTCGTATGTATTAATATTAACATCCATTAAATGAAGACGAGTTACAGAAACTATAACAGAACGGCTGAAGGGCTTTTGATGACTGCTTTGTTGGAATAGATGTCCCGGTAAAAGTGCGGTCGCGACGCACGCAGAATTTCGTGCATTGACTTTTATTACTGTAGTCAGAAAATCATAATTTTCGAGATCTGGGTAATAGTGGTGTGTGGACAGAGGGACTCACTATGAGGTCTCAGTAGTAGTACTTATTATTATCATCTATGCTATGAGGGATGTAGTTTTTAAACTATATACGGTTTGGTAAAATCAATTACGGATACAAGTAGCGGCACGTAAGTTTAGCGCTGAGCGAAATGTAGAGGGGATAGCTGCGCATGGGTACAGTCGCGCACGCAATACAATTGATAACTTTAATAAAATAATTTTAAGAACATAATATTTAAATGTAACCTACTCTTTGTACACTACCGAGTGATTAAGTTTATGGGGATTTAAATTATTGATTAAATTTAATAATAAAAACCAACAATAACAATCGAACTCAAACTTAACAAAAAACAATAACAATGAACGGCAATAACAATAGATTTTAGAACGCGACTGTACAGTCAGAAGACCGCGGAGCATCGCATCACGGCGGGGGACGGAGTACGACTGGCTAGCCAATCGGCGCTACGCACGAGCATCCTTCGTCCCTCTAGCCCCCCTGAGAGACCTAATTTTTGACTTCTGCGCAATAACGGTCAGCACTCGAGTTTCGTGCCGCTACTTGTACTTCGGGCATAATATGCCCGATTATATTATGATCTAGTGCTTTATAGACAATTGTTAATGCACAAATATAATTGTCAAACTCGAAAAAAAAAATCTTTATATGGGCGTTACGTAGTAACTAATAATTATTATTTTCATGTTTCATCTAATAATTATTAGTTACTACGTAACGCCCATGTAAAGAATTTTTTTTTCGAGATATTTTTTTAATTATCTTGTGTATGGGTGACTCCGAAAAACGCAAACTCGCCCATACACAGATTAATTACTTATAATTAATCTGTGTATGGGCGAGTTTGCGTTTTTCGGAGTCACCCATACACAAGATAATTTTTTTAGTTTGTGTTTATGAAATTATTTTTCTGCCCAAACCTCTTTACTTAAGCAGTGGTTCATGTGCCTGAAGTTTCCGTAATAAATTTTTGGAGACCTATTTCTACAAATTCCCAGATTTGTTCTACAATAATTTTTTGATTCCTACTAAAGTTTGATATAATATGTATTTATTTAGGGAAATTCAGCTACATCCCTCGTTCCACATACACATATTAGTTTTATTCTATCCCAGTATTGGATGTGAACTTTTATGTATTTTTTTTCATTTGAGGTCAATTTCTAGTTCATAATTAGTTAGTATTTAAAAAAAAAAGTGAATTTCTTTTCTTTAATACAAAATCAGCCAGAATAGTTTTATAAGCTATAAGTAAATACTTACAAAATAATAAATCAGAAATGTTTTAAAGGCTCTAATTTGGGGACAGTAAAAAATACAGAAGTTAACATTTGTATCACTTTATTGTATGCACTTGTTGACATTTATTAAACAAACATGCTAGATACAATAAATAGACTGACTGAATAAATTAAAATATAATTTCATTAGTTGTAATTTTAGCTTAGGCATTCTTAGCCAGTGTTTCAGCTTTAGCTACCACTTCTTCAATTGGTCCAACCATATAAAATGCTACTTCAGGCAAATGGTCATATTCTCCTAGGAGAATTTTAGAGAATCCCTTGATAGTTTCTTCTAGGGGGACAAGTTTTCCAGCATGACCAGTAAACACCTCAGCTACTTGGAAAGGCTGAGACAAGAATCTCTGGATTTTACGGGCACGGGCTACAGTCAGTTTATCTTCCTCAGATAATTCGTCCATACCCAAGATAGCAATGATATCCTGCAGGGATTTGTAATCTTGAAGGATCTTCTGTACACCACGGGCAACATTGTAGTGCTCAGCTCCAATTATGTTCGGGTCCATGATACGAGAGGTTGAGTCAAGGGGGTCCACAGCTGGGTAGATACCCAATTCAGCAATAGCTCTTGACAGTACAGTGGTGGCATCCAAGTGAGCGAAGGTGGTGGCGGGAGCTGGATCAGTCAAGTCATCAGCTGGCACATAGATAGCTTGTACTGATGTGATGGAACCTTTCTTAGTGGTGGTAATACGTTCCTGCATAGTACCCATATCAGTGGCCAAAGTTGGCTGATAACCCACAGCTGATGGAATACGACCCAGCAGGGCAGACACCTCGGAACCAGCCTGGGTGAAACGGAAGATGTTGTCAATGAACAGCAGTACATCCTGACCCTCCTGGTCACGGAAATATTCAGCCACAGTCAAACCAGTCAGGGCAACTCGAGCACGTGCGCCAGGTGGCTCATTCATCTGTCCATATACAAGGGCTACTTTTGAGGTTTTGTCCTTCAGAGAAATTACACCCGATTCAATCATTTCGTGGTACAAATCATTACCCTCACGGGTGCGCTCACCCACTCCAGCAAATACAGAGTAACCACCATGAGCCTTGGCTACATTGTTAATGAGCTCCATAATAAGTACCGTTTTACCGACACCGGCACCACCGAAGAGGCCAATCTTTCCTCCCTTGGCATAAGGGGCAAGTAAATCTACAACCTTAATACCAGTAACCAGGATCTCTTGCTGGACAGACATGTCAACGAACTCTGGGGCTTCTGCGTGAATAGCAGCGGTCTTGTCGGTAGGAATGGGGCCGCGCTCGTCGATGGGCTCACCGATTACGTTAATAATACGGCCCAAAGTTTCTACTCCGACGGGAATACGGATGGGCGAGCCTGAATCGAGGACTGGCTGGCCTCGAACTAAACCTTCAGTTCCGTCCATAGCGATGGTGCGGACGGTGTTCTCACCCAAGTGCTGCGCAACCTCGAGAACGAGGCGCGGGGAGCGATTCTGTACTTCCAGAGCATTGAGAATGGGTGGTAGGTCGTCTTCAAATTGCACATCTACGACGGCACCAATAACTGCAACCACCTTACCTTGACCTTTGCCTGCAGCTTTAGCAGCATAATCACGTTTGTTCACTAGGGCACCAGCAACCACAGGAGTTTTTTCGGCCAAGGAGTTGTTCACTACCGTTCTTGTGGCCAAAAGGCCAGCTCTACCAACGGTAGAAAACATTTTCGTTTTAGAGAGTAGTCGAAAGAATGTAAGGTTGTCGTAAAATAATTCCTTTTTCGAAAATCGGCATCCAATAGAGTTTACGTAAGAGGAATAGACAATAATGGTGGCGTAACATTTTTCAATTTTCAATGATTTAATATTGTCTATAGAAATTGTTGAATCTATTTTATAAACATTTTTCTCATTTAAATTTCTCATCTAAACTTTTTATAAACAATAATTACGGCAGCATACAGAGTCCAATTTGCAAACAGCACGGTATTTAAGGCATAAAGATGCACATTTTGTACTTAAGCGAAAAAAAAAATTACTAGTAGGCAAAAAGTAATCGGTGTCTAATGATGTTGTCATTTTAAAAAAAATCTCTACGTTAGTGTCATTTAAAGGAGAATTAGTATTAGTTGATTAGATTAATACTTATTAGATTATTAAGCCTTTGAATTTATTCAAAGGTTTAATTTTTCTTCAGTCCTCCATGGTTTAAACCTGTCAGGTATCAGCTGACACTCCACGCTTGACGTTTGCCATTTGTGACAACTCTGGCGACATGTGATTGTGAGATGTTTGTGCGAAAAGCCATTAATTATTTTGCGTAAATAGTTAAAATAAAATCACCTATATTTTTTAATCGTACAAAAACGTATGATCATAATTTAATAAGCATGGAGTACATGAATTCTGCGGAACCCAGCCTAACACCGAATAGTACAAGGGTGTAAGTAAATAGGTTATCTTTTATTTTTTTGCGCTTTGAAATGTTTCTATGCTTAAACAACTACAAAAAATTTCAGATTATGCTGCCAGTGCGCTGTGCCTATAGAGGCTAATCCCTCTAATATGTGCGTAGCGTGTTTACGTGCTCATGTTGACATCACTGATGGAATACCAAAACAATCAACATTATTCTTCTGTAGGGGTTGTGAAAGGTAATTTTATATAAAATAAGCGTGATAAATATTTACAAACCTTAGATTAAATAAATCAGACATGAAACATGTAAGCTACTAAGGGGTGTTGTAGTTTGGAAATGTTTTGAGCCCTAACTTAGGGCTCATAAGTATTACTCATATTGTATTGAGTGTTAAATAATAAATTTCATCTGAACTGTATTATACTTGTACATTTCTTTATCTTTATATTAATGCCTTTCACTGTAATATTGTAGATATCTGCAACCTCCTGCCGAGTGGGTTGTTGCTGCTCTGGAGTCACGTGAGCTTCTGGCTTTATGTCTTAAGAGACTTAAAGGCTTGAATAGGGTTAAACTTGTTGATGCTGGATTTGCATGGACTGAACCTCATTCCAAAAGAATAAAGGTTATTTTTTATATTGATTTAAAAAAAAAAACTTCATGTTGCACAATTTAAACCAACTTCTAAAACTTCCTTCGGTTATCAATGATAGTGATATATTTTGAAGATCTTTTTTTTATTATCATAAAAATAAATAAATTATTCCTGTTAACTTTATAGGTGAAGCTAACGGTACAAGGGGAGGTCTTGGGTGGAGCTGTACTGCAGCAAACATTTATTGTGGAATATGTGGTGCAACACCAGATGTGCGACGCATGCCATCGCTCTGAAGCTCAGGACTACTGGCGTGCTCTCGTACAAGTGAGGCAGCGTGCTAATAACAGGAAAACCTTCTATTACTTGGAGCAATTGATTTTGAAGCACAAAGCGCATTCCAATACACTTGGGATTAAACCAAAACATGGTAAGATTATTTACATTACCTACCGGTGGTAGCTTTTTCTGTTGACTTTCCGAAAAAGCTTGTTAAGTTTTATTTGGAAATAATTTTTTTTCATTTTTTGTTTTTGCCAAATATGACTTTATTGGTTAAGATTGAACTGCCTTGCAAATAATCCTCAAACATCAGTTTAATTGATAACATATTAAATTATTGAAAAATTCATTAATTATATTATTTTATGCAGATTACATAGTCTGTATCTCAGTCAAATACTTAGTTTAGATCTCCTAAGCTTCTAAGTTCTAAGGATTCAGATCTTTAATTTGCTATTTTGCATTAATTGCATCTAGAACATGTTTCCATAAATTATTTCCGTTTTCAAAATTAATTTTATAAATATTATAATTATTATTTCAGATGGATTGGACTTTTTCTATGCAAATGAGAACCATGCTAGGAAAATGGTGGATTTCATTCAATCAGTGCTGCCTATAAAGTGCCAACATTCCAAGAAGCTTATATCGCACGATATCCACAGCAATATTTACAACTACAAGTTCACATTCAGCATCGAAATTGTGCCTTTGTCAAAGGACAGCGTGGTCTGTCTTCCTAAAAAGTTGACACATCAATTGGGGTCTATATCTCCCATATGCCTTGTACAAAGAGTGACAAGTACCATACATTTAATTGATGCAAATACTGGGCAAGGTAAAATATTTTTTTATCTATGTCATTCTGTTGCCAATAAAGTAATTCAATGATATTAAACATGCCTCTTCTTTTAGTATCTGATTTGTCAGCCACAGCATACTGGAGACACCCATTCACTCCAATCTGTAATCCTAAGCAGCTGGTGGAATATATTGTTATGGATATTGATATTTTGAAAGAACATGTATGTATACTGTGTATGTTAATTTTTATACTATAAATTAAGGGATTTCTACTCATAAATTTTTTAAATGTCATATTGTCAACACCTGCACTGTGCACCTCATGTCTGTTAAAATGCAACAGACTGAATGTGGTTTAAAATTTAAATTGTTAAAAAAAAGTACGACCTCTGTGGCTCAGTGGTTAGTGCGTTGGCGCTCAAGTTGGAGGTCGCGGTTCGAATCTCGCCGAGGAAACGTAAAGTTTTCTGTTTTCCTGGGTCATGGATGTGCATAATGCAATAAAAATCTTAAATATACTTATGTATACATAGTATAAAAGTATTAAATATACTTCCTGTTGTCTGGTGTTACAGGTTTACACAAGTTCTTCAGATACTTAGTATGGGGCCAGATTGACGTGGTGTTAAGCGTCCATAAACATTATTATTATTATTAAGTACTAATAAAGTTTCATTTGTTTTGCCTAGGAAAAGAAATCATTCCCTGGCCAAGGTATGGTGTCCAACAAGCATGTGGTAGCTGACGTTTGGGTTGTAAAAGCAAGTGAACTGGGCTTAGATGTCAATCCTGTACACACGAGAACTCATCTTGGTCACATATTAAAACCAGGCGATACTGTTCTGGGGTAAATAATAAAAAAATATTTATTCAAATTATTTTTATTGTATTGAAGTTTTCTGTTTTGACGCGTTTAAAAAAATATGAGAATAACAGTTTTACGACGCGTGCGCACATAACCAAAGAGCGACATGATAAAGTTAGCTGATAATTTTATGTCAAGTTTCCGTGAATAAACCAATCTATGTAACTTCATAATCGTAAATTAAAAACTTCTTACGGATTAATACATACAAATTACGAACACATTTTTTGACAAAAAATTTTTCATTACCAGATATAACTTGGGTGATTCAAACGTGAACGATGCGAACTTAGACAAGTTGGATCAGAGCAGCATACCCGATGTGTTCCTGGTGAAGAAGCACTACGGGGAGCGAGCGGCAAGGCGGAGGGCGCGCGCCTGGAAACTCAAACACATGGCCGAGGAATTACATGATGGCGTCAGCTCCACTAATGAGTAAGATATTTTTTTATACTGATATTTTGTTTTGGAAGGGCTAAGATTGCAAGAGCCCTATAATGGGGCATTGTGTGGGGTGCTTAAGTTGTTCTTGGGAATTTTGTATAAATAAAAAATTTAAAGATGGCATTGTTTGCCAAAATAAGTTCTATATACCTACTTGAATTTAAAAATAATAATAAAACAGTAATTTTACATTTTTGCACATTTCATGTAAAAGCTAATTAGCCAGTTGTATAAAACTGATAAAACGAATTATGATAATTAATTGCACGGAATGATGATAATAATGATAATTATCATTAATCATTAATCATTATCTTTCCTTACACCTTACCAAAATTCAAGACGTAAATTATTTAAAACTGTACTTTTGTATTTTAATAGAGGATAGTATGGAATGGACTTTTTTAGGGATTACAATGAGTTCCTGGATGACTTAGAGGAGGACCCGGCGTTCAGACAAAACATCAACATCTTCAAGGACGGGAATAAGATACCGGTGGACACAGACGAGATCGACCCGTCGCTGCCTCGTATTACTCTCGCCGAAATGTTGGACGATTTGGTTATAGAAGACGTCGAAATGACGGACGTTTGATTTTTATTAAATACTTTTGTATATTATTTTACATAAGTACTTACATATTTATTAATAATAAGCATATTCGCATTAAATAATTTTATTTTATTGTAAAACTAAAATTCTATAGAAATCTGCCGCTTGATGAGATGGCGCTTTGATATCCTTAACAGTTCAACTTTTAAACTTTCATAACTTAGTTTTATTGGTCCACGCTTATAATCTACAACAACTATATCGGTAAATACATGCAACTATTGTTATTATTTTTTATTTGTTAAGACTATTATGATTTTTTTTTAAATACTCGAGTAGTTTCTTCTTATCGATCGATAGTATTTGGGTTGATAAATGTGTAGATATCAATATAATATCATCACAAATATCATCAAATATGTAATCTATTAGATATGTAATAAATACCTCTGCTAGCACCAAATAAAATGTTTCATATCGATGAGAAAAAAAGCTGACCAACTTTACAATAAAATAGTATTTTCTCGACCTACAAAATAATTAAAAAGGATTATCTAGAAAAAGTTTTTTGTTGATTGTACTGAATTCCACAGTAATAACACACAGGACTTCATGCACTATTTCCACTTTAAGAATATTTTACATTAAATTTAATATATTACACGACCGGTTTCATCATCATCGGACAAAATCATCATCAGGTGTACCGGTTTCGACTAGAAATAGTGCAAGAAATCCTGTGTGTTATTACTGTGAAACATGAATTTCCACCAAGAACCTACAGTACAATCAATAACATATGTACTGAATTTGGTCAGTATTTTACCGTATTCGTTATTTCTTTTATGCGATAAGGTGGCTCATAGAAGATAAAAAACTGTGCTCATTATAGCCCGCATCAGCGATTGTAAAAGTCGCGCACAAATATGTTTATTCTATCGCCTACATACACTGCGTGATATATAAACATAGATTTGTGGTTTTGCTGTTTATTGTAAAAAAGTTTCAACATGAAGGTGTTTATTTTCATATGTTTATTGGTCACTTCGTCGTCGGCAAAGCATCTTCTTACATCAGGTAAAAACCCACAAGTTTAGTTTAGACGAAAATTGTCGTGGTACCTATCAGTGGCGAACCGTGAGATCTGCCGAATGGTGAGCCGTGAGCCGTGTAAGCTAGTATCTATTGTAATACAGAACAACGATACCTTATTTTTATACCTTATATTGCACTTAGTGCTCTTATTCTTATGGGAAGCCGATACGACGTCGAGTTGTATACACGCCTCGCTACTGGTTACTTATTTACCTACAGGCAGTGGCGGGGCAAGACCTAAATTTGATGTGGGCAAGACAGATTTCGCGAGGCCCTGTTCTGTGGCGACCTGAAGACGGATTTTATAAAATAATAAAAAAACAAAACAATTAACACTGTCAAGTTTTTATTCATAAAAATACAAATTAGATTAATATTAATGAAAAATTACAAATCGTAAATATATAGGTGGAGATGACAATACCAATAAATGAAAATTCGGCTTTCAAAGGACGCTTCCAGTCCAAAAAACAGTCAATTTAATTCCATTTTTTTAAAATGATGGCTCCATAGTACTGACGATGATTCTGCCAGTGATATTTATGCAATCAGGACAGCAGTCATGAGTCAGGACATAATTTAACATTTTAAATATTTTTTTGAAATATTGACAGTTTCTGATTTCTTGATTCAGTGATTATTTTTAAAGGGATATTGCGCCAAAGAATAATGTTCGTCACTGTGTGTGTTCGTCAATGTTCGACACGGTTTTACCGTGTTGTTGCTTAATTTTGTGTCTGACTATGGCTGAATTTGTTTGGAAAAAATATAAATTTTTATTTTTAACTACATTTTTTAGCTATAAAGAACTTATATTTAATAGTGCAGTCAATGTTTGCATTTATTGTCGTATTGTCATCTCCACCTTGTATACATTTCTTAAAGTGTATATTTAAAAATATTTATATTTCTGTATTAAAGGAACAGAAATGTACTACTTTTAACTTTACTAAATTCCTTAATTATTGTATCGTAATTCAGCCTAGATGCCATATCTGATTCAATTGATAAAACAGCCAAAGCTGAAAGTCTTTCCTGGCTCATTGTGTTTCTTAAATATTTTTTTATTCATTTTAATTTTGAAAAACTCCTTTCAGCAGAGGCTGTACTGACCGGAATTGTTAATAAAATTCGGATGACAATGTAAATATTTGGGTAAATTTCTTTCAAGCTATTTTCTGTTATATATGACAGCAGCTGTTTCACATCTATAATGAAGTTGGGTAAATTTGGGATCAATGTATTTAATTCTTCATATAATTCAAAGGGTTGGAAGTCACTACTCTTACCCACAACATACTTATTTCACAACAAAATTAATTTATATCTTTTTTTATTTTATTCTCGCTTTGAAGCAATGCATAAAAATTTTCGAGGCGCGAGGCCTCTTGTACCGCGAGGCCGCGGGCCGTAGGCGGTGGCCCACGTCGCCCACGCTTTACGCCGCCACTGCCTACAGGAGTCACTAGAACCTAACATAAATTATTTATTCATAGATGACTTAGAAGAATTATTTATCAAATTCACAAGGAAAGAGTTGTCTCAGCCTGAAGTCGACGTATTGGCAAATGTACTAAAAGTGTATTACAGCCCAAGACCTCTTAACGGCCGTGTAAGCGCAGAAAGATCGGTAAGATAAGTCTTTATTAGTTTTATTGTTGAAAATATAAACATTGACCCTTGAAAATAGATTATTGTCCGGTTACTGAGGATTTTTATCGGTAGTTTATCTATTCAATAGTGCTTTTGATTAGATGACACCTTTGCGTTATCCGATCAAATGATATGTTATTGATTGTACTGTAGGTTCTTGGTTGAAATTCATGTTTCACAGTAATAACTAATAACACACAGGACTTCTTGCACTATTTCCACTTTAATAAGTATTTTACATTCATTTTAATATATTACACGACTGGTTTCGACAAAGTCATCATCAGGTGTAGGTAGATTAAAATTTAAAAAAAAATTGTAAACATTGTGCAAAGGGTTGTCAGCATCATGAAATTTTTACAATTTTGTGCAACGTAATTTAAATTTTTATACCAACTTATTCTATTTTCTACTGTATATCACAAATTAATATTAGTATAAAATTGTAACACATTAGATTGATAAATTAATAACTTATTGATTTGTAATGTCATAGAATTATGTAATTATATAGAATGGATGTCAGAATATAAAATTAAAAATACTACTATCATCAATGATTCAATTAAATTAAAATGTGCTTAATACATAAGAATCTGAGATATTATAAATAATGGCAAATAAATTATATGAAATTAAAACATGTCAAAATTAAAATTAATAAATTATGTCAAAAATTCATCTAAAATTAATACCAATGTCAAAAAGTCATAACATAAGAACATAGTATAACCTATAAATAATAATTAAATTAAATGTCTTGCAATAATATGGAACTCGAAAGGCATGTCTGGTCATTTAGTAAGATCCCACATTTTTTGTGTCTGTTAATTTCAAGCGCTTCTAATGCGTCCGTCTTCCTGCTTTTTGGTAATATATGTAAATATTTTATATTTTTATCAGGGTCAAAGGTGTGTCCATTACTATTTAGATGTTCGCTAAACGTAGATCTTTCAGTATTTTTCTTCCAAGCAGTTATATGTTCTTTTATTCTAGTTTTAAACTTTCGCCCTGTCTGACCTATATACACTCCTCCACATGTATCACAAGTTAGACTGTAAATACCGCTATTGTCCGTGATTTTAAACTTATCTTTATTATTGCACAGTAATTTTTTTAGTGATTGTATGTTATGACTTTTCGACATAGGTATTAATTTTGGATGAATTTTTGACATAATTTATTAATTTTAATTTTGAAATGTTTTAATTTCATATAATTTATTTGCCATTATTTATAATATCTTAGATTCTTATGTATTAAGGACATTTTAATTTAATTGAATCATTGATGATCGTAGTATTTTTAATTTTATATTCTGACATCCATTCTATATAATTACATAATTCTATGACATTACAAAACAATAAGTTATTAATTTATCAATCGAATGTGTTATAATTTTATACTAATATTAATTTGTGATATACAGTAGAAAATAGAATAAGTTGGTATAAAAATTTAAATTACGTTGCACAAAATTGTAAAAATTTCATGATGCTGACAACCCTTTGCACAATGTTTACAATTTTTTTTTTTAAATTTTAATCTACCTACACCTGATGATGACTTTGTCGAAACCAGTCGTGTAATATATTAAAATGAATGTAAAATACTTATTAAAGTGGAAATAGTGCAAGAAGTCCTGTGTGTTATTACTGTTATCCAATCAAAAGCGCTATTGAATAGATAAACTACCGACAAAAAACCTCAGAAACAAGACATATTATGTAAAATAATAATTCATATAGATGTTGCCCCTGACTCCGTGCGCGCAATAGGAACCGTACATTTTGCCGCGATGGAAGCATATAGTCTGTCTATGTCCTTTCCCGTGGTCTGCCTACTCTATATCTGTGCCAAATTTCATAAAATACGTCCAGCAATTTCTGGAGCCTATTCAATGCAAACAAACAAACAAAATGTCATTCCTCTTTAATAAACATAATATTAGTAATTTAGTAAGTATACTTAGGTATAGACATGCTTATCTACTTTAAATATATACTTGAAAATTATTTTCACACATATTTAAGTAGGTACTTATATTAGAATAAAGTGACGAAAGTGGATAATTTTTAATAGTTAATAGTATTCAGTGTTTTTTGTAATTGGAAGTTGTTGGGGTACTCAATTTAGAGAATTTACGAGTATGTAGGTCTCAGTGAGTGTATCCAGTAGTTGCATGTGGTAATGTTGCAGAACTTAGAATGTCTGATATGCCGAAGTGGAATTTCGGCGGTTTTCGAGCTCATCAGAAATGGAGCGGTGGATGATGAGCTAATAGACGCAGCGACCGTCATGTGCTCCACTCTGGGTATAGTCACTCCGAGCGCTTGTCACGGAGTCATAGAATTGAATGCGGTAAGAAAATTTTATTAATAGCTCCCCACACTGATTTCAGTGACGGTGGCCGGTTTAATTGAAACCAGGCCAGCTACGCAGGAGTTATTTTATAGTGCCCAAGTGTGTGCGCAGTACACAAGAGCACTCTCTCTTCCTTTACTCTCGTAACCCAGTGGGACGAATAACCGACACGACTGGTGAGATATCAGGCGCAGGTCCGACTTTTTACATGCCCATCCGACGCATGGATCATCTTTCTTGTCAGACAATCAGGTGATCAGCTTGCATTGTCCTAACCAAACTTGGAAACAAGATTTTTTGTTGTTCCAATGCGGGAATCGAACCCACGACCTCCGAGTCGAGAGCCAAGCTCTAAACCACTAGACCACGGAGGCTGCTGCTCTTTTATTAATAGAAATATGACAATTCAAGAATGGTCGATTAACTTTTATATTAATCATCATGAACTTGTGCACAAATTTCAATAGCCGATCCGAAGTATACTGTCGCCTACAAACCTTGTGTAGCACTTTTATTGCGGGGTACAAAGATCGAAAAGTGGTATTTCGTACTTATCTGTCCGTACACTGTTCAGTTCATATGCGATAGATTAAAGGTGGGACCGCACTAGGCGTAACTACGCGACGCGGCACTCCATTGCAGTATTACTAGTAGGGACGCGTCGTGTCGTGGCGATCCGCGATCCCACCTTTATGGTCGATTCACACGAAAACGATACGCAACATAGCGTATTTTTAAGAAAGCTTTTCAAAATTGAACTTTATTTAATACACAAGCAGATAGACGTTTCATTGTAAGAGTTCTAATGTCATTCTGCACAGTCCATGTGTATGACTGATGTCATAACATGAAACGTGTATCTTTTCGTGTGGTGAATAATGTTCAATTCTGAATAGCTGTATTACATCGCGCCTGTGTAATACAACTATTCAAACATGCAGTGCCACCTATCGTCGCGCGGTGTGAACTGACCCTAAGGTATCAATCTAATTTGTAGTACAAAGTTAGGAAGTTTCAGCGAGCTACACATCGCAATGATACCCATTTCATCAAATCTATTTAAGTAAGTATCTGAAATGTTGAGTTCGAGCTGATTTAGATATCTTTAAAAATTTCAGCCAATTTTAACGTACATAATAAAATCGACCCCAGAGGCGACTCCTGCAACGATGTGTGGTTTGCTGCTGCAGACTGTTGGCAATGACGTGTGCAACTACGACGATCCGAGGTTTGAATGGGAAGTGGAGCTGCCTGAACCTATTGAACCCGCAGAAGTTATCGGTGAGGTAGGTCGAAGTTTTTGTTGTTTGAAGTTTTCTTCTTCTTTGTAATTCCAAAATTTTTGTCTTAATGGCAAAAAAGTAAATACCTACTTATTTATATTCATGCTTTTGAAAGTAACTGTACTTACAGTTGACTTCTCTCTTGATATCCTTCAGTAATAATGATTAGACAGATATTTTTATCGCATCGTATGATGTATGGAAAACGAAGATTCCCGAAGGACGTTAAGAACGTAGTTGTTGTGTGTGCTGTGTTGTGTTGTTGTAAATGATAACAGGTTATCTCATAGTTTTTTTATTATCCATACATACATCTTAATAAAATACATACATATAATAAAATCGTAACTGGTCGCTGTCTGTACATGGAAGATATATGAGAAAAACTATTACATTACAGGGGGACGTTATTAACGATCTAAATCCCAAAACAATGATTTTTAGTATTATTGTCTGTTTGTCTGTACGTTTGTACGCGCTAATCTCAGAATGTACTGAACGGATTTTGTTGAAATTTGGTATGGTAGTAGTTTAGACTGAATTAACACATAGGCTACTTTTTATTGCGGAAAAATGTACGGTTCCCGCGATATTCATTTTTGAGGGAACGAAGTCAACGGCTTTTAACCGATTTGATACGGTTATAATACGGTTTTCACTAATGCGCTTTGGTTACTCCTCTCCACTTTTTCTGAAGATGCATATGCTGCCAAAAATAAAGATTTTGTACCAAGGTATACCTGGATCCAAAAGTACTGAACAGAACTCCCGAGTCGTTATAGATATATGTTTGGGGATTTCGGCGTTGTTTAAAGAACTGTAAGCGTATGCCACTATGTCAATCAATGTAATCATTATCATCACCGCCTTCAACACACCATACACATTATGATGATAATAATATGCACTTCTCAGACTTTTACACCTACACGTATATCTTTGAACATTACTCTGCCGTTTGTCGAAGCATTTTCAAAATTATTTTGTTGTTGTAAAGAATATAATTCGAAATTGGTCCCTTAATCACCAAGGTCTGATGATGGCATCCAAAAGAAATATTCATGATCATCATCATCACTGTAATATATTAGGTCATTACATATTATGAAATTGGCGTTTTGTAAAGAAGGAACATAAAGTTGACTTTTTTTAAACATAATATATTTATTTAATCAAAGTATATACCATTGCTATCTATGCACTTTTGCCATCTCATAGGATTCCTTACTAAAAAAACCATTCGGACAGGAATCAATAAAATCTTTGAAGGCGCTTTGGACTGCCCCATCGGAGTCTCCGGCAGTCCACGGGGCTTGTTCTGCAGATCGAAATTTCCAGAAATTTGGAACCAAAAACGCACTGTGTTTTCTGTTGCGACACCGCCGCCATACACATAATTAATCCTTCGAGCCATTTCTGCAGCACTGGTGCCACGGTGGAACTCGTACTCGAAAATAATATGATATTTCAAGTTTTCCATTTTGTAAACAGAGTGGTGCAAATAAAAACCCAAAAGAGGAAAAAACAAATGAATTACGGTTTTCAAAACAAATGCATGAGTAAATAGCGGTATAAATTTGAAATTGGAATTCCTAACCAAAGAAGATATATTTGAGATCAAAGTGGCCAGTACGACAAAACGCATAATACCTAATATGAACCCGAAAAATGATAATTCTTTTTGCAAAATAAATGAAAAGAAAACCGAGCGAACGAAATCGTTTTTGAGAAACGATGAGAGATGAACTCAATAGAGTTCTATGGAAAAGTTTTAGAATTTGATAGTGCCTGCAAAAAATATAAATAGCTTTTGTTTGCGGCTTCTTCCGCGTGAAATTGGGTTTTAAACGATATCTTTATAATAATTTAAACCTTTCATCCCCTATTTTACTTTCTTAAGGGTTGAATATTGAAAAATGCTAAAATACATACTCAACTCATTATTTTTCCGTACTCAATAGCAAACCAAGGAATAAAAAAATTCATAAGTACAAATTTTTATCACGTAAGTATATCACCACCTTGGGGGGGTTGAATTTTTGAAAATCCTTGCTTTCGCCAAATGAGAAATACGTCTGCCATACGTATGCCAGAGATAAGGCTGGGACTATATTATGATCCGGAATACGAAAGGCCGGAGAAAATGCAGATCATTGAAAATAGAACTCTGCGTTAATACAATAGAGCTGGAAATCGAACACACAAGTGTCGAGTCAAATGTCATAATATCATAATAAATTCACAAAATTTCATATTTATAATATTAGTAGGATTTAAGTCCCCCGCTGGATCTGTCTGTCTGTATGTTCGCGATAATCTCAAAAACTACTGAAAGGATTTTCATGCAGTTTACATTTACCGACAGAGTGCACCTAACAAACAGAAACGTCAAACAAGTCAACGCTTGTACGATTTCCAGTTGTATTGAAGTTTTATAATAGTAATGAGGTGACAGGTGGTGAGTGAAATTTTTACTTTTAAACGCCATATTAATGGAAAGTTTGATATAATTTAATTCTTAAAATTATATATACTTGAATATAATAAAATATTTTGTAAACTGCACTGCCTTTTTACTACGATCAACTTTTGCCTGAAATTAATAAAAATATAAAAAATAATAATCCTTTTTAATTTGTCAATATTCACACAATATCAATTATCTTTTCAAATTTAAAGATAATTGATATTGTGTGAATATTGACAAATTAAAAAGGATTATAAATTTTTTGAGGAACCCTAATAGTAATGGCGGATGGCGTAGGTATTGCATGGTCTTGAATTAGCCTTAAAACAACTTACTGTATTTATAGCGTCATAAAGAGGTAAGTATGCGACAAAAGCAACACGTCTTCCATTTTTAGAAATAAGTATATTTTATTAACAATATTATAATGTTTCAAACGCAAAACTACGAAGGGACGTGTGAATTTGAATATTATTTACATAGGTATATTATCATAAAACTTAAATTCCCAGTCGAACTAAATGGCATTATCTACTTAGTTACAGATAGCAAGATATGAAAAATAACAGTAATCTTTTATTTTTTTGGAAATACTTATTTTGCACTCAAATCTCTTGCCAAAAATCACAAGTAACCAAGTCACGAACAAGAGTAGAAAAAAAACAGTCGTACAGGTGTTGTTACTTGACTCAAATAAACCGATTTAGTCATTCAAATCACATGTACGACCACAATATGACAAAACGAGTCACTTTAAAGTTATGATTAAACTACTGTGCGATGAAAGTGGTAATTTCTTAACGTTCACACGACTTTTGAATGACTTCACCGAAGACACTTGTGACTTTTGTATGACGATTATACAATATAGTTGGTCGTATAAATGAGGCCCTTTTCGCGTTTTATAAACTTTATTAAAACGTTAGTGGGACTTGGCTGTGGTAATATAATAACGTTTACAAAACTATTGTACGACGCTAAATTGTTACTTGGGATGGTTCCTTGGGAAGTATTAGGTTGACGAATGAAGTTGTTATGACGATAATTGTTGAAGGTGTCGAAAAAAAATCAATCCGTCTGGGAGCTTTTATTGAAAACTTTGCCTGACCTAACCCGTCGGACATTATTTATAACAAAACAATGTATGGTGGGATTGTTTCTCTTCTAAAGGTCTACAAAAAAGTTCGCAACAGCATATAATAATGTCTATCTTTTAAGGATAGGTTACTATACCCATTCTAAGTTAAAAAAAAAATCACAAATAATGTGATATTTTCAAAAGCTATTTAGACGGATACAATATTAATCCTTAAGCGCCGTATTCTTGGTCGATTCTTATTTCTAAGTTCGCCTTAAAGACATGCATAAGTTGACGTTTCGATTCACAGTGTAACATAAGCATTGTCTTAATTATAACCTCAAGTATGGACTTAATCAGGCAAGACTTATTCAAATGGTATTCACAATCGATTCTTAAGCAAATATTTATTAGTTATTTATTCAGTCATATAAGGCAGTCTTATTTATCCCATTAATACCGTACTGGTTTCAAAGTGAGGTTATATTTTTAAGTCATCTCCAAAGCTGACTTATTGAACTCCTTTTTATAGCGATATTTTTTTTAAATTGTGATAAAAATGAATTTGTCTTCGTCTGAATTGAGTGATATTGGAGATATTAGTGATATTTATAATGATAAAGAGAATAATGAAAGACACATTCGTAGACCTTTGCGTGACCGACTTCGAAAATCCGTAAATCCTTTTGAGCTTTATGATGGTAATGGATTTAAAAGACGATTTCGATTTAACAAAGATTATGTGCTGATTTTTTTATCGAGATTTTTTATTAATGGGTGCACACGTTCACATTGCGAAATACTGTACTTTGTCAAGTTAGGAACTACGATTGCTTCCGATATGACCCCTAATTAAGTACCGTTTCTAGATCACAGATGGCGTTACGTAACATTGTTTGCCAAAATATTGTTTTTATGTAGAGAAAGAGTTGTGTAAATTTTGCTTCTTAACGGGTTCTTCGAACTGTAAGAATATATGTATATCAAACGCTCACGCTTTTTTTAACGTTACGGACGTTCTATTTTCAGTGCTCTAAATTTTCCCCGGCATTCCGGATTCCGGAGAATATAGTCCCAGCCTAATTAGCAGCTATTAGGTTTCATATGAATTAACACTTCCTACTCCTCCTACAATCTTCCTATTAATTTCGTTGCGGGTCTGAGATCACATCAAAGGGTTTTTGTGGTTGGTTACCGCTGTCGATCCTGGCTACCCAGTAGTTGCAGTGGTGGGAATATGTGGCGGGCCGTGGGCCATTTGCCCGTGAAATAAAATGAATTAAAAAAAATTACAGGTACAAACTGAGGACACCAAGCCTCTCACCATCGTCCTAGTGACCGACGCTCACATCGACCCCTACTACGAGCCGTACGGCGTGGCCGACTGCAACGAACCGACCTGTTGCAGGAAAGGTCAACGACCCCGTACTACTGTGGTCACCACTGACATAAACGAGGAGGCCATATCGGGAAGTATATACAAAGTTAACGACGAATTAGTTCTAGACGTTGATGCGTTAGATTCAGTTGTACGTACAGTGAAGCGTGCCGTTCCCACTAACTCTGCTCCGGCCGGCTACTGGGGTGACTGGAGAAATTGTGACTCGCCGTTGTGGGCCTACGACGATGTTATAGACAGGATCGCATCAGCGCACCAGGTAATTTTGCTTTCGTTTGCTCGTAGAACACCATTTTAGTTCCATTATGATGGTTTCAACGTCATCAATAGCTTACAAACTAAATCATACTGTGCCTCAAGTGAGACTTTTAATAGCGTCCACGTTTGGCTACATTTGTGCTTTGTATTTTGTAACTGCGAATTCAAAACAATAAATATACCTATTACTCGGACAGGCTGGGACTATATGATCCGGAATCCGATAGGCCGTAGAAAATTCAGAGCATTGAAAATATAACTCTGGACTAATACAATAGAGCTGAAAATCGAACACACGAGTGATGTCGAGTCAAATATGACAGCTCGACACTTAGTTTTTAACTCTATTGTATTATGTCAGTTCTATTTTCTGTGCTCTGAATTTTCTTGGATCATATTATAGTCCCGGCCTTAGACTTCAAGTAGAAAACTAGCTTTCAAGTCATTTTTGTGTTAGGATATCGACATCGTCTACTACTTAGGAGACAGCATCGATCACCACGTGTGGGAAACGACCTATGCCATGATAAATGATGTCAATCTGCATGTCATCGAGAAGATGAGGAGCAGCTTTGGCGAAAACGTGCCTATTGTGCCCGTCATGGGCAATCATGAGTCCCAACCAACGAATCAGTAAGGAACAAGGCTGGGACTATATGATCCGGAATCGGGAAGGCCATAGAAATTTCTGCATTGAAGACAGAACTCTGCGCTAATACAATAGAGTTGAAAATCGAACACATGAATGTCGAATCAAATGTCAATGTCATATAATAATTATGATCTAGTAGTGGCGCAGAGTTCAATGCTCTGAAGTCAGAATTTTCTACGGCCTTCAAGATTCCGGAGCATATAGTCCCAGCCTAAACTACACAAAGTAATGCATTAATTAAATTAGCTGTAAAACTGTATGACATTTAAAGTTAATAAAGTGTTTCAAAAGATACTGTAATATTTTAGATTCGCGCCTAGTTCTGTTGTTGGGGATAAATTAAATACCACTTGGCTTTACGAGGTGCTAGCGAACAAATGGGACCACTACTTGACGGAAGAAGCAAAGGAGACAGTGCGAGAACGCGGCGAATTCTCTATATTGATCAAACCTAACCTACGTGTTATTTCTGTTAATAACAATGTTGCTTATAGAAATAATTGGTGAGTTAATAATAATAATTGGTAATTAATATCTATAATTATTGTATATTTGCTTCTACAAAATCAAAATACTTAAATCTCAATCTAGCGGTGAGTAGTGATAGTGAAATATCGGAAATGTTTTCAAGATTTTTTGAAACCAAAATAAAGTTTTGTATTTCATTTCTGACTCCCAAAATTATTTATATCTTATGAAATGCATTGTAGGTACTATCCTTGTCCAGCAAACGGAGGTTGCGTTAATGTACAGTTTGGTGAGAGAGAGAATGACGCGGTGACAGCAGGAACTAAAAATATTTTCGATTGTATCATCATTTATCTTTGATAAATAATAAAACAAATATAATAAATATTATATTACAATATTTAAAATTGGCAACGTGGTGAAAGGTCTTCGGTTTCTGAACCGTAATAACCTCTTAATGCTAAAACACAAATATATTATATTTATTTAACTTTATTTCATATAGGTAGTTAGATTTTGATTTTTTAATCTCGTAATTTTTTATTGACTTATTTCTTTGAATATTTTCTATATTATAACAAATATAATAAATATTATATTTGTTTATTATAATATTATATACTAGCTTTTGCCCGCAGCTTCGCCCGCGTGGGACAGTGTTCGTGGCAAAAAACTTATTTAGCAAATATACCTACTGCAATATAATAACAGCACAGAGTATAAATATATACTGTGTAATAAATTTATACTTACTAAAAAACTATTACCTACGTAAGTATAATATATTTTTACTCTGTCGTCTGTGCTATTATTATATTGCAGTAGGTATATTTGCTAGTTTTTTTTGCTTGCCATCAACACTCTCCCAAGCGGGCGAAGCTGCGGGAAAAAGCGAGCGTACAGACAAACAGACTCGGCGGGGGAGTTAAATTTATAATAAATTTTAGAGAAAAGTCGAAAGTGTACGTATTGCGTTTCGAAAATTTAAATTTTCCCAAAGTCCGCTGCCTGTTCAGACCCGCCTTGCTATTTAACACGACATTAGGCTGGGACGTATTGTCTATTGCTAATACAATAGAGCTGAAAATCAAAATATGACTGACAATTGACTCGACACATTGTGTTAACGCAGAGTTCTATTTTAAACGCTCTGAAATTTCTCCGGCCTTCCGGATTCCGAATCATATAGTCCCAGCCTTATATACATATCTCTCATCGATAAGGAAGCGTTTCTCAAACACGATATCGCCCGTTTTTTTCGATTTATTTTGCAAATCCGACTAAGTACCACGGTAAAGACTTGTATTTTTTCCTGGTAATGTATAGCCTATGACACTCCCAAATAATGTAGCTTTCTATTGGTAAAAGACTTTAAAAAATCGGTTGAAGTAGATCTAGAGATTACCCCTTAAAATCTCGGTAAGTCACTAAGTACTCGGTAAGTACTCACAAAGAAACAAAGTTTACCTCTTTATAATATTAGTATAATCCAGATGTTAACCAGGACTTCGTACGCAAAAAAGAAATCCTGGGAGAACTGAACTTTTTGCAGCGAATAAAACTAGCCTGTGTTAATCCAGAGACTAAACTACTATTCGTAGGTATTAGGCGTATAGATTAAGAATAGAATATTTTTGATTGTCCTAGTCCTAGTCCCAACAAAACTAAACAAATATAATATTAACCCATCCTAGTTGAATCCATGACCGGCGTTGCTTAACATGAGTTAGCGTTACGACCTTAATAGAGCTTCTCACTTATTCATCATGGTATTAATATATATCAATGTATAGGTAATACCTACGTAAAGTTTCAGCCAATTCAATATCATATATTCTTTAGTTTGACATAACTTTTATATTTATGATCCAATTGAAATAAAACAAACATTAAATTTTAATTGGAGCCTAAACCTTAAACCTAAACGCATTAGTGAAAACCGCATTAAAATCGGTTAAGCCGTTGACTTCGTACACGCAAAAACAAATATCGCGGGAACCGTACATTTTTCCGCAACAGAAAGTAACCTATGTGTTAATCCAGAGTTTAAACAACTACCATACCAAAATTCATCGAAATCGTCCATCGTCCAGTAGATTCTGAGATTAGCGCGTACAAATGTACAGACAAACAGACAAAAATTCTAAAAATCATTGTTTTGGGTTTTATGTCGTTTATAAAACCCCCCTGTAATAGTTTTTTTCTTATATATCTTCCATGTACAGACAGCGACCAGTAACGAATTTATTATATGTATAGATTTAAACATAAATACGTCACTCACATTTTTTAAGGAATAAAGATGATACAGTCGAAAATGGTCTTGGTCCTGATGTTACGCGTCATTTTTTTTTTGTCAAGCTGTATATAATAATTATAGGTATATACTTACCGAATATTATGTTACTTTGCAGGTGGGTAATCTATGATCCATTGGATGCTAAAAGGCATTTGGACTGGTTGGTTGAGGAATTGTATAAGGCGGAGTTGGCTGGAGAGAAAGTACATATTTTAGGTCATATACCGCCAGGTGTCCAAGACTTCTTCTATACTTGGACAAGAGAATATAATAAAATAGTCAATCGGTAAGAACTAAGAAGAATAGGTAATAGTCCAGGTGCCGGGGAACATTTTTTTATTTGATTACTATAGTTTTATTAGTCCATATTACTATCAAGCTAATTTTCATTTTCATCAACGAAAAATTGACGAGACGCCCAACCTTCTCTTTCAACTTTCTATGGTGGTACCTAAAGGGATAATTGATAAATTGGCAGGTATAAAATATGTCGATTTAATGACTCTCATAAATTCATTACTAACCTATTTTTTGTTAAACCTCAAGATAAAATAGTGAACTGTTAGAAAAAATATTAGTCCTACAAAATGTATGATTTAATATAATTCTCCCCTTCCTGAGTCCTTCCCCCCTTCCAACGTGCATCGATAACGCGGTCATCAAAAATGATTACTAACCAGCTGTTTTTTGGGTTCCGTAGTAACTACAAGGAATTGTTATAGTTTCGCTCTGTCCGTCCGTCAGTCTTTCCGTCCGTCCGTTCGTCTGTCCTCCCTTGATTATGTTGATAATTATGAATATAAATAGACGAAATTTTGTATAGTTATAGATTGTGTGTAGACTTTCCCCCTTACTAATAAAAAGATTTACACAACGGATAACTTAAACATCGTTGCTGTCTTTGTCTGACGCGTTAGATGAGTCACTTAACAGACAAAGACAGCAACGTTGTTTATGTTATCCATTGTGTAAATATTTTATTAGTAAGGAGGTATATGTTTGGCATCATAACTAAATAATTATAATTTTGTATTTTAGGGGTGGCTCCTCATACATGTGAAGTAGGGATGATTTTTTTTTATTGGATCGTGTGGGGTATTGTTGAATAGGTATTTTTAAATAAAGGCGAAACTCGAAAATAAATGACTTTTATGTCAATCATTTTCAAGTATTTGACCTATAAAGTGGTTCACAAGTTGGTCTCCTTCCTGGCATTTCTTAACTATCCTGGGTAGAAACTTGTAAGTTTCTAATTTCCTTACAAAATACTCTTAAGAAAATTATTTTCGAAGAAATCGGAAAATAATTTTTTAACTAATTTGAATAAAACCTAATTTTCGAAAGAAAAGAGAAGAAGTAAAGAAATTCATAAGACATTGGCTTTCTTGCAAAACTTTTTTTATCAGCTCAAAAGCTACTCAGCTGGACCGATTTTGATTAAATTTTTTGTGTGTGTTCAAGTAGATTTGAGAATGGTTTAGATTTGCAATTGAAATGGTAGGTGGCGCTGTTGTCAGAACTTAACAGTTTAATTATTTATCTTGAGATTTGACAAAAAACAAGTAAGTCATTAATTTTTTACGAGTCGTTAAATCGGCATATTTTATCCCTGCAGCTGCCCCTGTTAGCTTCGACCACCGAAAGTTGTTGTAAGAGAAAGTTAGGCGTCTCATCAATATGAAGTCAATCATGAAAAGTTAGCTTCATAGTAATCAATTTAAAAAATGTTCCCCATACCCTGGACTATAAGGCATAATTGCCCTTAAAAAAACATAGTTCCCTATAAAGCAAAATTGAAATTTTTCTTGTTCAAGATAAATTAAAACTTTAAAAATAATTATAATGAATGTTTCTTTGATAAACAATCTTATTGTTATCATTAATTATTATTTTCAGCTTTTCTTCAACAATCGCAGCGGAATTCAATGGTCACGTCCATTCGGACGAGTTTAAGATATTTTACAACGATGCTGGTACTCCCATTAACATGGCATGGGGCGCGGGTGCCGCTACGGCGTATACCAATTACAATTTGAACTACAAAATCGCGACCATCGATTCTGAAAGTTTTGTAAGTAAAATACTTTATAAATATAAATTAAATTGATTACATTTAGCTGATGTACTTATATCATTTATAAATTTTAGGAGCCACTTAACATAGCCAACTATGTTTATAATTTGACAGAAGCAAATTTAACACCAAACAGAAAACCACACTGGTTCCAGCTATATGATTTCAAAAACAGTTTTGAGCTACAGGATTTGTCAGCGTCTTCTATGGATGCACTTGTAAACAGCATGGTAACTGACAAAAAATACCTACTGGATCTATATTCCCCATATTATTTCAAGATCAGCGATGCAAGGTGGCCATGGTGCAATGAGAAGTGTAAAGTAGATAACCTCTGTAAATCAGTTGTATCTGTCTTATGGGAACGACAGCGATGTGATCAACTCCACAACTTATTCTTTTCATAAATGGATAATAGATAATTATATAAAAAAATGCCAGATTCAAACAAAACATTTAATTTTATTTTTATAACCTTACAACTAAAATTTTCAACTATGTATAAATAATTTAATGATCTTTTATACTTAACCAATTTATATCTGGTTTCCACTTTAAGTCTTGGCTTGGAATTTCATGTAATATGGAAAGCTGTAAAAAATGTGATTTAGGTTAATTTACTAACAAAGATTTTCTTATGTAAGAGATTGTGTATTAGCTTAATTATATTATGTTTTAGTAGAAATTTTAGTTCAAATATCTCACTATACTTACCTACGAATAAAAATACTATAGATGCGTAACTGTGCCAAAAAAAATATGGTTCCACGAATAAGTAACTGATGAGCAGGGTTAAAAACAGAAACCGCAGGGGCGTTTTAGTCGGTTGCCACACTGGGGTCTTGCAGTTGCGTCGCGGGAGCATTGCAACGGACATATATTATTGTGTTTTTATGGTTTTTACCCTATTTTATATCGCAAAAATGCCATGGGGTGTTGTGAAGTGGTACAGAAGCCATTCAGATAATATGTGTAAGACTGGGTTAATCTTTCATAAGTAAATTTGTCCACCGTTCTGCTCATATTGTGTTGCCTGTTGAAAAAATACAATTTTTCCCCTGCACAAACATACATTTGGATTTGATGGAAAAGATCTCTGCTAGAATTAAGCTGACCTCTGTGTATTTACTATGTACCTTAGTTTTATGTTATCTGTATAGTAAAAGCGTAATAAATAATAAATTAACATTTTTAAAACTTTCGCTCTGGAAAGTGTAATAGTAGCCGTAGGGGAGGTGGCATTAATTTTCACTAGGAATTTTATAGTCGCTCATATTCATAACAATTTTTTAAAATTAAAAATTAAAATTCATAGCCTTTTTAACAGTTTTTTTATATACAGTGATAATTTGTTATTATATGTTCCCTAAATCTGTATGCCTTTGGACAAAGGCCTCCCCCAATCTCCTCCATTCTTCTCTATCATACACCAATCTAGTCCAGGCCTTGGTCCCTCCTGCCATCTCCTCTATTTCATGTGTCAATATTTTGAATTGTCTACCTCTGTTTCCTTGTGGCCTCTGCCTCTGGTATACCACTATGTTATAATTTTACTCATTTATCTCCGCCTTGCTGTATGTCCAGCCCACTTCCATATTTTTTTTTTGTATGTAACGTCAACCATGTTTTGTCTTTTAAATTTTTATTGCTCATTTTGTCTAGTCTTCTTTTCTTTACAATACTTCTTTCCATAGCTCTATGGGTAATGCTCAGTTATTTGTATTGTATTTTAGTCAGAGCCTATGTTTGACAGCCATATGGAAAGATTGGGAGAATGCAAGTGTTGTAGAGTTTCCTCTTAATGTGCACACTTGTTTGGCTGTTCTTCATCACTTCTTTCAGAGGGAAAAATAAAATTCATAACAATAATAGTTAGTTAATAATACACAAGAGATCTACCCGTCAGTCTGGTAGGTGTGTAAAAGTAAAAACTTTTTATTTATTTATTTATTTATATTTAGTATACAGACAGGTTACAGTCATTACATGGTAATACAAACATAATCTTAATTCTAGGCTAGACAGCAACCCAAAAACAGTATACATAACATAATTATTATAAAGTTGTTACTAAAATTAAAATAATAACAAGAAAACTGATACCTAATACTCACTACGAAACATTGAGTATACACTGAGTGACTTATATTTAGCTTAACTTATTATATTACTAAATTCGGTTAAAATAAAAACAAAATAAATAGTATGTAGATTAAGGAAAAAGATCTGTAAAATCATTATTGTCTGAGTTATCAACATTCTATATCAGAGTTGGAAACAAGAGATGGCAAATACTTGGCTTTCATAATATTGTTGATCGTTTTCTTATAATGTGAAAATTGTCGAAAAATGTCTACGCTCCAACTACCCACTACTAAGTCATTATAAGTACGACACATTCTAACTAGCGGATTGTAATAGGACGTATTGTTTTTGAATGCCTGTATAGTGAACATTTTCGGTTTACGCGTTCTATACCGAGTGTTAATGGATATTTGGGATAGAAGATTAGGAGCATCAATAGAAGAATGGAGTATTTTATGTAGGCAAAGAAGATCGTATCTCTCACGACGGGCACTTAATATTAACACGCTGAATTTGCACAGTTGAGTGGCATAGTCTTTTACCATACGACCGAGATTAAGTTTTCGTGTAAGATATCTCAAACACATTTTCTGTACCCTCTCAATGCTCTCGATGTGTGTTTTGTAAAAGGGGGACCAAACTGGACAGCAATACTCCACAACGCTTCTAACTAAGCTGAAAAATAGTGTTAGCACACTATTTGGTTTTCTGAAGTCTTTTGTGGAGCGTATGACAAACCCTAACATTTTATGACTTTTTTTTAATATATGCTCATAGTGCGGGCGAAAGGATAACTGGTCGTCAAAAATAGCACCAAGATCCTTTACTGTCTGCCGTCTTGACAAGACTTTCCCTTGTACATTATAATAATGATTGTGCGTAAACTTCTTACGAGTGAAAGATATCACACAACACTTTTCAACATTGAGCTTCATGTTGTTAGATACGCACCAGTCCGAGATGGCATTGAGATCATTTTGTAGCGCAGCAAACTGATCTTTGATGTTTACTTCAGAAAAGATTTTTAGATCATCTGCGTACAAAAGTGAAGGACAGGTTAGTCGGAAAACTAAGTCATTAATAAATATGACAAACAGCAAAGGACCAAGGTGAGACCCCTGGGGGACCCCGGAGGAAACCGAAACGGGGAAGGAGGAGAAACCTTTCACAGTAACAAGCTGACTGCGATTGCGGAGATATGAGGCTATCCACCTCAATAAGCTACCGTGAATGCCATAATGTGAAAGCTTGGAAATAAGTAGGGAATGATCAACTTTGTCGAAGGCTTTACTGAAGTCCAGGTAGATGGAATCAGCCTGTCCACCAGAGGCAAACACCTGACAGAGATAATTCTTGTATTCTATTAAGTTAGTGAGAGTGGATCTATTTTTTACAAAGCCGTGTTGCTTAGTTGAGATGTAATTACGAAAGTGATTATACATATGGACATAGACCACCGATTCGAAAAGTTTTGCAATGCCGGACAATATACTTATAGGGCGATAGTTCGAACATTGAGATCTAAGACCTGATTTATATATAGGAATTACGTGAGCTACCTTCCATGAAGAAGGAAATATACCACTATAAATAGATTTATTAAATAAAATTGTGAGAGGTTGCGACAGCTCCTCAGCACATTCCTTGAGGAATTTTGATGGTATATCATCAGGACCAGCTCCTTTACGTATGTCCAGCAACTTCAGCTTACGTAGTACGTCTTCGCGAGTAATTCTAATATTGTTTAGAGTGCACGGCAGGAACTCTGGCATATTATTACTTAGATCTACGTCTACGTGGGACGTCGAGGGAGTGTTGTAGACGGAACTAAAGTATTCTGAAAATAGTTCACAAATTCCTTGACCGTCAGAAGAAGTTCTGTCACCGAATGTCATTGTGTGCGGAATCGATACACTACCCTTACGACCATTGACATAGCGCCAAAACATTTTCGGGTCGTCTCTAATGAGTCTTCTACCGTAGTCAAGTAATTTTTGTAGCATTCAGTGATGAGAAACTTACATCTAGTACGTAATAGCGAGAAGGAATCGTAATCTCGGGGATTTCCAAACTTCTTAAAACGCTTGTGGTATTTGTTTTTCTCTTTGATACATTTAATGAGCCCCTGACTGTACCATGTAGGAAAATTATTAGAGTTGTTTCTGACATAAGGCGTATTGTCCGAGATTATTTGATACAACAGTTTATAAAACGTGTCGACTAAATTATCTATGTCCTCTGAGGACAGCAACTTGTCCCAATCAACTTTGCTTAATTCTGATCGAGTCTTAGCGTAATCACACTTATTAAAATTATAGCGTCTTTTGCTGCAAGGTTTTAAAGAGTCATTACACAACAAATTAGAGACATTTACGCAATAAGCAATATGATGTGAATCGACTTTGCAAAGTGGAGTTGTTTCAGTTACGCTAACAGAAGATTGAGGTAGATTTGATAATACCAGATCCAGAAATCTATTGTTTTTATTGGGAATAACAATAAATTGCGCTAGACTACAAATGTTCATAGTTTCAATCAGTAGTTCAGCTTTGTGGTCCATAGGATTAGAAGGCAAGAGAACATTTAGGGCATCACGCGTTTCCCAGGTAATATTTGCAGAATTAAAATCACCTAACAATAAAAATGACTCCTCAAAAGGTGCGTTAAGTATATATTTTTGACAGTTGTCATGAAATGCAGCAATTTGATCAATTTGTAGATCTGGAGGCAAGTAACATAGACACATATGCAAAAGGGGTGCGCCCGATCTGATGGGTAAAAATGAAAGCCAAATATCCTCCAACCCACTTTCCCAGGATGATCGCCTGACAACATTAATACATTTTTTGACCGCGACAAGGATACCACCGCCACTTACTTTATTGGAGCATGAATCTTCACGATCCCTTCTAAAAACATTGTATCTATCATCTATTGACTCATTGTCATACACACTATTATCAAAGTTTGTCTCCGTAAGGCAAACAATGTCGTAATCATTAATAAGAACGTTTAAATAAATATCCTTAATTTTAGATCTAGCTCTACCTAAATTTTGATAAAATATGTTATACATTGTTATAGACTAGAAGGAAAAACCAAATATAAACATCCATATAGACCAAATATAACGAAAAAGAAAATGAACATAGTGAATAGTTAACGCAACTTATTAAGACAGTCTTGGTTTTTTATCAGTATTGCACTAGTAGCGTCGTCCTTGCGAACATAGATCTGGCCATATTTGATCCACACATATTTGTAGGAGCGTTCTTTTGCGGCAGACCTTGTTGCTGCATGAAGCGCTTTCTGCTCCGGAGACAAATGCTCGGTAACAAAAATCCTGGAACCTTCACCTTCACCCGGAATATTGAGATCAGAGGATGTTATGCCACGTCCTGATTTAGTTTTTTTGTATCTGTGACAAGCCGACAAAACCGAATCTCTTACACGGGTATTGCTGAAAGTCACAATGATATTTCGTGGCCTTTTGGAAGCAGAATTTTGCTTAGCAACTCTACGACAAGCGTTAATATGTCCGTCTTCAACCGGGAACTTAATTATATCGCATAATTTATTAAGGAGCTGCATTACATTCTCATTTTTACGTTCTGGCACTGCCTGTATCTCGATATTGCAACTGCGGGAGATCTTTTCGAAGCTTGCAAGGCGAGAATTCAATTTAACAATATCGCTACTCATTTTCGCGTTTTCAGTTTCCAAGCCTCTAATATATTTTTCGGTTTTATCTATGTCAGCCTTGATCGAAGATTGCTCTGCGCATATGAAGTCAGTGGTAGCTGTGAAGTCATCCTTGAGAACTTTGAGAGCCGTGTCCAGTTCGTTCTTGACTAGCAACTTCACGTCCTCTCTAATAGCCGCACGAAAATCCTCCATGAAAGCAGATAGAGTGTGATGTAGCTTTTCATCTAGGAGAGTGCTGATTTTATCCATTGTTACAACATCTTCGAGATTTTGCGCCGGAAGGGGAGACACTGTTGACTGATCATAAACGTCACAAGACATATTGAGAGAGTCGTTGCAATGTAATTGTACGATGTTCTGACGGACAGGCGAGTTATCATTGCTCTGGGGTCGTCTGGTTACGTTACTGCAACCAGGGCAAATCCAAGATGATAAGAATTCTTTTGTAAAGGCAAAAAAATTTTGTTTGTCTATTGCTAAGCACTGGTAGTGATATTTGCCAATGCACAGTCGGCATTTCAAAAAATCTCTTGTATTCAAAGCCTTTTTACAACCACTGCAGTTCATACTGAATAACAATTAATTAATATGGCCACCTCAGTAATAATAGCAATTACTCGCTTATTATTTTTCCAGTCCAAAACACTTTTACTGTAGGCGTTTTTATTAGTTTCTCAGTGAATACTGCTGTTCGAAGCAAGCGGTAGACGAATTCGGGTGCGATGCGTCTGACACGGTGGCTCAGCGGCACAGGCTCCCGCCAGCAACTCAGCGAACCCGGGTTCAAATCCTGCGCGGCCACACAAACGAAAAACACTTTTTCACCTTTGGGGGCTCCGAAGACAGCGCAAGCACACTCCTCTGGACCGAACACCGATGGGGCGAAGCACCCTGAGACACCCGGCACCACAATTTAACAAATTTAAATATTGCAAAAATACTGCACACACGACCGCTCACAACGAAATTAAAATAACATATTATAACTTTTATTATAACTATAAACTAATTGCAATACAAGTAATTTTATACCGTATCAAAATTTATATGGTGATTTCTGAGGTTATTTTGAATTAAAAAATAACTGTCAGCTGTTTTGGAGATAAATTTATAAACTAATTTTATTTATTATGATTTAAAAAAATTCTTAGAAAAAATTAACGGTACCTCCCTACTAATAAGCAACATGACAAGTAACAATGTAACAATGTAAGGTTAAAACCTGGCCATTAATTATAAGTGTTACGCTTCTATAGTATTATTACAGGTAGATCTTAACCAATATTTATTTCACAAAAAAGTTTACGACTTTTATAAATGCATACAAAAACATACCTGATGTCGTATAAAGTGTACAATCCTTTCTATTTGCTCAGCCTTGACATCATGAGAAAGGGAGTAAAACCTCCTCCAAACTGCAGCAGCCATAACCTTATCATCTTCCAGCCCTTCGTCATAGGATACCAAAGCTGCTTGAAATTGTTCAGAAAGCTCCAACACTTGGTTTTTAGCTATTGTTGGATTTGCACCCTAAAAATAAAATGTTTTGGTAACCTTAATTCAGTTTTTGGGGTTAATCATAATAAAGCAAACTAGTAAAGAATTATATTTACCTCTAACAATTTGACCCTATTAGCTACATCAGCCCACAATGCTTCAATTATACAGTTTCTTACAAAATGACCATCTCCTTTAACATACTTTTTCTTATCATTTGAAGCAGCTGAGAAATCTTCAGCCATGTAACAAACTAGTAGGAGCCAAACATGGAGTTCTGACACTATAAACCATGATGCAAATGTATCTGGCAGCTCCAACTCTTGCAACCATTCATTATATGCAACTTTATCAGGTACACATTCATATAGAAAATATCCAGTTAGTTTAAGACGCTAAAAATATTTTTTAAGTAATAATATAAATTAAACATTAAAATAACAAGTAACAGCCTTTGACTATTTAGACATAATAAACTAATGAACAGTAAAAATAAGTCTTGCTATCTACAATTATTATTATTATATTTACGTTAATAACCATAAACATTTATTCACTCGAATGTAGATAAACCTAACCTTTTAAGTAGCTCTTACTTTATCCAGTAAAATTAGCCTACATTAGACCTTACAGTTTGCTTGCAATCTGCTTATCTTAGGTGCTTATATTATATTGAACAAAATTAGGTTACAATAGATTTAAACACAAATTATTAATCTTACCGTTCTAGCTTGATCCATCCAACCAACAGCTTTCATAAATTTCTTTACATAGCTTTCCTCTGTTGCTACAGTATTCTGTAATCTTATTTGGTTAATTCTAACCTCTGAGCGTAAGTACTTTGGTCTTGCATAATCAATTTTATTGTAAAGTGATTGACACATAATACCCTGAAAAATTTGTATATTCACAAAAACTTGCTTTGATTTATAATTTAAATATTTTGTAATTTTTTAGCACTTAAACTTACTCTTGATATAACGCCCCTTCGAAACATAATATTCAGATTCATTGTTTACTACCAAATAAAACTTTATGCAACGATTTTACTAAATTAATGCATCTTCTTGATTTTGACCATATTCTTAGGTAAAATCACAGGTTAATTAATAATTTTTAATAATTTCTTTTTCATATTCTTGGGATTGGGACATTTAAAAAAGAATATTTTGACATTTAGTTTTTTTTGTGAAGACATAATATATCTGCCAATGAACCCTTTTTAGGGTTCCGTTGTACTCAAGGAACCCCTATAGCTTCGCTCTGTCTGTCCGTCTGTCTGTCTGTCTATCCGCTCGTCTAGCTTCTGTAATTATTATGAAAATAAATTGATGAAATTTGATATACCTAGGTAGTTATCTAATATGTATAGATCTCGGTTTTGGCATTAAGAAATAATATTTTTTTTTTTGGAGGCCGAAAACTCGAAAATAGTTGACTTTGTAAAAAAGCCATGACATATGAAACCTTACCTTTATTATAAAATACTTATTCAACGATACCCCATAACCCCACACGATGGGGTAGAATGAAAAATTATTTTTCGTTCTCACTTTACATATATGGAGACTGGAGGACCACCACTAAAATACAAATTAATATTATTATAATTTTTAAATGCCTAAACAGAAATCTGCACTACCGTGCCCCCGCCAAGACGAGCTAAGCGAAGCGCAAGGGCACTAAGTAAACCACCTTTTCTCGAAGCGTTTTGTCGATTTTTTAACCCTCATAACTTGGGTTTGGAATAAACCAGATAAACGAAATTTTCAGGATATTAAGTTCCCAGCAGCGGACTTATTAAACTTGTCAAATTTTAATAGGTCTTATACTTTAGATTTTAAAAACCCCTGATTTCGTCACTGACTCACTGATCATCAATAAAATTATAGGGTGCTTCCGGATGTCCTAAAAAGCTGAAATTTGATAATATGATTTATTATGTAAGTTAGTATTAGGGCACATAAACAACATAAAAATTGTTCAACTTGGAACTTTTGTCCTCCAACCCCTTAAACCAGAGGATGAAAATTTGTAAGACTTACTTTCGGAAATTTTTACTCTAAAGTTCTGAAAATTGGATCCGTATTATAAATAGTATCAAGAAGATAAAAAAATAAAAAAAAAAATATTGGTTAAACAACTTTCAAAAAGAAGTGAAACCCACCAAAAAAGTTTCATGTAAAGTGATGGCGAGACGATATCATATGACTCGCACTCCCAAAAAGCTATCAGATCTCATGTTAAACCAAGCTTCTGACTTTACCAAACTTCTAACTCTACATGCCTTAACTCTACAAGCCTAACTACATTTTTTTTTCAAATTTGGTGGGATCTGTAATATACAATCTTTATGCCTACGTTCACACAAGCGATTTTGTAAAGCTATCTATTGAGAACTTAGACGGATAAACAGACAAACGCACGGACAGAGCATAACTATAAGTGTTCCTTTAGTACTACGGAACCCTTAAGACGTGATATAACTTATAGGTATTTACGCTATTCTTCATGATTGAAACTCTTGAAAGACCGTTTAAAGTACACCTTATGAAATTATAGTTATAACAATCAATAATTAATGCGAAAATGTTGTCAGCTGAAAAATAGTATAAAAATCTCTGGCTAGTAGGTAGCGCCTTTGAGGTTACATAATTTTCTCACTGCCATTTAATTTATCATCCGGCTGCTGAATTCCATAAAAATGTTAGGTGCAGTGAGTAAAGTTGGGAGTGGTTTTTTAGCCGCTAAAGCACTAGCAGAAAAAGCCCTATCAGAATGTGGCAAGATTGTTGCTGTATCAGCTGTTCAAAAGAGGGATTATGCAAAAGCAGCTGCAGGCAAAGGACAAGGTAAGGTGGTTGCAGTCATCGGTGCCGTCGTAGACGTGCAATTTGAAGACGACTTACCACCCATCCTCAATGCCCTGGAAGTACAAAACCGCTCCCCACGCCTCGTTCTCGAGGTTGCGCAGCACTTGGGTGAGAACACCGTTCGCACTATCGCTATGGACGGAACTGAAGGTTTAGTTCGAGGCCAGCCTGTCCTCGATTCAGGCTCGCCTATCCGTATTCCCGTCGGAGTAGAAACTTTGGGCCGTATTATTAACGTAATCGGCGAGCCCATCGATGAGCGCGGCCCCATTCCTACCGACAAGACCGCTGCTATCCACGCAGAAGCCCCAGAGTTCGTTGACATGTCGGTCCAGCAAGAGATCCTGGTCACTGGTATTAAGGTTGTAGATTTACTTGCCCCTTATGCCAAGGGAGGAAAGATTGGCCTCTTTGGTGGTGCCGGTGTCGGTAAAACAGTACTTATTATGGAGCTCATTAACAATGTAGCCAAGGCTCATGGTGGTTACTCTGTATTTGCTGGAGTGGGTGAGCGCACCCGTGAGGGTAATGATTTGTACCACGAAATGATTGAATCTGGTGTAATTTCTCTGAAGGACAAAACATCAAAAGTAGCCCTTGTATACGGACAGATGAATGAGCCACCTGGCGCACGTGCTCGAGTTGCCCTGACTGGTTTGACTGTGGCTGAATATTTCCGTGACCAGGAGGGTCAGGATGTACTGCTGTTCATTGACAACATCTTCCGTTTCACCCAGGCTGGTTCCGAGGTGTCTGCCCTGCTGGGTCGTATTCCATCTGCTGTGGGTTATCAGCCAACTTTGGCCACTGACATGGGTACTATGCAGGAACGTATTACCACTACAAAGAAAGGTTCCATCACATCTGTACAGGCTATCTATGTGCCAGCTGATGACCTGACTGATCCAGCCCCCGCCACCACCTTCGCTCACTTGGACGCCACTACCGTACTGTCAAGAGCTATTGCTGAATTGGGTATCTACCCAGCTGTGGACCCCCTCGACTCAACCTCTCGTATCATGGACCCCAACATTATTGGAGCTGAGCACTACAATGTTGCCCGTGGTGTACAGAAGATTCTTCAAGATTACAAATCCCTGCAGGATATCATTGCTATCTTGGGTATGGATGAATTATCTGAGGAAGACAAACTGACTGTAGCCCGTGCCCGTAAAATCCAGAGATTTTTGTCTCAGCCTTTCCAAGTAGCTGAGGTGTTTACTGGTCATGCTGGAAAGCTTGTCCCCCTAGAAGAAACTATCAAGGGATTCTCTAAAATCTTACAAGGAGAGTATGATCATCTACCAGAGGTTGCATTCTACATGGTTGGTCCAATTGAAGAGGTTGTAGCTAAAGCTGAAACCTTAGCTAAGAATGCTTAATTTCCCTTATAAACCACAAATTGTGTAATCATTTATCAAATGTAATAAAACTTAGTTATATTAACTGTATTTTTTTTATTTCAAATCTCTAATGATACAAAATAATATTTATGCCCTTCTTGTGCAATATACTAGTCTATGCCTCTTCAAAATTTCAACTTAGTTTTAGTTTTATAGTTAAAACATAACAGTCCATATTATGATTTACGAATTTGTATTCTTATCGTAATACAACAAATCAATTGTTATTGATTGAAATCAATTGAACTGATACCTGTTGGTATCAGTTTATTTAACTTGTAAAATCCTAAAATCCTTTCTGAAAAATTACCATACATAATGATTGGGTAAGGAAATAGGATTGATAGGAAGGTAAAAACTAATAACAGAAATAAAGGTAACAGTAATTATTATTGTAAGGTCGTGTATCACAATCTTCTAATAAGTATTGCATAGCTCTCTTTGACGGCCTCTGTGGCTGTTTAGTGCGTTAGCGCTCAAACGGAGGTCGCGGGTTCGAATGGAACAAAAAAAAAGTTTTCTGTGTTCCTGGGTCATGGATGTGTATTAAATATGTTATATCTGTATAAAATAATAAAAATCTTAAATGTATAGTATAAAAGTATTAAATCAGAATCAAAATCAGTCTGGTACCTGTAACAAGTTCTTCGGATACGGAGCACAGGGCCAGATTGACGTGGCGCGAAGCGTCCATAAATATTATTATCATAGCTTATTCGGAAGTTTTGTTTCTGCTTACTTGATTTCAAGCGACAGAGACAAAACATGCTTTCTGATGCTTACCAGTAGATTGTGAAACAGGCCCGAAATAAATGCTAACATTCCAAGTTAATTACTGTACAAGATACTTTGAATAATAATTTTATTTACATAATATTGTTTTCTGTAAAATTAATTTTCTGTATTCTCTGGTGTTAAAACTTTAGGTCTCTTGCTCCTTGATGTCACTATTTTCTGTACCTTTGGTATCTGATGGTTCTGATGAGTCATTTTTGGTACTTTTATTATTTAATAGAGTATTGGTATTTAAAATATTACTATTATTTTCAAGTGACTTAGTTGTGGTTGGAATAGGACATTTATCAATACTACTTAAACTAGATGAAGGGCGAATTGCACATTCGACTTTAGAAACTGGCACAACCACACTTTGATCTGGTTTCTTTTCTTCATTTGCTTTATTATCTTTATTTGGATCTTTTATTTTAATAGTTTGAAATTTAAGTGGAGTATTTAATGTTTTAGTTCCATCTTTATTCCGATTGATAGGTTTGATAACGAGAATTTTAGTTTTCATTCCTGCTTTTGTAAAGTCAGTTAGATTTTTTTTAATCAGTGGATTTTTCATGACATCTATGCCTCGTCCAAATTTGAATGGAAATAATTGTGGGACGTTGACATTGCCAGAAGTATTATTTTGATCTTTTTCAATTGGTACACTATCCATTATTTCTGACTCTTTATTTTTATCTAATTCATTTTTACGACAGTCAGGAGTTTCATTTTTCTCTGAAATACTTTCTTTTATGGGTGTAGTATCAGGCTTTGGTTCAGTTTTCTCTTTTTCGTTTTCAACTGCAGAAGCATTAATAATCTTACTTATAGCTTTATTATCCACCGTCACAGTCTCTATTGGTATTGCTTCTTTAATGGGACTATGGTCAGAAGTGGATTCTGTTACATCTTTCTTAGGTGATTTATCTATTTTAGATATTTTTGGTGTATACGGCTTCGCAAAAATATTAACAATTCGTGAGCTCTTGCTGCTGTTATTGAAAACGAAACTAGTATTTTTCATTACTGCGTTTGATTTTTCCACACTTTTCCGCGACATCGCAACTAATGCCCCAGTAAATTCTTGATTTAAATTATCAAACATATTTTGAACATCTTGCATTTTCTTTTTACTCGTATAATTTTTATTTGATGATAATAGTGAATCTCTATACCCTTGAGCTTCCATTTTTAATAAATTTGATAAATCATACTCAAAATCTTCATTTTTTGGTTTAGTTTTCTTGCGTACTGGTCTACGAGAAGCTACAGATAAAGGCTTGTCATTAGTTAAAAACTTTGTGCTTTTGTCGCTTTCTATATCGTCCATATCAGACGAATTTTCTTCGAAGGTCTTTGAATTTGAAGACGAATCGTTTTCTATTACATTGGCTTTCACTTCATCCTTTGTATCTTCACTCTTATCTGAAATAACAATACAAAACATTATCATATTTGTTCACCAGAAATTAGCAATCACATTTTTTATCACTTTGCTAAGAAATGAAATACTTATTTTAAAAGTTTTTTTATACACAACATAATAATAATAATAATAACATAACATATCAAGGAATATTAAAAATAAGTAAGAGTTTTTTCTAGATGATCTTAAGATCTAATATTTATAACACAATAATTAAAGAGGTTTGAATGTATGTACTCAAATATTTATTACCAAGAACAGGAGAGTCCTTCATCTTCTTTGCATTAGTTCTACAGCGATTCATCTTTCGTTTTCTGGATCCTTCTATACGAACACTACTGGATGAACTATCGTCTGACACTCTACTTGAATCGCTAGAACACCTGCTTGGCCTCCTAGACTCGGGACTTGTTGCAGCTGCTTCACTAACATCATCAGCCAATTCAGAAATTTCTAATGCTTCAGGACTGTCTATAGCTTTCACAGTGCTATAGTAAAAATCTGGATCGCCTTTAAGTTTATGTACAATCTTTATATGTTCTGGTAGTTTATCAAACTCATAGTGTTTAAAGTTGCACAATTTACATCCATAGCGTATCCATCTGTAATGATTAGCCATATGATCCATTAGTGCTCCTTTATCGTCACATTTTGTATCACATTTTTTGCATAGAAAACTCATTAATTCAACATCTTGGATCATTTTTTGTTTAAGAGCATCTAAATTCCTTTTTTCAGCTCCATAAGCATAAGGCAATCTGTTTAAAAATTTGTTTTCTTGGGATATATCTTTATTTTCTTGCGACGTGTCTTTATTTTCTTGCAACGTGTCTTTGTTTTCTTGCGGCATATCATTATTTTCTTGCGACGTGTCTTTGTTTTCTATTGTAGCGGTGTCTGTGTTAATTTCCCTATTTTCTTCTTTGTCGCCTATTACTGTCATCACCGCTTCGGATAATTTAGTTTCCTCAATATCCTTTGGTGACAAAGATTTTGTCACGGGTGCTTCCTTGCTATCATCCTTGGTCTCTGTAATAGTATTATTATTGATTTATTAATCACAAATATAAGCAAGCAAGCGACACATTTTATTTATCGTTATATATTTATCCACGCTCTTTAATGCTGCATTACTAAATGCTTCGAGATTAATTATTACAAAGATCTTAATTCTTATGTCTACATAAATTTTTACTATAGACATTACTTTAAAAAGACCTTAAAAATGTTAAACGCGTCTATATTAACTATGCAGTAATAGTTACCTATGGCATGCAGTAATAGTTAATATCTATGATCTTTATTTACCGTCAGACTGAGAGAAGACCATACTAGTCTGCGGACCCTTGTTGTAGTCCTTTCTGATTTGTATTTCAATCTTTTTGGTCTCCTGCGGGCGGCGGGCGAGCGCGCGGGAGCGAGGCTGGCACGTGTTGGTGTGCGCGACCAGTGCGGCGAGCCGGGCGAACGCGCGTCCGCACCCTCCGCAGCGAGGCAGCTCGCCGTCTCCCTCCATGTTGTCCATCCATTCCTGATTAAAATATATCTTTTATTGAGCTTTAGGCTTTAGCTCTGAGATACATTAAACCACCACTGGTGTCCTAATGTTTTCGCTTATTTGCGTACAAAATGCACCAAACTACACATCCAAGTTTGTCACTAAATTTAGTAAAAATTTGACACTAAATTATAATAAAAAAGTTACATACTTGGTTCTCCTGATCCAAACGTTCTTCTTCCGTTTTCTTTTGCGTAATGGTCTTTATGTTATTTTTTCTTTTTTCATAAAATGCTGGAGGATTGTTCATTCTAAATGCCTTTGACTGTATGGATTCCCTGAGCCTACGAATTTGTGCTGCAGTTTTCCTACAAAAAAAAGGTTTGGTAAAATCAATTTCGGATATTTTGGGTATATGATCTACTGCATATAAAGACGTTTAGGCAAAAAAATATTGTCATACTCAAAGTAAAAAAATCATCTCATGTATGGGTGAATCCCCGCGCAACACAAACTCGCCCATATAAAGTTTTTTTTCCGAGTATGCCAATTTTTTTTCTGCCTAAACGTCTGCCTAAAAAGCAGTAGATCATACGCCCAAAATATCCGTTAATTGATTTTACCGGACCTTAAATATCATATCTCTTTTATTAAACCTTAAATATTATCTCTCTCATTAAGCAATAGACTTGCAGGCTATTCGTCTGTAGTAGAGGAACTAGCAGACAAATAGCCTGCAAGTATGAGAATGGTCCACACTGGTTTTCTGTAAGGCTGTGATATTTCACAGGTGAGCCAGCTTATTTATGCCAAATCATGGCTCTATCATGGTATTCCACTGCATAAGCAAAGGGTGACATAATATTTAATCTTCTTTGTGGCAAAAACAAAATAATAAGCAAATAATATTATACTGTTTTTACATTTTAATACATAGGTGAGTAATGAATATTGGATATACCTATGAATTTTAAACAAATGGCGATACACACTCCAGGAAGTTGAGAATATTGCAAGACAATCTGGACAGGGAAATACCAGCCTATTTTCTAAATGTTTGTGTTTCATATGGTACTTTAATGTTTTTAAAGTTGTGAACTGTAGATCACCTGCAAAACAAACAATTTTTATATGTATAACAAAACCTAAATTATATTATAATAACCTTAAGTATTGTTTATCCAAAATATTTTCTTATATCTTGTCTTGTTAAAAATAATTGTTTTTTTTTAATGTATAATTTATTTATTTTTTTAAATAAAGTTTTTAGTATGGTTGCAATTTTTAAATGCATACATACATTCTTTGCACTCGTGTACGTTATTATCCTCAATATCTTCATCATCATCATCATCACTGATTTGAATCACATTTTCTGGATCAGTAGGAAGATTATTCTGTATTTTGAATTTACCATCTTTTTGCAATACTGCATTTTCCATAGATGTTATTTTGTTGAGTTCTTGAACCTATAGACAAAATAATAGACTTATTAAGTTACTTCACAATTACTAACATAATTTTTTAATTTTAATAAGAAATTTTTATAATAATTATTTAAATTCTATTTAGTTAAAAATGAAAATGTCTTACTTGAGAGCGGAGACTATCAGTTTTTTGGCCCTCATAATTTACACTTTGGTAAACAGCAACTGTGTTTTTTGGGATTTTCTGGAGTATCACTTGCTGTTTGTCTAGCACACTATCTTGCACTGCTTTGCGTTTAGCTATTCTTTCTATAACCTCTGACAAATCTTTTGTAAGTGGTATACGATCATTCGTTTCATCATCTTCTTCGTTTTTTGTTTTTATGGATGCTCGATAATTCTCCTCCAACTTATTAAATCTGTTTACTTCATTAACCTAAATTAAAACATTTTTTTTATTTAATGACAATTTTAAAATGTATAGCAAAAAAATACACTGAAGATTATCAAAACAAATTGCAAGATAAATCTACTTACCAAAGATGAAGGCCTAACAAAATGCCCATGTTCCAAAACATTAAACTTTTCTCTACAGTAGATTCGTTTATGCGATATAAAATTCACTAAACTCCTGAAGATATTTCTGCAGACTTTACATTCATATAAGATGTCACACTCATTGGAAATTAAGCCCTTGATCTGAAATATTTAAAGTCATTGATACACACATAGTAATACACACATTTTCTATCAAAGAAACTTTATTATTTTCTATTTATTATGATTCACCTCTTCTGTAGCTACATCAAATATCTTTCTTGCTTGACTGAAACCAGTAACACTTGATATAATAGGCTTTCTTAGAATTGAGAAATCAATATCTTCTGCATCCTCATTTCCTTGATTGGTACTTCTTACTGTTTTACTTTTATCTTCTCTTTTCTTAGTATTTATTTTGTTACCAGCCATATTATAGCAACTACAAACCCCTTTACTTAGTATATACTCGTAATTGAGAACTCAGTACCTCAAAATAAAATACGTGCTGTAAATTTCGATTTGGAAATCAAAATACGCATGTGAAGTCACTGTAAAGGAATTTATTTAGAAGATGAAAAACTGTTAAAACATAGTACTACATTGTAAATATGTACCTACATATATTACCTAACAGATATCAGCTTATGAGTTTTGTGAAGCACTGAATCATTCAAAATATTTTGGTTTAAATATATCCTGATATTGAGGCCATAAATTCCATTATAAATTACAAAATTAAACTAACAATTATATCCAGCATGGTTTGATAGCACAAATAGTACGTACCTATGAACCTCGAAATGCGATAGTCTCTCCCTTAAATTTTTCCGGAAACGTTGGTTGTTCTTCTTTAAAAATACTTTCTTTCTTCATAATAATGAAAGCAGAAAACTAAAGAAGCTGAGATAAGCCTCCAATGCTAATAAAAAAAGCAAAACGGCAAACTTGCAAAATCCTAGGTTTGGACAAATGTGCCATCACGCCTCCATATTTTAACAAATGAATGCGTAGTTCCATTCGAATATCACTAGTCGTCGCTAGTTGTTTGTTCACCGAGGAAAGGAGGTCTTGCAACTTTTCAAAGAACCGTTTATCAATATGTTTAGAGAAAATATAGTAAAATAGTATTTGCAAATGAAGAAACAAACAAAACATCTGAAATATAAATATATATTTTATACCAAACCGTAGGTACCGTGCGAAGTGTCGGATGCAAAGGTGAGGTTTTCATAATATAAAAAAGTACTCTGTGGGTGAGGTCAATTTGATTTTTTTTTTAATTTTTACCGCTTGCCCGCCCATGAAATGTCAATTGTCATTGTCTTTTGACATTTGATTGACATACAATGACATGATAGTGAGCTTTAATTTCAAATAGATTTTGGGAAAAGCCTGCAAAAACTGTTAGTATTTTATAAAATGTGCAACGTTTTTATTGTTTTTAGAAAGAAAATCACAATTAAAATCAGTAAAAGCCTTTCTGTCCTTGAATTGTTACGTACCAACACCTGTTATTTGTAATTAAGTCGTGCACAAACTTTATTTGAATGTAGCGGACCCGGTTTAAAATATTTTGTTATTTGTTAGTTGTAAATATGTAAAACAAAATAACTGCGCCTGAACAACTGATTCTAATAACATGTGAATTATTTTCAGAAAATGACTTCATCGATCGATGGCCAAGCTTTGGATTATCAGCAGAGGCGATGGCACAATCTAAGAAAGTTGTTGGAAAGACCTGGGCCCTTCTGTCATCCAGATTTCGAACCATCTCCGGAAATATTGGATTTTATCATGAATTCTTGTAAAGTATTAATCGTTGGGGCCGGTGGACTGGGATGCGAGCTGCTTAAAGATTTATCTTTAATGGGTTTCAGAAAAATTCACATAGTGGATATGGACACCATAGAACTTTCAAATCTTAACAGACAATTTCTTTTTCGCAAAAACGACATTGGTCTTTCAAAAGCCACATGTGCAGTAGAGTTTGTAAACAAAAGGTAGATTTAATCCAATATTTTTTTAATTTAGGATACATAGGTTCTTTGAACTTGGGTTAAACTATTAAAAATTTCTTAAAGGATACCAGGATGTGAGGCAGTGGCACATCATTGTGCTATACAAGACTTAGATGAAGGATTTTATCGACAGTTCCATATTGTAGTCTGTGGTCTGGATTCAATTGTTGCAAGACGCTGGTTAAATGGAATGCTTATATCTCTTCTACAGTACAATGACGACAGTAACTATATTTTTTTTATTTAAAAAATAAAGCTTTCCCGGCAAAAGCAGGGTCGTTCCCAAAACAGTATTTAGTGAACTTTACATTTTATGAAAATTCAATAAAGCATAAAATGTAAAGTTCACATGATAGAAGAGCAGATAAAAAACAAATTTAATATGTCTTCATAAATAAATGTTAATGCACAATATGTATAAAAATTATTTTACTGTATACATTTTAATATTACCATGAGTGATTAGAATAATAGTAAAAATATCTATAAGTTTTAAAATTATACTTTCATTCTATAAACTTGTCTTCTTATATTATGCTCTAAATTTGTCATTAATTATCTGAAGGTTGTACTTTCAAGAATAATTTTTTATAGCACTTGTTTCAGGAAGTCTAGATCAAAGCAGTGTTGTACCCCTGGTAGATGGAGGTACAGAGGGTTTTAAGGGCAATGCAAGAGTTATATTGCCTGGAATGAGTGCTTGTATAGAATGCACCCTGGATTTGTACCCACCACAAAAGACATTTCCCTTATGCACCATTGCTAATACACCAAGGTTTGTAAAAAAATATTTTTTAATAAATATTTTTTCTAACTTCAAATGTAATAAAAAATATCCATATTTTGTACTAGCCTTTACCCGTGGCTGTGCCCGCGTAAATATAGTATCGGGTATCCCATGGGAATACTGTACTTTTTCGGGATAAAAAGTAGCCTATGTTTTACTCCAGGGCCTAAACTACTACTATACCAAATTTAATTGAAATCCATTCAGTAGTTTTTGGCATGAAAGAGTTACAAACATCCATCCACCCTCACAAACTTTCACATTTATATGTAGGATAACATTATATATTTTATCTTCATCAAAACAATTGACAAATTCTTGTTTTAATTTTTGTAAGGTTAAGAAGCTTTATTTTGTCTAAGAAAATATTGAATTCACAATAGGCTGGCTACTTGACTCATATTTAATTTCATACATTGAAGGAGTATTTCCTTTATTACTTGGCTTAGGAAAATGTATTCTAGCGATATCATAAATTAAAAACAAGATTAATAAATAAAGTTGATTTAAAGATATGTATATATTTTTGTTTTTTAATTTCTACTGATGAAAACACCTCAAAGTAACTTCCGGCAAGGATGTGACGACACAAACACACTAAACACATATGTAGTACTGAAACGGAACATTTCTGTAAATAAATAGTTCATGACATCTTAATGTTAAGTTATTGTTATTAATGTCAAAACGTCAAACGGAACATAACACCGCCATTTTACTACTACGGACTATAGCACAGATTACAAATAGTACTAGTATGACGTCACAGCACAGATAATCTATCAACCAACATGGCGAATAGTGTTTTTGGCGGTTTTTAAAAGGTGTATTTTTTAAATATTTTTTTGTAGGTTTTTAGGTTTCAAAATAATGTTATATTCTTTTTTTGTGTGTAATGAAACAATTATGAAGCTAAAGAAATTAGGACATAAATAAAAACAAGGTCAAGTAGCCTATTCAAACATTTTCAATATTTTAGTAACTAAAATTCTGTTCTTGTTTTAGATTACCTGAGCATTGTATAGAATATGTGAAGGTCATACAATGGGCTAAAGAAAACCCATGGGGTAGTGAGACTGCATTGGATGGTGATGATCCCCAGCATGTAACTTGGGTATTTGAGAGAGCTCAAGAAAGAGCTATGAAATATGGCATAACGTCTGTCACATATAGACTGACACAGGGTGTCCTGAAAAATATTATCCCAGCAGTGGCCAGTACCAATGCTGCTATTGCCGCTGCCTGTGCAACTGAGGTACATACTGGGTGAATTTTTATTCCATCTGAATAAAAAAGGGTATAATAGGTTCATGAAATAGATCTGCTTTTTTTTTAATTTGGCGAAAATTTGTTCTACATCTCACAACTAACATAATCATTATTTTCTATTTTATACATTTAGAATAGTATTTCAGAAACAATAACATAAACATTAAAATTACAAATAATTGTCACCCTGCAACGGCGGCGCCCCGTCGCTCCCGCTGAAGGGTGACCTGAATTAATGAATTTTTAAGATTTTCCAACTCGCAAATACTTTTAGCTTTGATACAAATACTTTTGTGTATAGGTGTGAACTACAACTATCTCTAATTCAAGCTCCTATACAACTCCAATCTCTACCAGTCATGATATAATATTGAAGAGTTCTTTTGTATTATTTTTGTAGGTATTCAAACTAGCATCCTCTAGCTGTGCTAATATGAACAATTACATGGTCCTTAATATGTCCGATGGAGTTTATACATATACATTCAATGCTGAAAAACAAAGTGATTGTGTGGCTTGTAGTAATACTACTAAAAACATGGAAATTGATTCTGATGCTACGCTACAAACAATCTACGATAAACTTTGCGAGGACCGTAACTATTTAATGAAAAGTCCAGGTAATTAATGATAAATTAAACGATGTTTTCGAATAACGATAACAATAGATAAGTGTTAATTGGTAATTTTTTTCTAGGAATAACAACTATTATTAATGGACGTAATAAAACTTTATACATGTCTTCAGTTAAAAGTATTGAAGAGAAAACAAGAGACAATCTTAAAAAGAAAATAACAGAGTTGGGATTGTATAATGGAGCTGAAATTTTAGTAGCAGATGCAACAACACCTAGTACTGTCACTATAAAATTGAAACTGATTGAAAATATTGATGTTGAAATGATGCGATAAGTGAACATTGATACCTATATTTTATATTTATTGTAAACATGTAATAAGAGTCATTTGTATTGTATTAAAAATTGAATCTTATCAGTTTTTTAGATTTTACTTGTAATTAATACCATAATATGCAGTGCCAGATTTAGAGATCTGGAGGCCTCGGGCAACAAAGGAGTGGAGGCCCTCTGTCTCCAAATTATTTTCCAAATAAAATGGAAAATAAAATTCTGTTGAGATTTCAAATAAATTTATTGTGAATATTAGTATAGTAGAGTTGTATAGACTCCTTTATTGTTTAACAAACATCTTGATACATAACTGGTCGACCACTGGGATAAAGGTATATTTTGATATGAGTGATCGTCTTCCAAGATTTCATATACATTTTAAAAGCCTTCAGGTTTTTGGGGGTGTTAAATACGAAAAGGACATCCATTTTAAATACCAATATAGTAAATATTTATTTTTCTTAAAATTAATATGGGTGTACTTTTCTAGGATTCTGTGGGTGCTGATTACAAAACTGTCATTCGTTTTGAATTCCCGATTCCCGAAAATGGCGAATTTCCTTTTAGAAGTTGACAGTTGTGTAATTTAAAAGTTCTTGAAGATGCAGTTCAGGATTGATGATTATTATTACAGTATGTTCGACATACATAATTCATATGTGAGCTATAAAATTTTGGACAATTCAGTATTTTCCAATAATTTCTACTCATCATATAGTTACGGGGTCTGAAAAAATAATGAAAACTTTCTCCCCCTAAATAACCCCGTAACCAAATAGGAAAAAAATATGTGCCCATTCTTGAATTAAATTTGTGCTCTCAAGTTATCGCCAAGATGGTTATTTGTTCGCTAAAATAATATCTGTCTGCCAGTTTGGAATATTCAGTGAACAAAATTCATACTATTTACTTAGTCACCAGATTTGGATTTTTTTGTTCCTAACATTCTTTCGCCAACTTAGTAATCCAGTATAGCATATTCGGTTTTTTACACCCAAAATCCGAATCATTGTCGCATGTTTAAATACATGTTTTTTAGGGTTCCGTAATATACAAGGAACCCCTATAGTGTCGCTCTGTACGGCCGTCCGTCTGTCTCTCTGTCTCTGTCCGCGCTTCTACGTTCTGTAATTATGAACATAAATGGATGAAATATGGTATAGTTAAATATTGCGTATAACTCTCAGTTTTGGAATCATAAAATAATAATAATTTTATATTTAAGGGGTACCTCTCCATACATGTGAAGTGGGAATGAAAATATTTTTTCATTCTACCCCATCGTGTCGGGTATCGTTGAATAGGTTTAAAATAAAGGTAAGGTTTGCAAAGTGGTTTGTAAGTTGGTCCCACCCCCCTAGCATTTCTAAACTATAGGAGATAGAAACTTGTTAGTTTCCATGCTGATGGATCATGATAAACTACATACATACTCTTTAGAAAAATTATTTTGAACGAAATCGAATACCTAGTAACTTTTTAAGGAATTTGAAGAAAACCTATTAAGTGTTGATAGTTACGGAACACTCCTTAGACATGTCCTGACATGCTCTTGATTAGGTTAGGTTATTTATTTAACCTAAAAGTCCGCTTCAAGGCCGCGGTATTGGATTTGCAGGCTGAACGGTGAGTAAGACGCTTTATTTGTGTTTTTGCAGGCTGGACCTCAGATCAATAATTAATGGACGGATTTTTAGTCTGTAAAACCAAGAAGAGGCGTTTGAAGTCTGACGTGGGGAGTTTTGCCGGGTTGTCAATGTGGGACGTTGTTGTTTTTGTGATTCATACAAAATTTGTGTTATTTCGGTTCATAATATGTAATATTGGTAGGATATTAACCAGTAGATATTCGTTGACGTGCACAAGTGTGGGCATGTGGTATAACTACAAAAAGCGTGCTATTTTGTGTTTTCTCCAAAACTCCCTAGGAGCTTTCAGTAAAGCTTCTACCACTTTACTGAATTGACTGACTTGACTCAATGACTGCACTGACTACTACTTGGACTTTGACTACACTTTGGACTTGACGATTTAGAAATATGTTGTTGAAAATTCTAATACCACCTTTTTAACTTGACACTGGTAAATATTTAAACCGAACGGCATATAAATAATTAAAAAAATAAAAGTCTGACGTGGTGTTGTTGTCTGTCAAACGCATTGATCTGTCAACCTAGAAGTGAACCACCACTTTTGATTGTGATTTTGTTCTTATTTTCCACAAAAAGAAATCTTTACAGTTATTCAAAACCGGCAATCAAAAAATAACTCAAAATGTTGGACAGTTTATTTGATGACGTGAAACGCATGAACAAAAGACAGGTATATTTTCTTTTACTTTTGATGACGTTTACTTCTTGCCGGTTTTGGTTGTATATTATCATTTTTATTACAGTTTATTTACCAAGTGCTTAGTTTTGGAATGATAGTATCCTCGGCACTGATGATATGGAAAGGTCTAATGGTTGTTACTGGCAGTGAAAGTCCCATTGTCGTCGTATTGTCTGGTAGTATGGAACCAGCGTTCCACAGAGGAGATCTGTTGTTTTTGACTAACTACCCAGATGAGCCCGTGCGTGTCGGTGAAATCGTTGTGTTCAAGGTGAAAGGTCGTGATATTCCAATAGTTCACAGAGTACTAAAGTTACATGAAAAGTAAGTATAGATAAAATTGTGTTCCAGAGGTTTTTTTTAAAGATTAGCTATTATATATATATAGATCATTTTAGTTATCTGAGATCAAGATTTCGATACATTTGAACGCTTGTAGGATTAATTTCACATTAATTTATGTCAATTTTTGTTTGAGAATCTTAAGATTGAAGTCAATCTAAGATTTTAGATACGAATTTCGGGTGTTAATCTTAATATTTTATAGCTATACTATACCATAATTACAAGTTTAGTTATTTCTTTCTATTCTAGGAACAATGGAACAGTTAAGTTCCTTACTAAAGGTGACAACAATAGTGTAGACGATCGAGGGCTCTATGCACAAGGCCAACTTTGGCTTACAAAAAAAGATGTTGTAGGACGTACCAGAGGATTCTTACCATATGTTGGAATGGTTACAATTTATATGAATGAATATCCAAAGTTTAAGGTAACTACAAAATAAAAAAATTGAAATTTAATTTCTGAGAAAATTAGGATAACAATATGGAAGGCATGTTTAATTTCCATTGTGAACATTGCATTTAGTTTTTTTTCTTTTTCCTCTGATTCCAGTCTTGGTAAACAAACTATGGTGAAATGCAAATCTTCGCTCACATTGGCTTTTAAACAATATGTTTAATGAAAATACCTATGTCTAGGAAAATCTTGATTAAATATTAATTTCTTTCCAGTTTGCTGTCCTTGGGTGTTTAGCGATTTACGTGTTAGTGCACAGAGAGTAGCAACATCAATTGATCTGATGGTAAAGAATAAATGTGTCTGAGGAGTGCATACACTTTACAGAATTAAATTTAATAAAAAATATTATTGAATAAATTCAGTTTTCTCTAATTGTTTTTATTATTCTATTTATTATCTCTTAATATTATTTGTGGTGATTCCTCAAATAAAATTTATTGACCATATGTGAAAATAATTGTAATAATTTGAAATAATGTAATGTATTTGGTGAGCTGTACTCCTGTGCTTGACTGAATTGCAAGTACCAAAGTACTTGGGTCTTCATCAACTGCTTGAAGCACAACATCCTCGTAAGGTAATGAAATTCTTCCTTCACAATTTTAAAAGTCTAACACCCGGTTTCTGAAAGGCTAATCAAATAGTCAATGAACTAACACATAGAGTTAACAGGCTTGTTAAATTAATTTGCATTTCTGAAATGCTAATTAGTGAAAAATTTACTAGTCATTGATCATCTTGACATGACACATTTACGCCTTAAATAGCTTTCCAGAAACCGAAAACAGCGTTTGACATGTGGTTTAACTTTAGTTTTGTTAACTAACACGTTGATCAAATCAAACAACTGATCAAGCTTTTTGCAACTCAACTTACACCTGACAAGAGATTTGACCGCTGATTAGTTAATTTTGGCGTTGGCGTTATTAGCCTTTCAGAAACCGGGGGTGGGTGAGACAACTCACTCAAGGCTTTTAAAATTACTTATTCCGTCTTATTCAAACCAGAATCGGTCCTTAGGCACACTTTGGGTACTCTAGAATCATTTTTAGTAAGTTAAAAGAACTCGATCAGTAGTAGATTCTGAGGTTAGCGCATACAAACGTACAGACAAACAGACTACAATTCTAAAAATCATTGTTTTGGGTTCTATGTCGTTCATAAAGTCCCCCCGTAGTAGCTTTTCTTATAGATATAATATAAGACAAACTAACTGGCCGCTGTCCATTTACAGACAGCGAGTAGTTACGATTTTATTATATGTAGGTATATCTATATCTATCTTTATCTATCTAGATAAAGATAGATATAGATAGATGTTATTTCTACATATTGTGTTCTGTTTCAAAGGTAAGATTAAAGCCAATTTAGAGTTGGACCTCTTATTTCCAAAGAATCAAGTTTACTCAGTAGGATCTTGTGCCATACAAAATCATATGCCTTAGACATATCAAAGAAAATACCCACTACAGATTTATTTTTATTTAAGTTGTAATCTACAGTATGCACTAAAGATGATGCTGCTCAAACTGTGCCCTAAGCGCTCTGAAATTCAAACTGGTCCTCTTTAATGATATCCAATTTTTTTTTTAATGAAAGTCATTAGTCACTTGTACATAACCTTTTCAAAAATTTTGGCCTATATTGGTATTAAAGGTATGGAACGATAATTCTCGATTTTTAATTTATCGCCTTTTTTGTTTGTATAACGGCTTGACAATGGATGTGTTTAATAAATCTGGAAAACTAACCAGTTTCAAATGATAAGTTTATAAGATGTGAAAGAATTTGCTACCTCTTTTTTGCAGTACTTAACAATTTTCGTAGATACCCCATCATATCTTTCAGCATCCACCACGTCCTTACTATTGTGAGTCAAATTAATCAGGTAGTCATTAAATTCGTTGGCGATGTCAATTGGGTCAGTCATTACAATATTAAGTTCATTCTTTATTTCATTTATAATGTCGTGGTTAATTTTGTATTTTTTTATTAATTTCCAGGAAGCTTTACACTTGTTTTTCGCGGTATGAAAATAATTGTCATTATATATCCTTTCAGATACAGAACATATAGACACTTGCGCAATAATTTTGTATATATTTTATATTTATTTTTATTTGTTTTATGTTTGTAATACATGTAGTGAAGTGATCTTTTAGTTCTACTGCTTATTTCTATTCCCTTACTAAATTTATGCACTTTAGTTTTTTTATATTCATTTGTCATTTTATTTCTTTTTAATGAAAAACACATTTTGTAAAATAATATAAAGTCGTCGTAAAAGGAACGCACTGCAAGATTTATGTCCGTTTTTGTGTATGCATCGCTAAACGATAGCCTATTGAGACAGTATCGGAATTTTTCTAAGCTTTCTTGACTATAGCCTTTTTTATAAATAAAGTAAGTATGTCATTGTAGCGTAAGGCATCATTTTTACAGGTATATTTAACATTTGGGCTGTATTATGATCCGAAAGCGGAAGTTCAAGCAATGAACTTGAAGCATCGTTAATATTACTTATTAAATGCACGATTGCTGTCTAGTCTCCTTATAAATGTGAAGCGAAAGGTTATTTAGTTTAGTTAAAGGTTGCAATATCAAGTACCTAAATTAATAAATGATCTTCCAGATAACCTTAAAAAGAAACAAAAGAAACTAATATTAAATATAAATTAAAAAACTATTACCTCTCAAAATTATTACTAGTATAATATACAGTTTATCACAAACAAAGTAAATAAAACCCTAACTTAAATGAAAAAAAAAATTAACCTCGTTAATAAATAATATTATGCTGAAGCAATTTATGCCCGTGTGTTTCCATTGTGTGATGAGGACGCGGCCGCGCGGTGTATTTGGTGGTAATAAGCATTGCCTAACTAAATATAACTAGGTATTATAAGTTAAATGAGCTGTGTGCGGAAAAACCAGCAATGGTTTATGTCATACTGTATAGATTAAGTTTAATGTTTGTATTCTTAGTTTATAAATAAACAAAAAAAAAAAATCCTATACCTATGCTAATGTTATGTACCTACAACTAAAAGCCAAATATTTAATAGTTTTAGTATAATTTTAGTAAAAGTAATAATTAGTATATTTTAGATTTTTTGTCTGTAGGAAGGTAACTACTAGGGTCTAGATATAAGTATTGGTACGCGAATAATTAATATTTTCAGCTAATAAAAATAAGAACATTAAACGATTATCCATCTTTCATCCCAATGATAAAGCAGTTTTAAGGTGCGGTGGAGCTCATAGATTAAATGTTCCTTAGCCCATCATCATCCAATAATGCCTCGGCCCGAGGTGGATTTATTATCTATCAATCTTATTTTGAATGATCGCCTACTTGAGCAGCATACTACTTATATACCTATCAGTTTTTCTCATATACTATATAGACTCAGTGGCGGATTTAGGTACCAGCGGGCTGAGTGGGCAAATTTTAGGGAGCGGTAAATTTGACGAAAAATTTTTTTTGTCTTACAGACATAAAAAAACATTAATAAAGATACGAAAATGAGTTTCGAAAATTTAACAAAAGAAATAAATAAATTTAGTTGTGACTAGATTACATATCCAAGGTATTCTGAAAGTGTTTCATTATTTAATAATTATAAAACAATTAAAATTCAATAATTTTTGACGAGAACCTACGTGCTCTACTTCTACTACCTACTTATTGGCCGCGCGTTTAAAAAATTAGATATTAAAAGATGCGTTAGCTACGTTTCAAATACCTAACCATTAAATTATTAGACAGAGGCAGTTAGAGGTTTTCGAAAAGTGAATTTGACTTAAGTTGGTACTTATCAATGTACAGATTTTTCGACATAACTACATAAGTATTACTTATTAGATAGGTAATGATTTGAATTTTGAACTAATAACAGGTAACTTTCCAACTCGTATCAAAACATGATCAACAGATAGTGCGATAGTTTAAAAACTTTAAACAAGTCTATTAAACCTCAACTTTGCGCACACGTAAAACAAACATAAAAAGTTTTTAAATTAATACTTTGCTTCTCTGTAGTGTATAATGTATTATGTATGTGCTATACCTGCATATAGAGGTTAATTTTGAAATTATTATTACTATTTCAAGTGTCGGTATCTATGTTTTATGATCCAGGACAATTAAAAAATTGTCTAGGTACCTAATATCGGTAAAATATTCTTTAATTTTATTTATTACTAAATCTACTTAAAAACATCTCAAAACCTTTTTAAGATTACCTCAATGTCGATTGTAAGTTGAATTCAATTCTAGGCTGTTAGTCTTACATATTAGTATGTAGCCTTATGTTAGCCTTAGGGCTAGGGCTATATGATCCGGAATCCAGCAGGCCCGGTTCAGTGCTCTGAATTTTCCCGGTCCCACCGGATTTCGGATCGTAACTATAGTATAGTCCCAGCCTTAAAGGCTAAAATTTCTGTGAAGAGAGGAAGTCTTTAATGATGCATGCAGTATTTTGAATTATTTTCATGTTGTAATGTCAACATAAGTTACAGCACATCTTCCCCATAATATGGCAACATTGTTTTTTTTCCAGTATTTTTTGTATTGGTCTTGACTTCTTCAGACTGTAACAGATTAGAGGTTAATTAAAAAAATGATTTAAATCTAAGTAGATAGCGTTCCTAAAAAATTTACCACAATATTTTAACTACTATTGTGGCCCAATTTTATATTAGGTCATTACATATGAAATTGGCGTTTTGTAAAGGAGGTTCCTCCTTTTTAAAGTTTAAAGTCGATTTTTTTTAAACATAATATATTTATTTAATCAAAGTATATACCATTGATATCCATGCACTTTTGCCATCTCATAGGTAGTTCATTAATTCATTTACTAAAAAAAACATTCGGACAGGAATCAATAAAATCTTTGAAGGCGCTTTGAACTGCCCCATCGGAGTTGAATTTTTTCCCTTGCAAGAAGTTATCCAAATTTAAAAAAGAAATGTAATCTGTTGGAGCAAGGTCCAGGGAGTACGGTGGATGTCTTAGACATTCCAGTTGAAGCTCCTCTAATTTGGTAGTCGTTTGTTGTGCGGTGTGTGGTCTAGCGTTGTCCCGAAGCAGCAGTGGCCTAGAGTGAATGACCAACCTCAGTTGTTTAGCAGCTAGCTTTTCCACCATGATTTGCAGTTGCTGGCAAAAGACATCTGCCGTAATTGTCTGGCCAGATTAAAGAAAGCTGTACTGAATGACACCAGCACTAGTCCACTAAACGCTCACAAGTAACTTTTTTGAGTCAATTTTCGCTTGGGGCAATTTTGGCTGGTTTGCCAGGGTTCAGTCATTGCGATGAGCGTTTCCGATTATCGTACAGGATCCACTTTTCATCACAGGTAATGATTCTATTTAAAATCCCTTCATTATTGTACCGGTTGAGTAATGTAACGCAGCAGTCGACGCGCGTTTGTCGGTTTGCTGCACTCGAGTCATGAGGTACCCACCTTTCAAGCTTTTTCACCTTCCCAATTTGCTTCAAGTGGATTAAACCAGTTTTATCACTAATACCCCACCCTGCAGTTAACTCGGACGTGGTTTGCGATGGATCCGCTTCCACAATAGCCTTCAAATCTTCATTATCAACTTTGGTCTCCGGCCGTCCACGGGGCTTGTTCTGCAGGCCGAAATTTCCAGAACGAAAACGTTGGAACCAAAAACGCACTGTGTCATCATTAATCCATCATTAATCCTTCGAGCCGTTTCTGCAGCACTGGTGCCACGGTGGAACTCGTACTCGAAAATAATACGATATTTCAAGTTTTTCATTTTGTAAACAGAGTGACGCATAGAAAAAACCAAAAGAGGAAAAAACAAATGAATTACGGTTTTCGAAACACAAATCATGCATTTGTGTTTCGAAAACCGTAATTCATTTGTAAATAAATAGCGGTATAAATTTGAAATTGGAATTCCTAACTAAAGAAGATATATTTGAGATCAAGTGGCCAGTATGACAAAACGCCAATTTCATATGTAAGGACCTAATACTTATTTGTATAAAATTTGACCACAACTGTTATTATACTTAGTTGTGAAGCAAAATCTTTGTACCCCTTTTTACGAAAAATTTAAGTACAAACTGAGGAGTATGAAATTTGGGATATTAAAGTAAAATGTAAATGTTGTGTAATGATTATTTTTATTTTCTTTATTTATTTTATGAAAGCATATTCATATAGAACAATTATATTTTTATTTTACATTTAATAGGCGAAAGAATCCTTATAAAGTTCAATTTTAAAAATTAGCAATTTAAATTATTGGCGAAAATTTCGTCCACTGCGACCATTAGCAGGTACCCAAGGTAGGTAGTTATTATAATAATTATTGTGCTATACAACAAACGCGCAGACTTCAGTCTCGTATGACACCTTTGGCCACGGCCGAGTGTTACACATTAGGGCTCCTAATTAGACCTTTCGGCTCGGCGATCGTTCGAGCCTGAGCGGTGTTTGGCGGTAAACGTTTTACTATAGTCCATTCAGAGTTATTTTACCTCGGAACATCTATTAGAGTGATCCTTATGTCGTCGGCATAAAGGTCCTGTCAGAGGTTAAATAACTCACGAGCTGTAGCTCATTAAGCGTGTCTCGGCCTGTACAAATCACTATTGGTATCTGTTTGCGTTACTTCTATTTACAACGAATGAGGGGTCTAACGATCTTCATTCGTTTCAGTGTAAGTTGTAACTGTACCTCAATAAGTAATGCTTTTTTTTTGGTAGGTATAGGGAACGCAACTGTACCTACAATGAATTTTTAAATACTTAAGGCCTAATTATATAAAGGTATAGGTAGATATAAAATTATAGAAAAAAAAATCTAATACAGGTAGGTATTTTTTAAGTAATGTGTAAGTCGATATTTTGTTTTAACATTACCATCCTATATTCATTTATACTTATAAGGTTCTTCAAAAATTGAAATTAAAATAGTAGAGGACGAGCTAATTAATTTGTGTATGCCAAAGCTTTTTGCTTATGCCTCCGCGGCGCCTGCGAACTGCAAGAGTTCTAATCCACTGTCCAATTAGCAGCTTTACATTTCAAAGAAAATTACACGGATAACATGTTAGTAATCAAAAATAATATGTATTTTTAAAACATTCTTCATTTCGAATAAGTTTTATCTAACACTAGCTTTAGCGCAGGACGTCGTCCGCGTGAATCCCCATTGAACCCTCTGTGGGGTATGTAATCTAGTAAATAAGAGCATCAATCTCAATTTACATCGAAATCGGTGCAGATTTAAATAATTTCCATACAAACTTTTAACTCCTATTTCACTCTTTACGGGTGGAATTTTGCAAAATCCCTTCTTAGTGCGCGTTTACATAGTTAATTAAAACTACTTTCCAAATTTCACGTTTCTACCATTAGCGGTTAAGCTCATTACAGACTACGCTATACTATTGTGCTATATAGTATATCAAAGAAGGAACTAATGCTATACTATATAGCATGGCGTTCACATTACGCGATTCATATTATCGCAACTATTTATAGCATAAAGTAAGCTCAGTATTGTTGTGTCGCTCGTTTCGCTTGCGGGACGGCCGGGGGTGAGGGAGGAGGAAAAGGGTGACGCGCGATATAGCACAGCATGAACTTGGCGTATCGCATCATTTTATAGCGTATAGTAAGCCAATAATATATAGTACAGTACAGTGTGAACGTGTCCATAAAAATGTATGGTGCGCGATAGGCGGCGGGCAACACCGCCCCATTCGCGGACCTACAGCGGCGAATTGTTGTGTCAGCAAGATATTTGTTTTCGTTCACGAATGAAATGTATGCCATAACCTTATTTTTATATTAATTAATTGATACTATAAATTAAACAAACAAGTACATTTTAAAACGTTACACACCGGCGTGAAATAATGCTTGTGTTGTGTTTCGCCGAGTGAGTGAAGTTACCGGAGACCCAGGAGGAGGATTGGGGATTTTAAGGACCAGAAACGCAAGAGGAGTTACAAGTATATATAATAATAATTCTGGTGTTGCGAGTTTCCATGGGCGACGGTAATTGCTTACCATCAGGCGATCCGTATGCTGGTTTCCTGGTTCATTTCATAAAATAAAATAAAACTATCTTCCAAGGCGCGCGACGATGACGCGCCGCTGTGTTCGAGAGCCCATTTGATTTATACAAGCCAACGATCATACAAACAGTCTCGCCGCTGCCGCCTCGCTCACGTCGCCGCACCGCTCCCGCGCCGCTTACCGCGTAGTTCGAGCAACGGCCTTAGTACTGACTACTGAATTAATGTTTAGTAATTATTTCAACAAGATGATGTATTTAGTTCGTTTGTAGCTTAAAAGTTATAATCTCAGCAACAGTGACTTATAAAACTAGGGACAAATTAATTATTACTATCTGTAACACCTCCGCGGGCAGCTGGCGATTACGTATTGTTCGTGAGCCGGTTCGTCGGTTCGTTCGTGCTTCATTGAAACTACAAGTTTGCATTTTCGCTAGTGTTTGTTTGCTGGTTTATTTTACTTGAGTCAGTGAAAGCAGCTTTCTTGGTCTAATTAAACTTTAACTTTGACGTCCTAATTAGATACGTGGTGTGTTTTGTTTATTTAGTATTTTACCCCTACTAATCAATGTTCCGCATGTGACAAAAATTATCATTAAGTACCTATTCAAGTAGGTACTTAATTTTTGACCCTTTTTATAGTATAAAATAATATTATAAACATATTAAAGAATTACTAGAGGTCGACCTGTGGTCGGAATTCGTCAATAGTAACGTTTGAACTTTAAAAGGGTTATTTTCTTTTGCCTCTTATATAGAAAAAATAAAAAAGGTTAATGTTGTGACGGATAGACAAGCGTCAACATGTAACGAAATTGTATCTATCAAACGCACGGTAGTTTGTATTATCTGAGTGTTTTTTTAAAAATCATACTTCTCCGTTCGTACAACTGTCGTAAAACTTTACTAAAAGTTTTTGCTTCACGTATTAATATACATATATTAAGGTTAAACGAAAATTTTCAGAATAACTTAGGTATTTAGAAAAGTTGGCGGGTTATATTTTCTCATAATATAAAACTTGTTCACACATAAAAATAAACATAACAATATATTTGGAGCAGGAAAAATACAGCTGTTAATATATATATATATATAATTATAATTACTACTCTCGCTATATGTAGGCAGGTGACGTAGCATTCGTAGCTGTGTCGTAGCGTCATGACGTAGAGGCGTAGCACAGCGTAGCTCAAGGTTAACGCAAACTTCAGCACCAATTTATTGCTTTTAAGTGCGCCCACTGATGATACAAGGCCAGGCCGCAGCCTGTGCCAGCCTGGCAGGGCGCGCTTGGAATAATCTACTGTTAAAATCTCTTAATCTAGACGCACGTTGTATATTAATACGTGAAGCAAAAACTTTCACTGTGAGAATGGTGAGTAGAACGGTAGAATGAACCCTTACAAAGCTTAAATTAAAAAATGATAATATGAATTGTTATAGGCGAATTTTGACCACAGGGCGCTCTACAGTATTATATTAATACCTGAAGCAAAAGCTTTATGATCCGTTTTACGAAAATTATGCAAACGGAGGAGTAACTTAACTTTCTAAAGTATACGGCTCAATACACAGATGGCGCTAGGTGTAAAGTTAGGTGTAAAATAGTTTTCTTAAGTGATTTGATTTAGGCACGATGAGAGTATTTTTGGATTTTAAATGATGAATGAAATTTAACTTCTGTTGTACAATTCATTTTTTTATTTATGCCTATGTAAGAGGCACAAGAGCTCTAATAAAGTTGAAACTTAAAAATGAATTAAATTATGGTCAAATTTCGTCTAGCTATTATAATATAATAGCTTAATACAATTTATTTGTAGACACTTTGAATACTACATATACAATACACTAAAATAAAAGGCATAAGGTACAAGTTTGAAGCTTTATTACATGTATAGTATATGGTATACAACAACTTGCTTAAATTTTACGTCAAAACATAGTAAATGTTTTCACGAGATAAGACAACATAAACTATTAACATTTTGTTGTGTACTGTTTCGGCAATAGTCCCGTCCTCTAGTCCTCTAATACAAATCTATCGATCTTAATGATAGAGTGGTCCTTACAGGATACGATGTACTTAATATGTTATACGGACTAGTGTATGAACGTCAATTTCGCGGTAGTACTATTGTACTGGTAATGGTGATTATTTGTTGATATTAAATTAACAAAAAAATATATTCGTTTGTAAAATGCAATAAAAAGTAAATAAATAAATATGTAGATAAGTCTTCTTTTTTATTAGTATTAATGTTTAGTTAATTATGTGATAGATACCAATTAATTACATATTATTTTTCTTATTATACAAATAGTATTGAAGCATCTATTTCACATCCCAAGTAACATTTTTTTTAAAATAAAAAGTATAAAACAATCGCCATTTTTATTGGGACATTATTTTATATGTCATCATTTTTATAATTTCACTTTTTAACGGTACAGTGACTAATCTACAGTTACGGAAATTATGTAATAAACAGTAACGGAATTCACGTTTCTTCAGAATATAGTCAAACGTTTTGATAGCGATCGCAGAAGTGGGAAATCCGACGTAGCGTGACCAAATATACCTCGTCAACATAATATTATGCGAAATGCGAGTCAAAATGAGTCCCCCGACGTAATACGGCTTATTATTTCCCCAAAATAGTATTATTAGACGTAGGGAAATGAAAAAATTTATTTACGAACGCTCCGCCTATAATTCCGCAGCGCGAGTGAAACTCCTTATTGGTATAGGAACATCATTAGAGGCTAATTTGTATTCAATATTCTTCTTCGGAGTTCACAGCAGATTGTAAAGTTGCTGTTCGATAAAAAAAAAATACCTGCCCGGTTATTCCCAATGGTCTTGGAAACGTATTTCGACATGGATTGGAGAATCAAAGTTATGAATGAATAAACCCGCTGATTGATCGGCGCTGTTAAGCGATAACAATTCTAAAAATTTAGGAGGCTTTGCCCTTTGGGCACAAGATTTGAACTGTTGCAGTACTGTCACAGGATACGAAACGGCTGTTACTTGTACTGTGCTCGATGCTTGCGAGTGCCGTCAGCGCCCGCGCAGCCGCCGTGAAGCCTCCGCCGTCTCTCCGCCGGGAACATTACATATACTCAACGTAAATACTACCTTTTCACAGTTAGAATACTCATACTGAGAAACCTTTTGTTTTAATATGAATTCATAAGGTAATGGTAGACGCGTTGGTTGAGAGGTGGGCCGTGAGCTTCGGTGAGCGCAAAACAATTGAACAGCCATTCAGAAATCAGTCTTCGACAGGCTGAAATTTACAATATATCTGATAGCAAACTTCCTAATACTCGTAAGTCACTGTTACTACTAATTACCTAGTAATGAGATTGTAATTATCGTTCTAATATATAATCGAAAAAGGTAATAAAATATACAATTTTCACATATAAATTCGGCTTATGGCGTATTAACACGAGTCTCGTTACTAGCTCAAAACGCAAAACACTCAAAAAGTTCTCGTAATGAAGTCGATAAGCTATAATTGCCAACATTTGTGTGTACCGCTATAATAAAGTTATGTTTTTATTGTAGGTTAATTAAGCCGTTAAATAAAGTAATAATTGAACATTTTGAGAGCTCCAAACGTCGTTCACAGTAATAACTTAAACATTACGATGTTGTATTATCTGATGATGGTTCGCTACAAAGTGTGTTTGCGACCGAGCCGAGGTTTACTCACAAAGTTACACATGCTCATTCAAATGACATTTCATCATTAAAACTTTTATAAATAATTAATTACTTTTGTACAATACCGTGCGACGTAAAATACAATTTGAAGAGAGAAACTAAGTTTATTTTTGCATACCATATTAATTATATAGTTAAATAATATGTGGATAACTTTTCTGACATACGAATACACTTTTTTAAACAGTAGATAAAAGTTGCTGTGGAAACAGATCACGTGTACAATTTTAACAAACACAAGTTAAGAGGTATTTACTTGTAATGTTCAACCCCATGTATTTTGTTCCCGTGATGAGGATCGTGATGAGGTATTTTGCAGTAAAGTGCGGACGTTTAAAGTAATAAGGGATCAAAGAGATGCTCGTGGAGAGTGGCCACTTGCCTGTACTGGTTAATTTTAGAGGATGCACTTGTCGTATAAGTTACGCATTCTTAAAGTCTTCTTGTAAAGTTTAATGTATAATAAGCAAAATTTCTTAAACTTACTTTTTATTAAGAAGTCTCATGTTTGACTAATTCCACTTTCAAATACATACCTATTTTATTTTTGCAGTCTTTAGTTTGTCAAATATTTCATTGATATTGTTGATATTGATTGTCTCATTAACAAATAACAAGATTATTTTAGCACGCATGCGATCAATGACCTTTTCAGTGAGTTCATCAAATGTTTCAGGCAGCTAAAGCCACTATTAATATTTCATATCACTGAATCGTCTATAAATAGTTACCGCCACAATATATTTCTCTCCTACACATTTGTTAATGCTGGAATTTTTCGTCATTAATTTAGATTTTAAGAATAAGAATGTTTTATTTGCAAAAATGGTACAATGTTTAATGACACTCATATTTTTTTGGATATATATTTACACGTCAACGTAAACATATATATGTTTTACGTGTAATATATATTTACGTGTAAATATATATGTTTTGTGAAATTTAATTTAATTTAATATAACTGATCTCTATGAAATTAAGGAACAGTTAATTATTGTAAAATTAAAATTAAATTAAATAGATTGCATGTTAAAAATTTAGAGCATTAAAATTGGTTTCATGCTCTATGGTTCAAAATGATAAAATAAATCAAATAAAATAAAAAATAAATTAGCCAAATGTCATTATGAAGGGATTTAGAAAAATTCCACCCTTAAAGGGGTGAAATATGAGTTTTTTTCATGTTTCATGATTGTTTCATTTCATGATTCATGTTGTGAGCTCGTCGCCTTGGTTCAATCAAAATCCGCGACTTCTTGTTGTACACTTCCGTCCCATTTCACGAAATCACTCTCACAAATTGCAAGAAAGCGAGAGGAAAGATGAAAGAAGAAGTTACACATCAATAAATTCATCAACAGTACCTAGTTTATTAGCACCTTACTTAAATAATTTATTTCTAAATTTATTGAATGTCGAACTTTTTAGATTATTTGGCAGTTTATATAAAATAAACTATATACGAATACAACCTATGTATTTTTAGAAAATATTGTAAGCTTTTGTTTAGGTATATATAATTTGCCTCCTTTTCGATAAAATAAGTATAATTTCGATAAAATAAATAAGTATAATAAGAGTTTTAGAAACAATATAGTATAAAAACCACAGTATAATGTTTGGTTTAAAAAGGGAAACTTGTTGAATACAAGTAACAGTATCTATGTTAGTTTACTAAACGAATTTACAGCGGGGTACGATTCTCTCTGTCGGGATTCAGAAACCTAATACTCACGTACAACAGACATCTGAATAATTTTGGATACGGTTAACCTCGGTGTTAAAGTGAACTTAACATTATTATACTATGCTATTTGCGATATTTAATTCTATAAGTACCTGGGAGACCGAGCTTAGATCGGTGTTTTATTAGAACGATAAAATAATTAAAAATACATAAGAAGACATACAAAAGAAAAATAAAAAATAAGAATCACAAAAATATGTATATTGCCGGGATTCGAAGCCACCACATTCCGAATTTCCAAACAATGCAAAAATTGTACATAGATACGCATACCAAGCTGCCAACGCTGACGTAAGAGAGTCGAAATTATTGAGATATTGTTGCACGACGAAAGAAAATAACACAAATTGCTTAAAAATGCACAGTTTCTAAGGGATAAGGCCTAGCTAGAGATTTTTCTCCCCCAAAACTCCCTGCATACTAAATTCCGTGGCAATACTTGTAACCGTTGTCTAGATATCGATTATATATATACAAGATCGTCTCGTTTAAAGTATAAGATATTATGATAAGTGACTATTTTGTAAATTGTAAGTATCAATTAGATGCTCTAGTGCTCTTACCATTGACGTTTTATATTATATTTGTATTATATAAAACATGATTATAATCACGTCGTATGTTTATAATACGCATATCAGAAATAGTTCGCTGTATCGATCTAACTGCAGCGCTCTCGAATGCAATATCCGCTTTTAAACGAGTTTTTGGATCAAAAAACTATTTCGGAATAGGGCATTCATGTGCAGACACAGTAATTGCACAATATAACATACAATTTTGTTGTTCCAACGAATATTAGAGGGTTATCAAATTAAACTATTTTAAAAGTAACATTGAAGAAAACAATAAGTTATTTTAATATTTTAAGTCAAAATTATCGTTTATCTGTTAATTTTAAAATAATGTTCCTTTCACTTGCATATTGCTCTTTACATGTAGTTAGAGAAAACAGTTTACCCTAGTCATAGGTAGTGCAGTAGTAGTTTTTAAAATAGCTTGATTTTGTGGCATTTTTTGGTTGTTTTTTTAAGCATGACGTATACAGAGTACAAGTAGCAGAAGTGAAACTTTATTCATTATTTAAAATAAAAAATTAATACTCTCATCGTTACTAAATCACATCACTTCCAAAAAGAATAGAAAAAATAAAAGTACACCTAGCGCCTAGTATGGTTCAATACTTTAGAAAGTTAAGTTGTTATGTAAGAAGTATAAGTAGCTTCCGACAGATGGCATTATGTCCAAAATCTTGTTGTGACGCGTGTCGTAACGATCGATGAAATTTCACTCTCAACGCCGTTTCACTTCAAAGTTTTCTGTGGTTATCGACCAACTACCAACATCTTACAGCTATAAAGAAAATATTATATTTATGTATATATTTTCTGCCGCATCAAACTTTTCAAAAAGTAAATAATAAAATAGCTTTCGCCACTCCGAAACAATCTGAAGAAACAAAAACTGTGCTATAACTTTTGGGCAGTTATTGATTCCTTCATCACAGTATCCTCACTTAATTGACAATCGAATAAATACGTCAAATTCTCATTATACTGCCATTTTTTTGTATCCATTTACAGTTTTTTTTAGAATTCCGTAGTACTGAAGGAACTACTTAAATGTAACTATGTATCGCTTACAACATATTCTCATGCCTATCGAATGCATTTGCAAAATTTCATAATAATCGGTCAAGTTGTTTCGGGAGGGTTAGAGAATAAACACTGTAACACGAGAATTTAATAATTATACTAGATGTTTACCGCGACTTCGTATGCGCATAAGGAAATCCCGCGAGAACCGCGCCTAGCCTTCCTCCGCAAACATCAAGCACAGTACAAGTAACAGCTGTTTAGTAACCTGTGACAGTACCTCCTGCAACAGTTCTAGGTATACACGATACAAGTAATCCGATCAGCAGGGTTATTCATGATAACTGCGTTAATTTAAAAAACTTGATGTTTCCCGCAACTACGTGCGTGCATAATGAAATCCCACATGAACCTACATTTTGCCGCAATAAAAAGTACCTAGTCTATGTCCTTCCCCGTGGTCTTTATATTTGTGCCAAATGTCATCAAAATCAGCCTAATACTTTCGGAGCCTGTTCAATGCAAACAAACATCCATACAAACCAACCTTTCTTTGTTATTATATTAGTATAGATATAGATAAGATAATGACGATATTCAGCCATAAAAAACGAAACAGATAAAATGATAAAAAATTTACTAGGAAACGCGATTTTTCGAAGCCAATCGATGAAAATCCGAAGAAATAGAAACAATCGTAAGTGTGGGTATTGCGTCGGTAATTGCTATGAACATTTTACAAGTGCTCGCGGAGGGGATTGTTTACTGCCTCATCGTTGTTTCTCTTGACGTGTGACCGTAAATTCTTTACGCCGCGATTGAATGGCTCCGCCGAAGCTTAACCGGAGCATAAACTTTCATGATTCCACTTTACGGCACCATCCACGTTCATTTTATAAATTATGTATCTTAAGTATTTTCTATACCTTTTATTCATTGTGGTTTGTGTTCTTTTTATGGGTCATTTGTTGCTAAACTTCACTTTTCCGGAAAATCGTTGTTTGTGACATTTATTGTGAACCTACCAGTGGCGAAGGCTGGTTCTCCTTCATAGGGAAGCCCTAGCCTGTGTCCTTCAAAAGGTAAGTGGTAAGTGAAGCCTACAGGAATGTTACTTACCTATTGTTTAATTTCCTGGTAATTAATAGGATTCACTCATTTGTTACTTATAGGTAAAGGCCTATACTGACTATTTGTGTTGCTTTCAGATATTTACTTGTGGACGTCGTTGATGGAACAATACATTCAGTCCCATAAGTTTGTCTAAATGGAAAGAAGGACTGACAAGCATAAGTCGAGGAAATCTCGTATCAATTACACGGAGCGTCCTTTTTTGTTGCCGAAGACAAATAGTACAAAATCAGATATCACGTCTTAGGTTTATTGTACGTTCGTTTTAGTCCCGTGACCCGATGTTATGTACGTGGACGATTGACCGGTTCCTGCACGATCCCGAGCCATGTCACATCGAGGAGCATGTCTAATTGCACCATTACCCCCGATCTTAAATCGGAAACAGGAAAATAAGATTAAAAATACATAAAGATCATAGTGTTACGAATATAATTTGGTTTTTTAACATATTTCCGACGAGATAACAGGGCTTTTCACCTAACATACTTCGTCTTAAGCTTATTCAAGTGTTTAATGTGGCTGGACGAGTGTAAAACGGTACTTTTTAATTAAAACCAGAACGGCATTCCTCCAGTCGCAATGACGTGACGTTACTCTTGGAGCGCGTGAAACTATTTCATCCGGCTGCCTCGACATTTCGTATTTTGTGCCCAACTAGATAAGATACAAAAATCGTTTTAATAAACTTGGACCACATTCCATAGACGAAACGCCATAACATGAGGTATACCCACTACAAGTACAGACAAAAATGTATGTAGATTTCAGGAAAATATAAATATTTATCGGACCATAATATCTAATACAGTTTTCGTAGTGAAAAATGTAAAGGTTTTTCTATCCTTCGGCAACGTTAAAGCCCTGAACAAATTCAGGCATAAAATCTGTTTTAAATATTGCGTTTGGATTTACCCCGCTAAAGCCTTCTTACATATATACCTACATTTCGTACTAGCGTAGTGATTTTGTAAAGTAACGTATGCAAATGATACAGATTTGATTTTCCTTGAGGCTGCGGCTAAAGGTTTTTATATCTACTTTAGGTTATAATTTTATATTTTATCAATAATAAAAAAAGAAACTAATATTTTAAGAACAGATGGATATTTTTAAAGAAAATGAAATGCTTAGAAAATGACGATCAAGTTAGAATATCTAATAAACACATTGGCAAACTTAACAACTAATTTGGTATATATCGGCTTAATCTCAGAATCAATATGGTATCTATGTTGATACAAAATACGTTACCGAAAAAATGAAAATACACGTGTTTTAATTTATTTCGGAATTTCACAATATTTGCAGACTCTATTTGTAAATAAACCTTTGTGTTTAATCAGCGAATGTAATTGATGTTATACAATCATCTTAGCTCAAGTAAAACAAATATAAATTCAGTAGGAACAACATGAATTTCATAATAAAGGGCTTCCAATTGACGCCTACGAAAGGCGCATTCGGACGACTGCTCGGCCAAGCGAAAACAAATTAATTGCTATCGGTTACGTTCCAATGTCGTAATTGCTTTGTTCGTGCGGGCCGCCATCGCCCGGCGCCGCCCGCCGTCTCGCTGCCGATCGCCGATCGATCAAGTGAGAAAAAATAATTGAAATCGTTGACGACTGAATGACATTAAGAGGCCTTTAAAATCTATCTACTTGGTGGAATTTCCACCAACTCTTAGACTTTGAACATTAATTGGTAATTTTTATTTTAGTATTATTATTTGAGACAGTTGAACATTGTAAAACAATACCTGTGTAATCAACGGTCTCACAATCTGCTTGAATAATTAAGTAAAAAAAATTCACTATTCGCAATTTTATCAACGTCAAGTGTTCCTTTTACTAACGTACAAAAATACATTTAAGCATAAAGGGCCAATGTTTAAAGAGGTAAATTTTGTACCAAAGTTACAGAATAAAGGTATAAAAATATTGTCCTTTTTTGAGTTTCAACATTGTAAATAAAACAATGCTGGCATGTAAAGTTAGGTAAATAAAAGAATATTAATATTATATTTACGTTACGTTTTAGAGTTTTTTTTTCAACAAGCAATTAATTTTATTTTTATTTTTAAATCAAAATGAAACATACTAAGAAATAGCACCATATACATAAGCAAAGTTCTGAATGATAAAAAAAGATAAAAGTTATTGATAACCTAATTATTATTATTGGCCTTGTAGTAGGGAAGAAGCTCGTCGCGATTGACGGCCGAATACTGGAACGATAGTTAAATTAAGTGACGCTCAAGTCACATGCTGTCCTTGTCTTTTCGGCTAGCAGAGAGAGCGATAGCCTGTGAATAGGAGGGCTCTTAATTTTGATTAGAGTTTCAGTATTCGACCATTAGTTACTTATTTCTACCAACAAAGTGGCATGGCAAGGTGGCATGTCAAGGTTAAAAGTTTCCGCACTTAAACTGACCCACTTTTGGGGTTGTTTGGGGCCATCTGTCATCTTGACATTAAACACAGAATATATATAGACACTTGTAAGTAACAGAAATCAAGATAAAAAGAATATAGACGACCGAGAAAAGTCGAAGAGTACTTACACATCGTAAAGATATACCCTCGGAACAGAGTTACTCTGAAATACCTGAAGAAAAGCGAAAAAATAGTAATCTAGAACAACTAATCTACAAACAAGCTGAAAAGATAGATCAACTTATAACACATATAGGTCCCATGCTAACCCTAGTTACGAAACTCGTGGAAAAGAAATAATAATGACTTTATGCGTATTATCACCCTGAACATTAATGGTTTGGTCACAAACCAACATGATCTGGAAATAATTATTAAAGCAAACAAGATCGATGTTGCACTCATGTCTAAAACACACCTTAATGACCAAAAAGCTGTCAAATATAATGAATAGAACGTGTACTCGACTAACAACCCAGGAAACACATCCAATGGAGGGACTGCTGTCATCATAAAAAAACACCACCTACATAGTCAATTTAGAGAATAATACTTACAGGCAACCACAATTACCGTTGAGTCCAATATGGGCTCCATTAATATTAGTGCTATATACTGCCCCCCAAAATATGACCAATAATCTGTCAAATATAATGATTTTGGTCATAAGTAATATAAGCGGAGGAGACAGGAACTGCAAACACCCATACTGGGGCTCCAGATTGGCCACCACCCGTGGTCGAGAACTTAAAAAATGGATAGACAAACTTCAGCTTACGCCATTGTCAACAGGGGAACCGATGTTCTGGCCCACAGATATACATAGAACACCTGATCTACTCGACTTTTACGTAACAAAGAAAATTTCCTCGAAATATATATATATATATATATATATTAGGTCTGTACCTATGAAATTGCCGTTTTGTATGAAAAAATTTAAACGAATTTTTTTTCATGTATTTTTTATTTGTATTAATCGAAGTAATCACCCATGCAATCAATGCATCTTTGCCAACGCAGTGGAAGTTTATTGATGCCCTTCTTAAAGAAATCAGCTGGACGGCAGGCAACAAATTCTTCAAAGGCATTTTGAACTGCCCCTCGGGTATTGAATTTTTTTCCCGCCAAGAAGTTATCCAAATTCTGGAAAAAGTAGTAGTCTGTAGGCGCAAGGTCTGGTGAGTAGGGCGGATGACGGAGAGCTTCCAACCCCAGTTCTTGCAACTTGGAGACCGTCTGATGTGCAGTATGAGGTCGCGCGTTGTTGTGTAGGAGCAGCGGAGACGAGCGATTGACCAATGCTGGTTGGAGATGTGCCGGCTTCTCCATCATTGTGTTCAGTTCTTCACAGTACACATCTCCAGTAATGCTCACCCCGTTTCCTGAATTGCGCTATCGAAGTTTTTCAAAGATCGGCACTATATATACGACATCTGAATTGCATACAATTGGGCTTCGGCCTGACCGAGCATAGCACCTCGCTCGGTCGGAGATCTCCCTTTGGGGCTTCCATTATTCCCACATTGGTGACCCTCGACAGAACACGCCTCCTTCTGGACATCATCATCATCACCCCCCCACCCCTCCGCACAACGCCAGCCAGCTTCAGCCTCATCGGGTACCTCGACCACCAGCCTCAACGCACCGCGGCCTGGTCGAATCCTAATCGGCTTCATCGGGCACTCTCACTACAACGACCGGTCAGCAAGTAGAGCACATCTCTCTTGGTCAGCACGTAGCATCGGCCCGCACGGCAGCACTCCGACTCACTGGAGCCCGTGCAACAGCAGCACAGTTCCGACTCACTGGGACTCTCTGGCACTGGCGACTCAAGCAAGACGACTAAAGATTCGACCTCGCGGCGTGGCGGAACAATAAGCGCCACAATCCTGAATCGCGCTATCGAAGTTTTCAAAGATCGACACTATATATACGATATCTGAAATTCATACAAGTGGGCTTCGGCCTGACCGAGCACACCATCTCGCTCGGTCGGAGATCTCCCTTTGGGGCTTGCCACCATATTCCCACAAGCTTAAAACTCTGTTACCGAACTCATTCTACATGATTATGAAATCTACCTGAACGGCAGAAAATTTCAAGTAAATTAAGAAGAAGATACATTTGAACTATATACCATCCAAGCGTCAGTGCCACAGGGCTCAGTGGTAGGACCAATGCTCTACACAATATACACAGCAGATCTCCCTCAGTCTAAAGAATTAGAAACAGCAACTTTTGCAGACGACAAGGCATGCCTTGCTGGCGACTGACCCCGAAAAAGCATCAGAAAAACTACAAGTCCAACAACAAAATTGATCAATGGCTAAAAAATGGAGAATAAGATCCAGTACCACCAAATCGATTCATATAACTTTCACATTGAGAAAGAATGAATGCTCGCTAGTTCATCTAGGAGGTGAAGTACTGCCTTAAAGCGACTGTGTGAAGTATCTTGGCATGCTCCTAGATAAACGATTAATATGGGCTATCCACATAAATGCCAAAAAGAATTAAGCATACCTAAAATTCAAAGGCCTGATAAATCGCCACTCCGCTATCTTTGACCAATAAACTGCTTGATGCATGATGCTTGCAAGACCATAATAAAGAAAATATGGACCTACGGAACTCTGGGGCTCTGCAAGTAACTCTAATATAGAAATACTGCAGAGGTTCCGAAATATTGCTCTCAGAACCATGACCAATACACCTTGGTTCATACGGAACTCAGAAATCCACGAACATCTGCAATCAGAGAAACTGTTAATTCTAGTAGTGACAAATACAAGCGTAGACGCAAGGAACATAAAAATATACTTGCGAAAAATCTCCTCAGCACCACAGGAGACACTGCTCGCCTTAAAAGGAAATCAGTCCTTAAATATGGAATGATGTCCAAGGGAACAACAACCACAATTTATCAATAGTGATCTCATCGGATTAAAGCTTTTTGCTGATTGCTGGAAATTATTAAAGCTGCTTAATCTGGAAGTAATTAAAAATATTTTGAAGCAAATAAATAACTTAAATTATTTTTTTACGCCAGCTTAGGAAAAAAAATATCAAGTCTAACAAAACATTTATGCCCAGATAAATGCCCACGGGCAGGAATTTATCGGGCACTTATGGGCATTCTGCCCAACCTGCCCAAAACGCCCCGTTTACCCATCTATGGTGCTGTAGCAATCTTATTCAATTCTTATGATATGATAAAACAAAATTAAAAAAAAAAAACTAAGACACGTACGAAAAACGATGTGATGGAAGCTTTTTATGTTGCGTAAAACCGCGCCGCCACACCGCGCGCCGTCACGTAATAGGCGAGTTTTTCTTTTTATTATAAAACACTATATTAAAGATGTTTTTAACATTTTATGTATTTTCCCTTTTTTTTCATTAAAGTTTTATGAGTTGAATATTTACTATAGGGCATATAGGTACATATTTATTAATCTACTCGAGATTGAGGTACCTGCGCGGGAATTCCGTTATGTACATAAGCGATTGCTTATCTACGCAAATCACTCGTTGAATATGCAACAACTAGTTTCGGAGCTCACTAAGCATGTATTTAGACATTAATTTCCTATAGGTATACTATTTAAAATGTCAGTCACCATGGGGGTCTAACACCCCCTAACTTCCATGTTTGTTCGAGCACGAGTCTTCCCAAGATTCAAGAGGAAAAAAAACACGAATATCTTTCTAATAATGCTAGAATTAAAGAAATATTAATAAGTTTAATGACTGATTATATTGTTGAATGGGTTACAGCACATAGTGAGGGATTGATAGCCAAACATTACTAATAGCAGCTCAAGCGATTTGAAACTGACAGTGTCGAATGAGCCAATTACTTGTGTTCCAGTCATAATATATCTTGACATCGGTATGCCTTATTCATTTGTCAAGTAAATAGATGTATGTCCATTAGGTAATGAGTACACATATTAATTATGCATATAATAAAGAAAATAATAGATTTAAACATCAGTTTTCAAATGATAACGTACGACTCATTTCAGAAGGTGCATTCTGGTTTACCTGTTCTATACACACAAGTTATGACATTAGAAAAGTATTTTTTTAATATTATAGTTATCTGGTCCGCAAACCTCAGACAAATTGTCTTCATGGATGCCAAAGCACCTTCGTTGGGGATGAATTTCGAAAAATCCTTTTCAATGGATATCTACTTACTAGGGTGTCCCAGAAATTTCAAGTTCGATATTTTTTACGGATACTCTCTTAAAATGTTCGTATTGACACAATATAAAAAATATTATCGCATTTGATAAACGACAACCCGTGCTGTTAGCAAAACTCTGATAATTTATATACTAAAGAGCTTCTAATAGAAGTTTGAGAGCTTAATAAACCAACAAAACTATAATTATAACTGTTTATTATAATCAACAATTTAACAAGAATATCAAGTTCCCTATTCAGTGTCCAAAAGGCCAAAGCGGCCCCTCCCGTCGTGGCCAACCGTTTTATATCATCAGTGGCTGACAAGTGTCATCCTTGCTGATAACAGTTCGTCCTTCGCGCCTCGACGGAGAGTTGTCAACTTGAAGGGTTGCCAACAGTGCCGACTTGCGATTTTAATTTTCACATACTAGTTACAAGGTGACAACCCTATGACCTGCAATTAAATGTTTCATTTGTCGTTTCATACGTAGTTTTTAAAGATTTCTTGTGCGCAATTGTTTATTGCGTACCTAAAGATGCCTATAAAATTCAAGAGTGATAAAAAATACTGCCTAGCCATCACATAAATGATGCAAAATCAACACATAATCGTTAAGTTTTGGCAGTCCTATTTTAAGTATATTTTACATTATTTATGCAGTCAAACTGACTGTCAGTTAAGGAAACGTAATAATAATACGATTAAAGGCTTAATAAGATTATAAAACAAATTCTGACAACTTGAAAAATATTACAATTGAGGAAGACAAATCATTTTCAAAGAAATAAAAAGAGCAAGGTCACCTAAACCATTGTTCAGGTAGTTTAGATAAAAAAAAATGCGGAAAAAAATTAGACAAAACCTATTACAAGAAGAAGAAAGAAAGTTTACTTCTTGTCCTTTTCTTTATGATTTAAAACTTTTTTGTCTACACCACTTAAATAATGGTTTCGTTCGACCTGGCTACCTTTGTTTCTTTAAAAATACTTTTTCTCCCTCAATTTGCATCTTTTGGAGGCATTTGGATGTGCTAGTGATGAATATCAAATAATGTTTGACAAAAAAAAATAGTTGTCATTTCTACGTTTTCTGTAAATAACATGGAATATTCAAAAGATTCAGTCATATAGACAGATTCTGAGTTCTGGATGCAGCATGTCAGACGAGATTTTCTCGACTCAACTTAACTGAAGTAATCTCAGTCTATCAGAATAGAAAACTGTTACCTAATTATATGTATCGACGAAATTGAATAGAAGGAAATTTTCCAATATTATTGCTACATTTGACGATAGAGAAAGGCTTCTTGGACTTAAAATACCAGGGAGCTTATCGGGAAAGATCAAGGTAAAGAGATCTAAACTGCACTCTTTGGCAGGAATCTTCATAAAAAGTACGTAAATCACGGCTACAAATATTAAAAATAACAAAGGTTGCGCTGTGTCGTCAATATAGAAACTTGTATCAAGCCTGTAAAAGCTGATCTAAAGAGAAGTTATCCAAACTTGTTGTAATTAATTTGAGTTTAAATAAGTATTCATGTCAGCCTTGTTTTATTTTGATCCTAATTTACCTAATTTTTACACTTATATTGGTTTTGTAGTAGAACAAAATATCAGTACAGAACGCGATTTTTTGTAAATTTTGCGGCTCAGTCGGCACGGGTTGCAATAATCCTAGAAGGATAAAAATTAATATTTAGGTTTGTTTTAGCATTTATAAAAATGCAGAGTTTTTTTTGGAAATTTGTAACGCATACCGCGTTACAAATTTCCAAAAAAAAATTTTTTGCCCATATTCATAATAACTATCAGCGTCTCCAAATTCAACGCAATCCGTCCATCTGTTGATATTTCACTATACAAAATTTGGACCCCCATTTCACTCCTTTATAGGACGAATTAAAAAAAAAACTATTAAATGATTTGTATTTATTACCTCGGATATTAAATGTTAAGCCGATCAAGTGCGAGTCGGACACCCACGTAGGGTTCTGTACCATTATACCAATATTTTACATGATTACTTATGATTTCGTTTTTTGTACATAGTTTCCATGTATTCGATTGATTGTATTCATTTCCATGTATTTTTCATGTATTCATTTCCATTTCGATTTTTGTACATAGTTTCCATGTAAGCGCATTTTACAAGTTAAGTATCTATTACTCCTAAACTAACAAAGTTATATGAGCTGTTATAGTTTTTCTTCAAATTTCATCACATGGCCTACCATCATGAATTTTATCAGATTTTCGAGCCAGCCGTTTAGCTTTAAATTGAATATCTCGCAAATGGATACAAAAATCAAAAAGTTATCTTTGCAACCTCTCAATGTTTTTAAAATACCAATCTAATGATACCCCACACTATGAGCAAGACACGAAAAAAAAATTATTTCGTGATTTTATTTTAGCACTTTTTAGAAGGACGGACACGACGAAACCGAACGATTAAGGGTTCCGAGAGGTAAACTACGCATCCCTAAAAATGGAAGTCGGGACAGATTTTAAATATTGTTCATACAAACTTTTACACCCTCAGAGAGTGAATATAGCATGAATCACGTATTTACTGAAATAAATATATTGAAAAGTATGAATATCAGTTTTCATCAAAATCAGTGCAGATTTAAAGACTTTTCATACAAACTTTCAACTCCTATTTTACCCCTTTAACGTCGATTTTTTTCAAAAGTCTGCAGTGTGCTTCTTCATTGAAAAATTAAACTTAAAACTACAATACAAATTTCACATTTCTATCGTTAGCGGTTACGGCTGTGCGTGCGTGCGAAAATAATGTATAAGAAATGCCATTTCCAATGACATTATATAATAATGGCTTGCTCGTATTCGGTATTGAGTTGGTATAGTTGGACCAGCGTTCATACATTTCTGCGTATCCTCCTTCGAGCCATATTTTCCAAATGCGTTCACTAGCCCAGCTTAGATCGAGGTCAGATATTTTCATATTATTTGCGTAGTTATATAACTACGCAAATAACGCAGTCGGTATCGGGACACTTCGATGGACCATTAGCTCGTCAATCCTAAGAGGTAGGAAAATATCGCAAGTTTAGAATGATCTCAGACTTTCGGATTATTCATGTCTGCAGAACCCGCATGGTAGACCCTCGTCAGACGTGCCTATTCGGCGATGTAATTCAATCTAGGCCACTCCATCAATCTGTGAGTTCTCACGCATATATTTCTGTTGATTTGACAAATGAGTAGGGTGTGGCATTTATGCGATGTTAGACGAGCCCGAAGGCGATCGTCTGGTAAATAGTTTTGTTAGTCCTTTCCAGGTATCAATAGTGGGTAAGACAGATGTAGTTTGGCGAAATTGAGATTCACGATGAGATTTCTTGATCATGGTTCTATATCGGGATCAATGGAATCATTAATTTTAAGCCATTCTTATAACCTTTTAAAATGTATTTTTTAATTATTTCAATGATGTATGAACGAATAGTTGGAAAATATTAAGTAGGCTGTAGTCCTTTATCCATCTGCAGGTGCAACATTATTAGCATACCTTATATTGTCTAGCTCCAAATATTTAAATTACCTATTGTGTTTGTCAGTAACCTAAAAGAACTTATAAAAATATACGTAAGATAAAAGTGGAATACGACAAACTGCCACTAGGGAGATACCATTCATAAAGATTAGAAAATGTTGGGAACGTTTCTTTTAACGCTGCCACCTTTGTGATTTACATAGGTTTAGTGATATGCTAACGCGTTAGGAAGCGTATAACTCATAACGATAGCATCGCCGGTGTTATGGGCGGTCATAAGTTCGGAAAGCTTTTGAATGTAACATAATGATCTACACTTTTTTTATTTGTAATATTTTTATGAGGTTTTATGAACAAAAATTAAATTACTCGTGAAAACTAAAATTTTGAAGAGCGTTTTATATAAGTTGGCAAGGAAAACTTTTTTCTTCAGTAGAAATCATAGGCACTTTTACTATCATCTGCTCATGTCAATGTTATATATCTAATTATGCGCATAATTGATTAAAGTAAAACACACGTTTTGTTGTAAGGTTTCTACGATATTACATTAAACATTCTTCGAGCCCGCAATGTTTTAGTTTTATAAGATACATAGACTTATCCTCTTCTAAATAATGTTGAATCTAAACATGTATCTCAATTACATGCAAACGGTTTAACACCAGTGTAACCAGTCCAAATACGCGTAAAAACTTCAAACACTTTCTACCCCCGACAGCTGGCCCTCATTACCGCCGCCGCCCAGCCGTGATGCGAGGGCGCCGGGACCCTACGTCTACTATCACCCATTAATATTTAAGTGCTGGGCCAGGGCGAGTGGATTTCCCCAAGTCTGAAGATGTTATGACACAACCGCTTAACCCTTTTTTGAAATTGCTTTTCAATTGCCTAACTTCAATTTATTGAATACAATGAGGAACAGACATGTTTTTTGTGGGGTATGAATACTTATGGCTACAAAAAAAACAGTAAATACTGTGAAAAAAATATTTAAATCGGACCAAAAGTGACGAAGATACAGCAACTTTAGTGCATCAGTTCCAAAAACGCGCCCGAGAATGGTGCGACTCGCTGTGACGTCATCTGTTATGATCGATCTCCCCTGCGCGGTTAGAACGAGCGCACTATGTGGGAATACTTGATTTGTACACGTTGATGTCGTTCGTATTTACTTTGTTTGGATTATAATCTCATCACAGAAATATTGTATTGTGCCAAAATGCAAAAATAATACGGCCACTACACCCAATAATTTTTTTTCCGTTTCGAGACGTGTAGTCTGAAAAAATATTGTGTAAAATAATGAGGAGAGACGATAAAACTCCTCTGCAAGCAAAAGTGTTTTCTGCTGTTGCGATCTTGCGGTCTTAAATTTTTATTCGTAAATAAACCTATTAAAAACCGGCCAATTGCGAGTCGGACTTGCGCACGAATTTTCCGCACAAAACGACAAAAAATCACGTTTGTTGTATGAGGAACCCCTCTTAAATATTTTTTTATTCGGTTTTTAGTATTTGTTCTTATAGCACGGCGGCAACAGAAATACATCATCTGTGAAAATTGCAACTGTCTAACTATCACGGTTAAGGAGATACAGCCTGGTGACAGACGGACAGACAGATGAACGGATAGTGAAGTCTCAGTAAGAGGGTCCCGTTTTTAATTACCCTTTGGGTACGGAACCCTAAAAATTTATAAAATTAGATTTGATGGATATTCTTCTAAAATCCCATCACTATATTATAAACAAGAAAGTTTTTACATTTCTCGTGTGTAATCCGACGACAAGGGGCTCATACATACGATCATACTGTAATAGACTGGTTTCGTCGAAACCAAATCGTTTACGACGGTTGTTAACGATGTACTTAGTCGTATACGATATCGTAAGCGATCTAGTACTACTCTAAAACTGATAGATAATTTTAGAACAGGTGATATTACTTACTCACTAGTTATTATAGGAACTACTATTATAAATGTGAAACTTTGTGAGGATGGATAGATGTTTGTAACTCTCCAAAATTTGTATAAAGTCAATATAGTATAAAATAATATAAGTATAGGTTTTTTACAAAAAATATTACACAAAAAAGAACTTTTTGTAGTATACGACCAATCGTATACTACAGTGAGGAGTAGTGAATACAATGAATGTATTATTATTTAATTTAATCGTTTTATTATTAAAAAAACTTATATCATTAGTTTACTTTATACAAATTTCGGAGACTAACAAAAAGTTCCCGCTGTGCCTGTCCCTATGTATGCTTTGATCTTTAAGATTACACAATGGATTTTGATGTGGGTTATTTTAATAGATAGTGATTCAAGAGGAAGACTTATATGTATATAATATGCATAAAAAAGTAGAGAAACACTGATAATTTTAGAGGTTTTTAATGTCATGTCGTAAATAAACACGCTGGCTGAACCCTACGAGATAGATCAAAATAATATCCTACAGTATTGTACACCTTATAAAGGTCTACAAAAAAGTCCGTAATGGTATATATGTCTCTTAGGGATTACCCACAATAACCATTTTTTATCCTTTACTTTTTACGAGAAATAATGGCTTATTTACGAAGTGATTTTAAGCAATGCAACATTGATCCTTATCCAAAAACCTTTGTGTGTAAAGTGTAAATTTAATTTAGATCAATATGGCCCTTTACAGCATGTAATTTAAAATAATATTTTCGAAGATATTACAGATTTAATATATTTAATAATCCGTCGTCGCATGGATCGTGACAGATGACGTCATCGTACACAATTCAGTCGTGTTTTTAGTAGCCGTTCAAAAAAACTTTAATAAATCATTGGTGGATTTACTGATTCATGAATCATTGTTTTATAATAATTTAAAAAAAAAAGTTAAACAAACTATAGTAGTTTACGTAGTCGGGCTACGTAAAAAAAGAGGTCTAAAAATCCTAACCAAGAAAATAATTCAGATAGAAATGCATAGGTACAAAAATAGTCAAACTAGAGCCGTGTTCGCATCTACTAATGGCATCTAAGCGTCAGTTCACACCGAGATGCGTCGTGTTTAAGAGTCAGCTGACCCTAAGGCCTAGAGAAGTTTCTAGAAAATGCGTATATTCGTCAAGCACATGCATACTTCAAGGTAGATACAGACGGCTGCGATTTGACATCGACTGTTCCGAACCTTATAAAGTAGGTGCGACCACGGCTCTACCTTGACCATTATTGTACCTATGCATTTATGGATTTCTATCTGAATTATTTTCTTGTTTCGGCCTTGTTCTTGTTTCGGGTTATAGTTATTATAACTCTTTTTTCGTTTCCCAATCGAACATATTTTTGGAATAATATTAATAAGTAATCAAAACACTTGAAATTAAAAATATTTTTATCGCGAGCGCGGAGCGAGACAATTTTTTTTCTAGAATTAAAGAACAATAATAATAAAAATTATAATATTATGATAATCAAGAAATGAAATAGTGATCATTCAGCAGGCAACACCATTTCACTTAGTCACCGAATAATATCAATAATATTATGTAATCGAATATTATATCCTCACATCAAACACAGCGATACTGCGATTCAGAAATATGTAAGACCCGTATAGTGACATCTATCGAACGTAGTAATAAAAGTGCTAATAATTTATTTCATCTGCATGTTTTAACTAAAAACGGATGAACCGATTATCCGATTATAATCTAGTTTTTTTATTTGAAAACTGACATGATCGAGAGTGTTCTTAGCTATAATTCATCATCATCAGCTCGTTCAGAGCTTGACAATTCAGGAGTTATTTAATTTTTTTTATTTTCTTATGTATTGTCTATAATCAATTATATTTATAAAATAAGCTTTTTATGAAGGTACAACAATATACATAATATATTGTAGCGGTGCTATTGCTACGTGAAATAAAACTCCAATATTCAGTATAGGAATGTGAAGAGAGAATGTAATGTAATACCAGTAAGGCGCGCCGGGCCCTTGAAAGGGGCCTTGGGCGCGAAAACATGATCAGGGGCTATGCCCCTCTGCATGTGGAGTTCCAGAGACACACCCAGTACGAATACTGGGTGCAAAGACGTCAGTTTTTAGGGAAGACCCCCCGCGGCAGAACGCGGGGGAAACCCGAGGTGGCAAGGGAAATGTAGATAGCGAGGGCCGTGGGTGGCCAAGACCTGCGGTCGACTCCGACGACGCGTGGGGTCCTGGTCCGGGGACCAGGAAGCGTGTATGGGTCCACTCCCACACGCGCCGCTTTTGTCGACCACGGACACAACCGACCAGGGAAATGAGGGGGGGGGGGGAAGGTATTTCCAGAGCCCCAGACTTTTTATGTCGGGGGGGAAGGGGCTGCCACGGGGCTGACGTGTGGGCAATAGGGCTGCCCCACATCACACTCCGGGCGCACAAAAAGAAGCATTGCGCCGGTTTGAGCCGGCGCGGGGTAAAGGGGGCAGGGGAATCGATCCAACGGTGCATAATGCAGGGGGGCGCACCGCGCATGGGGCGTCTCGGCACTGTGGCTCCGGGATGCTCCCTGCGTCTGGTGTCGTCAGAGCGGTTGCTGCGGGCGAGCGGGCATGCCACGGCAGCAGGTCAGTTGACCGTGTACGCGGCTGCCGCTCGCTCAAAGAAACAGGTGATCCTGCAACTAAGAACAAAAATTAACGCGTTCAAGGAGCGCGGGGGGCGGTGCATGGCACACGAGTGTCCCGAGTTCGGGACGCGCGTCGAGGATCTCCGGCAGTCAACAGTCGGCTCCTCTGATAGGAGCTTCTGGATGCCAGAGATATCCAGGCGCGGGTCCGAGCTAGGGCCTGGGGGTCCAATTTTTTATTATGGCTGCGATGGTGGGGGCGCCTTTTAAGAGGGCCTGTATGATGGCTTGGAGTACTTCTTCCCCGGCCTGAACCCTGAGAACTAGGTCCATGACCAGGGAGAGGAGGGACTGCAGAAGCTCTGCAGTCGATGCGGGGGCCTCGCTTTGCACCGGCTCTTGAGGCGGCAAAGCGAGCACTGGAGGCTGCGGGTGCGGAGCGGCCGCAAGATATGCGGGCTCAGAGGCGGTCATTTCCGCGGTTGTGACAGCCGCAGGGGAGTCGGCAGGTCCGCGCGGGGGGCGCCGTGAGCGCCGGGTGGTCCGCGTGGATTCCGGCTGCGGAGGAGCGAGCGCGGAAGGCTCCAACTCCTGCTGGTGGCTATCTGGGATAGCGACGGCATCACAGGGGGAGGCCACAGGGGGTGTGGCAACTTTCCTCCTGGGGCTCGGCTGCTTTTTCCTCCTCCTGGAAGGCTGCGCAGGGGAGTCGGAAGCCGAGGGGGGACATACCTCGATGTGTAGTCATTTGCCTCCGCCATGAGTGATGTAGGAGTCGGCGGAGGAGGAGGGGCCTCTGGCTTAGGGAGAGGCGAGTCGGCAGGTACGTAGGGGGGGGGAGCGCGGGCGTCATCGGCTCGTGGCTTCCGTGCAGCCCTACGGTACGCCGGGCACTGTCTGCTGTTAGCAGGGTGGGCCCCCCTGCAGTTAACGCAGGTGGGCGTCTCGGCGGGGGAGCGGGGGCAGTCCCGCACAGCGTGTTCCCCGGCACACCGGACACAGGCCACCTTTCGGTGGCAGTTGTGGCTAGAGTGCCGGAATTGGAGGCATCGGTGGCATGAATAAGGTGTGGATTCACGATCGCTATCGGGAACACTTGGCACTGCTCTAGTGAAGGGGGTCGGCACGATCGCGGAGTGAGCGCGACACTCGACGCGTTTCCGAGCGAGACGGCACTACCGCGGAGTGAGCGAATCACTACTACGCGGATAGAGCGGGACGACACGAAAACGCGGAGTGAGCGAGACACTCGACGCGTTTGGAGCGAGACGACACTAACGCGGAGTGAGCGAGTCACTACTACGCAGTTAGAGCGAGACGGCACGAAACGCGGAGCGAGACACTAACACACGCGACTAGGAGACAGGACGATCCTCTGTAATACCAGAGAGAGAAGGAGACTCTTCTCAGCTCGACGCCGGGCCCCTGAAAAGGGCCTTGGCGGATTACCAACGTCAGGGGCATAGCCCCTCTAATTGGGATGACGCGCCCAGTACGAGTACTGGGCGCAAAGAGTCAAGTTTTTTTTGGGAAGACCCCCCGCGGCAGAACGCGGGGGAAACCCGTGGGGGGGCAGCCAACAAAACAAGGGAGTGTCGTCATGCCAATCCAGGCCCAACCGAAACCGGCGGTCGGCTCCAAGCGGCGCGTGGGGGTCCCGACCCGGGGGCCGGGAAACGTGTGTGGTTCCACTCCCTCACGCGCCGCGTTTACCGGACCGCGGACGCGAACGACCTGGGGAAAGGGGGGAAGTCGAAGGGGAAAGACTTCCGGGCCCCGACTTTATTTGTCAGGGGGAAGGTGCGTCAAGGAGGCGACGGGGTGGCAAGAGGGCTGCCACTCCGACAGGCCCCAGACGATTTATTGAAGTTTACACCGGCAGGTTTGGGTTTCTACCGGTGTATGGAAAGGAGCGGGGGGGGATTGTGATCCCGCGAAGGTGGAGCGCCTGTACAGGCGCCTCGGTGTGGCGCATGTCAATGCGCCGGGACTCCTCCTCTTCGAGGGCGGTGTTCGGGCGCGCCATTGCGCCTGGACTCCTCCTCTTCTGGGGTGGGGGGGGGCACATCATTGCGCCCGGGCTCCTCCTCTTCGGGGGTGGCGGGGGTCCGATGGGGCTGCCGGCGGGACAGCGTCCCTCGGCAGGATGTGGCGGTCGGGCGGGCGGGCGTGCCACGGCGCCAAGTCGGTCAGCTCGACAAGACGCGAGGCATCCGCTCGCGCGAACATGTTGGTGGCGAGTCGGGCTACGAAGGCCTCCACGCTCTCCATCCTAAGATCCCTCTCGATGGTGGAGTTGCGGACGTACCAGGGGGCGCCCGCAATGTAGCGCAGCACCCGGTTCTGGGCTCTCTGCAGCGTCCTCTTCTGGGGTGCAGAGAGCAGGTGATGCCACGCAGGTGCTGCGTAGGTGAGGCGGGACCTAATGTAAGTGTTATACAAGGCCGTCCGCATGTTGAGGGGGATCTGAGGAGAAGAGAAGGCGGAGTGCAGTTGCGCGGTGGCCGATTTGGCCTTCGCCACTGCATGCTGGCGTTGGGCGACCATGGAGAGACGGCGATCTATGATGACACCTAGATATTTCGCCGTTCTTCCCCATGGTATCTCGGCGTCTCCGATCTTCAGAGGAGCTGGGAATCCCGTTCTCGTGGTGACGGCGAGCGCCTGGGACTTACCTATATCGGCGTATAGCGCTGCGGTGGTACCCGGGTCCTTTGGCACGTCGCTGGCGTAGAAGTTGTACATGCTTGGCGAGAGCACGCTGCCTTGAGGTACGCCGGCGGTGATGGGACGCTCGCTGGAGAGAACGCCGTCGACACGCACCCTGAAGGTGCGGCCGGAGAGAAAAGATGCCATAAGTCTTACCAGAGGGGGTGGGACGTTGGCTCGGATGAGCTTGAAGAGCAGACCTTCATGCCAAACACAGTCGAACGCCTTTTCCATGTCGAGGAAGACTGCGACCGAGGATTCTTTCTTGTTGGCCGCAACGGACAGGTGGTGGATGACCCTTACCAGCTGGAGAGTGGTGCTCAGCTCCGACCGGAAGCCGAATTGGTCCTTGCGAGGAGGAAGGTGAGGAGCAAGGTGCTTGAGGAGAAGGACTTCAAAGGTTTTTGAAATGGTTGAGAGGAGGGTGATGGGGCGGTAGCCCTCTGCCCTTCTCAGGTTCTTATGGGGTTTGGGGATGGTGGTAATTATCCCCAGTTTCCAGGTGGTGGGAAAGTGTCCGGTCCTGACGATTCCGTTGAACAGACGGGTCAGGGCGGCCACCGTCCTGAAGGGGAGATGACGAAGGGCAGAGTTGGGAATACCATCTGCTCCGGGGGCCTTCTTGGGTTTAAGGCGTGCGATCACCTTCTGCACTTCCCTCGGAGAGAAGGAGAAGGAGGGGGGGGAGGAGGGAGAGAGTAGGAATACCTTTACCTCCTCGGAGACCGTTCGGGCGTGGTCCGTTGCGGTCGTTGGCAGTGGTGAAAATTGGCGCTCGAGGTGTTCAGCATGAATCTCTGCTCTATCCTCTGCACGGTACCTTAAATTACCATCCGGATGGAGCAGGGGGTAAACAGGGGCAGTGGCTCTGGTAAGACTGCGGCAAAAACGGTGTAGGGAGGGCCAGTCCTCACCCGCCTCCTGGATGCGTCGGGTCCAGTTTTCCGCACTGAGGAGCTCTAACTTAGATCTTACCTCAGCGGTGAGGCGGTTGAGCTGCGTCTTCAACGCTGGGCATCGGGTGAGTTGCCATCGTCGTCGCAGGCGCCTCTTGTCGGCGATCAGGTTCGCTAAGTGGCGAGGTAACGGGGGCCGCATGTATTGGCGGTGGGTGGGCGGCTGGGTAGCCGCATCCATTGCAGCTGCAATCGCCCCGGTGAGCTGCTCCGTCATGGCTTCGACGGTTTCAGCAGAGTTCACCGGGAAATTTGGAGTGTTCTCGTGCAGCTGCAAGGAAAAGGCGTCCCAATCTCGGACTGGGTATGAGGGGAGGGGAGGGACACTAACCGGGGAGGCTCGGATGGTGGCCAGGACCGGGAGATGGTCGGAGCCATGAGCCACGTCGAGTACCTCCTGGTGAAGGTCGCCTGCGATGCGATGGACGATTGCCACGTCCAGGACGTCAGGGGAGTACGAGGGGCTCTCAGGGTAGTGGGTGGGGGTGTAAGTACCCACCACCGTGTACCCAACTCGTACGGAGTCGGTAAGCAGTCGTCTGCCGTCCGCGTTTGGCGCGCGGGAGCCCCACTCGGGGTGCTTACAATTTAGATCTCCGGCAATCACAGTCGGCTCATCTGATATGAGCCTGTGGATGTCGGAGATATCTAAATGTGACCCCGGGGGCTTGTAGCACGCGAATATGCGGGTGCGGTGGGTGCCGAGTGCCACTTCGATGCCCAGCGCATAAAGGGAAGACACCGAGGGGGTTGGGAGGAGTTGGTGGAGGATCCTCCTGCCGACCAAGACAGCAAGGCCTCTACACGCTATCGCTCCGCCGAGATAGTCCTGGCGGTATACGATGTACCCAGGAGCATGAAATCGGTCCGAGGGGGAGAGATGGGTTTCGCTTAGGAGCGCGATGTCAATCTCCTGTTCCCTGAGGAGATGACGGATCGGAGCCATTTTTCCGCGGACCCCTCGGACGTTCCAGTGGATAATCTTTAGCGAGGATGGGGCGTGGGAAGCCATTTAGAGATTAATTTCGTGGCGAGGGAGGCCCCTTCAGGGAGGGCCGACAAAAGGGTAGTAAAAATGTCTTCCCCGGCCTGGATTTTGGAAAATATATCCATGGCCAGGGAGAAGAGAGCGTGAATTAGCTCGGCGGTGGATTCAGGGGCCTCGGGGGCCTCTCTCCTGGGGCGACGCTGAGAAAGCGGTGGGGCAATTGCTGGCAGGGTGGCGGCAGCTGCTGCTGGATTGGCGGGCTCGGTAACGACCTCGGCTACTTCGGTAGTTGTAGTGGTCGCCGGAACCTTGCGCGAGGCACGAGAGGTGCGCGGGGGCGCGGGACGCGCTGGGGTAGGGGGGGGGCCGACAAGGTGGCATCGGCCTTAGGGAGCGGAAGCGCGAGGGGCTCGTATTCCGAGTCCGTTGCTGCCGCAGAGGTGGCTCCGGACTTGGGGCCCTTCTTCTTCGTCCTCATTCTAATCCTCTTCTTCCGTGCAGAAGGGGTGGGGACTGTGGATGACGCGGGACGGGGGGTAGGGGCGTTGGCCTCGGCCATAAGAGATGTGGCCGTAGGCGGTGGGGGAGGGACCTCTTTTAATAAAAGTGTCGGAACTGCTGGCAGCGATGACATTGGGCGGGGCCGTCCTTGCCACGCCAGGCTTCCACCCTAATACCTGGCATGTGAAGAAGCTCCGTAAGTTGGTAGATCCCGGGGAGCAGGTCCGGGGTACGCTTCAACAGCACGAAGTATACGCAGCCGGGGCGGTCCTTCCTGGCCAGGATCCGGGACACGTACTCGACTTCGTAACCCTTCTTTTCGAGTGCGGCGGCAATGGCATCGGTGGGAGTGTTGACCGGCAGGCCGCGGATACCTACCTTAAGTCCACGGTCCTGCGGTAGTGCGTAAGAGTACCAGCTTACGTGCTCGGTCTTGCTCAGGTCGTCCAGGTATTTTTGGACGACACGGTATTCTTTTTCCCCTCCAGGGGTAAATTTGACCCCTAATCCCAGCGGCTTCGCGTTGGGGGGGTGGCCGAGGAGCTCCGCAAGGTTGCTGAAATGCCTCACCCAGTCCTCCAGCTTTTCCACGATGAGTGGCGGGCAGCGGGGTGCGGGGGGAGGCGGTGGCGAAGTCACATTCCGCGATGGTGCCGCGGTTGTTGCCGTGGTTATGTCCATCGGCGATGCGGCCCTCGAGGTTGGGGCCGGTGGAGTTGCGGTGGGGGCAGCAGTAGTCGCTGCTGCGTAGGTGGCCGGGCGGTCAGCGCGTTTGGCAGGCGGCGAGACATCAGAGGACACCTCCTGCCGCTGTCTCTTGGTTACCTGCACGGGCGGGGCGGGGGGCGGGGGCATGGTGCTCGACGAGGGAGCCGGTACGGAGGCCCTCGGAGCAGGCACACTCACCCCTCTTTGATCCTCTTCGGGCGGGGAGGCCGGCGAGGGGAGGGCGAGCTGTGAGCTCGCAGTGGATGGTGTAGGCGATGGGCGCGGGGCGCTCACCTCCTCGGTTCGGCGCACAGGGCGCGGCGGAGAGGCCGAACCCTTATCGGCTGGGCGGTGCGGCGGCCCAGACTCGCGGCGGGTCGCCGTCGGAAGGCATTGGGGCGGGGGGGTGTCAGTACACCCCCGCGAGAATGCCGAAGACGGCCCGGGGCGAGCGGTATCCTTGCCGCTCAAGCTGGGCTCGGTGGCTGAGAGGTACGCGCGCTCGGACGTACGCGAGCTCGACCTCGATGAGGCGGCGCTACGCGACGCACCGGAGCTGGCGCGGGAGTGGCTGGGGCGGTCACGGCTATGTGGCCGCGAACCACGATCGGCCATGGTGACGGGGCACTGATTTATTGTCCTCCGCGGATAGGAGACATGTTTACAATGTCACAATGTTACTAACACTAGACACATATGTACACATGAATATAAAAGTAATTAATACAAACAGTACTAACAACACAAAGGGTCTTCACACACGGCACAGGTACACTAAACACAACACGTATTCAGTGTCAAAGTAGTCACTATAAGTGTACGTACTTGCACGGTTGGTTCACTGGGAAGGCTGGCTCTCCGTGACCCGACGTTGGGAACAAGTTCCCAACGGGAGGCCAAGGGCAGTGCAACCCTTCAGCAGGCGGCAATCCGCTCGCTATTCTGACGAATAACGAGAAGATTGTCGATCGCGAATGGGGTATAACGGCACTGCACAAGGGGCGGGTCGGCACGAGCGTGGAGTGAGAGGGACACTCGACACGTTCTGAGCGGGACGGCACTACCGCGGAGTGAGCGAGTCACTGCGACGCGGATAACGCGAGACGGCACGAGAACGCGGAGCAACCGAGATAGCACTACCACACGCGAGAGACAGGACGATCCTGTAATACCAGATAGTGATTTGACTTATAATACATTAATTTAGGGGGTATTGGTTCACGCTGGTGTATGTCATAATCTTGTGACCAATGACAAGGTGCTCGGCGATGTAGGAGTGAGATGGATGACACTGCGTCTCTGTCTCTGGTGATGTGGATCGTGCGAGTGAGACGGATGAGACTGCGTCTCTGTCTCTGGTGATGCGGATCGTGCGAGTGAGACGGATAATACTTCTCAGTGCGCCTCACTCTGTAGCGTGGGTCGCAAGCGGTGGTATCTGCATACGCAGGACCAATAGGCAGCTACAGGACTCCCCTTCAAGTGAAACGTACCGGAGCTCTGATGATTCGCCCGGTTCGCGATTGTTTTACGTCCTGTATGTATGTGTCCCGGATCCTGGCTAGGAAGGACCGCCCCGGCTGCGTGTACTTCGTACTGCTGAAGCGTACCCCGGACCTGCTGCCCGGGATCTACAAATTGACGGAGCTGCTAAACATGCCAGGTATTAGGGTGGAAGCCTGGCGTGGTAAGGACGGCCCCGCCCAATGCCACCGCTGCCAGCAGTTCCGGCACTCTAGCCGGAACTGCCATCGTAGGCTGGCGTGCGTCAGGTGCGGCGAAGAGCACCGCGCAGCTGACTGCCCCCGCCCACACACCGAGCAGCCCACCTGCATCAATTGCCAAGGGGCCCACCCGGCAAATAGTAAACTCTGCCCGGTTTATAAACGGGAGTCCCGGAACCGCCGTGCAGGACCTACTGCCCGCACCTATCGTGCCCCCCGAGTAAGGACGACCCTCCCATTACGGAGAAAGAGGTCCCCCCCCCACCGCCTACGGCCACATCCCTTATGGCCGAGGCTAACGCCCCCACCCCCCGTCCCGCGTCATCCACAGTCCCCACCCCTTCTGTTCGGAAGAAGAGGACTAGAGTAAGGACGAAGAAGAAGGGCCCCAAGTCCGGAGCCACCTCTGCGGCAGTAACGGACTCGGAATACGAGCCCCTCGCGCTTCCGCTCCCTAAGGCCGATGCCACCTTGTCGGCCCCCCCCTACCCCAGCGCGTCCCGCGCCTCCGCGCACCTCTCGTGCCTCGCGCAAGGTTCCGGCGGCCACTACAACTACCGAAGTGGCCGAGGTCGTTACCGAGCCTGCCAATCCAGCAGCAGCTGCCGCCACCCTGCCAGCAATCGCCCCACCGCCCTCTCAGCGTCGTCCCAGGAGAGAGGCCCCCGAGGCCCCTGAATCCACCGCCGAACTAATTCGCGCTCTCTTCTCCCTGGCCCTGGATATATTTTCCAAAATTCAGGCCGGGGAAGACATATTTACTACTCTTTTGTCGGCCCTCCCTGAAGGGGCCTCCCTCGCTACTAAATTAATAACCAAATGGCTTCCCACGCCCCATCCTCGTTAAGGATTATTCATTGGAACGTCCGAGGGGTTCGCGGAAAAATGGCTCCGATCCGTCATCTCCTCAGGGAACAGGAGATTGACATCGCGCTCTTAAGCGAAACCCATCTCTCCCCCTCGGACCGATTTCATGCTCCTGGGTACATCTTATACCGCCAGGACTATCTCGGCGGAGCGATAGCGTGTAGAGGCCTTGCTGTCTTGGTCGGCAGGAGGATCCTCCACCAACTCCTCCCAACCCCCTCGGTGTCTTCCCTTTATGCGCTGGGCATCGAAGTGGCACTCGGCACCCACCGCACCCGCATATTCGCGTGCTACAAGCCCCCGGGGTCACATTTAGATATCTCCGACATCCACAGGCTCATATCAGATGAGCCGACTGTGATTGCCGGAGATCTAAATTGTAAGCACCCCGAGTGGGGCTCCCGCGCGCCAAACGCGGACGGCAGACGACTGCTTGCCGACTCCGTACGAGTTGGGTACACGGTGGTGGGTACTTACACCCCCACCCACTACCCTGAGAGCCCCTCATATTCCCCTGACGTCCTGGACGTGGCAATCGTCCATCGCCTCGCAGGCGACCTTCACCAGGAGGTACTCGACGTGGCTCATGGCTCCGACCATCTCCCGGTCCTGGCCACCATCCGAGCCTCCCCGGTTAGTGTCCCTCCCCTCCCCTCATACCCAGTCCGAGATTGGGACGCCTTTTCCTTGCAGCTGCACGAGAACACTCCAAATTTCCCGGTGAACTCTGCTGAAACCGTCGAAGCCATGACGGAGCAGCTCACCGGGGCGATTGCAGCTGCAATGGATGCGGCTACCCAGCCGCCCACCCACCGCCAATACATGCGGCCCCCGTTACCTCGCCACTTAGCGAACCTGATCGCCGACAAGAGGCGCCTGCGACGACGATGGCAACTCACCCGATGCCCAGCGTTGAAGACGCAGCTCAACCGCCTCACCGCTGAGGTAAGATCTAAGTTAGAGCTCCTCAGTGCGGAAAACTGGACCCGACGCATCCAGGAGGCGGGTGAGGACTGGCCCTCCCTACACCGTTTTTGCCGCAGTCTTACCAGAGCCACTGCCCCTGTTTACCCCCTGCTCCACCCGGATGGTAATTTAAGGTACCGTGCAGAGGATAGAGCAGAGGTTCATGCTGAACACCTCGAGCGCCAATTTTCACCACTGCCAACGACCGCAACGGACCACGCCCGAACGGTCTCCGAGGAGGTAAAGGTATTCCTACTCTCTCCCTCCTCCCCCCCCTCCTTCTCCTTCTCTCCGAGGGAAGTGCAGAAGGTGATCGCACGCCTCAAACCCAAGAAGGCCCCCGGAGCAGATGGTATTCCCAACTCTGCCCTTCGTCATCTCCCCTTCAGGACGGTGGCCGCCCTGACCCGTCTGTTCAACGGAATCGTCAGGACCGGACACTTTCCCACCACCTGGAAATTGGGGATAATTACCACCATCCCCAAACCCCATAAGAACCTGAGAAGGGCAGAGGGCTACCGCCCCATTACCCTCCTCTCAACCATTTCAAAAACCTTTGAAGTCCTTCTCCTCAAGCACCTTGCTCCCCACCTCCCTCCTCGCAAGGACCAATTCGGCTTCCGGTCGGAGCTGAGCACCACTCTCCAGCTGGTAAGGGTCATCCACCACTTGTCCGTTGCGGCCAACAAGAAAGAATCCTCGGTCGCAGTCTTCCTCGACATGGAAAAGGCGTTTGACTGTGTTTGGCATGAAGGTCTGCTCTTCAAGCTCATCCGAGCCAACGTCCCACCCCCTCTGGTAAGACTCATGGCATCTTTTCTTTCCGACCGCACCTTCAGGGTGCGTGTCGACGGCGTTCTTTCCAGCGAGCGTCCCATCACCGCCGGCGTACCTCAAGGCAGCGTGCTCTCGCCAAGCCTGTATAATTTTTACGCCAGCGACGTGCCAAAGGACCCGGGTACCACCGCAGCGCTATACGCCGATGACACGGCGTTCATCACCAGCTCGCTAACACCCGATCATGCCGCCCTGAAGCTTCAGAGGACGCTGGACCTTCTCCCTGACTGGCTGAGCAACTGGCGACTGTCTGTGAATGCAGGTAAGTCCCAGGCGCTCGCCGTCACCACGAGAACGGGATTCCCAGCTCCTCTGAAGATCGGAGACGCCGAGATACCATGGGGAAGAACGGCGAAATATCTAGGTGTCATCATAGATCGCCGTCTCTCCATGGTCGCCCAACGCCAGCACGCAGTGGCGAAGGCCAAATCGGCCACCGCGCAACTGCACTCCGCCTTCTCTTCTCCTCAGATCCCCCTCAACATGCGGACGGCCTTGTATAATACTTACATTAGGTCCCGCCTCACCTACGCAGCACCTGCGTGGCATCATCTGCTCTCTGCACCCCAGAAGAGGACGCTGCAGAGAGCCCAGAACCGGGGGCTGCGCTACATTGCGGGCGCCCCCTGGTACGACCGCAACTCCACCATCGAGAGGGATCTTAGGATGGAGAGCGTGGAGGCCTTCGTGGCCCGACTCGCCAGCAACATGTTCGCGCGAGCGGATGCCTCGCGTCTTGTCGAGCTGACCGACTTGGCGCCGTGGCACGCCCGCCCGCCCGACCGCCACATCCTGCCGAGGGACGCTGTCCCGCCGGCAGCCCCATCGGACCCCCGCCACCCCCGAAGAGGAGAGCCCGGGCGCAATGATGTGCCCCCCCCCACCCCAGAAGAGGAGGAGTCCAGGCGCAATGGCGCGCCCGAACACCGCCCTCGAAGAGGAGGAGTCCCGGCGCAATGACATGCGCCACACCGAGGCGCCTGTACAGGCGCTCCACCTTCGCGGGATCACAATCCCCCCCCGCTCCTTTCCCTACACCGGTAGAAACCTAAACCTGCCGGTGTAAACTTCAACAAATCGTCTGGGGCCTGTCGGAGTGGCAGCCCTCTTGCCACCCCGTCGCCTCCTTGACGCACCTTCCCCCTGACAAATAAAGTCGGGGCCCGGAAGTCTTTCCCCTTCGACTTCCCCCCTTTCCCCAGGTCGTTCGCGTCCGCGGTCCGGTAAACGCGGCGCGTGAGGGAGTGGAACCACACACGTTTCCCGGCCCCCGGGTCGGGACCCCCACGCGCCGCTTGGAGCCGACCGCCGGTTTCGGTTGGGCCTGGATTGGCATGACGACACTCCCTTGTTTTGTTGGCTGCCCCCCCACGGGTTTCCCCCGCGTTCTGCCGCGGGGGGTCTTCCCAAAAAACTTGACTCTTTGCGCCCAGTACTCGTACTGGGCGCGTCATCCCAATTAGAGGGGCTATGCCCCTGACGTTGGTAATCCGCCAAGGCCCTTTTCAGGGGCCCGGCGTCGAGCTGAGAAGAGTCTCCTTCTCGCCCGGTTCGCGATTGTTTTACGTCGTCTCGCTGTTATCCCTCTTTGTCTTCGTTTATGGTGTAGGCAGGCTTCAAGCGGTCAATTGATACGACGGCTTCTCGTCCGGCTCGGAGTCTCGTATAGAACTTGCTGTTTCGTTTAAGTATACGAAACGGTCCTTCGTACGGCGGCTGAAGCGGTTTTCTCACAGCGTCGATTCGTACAAAAACATGTTCACATTTTTCTAGGTCTGGGTGTAAAAATGTGACGCGGCTGCTGCTGTGGTGCTTTTCTGGCTGTGGCTTGAGGCTGTTGATGGTGCGGCGAAGGTTGGAGACGAAGTCGTAGTCCATTGTTGTTTTGACTGCTGGTTCGATGAAAAAGTCGCTAGGTAGTCGCAGATTTTGGCCGTATGTGTGTTCGGCGGCGCTAACTCGCGTGTCAGTGCGGAGTGCGGCACGCAGTCCTAACATGATGGTGGGTAGTTCATCGATCCAGTTCTTGTTTGGCGTGAGTCGGGCTTTCAGTGCTGTTTTCATACAACGATGCCATCGTTCCACTAGGCCGTTACTCTGAGGGTGGTAGGCTATAGTTCTTCTTTTTTCAGCGCCTAGTATTTGTGTGAGAGCCACGAAAAGCTGACTTTCAAATTGCCTTCCTTGATCCGAAGTAATCTTGGTTGGGCATCCAAAACGGGATATCCAATTCTCGTAAAGTGTCTTCGCTGTAGTTTCAGCTGATATTTCTTCTACTGGCGTTGCTTCGGGCCATCTGGTAGCTCGGTCTACCATGGTGATAAGATAGCGCTTCCCGTCGGGTGAAGTGGGAAGAGGTCCGACGATATCGATGTGCAAGTGAGAGAAACGATCTGTTGAAGGCGGGAAAGTAGATACAGTACTTGAAGTGTGTCGCTGTATCTTTGCTTTTTGACATTCGGTGCATGTTTTCGCCCATTTTCCGACATCTATGTTCATTGTAGGCCAAAAGAAACGGTCTTGTATTAATTTGCGTGTCGTTCGTATACCAGGATGACTGAGTTCGTGGACGGCGTTGAATGCTTTTCTACGAAGTTTTTCTGGTACGTATGGACGAATGCGTGAAGTCGAACATTCGCAGTATATTTGCCTCTGCGATGTCGGCAGGCTAACTTTCTTTATGTGGAGATGATGTTGTTTCATCAGGTCTTGTATAGCGCTGTCCTTTTCTTGAGCGGTGGCGAGTTCATCGTAGTCGACCGAAGTGGGAAATGATATCGCATCGACTCGTGATAGTGCGTCGGCTACGATATTGTCGGCTCCACTGATTTGTCGAATGTCCGTCGTGAATTCGGCGATGAACGATATTTGTCGCGTTCGCCGCGCTATTTCGTTGTTGCTACTCGTATTAATCTTCGTGAAGGCGTATGTGAGAGGTTTGTGGTCCGTATATATGATGAGATGTCTTCCTTCGAATATTTTTCGGAACTGTTTCACAGCCATGTAGATTGCGGTGAGCTCGCGGTCAAATGCGCTGTACTTGGTCTGAGCGTCGGAGAATTTCTTCGAAAAATATCCAAGTGCTTGCCATTGATTGTTTATGTGTTGTTGTAGGACAGCTCCTGCGCATGTATCAGATGCGTCACACATGAGTGCGAGTGAGGCAGAATGATGTGGGTGCGCGAGTATGTCGGCTTCTTGAATGCTTTGCTTGCATTTCATGAAAGCTTGATTTGCCTCTTCGGTCCACTGAATTATTGTCTTGTCCTTTTTCTTGCAGTTGTGGAGAAATGAGTTGAGCGGGGCTTGAATGGCTGCAGCTTTTGGTATGTTTTCTTGATAGTAATTGAGCATACCGAGAAAACGTCGGAGTTCTTCTATGGTGGAAGGTTTTGGGTAGTCGATTATGGCTTGAATTTTGTCTTCCGGTGGCTTGATCTCTTCTTGGGAAACTGTATATCCAAGAAACTTGACTTGTGGCTGACCAAAAACACATTTAGATGGGTTTATGGTAATGCCATATTCTTCGAATCGCTGTAGTACTTCGCGTAGCTGTTGGCGATGTTGATGTTCGTTTTCGGAGGCTATTATGACGTCATCGATGAATGGGAATGCGTAGTCGAGTCCTCGGAGTACTTCATGAATAAACCTTTGAAAGGTTTGACCTGCGTTCCTGAGTCCGGGACACATTCGAGGAAATTCGAAGAGTCCGAACGGCGTTGTGATGGCTGTTTTCTCGATGTCCTTTTCTGAGATGGGTATTTGCTGGTACGCGCGGTTGAGGTCAATTGTAGAGAAAATGACCTTTGAAGACAGCTGGTTGGTGAAGTCACGTAGTCGTGGAATGGGGTATCGGTCGGCTATAGTGACTGAATTTAGTCGACGGTAGTCGCCACAGATGCGAAGATCGCCATTTTTCTTTGGTACGACGTGCAGTGGGTTGGCCCAAGGACTTTTGCTTGGCCGGCATAATCCTTGTTGCATCATGTTGATGAATTCGTTTCTGACGTCGTTGTATCTGTGTGGCGGTAGTGGTCTTGTACGGCAATATATAGGTTGTCCAGTCGTCTCTATGACATGTTCTACGTCGTGCTTGTTGTTGAGCTTCATGGCAGACAGACAGACGAGTTGTACCAGGGTAGTCGGCCAGGATGTCGTGGTAAGACTGATGCTGGTCGATGCTTCTTATGGTAGGTATCTTCGAGTTTGTCGCTGGAGCTGGCACGGTGAGGTTAGTGATGTTGTCTATCAGTCGACGGTTTTTTAAATCGACTATTAGATTGTGAAAATTGAGAAAATCTGCGCCAAGGATTGGTTTTGTGACGTCTGCTACGACGAATTTCCACTTGTACGGTCTTCGTAAGTTGAGGTCGAGTTCGAGCGTTTTTTCTCCGTATGTTGCTATTGTTGTGTTGTTAGCGGCGTATAACTTGAATGGCAGAGATAGCACTGTAGATCTTTTTGTTCTCGGTATGACACTAATATTAGCGCCAGTATCAACCAAAAATTGAAGCCTTGTTCTCTTGTCAGTGATAAAAAGGCGGTAGGATTTGCTAGATACGTTAGGTTCCGCCGCTGCTAACGTTCTCCTTAGTTTTCGAGAAGGGGAGACTTCTCCTCGCGCGCCGGGCCCCTGAAAAGGGCCTTTGGGCGGGGAACCAATGCCAGGGGCAAGCCCCTCTAATTGGGGTGGGATGACGCGCCCAGCACGAATACTGCGCGCACAGCGTCGGTTTTAGGGGAAGACCCCCAGCGGCAGAACGCGGAGGAAACCCGTGGGGGGGCACCGCAAATTCCAAGGGAATGACGTGTGCCAATCCAGGCCCGACCAAGACCGGCGGTCGGCTCCAAACGGCGCGTGGGGGTCCCGACCCGGGGGTCGGGAAACGTGTATGGGTCCACTCCCTCACGCGCCGTATTTACCGGACCGCGGAACCAAGCGACCTGGGGGAAAGGGGAAGGTAGCTTCCGATTCCCGACTTGTGATGTCGGGGGGGAAGGTGCACCAAGGGGGCGACGGGGTGGCAAGAGGGCTGCCACTCCGACAGGCCTCAGGTGAATTTAGAAGGCAGCACCGGTAGGTTTTATTTTCTACCGGTGCAAGGGGAGAAGGGGGGACAGCGATCCAGCGGTGAATGGAGCGCTGTGACAAGCGTCTCGGTGGGGCGCACGTCGTTGCACCGAAACTCCTCCTCTTCGGGGGCGTGGCGGCGCGTCCTTGCGCCTAAGCTCCTCCTCTTCGAGGGTGGGGTGGCGCATCAGTGCGCCGGGGCTCCTCCTCTTCGGGGGTGGCGGGGCTCCTCCTCTTCGGGGGTGGCGGGGCTCCGTTGAGTCAGCCGGGGGGACAGCGTCCCTATATATGTATATGGCGGTATATGGCGGTCGGGCGGGCGGGCGTGCCAGGGCGCCAGGTCGGTCAGCTCGACCAGGCGCGAGGCATCCGCTCGCGCGAACAGGTTTATGGCGAGCCGGGCCACAAAGGCCTCCACGCTCTCCATCCTGAGATCCCTCTCAATGGTGGAGTTGCGGACGTACCAGGGGGCGCCCGCGACGTAGCGCAGCACCCGGTTCTGGGCTCTCTGCAGCAACCTCTTCTGGGGTGCAGAGAGCAGATGGTGCCACGTAGGTGCTGCGTAGGTGAGGCGGGACCTAATATATGTTTTATATAAGGCCGTCCGCATGTTGAGGGGGATCTGAGGAGAAGAGAAGGCGGGGTGCAATTGTGCAGTGGCCGATTTGGCCATCGACACTGCGTGCTGGCGCTGGGCGACCATGGAGAGACGGCGATCTATGATGACACCTAGATATTTCGCCGTTCTCCCCCATGGTATCTCGGCGTCTCCGATCTTCAGGGGCGCTGGAAACCCCGTTCTCGTAGTGACGGCGAGCGCCTGGGACTTACCTGCATTCACAGACAGTCGCCAGTTGCTCAGCCAGTCAGGGAGAAGGTCCAGCGTCCTCTGAAGCTTCAGGGCGGCGTGGTCGGGTGTCAGCGAGCTGGTTATAAACGCCGTGTCATCGGCGTATAACGCTGCGGTGGTGCCAGGGTCTTTAGGGATGTCGCTGGCATAAAAGTTGTACAACCCCGGAGAGAGCACGCTGCCTTGTGGGACACCGGCGGTGATGGGGCGCTCTCCGGAGAGGACACCGTCGATCCGCACCTGGAAGGTGCGTCCAGAGAGGAATGACGCTAAAAGCCTTACCAGAGGGGATGGGACGTTGGCTCGGATGAGCTTGAAGAGCAGACCTTCATGCCAAACACAGTCGAACGCCTTTTCCATGTCGAGGAAGACTGCGACCGAAGATTCTTTCTTGTTGGCCGCAACGGACAGGTGGTGGATGACTCTTACCAGCTGAAGAGTGGTGCTCAGTTCCGACCTAAAGCCGAATTGGTCCTTGCGAGGAGGGAGGTGGGGGGCAAGATGCTTGAGAAGAAGGAGTTCAAAAGTTTTGGAAAGGGTTGAAAGGAGGGTTATGGGACGGTAGCCCTCTGCCCTTCTCAAGTTTTTATGATGTTTGGGGATAGTTATAATTATCCCCAACTTCCAGGTAGTAGGAAAGTGGCCGGTCCTGACGATTCCGTTGTACAGACGGGTCAGGGCGGCCACCGTCCTAAAAGGTAGGTGTCGAAGGGCAGAGTTGTGAATGCCGTCTGCTCCGGGGGCCTTTTTGGGTTTGAGGCGCGATAGGGTTTTCTGAACCTCCCTCGGAGAGAAGGAGAAGGAAGGAGGGGAGGAGGGAGAAAGTAGAAACACCTTTACCTCCTCGGAGACCAACCTGGCGTGGTCCGCTGCGGTCGTTGGCAGTGGAGAAAACTGGCGCTCGAGGTGTTCGGCATGAATCTCTGCTCTATCCTCTGCACGGTACCTTAAGTTCCCGTCGGGGTGGAGCAGCGGGTAAACGGGGGCAGTGGCTCTGGTAAGGCTGCGGCAAAAGCGGTGTAGGGAGGGCCAGTCCTCTCCCGCCTCCTGGATGCGTCGGGTCCAGTTTTCCGCATTGAGGAGCTCCAAGTGAGATCTTACCTCTGCGGTGAGGCGGTTGAGCTGCGTCTTTATTGCTGGGCATCGGGAGAGCTGCCATCGTCGTCGCAGGCGCTTCTTTTCGGCGATCAAGACCGTTAGGTGGCGGGGTAGGGGGGGCCGCTTGTGTTGGCGACGGGTGGGCGGCTGGGTAGCCGCATCCATTGCAGCTGCAATCGCCCCGGTGAGCTGCACCGTCATAGATTCGACGGTTTCTGCAGAATTCACCGGGAAATTTGGTGTGTTTTCGTGCAGCTGCAAGGCGAAGGCGTCCCAGTCGCGGACTGGGTAAGGGGGAAGAGGTGGCACACTTGCCGGAGAAGCTCGGACTATGGCCAGGACCGGAAGGTGGTCTGATCCATGTGCCATGTCCAGTACCTCCTGGTGGAGGTCGCCTGCGACGCGATAAGTAATGGCGACGTCTAAGACGTCTGGTGAGTGCGAGGGATTCTCCGGGTAGTGGGTGGGGGTGTAAGTACCCACCACCGTATACCCAGCCTGCACAGAGTCGGCGAGCAGACGTCTGCCGTCCGCATTTGGCGTGCGGGAGCCCCACTCGGGGTGTTTACAATTTAGATCTCCGGCAATCACAGTCGGCTCATCTGATATGAGCCTGTGGATGTCGGAGATATCTAAATGTGATCCCGGGGGCTTATAGCACGCGTATATGCGAGTGCGGTGGGTGCCGAGTGCCACTTCGATGCCCAGCGCATAAAGGGATGACACCGCGGGGGTTGGGAGGAGTTGGTGGAGGAGCCTCCTGCCGACCAAGGCAGCGAGGCCTCTGCACACTCTATCTCCTCCAAGGTAATCCTGCCTGTAAATGATGTACCCAGGGACATGAAAGCGGTCTGGGGGGGAGAGAAGGGTTTCGCTAAGAAGAGCAATATCAATCTCATACTCCCGAAGGAGGAGACGGAACGAGGCTACTTTCCCGCGGACCCCTCGGACGTTCCAATGAACAATTTTTAATGCGTGTGGGGCGTGGGAAGCCATTTGGATATAAGTTTCGCGGCGAGGGAGGCCCCTTCAGGGAGGGCCGACAGGAGGGTTTTAAAAATATCATCCCCGGCCTGGATTTTAGAGAAGATATCCATGGCCAGGGAGAAGAGAGCGTAGATCAGCTCAGCGGTGGATTCAGGGGCCTCGGGGGCCTCTCTCCTGGAACGACGTTGAGCGGGTGGCGGGGCGATTGCTGGCAGGGTGGCGGCGGCTGCTGCTGGGTCAGCTGGTTTGGTAGTAACCTCAGCCACTTCAGTAGTTTTAGTGGCCGTCGGAACTTTTCGTGATGCACGGGAGGTGCGCGGGGGGCGTGGGGTGCGCTGTGGCAGGGGGGGGGGGGCGACAGAACGGCATCGGCGATTGGGAGCGGGAGTGCAAGGGGCTCGTATTCGGAGTCCGTTGCTGCCGCAGAGGTGGCTCCGGACTTGGGGCCCTTCTTCTTCTTCGTCCTTTTCCTGGTCCTCTTCCGCACAGAGGGGGTGGGGACTGTGGATGACGAGGGGCGGGGGGTGGGGTCGTTTGCCTCGGCCATGAGAGATGTGGCCGAAGGCGGTGGGGGGGGGACCTCTTTCTCCGTGATGGGAGGGTCGTGGCTTACACGATGGGAAGCGCGATTGGTGCGGGCAATAGGGCCCGCACGGCGATCCCGGGACTCCCGTTTAAAGACCGGGCAGAGCTTACTGTTGGCCGGGTGGGCCCCCTTGCAGTTAAAGCAGGTGGGCGGTTCGGTGATTGGGCGGGGGCAGTCAGCTGCGAAGTGTTCTTCGCCACACCTGAAGCACGCCGGCCTACGGTGGCAGTTCTTACTAGAATGGCGGAACTGTTGGCAGCGGTGGCATTGGGCTGGGCCGTCCTTGCCACGCCAGGCTTCTACCCTAATACCTGGCATGTTGAGGAGTTCCGTCATTTGGTAGATCCCTGGAGTCAGGTTCGGGGTGCGCTTCAGCAGCACGAAGTACGCACATCCGGGGCGGTCCTTCCTGGCCAGGATTCGGGATACGTGCTCCACTTCGTATCCCTTCTTGGTGAGTGCGGCGGCAATTGCGTCTGTGGGAGTATTGACCGGTAGGCCCTGGATGCCTACCTTGAGTCCACGTTCCTGCGGGAGTGCGTAAGAGAACCAGCTGACTTGCTCTGTCTTGCTGAGTTCGTCCAGGTACTTCTGCACACTGCGGTACTCCTGTTCACCTTTGGGGGTAAATTTGACCCCTAGGCCCAGCGGCCTCGCGTTGGGCGGGTGGCCGAGGAGCTCCGCGAGGATACTAAAATGCCTTACCCAGTCCTCCAGCTTCTCCACGATGAGTGGTGGGCAGTGGGGGGCGGGGGGCGGCGGCGGCGAAGACACGTTCCGTGTAAGTGACGCGGAAGTCGCCGTGGCTGTGTCCATCGGCGATGTGGCCCTCGAGGTTGGGGCCGATGGGGATCCGGTTGGGGCTGCAGAAGTTGCTGCGGCGTACGAAGTCGGGCGGTCAGCGCGTTTGGCAGGAGGCGAGACGTCAGAGGGCACCTCCTGTCTCGGTCTTTTAGTTACCAGCACGGGCGGGGCAGGGGGCGGGGGCATGGTGCTCGACGAGGGGGCCGTCACGGGGGCCCTCGGAGCAAGAACACTTACCCCTCTTTGATCCTCTTCCGGCGGGGAGGCCGGCGAGGGGGGGGCGAGCTGTGGGCTCGCCGTAGCTGGTGTAGGCGGTGGGCGCAGGGCGCTCACCTCCTCGGTGCGGCGCATAGGGCGCGGCGGAGAAGCCGAACCCTTATCGGCTGAGCGGTGTGGGGGCCCAGACTCGCGGCGGGTCGCCATCGGAAGGCATTGGGGCGGGGGGGTGTCAGTACACCCCCGCGAGAATGCCGAGGACGGCCCGGGGCGAGCGGTTTCCTTGCCGCTCAAGCTGGGCTCGGTGGCGGATAGGTATGCGCGCTCTGACGTGCGCGAGCTGGACCTCGATGAGGCGGAGCTACGCGACGCACCAGAGCTGGCGCGGGAGTGGCTGGGGCGGTCGCGGCTTTGTGGCCGCGAAACACGATCGGCCATGGTGACGGGACACTAATTTAGCGTCCACCGTGGATAGGCGACATGTTTACAATGTCACAATGTTACTAACACTAGACACAAATGTACACATGTATATAAAAGTAATTATTACAAACAGTACTCACAACACAAAGGGTCTTCACACACGGCACAGGTACACTAAACACAACACGTATTCAGTGTCAAAGTAGTCACTATAAGTGTACGTACTTGCACGGTTCACTGGGAAGGCTGGCTCTCCGTGACCCGACGTTGGAAACAAGTTCCCAACGGGAGGCCAAGGGCAGTGCAACTCTTCAGCAAGGCGGCAATCCTTTTTTTTTTTTTTTTTTTTTCGAATGGGTCTACGCTAATGGCTTTAAGCCCTCTTAGCTTAGTCGGTCTGGTGACTGCCATTTGGCAGTCGTTTGGTGGGAAAAACAAAGAGGGAGTTTGACCCCCCTCTTACATCACCCCCTAGTTGGTGATGTGCTAACTGATTTTTGGGAATAACCTCGGTTAAGCTATTTTTAGGACTGGAGAGATAGTCCCTCCTGCTGAGGGGTCAGACCCCTTCCACACTCTCTGACGAGTGTGGTTGCTCACGCGCGGTAGCACAAACTAACGGCGTATTTGTACGGATAGAGAAGCTCGATTTTAAGGATCTGGGAGGGCCGTCCCTCCCCCCTTCCGCGTGCGGTCGGGTGGACTCGCGCGCGAATGTCCTGATGTCGAGTGCTACCGCAGTATTTATAGAGCTCTCTATAACAATATCGCGGTCGCGGTCATAATTATTTTTGGCTACACTAAAGGGAGTCGTACTCGTATCCGGGTTCGAGTCCGGTGGTCCCGTGTTAGAGTCGGTCCGTAAGTCTTTACGTGTGATCACTATCGCTATGCGAAGCGATCGCGAAGGTGGAAAAGTGTTAGATAACGGTCGCGCCTAAAAATAACGGTCGCCGCGAAAAATAACGGTCGCCGCGAAAAATAACGGTCGCGGCGGGAAACCCAACGGTCGTGATGGAACCCGCGAACAATTCCGGCGTCACAACGATGCTTGAAGCCCCGAGGTGAAGGCACTGGCACTGTGTAGCGTATTATAATAATCACTTCAAATAAAGAACTGTGCATTAACTTTAGCAGTTGAGCGTTACCAAATCTGACTGCCGCCCAAATCGGAATTTGAGAGCAGAATCGGCGGCAATTTATAGAAGAAGGCGTCTTCTAGGCGCGCCGGGCCCTTGAAAGGGGCCTTGGGCGCGAAAACATGATCAGGGGCTATGCCCCTCTGCATGTGGAGTTCCAGAGACACACCCAGTACGAATACTGGGTGCAAAGACGTCAGTTTTTAGGGAAGAAGAAGCGGTCGACTCCGACGACGCGTGGGGTCCTGGTCCGGAGACCAGGAAGCGTGTATGGGTCCACTCCCACACGCGCCGCTTTTGTCGACCACGGACACAACCGACCAGGGAAATGAAGGGGGGGGGGGAAAAGGTATTTCCCGAGCCCCAGACTTTTTATGTCGGGGGGGAAAGGGGCTGCCACGGGGCTGACGTGTGGACAATAGGGCTGCCCCACGTCACACTCCGGGCGCACAAAAGAAGCATTTGCGCCGGTAAAAGGCGCGGGGTAAAGGGGGCGGGGGCATCGATCCAACGGTGCATATTCGGAGGCGCACCGCGCATGGGGGCGTCTCGGCCGCGTGGCTCCGGGATGCTCCCTGCGTCTGGTGTCGACAGGGCGGTGGCTGTGGGCGAGCAGACATGTCACGCAGCGGGTCAGTTGACCGGGTACGCGGCTACCGCTCGCTCAGAGATAGGTGATCCTGTAACTAAAAGAATACATTAACGCGTTCAAGGAGCGCCGGGGGGGGGCGGTGCATAACACGCGTGAGTCCCGAGTCCGGTACACGCAGCTCGGATCTCCGGCAGTCACAGTCGGCTCCTATGATAGGAGCTTCTGGATGCCGGAGATATCCAGGCGCGGGTCCGAGCTAGGGTCTGGGGAGCCAAACTTTTATTAGGGCTGCGATGGTGGGGGCGCCTTTTAGGAGGGCCTGTATGATTGCTTGGAGGATCTCCTCCCCGGCCTGAACCTTCTGAACTAGGTCCATGACCAGGGAGAGGAGGGTCTGCAGCAGCTCTGCTGTGGATAGGGGGGCCTCGCTTTCCCCCGACCCTGGGGGCAGCAGAGGGAATACCGGAGTCTGTGGATACGGAGCGACCACGTGATTTGCGGGCTCCGGGACGATCCTATCTTCCACGACTGTGATAGCCGAGGAGGTGGCACTGGATGTGCGCGAGGAGCGCTGGAAGCGCGGGGAGCGCGGGGGGCGCGGGGTGCGCGGGGAGCGCAAGGCGCGCGGGGAGCGCTGCGAGTCCCGCGTGAGGTCAGGCTGCGGCGGAGCGAGCTCAAGTGGCTCCAGCTCCGCATTGATGCTGTCTGTGAAAGAAACGGTATCACAGGGGGCGGTCACAGGAGAAGCGGCATCTTTCCTCCTGGTTTTCGGCTTCTTTGCTCTCCGTGCGGGGGAGATAGAGGCCGAGGGGGCAACGACTCTGGGGATGCAGTCGTTCGCCTCCGCCATCAAGGAAGTTGAAGTTGGCGGAGGAGGTGGGGCCTCCCGCACGGGGGAAGGCAGGTCGGGTTTGGCGCAGGGGGGGGAGGGGGGAGCGTTTTCTGGTCGCTTCCTTGTCTCCCTGCGGAACATTGGGCAGTCCCTGCTGTTTCCAGGGTGAGCCCCACTGCAGTTTGCGCAGAAGGGCGGCTCGGTGGAGGGGCGGGAGCAATCCCGCGCGGAGTGTTTGCCGGCACACCGTGCACAGACTACCACTCGGTGGCAGTTCTGGCTGGAGTGGCCGAACCGGAGACATCGATGGCACTGGGCCGGGCCGCCGCGGCCCCGCCAGGCTTCGATGTATATACCCGGCATATACAGAAGTTCAGTGACCTTGTATATACCGGGGACGACGTCAGGGGCCCTGACGATGCGGGCGAAATAGATACATCCGCCGGGTTCGGATCTCGCCGGGACTTCGGACACGTACTCCGCCACGTATCCTAGTTCGGCGAGTCCGGCTTTGATGTGCTCGGTGTTAGTGGCAGAAGGTAGGCCTCTAATTCCTACCTTAATAGCCCTGTCTTGCGGTAGGGAGAAGGAAAACCAGGAGGCCTGTCCCTGCTTTTCCAGGTCCGTGAGGTACGATTTTGTGACCCGGTATTCATGTTCGCTTCGGGGCGTGAAGCGAATACCCGAGCCACTTTTTTTGGCATTGGGTGTGTGCCCCAGAATGTCCCGGAGGCGCCGGAAATGGCGCACCCAGTCGTCGATTTTCTCGACGACCAGGGGCGGGTAGCGAGATGTGTTGGGGGGTGGCGACATTTTTGCCGGCACAGGTGTGGGGGCAGAGAGTCGGTAGGTGTCGGTAGGTACTGTAGGTACCTGTAAGATGGTGGCACTCACCTCGGCGTAGGTAGGCTGGCGGCCGGTGTACCTGGCCGTCGGTGGTGTAGACAGGTCAATGAGTGGTGGCGGGAAAATAGGCGCGCGGTGGCGGTACTCGCGCGGCTTGCTTGTGCGGGGATCTGTGGCTGCACAGGGTGCAGCACGGCAGTTGTCGCACGGCTGTGGAGCCGGCGAGGCATCAGGCGATCGCGGGGTGCTCGCGGTGTGCTGGTGTGAGCCGTGCGGCTGAATAGCCAGCGCGGCATGATGGTGTCGCGGCTGGGTAGCCAGCGAGGGGCGGGCTGAGCCCGCGGTGTCGCGGGGTGTATCCGCTATAAGGACGCTGTGGTGTCCAGGGTGTGCAGCAGGGTAGCGAGAGTCGCTCGTCTGCGCAGAGCGGCGCGATGTGCGCCGGGTTTTGGCCGAACCCTGTTCGGCTGTGCGGGATAGGGGCCCAGACTCGCCGCAGGCCGCCATCGGAAGGCATTGGGGCGGGGGGGTACCAGTACACCCCCGCGAGAATGCCGAGGGCGACCCGGGGCGGGCGGTGTCCTGTCCGCACAAGCTAGGCTCGGCGAGCGGGCGGTAGTGCGTGCGGTCCTGGATCGAGCGTGAGCTAGACCTCGACGAGGCCAGGCTGCACGACGACTCGGAGTCCGCACAGGAGTCTAGGTAGTCGCGGCTATATAGCCGCGGGTCGTGTTTCGTCATGCTCAACACGAGTGGAGCACAACATACAACACACAAGTCACACAAACAGTTACACTGACGGCAACAAGTGTACGTCTTCTAACACAAAGGTATTCACGGGACAAACGAAACACTAAGTGCACGCACACGAGAACGGTACACACACTTAGGGGGGCTGTCTCCTCGTGACCCAACGTTGAGCCGAAACTCAACGGGAGGCCAAGAGCAGGGCAACTCCCCAGCAAGGCGCAAATCCACAACTTATTCTAATGAATAAGGTGTGAATTTGCGGTCGCTATCAGGAGTTTATAGGCACTGCACTAAAAGGGTCGGCACGTTCGCGGAGTGAGCGCGACACTCGACGCGTTTCCGAGCGAGACGGCACTACCGCGGAGTGAGCGAATCACTACTACGCGGATAGAGCGGGACGACACGAAAACGCGGAGCGACCGAGAGAGCACTACCACACGCGAGAGACAGGACGATCCGGTCCCTTAGTTTTCCGACTTGTTTTCTTCTTTAAATGTGCACGGAGTTGTACATTTTCTTGCGTTGATTCCGAAGCGACGATGATAGTAGCAGTACGGCGACGGAGTGCTAAACCGTTCGCGAGAGCGAGAGGGCAGACGTTGAGGTTTGCCGTCTCTACCGCGTGAGTCCAAGCGATAAGAACGACTCGATCTGTACGGCGAGCGCCCCCTGCAGTGATTTTGCGAATACTTGAGCTCGGCGATTTCATTTGTTAATTGTTTTATGACTTCTAGGAGTTCTGGATCTCGGCTCGTAGGTGCGGATGACGATGAACACGGTGTTGACGCGACGGCGGAGATTTCTTGATTTTGTTCAAGCATTTTGTCAGCGAGAAGTGCTAGTTCGTCGAGTGCGGCGGTCTTGCTGATAGTGTCGCTTACTACAAGTACGGAGCGGACGTGCGCGGGGAGATGATTCATCCACATGAGGCGTAATATTGAGTCCGGAACTTTGTCTCGCGCGAGATTTCGCATGCGACGAAGTAATTGAGTGGGCCTTTGGTCTCCTAGTTCCATTTCTTGTAATAGTTTTTGAAACTGACGTCCTTCGCTTTCTTCGTAGACGGAGATTAGGCGTTCTTTGAGGATTTTGTACTGGTTCTGGGCTGGCGGACTGTAGAGAAGGTCGGCTATCTGTTCGACGTCTTGTTTGTCAAGCTGGGCGATTACCATCTGAGAAAGTTGGGCTTGGCTCTTTTTCAGGTCGTGTGTTGCGGCTTCGAAGCTGATGAACCATAATCTGGGACGATCGCGCCAGAATGGTGGTACACGCAGGCTTAGGGCGATGGAACCGAGTTCGTGGGTTTCTTGCGGAGGATCGGTGCAGCCGGGGGTAATCTTCTCGTGGGCTTGAGCGGTTTCGCTTCCCTCTGACATGGTTCTTGCTTCTTGATTCCCGGTCCTATCACGTCGGTCCTATGTATCACGTCGGTCCTATGTATCACGTCGGTGTCACCAATGTAGCGGTGCTATTGCTACGTGAAATAAAACTCCAATATTCAGTATAGGAATGTGAAGAGAGAATGTAATGTAATACCAGATTTTTTTTTTTTTTTTTCGAACGGGTCTATGCTAAGGGTCGGGTTAAGACCGCTGTAGCTAAGTCGGACTATAACTAGCCTGGTGGCTAGTTTGTTTGGTGGTAGACGATTGGAGGGTTTGACCCTCCCTAACATCACCCGGGTGATGTTCAAACCGGATATTGGGGACAGCTACGGATTAAGAGCTATTATTATGACAGGGGAGACGCGGGTCTCTCTTGCTGAGGGGTCCGACCCCTTCCTCACTCGCTGATGAGTGAGGTTGCTCGCGCGCGGTAGCAGAGACTAGCGGCGTGCGAGTTATCGCGATAGAGGAGCTCTCGATTTGGTCGATATCGGTACTGAGAGGGCCGTCCCTCTCCCCTTCCGCGTACGGTCGGGATGACTCGCGCGCGTAAGTCCTAATGTCGATGAGGTTCGCGGTATTGGTAGAGCTCTCTATATCAATATCTCGGTCGCGGACACTATTTAGGAGTGTACCTAGACTACTAGGATGCGAACTCGAACTCGGGTTCGGGTCCGGTCCCGTGTTAGGGTCAGTTTGTACGTCTGTACGTGTTGTCGTGTCGGATGTGGGACCTCGGGGTAGGCGCCGGCGTTGACCCCGGTGCGATGCTAGCGTCGCGGGTGCGTGTGGTTTGTGTTTACGTAACTGTACACAGTACGTTACGTATTTTGTGATCGGGTCAACGGGATCGGCTAAGATATGCTTAGGCCGTTTGTGCGGGTGTCGGAAAGTCAGTGCGTCGTGATTATAGTCCAGTGCCTTTTTGATAAGGGGGTTTGGGTGATTTTTGCCTTTATCAAAGAATCTCTCTACGAGTTCCTTGATATAGGCTTTAATAGTGACGAGTTCGCAGTCCCTATGCAAGTCGATGTTACGCATGTACCAGGGAGCGCCTGTTGCCATGCGTAGAAACCGGTTCTGGACTCTTTGTAAACGGTCCATTTGAGACTCGCTTATCTGTGCGAAAGAGACGCACGCATAAGTGAGTATCGTTCTAATGCAAACCTTATATAATGTAAGCTTATGTCTTAAGGTCATTTTGCTTCGCGAATTAAGTAGCGGATATAATTTGTAGAGTACAAATTTCGCTTTACGTAATGTGTTACTGATGTGACTCGAAAACGTCATCGACTTGCCTAGTACTACGCCTAAATACTTGACCTGAGAGACCTCAGGGATAATGTTGCCGTGTAGGCTAATAGGGCTCATTACTTTACGGGGGCAATTACGCCTCGCTGCCCTATTGCTATTGAATTGAATGGCGTGACTTTTGTCGGGATTGATCGGGAATGCAGGAGGACGGTTAGGTCTATCTAACGGAGGCATATCGCTCTCCGTGTTGTTTTTGAGGGCCTTCGCGAGTGGCCAGTACGCCACGTGAGACGGTTCTAAATCACTGAGAAGTCGATCCCAACTCTCGGCTTTGTGTTGTTTGATTTTAAACTTAACTTCCCTCTCGTAGTGACGGAGGGCTTTCCTCCACTCTTCCGACGGGTAGCGATCATATGTGCGCTTAGCCGCATTTCGGAGTCTGATGGACTCCCTTATGTAACGGCCCTTGGGGGTCGTTGGCACCTCCCTAGATGAGTTCTCTATGGTCGCTACCAGATGGTCGGTCAAGTGGGAGGCGGCCTCTATGGCTGTCTCTTTACTATCTATAATATCGGGGATTTTATCTAAATGGCTAGATTGAAGGACTTTGATGTTTTCCGCTAATGATTTATAATCTACTATCTTCCTAGTACTAGAATTATTGGGGTTAAGACTACCAAGTGTAATCGTAACCGGTCTGTGGTCCGAGTTAAGCTCGTGGAGAGTCTCAATATAGATATTGAGAGAAACATTTTTAACTAAGGCTATGTCTATCGTACTAGGATCGCGTATGACACCGTTGATGTTTTCATTGGTGTCATAGCGAGTGGGGTCGGTGGGAGCTAATAGTGCAAAATTTAAAGTGTCGGTTAAACTACAAAGGATGGTGCCGTTTCTATTGTTATGAACATTACCCCAATCGGTGTGTTTGCAATTAAAGTCGCCGGCAATGATGACAGCGTTACCTAAATTGAATAGCGCCTGTAGGTCGCTTGAATGGAGTTCTTTGTTGCACGCTAAGTACGCGCTTACTATAACAATGGGTCCGTGACCGGACATACTAATGTGGCAAACAGATGTTTCTAAAGTTAACAATGGCGGTGGCTCTAGGGGAATACAATGTAGTGATTTTTTATAGTAGATAAGAGTACCTCCGAGTCGGGATCGAGTTCTATCGTTTCTGACTATTTTGTAGTTAGCTATTTTAGGGCTCCTCATATTAGGTTTTAAAAAAGTCTCCTGCACTAGAAGAATATCGACATTTTGGCTGCTTACAAAATCGCGAATTTCGCTAATGTTATTCCTAATGCTGTTCGTATTGAACGACACTACGCGTAACGAGTGCGGCTTTGTCCTTCCCGAGGGCTCCATTAATTACCGTTTGTGGAGAGGGCCTTGATCTGACGGATCAAGACCTGATGGTCTGACAAAGCTTGGATGCGGTCTGTGGCCGATCCTTTTAGCTTTGTCGCTAAAATAGAAAGCTCCATCGGGTCAATAGGCCCGATGTTGCTTAAAAACTGCTGGACGAAAGAGAGGTCTGCAGTGAAGCTGGGAGTCGGAGGGGGCGTGGCCTTAGGCGCTACGGGCGCGGAGGGCATGGCCTTACTGGGGAGAGCGGGGGAAACCGCTAACTCCGAACTACGTTTCTGCGCGGGCTTGAACCATGCAGATTGGGAGGGTAGGGGGGCAGCGACGAATCTCTGTTTGGGGGGGGGGGCACTTTTTGTCTGCGGTGCACTACGCTTTTTTACTTTGGGTGCTTTTTTGCACCCTCTATAATTGGCGGGGTGTCCTTTAGACTTACAGAGAACACAGCTGGGGGGTTCGGACTCCTCAGCTGGGCTCTTACGGAGACAGTCAGAGGTGCCGTGGTCACCGAGGCACTTAACGCAACGCGGCCTAGCTTGGCAATTCCGTGCCTAGTGCCCGTAAAGTTGGCATCGGTGGCACTGGCCAGGGATGCCCCTTTTACGGGGGGGCTCGACGCGGATGCCCGTAATATGACAGATGGCTCGGATATTGAAGATATCCTTGCCCTCTGGTGTAAGAGGGAGGGTTACTAGTACCATATTGTACTCGTGCTTTTTGATAGGATGGTACATGCGATGTACCTCTAAGGCGGGAAAACCTTGGGACTGGATGTCCATGAGTACCTCTTTTGTGGAGAGGCACTTATCGACTCCTGTAATGACGACACGCAGAAGGCGCTCGTCTTCAAGGGCATTCGTATGGTAGCCTATGTTCTTTGCGCGTAGGAGCGCGGTGAGGAGGCGGTGGTCCTCCGACGACTTAACCTGCACTTTGATTCCTATGGGGGTCGTGTGTGCAGAAGAGTAACGAAGCTTTTGCTCGTTAATTGCCGCAGAGATTATATTCCATTTGGCCTTCTCCTGTATGATTACAGGAGGAGGGATTTTTGGAGTACGGACTGCCTGAGAGGCCTGAGGGGCCTGGGAGGCCTGAGGGGCCTGAGATGCCGGAAGGGCCTGGGAGGCCAGAGAAGCCTGAGTGGCCAGAGGGGCCTGGGAGGCCAGAGGGGCCGATGGGGTAACGGAGATCGCGGAGCCATGAGCCTGCACGGTTTTCCTACTTTTAGGGACCGATTTGGTCGGGGAAGATAGGACTGGAGAGGCGGTGCCCTCTGGGCGCTTCCTCTTCTTCGTCTTCTTATATCTGACGGTAGTGAACTCGCCTTGTTCACTACGGTCGGTTTCTTGCTCTGAGCAAGACATCTCTGATGGAGATGATAATGATTCGGCTACAGCCGGTATTAGCGGGACGTCGCAGTCGGGCGACGCCGGTGATTCTGATTCATGGGCGCTCGCGAAGCGTTCCCATTTTTTAGCGGCATCAGGGAATTCGTTCTGAAGGAACGTCAGGAACTTCCTGATTAAGGCGTCGGCCATAATTTGGAAGTTTTATCCTGATTGTGGAATTCTGCTCTCTAAAAAGTGATGATTGGGGATACAGCCCCTCCCGGCGACCGGGAGGGGAGGTGTGTAGGGAGGAAAACTCCTCGTGTGGTGTGCCTAACCGTGTCACGGTACTTACAATTGTTCCTTGGGCGGCTGGAACTCACTCACTAACGTTGCGCTAAACACTAGGGCGCTAGTGTTCGCGAACGAGACGCGGCGGAGCGCGAGCAGAAGGCTCGCGCTAAAAACGAGACGGACGATGCGACCGGTCGCACGCTCGTCCTAACGCGGCGATAACTACGCGGCGGGTGTGCGAGCAGAAGGCTCGCACTAAAGAGCGAGACGGACGATGCGAGCGGTCGCACGAATCGTCCGGTAGGCGGCGATCGCGGCGCGGCGCGAGACACGGTACGGCACGGGTCGGGCGGCAAAGGCGGTTGGGTGGCGCCTTGTCTCTTCTCTCTTGAGTCTTCGGTCTTCCTGTCTTCCTTCTTCCAGTGGTGCACTATCGTGAGCAAAGTCACACGCGACTGAGCGAGAGCGCAATATGAGAGCGCGGGACGACGGCAACGATCGTAACGAGCGGAGCTGTTCATCGGACGGTGTCCGAGAGCAGAATACTGTGTAATACCAGAGGAGGGAGACTTCTCCTCGCGCGCCGGGCCCCTGAAAAGGGCCTTTGGGCGGGGAACCAATGCCAGGGGCAAGCCCCTCTAATTGGGGTGGGATGACGCGCCCAGCACGAATACTGGGCGCACAGCGTCGGTTTTAGGGGAAGACCCCCCGCGGCAGAACGCGGGGGAAACCCGTGGGGGGGCATCGCAAATTCCGAGGGAATGACGTGTGCCAATCCAGGCCCGACCAGGACCGGCGGTCGGCTCCAAACGGCGCGTGGGAGTCGGGAGTCGGGAGGGGGTCCCGACCCGGGGGTCGGGAAACGTGTATGGGTCCACTCCCTCACGCGCCGCGCTTACCGGACCGCGGAACCAAGCGACCTGGGGGAAAGGGGAAGGTATCTTCCGATTCCCGACTTGTAGTGTCGGGTCCCCCCCGACACTACACCAAGGTGCACCAAGGGGGCGACGGGTTGGTAAGAGGGCTGCCACTCCGACAGGCCCCAGGTGAATTTAGAAGGTAGCACCGGTAGGTTTTATTTTCTACATGCATTAGGTGCATGGGAGAAGGGGGGACAGCGATCCAGCGGTGAATGGAGCGCTGTGACAAGCGCCTCGGTGGAGCGCACGTCGTTGCACCGAAACTCCTCCTCTTCGGGTGCGTGGCGGCGCGTCCTTGCGCCTAAGCTCCTCCTCTTCGAGGGTGGGGTGGCGCATCAGTGCGCCGGGGCTCCTCCTCTTCGGGGGTGGCGGGGCTCCGTTGAGTCAGCCGGGGGGACAGCGTCCCTCGGCAGTATATGGCGGTCGGGCGGGCGGGCGTGCCAGGGCGCCAGGTTGGTCAGCTCAACCGGGCGCGAGGCATCCGCTCGCGCAAACAGGTTTGTGGCGAGCCGGGCCACAAAGGCCTCCACGCTCTCCATCCTGAGATCCCTCTCAATGGTGGAGTTGCGGACGTACCAGGGGGCGCCCGCGACGTAGCGCAGCACCCGATTCTGGGCTCTCTGCAGCGACCTCTTCTGGGGTGCAGAGAGCAGATGGTGCCACGCAGGTGCTGCGTAGGTGAGGCGGGACCTGATATATGTTTTATACAAGGCCGTCCGCAAGTTGAGGGGGATCTGAGGAGAAGAGAAGGCGGGGTGCAATTGTGCAGTGGCCGATTTGGCCATCGACACTGCGTGCTGGCGCTGGGCGACCATGGAGAGACGGCGATCTATGATGACACCTAGATATTTCGCCGTTCTCCCCCATGGTATCTCGGCGTCTCCGATCTTCAGAGGCGCTGGAAACCCCGTTCTCGTGGTGACGGCGAGCGCACTGGGACTTACCTGCATTCACAGACAGTCGCCAGTTGCTCAGCCAGTCAGGGAGAAGGTCCAGCGTCCTCTGAAGCTTCAGGGCGGCGTGGTCGGGTGTCAGCGAGCTGGTTATAAACGCCGTGTCATCGGCGTATAACGCTGCGGTGGTGCCAGAGTCTTTAGGGACGTCGCTGGCATAGAAGTTGTACAACCCCGGAGAGAGCATGCTGCCCTGAGGGACACCGGCGGTGATGGGGCGCTCTCCGGAGAGGACACCGTCGATCCGCACCTGGAAGGTGCGTCCAGAGAGGAATGACGCTAAAAGCCTTACCAGAGGGGATGGGACGTTGGCTCGGATGAGCTTGAAGAGCAGACCTTCATGCCAAACACAGTCGAATGCCTTTTCCATGTCGAGGAAGACTGCGACCGAAGATTCTTTCTTGTTGGCCGCAACGGACAGGTGGTGGATGACTCTTACCAGCTGAAGAGTGGTGCTCAGTTCCGACCTAAAGCCGAATTGGTCCTTGCGAGGAGGGAGGTGGGAGGGCAAGATGCTTGAGAAGAAGGAGTTCAAAAGTTTTGGAAAGGGTTGAAAGGAGGGTTATGGGGCGGTAGCCCTCTGCCCTTCTCAAGTTTTTATGAGGTTTGGGGATAGTTATAATTATCCCCAACTTCCAGGTAGTAGGAAAGTGGCCGGTCCTGACGATTCCGTTATAAAGACGGGTCAGGGCGGCCACCGTCCTAAAAGGTAGGTGTCGAAGGGCAGAGTTGGGAATGCCGTCTGCTCCGGGGGCCTTTTTGGGTTTGAGGCGCGATAGGGTTTTCTGAACCTCCCTAGGAGAGAAGGAGAAGGAAGGAGGGGAGGAGGGAGAAAGTAGAAACACCTTTACCTCCTCGGAGACCAACCTGGCGTGGTCCGCTGCGGTCGTTGGCAGTGGAGAAAACTGGCGCTCGAGGTGTTCGGCATGAATCTCTGGTCTATCCTCTGCACGGTACCTTAAGTTCCCGTCGGGGTGCAGCAGCGGGTAAACGGGGGCAGTGGCTCTAGTAAGGCTGCGGCAAAAGCGGTGTAGGGAGGGCCAGTCCTCTCCCGCCTCCTGGATGCGTCGGGTCCAGTTTTCCGCATTGAGGAGCTCCAAGTGAGATCTTACCTCTGCGGTGAGGCGGTTGAGCTGCGTCTTTATTGCTGGGCATCGGGAGAGCTGCCATCGTCGTCGCAGGCGCTTCTTTTTGGCGATCAGGACCGATAGGTGGCGGGTGGGCGGCTGGGTATACGGTCAGCGGCGCCAAACCCTAAGACCTCTTTCTCCGTAATGGGAGGGTCGTGGCTTACACGATGGGAAGCGCGATTGGTGCGGGCAATAGGGCCCGCACGGCGATTCCGGGACTCCCGTTTAAAGACCGGGCAGAGTTTGCTGTTGGCCGGGTGGGCCCCCTTGCAGTTAAAGCAGGTGGGCGGTTCGGTGATTGGGCGGGGGCAGTCAGCTGCGAAGTGTTCTTCGCCACACCTGACGCACGCCGGCCTACGGTGGCAGTTCTTACTAGAATGGCGGAACTGTTGGCAGCGGTGGCATTGGGTTGGGCCGTCCTTGCCACGCCAGGCTTCTACCCTAATACCTGGCATGTTGAGGAGTTCCGTCATTTGGTAGATCCCTGGAGTCAGGTCCGGGGTGCGCTTCAGCAGCACGAAGTACGCACATCCGGGGCGATTCTTCCTAGCCAGGATTCGGGATACGTGCTCCACTTCGTATCCCTTCTTGGCGAGTGCGGCGGCAATTGCGTCTGTGGGGGTATTGACCGGTAGGCCCTGGATGCCTACCTTGAGTCCACGTTCCTGCGGGAGTGCGTAAGAGAACCAGCTGACTTGCTCGGTCTTGCTGAGTTCATCCAGGTACTTCTGCACACAGCGGTACTCCTGTTCACCTTTGGGGGTAAATTTGACCCCTAGGCCCAGCGGCTTCGCGTTGGGCGGGTGGCCGAGGAGCTCCGCGAGGTTACTAAAATGTCTTACCCAGTCCTCCAGCTTCTCCACGATGAGTGGCGGGCAGTGGGGGGCGGGGGGCGGCGGCGGCGAAGACACGTTCCGTGTAAGTGACGCGGTAGTCGCCGTGGCTGTGTCCATCGGCGATGTGGCCCTCGAGGTTGGGGCCGATGGGGATCCGGTTGGGGCTGCAGAAGTTGCTGCGGCGTACGAAGTCGGGCGGTCGGCGCGTTTAGCAGGAGGCGAGACGTCAGAGGGCACCTCCTTCTCGGTCTTTTAGTTACCTGCACGGGCGGGGCAGGGGGGCGGGGGCATAGTGCTCGACGAGGGGGCCATCACGGGGGCCCTCGGAGCAAGAACACTTACCCCTCTTTGATCCTCTTCCGGCGGGGAGGCCGGCGAGGGGGGGGCGAGCTGTGGGCTCGCCGTAGCTGGTGTAGGCGGTGGGCGCAGGGCGCTCACCTCCTCGGTGCGGCGCATAGGGCGCGGCGGAGAAGCCGAACCCTTATCGGCTGAGCGGTGTGGGGGCCCAGACTCGCGGCGGGTCGCCGTCGGAAGGCATTGGAGCGGGGGGGTATCAGTACACCCCCGCGAGAATGCCGAGGACGGCCCGGGGCGAGCGGTTTCCTTGCCGCTCAAGCTGGGCTCGGTGGCGGATAGGTATGCCCGCTCTGACGTGCGCGAGCTGGACCTCGATGAGGCGGAGCTACGCGACGCACCAGAGCTGGCGCGGGAGTGGCTGGGGCGGTCGCGGCTTTGTGGCCGCGAACCACGATCGGCCATGGTGACGGGGCACTAATTTAGCGTCCACCGTGAATAGGCGACATGTTTACAATGTCACAATGTTACTAACACTAGACACAAATGTACACATGTACGAGGGGCGACTGAAAAGTTTTGAGCCTAAGGTATTAAAAATGCTGATAAAAATGTACAAAAAATTTATTTTTCAATATAGTCTCCCTGTATTTCAATGCACTTCTTACATTTATTGTAAAGAGCTTTTAACCCAATGAAAAAATATTCGCCGTTTTTGTCTTCAAAATGTTCATCTACGGCCATCTTCATTTCTTCGTCATTGGAAAATCTCCGTCCCCGTAGGTCTTTTTTCAAATTTGAAAAAAGATAATAGTCACTAGGAGCCAGGTCAGGACTGTAGGGTGGGTGGTTGATTTCCTCAAATCCTGTCTCGGCGAGGGCACGCCTTGCAACTCGCGCAGTGTGGACGGGCGCGTTGTCTTGCAAAAACAGGACTCCTTTTGTCAGTTTGCCTCTCCGTTTCTCAACAACCACTTGACGTAACTTGGTCAGCAATGCGGCATAGTAGTCTCCGTTCATTGTAGTATTTTTCGGAAGGTAATCAATAAACAAAATACCTTCACAATCCCAAAAAACAGTGGCCATGAGGTTGGACGCCGATCTTTCCACTTTGAACTTCCGTGGCGGCTTTTCTCCCTTTTCTATCCACTGCATTGACTCCTGTTTTGACTCCGGATCGTACTGTCGAATCCAGGTTTCATCAACAGTAATAAGGCGAGAAAAAACGTCGTCTGGATTATCGCCACAGATGTCCAAAACTCCTGTGAAGTTGTGACTCGACGTTGCTTGTCCAGCGGCGTCAGCATTTTCGGCACCCATCGCGCGCAGACCTTTTTCATGTGCAGGTGATCATGCAAAATATTTCCGATTCGTTCCTTGCTAATGCCCATGGCTTCAGCTATCTGCCACAACTTGATACGCCGATCTTCCAGAACAAGTTTTTTTACTTTTTCAATGTTTTCTTCGGTAACAGCGGTGTTTGGGCGTCCTGACCTGGGGTCATCTTCGAGTGACTCCCTGCCAAGTTTAAACTGTCGGTTCCAACGTTTGACGGTAGCACATGAAGGTGCAGACTCCCCATAAGCAGCTGTCATCTCTTCAAATATTTCCGTCGGTGTTTTATTCTTCTTTGTTAAGAATTTTATCACAACTCTGTACTCCAATTCCGTGCAAAGTGCGGAAGACTCAGACATTGTGACGTTTACGATTCAATTACTAAAAGCGTAATGATGGAAATTACATGAAATTTGACATTTATGTTTCTAAGGATACCCGCAATTAGTGGTATGATGCGCGAGTAATTAGTTGTACTTTAAGGTACTTAGGCTCAAAACTTTTCAGCCGCCCCTAGTATATAAAAGTAATTATTAGAAACAGTACTCACAACACAAAGGGTCTTTACACACGGCACAGGTACACTAAACACAACACGTATTCAGTGTCAAAGTAGTCACTATAAGTGTACGTACTTGCACGGTTCACAGGGAAGGCTGGCTCTCCGTGACCCGACGTTGGGAACAAGTTCCCAACGGGAGGCCAAGGGCAGTGCAACCCTTCAGCAAGGCGGCAATCCGCTCGCTATTCTAACGAATAACGAGAAGATTGACGATCGCGAATGGGGTATAACGGCACAGCACTTAGGGGCGGGTCGACACGAGCGTGGAGCGAGCGGGTCACTCGACGCGTTCCGAGCGAGACGGCACTACCGCGGAGTGAGCGGATCACTCGACACGGAAAGAGCAGGACGACACGAGAACGCGGAGCAACCGAGAGAGCACTACCACACGCGAGAGACACGACGATCCGTGTAATACCAGCATGAGAGAAGGAGACTCTTCTCACTCGACGCCGGGCCACTGAAAAGGGCCTTGGGCGGAAACCAAACCCAGGGGCATAGCCCCTCTATTTGGGGTGGAGATGACGCGCCCAGTACGAATACTGGGCGCATGAGTCGTTGGGTTTTAGGAGAAGACCCCCCGCGGCAGAACGCGGGGAAAACCCATGGTAGGGCAGCCGACAACAACAAGGGAGTGACGACATGCCAATCCAGGCCCGACCGAGACCAACGGTCGGCTCCAAGCGGCGCGTGGGGGTCCCGACCCGGGGGCCGAGAAACGTGTTTGGGTCCACTCCCTCACGCACCGTGTTTACCGGACCGCGGTACGAACGGGGAAACGGGGAAAAGGGGGAAAGTTGTTAAAACTTCCAGGCCCCGACCTTTTATGTCGGGGGGGGGGGGGAAGATACGCCCCGGGGACGACGGGGTGGCAATAGGGCTGCCACTCGTCAGGCCCCGGACGCGGTTTGGACATGATTCGCCGGCATCTGGTTTTGCCGGCGAAGGGGGAAAATGTGGGGGGGGATTTCAATCCCGCAGTGGTGGTGGCGCAGTTGCGCCAGAGCGCGCCAAGTGCGCTAGGTGCGGCGCATCAGTGCGCCTGGGCTCCTCCTCTTCGGGGGCGGTGGGGCGGGCTGCGTGGCTCCGCTGGGTCCTCCGGAGGGACCTGGCAGGCGGTGGCGGTCGGGCGGGCGGGCATGCCACGGCGCCAGGTCGGTCAATTCGACCAAGCGCGAGGCATCCGCCCGCGCGAACAGCTTGGCAGAGAGCTGGGCCACAAAGGCTTCCACGCTCTCCACCCTGAGGTCCCTGGCAATTGTGGTGTTGCGGACGTACCATGGTGCGCCCGCAATTCGGCGCAGCACCCGGTTTTGGGCTCTCTGCAGCAACCCTTTCTGGGGTGCAGAGAGCAGGTGGTGCCTCGCGGGTGCCGCGTACGTCAGGCGGGACCGTACGTACGTCCGGAAGAGGGCTGTGCGAATCCTCAGGGGGATCTGCGGGGACGCGTAGGCCGGGCGCAGCAGCGCGATCGCCGCGTTCGCCTTCGCCACCGCCGATGAGCACTGGGGGGCCATAGAGAGTCGGCGATCCAGCGTGACCCCGAGATACTTTGCTGTTTTCCCCCACGGGATCACAGCATCACCAATCTTCAGAGGCGCCGGAAATGAACACCTCGTGCTGACGGCGAGCGCCTGGGACTTACCTGCGTTAACAGAGAGTCGCCATTTGCTCAGCCAGTCAGGGAGGAGATCCAGCGTCCTCTGAATCTTGATGGCAGCATGCTCGGTGGTCAGCGAGGAGGAGAAGTACGCCGTGTCGTCGGCGTACAACGCCACGGAGGTGCCCCGGTCCGCGGGCACATCGCTGGCGTAGAAGTTGTAGAGTCCTGGTGAGAGGACGCTACCTTGGGGGACGCCTGCGGCGATGGGACGCTCGTTGGAGAGGACTCCGTCAACGCGAACCCTGAAGGTCCTGCCGGAGAGGAAGGATGCCACTAACCTTACCAGGGGGGGAGGTACGTTGGCCCGGATGAGCTTACAGAGCAGACCCTCATGCCAGACACTGTTGAACGCCTTCTCCATATCTAGAAATACGGCTACCGACGATTCCTTTTTGTTCGCCGCAACGGACAGGTGGTGAATAACACGTACCAACTGGAGGGTGGTACTCAGGTTGGACCTGAACCCGAACTGGAGGAACACGAGGAGGGAGGTAAGGGGAAAGGTGTTTCAGAAGGAGGAGTTCAAAAACTTTTGAAAGGGTGGAAAGGAGGGTAATGGGCTGGTAGCCCTCAGCCTTCCTTAAGTTTTTGTGGGCTTTGGGGATGGTTACTACCAGACCCATTTTCCAGGGGGAGGGGAAGTGACCGGTCCTGACAATGCCGTTATAGAGGCGAGTCATGGCGGCCACCGACCTGAAGGGAAGGTGGCGGAGAGCGGAATTTGGAATTCCATCTGCACCGGGGGCCTTTTTCGGTTTAAGGCACCGGAGGGTCTTTTGGACCTCCCTCGGTGAGAAGGAGAAATTTGGGGGGGAGGAGGGGGAAAGAAGGAAAACCTTTACCTCCTCAGAGACCGCTCGGGCGTGTTCCGTTGCGGTCGTCGGCAGCGGTGAGAATTGGCGCTCTAGGTGCTCGGCATGAATGTCTGCTCTGTCCTCTGCACGGTACCTGAGGTTGCCATCTGGATGGAACAGGGGGCACACGGGGGCTGTGACACCAGTAAGGCTGCGGCAAAAGCGGTGGAGGGAGGGCCAGTCCTCGCCCGCCTCCAGGATGCGTTGAGTCCAATCCGCAGCGTTCAGGTCCTGAAGGGCAGTTCTTACCTGCGATGTAAGGCGGTTTAGCTGCGTCTTCAGGGTGGGGCAGCGGCAGAGCTGCCATCTTCGGCGCAGGCGCTTCTTCTCGCCTATTAGGTCGGCGATGTGCCGGGGGAGAGTGGGCCGCTTGGAATGGCGGTGAGTAGGCGTCTGGGTTGCCGCGTCCATCGCGGCTGCAATTGCCTCGGTGATCTGCAGAGTCATCAATTCGACGTTCTCTGCAGAGTCAACCGGGAAATTGGGGGTGCTCTCGTGGAGCCGCGAGGCGAAGACGTCCCAGTCACGGACTGGGCGGGGAGGAAGAGGGGGGACGCTTGCGGGAGCGGCGCGTATGGTGGCTAAGACTGGGAGGTGGTCAGAGCCGTGGGCCACATCGAGGACCTCTTGATGGAGGTCACCCGGGAGTCGGTGAGCTATTGCCACGTCAAGGACGTCCGGAGAGTATCGGGGGGTCTCGGGGTAATGGGTGGGGTAGTAAGTTCCCACTACCGAGTACCCGACTCGCTCTGAGTCGGCGAACAGTCAGTTTACGTCCGGGTTGGGAGCGCGGGATCCCCATCCGGGGTGCTTGCAATTTAGATCTCCGGCAATCACAGTCGGCTCTTCTGATAGGAGCCTATGGATGTCGGAGATATCTAAACGCGACCCCGGAGGTTTGTAGCACGCGTAGATGCGCGTGCGGTGCGACCCGAGGAGCACCTCCACTCCAAGGGCGTACAGCGTTGAAACTGGAGGGGGGGGGAGGAGTTGGTGCAGAAGTTTTCTGCCGACCAGGACGGCGAGGCCTCTGCATACCCGCTCACCCCCCGGGAAGTCCTGGCGATATACGAGGTAGCCGGGGGCACTGAAACGGTCCCGAGGGGACAGGAGGGTTTCGCTAAGTAAGGCGACGTCCACCTCATACTCCCGGAGGAGGTGGCGGATTGGGGCCACCTTACCGCGGACCCCCCGGACGTTCCAGTGGACAACTTTTAAGTGGACTGGGGCGTGGGAAGCCATTTAGAAATTAGGGAGGCAAAGAGGGTGGCCCCCTCAGGGAGGGCCTTCAAGAGGGTCTGTAGGATTTCTTCCCCGGCCAGGATTCTGTTAAAGACATCCATGGCCAGGGAGAGCAGGGCTTGTAAGAGCTGGGCCGTGGTCCTGGGGGACTCTCGGCGGCGGGAAGAAGGGGGGACACGAGGGGGCAAAATGGCGGTAGTGACCGCCGGATTTGCGGGCTCGGTAGAGAGCTCGGTCACCTCTGGTTTGGTGACCGGCGGGACGGTGCGTTTGGTGCGCGCAGGATGCGGGGGGCGAGAGGTGCGCTGCGGTAGTGGGGGGCCGATAGGATGGCCTCATCAGCCGGCGGGGCTACAACAACAGGGGGAAGGGGGAGGGCGAGGGGCTCGTACTCCGAGTCCGAGGCGGCATTCGATGTCGTGCCGGATTTGGCCCTCTTTTTGGTCCGGGTCCGGGTTCGTTTCCGCTGCTTCCGGGCCGAGGAGGGGGGGGGGCGGTGGATGCAGCGGGACGAGGGGTGGGGTCATTTGCCTCCGCCATTAGAGAAGTGGCGGAGGGTGGCGGCGGAGGGACCTCTCTTTCGGAGATTGTAGGGGCGTCACTCACCTGGTTGGTGCGCACCCGTTTCGTGGTCCGGGTTGTGCGGGTAGTAGAGCCCGCATGGCGGTTCCGAGACTCCCTGAGGAAGATCGGGCAGTTGCGGCTGTTTGCGGGGTGGGGCCCCTTGCAGTTAACGTAAGTGGGCGGGTCCGTAAGCGGTCGGGGGCAGTCGGCGGCGGCGTGCTCTTCGCCGCATCTGACACACGCCGGCTTCCGGTGGCAGTTCCGGCTAAAATGCCGAAACTGCTGGCAGCGGTGGCACTGGGCAGGGCCTTTCTTCCCACGCCAGGCTTCCACCCTGATGTCAGGCATATTTAAAATTTCTCTCACCTGGTAGATGCCTGGTACCAGGTTCGGGGTGTGCTTCAACAGGGCAAAGTAGGAGCAACCGGGACGGTCCCGTCTGGCAAGTATTCGGGACACGTGCTCAACTACAAAGCCCTTGGTGGAGAGATCCGCTGCTATCTCCTCGGTGGGCGTATTGATCGGGAGGCCGTGTATGCCTACCTTTAATCCTCGATCCTGGGGTAGCGCGTAAGAGTACCAGCTGACCTGAGCGGACTTGCTCAGGTCAGACAGGTACCGCTGCACACACCTGTACTCGTTCTCACTATGTGGGGAGAACTTTACCCCTAGTCCTAGCGGCTTCGCGTTCGGGGGGTGCCCCAGGAGGTCACTGAGGCGGCGGAAGTGGCCGATCCAGTCGTCCAGTTTCTCCACTATGAGTGGAGGGCACCTGGGGGCTGCTTTCGGCGGTTGTGGAGTCATTTTAGCGGGAGAGGCGGTAGTTACCGAGGTAGCCTCCATCGGCGAGGGGGCCCTCGAAGTGGAGGCCACAGGAGATCCGGTCGGTGCGGAGGCAGTGGTCGCTGCGGCGTAGGTAGCCGGGCGATCGGCGCGCTTGGCAGGCGGCGAGACGTCTGAAGACGTCTCCTGACGCTGCCGTTTTGTTACCTGAACGGGAGGGGCAGGGGGCGGTGGCATGATGCTCGACGAAGGGGCCGGTACCGGGGCCTTCGGAGCAGGAGCACTTACCTCTCTGCGGTCTTCTTCCGGCGGGGAGGCCGGCGAAGCGGAGAGGGCGGGCTGTGGGCTCGCTGCGGGTGGTGCAGGCGGAGGGCGCGGGGCGCTCACCTCCGCAGTGCGGCGCAAGGGGCGCGGCGGAGAGGCCGGACCCTTATCGGCTGAGCGGGTCGGGGGCTCAGACTCGCGGCGGGTCGCCGTCGGAAGGCATTGGGGCGGGGGGGTGTCAGCACACCCCCGCGAGAATGCCGAGGACGGCCCGGGGCGAGCGGTATCCGTTCCGCTCAAGATGGGCTCGGCGGCAGAGTGGTATGCGCGCTCGGACGTGCGCGAGCTGGACCTCGATGAGGGTCCGCTGCGCGACGCAACAGAGCTGGCGCGGGAGTGGCTGGGGCGGTCGCGGCTATGTGGCCGCGAACCACGGTCGGCCATGGTAGTCGTACAATAATGTACCGATGTACTAAGACATGGACATGTCACAAAGTCACGTACTGTTCACACAACAACACGGGACATAAATGTACATGTAAACAGGAACAAATAATAATAAAGTACTCACAACACAAAGGGTTTTCACACACAACGCAGGTACACTAAACACAACACTTATTCAGTGTCAAAGTAGTCACTAAAAGTGTACGTACTTGCACGGTTAAAAAGAGAGGCTGGCTCCCCGTGACCCGACGTTGGAAACGAGTTTCCAACGGGTGGCCAAAGGCAGTGCAACCCCTCAGCAAGGCGGCAATCCGCTCGCTATTCTTACGAATAACGAGAAGATTGACGATCGCGAATGGGGTATAACGGCACTGCACTTAGGGGCGGGTCGACACGAGCGTGGAGTGAGCGAGTCACTCGACACGATTCCGAGCGAGACGGCACTACCGCGGAGTGAGTGAGTCACTACGACGCGGATAGAACGGGACGACACGAAAACGCGGAGTAACTGAGAGAGCACTACCACACGCGAGAGACAGGACGATCCGCAAGGCGGCAATCCGCTCGTTATTCTTACGAATAACGAGAAGATTGACGATCGCTATTGGGGTAAAACGGCACTGCACTAGAGCGGGTCGGGACAAGGATCGTCCTGTCTCTCGCGTGTGGTAGTGCTATCTCGGTTGCTCCGCGTTCTCGTGCCGTCTCGCGTTATCCGCGTCGTAGTGACTCGCTCACTCCGCGGTAGTGCCGTCCCGCTCGGAACGCGTTGAGTGTCCCGCTCACTCCACGCTCGTGTCGACCCGCCCCTAAGTGCAGTGCCGTTATACCCCATTCGCGATCGTCAATCTTCTCGTTATTCGTAAGAATAGCGAGCGGATTGCCGCCTTGCTGAGGGGTTGCACTGCCTTTGACCTTCCGTTGGAAACTTGTTTCCAACGTCGGGTCACGGGGAGACAGCCTCTCTTTTTCCACCGTGCAAGTACGTACACTTATAGTGACTACTTAGACACTGAATACGTGTTGTGTGTTTAGTGTTACCTGTGTTGTGTGAAGACCTATCGTGTGACTGTGAGTACTTTATTATTAATTGTTTTGAATACGTGCACATTTATGCTAGTGTCGTCATTATAGACATTGCAAGCATGTCCCTAAAATACGGTGGACGCTAATCTAGTGCCCCGACACCATGGCCGACCGTGGTTCACGGCCACATAGCCGTGACCGCCCCAGCCACTCCCGCGCCAGCTCCGGTGCGTCGCGTAGCGCCACCTCATCGAGGTCGAGCTCGCGTACGTCCGAGCGCGCGTACCTCTCCGCCACCGAGCCCAGCTTGAGCGGCAAGGATACCGCTCGCCCCAGGCCGTCTTCGGCATTCTCGCGGGGGTGTACTGACACCCCCCCGCCCCAATGCCTTCCGACGGCGACCCGCCGCGAGTCTGGGCCCCCGCACCGCCCAGCCGATAAGGGTTCGGCCTCTCCACCGCGCCCTATGCGCCGAACCGAGGAGGTGAGCGCCCCGCGCCCACCGCCTACACCATCTACAGCGAGCCCACAGCTCGCCCTCCCCTCGCCGGCCTCTCCGCCCGAAGAGGATCAAAGAGGGGTGAGTGTGCCTGCTCCGAGGGCCCCAGTACCGGCTCCCTCGTCGAGCACCATGCCCCCGCCCCCCGCCCCGCCCGTGCAGGTAACCAAGAGACAGCGACAGGAGGTGTCCTCTGATGTCTCGCCGCCTGCCAAACGCGCTGACCGCCCGGCCACCTACGCAGCAGCGACCACTGCTGCCCCCACCGGAACTCCACCGGCCCCAACCTCGAGGGCCGCATCGCCGATGGACATAACCACGGTAACAACCGCGGCACCATCGCGGAATGTGACTTCGCCACCGCCTCCCCCCGCACCCCGCTGCCCGCCACTCATCGTGGAAAAGCTGGAGGACTGGGTGAGGCATTTCATCAACCTTGCGGAGCTCCTCGGCCACCCCCCCAACGCGAAGCCGCTGGGACTAGGGGTCAAATTCACCCCTGGAGGGGAAAAAGAATACCGTGTCGTCCAAAAATACCTGGACGACCTGAGCAATACCGAACAAGTAAGTTGGTATTCCTATGCACTACCGCAGGACCGTGGACTTAAGGTAGGCATCCGCGGCCTACCGGTCAACACCCCCACCGATGCCATAGCCGCCGCGCTGGGAAAGCAGGGATACGAAGCAGAGTATGTGTCCCGGATCCTGGCTAGGAAGGACCGCCCCGGCTGCGTGTACTTCGTACTGCTGAAGCGTACCCCGGACCTGCTGCCCGGGATCTACAAATTGACGGAGCTGCTAAACATGCCAGGTATTAGGGTGGAAGCCTGGCGTGGTAAGGACGGCCCCGCCCAATGCCACCGCTGCCAGCAGTTCCGGCACTCTAGCCGGAACTGCCATCGTAGGCTGGCGTGCGTCAGGTGCGGCGAAGAGCACCGCGCAGCTGACTGCCCCCGCCCACACACCGAGCAGCCCACCTGCATCAATTGCCAAGGGGCCCACCCGGCAAATAGTAAACTCTGCCCGGTTTATAAACGGGAGTCCCGGAACCGCCGTGCAGGACCTACTGCCCGCACCTATCGTGCCCCCCGAGTAAGTCACGACCCTCCCATTACGGAGAAAGAGGTCCCCCCCCCACCGCCTACGGCCACATCCCTTATGGCCGAGGCTAACGCCCCCACCCCCCGTCCCGCGTCATCCACAGTCTCCACCCCTTCTGTTCGGAAGAAGAGGACTAGAGTAACGACGAAGAAGAAGGGCCCCAAGTCCGGAGCCACCTCTGCGGCAGTAACGGACTCGGAATACGAGCCCCTCGCGCTTCCGCTCCCTAAGGCCGATGCCACCTTGTCGGCCCCCCCCCTACCCCAGCGCGTCCCGCGCCTCCGCGCACCTCTCGTGCCTCGCGCAAGGTTCCGGCGGCCACTACAACTACCGAAGTGGCCGAGGTCGTTACCGAGCCTGCCAATCCAGCAGCAGCTGCCGCCACCCTGCCAGCAATCGCCCCACCGCCCTCTCAGCGTCGTCCCAGGAGAGAGGCCCCCGAGGCCCCTGAATCCACCGCCGAACTAATTCGCGCTCTCTTCTCCCTGGCCCTGGATATATTTTCCAAAATTCAGGCCGGGGAAGACATATTTACTACTCTTTTGTCGGCCCTCCCTGAAGGGGCCTCCCTCGCTACTAAATTAATAACCAAATGGCTTCCCACGCCCCATCCTCGTTAAGGATTATTCATTGGAACGTCCGAGGGGTTCGCGGAAAAATGGCTCCGATCCGTCATCTCCTCAGGGAACAGGAGATTGACATCGCGCTCTTAAGCGAAACCCATCTCTCCCCCTCGGACCGATTTCATGCTCCTGGGTACATCTTATACCGCCAGGACTATCTCGGCGGAGCGATAGCGTGTAGAGGCCTTGCTGTCTTGGTCGGCAGGAGGATCCTCCACCAACTCCTCCCAACCCCCTCGGTGTCTTCCCTTTATGCGCTGGGCATCGAAGTGGCACTCGGCACCCACCGCACCCGCATATTCGCGTGCTACAAGCCCCCGGGGTCACATTTATATATCTCCGACATCCACAGGCTCATATCAGATGAGCCGACTGTGATTGCCGTAGATCTAAATTGTAAGCACCCCGAGTGGGGCTCCCGCGCGCCAAACGCGGACGGCAGACGACTGCTTGCCGACTCCGTACGAGTTGGGTACACGGTGGTGGGTACTTACACCCCCACCCACTACCCTGAGAGCCCCTCGTATTCCCCTGACGTCCTGGACGTGGCAATCGTCCATCGCATCGCAGGCGACCTTCACCAGGAGGTACTCGACGTGGCTCATGGCTCCGACCATCTCCCGGTCCTGGCCACCATCCGAGCCTCCCCGGTTAGTGTCCCTCCCCTCCCCTCATACCCAGTCCGAGATTGGGACGCCTTTTCCTTGCAGCTGCACGAGAACACTCCAAATTTCCCGGTGAACTCTGCTGAAACCGTCGAAGCCATGACGGAGCAGCTCACCGGGGCGATTGCAGCTGCAATGGATGCGGCTACCCAGCCGCCCACCCACCGCCAATACATGCGGCCTCCGTTACCTCGCCACTTAGCGAACCTGATCGCCGACAAGAGGCGCCTGCGACGACGATGGCAACTCACCCGATGCCCAGCGTTGAAGACGCAGCTCAACCGCCTCACCGCTGAGGTAAGATCTAAGTTAGAGCTCCTCAGTGCGGAAAACTGGACCCGACGCATCCAGGAGGCGGGTGAGGACTGGCCCTCCCTACACCGTTTTTGCCGCAGTCTTACCAGAGCCACTGCCCCTGTTTACCCCCTGCTCCACCCGGATGGTAATTTAAGGTACCGTGCAGAGGATAGAGCAGAGATTCATGCTGAACACCTCGAGCGCCAATTTTCACCACTGCCAACGACCGCAACGGACCACGCCCGAACGGTCTCCGAGGAGGTAAAGGTATTCCTACTCTCTCCCTCCTCCCCCCCCCCCCCCCCTCCTTCTCCTTCTCTCCGAGGGAAGTGCAGAAGGTGATCGCACGCCTTAAACCCAAGAAGGCCCCCGGAGCAGTTGGTATTCCCAACTCTGCCCTTCGTCATCTCCCCTTCAGGACGGTGGCCGCCCTGACCCGTCTGTTCAACGGAATCGTCAGGACCGGACACTTTCCCACCACCTGGAAATTGGGGATAATAACCACCATCCCCAAACCCCATAAGAACCTGAGAAGGGCAGAGGGCTACCGCCCCATTACCCTCCTCTCAACCATTTCAAAAACCTTTGAAGTCCTTCTCCTCAAGCACCTTGCTCCCCACCTCCCTCCTCGCAAGGACCAATTCGGCTTCCGGTCGGAGCTGAGCACCACTCTCCAGCTGGTAAGGGTCATCCACCACTTGTCCGTTGCGGCCAACAAGAAAGAATCCTCGGTCGCAGTCTTTCTCGACATGGAAAAGGCGTTCGACTGTGTTTGGCATGAAGGTCTGCTCTTCAAGCTCATCCGAGCCAACGTCCCACCCCCTCTGGTAAGACTCATGGCATCTTTTCTTTCCGACCGCACCTTCAGGGTGCGTGTCGACGGCGTTCTTTCCAGCGAGCGTCCCATCACCGCCGGCGTACCTCAAGGCAGCGTGCTCTCGCCAAGCCTGTATAATTTTTACGCCAGCGACGTGCCAAAGGACCCGGGTACCACCGCAGCGCTATACGCCGATGACACGGCGTTCATCACCAGCTCGCTAACACCCGATCACGCCGCCCTGAAGCTTCAGAGGACGCTGGACCTTCTCCCTGACTGGCTGAGCAACTGGCGACTGTCTGTGAATGCAGGTAAGTCCCAGGCGCTCGCCGTCACCACGAGAACGGGATTCCCAGCTCCTCTGAAGATCGGAGACGCCGAGATACCATGGGGAAGAACGGCGAAATATCTAGGTGTCATCATAGATCGCCGTCTCTCCATGGTCGCCCAACGCCAGCACGCAGTGGCGAAGGCCAAATCGGCCACCGCGCAACTGCACTCCGCCTTCTCTTCACCTCAGATCGCCCTCAACATGCGGACGGCCTTGTATAATACTTACATTAGGTCCCGCCTCACCTACGCAGCACCTGCGTGGCATCATCTGCTCTCTGCACCCCAGAAGAGGACGCTGCAGAGAGCCCAGAACCGGGTGCTGCGCTACATTGCGGGCGCCCCCTGGTACGTCCGCAACTCCACCATCGAGATGGGATGGGATGGGATGGGATGGGATTACATGGGATCTTAGGATGGAGAGCGTGGAGGCCTTCGTGGCCCGACTCGCCAGCAACATGTTCGCGCGAGCGGATGCCTCGCGTCTTGTCGAGCTGACCGACTTGGCGCCGTGGCACGCCCGCCCGCCCGACCGCCACATCCTGCCGAGGGACGCTGTCCCGCCGGCAGCCCCATCGGACCCCCGCCACCCCCGAAGAGGAGGAGCCCGGGCGCAATGATGTGCCCCCCCCACCCCAGAAGAGGAGGAGTCCAGGCGCAATGGCGCGCCCGAACACCGCCCTCGAAGAGGAGGAGTCCCGGCGCAATGACATGCGCCACACCGAGGCGCCTGTACAGGCGCTCCACCTTCGCGGGATCACAATCCCCCCCCGCTCCTTTCCCTACACCGGTAGAAACCTAAACCTGCCGGTGTAAACTTCAACAAATCGTCTGGGGCCTGTCGGAGTGGCAGCCCTCTTGCCACCCCGTCGCCTCCTTGACGCACCTTCCCCCTGACAAATAAAGTCGGGGCCCGGAAGTCTTTCCCCTTCGACTTCCCCCCTTTCCCCAGGTCGTTCGCGTCCGCGGTCCGGTAAACGCGGCGCGTGAGGGAGTGGAACCACACACGTTTCCCGGCCCCCGGGTCGGGACCCCCACGCGCCGCTTGGAGCCGACCGCCGGTTTCGGTTGGGCCTGGATTGGCATGACGACACTCCCTTGTTTTGTTGGCTGCCCCCCCACGGGTTTCCCCCGCGTTCTGCCGCGGGGGGTCTTCCCAAAAAAACTTGACTCTTTGCGCCCAGTACTCGTACTGGGCGCGTCATCCCAATTAGAGGGGCTATGCCCCTGACGTTGGTAATCCGCCAAGGCCCTTTTCAGGGGCCCGGCGTCGAGCTGAGAAGAGTCTCCTTCTCTCAAAGCGGGTCGGCACGAGCGTGGAGTGAGTGAGTCACTCGACACGATTCCGAGCGAGACGGCACTACCGCGGAGTGAGCGAGTCACTGCGACGCGGATAGAACAGGACGGCACGAAAACGCGGAGTAACAGGGAGAGCACTACCACACGCGAGAGACAGGACGATCCTGTCTGTATTTCGCCATGGGTCGATCGTAAATATGCCATTTCAAAGACAATGTTTCCTGGCTTATTATATACGCGGGTGGATTTCAAACGCTAGCTAGAAATAAAATAATGGTATACGTTACTGCGATGATATGTAAATTGTAGCAATTTAAATGAGCAAAAAATTTTGATGTAAAAAGTTACCGCTGTTTTAGGTGCAGTTAGGGCAAGTTTTATTTACTCGAACAATGAAATGCGCCTCGAGGGTGGCGCGTGCTGCGGGCGGCCAGCGGTTGCCTAATATGTTATTATGTGAAATAAAACCGGCCAGTTCTCAGACTAACGACTTGTCCATACCGCACAAATTACCTTATCACTGTGGCGTGTGCGCGCGGCCTTAATTAAAATATATTACCGCCATTTAAAAATCTTGCTTTCTTTGTACCCATTCTTTCATTCTTAATGCATTTTTATAATTTAGTATTATTAGTGAAGTACCACCACCCGGCCTTCATTATGTCCCCGACTCAGTTTCCTGTTCCTAAGAGTAGAATTAGTTAGAGAGTAAGGTTTTAATGAACAAGAGGAACGTCATTTATTATTTTCATTAAATTAGATGCATTAAAATGAACTATGATATTTTGCAATTTCACTAAAATCATTCTTAATTTTTTTATTGTTTAGATGTTAATTTTTTTAACTTTCTATATGTAAACGTATATATTTCGTGTACCTAGTACCTACCTTTAAATATTGAAGTGCGATAATATCATTAAATATTATCTGGTTTTGCATCGGCTGCAATACTTCGTTTCCAATTCGATTTTAGTAGCCCTTAAAGCCTTAGGGAATTGTAAATTTATTACCTTTAAGCTCAGCATCATGAAATATACAATAGAGGGAGCCAATTGCTGTTCGATAAACGAGCCACTTTGATCAATAATATTCATAAGTAAGTATATTTTATCTTATTGGATGTCTTGTGATGTCTTGTGTATGTGACATAAAATCGATTATTCCTGTTTTAAATATTATGTAAAATACGTCTTCCCTTATCTATCCATATACTATTATAAACAGGAAAGGATTATGTGTTTTTTTGTTTGAATTGAATAGGCTCGGAATGTACAGGACCGATTTTGATGAGATTTGGCACACTTATAAAGTAAACCACGGAGAAGAATACTTTTTTTCGCGTTAAAATGTACGATTACCCCGGGATTTCATTTGCACGCATGAAGCGGGCAACATCTGCTTTCCTATAAACTAGTGCTGCGGCAATATCAGTGCATTTATTCAACAAGTTCGCCGGAGGAGCATATCAGGATTGTAAACATTTTGCTTTACGCAAACTTCGCTTTGGCAAAGGCGAGTAAATAGCACTAGATTATAAAACTCCAATATTCTCGTTACTATCGTGCCAAAAAATTGAGCATGAGTACGAAAACTATGAATGAAGCTTATAGGAATATTAACGAAATATTAAGATCAAAGTAAAATATAAAATATGCACTTTATCTCATCTAACCTAATAATCTAATTGACTTACCTATTACCTAACCTATTTAAGTAATAGTACCTGGGTAACCGAGCTTTACTCGGGGTTCTGATTGTAGAGAGCTACGACGTCTTGGTTTTTACATATCCTTCTTATGCTTGAGTGGTGATAATAATAATACAGCAACAATTCTTATATTCTCCTTTATTGGTGCTTACGAGAGACGCTTAACACATATACGTATTACATATGAGATAAGCCTAACACAGATACGTCTACGCTATAGATAGCCTTTTGGCTAACTAAAATAAAGTAACTAAATAGGCTGTACCTGTGACATCTGTCAATATGACATTGACATTTATATTTTATAATACTGCTGACATTATGCAACACTGATAAATAAAAAAATTATCACAAAAATATTTTTTGACCGAGTTTCGAATCAACCTACATTCCGAATTATGAAACAAAGCAAAAATTATACATAAGCTTACCAAATTGCCAATCGGACTGAAATAATTGAGTCGAAATTATTGATATATTAATGCACGACGTAAGAAAATATATATAGCTTAAAAATGCGCAGTTTCTCAGGGATCTATTATCTCCCCCAAAACGCCCTGCATACTAAATTTCATGGTAATACTTGCAGCTGTTTCCGAGATTCCGATTATATATTTACAAGATTAGCTCGAAGTATAAGACATGTAACACGTAATTTATGACTGGTAATGGGATAAACGTGAACCGTAAACGTAAACCCATTGGTGATTAACGCCCGAAATTAATAACGTATCTAAAATCTTAGATTCACGTCAATCTTAGATTTTTAAACAAAAATTGACGTAAGTTGATGTGAAGTTAATCCTAAGATCGATCAAATGTATTGAAATCATGATCACAGATAGCTAAAATGAGATTAATATTGATTATTAATTTCGGGCGTAGGACAACTTAGCCAGATTTATGCGCCTTAATTTATTTCAATTGTTCTACAAATCTCCCAAAGCTAACACTGCGACAATATTTAGTCCCGTTCGGGTAATTCAATATTCGTATGTGTAAACAGTTGGAGTGTCGAACTGAGACATTTCAAATAAGGGAATGTGTTCGACAGCACTGTCACGTTCAGATGGCGTGTTGGGGCGCAATTTGCTCCGGCGCGCCGCCTACTGTAATAACGACTTCCGTACCCCGTCGCGGCGCCTCCTCAAATTGGTCGCTTATCACCAATCTACCGTCTAGAATCACATATCAGTTGGACCGCTCACAATTTGTCAATTCCGATTATATATTTTATTCCCGGTGCAGATGCAGAATTTTTAGCACTTTATGCGACGAAACTGTGTAATATTTTTCATTTGTAGTGTATTTTTAATTTGATGCATTGACCAATGAACCAATAACGGCCTAAGAGAAAGTGAACTTGTGTTAGGAAATATAAATTATTAATAATGTTAGTAAGCAAGGTTTAGTTCACATCGTGACGAAAAAAGCTATTCAAAATTGAACTTTGTTCACTACACTAAAAGATACACGTATGACATAAGTCATACACTGCACATGCGTTGTGCAGCGCGGCGCAACTTGACATTCGAACTCTCACAATGTAACGTGTATCTCCTTGTGTAATTAGTTAGGTTAAATTTTGAATAGCTATAATAGCTATCTTAAAAATGCAGTACTTTGTCGCGTATCGTTTCAGTGTCAATTAACCCTAAATCATTAACTATCGTTACCATGTAAATAACAGTAATATAAAATGTATATTTATTATTTGATTAAACCGACTTCCAAAGTAAAAATGCAACAAAATACAACACACGTTCAAGTTGGCTGGTACCGACTTCAAAATTTTGAAGATTCAGTAGAGAAACGGTTAAAATTTCAGCCAAATTTAAAAGAGGAACTATTTAAAAATAAGTTTTATTTCTTACTTTTTTTAAGTTGGTTTAATTTTTTGTTTAAAAATACTAATAATTTTTCCCTTTTTAGTTTGTTAAATTATTATTAACACATTTTAAGAATGTTTAAAATAAACTATTGAATGTATAATTGAATACGCGCCAGGCTTCCATTAGGTATTGTATATAAGATAATGATGATTATTACTTTAATTGACAAAGTGGCTTATACTTGCAGTTCTTTAAGCAACGCCGAAATCCCCAACGCCGTAGTATATGCTTGGGTTACTTCAGAAAAAGGTGAAATCACTATATTATGTGTCCATATAAATTCTGAGGAGTTCCCTCGACTCCTCATGGATCCCATCATCAGGTCACCACTTTTGTGATAACGGGACCAACTTCAAAGTATACCCTTTACATAAAAAAAAAGAATTTTGAAAATCGGACAACAGACGGCGGAGTTATCGTTGAAAATACAAAAATAAATACATACAGCCGAACATATAACCGCCTCCTTTTTTTGGAAGTCGGTAAAAAATGATCACACTTACTTTAACTAACTAAAGTTAAAAATTATGTGCACATTCACTTCTATTATTTTAAGTTTATTTATTCGAGCAATAACAACCCTAGGCCTAAAGAAATTGATACTGCCTTTATTGTTTACCTTGAATTTGTCCCTATAAAGAGAGTTATTTTCAGGCCAAAAATTTAATATTGTTGTTTAATAAAAGGCACAAGTTTTGTATCGCTCCCTATAGTCCATTTTTGACGATAAACAATAAACATATTAACTAAGCACTCGATAACGGTTTGTATGAGGCTTTCTATAAGAAGACATGTACGAAGTAGAAATACCTAGAAAGGTTATTTTTATTGCTATAAATAAAAAAATATAGTTAAAAAAAAACTAAAAAAACACGCTTTTATAGAAAATCTAACAAAAAATAAAAAATTAAATTTAATAAATTTGGATTAAGAATAGTGTAAATAAAAAATAAATGTTTATTATTGTAAAAAAGCGTAGGGTGCAGTGTCTTCACCTGTAAGTTTGTTTGTATGTAACCGATTCTAGTGGATTTGATTTTGATCCACTTCAAACGATCAGATTTCGTTTAAAGTGATTTTTAAGATATTATCAAAGTGAAGATCCTTCTCATATCTGCCAATAAAATGTTTATAACTATTAATTCTATGCACCCCACGCTTTTTACAATAATAAACATTTATTTTTCATTTACACTATTCTTAATCCAAATTTATTAAATTTTATTTTTTATTTTATAACTAGTTACATTTTCTATAAAAGCCTGTTTTTTTAGTTTTTTTAAACTATAATTTATTTTTTGCTTTTTAGTACGATTTGCCAAAGAGTAAGCCTGGAACTGCACGCATGCGTAGTTCGCGCACTAGTTCTATCTCTCTTGCTCTCATGCAAAGGATGCAGAAAGAAATTGATGAATCCTGGCGAATTTAATCAGAATAATCGGATATTTTAATCTAATTATTGCATTGTCATCGGTCTTTGACAGGTGTGCAAAGTTTGAATTAAATCTGATCGTTCAGAGTAGGAAAAAATCGAGCCCAAAGGAGTCGGTTACAAAACAAGCAAGCTAGCAAGCAAACATACAGGTAAATCTAATAAAAGCGTTATAACGCTTAATAAATAAAGGTAAATATATTCAATATAATTAAATAATTATATTGTAATATATATTCAATATATAAAGGTACGTTTATACACAAAAAGTTCTAAGCAACATGTTTAGTTTCCAAGTTTTAAACGATTTTAACTACAAATAAACCAAAAAAATGCTGACGAATAATTGATCAAAGCAATAAAATTTTGTTTAAATGCACAGATATAATATTAATAATAAACAAAAGTTAAAGTTCAAAGAAAATTTGACTTTTCATGTTTTACAAACTTATTTAAGATATTTTTTTATAATTTAATACAAAGTGTGGTTGCCTCTCTTATATAAAACTTGTCAGAAAGGATTTTGATTAATATCATTTATACCATTATATATATAAAAGGCAAAGCTGATTGACTGATGTATCAACACACAGGCCAAACCCTTAGGGCTAGAAATTTGAAATTTTGCACACGTATTACTCATATGACGTAGGCATCCACTAAGAAAGGATTTTTCAAAATTCAACCCCCAAGCGGGTAAAATAGGGGATGAAAGCTTAACCTTGAACGTGAAACCTCATTTCACGCGGGCGAAGCAATTAATGCTAGTTTATGATGACCCTGCCGCATTCGGTCCAAATGGAGTTGTTTGGTTGTCGACACTCTCTCTCACGTCTCTAGGTTCTTCATGACACGTATTTACTAATAGATTATCCTATACGTGCTCAAGGTATCAGGTTTTACATTTCTAAGGACCCTTAGATTCTCCGAGATGTGTGTGAAGACGATGCATAAGCATCAGCGTAAAATCTGAGCCAATATTTTGTCCAAGTGGGTGAACATAAGGCCAAAGAACATATTAAACGTATACGACAATAAATAAGTTGATCTGTCAAAGAAAACACATGAGATCATGTAATAAGTATTACTTTTGTTACATATGTACCCCCTATGTAATATGGACTTAGAACCGAATTGCCGAATACTCGTACCATTATGTGGGAATCATCATCATCGGTCAGTCGCAGTCGAACATGCTGTTGGACTATTAACATATAACATATAACATATAATAATTGAAGCCGCCTCTTGGACTATAAAGAAAATACATGTCGTGTAATTTCTTCATAAATTACGAAAGAAATCGTCATATACTGGAAATGCTGTCGCCGCATCATCGCGGTGGTCCCAACTCCGTGGGACCGTGAATTTGGAGTTAAGTTAGACACTTCAGATCTTACATCGGTCAAAGTCGGTAGTCTTAATTTAGTTATGATTCTTGAGTTTAGATCCAACATAGATCTGATTCATTTTAGTTAAGTTTAAATGTAAAAATAGTTTGTAATTTTTGTAATTTTTGGAACTTCCGATAGAGAACACTATAAGTCCTTTTGTTTTAACTAAAACAAAACACTATCGAAACGTTTTTATTAAAAAACTGGCCAAGTGCAAGTCAGACTCGCTCAAGGAAGGTCCCGTATCAAAAATCACGCTTGTTGTATGCCGATATATCCCATACAACAAGCGTGATTTTGGTACGGGAATATTTATTTTATCGATTTTTTAAGTATTTGTCGTTATAGCGGCAACAGAAATACATCATCTGCGAAAATTTTAACTGTCTAGCTGTCACGGATCATGAGATGTAGCCTGGCGACAGACAGACGGACGGACAGTAGAGTCTTCTGTCTTAGTAACTGGGTCCTGTTGTTACCCTTTTAGGGTACCCCCTTTGGGTACCTTAAAAGATCGGTCATTATATAAAGCTTCCTAAAACAGAAAAAAATGTATAGATCATTTAAACAAACTGCATGTTATATATGATATTATATAACATGCAGTTTGTGTAAATGATGCGTGTTACTTACACTTTTTTTTAAGTTTGCTTTGAATTGAAAACTTTAAAAAATGTATACGTGTAGGTAAAACATGGCTATATTTTCAGCTTCATCTATGAGTAAACACTAAACATAAATCAAAACTGTAGTATTTTAAAACATCTTAAACATAATTTATAGATGTAACATTATACGTACATACATTTCGAGAATTTATGTTAGGAGCCAAAAACTTTGGTTTGCACCTACATTACTAACGCCTGCTCTAACTTACTACTTTATTGCTTCTACCGATATTATTTTAAGGAGCATAACATTTATTTCTCGTATTTCTTGGAAAAGATATCCCGTGGGCTCATATACCACTTAGCTCTGAATGAGTTTGCGTTCGTAATAAATATCTTCTAGAAGTATTTGGTTTTAAAATGTACCTATTTTGCGGTTCAAATCGAGCTGTCGCTTTGGTTTACGACCATACACTCTCTCGAGTAATAAATGTAAATTATTGTGGCAAAATTAAATAAACATGTCGACGTCTAAGCAGAACGTGTTAAAATAAAATATTCCGATGAAAGCAACACTAGTTATAAAATTTTAAACTCGTGCGTATCGGGCTCGCGTGCCCACGTAGTATTTTATTTCGTTAACTTTTCGGATGAGCATGTCTACGAGTACAACTTACGATTTTCGAAAGAACGCCACGTAATTAATTATGTTAAAATCATACTTTTAAAATCTTTTATTACATACTCGTACCTGGGTAACCGAGATTTGCACGGAGTTCTGATAAATAATAAAAAAAAAGAATCACAAATGAATGACCTGATCTGACCGGGATTCGAACCCACCACATTCCGAATTTTAGAACGAATAATTTATTTTTATATACGCATGCCAAGCTGCCGATTGGGCTAACATAATAGAGTTGTTGCACGACGAAAGAAAAAAACATATTATATAGCTTGAAAATGCGCAGTTTCCCAAGACCTAAGCTAGATTGATTTTTCTACCCCAAAACTCCTTGCATACTAAATTTCATGATAATACTTGCAGCCATTTTCGAGAAACCTATTATATATTAAATACAACATACTGAAACCTTAACAAATATGTACCATATTACATTATTGTACGCGCCCCACCATCTAAAATATTCATTAAATCATTACTTGTTTTATTTAGCTTTATTTGTTATTATTACAATATTTAATTGTGGTTTTATTAATGTTGTATCTCCCTATAATAACTTTGTTTTTACTGATTCCTGTCTATATTAAGTTTTTAACATTGATCCTAGAGAAAAACTGAAGAACAGTTTTGTAGGTTTTACTAACTTAACTTTGTGTTAAGTGGTATGAAATAAAAAATAATCATTTTGGGCCTTCGTCAATATCGCATTTTTACAAATTAAATTTTAAAATTGATGAATAGAGATAAGTACATAAATCTAAAAGAAATAGATATTTCGGTTAATGCGATTGAAAATTAAAATAAAACAAAAAATATTGCCCAACTCTTTTTCGCAAAACGATTTGCTACGTCACAAGTTTCTACCGCCATACATTTTTAAATTACAAAATATGCATAGCGGGTGCAACTCGTGACGTCACAGGCGGTTCTATCGCTCTCTTTCTTATTGTAAATTTAATTTGTTTGTATCTTCGTTATTTGTGAAGATTCACAAAAATGGGTTTTAGATTGTTTATTAACATGTTGTCTGACGAAATTTTTTTTTAGGCAACATGCCTATCACCACGGATCAATTGCCCCGACCTAATCAACTACAACCGCAGCACGGTGCGGCAAGTAAATCAACTCGCGAATTTCTTTAACATTTACGTAATATGCCATGGGATGAGACGAACTATATTGGAATTAGATTGACGGACTTGTGCTTAATTAATAATAATAAATACTTGCGTAGGCTGTAGCCACCAGAAATTTTAGGCAAGCATGGTTCCAGCTTATTTTTAGTTGGCGCGACACGCAAGGTTAGTTAAGGTTGACATTCCAACTAGTTAACTTTGATTTGGAAATAAAAAAGTTATTGACGTTGTTCATGAATCATGATTATACCTTCGGGGTTATTATAGGACTTTTTATTGGCCTGTAGTTTATTGTTTCACTAAACACCGTGTATTTTGCGTGAGACGTGTAGGAATTAAAATATTTAGGGAGCTCACGCATTTATGTATTTAGATTTTTTGTAATTAGGTGAAATAATTGAACATATTGGAATTGGTTAAATTAGTATCAAAGAGAGATTACGATAAGGAAATAATATATTATTCCAACATAATATTCATTCACGGCAGGAGAACACGGAAGTAGGTAGGTTATTATACGGGGTTAACGAATCTGGTTAAAGGTTGACCATCGGTTAACCTTTGCCACAGCTTTCAATGAAGGTTTATTCTGACTTTTTCAGAACGTTTGTGTCACATACTTCGAGGAAACTTAATTTAGCTTAAGAATGTGCCCCTGTGATAATTATTATTTTCTTAGATGTCATTAAGTTAACTTTTTACTTATATTTGGTAGGTTTTATTATTTTGAACATAGCGCTTGCTTTTAGAAAAATGATACAATATTATGTACGAGGGCTGATTGATAAGTTTCCGAAACGACAAAGAAAAACTTCAAAAATCTATTTAAAATAACTAATTAACATAAATTTATTTCTCAACGTAGTTTCCTTCTATCTCGATGCATTTAGTTCAGCGCTTCTCCAATGCCGTTACACCAGTTTGATAAAATGTTTTCTCCAACCCCTCAAAATACTCGTCCACGGCAACAATGACTTCTTCATTTGATGAAAATCTCTGGCCACTTAACCATTCCTTCAGGTTTGGGAATAAGTGGAAGTCGCACGGGGCCAGATCCGGGGAATAGGGTGGATGTGGTAGCAATTCGAACCGCAATTCATGGAGTTTGGCGACTGCAACCATTGACGTGTGTGCAGGTGCGTTGTCATGGTGGAACAAAAGTTTTATCTTGGCCAAATGTGGTCGTTTCTTCTGGATTTCTTCACTTAATTTTTGCAGTAAGCTTGCGTAGTACTCTCCATTTATTGTTTTTCCTTTTTGCAGATAATCCACTAAACTAATCCCTCGAGCATCCCAAAAAACAGTCGCCATCACTTTGCCGGCCGACAAAATCGTTTTTGCTTTCTTCGGCGCAGGTTTTCCGCTCTCAGTCCACTGCTTAGATTGTTCTTTTGTCTCGGGAGTATAATGATGTATCCAGGTTTCATCGACTGTTACATAACGCCGCAAAAACTCATTAGGATCTCGGTTAAACAGCGCCAAACACTCCGATGAATCGTCCACTCGACGTTGCTTTTGGTCTACAGTGAGCAAACGCGGCACCCATCGCGCGCAAAGCTTTTTCATTCCCAAATGTTGGTGTAAAATATTAAAAATGCGTTCAGATGTAATGCTCACCATCTCTGCTATCTCTCGCAACTTGAAGCGCCGATCATTCAATACAATTTTGTGATTTTTTTTGATCATTTACGGATTCGTGACTTCATTTGGACGGCCAGACCTGTGGGCGTCTTCGCAGCTCTGTCTTCCACGTTTAAAATCAGTTACCCAGGTTTAAATTGTACTCAATGCAGGAGCAGAATTACCTAAAACACTGTCTAGCTTGGTTTTAATCTGGATTGCTGTTTTCTCTTTTAAAACGTAAAACTTTATCACCGCACGAATTTCGTTCCTTTCCATTGTTAAGAAAATTTACGACAGAGAAAGTTCTACGTCCTCTCAAACAAATTCCATCAGTTCGATTAAATTCAAATTTGGCGTTCTATTTTCAAAAAGATGCCAGAATATAATGTAATATTCCTTTTTTGCGTATCATTTTTTTAAGTTCGTCGTTTCGGCCAGTTATCAATCAGCCCAGGTACTCTCGAAATACAGTAAGTATAATAATACTAAGAATATATACTATATTTGTTGGTTGGTTCTATAAAAATATACTCTCATTTCGGTAATCCACTCTTTTCTTGCTTGTGTAGCCTGTAGGTAAAATATTATATAAGATAACTTACACATTTTTATTTACAATATAATGAGGTATTTCATTTAAAAACCTGTAGTGGATAATTGAGGAAAACTGCTGGAATATGAATGAGGAATAAACGAAAATCATCAAATTCTCAGGTAAAAGCTTAATGTGGGTATGTTATTAATATTTATTAGAGTAGCTTTTTCAGTACCACAACAGCGTATAACGTATAAAGGTACGGATTACAATACAAAAGTACACAGTAGCATGCATAACGAACGCACTCCTGTACTCCACAAAGCCATTGTGTGCTCGCTGGATGCATGACCTGACGCGGCTCTGGCGCTCAGCGCTGTCAATGTTCACGTTTAAAAAATATAATAATTATATTCATTGTTAATATGCAAATATTAAATATCCCCCTTACTAATAAAAAGATTTACAGAACGGATAACTTAAACAACGTTGCTGTCTTTGTCTGATGCGTTGGAAAAGTCACTTAACAGACAAAGACAGAAACGTTGTTTAAGTTATGTATTGTATAAATCTTTGTATTAGTAAGGGGGTTAAAATATAATGTTATTCTAGGTGACAAGGGTTTAATAAATGAATATTGCTAAATATACCTAACATGGAAAGTACAACGTTCGTAGGAACATTTTTTGCTGCTGTTAAATTTTATTTTTACAATTCTGTGTAGGTGAAAACCTATCGTATGTTTTTTTTTCTTTTCAAATTGTCTTTTCCGTTTGGCGATGTTTTTATACATACTTTTATATGTCTATCCAGTAAGGTTACTAACAATAGGTATGTAACCGAATCATACGCGTAATTATTTTGAAATAATAAAAATATATATTTCTGTCACCTTACGATTCTGGCCGTAATTATATATTATTTATATGTACAGGCTGACCTGAAATTCGATACATTCCTTTGAAAGACAGAAAGTAGACCTCATTTACAGTAATATTTTTCATGGCATCCCCTATCCGAAAGTTGATATTTACAAAGTTATTGAAATTTCAAATTTTTTTTCTTTATTTTCGACTTTTTGACTTTGACATGACGTATTTTTTAAAATGTTTGTCTTTTTAGTGATTTTTTTATGTATTTTAACCGTCAATGAGTCAAATATTTTTTTTAAGGAATAAATAGGGACAAACTAAGCGAGAATTTTTCATTATGAGACATGAAACAGAATTTTCTTTTAATAAAAATGCACATTTTTCTTAAAAACAGGTGATTTTCTTAAAAAAATGTATGATACAATGCGTACAAATACCTTAAATAACTTTCTTACCTCATAAGCTTCCAAAAAAGGTACAGATATGTACATAAAAATATGAACATGTAATAAACAAAGACAAAACAATCATCAGGTAACGTTATCTCAAGAATTACTCTACCTGAGGCGACCTTTTTTCAATTGTTTCCTTTGTTCAAACTTCGGGATGTTTCGGCTACTGTCGTCGCGGCCTTTTGTCAATGAGTTACCGACTGGCTTAGAGAGCAAATTTAGTAGCTAATATTAGTTTTAAGTCAACTGTTGCCGTGTACGGACGTATTGTTGCTTTAAACTACACCCTTACTTCTACTTGTGATTTTTTTGTATCGCGATGGCTGCTTTTGAGTACGATGAATACGCTCACATCTTGTTTTGTTACGGACTTTGTAATGGTAATGCTGCTGCTGCACGAAGAACATACGTTGAACGTTTTCCGAATCGACGAGTGCCAAACGTTAGAGTGTTTTCAACAACATTTCGACGATGACGATTGAGTCAATGGAAGGTGTGGTGTGTGTGAAGTACACACAGCGCGTCTACATCCATTTCACTACACACCTGTCCAAGCGTTGGAAGAGGGAGACCCGGTTAGAAGAATGGAATTCTGCCGTTTTATGATAAATGCAGACATGGAGGATCGCAATTTCTTCTCAAGAATATTGTGGACGGATGAATCGAAATTTGACCGTGACGGGATAAACAATTTCCACAACACACATTACTGGGCACCAAAAGGAGAAAACCCCAGGATGAAAAAAGAAAGGGCCCATCAAACCAGATTCAGTCTAAATGTCTGGATGGGTATAATTAATAATAATTTAGTTGGACCTCATTTTTTGCCTCAAAATTTAAATGGTGAAATGTACGAACATTTCCTAAGAGAGGAGATTACTGGTTTAATGGAAGATGTGCCAATGCAACTCGTAATATGATTTTCCAGCATGATGGTTGCCCGGCCCACTTCCGCCTCGGCGTACGCCAGTGGCTAGACCAAACGTTCCCACATCGCTGGATAGGTCGAGGCGGGCCAATTCCTTGGCCAGCACGGTGTCCCGATTTGACCCCGTGTGATTTTTATCTTTGGGGTCATATGAAGGCTTTGGTGTATACTACACCCATAACTACTATAGAGGAGCTGAGAAGCGGCATAAGAAATGCAGCAGAAGAAATCAAAACTAGTCTTACTACCAGAATAATCAAAACAGAGGTACGGAGAAGACTACGGGCCTGTATCAGAAACAGAGGTTCACATTTTGAACAAGACCTAAAGTAGAATATTTATTATTAAATTTAATTAAACATTGATGTATTTTAAACACAATAAACGTAATTAAATTCAAGTTTTTCCTTTTATTTTAACCGTATCGCAAATAAATCGATTTAGACATTATTTCATTTTACTTCTAATATGTTTACTACAACGTCATATTTTTATGTAGACATTTGCACCTTTTTGGAAAGCTAATGAGATAAGGAAGTTATTTAGAATATTTGTACGCATTGTATCATACATTTTTTTAAGAAAATCACCTGTTTTTAAGAAAAATGTGCATTTTTCTTAAAAGAAAATTCTGTTTCATGTCTCATATTGAAAAATTCTCGCTTAGTTTGTCCCTATTTATTCCTTAAAAATAATATTTGACTCATTGACGGTTAAAATACATAAAAAAATCACTAAAAAGACAAACGTTTTTAAAAATACGTCATGTCAAAGTCAAAAAGTCGAAAATAAAGAAAATTTTTTTGAAATTTCAATAACTTTGTAAATATCAACTTTCGGATAGGGGATGCCATGAAAAATATTACTGTAAATGAGGTCTACTTTCTGTCTTTCAGAGGAATGTATAGAATTTCAGGTCACCCTGTATATGATTCTTTTTTAAATACTTAAAATTTAGTTTTGAATATTTTTCAAATAACAGCACATTACAACTTAAATATACTTTAGGTTGCCGGGTCTCTGTCTGATATGCATGTTGCATATCAGACTGGATTTAGCGATGCAAAATTGTGCCGACGAAGTTTTAGTATCAGTTCGCGATAGCTTAAATAATATGTAGTCTACACGAGTGATGTCACTAGTGTAGCTGTGTGTGTGTGTGTGTAGAGCTCGGAATACATTAGGGGAATGAATATACCCTACGCTATTTCAGGCTACAATGAATGTGCTGTGATCCACTAGTTTCTTGGCCGAAAACAGCTCCTTGCAAGCTTTAGCAGAACTTTCCCAGGAGGGTCGGACGTTCATTTCTCGTAAAAAGATAAATTTAGAGCCTAGAGAAATCTAGATCTGGTGCAGGTGTACCTATATCGGGGGTATACTCGTATTATTAACTTGTTCCTTTAGTATCTATAAAATAGTCTAGTTGTCCAATTTTCATATAATTGCATGTGAATTTTCATATGAATTCATGACTCTATTGAATTTGAATTTAACAATGCAAATCTACCAGGTAATTATAGGATACGTGTGCCAATTTTGAATAAATAGTTAAGTAATAAAAGGAAATAAGATTTGTGATTTTCTAAATACAGCTGTATTACAAGTTCATTTCCTCGATATTCGGTTTTATTAGTTCTGGTGGCGTGACGGGTCCCCGCAACCTAGAATTAGAGGGCTATAGCAGGAAAATACCTAGTTCACCGTTGAAAATAATTAGAAGTGGAGTTCACTTAAATGTGATTATTGAACACGTATTTTCCCCTCATGTAGACTTTGGATTCCGTTTGACCATTAACATTATAACTTATAATCAGTTATTGTTAGCGGCGCAGTAGTTAGTGGGTCCCGGAACACGAACATCGGCTGAGAAAGTCGATTACAAAAAAATTCCTCATGTTAGGAAGGATTTTAATATGCGCAAAGTAATAATAATTATTATGGACGTATTTATTAAGCGCGAGTAATTCGAGTATGTATCTGTAGGAGTTCAGTATATCTGTCATCTTAGAGCCTTGTTAAGTTTGTGCTTTGTCGCGTGAATTTCTTCGAGCCGACACTAATATGAGATAAACGATTTCGTTAGGAATTTGCCTTTGGAATTTCTAGTTTTCTATATTCAATTACCAAAATATCTATCGTACAATTTGTCACAAACAAAGTCTATTTTGCCACGGTAGGAGTATCTCTAACTGTCTAAATTTTCAATCATTTCTACTTACGATAATGTCGTTTTTCTTTTAAAGTTATAATTTAAAATTATTTTATTAAATGTGTCAAACGGCATTATTTTTAACTGAAATTTTCGAACTAATTTGAAGTTGATTTTCCTGTGCTCTAAGTGTCTCAATAACGTTGTCTCAGTGGAGTCTAAAAATGCTGAATCGGGTAAACAAAATTATATTTTTTTATATTTTTATAGTTTTTACATTTTTATAAGCGACAGAAGACCTGCATACTTATTAAGTTTGGGGATTCCCGAGGGACATTACGCACTGTTATAATTATCTTCTCTTACTACATTTTTTCATTTAGAAGTGTAATAGATTTTTGTCTATAATATTATCTACTTTTTATCCTCAAGTGCAATTGACCACTATAGAGATTCTATAGAGAATTGTTATTTTAAGTAATTATTTTTGATATTTCTTAATTGGTTGTGCACGCCACGCTATAGTCAAATGGTGCGTCTGCGGGTGCGACAACATGCCAGTCCAGCCGAAGTATTATAGAAAATAAATCCGTAAATAAAAGGCGTCACCGATGGCGAAGATACTATTATATTTTATCTTAAGATGCCTGGTTATATTTCTGTAATAGTTTATACAAACTATGAACGTTCATAACCAGGCCTCTTAAGATAAAATATAATAGTATCTTCGACGTCTGTGACGCCATATATTCACGGATTTATTTTCTATAATACATAAGCAGTAGATCATATGCCCAAAATATCCATAATTGATTTTGCCAAACCTTACAAAGCGAGCGAAAGGCGATGGCCCAAAATTGACCCAGAGTCGACAGCAATTAAATGGTTGCTAATGTTTTCACTTTAAATCATGTAGGTGTAGTTTTTGGCGTCGAAATTGTAGGTATACTCGTGCGTATTAAGCCTAAAGTTAAATGTACGGAGGTGCGATATCTTGTGGAAGTTCCGTGATTATGGAGGCGGAAACAAAGCTACTTTACTCTAATCTATGCCTACACCTACTCACCTACAACAGCAACATAACTACATACTGTTACAGTTCTTACACCAATAAATACATCTACACCTACTATAACTTTAGATCTTGGTCTTGCTAATAACTTTTATACAGGGCGTATTTTTCCTTTGGCGTCATCAAATATTATTTAAAGTGAACCCATTGGCAAACATTTCATTGCTGTCGACGCTGGGGGTTTTTAGTGTAGGTTTCACACTAAACATACTATAAGGAAAATTCACAATAAACATACGATAATGTTTTATGTTAAGATAAAGATCTTAACATAAAACATTATAGTATGTATCTTCGCCGTTTGTGATGCCCCTAAGTTCTATATCATACGTAATCGTTTATTGCAATTTTGGGCCAGGGAATCCAGCGTAATTTGAGTAGTTCGGAAAACGTGTCCTCAAAGTAGTCCGGCAAACAGTCGCGGCTCATTGTCCGGAGTCCTGTTTGTCCACTCCCGGATACGTTCCCTTTCAATCATGGAAGTGACGTTTGATCAGGCCGCCATTCGAATTCACTGAAACAGATCCAATTCCAAATAGCTCGGTTTATACTAAGCTCTTGTTGCTTTGACATTGTCATAAAACACGGACCTAGTAGCTCCGTGTAGCATAATATTCATACGATTGACTCAATAAGATTCGAAATTATTGTTATTTATTTTAGTGGCTATAATAAATTTACAGTTTTAAGTGTTTTTCAATAATTTTAATTAATTAGTCATCCTTTTCATCATCCGGTCTCCTTTCAGATATCTGCATCCTCTAATTTCAGCTGACTTTCTTTTTTTCGTGAATATTAATTTTTTGTAACACGTATCTACTTGAAGAGGTTCCGATTTTTAATAAAATTAGGTGAGGTACTATAATGTTTATGTTTAGATAAAAAATCGCTTACTATCAGTTTGAACTATCACAGATGGCAAAGATACTATATAATAATCATATTACAGTGAATTATATAAGCAGCCATCTTAAGATAAAATATTTTAGCATCTTTGCCGTCTGTGATGACCTTAAGCCTCAATACATTATATAATTTTTATTATTATATAAAAAAATACACGACAAATGTTTCTATATCCCTAAGAATTTCACAGCGTTATGAATACATAAAATTATGACATAACCAAATTCCATGCATAGCGTCGAAACATTGTTTTGCTGTGAAAAGTTGGTACAAAAGGTTTCATGAGTTCCTTCATAAAACCAACAATATTGCCGGGGCCGGGGTAACAAGACAGGAGCGTTTCTCCCGAGCCCACCGCCGCCATTGTCTCGCTCGACAGACTTTAGGGGCTTGAACCCACCGCGTTAGGTGTGCATCATTGTTTAGCTTTCTTCACCTGCCAAGACGAATTTCATACAAAGCCGTCGCTCGTTTCTGCACTTGTGTTTGTTTTTGTTACATGCAATTGGAGGTTTCGAGTACACCGCGTTAGGGCCGCACATCTCCTTTGTAAATTCAAGTTCTTTTTCACTTTGTTTACTGTCGTTTCTATTAATAGCGGGTATGCGGCTTGTATTAGAACGCTAAACGAGTACCGGTGTAAGTATTTTAAAAACATGTAAAAAGATTAAGAAAGAAAGATATCAGATTAAAGATGATTATGGAGTTTAAGCTTTTATTTTTTTAATTTTAGAAGAAGTTCAACTCAGCTGTAAGAAGCGAACTGGGCGTGTACTGTGTGCTCTTTCCCTACTAAAATAATGAGGCAAACCACATCGATAAAATACGAGGTGGCAATACTATATATAATATATTTTTATAAATAAATGAATGTTTGATAACAAAGAGTTTTGTTCAATTTCAAAATGATTGAATCATTTTACACTGTACTACAAAATAGGCTTTGTATAGTCAGTTTTAAGGTGTTTCGCATTGTTTGCTACTCCTATGAAGTTCGTGTCTGATTTGCATTTTATAGAGTGTATTCGGTAAGGTTGCATAAGTTTAAACTCCATTTCTAAGTTAATGCTTTTACTGTTATAACTTATGACATAGTCAGGCAATGTACAATGTAACTAATTAGGCAATCACCAAATTGTCCTCAGTTACTAAATTTACCCCGAAATATATTTTAACAAGGATTGTAAAATGTGCTAGTATGTAAACGTTTTCAAAATATGTAAGTAGGTAAAGGATAAAAATGATCCAAATTTTATTTCATCACCATTATTCAACTATATTTAATTTTAAATACATTTTAACACAAAATAATAATTTGTGATAGTAATTAGTAAAATGCATTAATTTTACTTTCATTAAAAAAATCCATGTAGAATAGGCCGTAAGTATATTAAAAAATTAAAACACTGTAATTCATTGCAAAAATGCTGTTTTAAACTGACTGTTTAAATTTTCGCGCGAAATCGGACATACAGTTCCGATGACGTCACACCTGTCTGTAACTGGTCGCACCTGATTGCGGCTTTCACAATATATATACTTTTGCGTATTTTCTCAACTTGCAAGATATTTTCCTGTAAAAAATTAAAATTCAACAACTTTGGGTTATCATAATGATACCGCCAATGCTCCGATAAAAAGCCGCGTTGACTCAGGTTTATAACCTCAAATAAGTTGACATAACAGGAGTGACGTCAGTAAATTTTTAAAATTAAACGTATTTTTGTTAAAAATCAAAATTTTGTAAAATAAAAACAATGCAGCCCTTCTTTAATACTTTTTTTATGATTAAATTGTTAACATTTTATTCATAAAATTGATTATAAAGTTATAATACATTTGCATCTTCCCTATTAGAACTGTTTAGGCAATAAAACATATTGTTTTTTCACTTATAACTTGTTCAAGTATCATAAACTTAAAGTGATGACAAGTATTTTACAATTTATCCTATTACTATTATAAATATGAAAGTTTGTGACGATGGATGGATGGATGGATTGATGTTTGTGACGCCTTCACGTAAAAAGCACTGAACGGATTTTGATGAAATTTCGTTTCGTAGTAGGCTTTTGATAAACATATAGGTTACTTTTTATTTCGAAAATGTACTGTATTTCCCCAGAGCCGCGGGCAAAAGCTAGTTCACAATAATATGAATAATCGTGTTCCACACCCCACACTGCACCGCGCCGCGCTGCAGCCGGGCGGTAAAGTGACGCGAGGGAAATTCGCTTTCTTGTTGTGAATTTGCTCCTTGACCAGCCATGCGAGAGTTGTGCACTTTTTGCCGTCATTCTGATGTCCTGACTAGTGTACATTAATTTTATTCAAAAATGAAATATATGTTCGCTTTTGAATATTAAATATTTAAAATGCTGCTACTTTTAAGTTATATTTGTAATTCCTATATTATATAAAAATTAAGACACGCGTAATGATTAATGAAATAAAAATATCAAATTTTTAAATTGGACAAGGCTATCAAAGGGAATGCTTTTTTATTAACGAATATTTTTTCTATAATTCGTAATACAATCTTTAAATCAGGCTTTTAATTGTTATGCGTTCACAAAACACTAAAAATGGTTGTCTGTTAAGTCGGTTTACGGACGATAATTTTACGTGACAACGTCATCACAAGACGAATGCTTAGGCCGATCGTGCCTCTCTATCGTTTGTTCCGCGCTCTCACTTGCACGCTCGGCTCAGGCGGAACGTGACGATCAGGCGGAACGTGATAATTTTTCGTGCGTGCAGCCGGCGTTCATCGATTTATAAGACATTATCACGTCAAAATATTTCGTAATCGTCTCACGAAAGTAAAGTAATAGCACCAGAGAAATCTATCTAAAATTTAAGTATTTTGGTGTTTGCTACATCCTGCCGTTTGTATCTGAGTGCTACGATATCTGCTACGTAACGCTACACCATTCTACGCGAGTCTGATGCTACGCTGCTATGTGAACAATCTTATTTCATTGATGTTAATGATTTTTTACTATGCTGACATGGTATTACTATATTATAATATTCTAGTCTGTGTTTAGTTAGTAAAAATTAAAAAAAAAATGCTTTTAGGATAAATTACTAAGTAAATAACGTGACTAGGATAAATCAAACAAAATATCACATTATTAAATATCATAATCAACGCGCAAATGTGCCAACCCAGTATAGTTTTTCACGTATGATCAAGTGGAACTGCTATAAATTCCTTGATATTGCGTTCAGGTATAATCCAGTTTATCATGAACACAGATGGTCCCCCGGCGGAAGTCATATTCATAAACAAGTGCAGCGGAAGTTTGGCAGCGGAAGTTTTTGTGTATTTATGGCGTTGCGCCGGGACGCCGCGCGCCGCGCCGGGAGGGACCGACTCTATCAATATGCGACTTTTGGCAAACGAACAGCCGTAAAACTCTTTATTGTGCCATGAATGGTTAAGAACGGTTCCAGCGGGACCAATAAAGGTAACCGTCATCCTTTTAATCGCTTCTTTCCTGTTGCAAATTACGTGTTCACGTAACCAAAGTAACATTAGAATACGAATGTGAGTTTGTTTGTTGATTATGAAATAAAATATGATGAAAATGATTGTATTCATATGTTGGACAGTGGTGCTGATGTCTAAATATTAAGTTCAATTACTATTTTGAACTAAAGTCTGTAAAAGTTCTTTATAATCTTAGAACAAAATATTAAGTCAAAGTTCAATCGCAATGAAATGGTGGGTGCGGCTGAGCTGCATCCATGGATCGCTTTGAGTGCCCTTAATTCCAACAAACTGCAAAAACTGTCTCTGCTTTGACATGAATTTATTTCAATTTGTTTTCAGCAACATTTCGTCAGGTCCGGCTCAACGGCTCAGTTATAAATACATTACAAGCAAACGGATTTATTTACTTTCCGTTAGTATAATATTAGTAATGACTTGAATTATAGGCGCTCGGTTTACATTGTTAGTCGAGTCGATGCTCGTAAACTGGAATATTTTGGTAATCACACAAATAGGTAGTAATTTTATACAAAAACGACGATTCGTTTAACCCTCACTTATGTCATGAATAATAAAACATCGAAAATACCAAATGATTTCGACTCAGCAGCTCTTTATTTAATACTCAGTGAATAAAGAAAAATATGACCAAAATAAATGATAACTAAAGTAATGCTAAAAAAGTAATAAGGAACAAAATAAACTATCTATAACTAGAGAGATTTTTTATTCGTGGTAACGTAGGATTTATAAGTACCAAATTGCTAATTTTCTTCTAATGGCGAGAGATATCGTATGATACAATAAGCCCAGTATGGAGTTTTGGTAAAATGATTTGAAACTGTTATAGTGCAAGATCCAGTATAAGAAATATATCCCCTCATCTGTTATTTGTACAAACAATTTCTTGTCATTAGACAAGAAATAAATCATAGCTAATATTCACATTGACACATTGAAAATAGGTTGCTTAGTTAAATTGCGCCCCAAGGGCTGATTCACACCGAAATGTCAGCAGAGTGGCGAGCAGCATAACTGTCATATACTTTATCTTCATTACTACACAGTTTCGCTTGAGACAACCGCCGCCGCTCACGGCCGCTGATAGCCGCTTGCGACCGTAGCGGCCATCGGCGGTCGTGAGCGGCAATTTAAATAGGCAACCTATTTGTAATGTGTCAATGTGAATATAATCTATCATTTATTTCTTATCACTTATAAATAATAGATGAAGGTATATATTTATTATACCGGATCTTAGACCATTATATGTCGTACATAGTAAAACTTTACAGTTGGTTTTGAAAACAAAACCACCGTCTCGTTAAAAAGAGTGTGAAAATTTTGTTAACAAATGCCAAAAATAATTTAATTGATAATAATATCAATCTACTTAGCGCTATCCGATCAAAAATCAAAATATATAAACAATTTGTACGGTAAACATGGCGTTGGCTGCTGAGACGACGGAAGTGAGATGAATTGATCGCTCCAGAGTGGCCTTCTTAAGCTTAGAAGCTTAAGTGCAAGCGGTAAACATTAAAAATACTACAGCTTTTACTTAGTTTTTATACGAAAAAGTCAACGTGCAGCGTAAATTAATCAATTAATTAAAAATGTGTCTTAAAATGAAACATTTTCTTGTATAAGTAATAACTTCGGATGTGACGTTAAGGGAGTTATCTGTAGACCTAAGTCCTTTTTTAAAGAGATGTTTAATTAATTTAAATAGAACTAAAATATCAAATCCTTAGTAATTGATACATATTGTATTTTATTTATAAAAATATAAAGTGAAAGCAGGTATTGTTTTGCTTTCCTAGCCTTTGACAATCAATTGTTTGGAACTCGCTTAAATCCCCCAAAACAATAACGTAGTGCTTATCCAGAACGGCCGTCCCATTATAATGTTGCAAATAAATAAAATGTAAATAGTATTACCGAGCTGAACAAAGAGTATGAACATTTGCATAATACAGTTCACCTTTCGGGCTTCGGACCAGAAACTGGGCTAGAGCCAAACCGACTCTGCTTAGTATGCCCAGGGTTACCAGCTAATAGCGGAATGTGGGTAAATGACATTACATTTTTTGTACCAATAAGTAACAGTAGAATAACGCTATGCAATTAATTTTTGGGAACAAAAAATATTTGTGATCGATAGATGGATGGATGGATGAATGGATGGATGGATGTTTGTGACTCTTTCACGCTAAAACTACAGAACGGATTTTATTTAATTTTGGTATGGTAGTAGTTTAGGCTCTGGATTAAAACATTGGATACATTTTATCCCGAAAAAGTACAGTGTTCCCGAGCGATTACGGCTTCTTCAAAATGCAAATCACACACAATAACTATGAAGTGAAATATCACGTGTGATGTCAAGGATGATTTAATAATAGACAACCTTCCCGAGACTTCAACCCTATGCGAGCCCGACAAAGATTATACGCTTACATAGTTTATCCGGCTGATTACAATCGCCATATATCAAGATCGGTTAACTTTACTGTAGCAATACAATAGTATAATAATTTATGTAAAATATACAAAAATACATTGTAGGTCAAATAAAAAAATCAGCGAGCCTTACAGTAGTCGCATATGATGTGTAACATTATATGAAAATATTATTTTATCAATTTTTTTTATAATTTATGTACACACAATAATACTCGTAAATAATGAAATCTTAAAACTAGAAGTTATCTAGTCTATACGTCTAAAACAAGATATGTTTTGGAAATTAGGAAAGGAGAATCGCTCATTTAAATAAGAAGGGAATGTAGGACTAAACAGAGTATTGAAAAGGAGACAGAGGATTCGATAGTTTCTGCGTAGACGAATAGGGAGCCACTGCAACTGCTTTCTGTATTGAGACACGTGATCTCGTTTTTTGAGCCAAAAATAAAACGTATGGAGAGATTCTGTAACCGTTCTAATTTGTTTAAAATCTCTTCATTCACGTCTAAATAGCAAACGTCAGTCAGAGTAATCAATAATAGGTTGGATAAGGGTTTGCACTAATAGAATTTTAGTAGGAATAGGAAGTAAGTTTTGAAGTAACTTGAGTGAATTTGCAGGGTGTAGTAGGTCAAAATAAGATAACCAAGAGCATGTCAAGACATGTCTAAGGAGGCTTCCGTAACTATAAACGCGTCATAGGTTTTTTTCAAATTACTTCAAAACATACTGTCCGATTTTGTTTAACATAATTTTCCTAAAAAGTACTTAGCATCATCTATCAGCATAGAAAATTGCAAATTTCTAATGCCCGTTTTCACCAACTGATTCCTAAACAACTCTTATGTAAGTGACCCTTTGGATAGGTGGTCTCCTAAAATCGGCACCTACCTAATTTCATTTTCATCAAGCTGGGTAACACTTAGCTATGGAACTCCTAGTTAAGTGACTGTTTTTTTTTTATAATTTACGCTCATACTATTGATATTTTATCGATAAATGTAACATTACAAATTCTAGTATAAATAATTCACAGATAAATAATATAACATAAATAAATCCAAGTTAGTGTACTTTTGTATGCTCTGATAAATTATTCAGCAATTTTAATAACTAAATTAGTAAGACGATGACGTACAGCATGTTTAAAAATGTACTGTGCTGTAAATTAAAAAGTAATAATGTCACTTTCACTGATGAGTGACAGACGAGTCATTTGATGTTGTATAATTACAATTCACAACCACGATTACTGTCTTACTATTACGATATTTTTCATTAACTATGTTTTGCTGCCTGCTACTTGTGACATACCTATCTGTATGAAATTGTATCAGATACGTCCAAGTAGGTAATGGTACATGTAAATACATATTATAAGAACAATCACTGCTTTTGATTTCGACATGATACTCAAGTATCATTAGAAAATTATGAATTCCATTGGTAAAGGAGTAAGTAGGTAAGTACGAAAAAAGTACCTAAATGTAAAATGTAAATGAATAATATACTTACCTGCCTTTATACTCAAGAAGATGTTCAATTTTTTCTAATAAAAATATTACCCTCTGTTTTGTTAACCTATATCGGATGAAGAAGTCGATATCATATTTATCAAAATGTTCCACTCTTTGGCGATATAAACGGGGTCTTTTTGGTGACAAGTCATTAGAAAATAATTCAAGCACTTCTACAGCGTCTAAAGTTACCAATAACTGGCTTAGATCGTCTTCCATTTCAAGGGATTCACGTATTTTCAATCACAATGTAATGTTAGGTGACAGTTAAGGCGGGAAATATCGGGCCCCTAAAGTTAAAGGCCCCCCTAAGGTCTTAAGTGACACCTAAGCGTTGGTGAAAACAATTTTTTTCAAGAGGCGCCCTAAATGGCCGCTAAGGAACACTTAAAATTAGGAGTCAGTTGGTGAAAACGGGCAAGTCTCATAGTTTAGAATCGATTCCCCAACATATAAATCACTTTAGAGACCGATCACTAAAATATGGTTGACTTAGTAAAAAAATTAATGTATGAAACCTTCCCTTTATTTTAAAATATCTATTCAACGATACTCCACAAGATGGGGTAGAGTAAAAAAATATTTTTGATCCCTACTTCACATGTATGGAGAGCCACCCCTAAAATATAAAATTATTATTATTTTATGATTTCAAAACCGAGATCTATACACAATCTATAATTAAACCAAATTTCATCCATTTACATTCATAATTCTGAAATAATTATTCTGTAAGTCGGACGGACGGACAGAGCGAAATAAGGGGGGTGAGGGTTCCTTATGTATTACGGAACACTAAAAACACTATGCTTAGTACGACTTTCTAATATGATACAAAAATACGGAAACATTTCAATTAAGCAGTGACAGAAATCAACGTCAAAATTTAAAAAGCTAAATACTGAACTATTTTATTCGAACGGCCAACTCTACCACTATACATCAAAAATTTATTCGTTTATAATACCGTTTGATAGTTTGCTTTACCTATACTTTGCCTACTTAAGAAAAAAAAAAAAAGTTGATAATAATATCCGTTTTTTTTATATATGTAAGAAAATTAAAATTTTAAAAACATGTACGAGTCCAATACTGAATACGACTAAAGAATATATTTTGAGTGCTTCTTGGAATTAAAAACATAGCAATAGGATTACGGGAAATCGTTAGGTACCAATCCAATCCGAAGAGATGGATTTTCAGTAAATAAATAGTTCTCACTAACTGCACACGGCGCGCATTTTTGTTTTTATTGCGTTGCATGAAATATAGTCGGTCGGAGGCTCGTTAAAAAGAACACGAACACGAATTACTCGTTGGCGTACTCGGCGGTGGCGGCGGGAGCGGCGGGAGCGGCTAACCCGCTTTATGTGCACTAAGGGCCAGTTCACACCAAAACTAGACGTTACGCGACGCGACACTGCATTATTAAGCTATTCAAAATTGAACTTTATTCACTACACAGAAAGATACACGTTTCATATGACATCCAGTCATACACTGCACATATACGCCGTGGTGCAATTTGACATTCAAAATATACTTCAATTTTAATAGCTATCTTAAGAGTTCTGCGCTGCGTCACGTATCGATTCGGTGCGATTTGACCCTAACGAGCGGCGAGCGATGGCGCGGCAGCGGCTAGGGGCGAAGCGGCAGCGGGTAGCGGCGGAGCGGCCGCTGAGTTCGAGGCAGCGGCCTTAAATTTGTTTCGTCTACTCCAACTTAACGCGCATCTTATTTAAGCCCAAACGAGCTAATGAGAAACAGATAAAAAACTTTAAAGTGTAAACATTTTGCTGGCCATACACATTTAACAGCATATTTATTATGTTTAAATTTATTGAGTCGCAACCTTCACTGGTTACGACCCACAAAGCGGTGATTGTTTGTAAATTTTGTATGAAATTTCAGTATTCTTATACTTTCAACAGCTAATTGTCTGTAGAAGTATAATATATATATATATATATATATATATATATATATATATATATATATATATATATATATATATATATATATATATATATATATATATATATATATATATATATATATATATATATATATATATATATATATATATAATATAAATATATATAATTAACAAAATATTTATATATATAGCATCATTGTTTTAAAAACACTTACGGATTGTGTCACGGTACACTTTTCTTTTTCCCGACGATTCGGCTACTTTCCAGCAGCCGTGGTCACGGGAGGACTGAGGTGTCAATTGTCCTATTTGTTGAAGTTGTTCAAACTACCCGACGTTTCTTCAATTATTATTTGTGTTCCGATCCACGCAAAACATACTAACAGTATCTTGAAGCCGCGGTGATTTTAAATTACATTTTATTTTGTTAATTATTGGATCCCAACTAGATGGCAGCACCCAGCCATCTTCTCGGTTAAAATTAGGTTAAAAAAGAAAAGTGCACCGCGACACAATCCGTAAGTGTTTAAAACAATGAACAATATTCGCGTAAACCTAAGAAATCAATATATATAGTAACATATTAAAATTTACGCATTTTTGAAAAAGTGCTCCTCCTATGTAGGCAGAAAATAAATTTACTTAGAAACAAGTTTCTCCTCAGTAACCATGGTTTTACATGTAATACCGTGAATTTTGTACATAGTTTAAGTAAAGATCAAAACTAAAATAAAAAGTCGTCCTAAAGGTTTTTGCTCACAAAATTTTAATGGCGCAGTAAGTGCCCTTTAATAAGATTTTCCGCTCTTTTCCATTCGGGGCCGTGGCTCTAATCTTTTACATTTGTCTCAACTTGATATTCCGTTTTTACATATGGTAAACACATTACCTTTACCCATAGGTACCTAAATGAGGCTTATTTAAATTTTTACCAATCGTTTTTAATCAGCACATGCGGTTGGCTTTCTTGATTTAGTATGTACAGTGTACTGCCGATACTAAACTTGCCTTCCAATAAAGATAATAGCAGAAATATTTTTCAACTGCAAGACAGTAATTTAACTCACTGAGTCCAAGCAAATCACACGTAAGTCATATTCATAGTACCTTCAACAAATACATAGTAGGTGTATTATGTTTGTTTGTGTGTATATTTTTGAAAACAGCTTATATTATTATTTTTAAACAAAAAATTAAAACCGACTTCCAAAGTAAAAATGCAAACAAAAAAGTATGAAATAAAACTTATTTCCTAAATAATTCCCCTTTTAAATTCGGTTAAAATTTTAACAATTTCTCTACTCAATCTTCATAATTTTGTAGTCGGTACCAGCCAACTTGAACATGAGTTCTATTTTAAATGTTGTTTTATCAGGAATTTGTTCGGACTAGTGCCTACCGACTTCAAAATTATGAAGATATAGTAAAATTTTTAGCCGAATTCAAAAGAGCAATTCTTTAGAAAATAAGTTTTATTTCATACTTTTTTGTTTGCATTTTTACTTTGGAAGTCGGTACCTTTTCATTTTTTGTTCAAAAAAAATCTCTCTTTTTAGTTATATTTATTATATTATTATTAACACATTTTAAGAAAGTTATAAATACAAAAATGCCTCCGCTATTCTCACTTTCTCGGTAAAACAAACCCAAGCGTTATTTTATGCCAGTTTTCTGAGAGGCCGTGGTATTTCCTCAATTAAGCATTACTGATATGTGGACCTTATAAACAATCACCAGTGACGATAATGATTAGATTTATATATTATATATTATCTAATCATTATAGTCATTGGTAATAATATATTATTCGTCGGAAAAAATGTAGCAGTAAACATTCTATTGAATAGTGATGATGATGATCACGAATATAATTTTGGTAATAGAAAAAATTCAAAGACATTGATATCGGTGCAAATCTGATGAGTAGTGAGTACTTATGTCATCATAATAATATTGTGTTGGTGTTTCTTGTGAAGACGGTGGTAATGATGATGATGATTACTGTAAGTGGTATGGTGGCATATACTTGCAGTTCTTTAAACAACGACGAAATCCCCAATTATGTATCTATAAGGAGTCAGGAGTTCTGTACAGTTTTTTTGGATCCAGGGTATAACCTTGGTGCAAAAGCTTAGTTTTTGGTAGTATATTCTTGGACGACTTCAGAAAAAGCAAAAATCGCCATATGTGTCCATATAAATTTCGAAGACTTCCCTCGATTTCTCATGGATCCCATCATCAGGTATGTGGTTCATATCAAAAGTGGTTGATATCAAAAGGACCTGAGGATTTGAGATTATACCCTTTACATAAAAAAAATTAATTGTAAATCGGTCCACAGAGCTGAGTAATCGTTGAACATACAAATATATATATATATATACAGCCAAACGTAAAACGCCTCCTTTTTTGGAAGTAGGTTAAAACCAATCGTTTTCTATATTTGTATTATTATAATAATTTATTTCATTGCTGAAATAAATTATTAAAATATTTATTATATTATAATGTTACCATAATCATGAAATTTTATCCAAAATGTATTTTCGAAGACGTAACTGCAACAAGTCATCCAATTCACCATTCATTCAAGAGATTGAGTAGGTTAAATTATGGCTATAACAATTTCGTATTGGTCTATAAAACCACACTTTCGATATGTTTATTCGCGGGAAATGATCAACATTCGATATTGCCTTACATCATTTTTGTTTCGTGGTTTACCTACCGAAGATTCGGTTTACATATTTCGTTTGAAACTTACGGTAACTGCAAGTAGATAATGTAATTCTTTATCTCTTCATTATAAGGAAACCATACATTATTATTATTATTATATCTTTAAAAAAACACTCTCACAAATTGCAAACTGTACACCGGTACAGTTTGCAATTTGTGAGACGGCATGTGTGAATGGCACCGCATTGACCGTAGTCTCAATTTGTTCCTATTATTACGACGTATATACATTTATATTTCACATTTATAATATTAGTAGGATTATAATATAATCCTACTAATATTATAAATGTGAAAGTTTGTGAGGATGGATGTATGGATGGATAGATGGATGGATGGATGGATGGATGGATGTTTGTTTGTTACTCTTTCATGCAAAAACTACTAAACGGATTTTGGTGAAATTTGGTATGGTAGTAGTTTAGGCTCTGGATTAAAGCATAGGCTACTCTATTTATCCCGAAAAAGTACAGTATTCCCGCGGGATACCCGATAGTCAGTGGCGTGCACAGGATTATGACACTGGGTATGCGGCGAAGTACTCGGTCACAAAAACTTTTTCGTTTATAGATTTTTAGCATAGCTACAGCCAAGCGACGGATCTCTAAGTCGAAACCATGCCAACAGAGCAAGTCTTAGATGTACTACTATTCATGTACATCTTCTACGGCAACGCAGACAAAACAGCGATCGATCGTCGCGGCGGAAGAAATTCTAATAAGTAAAATAATAAGCATATTTTAAAATATTATAACTACTCACCAGTCAGTCAGCTTCAATTTTCACATATTCAAGGTTCCGGTTACTTGAGATTACTATATCCCGATGTAAATTACTAAATAATATGCAAGGAAAACAATATAATTTAATCGTGTGTACACAACCACACAACCAGTTATACGTTTCATAACTTTTAACATGAAAGTTTCGAGTTACATTATTTTTTTGCTGGTTTAATTGTTGTAACTCGGGTACACACCTACCTTTAGACAGAATTTGAATCTTTTCACTGAATGACAATTGTGAGAACTTGTTATTTTTAATTTTTAATAAACACACATTTTCAACACAAACCTCACAATCAAATAACATTTCAAAAAAATCAACAAACGCACTAGTAAAAGCAAATCACTACAATTATTATAGTAACTCAGTAATAAACTGTTAAATGTACACACTTTCAAATGTTAAAATGAAAAACCTTTTAAGAAAACTATAAATAAACTGGAGCGATTAAATTGTAAACAATGCTTATCACATGAAATATGCAATATGGCCCCCGCGAAACACAAAACGTTTCTTCTATTTAAACAAATAAAACCTTACTAAACAAAAATGCATAATGTGCATACGTGATTTATTAGATTTCCGTCTATTATTTTTACTCAGATTATAGGCAACGAATAATTTCCGACAAGCCAGTTCGGCGGTTTTCGGAAGCGATCGGATAGGCGAGAGCCATCGCCTGCCGCGGGACTTGTCGCTATATAATCATGTCGATATTCATGGGTGTGTACGTTTGCGAAGTATGAAAATTACACATACATGAGATGATATGACCTGCAGAACGCAACGGCATGAGATGAATTGCTATTTACAAAATATTAGGCGTTTTTAAGTTATTATATTTTTTAAATTAATTTATTTACTATTAATTAAAGTCATTTAAAACGTACGAACGTTTTATTAAAATATCTGTGTATGACAAGTAAAGCACTGCATTTCTGCCTACAAGGAGCGCACGCCCCTGCCGATAGTATATTTATGCGGGCGGTGCCGCGGGAAACAGCTATTATCATAATATTATCAAACTGACAAATCATTGACTGTATATTGACTGCATGTCGTCATTACTATACAAATAAATTATAAGAACTCTCTACTTGCTTATGATTCTCTGATAGTACCTTAACAGGTGACAGCATCCACAATAGCGAGCTCAACATAGACACAACACAACACAACATAATATAAAATTAATTTACTCCATTACAATTATTTAAAACAACCAAATAAAGTTAGAATAAACAAGAACAATTAATAATATCAATTAATTAAAACCTTAATCAATAACGAATAAAAAATAATAAAATTAAATATTACGCATAAAATTATAATAATAAATGTGAGAATAAATAAAAGAAAACAATATCATGAAAATTAAATCTTAATCTAATTTTTTTAAATAAAACAAACAGGTAAACTGAACGCACCAAATTTTATTTAATTAATTTAAGTTTAATTAAATTCAGTTAATTTTATTGAACACAAATTTAATACAGTGAACATTTAGTATAAGCAAATTCAATCACCGTTTTAGTGTTTTCCTCATAATTTTTCAATATTTCTCATCGTCTTAATCTTCCCTAAACTTTTACAATTATTTCAAGATTGATTTCAGTCCAGCCGTTGAGTTTTAGCGAGACATTGGAATTGCAATTCATTTTTATATAATAAGGATTTTTATTATATTGTACACAATGTGTTTTTAATATGTCATATTAAATACATATCCATGACCCAGAAAATTTTTTTTTTTGAAAAAAAACGCGTCGATTCTTTCAACCACTGAGCCACAGAGGTCGTCGAATATTAAATATTATTTCATACTATTTAATTATAGCGATATTTTATTTTCGTAACGCTTTCTGGAGATCTGTGCGTTTAGCCCTAGATTAGTTTTCGGATATTTAAGAGTATAATAATATTTATTTATCTAAATAACTTTTAATCTAACTCTTAGCATCATCTCATCTAACACTGGAAAATAATGCATCTAAGTAAGATGCATGATTTTGCGGTGTGTGATGATTGAATATAATCTTAAAAGTGCGGCCAGTGAGGCGGGCACGAATCACGATAGACCACCTCATGAGTTACACGCGTCGTGATAAGCGAACGGCCTTTACACCTCATTAAAACCACGTTAAAGCTTTTGGATTAATTCATAGTAATTACTAGATATTTCCCGCGACTTCGTACACACAAAGATAAATCCCGCAGGCACCTTGCTACGATAGAAAGTTGTCTATGTGTTATCCAGAGTTTGAATTACGACCATACCTAATTTAATCAAAATCTAAAAACTAAATAAAATAAAATAATATGTTTGTTACTCCCTTCACGCATTAACTACTGACCAGATTTTGATTAAATTAGGTATGGTCGCTGTAGGGGACTGTATTATTCCGCAGGGTTTCAACCGCTGTCCGGTGGACGACCTGAGGAGGTACTGATTCGGTGTAATCGCCTCCGGGTCGTTGGGGTCCACCGATACGTGAACGAGCGGTCGAGCGTTCACTGAGTACTCCGCTTCGGCCATCAGTGTCTGGAGTACCTCTTCCTTGGGCGACTTCTCGTTCAGTGTGGCTAACAGGGCGGTTTTCACTGACCTCACCATTCTTTCCCAGGCACCTCCTTGACTCGGCGCCCCGGGCGGTGTAAACTTCCACTGCATCCGATGAGTGAGGCCCAGCTGAGCCATAGCAGCTCGCGTAGGATGGGGGCTTAACCCCCCGATAGTTAAGATTATATATACTGCGGTAATAGAGCCGACTATTTTGTATGCATAAGCAGCGTGGGCACCCACCGTGGAAAAGATGGGGGTCCAAAAAAGGCTCAACTCCGTCCAACGGGGTTTTGCCCAGAAGATTTGCAGAGCATATCGGACCGTCTCCCTGAACTCTGCGATGCTGCTGGCTGGGATACTCCCTCTTGATCTCAGGATACTCGAAGCTTCAAGGCTCTATGAGATCAAGAAGGGAGTACCACACCCGGCGTTGAAAGACAGGGAGGTGGAGCGAATGGCTCCAGCGATCGAGGACCTACATCCGGCAGAGCAGGTGTAGAGCTGAGGTTCGGGTTACTAGATGATTACTCGTATGCAGACGTGGTTAACAGCCACGTCCATAGGATCTATACGGACGGCAGCAAGATTGAGGGTTGAGTCGCAGCCGCACTCTCCGTGTGGAAGGGTGAAGCCGAGACGAAGGCCGTCAAGCTCGCGTTGCCTTCGTATTGCACCGTCTACCAAGCCGAGTTTCTAGCGCCTCAGAGAGCAGTAAGCATAGCCTGCAAGAGTGGAATGGCGAAGGTCGGTATCCTTAGCGATTGCAGATCGGCTCTCCAGGCAGTCACCCTCAGTTCCCCTCATCCCCTGGCAGTGCAAACAAGGGCGGCCCTCCGAAAAGCTGCATCGCAGAAGCGGGAGGTCTCCTTGTTTTGGATTAAGGCGCACGCAGGGTTGAAATTGAATGAGAGGGTTGACGAATTAGCCAAGGAGGCCGCGCTGGGACTGAAAAGGAAACCTGACTACGATCTGTGTCCTGTTTCATTCGTCAAGCGTATCTTAAGAGAAGATACGGTTGAGGAACGGGACAGGAGATACGAAGTGGGAGGGACGGCCGGAGTCACGAAGCTCTTTTTCCCAAGCGCTGCTGCTGCATACAAGATAGTCAATAAAATAGACATCACACATCACACCACACAGATTCTGACCGGACACGGCGGATTCGCCTTCTACTTGAACGGATTCAAGTTGAAGGAGGATCCGTCGTGTTCGTGTCAGCCGGGAGTTGAGGAGACGGTTCCTCACCTGTTACTGGAGTGCCCAATTTTTGCTAGCAATAGATATAGCACATACAGACACAGCAGCACAGGAACAGCTGGGCCGGTTGGTCTTCTTTTCTGGACTTGACACGAAGAAATATCTCCTCTATATCGGCCTTCACAGCGACGGCTTCCTCTGTGAACCGGAACATCTTCGGCAGTGAGGTCAGAAGGTCAGGCCCTTCTAATATTTGATCGTTGAGGCTCACGCCGTTTGTTCTCGCTGCTGCGTCGAAAACCAGTCGCAACTTGCCCGGCTTGTTTGGGTTTTTAACCGGGAAGTGCGGCAGGTACCATGTGATGTCACTTCCGGCTTCTGTCCCGTCGCATTTTTACGCATATCGCTTATGAGATTCTTCATCTGCCCATGATACTGCGCCTCGTCCAGGGGGTTCTTCTTGAGCTTGTGTTCCAAGTTCTTGAGCCTCTTTAGCGCATTGTTGTAGCTAAGAGGTAGCTTGACGCCGTTCGTGCGCCGCAGAAGTCCCACTTCGAATCGACCGTCTTCCGTTCGTTTGGACGTTCTGCCAAAGAGGTCAATGGCTCGCTGCTCCTCGTTGCTCAGCTTAGCCTTGGACGCTATTCCCAGTGCGTCTATTTCGAAGTGTTTCTTCACCATTTCCTTCAGTCGTTCGCCTCGGGTCTCGATCGTAGACACGTGCAGGATGTTCTCGTGTTCTTCCTGCTTTATGAGGCGTCTGGGGATGCTTCCATGGATTACCCAGCCGAGCTTCGTCTTCGAGGCTGCAGGCTGGTTTCTTTTGCCGATCCTCAGCTTCCTGGATACAATGAGCTGCCAGTTGTCCGTGCCGATGAGAAGTTGGGGTTTCTTGTCTTCATAGCATATCTCTTCGTTCTTGAGATCACGCAGGTGAGCAAGTCGAAACAGTGATTCCGGGACGGACTGAGTAAGTAGGTTCAATCCGTCCACGGTTCTCGCAGTGACGTCATATCTGGTACCGTCGTGACCCCGTACGCCAAGTTGTACGAGTCGGCTTTTTTCTTCCCTTCTCTCGGCATTGATCCCATGCATTCTCAGCACCTTCGGTGGGCCGTCTGCGCCGATAGCCTTCGCGACGTCTTCATCCAGTAGAGTTACTGTCGAGCCCTCGTCGAACAGCGCGAAGATATCCGCTTCGCCCCGTGGACCGACAACTTGAATTCTTCTCATTAAGTTAATTTTCACTTCTTCTCTTAAGTTTCACCGCGCGGTCGGAGGTGACCGATGCGGTAATCACGGCGTCCTCTATCTGTGGAGCGCCGCCGGACCTGTCTTCGTGCAGCAGAGCATTATGAGGCAAGTTGCAGCCCTTCACGCCGCACGGCTTCGCTCTGCAGTTGTATCTTCTGTGCCTGCTTCGTATGCACCGGAAACACAGCCCTTCCTTTTTGACTGTGTCCCATTTCTTTTGCATGCTCAGTTTATTGAAAGCAGCGCAGCGAAATAGAGCGTGATCTTCGGCACATATCGGGCACTTCGTTGACTCTTCGCTGTTCTCTTTGGCTGGTTGCGACTCGGCGACTCCCTGCCCTCGTCTGCTATCGCGAAGACTGTTCGGGCTTCGTTCTTGTTAGGAGGTGGACGCGGTGTTTCCTTCTTCGATGGCGTGCTGAACCCATAGCGCAGCGCCCTGTCTACTTCTCTCATTAAGAATTCAGAGAGAAGGACGACATCGGGTTCGTTCCTGAAGCGCGACGTCTCTTCTGCGTAGTCGTACCACTTGCTCTTCTCGTATAGGCTGAGCTTCTCCAGGATGTCTCTCGTGAGCAACGGGTTAAAGAGGTACCAGTGCCTCAGCTTCCTCAGGATGGCTACCATGTTCTGAATCTTCACTGCAAATTGGTTGAGTTCTGCCGCCGAACCTCCGAGCCTCAGTATCTTTTTCAGGTCTTCCATCATGCGATCGACCATAACCTCGGGTCGACCGAAGCATTGTTCCAAAGTCTTCATAATCTGTTCGGGCGGCGTCGCAACGCTCAGCAGTGGTGCCACGGCTTCTCTTGCTTCTCCCCGTAGGCAGCTTCTCAGACGAGCTAAGTTCTCGATCGGCTTGAGCTTGTAGAAGCAGTAGAGCAGTGGTGTCTTCCATGGCTGCTTTGAATGGCAACCATTCTTTGGGAGCGCCCGAGAATATGGGCAACTTCGTAGTGTGGCGCGACTGGCGTTGGTTCAGTAGTTTATCCAATGTTTCGGCAAGATGTTCCACCCCATTAGCCCTAGACGTGGGCGGTGTGGGTATGCGTGGGCGGCGTTGCTGCAGCCACTCGAACCTCGTCTTCTGGGCTCCCTTCGGTGGCATGTCTTCTGGCTTCGGCGTCTCTCTTTCTTCCATTGATGTCGGCTCTTGTCTAGCCTCTTCGGGTTCGGGACCCTGTTCGCTTAGCCAGGCTAGGACACGTTGCTCCACCTATTCTGATGGCTCGTCGTCGTCGGGGCTGCTACCATCTTCTGCAGCGGCGACGTCAGCGGCGAGCTTCTTCTTTATAAGTTCTGATTCGATCTGCAGTTCCGTCTTACGAAGAGCGGCGAGTTTCTCCTCCGCCTCGTAATGCATACGCGCGACGACACTTGCTGTCGATCGACGCAAGCTAATCTAAATAGCCTTCTTTCTGGCTAGGGTTTGTACTTCCGAGGCTGCAGGCGCCTTGCTGGTACCTGGTCTCGGTTTCAAAACAGTTTGAAGCAGATACGCTCCTCCCTCGGTCGGCGGCGGCTGGCTCGTAGCGGCAGCGGACGCCGATCGTGGCGGATCCGGAAATCTACGTGGTTGCTGGTTCTCCTCGGCCCCACTCTGACTTCTCGTCATAACCATCTTCAAATGTTAAGTTAATCTTCAAATGTTAATCTTCAATGTTAATCTTCAATGTTCAAATTCCCTTTCAAGAATCTTCGGGAGGTTTTTCCGATGAAAAATCTGCGAATCCTTACTTCCGTTCGCAGAGGCGTATCCTTGTATCCTCGAGTCCGATCTTCTGAGTCTAATCTAATCCCTGGCGTTGATTCCCGTTGATAAATCTTGATAAAGTTTCCAATGTTCTGACTTGATAAAATTCTTCTATCTTGAATCTTCAAAAAATTTTTCTATGTTCAGAACAGCTGGCGAAAATTTTCTAAGTCCGATCTTCAGTAAAAATTTCTATCTTGAATCTTCGGAAATTTTTCTATGTTCAGAACAGCTGACGAAAATTTTCTAAGTGCCGTCTTCGTTATTTTCAACCTGATATGGACTTCGAATATTTCTTCGATCTTGAAATTCGGCTCGCCAAAGGACCGCGCACTACTGTAGGGGACTGTATTATTCCACAGGGTTTGAATCGCCGGCTCAGATTAGACTCGAAGATAGCAAGGTTACACCGATTTGGGTAGAGCCGGGGCGATAATAAAAACACTATTTGAGGAGAACGATTTTCACTTTTTTTGCTTTACTTACCTGGCTCATGGCAATGCCGTATAGAGAGCCCCACCCGTACGCCTCTTTCGGGCCGATTTGCCATCTCACATTTACCTTTCTATACGGCTATTTTCCATAATTTTTCCTATTTTTCTTGAGCTAGGTGAAGCAAAACGCGTTGTGTGAAATTCTTTATTGTCATGACCATATACATAAACCCTTATATACTAGGGATCTTATTCTATAAAAAAGATATTTACAACTTAAAGCTTACCATATAAGAAATGTTCTACATTTTTACCATTATTTTCTTAATAACTACTTAACCCTTTATTATATAATCTTAATCGTTACGCTACACGTTAGGTATTATGTTTATTCATATAAATCAAAAGAAGCTACGTTAAAATTCGCTTTAGTTAAAAATATATAAGCAAAATAACCTGCACTTGATAAAACACCATTTAACACGACTTTTACACACTGATGCCATATAAATCTATACATATAGTCACTGAGTATTCACTATTATAGTTTTATGTACTGTTTTAAATTACGCGTTTATCGTTGACATTTAAATTAACTCATGTTTTACGTTACGAGGCCGCTGTCCTTAACAGTCGTAGTTTATAGTCTGGATTAGATTAGATATAGTATTAATAAAATTGTATGCTATGGATTTCCGCAAAATAACGCCTGATTCTATTAACTATATAATTTAATTGTAGGCATGTACTTAATATTTCAATAATTGGTAGGTAACAACCTACCAATTTTTCAACTAATCTTGGAACGGCATAAAAATTTGATTTTCAAAACTTCGGCCGAGTAAATATTGTAAAATTAGCTAGGAAAATTTTCACATAATTGAAAAGCACCGCACGCTTAGTGCCTAATAAGAAACTATACTAGTTGCGTGACTAATGAGTTTTCTTTTATTTCTCATTGTTTTCGAGCTGTTGACCCCTGCTATCGAGTGCCTCATAAAGCTAGTTAATTAAAGTACTTTAATGATTTATACGTACATACCATACCCATTAAATGAAACTAAAATTAATACAATATAATAAATACCGAAAACATTGTTGATTTTTGTAAAATGTCTTATCCTTTAAATAGAAAGTATGTTGAGGGCTTTGCCCTGATGTAATGTTAACATAACCGCGTGCGACGAGAACATTTAAAACTACTGAAAGGCGGACATTGGAGAATAATGGGAAAAAGTTTTATGTAGATAATTTTTAACAAAAGCATTTTAGTATAAAAATGTACTTAAACTTAACTTAAACGGAGGCCCAATAGGAGTTGAGGATTTTAAGGACTAGAAACACAAGTGCGCAACACCAGAGGAGTTACACTTGTAACTGTTGCGAATGTCCATGGGAAGTGGTAATCGCCTACCAACAGGCGATTGTTTCTTGATACATGTCATAAAAAAAAATTAAACTTCTATTTAATCTATTTATCTGATAGAAAAATAATTTTAATCCTTTTAAAATCCGTCAATTACTGAAGAGAAGAAATTAAATTGACTAATGGTCACCCTGTGGTCGAAATTCGACTATAATTCTAATTTTAAGTGTTAACTTTTCTAGGATTCTTTTGCCTCTCAGATATGCAAAAAAAATGAAAATGTGAAAGAAAGATTGAGAATTGTGTCAAATCAACATCTACTGTAATTTTTAAGTATTTATTATACAAACACATTGAAGTGTGAGTGTGGTTAGTGTGTGTAACTTTTTTTTATTGTATGTATTTCTAAGCATAATTTAAAAAATATTAACTTTCAGCACACATAAAGTTTAACTGAGCCAAATTTCATACCGTTCACACAATTCTCGTTAAACTATACTCAATATTTTTGTTTATAGATCCATGTCATTTCACACGTTCATTATAGGTGTAAGGTTGGCCTTATAAAGTATGTAAAAGTATTTATGACATTAATTTAAGACGTGAGATTCGAGATATAAGAAACTCCCAGACCTGCAGTTGGGTAAGCAATAGGATCCTAAATAGCAGGTTAAATTCTGAAGTATTAATATAAATCTACCAGCTTATGCACGCGACTTGAGTTTTCGAATGAATTTTAAAATAACTTTTTTAACGGATTTTGACGTCATAATAACTATCTGCGGGGCCAAATTTTGGACCCCTATTTCACCCCTTTGGAGGACGAATAAAAAAAAACTATAAAATATGTACTCAATTATTTGTATTTATTAGGTCGAATATTAAATATCCAACCAAATAATATAGCCTACGAAATAGAAATATAATTAAAATTAAAATATATAATTATTTGGATAAAGGAGCACTAATGATTACACCCAACATCAGACACTAAATTCCTTTGAAGTTGAGCGAAATAAAAATTAAAGAAGCTAATTAAAAATCACAAAAGATGAGTTAGTAGAGGAGTTATTTTACAAGCAAATTGTACTTTACAACATTATTATCGTCAGTGGGCTGCGGCTCGCGGACTGTATTTCACGGCTTGGCGGAAAAACGAGCAGAACGGACGACGGTCGTACTCCGTCCGGGCTCCGGGAGTGCCAAGATAAAACCTTGTTTTATTTGAATTATGACTTCGACCGCATCGCATCACCTTTAGTTCTTTTATTCTAATAGACGTTTCATATTGGAAATCTTTGACTGCGTTAAATGGGCAATTTAATGTGATTGCGATTGAGCTTTGAGTTGATACGAAATTTTCTAATTCAATCATCAAATCAATATTTATTTATTTTTTTAAACAAGCTCAGATTGTCAGACTTGTAAATAAATTTACATGTTTGACATCTGTGGATTCTATTCAGGTTCCACTATGTGATTCAGAGAAAAATAGTAGCGTGGTGTGGAATTTTGATTTTTTTATACATGAGAAGGAAATTTAGGCAAAAAAAAACTGTAAAAAATTATAACATCGTGCCTGCCATCAATGATATCTTATTAAGTCATACGAGTATACCTAAATTGCCTTCCGCTCCGTAGCTATTGCAACTTTGAGATGAACAAATATCGGGATCTTGGAACAAGGAGCCGTATTGCTACCGTGACTGTACTATACAAGTTCGTTAACTGTTAAGTACCTATTTACAACAATGTGGTCTTAGTGTACCGATTTGATGCAAATTATTGCTACAGTTCATGATCAGTTGCATTTTTAACAGTGAAGCGACCACAGACTCATTAATTATTTTCCAATTGAGATTATTAATAATCCTTTATTTTTAAACAGACAGCAGAATCGGCAGCTTTATTGAATAGTCGTGAATTATTAATGGCTATTGATTTCGCAGTTTCATTTTGGTATTAAAACGATTTAAATATAGTTTCATGTATTATTTTTTTGATCTAATATATTTATCTAGTTCATTTCATTAGCATTAATGAATGTTTTATGATAAACCTATGTTACTTGATAAACCTTTACAAATTGCAAGTATCTGAAAAATACTTTAAACGTAACTTTATATAATGTGTATTTAACACAATATCATATAAATCGGCCGTTCTTCGATTAGCAAATTTTACGTGTCCAGGCTTGAATAATCCGTAATATTATCATATTCAATCATGCATTTTTTTTTATGTGGTAGATAGTATCCTTATCTAGCTGTAAACAAAAACATTGGCTTCTGTTTTAAGTAATTAAGACTAAATTAATTTAACTTATGTTCAAAAAACCTCTGTTCTCTTATTACCGTGGCGTGTCCGCACACCAATATTATCTTAAAACTTGCTTGTAATTTTTATAACGTACAGATTTACTTTGACCCATTCAACGTTTTAAATGATATTAAGCAACATGTGCAATAAAACAAAATATCGACTGAATAGAACCAGTATATAAATAATTATCATTAAATAATCGCATTTCCAATCGAAAGTTATAATTGCCGTAACATTTGCTCTTCTCGGGTGCACATCTCTAAATAAAAGTATTTGGCACATCACTACCATACGCGTCGCGTCTCCTCAGTGTGTACCGAGGCCCATCAGCAGTTGCACGTCTCTAACGTTAATGTACCGCCAATGAAGCACGTAAGTATATAATTACCGTAGCCTTGGTTAAAAACTTTTCTAATTACCGTTGTTCTTATTTTAATACTTGATTTTTTAAGATAGACCCAAGTTGATCATGTAAACGGAGAAAGTACTTTGGCCCCCATACGTTGTACCTAATAAGCTAGTATTTGCATACTCGGTTTTTGAAATTTTTAAGAAAATCTATCGTTTTCTAATTACCGTATACTAATTACCATATGTTTATAATTACCGTTGTATGAAAAAATAATTCTTGTTTACAGAAAGTTTTCCCGCGGTTTGATTACTATTATTATCATTGTCCGTAAATTTATCCATATTATATGACCATTCATCAAATTATTTAATTTATAGGATGGGAAAACCCAAAAAGACCAAAACCAAAGAGGAAGTTAAAGAAAAGAGAAGGCTTGCCGCTCGACAACGCCAAGAACGAATTAAAAATGATCCTGTTTTGTATCAGCAAGCAAAAGAAAAGGAGAAAGAAAGGTACAATAAAAGAAAAAGAGATAAAAAAATACTACCTATCTGCGAAATGTCACCAAAAAACCGGAAGAAAACTCAAAAAACAAATAGGGAAAATTTCAGAGCTTACTATAAAAGACAAAAGGAAAAGGGAAAATTGGAAACAATCCAGGAAGAAGTGACCGTAGATATAGATATGCTTGATAACAATATAACAGATCCTCTTGAAACTCTGTCAACACCACATCTCAAAGATTTATCATACTCGCTGCGCTCAAAAAAGTACACTAAAAGAGTACAAAATTGTTCCAACAATTCCAAATCTAAAAAAGAAGATAATCAGCAAGACGAGATATTTATGCAGTCGACTTCTTTTGAAAAAGAATTAGTTCCCTTGAAAAGGACACCAAATTTTAAACCTACTTTAATTACATCAACGCCGCGTCCATCTAGTGCTCTGTCATCATCTTCTACTGAAAGTATGTTATTATTAAGCAATAATGTGCAATTGACAGAAAATAAAGATACAAGTGTGAATATTACGGAACAAGCATCTTCCTTGTGTTCAACACCAACTTCACTATCTTCAAAGAGAACTGTCGAGAAACCGATACGTAACATAAATAATAATAAATCTCACCCTTATTGTTATTAAGAAGGCATGTATATAAAACAAATAAAGAAATGTCATATATGAGAAAAAAAATAGAGGAGTTAAAAAGAGCAAAAGAAAAGTACAGAAAGCAAGCATTAAGACTGAAATATAAAAACACGCTACATGCGAAACCAAAACAAAGTCACGATAAGGAAAACGAACCAAAGTATTTACATAATAATAATAATAATAAAGATACTAATGTAGAGAAAATCAAACAAGACGTCCAAATTTTTTAGAACAAGATGAGAACAGTCGCATTTGTCCTGGCAAGAGAGAATATATTTCAAGAAAAACAATAAAAAAGCAAAAACGTTTCTTGACAGACACTTTGTTAAATCTTCACACCAAATTTCTTCAGTCACACACTTATAAAATCAGCTACTCGACATTTTGCAAGATGCGACCATTTTGGGTCGTGAATCCAGATTCACGAGCAAGAGAGACTTGCATGTGTAAGACCCACACTAATATGGACTTGATTATAGCATCACTTAAACGATTTGACCTAATCGACCAAAGCTCCGCTCACAAAGTTGTTTCATCATTGTGCTGTGTTTCAGAAAGTATAGAGTGTCTTTCAAGAAGTTGTATAGATTGCGCAAATAGGAATATTCATTATAAAGAATTTGATAATGAAAAGCAGATTTTTTACTACCATTGGATAACAAAACAGATAACTTACACTAAAGATGGGAAAGAGATAACTTCAAATCAAACGGTCAAGGAGAAAATTACAGCTAACCCTAAAGAAGTAATCGAAAAGTTTTAACAGTTGCTGCCACCATACATGAACCATTGTGCTAATAAAGTGTCTCAAAATAATTACATTAAACATTTAAAACAAAATTTACCTGAAAATGACTGTGTAATCCACGTTGATTTTAGTGAAAATTAAAATACAAAATACACAGATGAAATCAAATCATTCCATTTTGGTGGCAGCCGGAAGCAAATTACACTGCACGCGTCTGTTATTCATTTCAAGAAAAGTGGATTGTTACGGACTCAGTCGTTTTGTACTTTGAGTCCTTCACTCAGACGCAGTTGCAGTATGGAGTCACCTCATATCTATCTTAAATTTCATTGAAAATGAAGCTCCTCGCGTAAATGCCATCCATTTTATATCAGATTCTCCGACTGGCCAATAACGAAATAAAAAAATGTTTTATATCATCTCTCAACTTCAGTGGCACTTTTCTAATTTAAGAGTGGTTGCCTGGAACTGTACAGAGAGTGGTCATGGCAAAAGCTCAGCAGATGGCGTAGGAGTAACGATAAAAAGAACTGCAGATAGAATCGTGGCTCAGGGCTGCGATATTGTCGATATCGAAACTCTTTCTGAAAAATTGAAAGCCAATGTCAAGGGAGTTATTACTTACGAGTTATATTCTTCAAAAAGATCTGCTGATCCTTAAAGAGATACGGGAGTATACGGGCGCAATGAAAGTCCATCAAGTCGTTTGGAGTTCATCAAAACCGAACCTACTTGCAATGCGAAAGTTAAGCTATAATGCGCAACAGTGTATGTATCAAGCTATTGAATGTGAACATGGTAGACATCATGGATTTTACTCTTTGAATCGAGAAAAGGCAGAAGAGGCTGAACTTTCCCCGCCTTCCAGATTAATTTTATCTGCACCTTTCGAAAACAAATATAATTACGATACATCACGGTCTATGAGTGCTAAGAAATCTTCAGACAAACCTAAAATTTTATCTAATCGGCTAGTGAAGCCCGCTTATGTATTTCCAGGGTCTTCGAAGTCTCTTATTTCCAAACATGATATGGTTAAGAGGTATGAGAAATTCGAAAAAGCGGAAAGTAGCTTACATTTATCTGACACAGACAGTTTTTGGGCTCCTGTGTCTCCTGTTGATTTTAGTCTGCCTTCCTTCAAAACAATGACAAATGTTCCAAATAATAGTATTAAGGATAAAAAGACTAGAGGTACATTTTTCGATATATCTGATTCTGATGAATCTATTTTTTAAATATTGATTTTTATATTCTGTTTTTTATATTGTTTTGTTATTTTTAAATGATAAATTACTATAAGCCAAGACTGATTTAAATGTATGATATACTAGTCTGTATACGAGTAATTATGATGATTCTAATAGAGTATAAGTACTCAGTGATATTAATATAAGCAAATGTTAAAAGAGCTGTGAGTAGCTTTAAGCTAGATATATCCTTATTATCCAAAGATTTTTAGAATATTATTCTATACAGAATATTATAATTATATAATATTCTATATAGAATAATTATTAAATATTAAATTTAGAATATTATAATATACATTAAATATTACATTTTTCTAATTACCATACTCATAAAATTTTTAAGTCTCATTATCTAGCAAACCACAATTAATTGTTACATGCCTCATTAATTATTAAATTCGTATCTTTGATTTGTTTCATATTTTAATGTGTTTAAGTCAATTCAGTGAAAAATAAAAAAGGTTACGGTACTTAGGCAAAGAACGCCGAATTGGAGAATGACCGAAATACATTATTAAAATGTAATCTAAATAATAAAGACAGGTTGAAAAAAAAAGATTGTAAAAAGAACTATTTTTTGTAAAAAAAATATGTTATGTTTACTCTATATAGACGGCCAAAAACAAGCTAATTCCCAAAATGCCGAGGGTTTTTATGAGTGGAGGAGCATCTTTTGTGAAACTACAGTGTTCATAAATTTTGTTTATTCTCCGTGAAATATAACAAGGCACGCATTTTACGAGCAGACAGCAATTCACAACTCAATCTTCACTCGTTCTCCGGGTATGGTAACATTCAGTTGCAGTTATATCGTGAATTGGTCGCTCTCCCTGTTCCAGGGATGGTTATGTTCACTGTCTTCCTATACAACTGGGGCAACTTCAGAATTTAGCTTCTCTTATCCGGCAGTACAAAGAAATTTGGCGTGATTCTTGCCGTTCAGTCGCTTTGTAGTTTGACTGTAACGCTTGTCAAAACAGTGCGATTTAGTTTAGTAGGTAAATTTTTGTTGTTTTTTTTAGATTTGCAGGAGGAAAAGAAATGAACGCACATTGTAATGTATAGTCTAAAATAGATTCATTTTTGTTGTATAAGACCCAAAGTTGACCTAGTAATAGCAATTAAATGTCTTCACCTTAAATTATATTTGATCTAACTAAAGTGGCAATTCCGAAAAACGCCGGGTATAGCAGTTATGAGCAAGAATAAAATCAGTTTTTTATAGAAATAGCAGACGTGAGACGATATTGTATGAAAAAACGCCGATTCCCTAAATACATTAAAAACGTGGTTGTAAATTGTTATATATGTTGGTCGGTGTAGGTAGGAGTTGTAGTTTTTGGTACCTATTGAAATTCTAGTTATACTCGTACATACACCTACGATACTTACGGATGTTCCGCAATAGGCAATATGACAATTTTTTTTATTGCATAAATGAATAAACTAAACTTAGGCCTTTCCATCCGTTATTGGATGATTTATACAGTATTCTCCGGGCGAAGTAACCACTCTTGAAATACTGTAGTGCCTGGGACAGTTGGTTTTTAAATGTCGTATGGTTGCCCAAGTACATACGGCATTCTCACATCGACAGTCAGCCTAGTCCGGAGGAATGGCTGGTCAATACGTCTGGGCCAACCACGTGCGGGTTTCCTCACGATGTTTTCCTTCACCGTTAGAGCGTCCGTATAATGTACATGAGATCTGAAAAATTCTCATTGGTACACGCCACAACCTGGGAATCGAACCTGCACTCTTTCGAGTGCGAATCAAACGGTCTACCCACTAGGCCACGGAGCTCACATAAATCAATTAATGTATAATGATAAATATAATAATAAATGAATAGTACTCTTAAATATCAGTAACTTCTCAGAAGAAATAGTATATCTAAAGTCAATATTTTCAAAGGTACAGCGATTTGTATACAAAATTTGGCAAGTCTCGTGGAAACGCTCCATACTAAAGTCGTACCTAGCTGTGACATCACGCCTAGGTTAAAGTGTATGAAGTATACGGCCGCAGGAGCATATTTGTAAATATCTCTGATATTTGTTTAAGTTTATACTAATACAATACAATACATAGTAAATGTTTTTGTATATGATGTAAGTAAAGTAATGTAGGTTTGTTTACTAATTTGGCAAAAAAAGTTTAAACAGTTTTGTACTTTTTAGATGTATCTTATTACTAAACTACACAAAAAATATTTTATTATTTTACATTTACCAAGTAGTAATGCCTCAATATATCTGAGTATTTAATGAAACTGAATAGTTCAGACGTAGTCATCATCCCTATTGTGGAGCCGGAAACAAAGCTTCATTACAACTGTAATCTAATACACCACCTACAACAGCAACCTATCTACATACACCTACAGTTCCTACATCCAACACTAACGAATACATCTACACCTACGTCTTCCCCTACTTTGATGTTGGATTTTGTTCTTGTTCATAACTATACCCGGCGTATTTCAGGGTGAGATCAAATATGAATTAAGGTTAACCAATTGGCAACCATTACCCATGGCTGTCAATTCTGTTTTTTTTTGTATTGACACATGGTACATACAAAAAAAGTTTAGTATAATCCATCCATCCATATAAGTTTAGTATAATAAATCCATTAATAACATTTGATTGTCACTATCAATTGGATAGTAATATAAATGTGTGAAAGTAATAAGTTACCTTTAATAAATGTAACTTCAATTACCTACTTGTTACACGAGTTTCAATTACCTACGTTAGATACGTTATGCACATGTATATTTTGTTTGTAGCTAAGTATTTTCTTTAAATTATTTTCATTTCTATGACATGAATATTATAACTAAAGTACATTTCTCTCAAAAGCATTACCCACAAAGTTAAAAGAAACCTGAATTTGTAAGCGTAACCTATTAACGATATGAAAAAAATCGATAAAATTATAAAAAGCTTTGTATTTTTTAACATGAAATCCTTACTATAGCCTTAACTTTGACCCACAGAGATTGCCTTTCTGTAATTTATATAAGAAGTGAAAAATTTGGTTGTAGTTAGACTATGTTTTTTTAACGATACATAACCCATGTTTGGACACCACACCAACACCTTACAAGGCTAAACCGAGGCCAACGGCTAGAAACTTAATTATTGTCCGTGTTTGGTCAATGGGTTCACAATCAGCAGATGCGTAGACGGTATGTGATATGCATAGATTTACGTAGTCGAGTGGCTTCGGCGCTCGAACATGTATACGTGTGAACGTATCACGTTCACACAATCCCTTTGCGATTCAACCCAATTCACGTTGCACTTGTATTTGGTTTAAATTATATATATTTTGCCTTTTAAACCATGTCATAAACCTCATTTCAAAGTTTAACTGTTTTAGTTATCATGTACTTTATCGTATTGTATCTATGGTTTTATATTCATATTATCACAAAAACAAAAAGTTTATTAACGTAACCAAGAACATATCAGGACATGTCTAAAGAGGATTCCGTAACTATCAACGTGCAATAGGTTTTCTTTAAATTACTTCATAAGTCATTGTCCGATTTCACTCAAAATAATTTTTCTAAAGAGTAAAAAACATTGCCAACATCATTAATAAAACTTGTAGTTTAGAAATGCCACTTTGGAGGCCAATCGAAAAAAGAGAATTAAAAAAAAAAAAAACTTTTTTACGCTATGAATTTTTGCTATAAATATCAAGCACATCTCTACAATGTAACGATGAACTTTGGGCGTTTGAATGTTTGTTGTTAAATCACGTCTAAACGGATTTAATTGAAGTTTGGTTGAGGTTAATTTTGTTGTGCAGAGGCTTCCACAATATTGAAGAACATTAATTGCATAAGTTTTGATTTGGAGCTGTAGTCTAGAATAATATTATATACTATACGGTGCTTTAACCCTTCAGAGCAATACATCATCAGTTCCAATGGAACAGAAACGGCAGTTAGTTTGTTTAAAGATCAGGCTTAATTTTCCTACCAAATTTTAATAACGAATTTTTAATGCTTTATAATCCTTAATTAGTACAAGATTTTTTCAGCAAATGAATATGATGCTGTTAGTTTGAGGTGGGTGTCGAGAAACGCTGCGCAGTATTTTTGTTTAATTATACCCACGGCTAAAAAAATCGCAATCAATTAACGAATTTTCATTCTAAGATTTCGGTAAAAGGTCATTAAAACATCAAATACAACCATTTCGAGTGACTAAAGATTGACCTTTTACTAATGATATTGGTTTATGTGAATTCCGTAACGAAAATAAACCTAACACCCCCCACTCCGACCGGCACAGCAGTGCGTGTAATAATAATAATGTAATAAAATCTTTAATCGTACAAAGCCGTGCATCGTCTAACGTCGTTTCAGTTCGGCAGACTTCGGCACGGTGTTTGTGTGCGTGCGCTTAGACGTATGCGTGTAGATTTACTATGCAATAGCTTTACCACGGCAGTCCCCGAGTGCCACACGTATTTTTTTTATACTAGTTTTTTCCTGCGGCTCAGCCCGCGTAAATATAGAATCTGGTATCGTACGGGAATATTGTACTTTTTCGGGATAAAAAATAGGTTATGTTTTAATCCAGAGCCTAAACTACTACCATACCAAATTTCTTGGAAATCCGGTCTGTAGTTTTTGCGTGAAAAAGTAATAAACATCCATCCATCCATCCTCACAAACTTTCACATTTATAATAGTAGTATGATAATATTTATATTAATTATTCGCTTCACTGCCCGAGTGCACTTTCTTTTGACATTAAAGCACTTCAGAAGAAGTTAAGAGTTAGTTTCAAAATATGTTAACCTTTTAACCAACGTACACACCCCGTGAGGCATAAAAATAGATTCGGCATAGGTATTTATACTGCCAGTCGATAAACGCTATTCCTTGTGGAGCCGAAACGAAAATACAGTGAAAAATATAAAAATATTATCATAGCGTGATGCAACTTGCATTAGCTCCATAGGGACGGATTTGCGAGCAGCTTGTGTTTGCTAAAATATGAACTTGTTCTAGTGAAAATCCTGTGATTTTTCTAAGAGGTATGTACTTTACAAATAACTTTGACTAACTCGTGTTCTTAGTCCTAAACTGTCAATTATCAGATATACATTTAATATCTATTTATAAGTTTGAAGGTTGTAAGTTTTTTAAGCTTGACACTCTTTGGCACATCTTTTTACTGATAAAGAATATGTAATCTGGGGATAACGAAAACATGTATAATATTATATTGTTTCAACATAAGTAAACACTAAAAAACGCCTAGTTTAATGTAAATAAAGTTGCGGAGAACATTCAACCGCAGATAAGGTTTAATGTGGTTTAATAACCTTTTTACCACTTAATTATTATATTATCTATTATTTGGCGGCAGGGTTTTACCGTGCGCTATGGTCGGTCCCGCGGCGGCCGTTACTTCACGCGTGGCCGCAGCCAGTAACGAGCGCTAACAAATGCCACCAACAAGGGGCAGAATGCCACTTGCTAAACATCCCGCAAATTGTCTTGATATTTGCGCTTCATGTAAACCGACCGTAAAGCGGCCTGAAAATGATCAAATTTGTTTGACAAAGGACATGGGTCCAAATCCATACAAAAAACCGTAAAGTCGACAGCAATAAGATTTTTCGTTGCTGTCGATTCTGGGTCAATTTAAGATCAACACCTTTTACATGTTTGTCAAAAAATTTGATGATATTCCGCTGCTTTCTTTGAAGGATGTGACAATAGTTTTACAATATGTTTGATGTTGTTTGATGGGAATCTGGTTGATGCCGTGTTTGACAAACAAAAAACGTCGACTCTGGTGTTTGTCAAACAAGATCTTATTCGTTGTTTTGGCATAATGGAGGATGCTACGCGGTGCGTACGACGGTCAAAATGATCTGGTACATTTTTTGACATACATCGGTTTGATCGTGTAAGCTTCTGTTTGAAGTAAACGTAAAATTTGTCTAATGTCGTCGACACATGTCTCGTTTCAGCCCACGATGATATATACATAGCCCTTTCACGTTTACAAGAAGACTTCACCTTGTTAGCTAAATGGTCTCACGACGTAGGACTTGTGGTCAATAACAGCAAGACTAAGCTTATGTATGTAAGCTCGAGCCAAAACAGGTGTGGTATACTAACCGAAACTAGTTGCTCACTAACATGAATGCTTACATTTGAACACGCGGTCATGTAACTGTAGCTTTGTCGAAGTAGTCAGTACATATAAATACCTAGGGCTCATGATAGGTGACCGATTCAAGTGGAGCGAGCATATAAAATACGTGTGCGATAAAATTCGTGCGTTGCTAGCAAAATTTACTATAGTCAAGAATAATATTCCCTTTTCCTCACGTCTCCTACTTTATACAACCCTAGTAGAATCTATGATATCATACGGCCTGAGCAACTCCGGCAGAACCTGCAGAACTCATCTAAATTCCATATATGTACCAGCTTCAATTAAGAATACTTAAAACTATAATACCCCATAAGATAAAAAATGATCTTAACAATAAGAATAATTATCATGAAGTTTTCTCGTTCTGTAAGACCATGCCCATACAAGATATGATTAAATATAACATCCTAAAAGATTTTTTTAACTTGGATGTTCAGATACCGACAAAACACCATATCACAACGCGTAGCGCGACTAATGTAGAATGCGCTGTCCCTCACTTTAACAATCTATACGGAAAACATTCCCTTGAATATTTGGTACCAACACTATTAAATACATTACCCTTAGCGCTAAAACAAAACATCAATGATAAAAATATAAAAAATAAACTAAAAACATACTTTTACAAATCTTTAAATAAATAGATACTAAATTAATAAAGAAAAAGGATCAAACAAATAAAAATATCAAAATTATAAAACCTCCTAACTATTTTCCCCTGTGCCTGTACTCGCGCGATACCAGTTTTGAACAAGTTGTTTGTTACCTAATGTTCGAGCGGCGCGGGCGCACTCACTGTGCAGTGCGCCGCTCGCGCCTTAGACGCCTCATGTTCATCATGAGTGCGACTGAAACTGTAAACAGCATTTGTTGTATGTATTTACATCATACTATGTTATTAAACTAACATTTTGTTCTAAGTTAATAAGTAAAGTTATAATATCTAAATTGAGCATTTGATGATAGATGCACCGGTGTACGAAGAAACCTTCTAGGTTTTTGTGACACCGAGATTGTATTGTAACTTGCTTTTAAAAATTGTTAAAAAAAATTGACAAACTTTACCGTTTTCAGGGACTTGAAATACTCTATGGGAAAACTACGAAAAAAAAAATTATTAAATTTTAGTTAATATCTTTCTTGATAATATATATTAGGCACTCAATCAAATGTTAACTTATTAAAATACCTAACCTAACGTATAACATAACCTAACAGAAGAAAACAGTTTATAATGCTTAATACTTATTCAAATAAGAACGGTCCGGTCAATATTTCCGAGTGGCTCCTACAATAGCCGCGCGAATAATTTAAAAAACCTCCGTAAATTGGCAGACAGGCCCAATTAAGCAACTAGGATCTATTTAAAAACTGCCGACGTGCTCGTCTTGGTCTCGGAATAGCTCGAGGAGGAGGAGCTGGGAGTGCATTAATCACTAATGTGCCAGATTAATAACGGTTGACGGTTTTGAAAGGCGTGCAGATATTCGGGTAATATGTCAGAGAGCCACGACGCCAGCGTTCTCATTGTATGTCACGCTGGTGCCCAAACTGCGCCGATTTAATGCCTCCACTGTTAACTAAGTCCAATTGCCTCTTGTAGCAGTACGTAGCATTGTGCAACCGGAGGAGTATAAAATTGCGTCGGTAAATTAAAGTTTATGTGGAGAAATAAAATAATATTTAAAAATACATAAAATTTATAAAAATAACAACAACACACACTACCTCAGATTATTAACACACACATGCGTTTAATAGGTACAATTCCGTTACACGTTGACGTTTGTCGATATGTCACAACATAATACATTGTTTTTTTTTTTTAATTTCTATCTAAGAGGCAAAAGAACACTTATAAGTTCGAACTTTAGGATTATATGAATTATTTTGCGCAAATTTCATCCACAATAATAAAAGTAAATACCTCGAGTAATAATAAAAGTGCATTATATTATTATTTACAGCAAGCTCGTATTATGCATCTAGAGCGAAAACACAGGATAACAATAGTTCTAAAGTGAAAAAATTAAAACGTGTGCAACATTCTTAACTATTTGGTAAAGTGAGTTGAAAATTATTATTTTGAAAAAGATGCATAATATCTGTAACATACGAGAAGGTAACATAATTAATATTATGATGTCATTAGGTAATTCCTACATTTATATGAATTTAACATCAAAAATTTATCAAAATCACAATCTATGCTTAGTAGAGTCAAGAAAACTTTTCAAAAGCCTATCAAAGTATTGTATTTTTATCGAATTAGAAGTCAAAATAATAATAAAATATATAATGTTACAAAACCTTTTTCACTCAGACAAGATAAAATTCAAGTATAGAAAGTAAATGGATGGATAAATAGTAAAATCTTTACTAAATGGACTGATTCTGTAATAGCTTATATTTCGTTTGGGCTTTGTACACGACAAAGGTCTTTTAATCTATAAATAAATACTGGTCTATAGTTTCATCAAATAAAAGCTTTCGGAATTTACTTGTAGTTTCTACAATATATTCCTGTTGAAAGAAAGCGGATAATGATAATAATGGCTTACAAGAAAAAAAATTTTACGGTTTTATTTAAACTCCTTTTCCTTGTAAGAATTCAATAAATTGTTTTGTGATTTTGTTCTTAAAAATTAAAACAAACCTTTCTATTTTATTTATTAAAAGAAAAGATGATTTTAAAAATAGTTTTATTTGCAACTAGCAACTTCGTTTGTGTAGAACTAACGGAAACGGAACCCTAAGATGAAAGTTGCCTAAGTTACTTCTTAAAACATCAGCTATCTGCCAGTAAAAAACCAGTGAAAATCGGAGCCGTTTCAGAGATTAGCCGTCACAAACCGACATAAAAAATAGGTATCGTATAAACTACCATATTATGCATTTAGTGTAAAGCTGCACTTCAATTTTATTTTTTTGTAAAGATAAGTAAGATTTGCGAAAATATTAGAAAGCAATTAAAGAAACCAATGGTTTGTTTTCAGGGACAGTACACAACAAGTAAAATTTTATGAAAACGTTGATAAGATTAGGAGAACCAAAAGAATATGAGGATTTAGGATACATTTCACTATAATTGCACAAAATTTGCTTTGTAACAAATTTGTTGTGTACCTACGCCCGAGGCAAAACATTACTTCCACGGTTCAGGTATGAACTCACTTTGTCTCACACAAAGGCTCTTCAATAACTTGTCGTCTAATTATTATTTTATATACAGGAAAGGAACCGCGTAGGAAGGACTCGTCTCTGTGACCTTGCAGTATTTTTGTGACGTTCTTAACGATAAGTAGATAATATTATATCTGAGCTAAGAGATTTAGACCTATTAGCATATTACCTTGTATGTCAAAGGTACTTAAGAAAGTGGTGTGTGGTAAAATAAGTAGTTATCTAGATCAAAACAACATACTACGTACTGTACAGTCCGGTTTTTGAAGAAAGGACAGTACAACTACCGCATTAATTGACGTCGTTGATAATATTATTTCCGCACAAGACTCAGGCGAGGTAACGATCCTAGTTCTATTAGATTTTTCAAGCGCATTTGACAAAATTCATATACCACTGCTTTTATCTAAATTAAAATACTATGGGTTTGATGAAAGCGCCATTAGATGGTTTTTTCCTAAATGGTTTGCAAATAGTTGAGGTTATGAGTATTAATGGTGAGCTATTACATTCTATACCACGCTGCTTGGACAGAGGTTGTTCCGCAGGGATCAGTGGTTGGGCCTTCAATGTTTTCTATTTACGGTGCTGACATTACTCTTCACATACAGCATTGTAAACATCATATATATGCTGATGATATTCAACTTTATATCTCTTTTTAACCTTGCGACTATAGACAGGCTAAATGACGATTTAGCGCGAATTAGTGAATGGTCTGAGTTGCTTTGATACTTAATCCTGACAAGACTAAGTACATGGTGGTGGGTAGTAGAAATCAAATAAAAAAAAAATCCATTTCGCCTATAATACATATTAAGAATAGAAATATCGAGAGAGTGAGTGAAGCGCGTGATTTGGGATTCATAATGGACGGAGAGCTTACATTTGAAAAACATATCATAAAAACTGTAAGTCGTTGCTTCTTTCGCCTAAAAGTCTGTAAAAAAAAACAAAGTGCAATATAATTAGGTTAAACGTGTCGGTGACCGAATGCAGTGTCATCATATATATTCCACATTGTTTAATTCTATTAATATATAAATCAGTGTACAAACAGCACTCGTTGGATTTGGTCATTTATCATAACTTCTATTAACTGTAGAAATACTACAATCCTTTTTGGTCCTTCGTTACGTCAGGACCTTACTCGTCTCGCGTATGCAGTTTCTTTTTTATCTGCGCCGCGTAGTGAGGAAATCAGTGCCTTTTTACAATATTTAACACATACAGTGCTAAAACTGTGACGAACAATTGAAGTGACAGACTCTAGTGACGTGTTCCGTGGACTCTATACCGTGAGGCTTCTGCAGCAGCAACAGCGACAGCAGTCCCGCAGGAGAGTAAACCACACGAACCAATCTTTCCATTTTTTTATCACAAATCACAATGGACAAGCTAATTCAGCTGTAAAACGCGATCCTGGAAGAAATTAAGCGCATAGAAACTAATTTTAAGAATGATTCACCATCCCGTAAGACGTGTGATTATTTAGTTATAGTTTAATGTTCGTTTCATTTCAGTTTATATGATATTTTTAGTTGTAATAATTTTATGCTAACTAAATTTTAGAATAGTCAAAATACTAACACTTTTAGTCAGGATCGCAAGTGGTAACAGGATAACTTTTAAATGTTTAGGTTTATCGCATTCTCTATAGAATAATGGTAGGGTAAATCCATTTTGAAATGTCAAACGACGCTGTAATAAAATTTATATAATGCCCCAAGTGAAAAGTCGTTTCATTTCTAAGTTTTTACGGTCGAAGCGTTTTTAGCAGTAATGTTACAGTCATTTGCATGTAATAGCTCCCCCCCACACTGATTTCAGTGACGGTGGCCGGTTTAATTGAAACCAGGCCAGCTACGCAGGAGTTATTTTATAGTGCCCAACTGTGTGCAGTATTCAAGAGCACTCTCTCTTCCTTTACTCTCGTAACCCAGTGGGACGAATAACCGACACGACTGGTGAGATATCAGGCGCAGGTCCGACTTTTTACATGCCCATCCGATGCATGGATCATCTTTCTTGTCAGACAATCAGGTGATCAGCCTGCATTGTCCTAACCAAACTTGGAAACAAGATTTTTTGTTGTTCCAATGCGGGAATCGAACCCACGACCTCCGAGTCGAGAGCCAAGCTCTATACCACTAGACCACGGAGGCTGTTGCATATAGTCTAAACTAATAATATAATATTAACAGTAAATATGTATATCATGAATATGTCATTTAATATTTAAAATTATTTTTCATCACCTTAAATACCTTATACCTTGACCTAGTATGACTGTTTAGGTACAATCATATATCTTATACTTTAAACAAGACAATCTTGTTAGCCTACTACTATTATAAATGTAAGGGTTTGTGAGGATGGATGGATGGATGTATGGATGAATGGATGGATGTTTGTTACTCTTTCACCCAAAACTACTGAATGGATTTCGATGAAATTTGGTATGGTTTTTTTTTTGGTTGATTTAGGCTCTGGATTACAAACATAGGATACTTTTTATCCCGAAAAAGTGCAGTGTTCCCGTGGGATCCCCGATACTTTATTTAAGCCGGGGGAGCCGCGGGAAAAAGCTAGTTACCTATATATTATAAAATCGGTTTCTCGAAAACGGCTACAAGTATTACCATGCAATTTAGTATTCAGTTGAATGGGAGAAAAATAGATCTGATTACTTTTTATCCCTGAGAAACTGCGCATTTTCAAGCTATATAATATGTTTATCTTTTTATTATTTAAAATATGTTTTCATTATTAAGCTATATTATAATATGTTATCTTTCGTCGTGCAACAAAATATCAAAAATTTTGATCCAATTATGTCTGTCCAATTGGCAGTTTCGTATGTGTATCTATAATTTTTGCGCTGTTCGGAAATTCTGAATGCGGTGGGTTCGAATCCCGGTAAAATATTTTTTGGATTTTTTATATTTTTTTATATCTACTACGAGAGAGCTCCGAGCAAAGCTCGGTTACCCAGGTACTCTTTTAAGACAGTAAAAATATTGACTATAACACAAAATCGATTGCGTGTTTATTCGAATGTGAATTTCCCGATTGTCCGTCAATGACGTGAAATCTAAATATTAATGGTATTTCTAAGGTTAGAGGGAAATACTTCATTTCGTAGAATTCATTTCCGTGGCGCCAAGCGGCCGGTGACTATGTAGTTGTGTACTTGGAAACAAATAAATAATACACACTTTTTATAACTTTATGGTTTTCACTGAAACGTTCACGAGCTTTATAATTAACGTTGTCAGCAGTTAAGTAGGTATATATTACGTATAAACGTATTATACCTACTGCATGCTTTACCAGGGACAGCGCCATGTAATGAATAGTTAGACGGCGTAATAATATATTCTAGGCTTTTTAATTCCTTATAGTAAAATATCAGAAGCAAAAAAACTTTTTTGTCATGTTAAATCTTATCTGATTTATCATTTGATTTGTCTGTATTTTTGGGGCATGTCGCAGTTGTAGCCCGATAAAAAATTACACATTAAAAAAAGTAATGATATTACAACAATCTTAACAAAAATAGAGTCACTTTTGCAATCGTATATCATAATATTATCATTAAAAAACCGGCCAAGTGCGAGTCGGACTTGCGTACTTATTTTTTTTGCGTTTCGGACCATAATCTATAAAACTATTAATATTAAAATCGAGCACTTATTGCTAGTACGAGTGCTCGATTAATTCGAAGAACCATTGAAGAAATAAAAATTATCTCAAAAATATTACTTTATCTGACCTTATCCTTATAATATAGGATATAGGATAGAGCCTTATCTGACCAGGATTCGAACCCACCACATTTCGAATTTTCGAACTAAGCAAAAATTATACATAAGCATACCAAACTGCCAATCTGACTGACATAATAGAGTCGAAATTAATGATACACACACATATTTAGCGGAACATAAAATAAAGGTTTGATATCAGTATCATATAAGGTTGCTGGCTGGTTTATACGTCATTTAATTTAAAAAGAAATATTTTTAAATTAAGAAAACAACTGAACATCACATTTTATGCAATTGTTATAATTTTATTCAAATACACCTTATCTGGAGCGAACTTCGAGTATTTCTTCCTTCTGAGTTTGACTTAAAATTTCATTGAAATACTGTTTTTTGTTAGTTTTTTTTAATCGCGTATCTTTTTGGAGTTGAGGACTGAATTATGCCTGACTTAGCCTCAACGGAGATTGCCAGGGCACTCGAAATGCGAAGAAATGGTCAAACCTACAGAGTGATATCCAGAGATCTTCATCGGCCAGTTTCAACGATCCGTCGCAGTATCCAACGGTTCAGGGAGACCGGTACTTATGTGAGAAGAGCAGGACAAGGCAGAAAAAGACGCACTTCGAGTAGGGATGATCGTTTCATTCGGCTTCGTGTACGTAGGAACCCCCGTTTTACGTCCGTCCAAGCCCGACATGAGTTAGAAGCAGTGCGGGGTGTAACCGTAAGTGAGCGTACGGTACTAAGAAGGTTCGAAGAAGCTGGTTTGGGTTCATTTGTGCCCGCCAAGGCTCCAAGGCTCAAGGTAAATCATGGTAGAAACAGGTTAACTTTTGCTCAGGAACATCGACTTCGGAACGCGGACCAATGGAGTAAGGTATTGTTTAGTGATGAGTGCAGAATTCTCTTAAATCAAATTTACGGCAGGAAAAGAATATACAGACGCAAAGGAGAACGATACATTCAGACAAATTTTGAAACTACAGTTGCATACGGTGGTGGATCAATAATGGTTTGGGCGGGCATTTGTTTGGGAGCTCGCACAGACTTGGTAGTGATTGACAGAGGGAGTCTGACTGCAGACCGCTATATCTGAGAAGTTTTAGAAGAAAATGTCGTACCGTTTGCCCCATATATCGGTGACGATTTTGTTTTTATGCAGGATAACGCTCGGCCGCATACCGCTCGGGTAACTCAAGCTTATCTTAATGATATGAATATCACTGTTATGGAGTGGCCGGCGAGATCACCGGATATGAACCCAATAGAGCACGTTTGGGACTTGCTGAAAAGAAAAGTTAAATCCAGAATTCCAGCTCCTGCCAACGTGGGTGAACTGCGAATCGCCGTAGTTGAGGAATGGCGGAGACTATCCCAGGAGACCATCGATAACATCATTCTCAGTATGCCTAGACGGGTAGAAACTTTAATGAGAGCACATGGAGGAAATACGCGATATCAATCACTATTTTTCTAATTTAATTAATTGTTAGTTTAATATTAATTTTCACTTTTCCCGGTTACATGAAAGTTCAAAAATGTACCATTTTTCACGAATAGCCTTTACTCGCAAAATCTGTTCTTAATGTGATCTCATTTTAAGTAAAACAAATGAAACTTTAAATAACAAAAGTAGTGTAGTAAGTAGATTTTAAAATAAAACCATATTTTTTTAATTATGGACCTTTTTTTTTTTTTTGTGTTCCGCTAAATATGCCGGTTTGTTTATATTGTTTTACGACGAAAGAAAAAACATATTTAGCTAAAAATGCACAGTTTCCCAGGGATAACCCCTGGCTAGATAGATTTTCCTCCCCCAAAACTCCGTGCATACTTAATTTCATGGTAATACTAGCAGCCGTTTTCGTGATTACGTTTATACATATACAAGATTCATAATAATATCACACAACTTTTTTATACACTTTTCCGATTTATTAAATATTTTACACTTGATTTATGACCATGAATTCCCACCAACAACCAACTGTACTTACACTTAATCAGTTATATACAAGATTGTCTCGTTTAAAGTATAATATTAATATATCGAGCAATAAACAGCGAAAAGATCAAGTTGTTTGTATTTCATATATTAAATATTTATATTACTTGCGAGCACCTTAAATAAGTTTTTATTTTATTATATTTTTAGTATTTGTTGTTATAGTGTCTACAGAAATAAATCATCTGTGAACATTTCAGTTGTCTAGCTATCACGGTTCACGAGATACAGCCTGGTGACAAATAGACGGACAGAAGGACAGATAGCGAAGTCCCAGTAATAGGGTCTCGTTTTTACCCTTTGGGTAGTAGCCCTAAAAAGATTGGTGAATGCCTAACTTGCTTTTAAGCATTGACTTATGAAATGGTATAGATACCAAATAACTTAAAGGGCTTCAAAATTAGGAATGCTTTCATGTCACTCCATTATTGTAAACATTTCCAGGTGCAGTATTGGATTACACCGCAAGTGCACCGCACGTCCGCCGAAGCCCCATAAGTGCCATTCTACTTTAAGATTTCCATTAAAAGATTACCTGAGATCAATAGAAGGCCGAACTAACGACACTGTCTTCTAGTAAATATACTTAGTTCTGATATTTACGAGAATTCAAATTACCTAACCAAGAGCATGTCAGGACATGTCTAAAGAGGGTTCCGTAACTATCAACGCGCAATAGGTTTTCTTTACATTACTTCAAAAGTTATTGACAGGGCGACTTCGCTCAAAATAATTTTCCTAAAGAGTTTTAGCATGATCTATCCACATTAAAACTTGCAAGTTTCTATTTCATATAGTTAGATATGCCAGAGGGGGGAGGGGCTACTAATAAACAACTTTGGAGGCCGATTATTCGAAAACGGTTGACTTTGTAATAAAATTAGGTAATAAGCTTTGCATTTATTTAAAAATACCTATTTGTTGATATCCCACACGATGGGGTAGAATGAAAAAATATTTTTCATCCCTTCTTCACGTGTATGAACCCCTAAAATACAAAATTATTATTATTTTGTGATGATGTATACAATCTATAACTATACAGAATTTTATCCATTTATATTCATAATTAAAGAAGTTGGACGGTGGACAGACGGACGGCTAGAACTATTTCCTTTTAGTACTACTGAATCCTAAAAAATATATGCTACCAAAAAGTAAGATGTATATACACTGGATCCAAAAGCACTGAACAGAACTCCTCAGTCTTTAAAGTTACGCGTTTGGAAATTTCGACATTGTTTGAAGAAACGCAAGCATATGCCATTAACTTACAGTAATAATCATCATTATCTTATATAAAATACCTAGAGGAAGCTTGGCGCGTATTCAATTATACATTCGATCGTTTATTGTAAACGTTCTTAAAATGTGTTAATAATAAAATATATGGCTAGAAAGGGAAAAAATGTTATTTTTAAACAAAAAATTAAACCGACTTCCAAAGTAAAAATACACAAAAAAAATGAAATAAATATTCTTTTCTAAATAATTCCCCTTTTAAATTCGGCTAAAATTTTAACTATTTGTCTACTCAATCCTACTAATAGTATAAATGTGAAAGTTTGTGAGGATGTATGGGTGGATGGATGGATATTTGATACTCTTTCACGCAACAACTACTGAACGAATTGTTATTAAATTTTGATATAGCTACTAGCTTAGGCTCTAGAATACCAGATACTTTTTATCCAGAAAAGTACTGCAAAGTTTCCGTCGGATACTGTATTTACACGGGCGGAGCCGCGGGCAACAGCCAGTACTTTGATAATCCCATCGATAACTTCTACCTCTATCCTACTACTATTATAAATGTGAAAGTTTGTAAGGATGGATGGAAGGATGTATGGATGGATGGATGGACGTTTATTACTCTTTCACGCAAAAACTACTGTACGGATTTCGATGAAATCTGGTATGGTAGTAGTTTAGTCTCTGGAATAAAACGTAGGCTACGTCTTATTCCGAAAACGTACAGTATTCCCGTGAGATTCCCGATACAATATTTACGCGGGCGGAGCCGCGGGAAATAGCTAGTATTCTATAATAGTAACAGAATGTAGATATTTTTGATAAAACTCCTAGACTGGGTTAGTGTTATGATGAATGAGGCGTTCTCGTGATTAATAATGTTGACTAAACAGAACTTTGTGGGTGAATATTACGATGTTACTAGAAGTTACCTGCGACTTCTTACGCGAAAAAAGAAATCTCGCGGGAACCTTACATATTGCTGAGATGTGTTAATACAGAGTCTAAAGTACTCATACCAAATTTCATCAAATTCCGTTCAGTAGTTATCACGTGAAAGAGTAACAAACATCCATTCATCCATGCATCCATGCAAGCTTTCAAGTTTGTAATATTAATAAGGATAGTAAGGATTAAATGCTATAATATAGTAAATACTTATAGTATTTACTATATTAATAAGTGTTATTATTATTATTTTGAAATCTTGGAATATAACATATAATTTAATGTTTTATTTTATTGCGTAGTATTTAATATTTATAATATGTTCTTATTAATATTTATAATAATATTATATATTAATTATCTACGTGAATTGATAAATTTAATTAAAAATTAAGGCAGTTACTTCAATTTTATAAATGTTATTAATACATTTTATAAATAATAGAAAATTGTTGATTCTTTGTTACAAAATAATTAATTAAACACGACAGTAAGGAGTTTTTTTAAAACCGCCTCCTTTTTTAAAGTCGGTTAAAATATACGGGGCCAGACTGACGTGGTGTGAAGCGTCCATAGATATTATTATTATTATGAGGTACGCACCTCATAATACTAGTTTTCTGTCAAGCCACGTATGTCGTAGAGGGCTCTCGTGCGTTTTACAATAGGTACAGTTAACTGATTATCACATCGTAATACAACACGGTCTAGCTTTTATTTAAAATAAATAAACCCTTTTTAATACCTACGCCGTAAAAGAGGATAAAGATTTTAATATACCGCACAGAAGTGAACGACTACGCGCATAATGCCTACCTGAAACATGATAATAAGTAGAGTATGGATGTTTATGTCGTGGTCGGTGTTCTGTGAAAGAGAAAGCCTCACCGAAAGGGGAGGCGCCTCGGCCTGGCCGTGTAACGATGGGCCACACTGCACCGCGTTCAGTAGTTCGCGGGGTTTCAGGGCGGCAAGTCGCGGCTCCCACGCACAGCGCGCCAAACTTTTCACGGGACTTGGCCAAAGTATTTTACGATACTTGAACACCCCTTAATCACTATCTCGCGTGTGCTAGACGCAGTATAATCGTTTACGATACACCGAAATGATTTAAAACATCTTTTAAAAGAAGCTCGGATTTTCGTTCAGTTTTCAAACTTGATGTTAATGTAGTTTTAATTACGATCGTAATGAGGCTTGAATTGATGATAGACCTTCCTTAGGCCAAGTAAATAGGTATAAAACAACAATGACGTTTCTACTAAATTTAAGTGTTGCTTTTTTCGTAAAAATGTTCCTAGCCATACTCTATCTGGACTTGCTGTTCACGAAATCAACATTCGCAAACACATGTAAGTATTTTGAATTAATAACTGTAAAATAATATTTCACTATTCTTAAATTCAATCCAAAGAATTACATTTTTATACTTATAGCATACATAAAAATAAGATGTTATGTTTTAATTTATTTGAACGTAGATAACGCTTTCTGCAGTGAAATAAAAATCAAGAATCTGTTCTTACAGAATGGCAAAATTAAGTACTCACCTATAAAGGTAGTATTAAAGTACATTTAAATTTGTCAAGTTAAATCTCATTCATCATCTCATCAATCATTTGTAAATATCACGCCTTCTCTTTCATTAATGCGAAGAACGAGAGAGATAACATTTAATCAACCATTTATTAGGCGCTGTTGAAAATGGCACTAAATTTGTTATCTGTTTAAAGACATTAGACACAACAGATTTAAGTTTAAGTTTGAAAAACCTGTTGTTTTTGTATTATATAAAAGTTTCTCTTTAGTTACTAGTATTTAAAATATAATAACATCAATGTTATCACTAAAACAAATACTTAGAAATAGTAAAGTAACTAAATCTGTACTAGATTCTTAATAGCGAAATAAAAAATGACGTTCCTTTGTTTAATAGCCATAATGCCTCGTAGCGCGGGGTGATGTAGCAATTTTCATGCACTCCAACTACCCTATTTCGATGCATTCAAGTTATTCATGGAGAGCTTGATAAAAATTGTTATTTCGAGCTAGAAAATTCAGCCCATCAGACCATGTGCTTCGTGAGACCATGCTAAAGGTTGTGTAATAGAATTCGGGTGCACGTAAAATAATACGAGGCAAAGACAATAAGTACACAGCTAATAAAAAGTGCTTCATTGATTTTTTATTTTTAAACATAAATAATTGTCCATGTGATTAAAAATTACAGTGGCATTCTATCATGTATTTTTTGAGAATACGTAGCGTTGCCACAGATTAAAGACATAGGACCAGATAAACATAAAACATCTACATAGTAAACGGTCGATTAGATTGCACTACTAATAGCATGCGACGTGTGCACCATTCTCTTGGTGTTAAAAATCCGGTTAAGATTGTGTAAATTTTCAAATTTATTGTTTGAGTTTATGTCATGTGAGACTGAAAATAATGGTATTGTGTGTTGTTCGTTGGCATGACGACAAATAACAATTTTTTTAAATATTAATTTGTGTTCAATTAATGTTAAAACTTAATATAATATCAAACAAAAAAGTGATTTTGTATTGTACTATGTGTATGAACAATACTAGAATAAATAAAATGATATCTTATTTTACCTATCCTAAGGATAATGATAGGTAAGTAAACATTTAATTTTCTTGGTAATGCCTTGCTTTATTATAAGAGCGTTCACGACCTTGTGAATAGACCCCTTGAATCTCACGCGTGATCGTGCAGGTTCGAGTTTGTGTACCAATCAGACTTTTTTTAATAACAATATACTGCCGCTAGACTTAGTTTAATTTACCCCCATCTTCTGTGACAACTCTGACAAAATTTTGATCGTTCTATGAAAGGTGTTCCTCTGTAATTAATTGCATATATTTTTACACTGTGGCATTGCTGCACAAATATTACAAAATATTGCATGTGCTATAAAACTTTATCTGTGGTATAAAATAATTATAATCCATATATTTCCGTTGTCTGGTATCCGTAACACAAGTTTTTCAAGAACTTACCGTGGGACCAGATTGACGTGGTAAAAGCGTCCATTATGAGAGCTTCTATTGTCACCCTTATGTAAAAGCCTTAGCTGTAACATTTGATTTGTATTCAATCATCACTTTCGAAGTAAGCCGAGAGAAATCTTGCCACTGGCAAAACACGTTTGCCTTTTAATAAATCAAAGAGACTTAACGTGTAACGAAAACGATTGATGCTCAGAAAACGTGTCACCAAAATTATTAACTTTTTTATTTTTGTAGAGTTTGTACTAACTATAAAAACAAAGATAGTTTCAACTAGTTTCTATTGAACACAATTTTATTTATAATAATAAACACTACTTGATAATGATTATAATTTGTTTATCCTACACCTTGATTCAAGACAGTCATTGATTTGTTTAGCCCAGGAAAAAATGTCGTGTAAATAGCTCAGAAGCCATTCATCAGAAAAGCGTGCAAAACAATTATAACTAGAGCTTATTAATTAAGATGATAGAACTAAATTAACAATCAATAAGTTACTTATTTGGTAATAATGGCCTGTTATTTAAAATAATTACGAAAATTGGTCGACCTCTTTATAAAGTTTTTAATATAATAACTAAATGATCGACCTATACGACTTACAAAATTAAAGACAAGATAGAGTTAGGCAAAGGACATTAGAATTTACTATGAATAAATTATCCGCGCCAACCAAAGATAAAATAAGGTTAGATGTAAGCATAATTGTATCTGGACTATAACGTAATAGGTCGCATATCTGCAGCAGGCGGGGTATTTAAGGGGGGAGAATAATCATTAGTATTAATTCCCATTTATATGTTAGTATATGTCCCATTCTACTGGGAAGGTGGCCCAGCAATCTACGGACTAAACACATCCTGCTGCTATCAAATTGCAGCACTTTTTTAAACTCTCTTGTTTTATCTAAGCTGTTTTATGTATAATTTTATCTGTTTTTTTGTTTTTGACGTGATAACGTCTTATAAATTGATGGAGCCGGCTGCACGCACAAAAAAACATTACTCATGCGTTACCTCGCTAAATATGACGCATTGCCGTTATCTCAGCTGGCCGCGCCTTAGGTATGTGAGCGGTGGGACGGAGAGGCAGTGGCGCTTGATGTTATTACTCAGTTCGGCGCCGGACTTCGCGGCGGCAACACGCCTACCTAAGGCGCGGCCAATTAGTTCCGCGCGCACTATAAACATGACGTTGTCACGTTCAACTATCGTCAGTAAACCGACTTTACAGACAACCGATTTTTTTTTAATGATTTTTTCCGACATATAGATACACATTACAAATTATTTTTTTCAACATACGGACATTGTTAAATTATTACACAACGCATTACTACAAAAATTATAAATTTGAATTTGAAAATACACACCAAAGTAAATACTACGGCGTAGCAGGTGGGGTAAACACTGTAATATTTTAACTAATTTCAACAAATATTCATATGAAATATGATTAACTATTTATTTATTATCTGCACTTCACCATGGATCCGAATTAAAATAATTATTGAACATTTTTATTAATTATGAATGAAAATTGTACAATCAAATAGTATATATTGCGGATAAAAATTCCCAATGGCTTTAGGAATACAATGTAGAATTAGGTAAGTCAAATATCGAATATTGCTATCGAATTAAATTATCCTGTTATAGTGAATGCAATGGTTGATGTAAAAAAATAATGACTGTTTATGTAACGAACGCTACAGATAAAGCATTATAATAGGTCATGACTTGTGGAACCTAACCTAAAAATTTACCCATGAAAGTAAATATTTCATTTCTGGATGCTTAAAGTAATAATAATAAAAAAAAACAAAAAATATGTAGTTATATAATTTTACGTATGCTAGAACCTATATTATCAAAGTAATATTTTACTTTTGAAGTCCAGTCAACATAGATTCTGTAATAAAATAAATAAACGTATTTTTACCTACATCACGGGTTTACATTTGGTTAATATTCTAAGCTCTTTATAGTAGTATTTTATTTGATATTTTTTATCATATCGATAGTATGTCCTTTTTACTATATAATATTATCCTTTTTGTATTTTTCCTCCCTGTCGTACCTATATTATAATCCATGTTTAAAACATACCACTGTTAGATATATTATTATATTCTGTGAAAATATAAAATTATTGTTATACTAAGCCCACACAATAATTCTCAGTTAACTATTTCAAGCCCCTAAATACTTTGACATGTCGCTTTTACGAACAAAGCAATTAATGAACGTCGAATTTTTACGCTTCCATATAAAAACATGTTTATGTTTTCGTACTCTTGTATTAAATACCGTTACCGTTGTGGTATATATCTTTAGTGTGTTGTAAACGAGCTTATTTTTTTCAACCCCTGACTGATGTTTTTTGACAATTAATAGATTCAAATATCGATAAACGAGTAATCGATTGGAAAGTAGGAATATTAACTCCTATTATCGTAATTACACTTGTATCATAGTGTCTACGGTGACCTTTACCAGTAACTATTTATTAATCTGTGCCTTTATAAAGGAATGCGTAATCGCTAAATACATAAAAAATACATAAACATACTGGCAAAGTTTTATCGATGTAGTATGAATATCGATGAACTTTACCAGCATGAATTGATACCTGCACATAATAGATAGTCAATTCAGTTTTTACGACTTAAAATGCTTTGTTAATAATACTAAAAGCTGGTAAATCTTGTGTTAAGTTTAGTGGCCTCTTAAGACGTTTCCCTCAAGACCCATCAATACTTCTGACACTAAGAGTTAAAATTTAAATCCTTGTCCAGGCTTAACCACATGGATATCCTTTAAAGTTGTAACTAGAGCATTTTTGTCTATTATCTTATAAGTTACAACGCGAGTGGATATTTCGGACATATTATATTGATTCTTGCCAGTAGCAGCGTACAAATTCTTACTTGCACACCACATGTTTTTCCATATTCCTTACAAAAATTTTTACAAAACAGTACATTATTATGAACAGTCTATGAAAGTTATCCTACTACTATGATAAATGTGAAAGTTAGTGAGGATGGACGGATGGATTTTTGTTACTCTTTAACGCAAAAACTACTGAACTGATTTTGATGAAATTTGATATGGTAGTAGTTTAATTTAAATTTAATCCCGAAATAGCACACTGTTTCCGTGGAAACTATTAACGAAGTCAGAGCCGTGGGAATAAGCTAGTTTTTACTATAATTGATAAACATATTCTTCATCCTATTAGCTTAGGAGCTACGAATAACAATACTACTTAGGAGTGTTTGGTTAAGAATATATTGTTGCATATTGACAAAAGTAAGTGTCAATGTCATTTTTGACATTGACAGATGTCATGAAGTAAAGCCTATTTAGTTTGTTTATTTCAGTTGGCCAAAAGGCTATAAATAGTGTAGACGTATATTATTGTGTTAGGCATTTACCTCATATGTAATACGTAGTCAGTGTTAAGCACCAATAAAGGAGAATATAAGAATTGTTGCTGTATTATTATCATCACCACTCAGACACACATCAGGACTTACAATCAAGAGGTCGAAGCCCGCTACATTTACATTTTTGATCTAGTGCGGCAGTAAATCAAATAAAATGATCTAACCAAGAGCATCTCAGGACATGTCTTCGGAGAGTTCCGTAACTATCAACGCGTAATGCGACGATGTCCCACACGACGGAGTAAAATTAAAAATATAATTCATTACCACTTAACTTCACAAAACCCACCCCTAAATTACAAAATTATATTAATTTTTGATGTTAACAATATTATCTTAATACAATCTATACCTGCAATTTTATGTGTATTTAATTGTATACACAATTGCAACAAATTTTGTTCATAACTAATTGTCCCGACACACGTTGTAACAGTCAAGTGACAAATTAAACACAGTATTTCCGGCAGTTTTTCCAATACTTCTCACTGTATAAGCCTTTCCTAAACTTCCACAATATTAGCCAAATCGGTCCAGCCGTTCTCGAGTTTTAGCGAGACATTAAAATTGCAATTAATTTTTATATTTTACGAGTTGTCCTGACACACGTTGTTCTGTCTTAACTATGAACAGCAATTTTTCCAATACTTCTCACCGTTTAAACCGTCCCTAAACTTTCATAAATATTTCAAGACCAAAATTAGCCAAATCGGTCCAGCCGTTCTCGAGTTTTAGCGAGACATTGTAATTGCAATCCATTTTTATATATAAGATAAAAAAGATTACTGAAGTTAGCAAGGTAGGACCAACTGACAGACGGACGGACAGGGAGAAACTATATGGGTTCCTTGTAGTTGGTATGGAACCCTAAAAATGAGATTAAACATACCTAAATGTTTATCAGAGCGACACAATTACATAATGCAGGTCTATGGAGGGGTTTACGAACGTGTCTCATTATTTTTGTTTGTCATGAAATACGATAAACGTACTGAATTACTGATCAGCCCTCACTTGTAATTGCATAATTGTCACACTTTGACAGCGTTTTTGTTTATTTGCCTACAGTAAGCTGATTTTAATGTTACCAGGTATGTTATTTTATACTGAAAACCGTAATTATATTAAAAAAAAATGGTTGAAATGCTGTTGCTTAAATCAATTTAAATGGTCATTTGGAATCACAAGAGATGAAGGGCTTTAGTGACTAAAATATTTGCATAAAATGAGATTATAATATTATGTTTGACGCATTTTCAACAATGAGATATTTGGCTGTAATTTCACACTTGCTGCGCGCCTACCCAATTGTTACAGTGCCTACAGATTACAATATTATTATCGTCCATGTTAATTGAGTTGTGCATTGTTTGAAATATATTATTCAAAATAACAATATACCAAATGATGAATTTTACATATAATCACATATGTAAAAATTATTGTGTATATATACTTTTTCAATGATTTGGCATTAAAAATACTTATGACCCTCAATTTTCACCCTTCTAACAACAACAGCCATAGTTTAATAGCAATATTAGTAGGTATATTCAGTAATAATCTTCAACCCTCAGTGACCGACAACTTTTTAACACATCACCTATAGGTTGTAAGGGTAGGTAGTAGCTATAGGTTGTAAGTACTAGTTATTAGCTGTAAGTAGTAGGTGTAGGTTGTAGATAGTAGGTCAGTGTTTGTAGGTAGGTTAGTGTAGGTGTAGATAGTAGATCAGTATAGGTAGATAGGTTGGTGTAGGTGTAGGTAATAGGTAATAGGTGTAGGTAATAGTTAGATTGTAGGATGTAGATGTAGCTGACCAATGGATGAAATCCTTTATGAATTTTCGAAGTCAGTTGCAGAGTAAATGTTTGGTTAAACTTATTGTCGCTACGAAGTATTTAAAGCACTACAAACTGTTAGTGTTACAATTTTTATTTAGCATCTTTGATTATCTCAGAAAGGTTTTCTCAATGAAGAAAATATTTTCATAGGTATCATTTCGCAATGCGCTAGAAAATCTTTTCTCTTTGGTATAAGATCAATCTTTGCGCTGCCCTATTTTTATTTTCTTTATAGCTAAGCATCTTCATGATATTAACTATCTTTCAGACATTTTGTGAGTTCACAATGGAAATGTAGGCAAGATTTATATTACTATACGGTATAGTATGTTATTGTTCCTGACTTGATTAAAGACTCCCGTATTTTTTATTAATACTACATGCTAGTACATACAGTATAGAAAACAATCGGTAACACAAGATCCAACCAAATATTTGTATGAAAGGACGTGGTCGACGCGACGGCTAGACACAGACTTAAAACCTTAGCGACGAGTACATATATAGACATATATCACTAGATATAACACTCATGTTAATTAAACTACTCTACACTCATACTCGACAGCTACAAGTACCTTGGAGTTATGATTAATTTAAAAAGAAATAAAAAAATCACAAAATATATTATATAACCGGGATTCGAACCCACTACATTCCGAATTTTCGATCAAAGCAAAAATTATACATACGCATACCAAACTGCCAATCGAAATGACGTAATAGAGTCGAAATTATTGATATATTGCTGCACGACGAAAGAAAAAACATATTTTATAGCTTAAAAATGCGAAAGTTTAAAACCTAATTTCATGCGGGCAAAGCTGTTACACACTCCTTATATATCCATCACTTATTTAATAATATTCACGAATATTAACTAAACAAGACAATTTTAATGGATTACTTTATTTGCTTTTTTTTTCAATTATAACTTTAATTTTGTTCAATTATATTAATTTATCTAGGTAAGTAAATTAAAAGTTATAATAAATGATAGCTATAGCGGTATTCAATTTCCAAAATGTTAACCATAATTCTTTAAGTCGTCACAATATAAACATTGTCACTGTTAATTGTCAAAACTGCTCAACTAACAGGCTTTTAAGTGTATCTCTAGGGCGGGCAGGAGGCGCGACTTCCGGCGCTGTCGGACGGGCGAGCCCGGCCCAGCCCGGCGCGCCGGACGAACAGGACGGCCAAACTGCTAATTGACTGCATGTCAAATTTGCCGCGCTAATCCAAATATAGACACATTGAGTTTAATACACCCATATGTATCGTGTCGTGTATATAGTGTCGTGCCGTATTGCCAGTCATTAAAGTAATAGTTTTACATGTATGTATTTGTTTAAAAAATCATTGTGCAGATAAAAATTGTCGAAGGAGTATAGAGGAAGTTTTTAGATAAATGTCGCAAGTGAACAACTACAGAGAGATTGCATATTACGGGCATTTCTCAATATAATACATTATATTATCTGCGGTTGTAATATTTAACGAGCAACAAAAGCCGAACATGCTTAGCATGTTCGAGTAAACGTTCTAATTACACGGGTTATTTAATAAAGAACCATTAATATTTAACATGCTCATTTGAGAGCTCGAGTTGCCCCTTAGCCACAAAGGTCTTGAGCGAAACGTTTTACTAAGAAATACATGTTCCGTTTTCTTATATAACTACTACGCCGCGCCAAACATAAGAGCATTGAAGTTTTCATATAAACCAGTTCGTTAGTTAACGGCACATTAGGTAGAATGGTTATATATTTTAATAATATGTGATTGTGGTAAGTAGTTTTTGTAATTAGTAATTATTTGTTTCAATTTAAATGATGTATAATATCTCGTATGACTTACACGTACGCTTTCGAGGCTCAGTGTAACTTGGCAAATACAACTTTTTTGCAATTTAATTAAATTCAGCTCAGTGCCAAGCTCCTTTTTAAGAATTTGGTCAAAATACTGGTAGACAAAACGAATGACCCTGGCGCGACCAACGCATCAATTTGGTTATACAGCGAGGCAGTACTGCCAGCCTATTAGGTGCTCTATCCGCAGCCTTCGACCTAAAGTTTTTTTTACCTAAAGCCCTTTTTTCATTTAGACAATAACTTATATATAGTTTAGATTTTTCATTTAGACAGTAACTTATATATAGTTTAGATAATAATTTGAGTACTTTGACTAGTTTTTAAATCTTTATTTGTTGATGTAATGCTATAATTTAATGTATAATGTTATAATTAAATTCAGGTTCATTTTTTATTTAACTACATCGAATGTTATTTTACGTACAAATAAATCAGGTACAATTAAGCCATTTTCTCGTAAAGAATTCACGAAGTATAATTTGTGAACCGCCGTAAAAGTTTTGAGACCCTAATTTGAGAAAGTTGTAGGTGCGTGAGTAACGAACACCAATAACATTGTAACGGAAAGGTCAGGGGAATTAATAACGCATTGACTTAACAGTATGCTGCACTGATTGTCGCCAACGTCATGATTTTACTATTTTTACTAAATTTTTACTAGCTTTTGCCCGCGGCTCCGTCCGCGTAAAATCGTAAATACGGTAGTAATCGTAAGTACGGGAGTACTGTATTTTTTCGGGATCAAAAGTAGCCTATGTGGTAATCCACAGCTCAAACTACTATCATTCAAAATTTCATCAACATCCGTTCAATAGTTTTTGCGTGAAATGGTAACAAACATCTATTCATCCATCCTCACAAACTTTCATATTTATAATACTAGTAGGTAATAACAACACATTTTATAAAATATAACCTGACTACGTAAATTGTATAGCCTATGTTACCCGGGTTATTATTATGAATTTATTGACACTTCATTTATTAAAATCGGATCAGTAGTCTAGACGCTACGGTGGAACAAACATACATACATGCATATATGGCAAACTGGCAAAATCAATACTTCCTTTTGGCTTCGGGTATAAACTATAACCCGAATACGTATATTATATATTGGGCTATGTTATTTGGGCTGTTATTACAAATCTATTAACACCTCAATCATTGTAATCGGATCAGTAGTTTAGGCGCTATATTCATACCATACATAGAATAGCAGAATTATTACATACCCCTTCTTTATGGTTTCGCCGTAGTTGGATAAAAATACGAAATCATCTTTAAATATAATATTAAAGAAAGCTCTAGAGTACTAAATAATATTATTTATCTCTTTTACCAAGGTGGGTGGACCTTGGAAGGCCACGCTCCTTTGAAGGCCAACTATTAAAAAGTCGTAGTAATTGATACGTAGGGACATATTCCATCTATTACATACTAAGATCCATCAAACTCAAGGCCACAACTGCGGCGGCAAGTCGCTCGCGCCGCTTACAGTCGGTACAGTTAGCGTCGTCGACGTTACAGTTGTTATTCGCGCGCACAGCAAAACGTTAGTTTTTACTTAAATAAACTATTATATTATATATATATATATATATATATATATATATATATATATATATATATATATATATATATATATATATATTTATATATATATATATATATATATATATATATATATTACTGTGAATTGTCATATAAGGATTTTTATGGTACTAAAGAAAAAAGTAATATTTTTTGTTAAAATATTCTTAGTGTTCTTAGGAAAGTCGGTAGTTCCTTATAAGGCCAATCAAAAATTTGATGGTTGGCCTAGCTAGGATACATGGGACTTACAAGGAACATCTATAAATCATGAACATGTAAACACTTAGTTATTAGTTTTAAATGCGTATCGTGAAAGTTTGAAAATGTTTTATATTAATATTTCTATGTTTTATAAGATCTAGGGTAGGTTAGATTAGGTTAGGTTAGGATTTAGTTAGGACGTTAGGTATAGAGTTACGGAACCCTCAGTACAGCCATTTTAGGAAAAAAAGTTTTAGATTTCAACAAGTTATTGGATGTCAAAATAATACTCGTTACTACTATTTTTAAATAATTTCCATTCATATATTCTTTGTTAAACTATAGTGTTCAAGTAATGTTCGTTGAGTTTTTTATACATGATCAAAATATATTAAGCGTTTAACGTTTTGTTTAAATGATAGAGCATATTATGCAGTTTTATTAAAAGTGGATATATTAATTATTGCAACTCTAATTTTAAGTTGAACGACTGATCTATAATAGTGGCCTTGTTTGGAGCCCTATTCCTTGCCAAGCCATTTGGAAGAGTTTAATAAGACTTAAGTTTAATAAATAATGTTTAAAGTTGGGTTTAAACAAAAAATATATGGTACACAATGAAACAAAGTATTACTTAATATGTTTTTTCTTTCATTTATCCAGTAAATAAACGAATAAAAAGAGTTTATTCGTTAGAGTGGCCTTCCATGGTCCACCCACCTCATTTGAAATTTATTTTAAACTATCAAGAGAATCATTAGACATTACTCTTATATATAAAATTCTCGTGTCACAGTGTTTATCACAGAAGTCCTCCGAAACGGTTTTTTATGATTTTATGAAAATTTGTATGTGATATTTGGTTTTTGTGATAAAGATTGCCCACCCCGAAGATATTTTTATTATTTGAATGTTTGATTTTATAATTATATGATTTAGCAATACATAATATCTCCCTCAGTTTTCACCCTTCTAACACCAATCATCATTGTTTAATAGCAATATTAGTACAATAATAACCTTCAGCCTTCAGTGTTCGATCACTTTTTTACACATCACCTGTAGGGGTAGGTGTAGGTTGTAAGTATTGGTAGTAATTGTAGATGTGTGTAGGGTAGGATAGGTGTAGGTGGAGGTTGTAAGTATTAGTAGTAATTGTAAATGTGTGTAGGGTAGGATAGGTGTAGGTAGCTGTAGGTGTATGTACGAAGCGTAGGAGTGAGTAGTTTGTAGGTGTAGTTGCTAGCGTGAAAACTGTAGGTGTATGTAGGTAGTTATTTATTTGGTCCAGTTCATAGTTAAGACACAACAACGTCTATTGGGTGCAGCTGATCTACTATATATTGTTGTATGTGTTACTTACCTACACAAATTCTTTCTGCAGTCGCTTTTAATTTAAAATTTTAATTAAAAAATTAGATTTTTACATCCTGCATGCAAAAGAAATAAAACTTTATCCATAACTTTTATAATTTTATATCAGACGACAAGATATCGCAGTTCAGTTTTCAACATAAATTGAGCACATTTTTCCACACTAAATACTTAATAGTTTCATGTGTCGCGTGTTTAGAAACTAATTTAATGAAAACAAGGTTTCGTAAATGTTATTCGGGTATAATGCGAGCCCGGCTATCGTAATGTAAGGGTGGCTCGGAATCGGTAAAGCGGCACGTCGCGAGTCTGCTAATAGGAAAACTGGTTTTACTCGATTCGATTGTGAATAAAAATCTTGTTTTTTTTTTGCTTTTTTACACAATATTTTTCGCTTGACTCAATTGTTTTAGTTTGCATCTACACCGTAATTTAATCTGAAATATTGTCCCTTTATTTTATAAATTACTATAAACTTTAAGTTACACAAGCTTAAAAAATCAGTTCAGATATAATGATATTACTTCTTTTTAAATATTAAGTCCTGATTTTATTTAAGTTCGTGCAGTAGATAAATCCCGCTCTTGAGTGATCTGCTGCTACTTATGTTCAGGTTAAAACTCCTATTCCAATTTCAATATTAAGTTTAGAGATATCATACATTTCTCTTCAATTTATTTATCAACATAATCTTACTGAAATTGTCAGTTGTGTTATTCAAGACTATACGCAAGTACCGGCGTGTGCGTAGCTGTGAACGAACACGTAGCAGTGCTACGAACACGTTGGGCAGCTGTTCAATCACGCCATAAACACTACGTATTATACAATAACATACAATAATATATACATATTATTGTAGCTTTATTATAAATTATATAATGATACAGAAATCACTAAAGTACGCTACGTAAAAAAAAAAAAAAACAATTAAGTGCATGTCAAGCCACGCATAGAATGGGGTTCCGTAGTCACCAATTTACGATTTTATTTTTAATATTACATGTTTACTTATTATTTCGTTATCTTTGTACAAAGTTTTCAAAGTATATTTTACAAGTTAGGCCTCTACTCTCACTTCTTGGCTTAGCGTGGCTGACTACCTCTGTGGCTTAGTGGTTAGCGCATTGGCTCTCAAGCCAGAGGTCGCGGGTTCGAATTCCGTCAAAGGATCAAAAAAGTGTTCGTGTGTCATGGATGTGTATTAAATATAAAAATTGATTTAAAATTTACTTAATCTGCCGTTGTTGTATATTTGGGAAAGCATAAAAATAATAATAAAGTAGACGATATTGTTAATGGCGTCAATCGTCAAACAGAAAACTGATCTATCTTTCGCAGAGAAGGAGGATCAGATTTTCAGCGCGTGTCCAGTACATTTTGGGAACAATCGTATCCGAACACAGATGTTTTGTATCCATAGCTGAAAAGTGATACTGACAACAAAGTCTCTGAGCGACAACAAGTCGGTACCGACTTTAAATTTACCTGTGTGTGCAGTGAATAAGTCCTACGATATATAACGAAAGTTAGCTGAAAGAATTCACAAATACGTATGTATATACGTATTTATATATCTATATATCTACGAATATAGGTATTCAATTTTTAGGTACATAATTAAAAAAAAAAATCTAAAATTTACAACGCTATTTTATCTAATATTTGTTTGTTTGTGAAGTTTATTATTAATATTTTTTATTTTTATTTTTTGATTAATTTATTAATCCTAATGATTGAAAACCTAAATAAATAAAACCATAGATGCATTATGTATTATGTATTAAATTAAAAAAGGTAGATATGGTATGAGCGCGCATAAAGTGGTGACTCGAAACTGAGCTAAGTCGGACAGTTTTTGATTAGTATGCGACGAGCCGGTTGACGAGTAGCACGTACTAGGCATCCCGTGCACTTTGCCCAAAATGCCATCGTGTGTGTATAAAGATTGTAAAAACCATGACAAAAAAGTGAATAAAAATCAAGGAAATTTATTCCACATATAACTTTACAATATTTATTACTGTCAGTCAAGTATTTTCCTAAAAATATATTTTTTTAACAATAAATAATTGCAAGATAGTACTTGACAGTTTATGTCGTAAGAAAAAAGGAAAGCAATGTCAATATATACTTTTTTGTGAATCTAATAAGGATGCATTCATTTCTGCCATAGAGTAGGTAGGTAGGTAGAAATAGTACAGAAGCGAATGTCGTTAGTTGTCCAGAATTACAGACCGTTCACTTATTCTATTTTATTAGATATAAAAGCTTGGAAGATATTTTAATAAGATTGTCGAAAATAATTTAATTATAACGTTCAATCGGTTACATAAAAATAAACTTCTTAAAATTGTTAAACTACAAAACCGTGAGTTGTGAGATGTTAAATAACTTAGAACGAACTGAGGGCCTAACAGTAACCGTAAAGTAACTGCTACTTTTATTTGATTCAAATTTATCAATCAAAAATTTTCTATAAGATTTCCAAAACACACACACACAAACTTTCGCCTGTATAATATTAGTGTGTGTACAAAGTGAAAGAGGACTAATAGTAATAATAAAAACTTATTTTATTATTTTTTTCTACAGTGTTACCGTTTATTTAATATTTATTTGTTTTTTTTTTATATTTTGGTTGTTGAAATTCCTACGCACCTAGATTTTAAAGCCTAATATAAAGAATTTGTTTATTTTCGTGTAAATCGCCAATCGTCAAAAAACATAAAAAATCGAATATCCGAATATCAAAATTTTCGAATATTTGCAAACCCTACTTCTTACCCTTTATATAAAAAGAGATTGATAGTAAGTTTTCCTAATGAGGAACAAGCTAATCTGGAAAATAATCTAACTTTTAACAAACTACTTTTTTAACGTTAAATTGTCACAAAGCTTGCTTTAAAAGGAGTATTTTGCTAAAAATAATTTTCTTCATGTGTGTACTTATTAATTTGTACCACAACATCAATACTTTTAAAGCGCAATAATACAAATTTGTTTTTAAATACCAGGTTTCGATTCCTATTTGGGACATTAATAAAAAAAAAACTAAATGTGCAGTTTTATCTACATTATATTCATGATTAATCTTACATAAAATGGTTGTCAAACTACCGATTTCCCAAAAAAAATAAATTCTAAGCATGTCGTTAAAGGTGAAACTATGAACAATTAGAATTTATATGCATTTTGTGCCTTCTGTGTCGTTAAATGTTCTATGGCAGAGATTCAAAACTTGAATATTCGAAATACGTACTTTTTTAATAATACGCTTAATTGGTATTGGTAAGTACACTAATCATATTTTTTTGCTATTGAATTGAGAAATGTAAGTATAATGAAAAATGTCAACGTGTGTCGCGGCACAAAAATTTTGTCAGTTTTGTAAGGATATCCGGATATATAAGACGTATCCATAGTTATCAATGAGTAAAACATTGTATTGTTTTTTTTATTAAATTGTTGTATCTCAAATCTATAAAGTATATATTATATAAATTAAAAAAAAACTATCTCTCGATCGGTTTACCTAAAAAGTTTGTGCGAAAATGAATTTCACCAATATAATTATGTTGGTAGCTAGGTACCCTATATAATTTTAGATAGAATTTCCACAATTTTTTCAGCATTATAACAGATGTTTAGAAGTTCTGAGGTAACGATAATAACGATAAATCCTTCATCCTAAAATCCTAAAAGTTATAAATTTTATTGTACTAAACAACAAGGATAATGTTATGCTTACCTGAATACTTTAATATAAACATAATATATCCATATCAACCATGTAATGAAAAGATGGGCGTAAATATTTACCTTCAAAGTATTACGCACTTTAAAAAAATTCTCAGAATATATTTTTTTACTTGATTAATACAATGAAATCATAATTTTATATATTAATACGTGAAGTGAAAACGTAACTTACCCTTTTTTACGAAAAAATTATGCAAACGGAGGACTACGAAATTTGGCACCGTTAAAGATTATGTGATGGATGGTATGCAGAAAGCTATATTTTTTTAATAATGCTTAGAGATACATAAAATAAATAATATAAGTAAAGTTACACACACTACTATTTTATATATTACAAGCGTTTGTGTAGTAATAGTAGGTGTTGGTTTGACACAGTTGTCAATCTTTCTTTCACATTCCATAAACCATATTTACATTTTTTATTGCGTATCTTAATACCCCGATACCCGAGGCCCCGAGACGATGAAATGGTTTGACTCAAACCTTACGTGTTTGATGCAACCGTTTGACGTTGGTTTGATCGGTTTGTCAAACGGCACTGTTCAGTTTCACTGTCACTTCGCTGTCAAACAAAAACAAAAATCTCTGATTCCATCAAACGAGCTTCAATCCTGTAAATGTATGACAAACCGATCAATCAAACGAGATTAATTGTAAACGATCAAATTGGTTTGACTCAAACCAGAATTTACGTGTTTGATCGTCTCGGGGGCTCTTTAGAGGTAAAATAACCCTAGATAAGTTGAAACATAAAATTTAAAATATGACTTAGGTCTAATTTCGACCACTAGGCTACCTCTATTATGAATAATAAATTAAATGAAAAGGTAATCATTAATAATTGATATCTGATTTGTAAGTACAAATTATAGGCAATGAATCCTAGTGTGTGGCGTTATGGTCATATGCATTTGTCACTTAAAATTAAGATCATTGTTCAGTAAAAAAAGTAAGCAGTCTTCTGTTCGGCCGGTGCTGGCAGGTATTGTGACATATTTGTTCAGGGTTTATCGAGCGGGAGATTTCTCGAATCCCGCAGGAGCCATCGCCTGAAATATTTCGGTGAGGTTCCCCGGGGACTTACCTTTTTTAGCATTGTTCCCGACGGTCTAAAACCCTTTGTTTTAGTGAATAAAAACACGATTCAATCTGTTTCGCCACGAAGTCCGAAGTTTTGACCACTTTGCAAAAAACGGAGTTTACCTACATTTACCTTCTACCTTCCTTCGTAATATCCTCGGCAATCATCATATTTCTATAGCATATGAAAGCTGAAATGATCGAGAGAGTTCTTAGCTATAATTCATTATCATCAGCTTGCTATGATAATGAATTATAGCTAACTAATACTATTTGACTATAAGGTAATATATAGTACTATAAATATAATATATAATAAATATAATAGTCACTTAAAATGTTTTATTTTGTTTATTTATGTACTGTAACGTTATTTAATTCAATCTCAATGATATGCAATCAAAAAATATTTAATTTTTGTTGAAATATACCTTAAAGTTACAAAATAAAAATAGGGCGAACAATTTTCACAATGAGATCATAAGAAGATACACGTTTCATTGTAAGAGTTCGAATGTCAAGTTGCACCGCGCTGCACAGCGTATGTGCAGTGTATGACTGATGTCATATGAAATGCCGTGTCGAGTATCGTATCTTTTCGGTGTCAACTAAGATCTAACAACCGTAAAATATAATGTTCGTGTCGTTGTCGTGATGATGTTGCAAATCTGTTAAAAATATAACAATTATTATTATTTTATTACTGTAATAAATGAAATTCAACTCTTAGGATTTAATAATGATACAGCTCTAAGCTTCATTCTTATTAGTAACGAAATATTTTTTGAACCAGTCAACAAGCTTATCAGATTACCCAATTACAAATAAATGAATAAAATATTTCTGTTAAACCCAATTTCCAACATTTATTTTTTTTCAGTTTGTTCTACATTTCATAGTGATATATTTTTTATGATAAGACCAATGAATCGACCCATGATTTTCCACGACTCACTTTTCTGTGCTTTTCTTAGATCGATTGAAGTATCTGTCCGGAAATCCCTCTGTCAGATGCAAGTTCTACAGCATAATTGTATCTGACGGGGTCTCCGTTTACACAATATACCTAGTACCCATCCTGCTTTAGGATATCCAATAGTCAATACATTGTTAATAACACGATTCCACCAGGAAACCGGCAAGATCTTCCTTATTCATACTTGTGTTATGTAACCTCGAATCAGGATTTTTTATCAGTTCTCCAGTGTTCTGTGACCATAGTTACCAGAATATTATGTACACAAAGCTTGATACCTACATTTAGAGTTTTATCACATCACTGTAGCTTGAAAAATATGGTATTTCTTTATTTTTTTACTTAGAACACATACAGTCGTTTCTTATATATTATATATACTAACATTTTCTTAAAAATAGACCTATAGTTTCATAATAACATACATACTAAGATACAGAGCTGGATACGGGAGCGCGGATCCCAGTTTGGTGTGTGGAGTATAGTGTATGTGTGCGGTGTGTAGTATGTGGTGTGTATTGTATGTATATTTAGAAACCCTAGCCCTACGACATGTCTTGGATTCAGAAACTAGTTTAACTAGGGTTCGCGTTTATTAATATTAGGTGTGTAAGTTTCTGTGATGTGTGTTTACCCGTGTTGTACGTTGGCTGTTACAAATTCGTTTAAAATTATTATTTTTGTTACATATCAATATTACTTGGGCTGATTGTTAACTGGCCGAAACGACGAACTTAAAAAAATGATACGCAAAAAAGGAATATTACATTATATTCTGGCATCTTTTCGATAATAGAACGCCAAATTTGAATTTAACGCCAAATTTGAAATTCGTGCGGTGATAAAGTTTTACGTTTTAAAAGAGAAAACAGCAACCCAGATTAAAACCAAGCTAGACAGTGTTTTAGGTAATTCTGCTCCTGCATTGAGTACAATTCACACCTGGGTAACTGATTTAGTAAAAGTTGCGAGAGATAGCAGAGATGGTGAGCATTTCATCTGAACGCGTTTTTAATATTTTGCACCAACATTTGGGAATGAAAAAGCTTTGCGCGCGATGGGTGCCGCGTTTGCTCACTGTAGACCAAAAGCAACGTCGAGTGGACGATTCATCGGAGTGTTTGGCGCTGTTTAACCGAGATCCTAATAAGTTTTTGCAGCGTTATGTAACAGTCGATGAAACCTGGATACATAATTATACTCCCGAGACAAAATAACAATCTAAGCAGTGGACTGAGAGCGGAAAACCTGCGCCGAAGAAAGCAAAAACTGTTTTGTCGGCCGTCAAAGTGATGGCGACTGTTTTTTGGGATGCTCGAGGGATTATTTTAGTGGATTATCTGCAAAAAGGAAAAACAATAAATGGAGAGTACTACGCAAGCTTGCTGCAAATTTGAGTGAAGAAATCCAGAAGAAACGACCACATTTGACCAAGAAAAAAATTTTGTTCCACCATGACAACGCACCTGCACACACGTCAATGGTTGCAGTCGCCAAACTCCATGAATTGCGGTTCGAATTGCTACCGCATCCACCCTATTCCCCGGATCTGGCCCCGTGCAACTTCCACTTATTCCCAAACCTGAAGAAATGGTTAGGTGGCCAGAGATATTCGTCAAATGAAGAAGTCATTGTTGCCGTGGCCGAGTATTTTGAGGGGTTGGAGAAAACATTTCATCAAACTGGTGTAACGGCATTGGAGAAGCGCTGGACTAAATGCATCGAGGTAGAAGGAAACTACGTTGAGAAATAAATTTATTTTAAATAGATTTTTGAAGTTTTTCTTTGTCGTTTCGGAAACTTATCAATCAGCCCTCGTATGTGTGAAAGTAAAGTTATAAAATTAAGCATACAAAAATTACTTAACTAATTAATTAAGTATTTTTAACATTTTTGTAAGTTTTTTTTCTTAAATATAAAATAACAAAATGTGTCAATGCCAGATAAATTTTTATTGTAATATTTAGGTACTCGTCTGAAAAAGCCGCGTTTTTCATAATTGGAGTGAGTATAGTCAATATGGAAAAGATCTTATTATATACTATATCTTGTGTTTTCTAGTATAGTCGTGGAGTTAATAAGATTTTTAATAATTTTGAAGAAGAAATGCAGCCTAAGTCTAATCTTCTGCCCTCAGTTTTATTTAATACATTAATGCTTAACGGCATTTACTGAGTTGTCGAAGTGTGTGTTTGTTCTATAGCAGAGAGATTTAAGAAAAATGTTTTGATTACGTTCTAAGCGGTCAATATAAATTCGATATTGCGGAGTCCATAATATACTACCAAATTCGAGAATGCCTCTAACATAAGAGTAATAAAGAATTTTACAATTGCAAGCGCGCTTGAAGGGTTTCCCAATAAGTAGGATAATGCCTAGCATTTTATATGCATGATTACATATTATGTTATCAATGTGAAGATTAAAAGTTAACTTAGTTGATACTAAGTTAACTTTTAATCTTCACTTTGATAACACCTAGATCCCATATTGAGTTTCCCCGACTTAAAGTTGTATCGGCTATGTTATACAATAATTAAAGATAATAATAGGATTATTTTTACGAGAAAAACTTATGGCATAAAATTTACTTAAATTTAGGTACAGCTATGACAATCATTTATTACACTTGCAATTGCTTTATATATTTTAGTATCAATAGCATATTATCACTATTGGTAAAAATGGTATCAGTATCATTTAAATAAAAAATAAAAAGTAAAGGACCCAAATGCGAACCCTGGTTGGAAAAGGAATGTGATGAATGGGAGCAACTTCGGCGGATGCGCCAGCGCGCGGAGTCCTTAGACACCGAAGCGCCGACGGGTTGACGAGAGCCGTAAGGTCCTTCAACCCCAAAAGGCCCGTAGAATGGATGGTTTCACGGCGGACATCTGCCAGCATGCTGTAGAATGTGACCCGATATGGTTCCTTGCTCTGCTGAACAAGTATAGGCAACAGTGGTAGTACTTAGAAAGCCGGGAAAGGAATCATACAGGGTATCACAAGCCTATCGCCCAATCGGCTTCCTGCCTGTTCTCGGCAAGATGTTCGAAAAGATGCTGGTCGCTCGTCTCAGGTTCAGTGTGCTGCCCAAAATAAGCCCCCACCAGTATGGTTCTGTACCCCAAAAGAGGACCGAGGATGCCCTGCTACGAATGCTAGAGGAGATGAATGTGTTTTGCCAGGCTTTTGCCGACGACATAGTCCTGGTTTTCGTGGGTAAAACAGCCCTAGTAATAGAAACAAATGCAAACAAGGTGCTTAATAAAATTAACAAATGGCCAAAAACTAATAAATTAATATTCCCGCCACACAAAATCTCCGCTATGGTCTCTACTAAGAAGTTAAAATTCGATAAACCCCGACTTAAAATGGGGGGGGAGTGGACATAGATTACAGTTCAATATTCTAGAGCCGTAAACCTTAGCCTGCAAGAGTGGAGTGACGAAGGTTGGCATCCTCAGCGACTCCAGATCGGCCCTCCAGGCAGTTACCCTTGATTCCCCTCATCGCCTGGCAGTGTAAACAATGGGGCCCTCCGAGAAGCTGCTTTGCAGAGGCGGGAGGTCTCCCTGTTTTGGATTAAGGCGCACGCAGGGCTTAGGGGAAATGAAAGAGTCGACCAATTAGCCAAAGAGTCCGCTCTGGGGTTGAAGAGGGAACCTGACTATGACCGGTATCCTATTTCATTCGCCAAGCGTATCTTAAGACAGGATACGATTGGTTAATGGGACAGGAGATATGTGTAGGGCGGGACGGTCGGAGTCACGAAGCTCTTCTTCCCCACAGCCACTGCTGCACATAAAATAGTTGGTTACATAGACATAACACACTACAAAACACAAGTACTGACTGGACACGGCGGGTTCGCCATTTGGCATTTTCGAGGAGTTTGGTTACGAACTATATATATATATATATATATATATATATATATATATACTACTACTACTACGGTTACTCTAGACTGGAGTAATTTAAGACAATATGATGCATTATGTGAGGCTCTGTTTTTAAACTGTGGTTGTTTTCAGACGAGCCCGGCTTCAGCGGCCCCATAGAGAATGTAACGGCCCCCCTGGCGCGGGAGGCTGTGCTGGCCTGCACCGTCCACAACCTCTCTTCCTACAAGGTATAGTGACTGTTGTTTCAAAAAAAAAAATTGTCCTAAAATATAAAAGGTTTGGTATTTATCTAGATTCTATGGGAAATATGGTAAACACAGTTTTTGACAACTCACTCATTGACCAGGCGGCGCGGCGTCGCGCTGAGCTTGAAGCACGTCTCAAATAATCTTCGTCTTTAAAGGAAAGACAAAAAAACTGTATTGCTTACTAATTACTATTAAATTTTTTGGTGTAAAGAAGTCCCGAAAAAATACTTAACTAATATTTACATATAAGGTACAAATTACAACATACCTACTTTCCGAAATTAGACGACGAATTAATAAATCATATTTTACAGTTCTATCAAATCATAATTATCGATATTGTACACTGTATTGTATGATAACTTGTTAGTAAATGTGTTAGAAGGTACATTTATTAAAAGCAGGTAGCTGTAGGAAGTAGGAACAGAAACTATATATTGCCGCACAAGATAGCCTTTTGGTACAAGAACCTCTCCTGTCCGAACAACTTCATTAAACTATTTTATAGTTTCCATTTCAAAAGTTTTATACTTCTTTTACAAGTAATTCTATTCCTATCTTAGTTTTACGGAGCTCCACAAACCTACAGTTCAATTCGTTCGCATTTGCTAGGTACATTTATCTTACGAGTAGGTACAGTTCTTTTTTTAAATCATAAAGAAAAAGGACTTTATCGTTCAACGATAATGTCGTCCTTGTAAGTATACAATTTTGGTACAGTTAAAAATGTAAATAATATGTTAGAAATTGCAATATTTGTTCCGGGTAATTACCTAATACGTTATTTTATTAGTTAAATATACGCAGCAGCAGCATTTTTTTTGTTGCGACCAATTACGTTAAAAAAGTACCTGGTGCTTATTGGTACATTCTGTAGTAATATACCAACCTACAAGCACCTTGGTCCAAATCGAAGGCCGCATTATGACGACTCTTATTTTACAAGCAGAGATGTTGGTACTTGGGAGTGCCAGTGAGCACTGTTGCATGCAAAAATACTAATTAAAAATTGTTTTGTAACTTACATTGATTAGCGTCATTGTTTGATAGGTACGCAAACAAAAACGAATGCCAACGTCCTTTATTTTTTTTTTGTTATGTTTGACCTAGTTTTCGTTCATGAATTTGATAGCACTGGATAAATTGTAAAAATCAACTCACGATGTACAGGGAGTTGTTGACTTTGGAATAAATGTTAAATCGTGTTAACGCGAACTGTGATGAGGTGCGCGCCAAGCAAAATATTTAATTAATGGCAATTCCATTTGAAGCTGAATATTAGCTATATCGTGTATGTCAATACACTTTTATGATAGATGCAATATGAATTACCATTGGATTTATTTGCCGAATTCAATTTAAAACAAATGTTTTTTGTTGTGTATGAATGCAGTTACGTATCCAGTGAAAATGTTATTAAAAACAGGTTTGATATATCAAAAACGCTTCAATGTTATTTATGCTCTGTGTATAGAATATAGATGAAACAATTATCTTATACTTCAAACGAGACGATCTTGTATATATAGATATAATCGGTATCTCGACAACGGCTGCAAGTATTACCATGAAATTTAGTATGCAGGGAGTTTTGGGGGTAAAAAATCGATCTAGCTAGGTCTTATCCCTTAGAAACTGCGCAATTTTAAGCAATATATGTTTTTTTATTTCGTCTTGCAACAATATATCAATAATTTCGACTCTCTTACGTCAGTGTGATTGGGAGCTTGGTATGCGTACCTGCGTATAATTTTTGTACTGTTTGGAAATTCGGAATGTGGTGGGTTCGAAACCCGATAAGATAAATATTTTTGTAATTCTTATTATTTCATTCTCTTTTTATATATTTTTTTATTATTTTTTAAAATTATTTTATCGTTTTACTAAAACACCGAGCAAAGATCGATCAACCAGGTACTTATAATTTAATCTGACAATTTATATTGAAGACAATAGATAGTTACATGGAATATGTTGTAATTATGATAACTGTAATAGAGGCTAATATCTATCTCAATTATATAACGAGTATGTCCGCGGATTTACACCGAAGTCCAATTTGTCGGGGGTGAGTCGTGCTCCTTCGGTAATTACTGATTCAGGATCAAACTGTCTCATATACACCGAACTGCCGAAGGGAGTGATTGACCAATTTACACAACAATTGACAATATTTTATAGATATAGGTAGTAGAATCAATGTTGAAATAGATAGATAATTTTTACCCATTAGTAGGTACAATTAGTAGCACCGCGGTTGTTTCTTAAGTTTGAGACACAGATTTGGGCGGATCGAGTGTTGCTACGTGGCTTGAGTTTGAGTGGTTCGAGTGTTGCTATGTGATTTGAGTTTGAGCGGATCGAATGTTGCTACGTGACTTGAGCTTGAGTAGATCGAGTGTTGCTACGCGGCTTGAGCTTGTGCGGATCCAGTGTTGCTACGCGGCTTGAGTTTGAGCGGATCGAGTTTTGCTACGTGGAGTTTGAGCTGACGGCTTGTTGGCAGGTGGCGTGGCTGCGGGTAGACACGCAGACGATCCTCACCATACACACGCACGTGATCTCGCGCAGCCGCCGCGTGGGCGTCACGCACACGGACCACCGCGTGTGGTTCCTGCACATCCGCGAGTTGCGCGAGACCGACCGTGGCTGGTACATGTGTCAGATCAACACCGATCCCATGAAAAGTCAGCTCGGATATCTGGATATTGTCGGTAGGTATATATTGTGTATGATTTCATAGTCGTTGATGACGTAATTCCTCAGATTTTTAAAATAAATGAATTCGAAATGTTTAGGTGAAAGAAACTGTCATAAATTATAAAAATTATACCATCGTGTCTGGCATCAATTACATCTTATTATATTAAATACATTTTTTATATAGTGAAATCAAAGCTGACAGAAGTCAGGGTTCAGTCTGTCAGGAGTTTTTATCGAAATAATAAGTATTAAAGTGAAAAGAAAAATGAGCTATATCAGATGGAATCTTCATTGATTTATTATTTATTTTCATGTTTTAGGGAGTATTTAAAATTGTTAAAAAAACATATTACATTGATGTCATTCTAATACCTTGAAATTTTGTTACCTACACTTAGCTTAACCATCGTAGAAATTATTTCTTTCTACGGAAAAATAGACAAAATGACAGATTGACAGAGGAAAGCTGTCTTTTTGTTTATAATATTATCTGTGAGTATGTCTATTCTTGGGAAGAAAAACGCATTTCTATGGTGGTCATGCTAAGCGTGCTGGTTATTTGTTATTCTTAGACTTGGGCATTTTATGTCTTTGACATAACCCTCCGCATCGAAAATAAATACTATAGTCGCAGCACATAATGTACAGGACGTTTTTTCATTCAAGAAAGTTTGGACATTGATGTCCAAACTTTCAGGAGTAAATATACCCTTGAATATAAGTTAGCTAAGTATAAGTTCCTACTTGAAAAAAAATCTGCTGTTGCATTTTTTTTTTCAAGTAGGAAAGTTGATACCATAGTAAAAGTTACTTATATTAAAGAGTATATTCACTCCTAAAAGTTTTAATACTGATTGAAAAAGCACGCTGTACATAAGAGTAAATAATATACTTACGTACACTGTACAGAGGAACAGCTTTCATCGAACGATTCAAATTTCGTCAGGGTTGTTACAGAAGATGGGGGTAAATTAAACTAAGCGTCAGTTCACACCGAGACACGTCTGAATTTTAAAGAAAGATATTTAAAATTGAACTTTATTTACTACATAAATTGATGTGATGCTAAATCTAGCGTCAGTATGCGGATATTGAGAAAGTCTAATTGGTACACGCCACAACCCGGCATTGAACTTGCACCATCACGCGTGTGACTCAAGGGGTCTATTCACTGGCTCATGGACGCTCTTATTAGGTCGACTAGAAATTAAAATATTTATATACATAATATTAACTTTATCCATATTATAGGTCTAATAAGAAATTTTTTATCAAATGAACCGGGAAACGAGCAGACGGATCGCCTTATGGTAAGCGATTACCGCCGCCCATGGACACTCGCAACACCAAAGGAGTTATACTTGTAACTCCTCTGGGGTTGCGACTTGCGTTCCTGATCCTTAAAATTCCCAATCTCCCCTTGGGCCTCCGGTAACCACAATCACTCGGCGAAATACAACGCAACCATTATTTCACGCTGGTTTTCTGTGAGGTCGTGCTATTTATCCGGTCGAGCCGGCCTATTCGTGAAGCGTGGCTCTCCCACAGTACTGTAATTATCTTTATTTATTTTATTATTTTTCTGTTAAATATTATTTGCATTTAATATTCTAATATCATAAGGCTTTAACAATAATGACACACAAATATTATATCAAAAATTTGTTATTTATTGCCATGACAACCAACACTAATTAGAAGCACACATCACAATTCTCAATCTCACATGACATATAAAAACTTAAAAACGAAAATGAACTTACTAAGTAACTATAAATTTGTGGACACGCATACATATGCACCGTATGCTTGTGTAGTGCAATCAAATTGAGAGCTACTCATTTGGGTAATAGAGTAGAGGTAGTAGCTGTTTAGTCATAATGCTTCTGTTCTCTTTAAGTGGTTTGAAACTGAACATCATTTAATATTTACATATCGTTTTTCCGGCGGCGGTAGATAAGTATATAAAAACATCCAAGTGAAAATGAATCTCAATTATGCAGAGGTATTTTATAATACACAAGAACTGGTAGTCAAAAAGTGCAATAAAAAAGTTACGTAGGTAATTAACAATAAGATGTTGTGTTAAATTATTTTTTTTATCGTTTGCATAGATAATTAGTAATAGCTTTAGTTGGATTTCCAAATAGCATAGAATAAAAGTAAGAAATAAAACTTATTTTCTAAATTAGTTTCAAATTTTAACTATTTCTCTACTCAATCTTCATAATTTGAAGTCGCTACCAGTCAACTTGAACGTGACTTTTATAAAATATTGTCTTATATCAGGATGTTTGTTCAGGCTGGTACCGACTTCAAAATTATGAAGATTGAGTAGACAAATAGTTAAATTTTTTGACGAATTTAAAAGGGTATAATTATTCAGAGAAATAGTTATATTTCATACTTTTTTGTGCATTTTCACTTTGGAAGTAGGTTTTAGGATAATTAAAAATGACAAAAAATAGGATAAGATTTAAAAAAAAAGATTATTTATTATATTATATTATTTATTATATATTATTTATTATTATTACCACATTTTAAGAAAGATATAAATACAAACAAGCCTCCGCTATTCTCACTCTCTCGGCAAAACAAACTCAAGCGTTATTTTATGCCAGTTTTCTAAGAGATCGTAGTATTTCCCCAAATAAGCATTACCGATCTGTGGACCTACTAAACAATCACCAGTGATGATATTGATTAAATACAATATTACTTAATAATTATTATTATCTTTTGTAATAGTCAGGAGTCAGGAGTTTTGTTCAGTACTTTTGGATCCGGGGTATACCTTGGTGCAAAATTATACTTTTTGGTAAATACGCTTGGACTACTTCAGAAACAGTCAAAATCACCATATGTGTCCATATAAATTTCGAAGTATTCTCTCGACTCCTAATGGATCCCATAATCAGGTCACGGTAAAAAAGGGATCAATTTGGGATCATACCCTTTATATCAAAACAAGATTTTTGAAAATCGGTCTACAGACGGCGGAATTATCGTTGAAAATACAAAAAAAATATATATACAGTCGAACGTATAACCGTCTCCTTTTTTTGAAAGTCGGTTAATTACAATTGTTCGATATTCATGTTAGCCAATTGTTACAAATTAACGTTTGGCCAACATGAACCTGTACGAGCATTTTCAATGGAAAATAGACCTTCGTCCGGAAGTTTAAAGGTTTGGGTCTGTTCTTGCCGCAGTCCCTCCCGACATCCTGGATCGCGGGACAAGCATGGACCAGACGGTGCGGGAGGGCGCGTCGGTCAGCCTGACGTGCGTGGCGACGGGGTCACCTCACCCGCAGATCACGTGGCGACGCGAGCACTCCCAGCCCATCACTATATCGGACGGCCTACAGGGTAACATTTTTACACGTATTAAGCAACACCGCTAGCTGATTATGTATCTTTAGCAGATAGTTTGCAGACAGCAACTGGTTGTGCAGTTGAATTTAGGAGGCTTTACATTATTTTTTTATAATAAAAATATGTATTGACTAATTCCACAATTTTCAAGATATAAATATAACAAAAATATGTAGATATATAAACTATCAAGTATAATATCAATTAATTCATTGTCTGTAACAATTTTCCGAGGTATTTACATATCAGATTTTACAAGTTTAAAGTGTAGTACACTATTTACAACTCTACTACGTTGCAAGATACAGAATCAGCCTGCTGGGTGTCACTTGCATTTGATTTTACTAGCGCTACCAAATATATATTAAGTATTAGTCTGTGGAATATTTCTATAAGTCTGTGTTAATATCTAATCTGTATAAATCTGTGATCGTCACTTTTTTGCTGGGGTTACCTGCAAAATGTAGCTTTCTCCATCATCATCATCAATTGTAGAATCCGTTTAGCTGCGTATCCGTTTATATTAATTAGTCAGTGCCTGAGTGAATCCACTGTAATGGTATTATGACTTTTTCAGAAAGTAGGTTCTAGAAAATTAATTATAAACATTAATGTTTACAGTTTATACCATATTCATTATTAAAATTATACCTATGTATTTAGGCTGTTAAAAACTAAAACTAAGTACTTATTAATAAAACTACTTTTTTGTCCTCAAAACAAGCATTATTATATATTGTTATAAATAATGATTTTACTTACGAACTAAGCAGTAATTATTTGGCTATTTTAATTATTACCACAAACCCAAAAATACGTCCCAATGCTTACATAATCTCAACTGTTTTGGATTCGATTTAAAATTAAATAAATTGCTACGCAATCAGAAACCGATACATCCAATAAGTTGAAGCGAGAACCAATTTAGAATACAATTTGCAATCGTCGGCGTCATCGCCGCAATCGACGGTGTGCAACTAATCAATTTATATAAACAAGCCCACTGACATATCGGTGTACTAAACCTGATGTATCGAGTATCGGCGAAACTCACTCCCGAACTACTCACCACCATACACGCTATGGAAACAATTAGTCATGAACTACTAGCTATTGCCCGCGGCTCCGCCCGCGTAAATACAGTATCCCACGGGAACACTGTTTTTTTCGGGATATAAAGTATCTTGTTTTAATCCAGAGCTTAAACTACTACCATAGAAAATTTCATCAAAATCCGTTCAGTAGTTTTTGCGTGAAATAGTAACGAACATCCATCCATCCATCCTCACAAACTTTCACATTTATAATAGTAAGTAGGATGTAGGAATTTAAAGTTACCATAAATATTGAAAGTGTGAATTTAATTATGGTTCATTATCTTGCATTAAACTGAGTTTATGTTACACAGCACAAAACAAAGTACCTACATTAAGTAACATTTTATGTTATGCGGCTCTACATTCGCGTGCGATCGGTTGTGAATACACTGCGATAAAGGATTTGTAAAGCGCTGATGCATCCACGCATCAGCGCTTCACAAATCCTTTATCGAGGGCCAAAATACCCAACTGACCGCGAAGCCGTGAAACCATCCACACCCGCTCGGGACCTTCGCGGGCTTCGCGACGCGAGTGTAGAGCTCACATTAGGATGAGCTTCTATGATGTCATCGGTTGTAGTGTCGTCGTATGAGGGCCCGGTGCTGAACATCAGCCGTGTGGGGCGGGCGCACGCGGGCGCGTACCTGTGCATCGCCTCCAACGGCATCCCGCCCACCGTCAGCAAGCGGATCATGCTCACTGTGGAGTGTGAGTTATGCGACATAGTATTTTTATAATTTTACTATCTAATTTCTACTCGCTTTATCGTGTGTCGAGTAAAAAATTATAATATAATGTACATATGAAAGTATTTTCAAAAATTTACTATTAATGGACCTGAAATGGAATACCTGAGATAATAAAAAGGGGATACAAATTGTTGTATGGTTAAACAAAATTTGAATTGAGCGAAGTAGACAGTAGAAACTCAGACAAAATATTAAATCTCTACAATTAATATAGACATCAATCGTAGAAGTAAAATTGGCAAATGCTGCCTCATTTCTCATTTTAACGAATCTTTACTTGATTATATCCATTATGATGTAAATAAATATGCTTGTAACTAAAATATCTGTTTTAAATCAATTCCGGCATAAAAAATGCAACTTTTAATAATATGTGTATACCACTCTGACCAACTTGACCCGAAAATATATATCTACATACTTTAACACTTTACTAACTTTTTACATAGTATCTATACATACTATATTTTTATTTCCGGGTTCAAGTTAGTCAGAGTGGTATACACATATTATGGAAATTTGCATCTGATTATGCCGGAATTGATTTAAAACAGATATTTTAGTTACAAGCACAGTATACCAAAGTGATGTATCACCTACCTTTTTCAACAGTTCCACCGTCAATAATCATAAGGAACCAGTTGGTGGGCGCGCCGCTGGGCTCGGACTTGGTGCTGGAGTGCGAGGTGGAGGCCTTCCCCAAACCCGTCAGCTACTGGAGTAGGGACAGCGGAGAAATAGTTCCTGTTGGTGGGTGATTAATTGTTGCAATGAGTATGTAACGTAAATGCTATATTTTTTTATGTTGCAGACAACAAATAACTATCATTTTTTATGAAAAAACTATTACCCGAATACGTTTATTATATAGCCTATGTCACCCCGGCTATTATTACGAATCTATTGACACCTTCATTCATTAAAATCAGATCAGTAGTTTAGGCGCTACGGTGGAACAAACATACACATATATATACACATAGGCTGCCGAAATTATTACCCTTCAATTTCGCTTTGCCGTAGTCGGGTAAAAATAGGTCTTCTTAATTACTATAGTTTATATGTAATGCTTTAGTTGATCTATAAAAATATTATTTTTTATAAAAATGGATAGCAATTCCAATGTCTCGCTAAAACTCGAGGACGGCTGGACCGATTTGTCTTGTCTTGTCTTGTCTTGAAATAATTGTAGAAGTTCAGGGAAGGTTTAAACGGTGTGACATATAGGAAAAGGTGTATGTATAGGAGTAGGCGTAATTGTAGATGTAAGTGTAGGTGTAGTTAATTATTTACTCCATTTCATAGTTAAGACAGAACAGCGTGTGTCGGGACAGCTAGTTACCTACATAACTTTTTACATCATTTGCGTTAAGTTCATCTTGTATGCGTCAAACATCAAAATTGACCAATGACGCTTGTGTATGCCTTATTCACATTCACTAATTGAAGTAAGACATTTCGACATTTGCACTAATGACTCACCGCAGATTTAACGCGAATGGACTATAATGGAGGGTTTTTAAGTTCGTGACATCTGACAGCTTTTTGACACGACTAGGACCCGACTTTTACGAAGCGCAGCCTGGTGGAAGAAAAACTGACGACGAATTGTTATTGATATTTTTCGATGGCACGTTTTAGATGGTACTTTATGTGTGACGGGTCTGCCTCCTAGCGGCAGAAAAAATATCTAAAACCCTCATTATGATACGTTTATCTAATAACTGAGATTAGACCATACAACAGTAAATGTAGACCGTAAAACAATTATACAGTTTTTGTAATAATATTAATAAATTTTAGTGTAGATAATGTGCATCACCAGTAGGTACTATAAATTATTATATTAATATTTTTATGATTTTGTCCAGACTCCGCTTATAACTGAATAGCGAGCAAATAATTCTCGAGCCAAATGAATAATTTATGTTTTCATAAATCTGAACGGCTGGAAAAGCGGTGATCCACCGCCATAAATAGTTTAAAATAAATCTTTTCAAAAATGAACGAAGTATTTGTTGTGTTAAACAAAATAAGTATTAAATTTATTAGAATGTCTTGGTTTAAATTCGAATGAAAGGTAACACGCGCAAACACCATCTGTGTGATTCGGAACATACATTGACAATTGGGGATTCTTTGACGAGTTTCAATTACAGCACATAATAATCCTAGTTATCGCGTTTACAACTAAGTGGCGCTGTACAAATCACATACAAATTCATAGTAAACGCCAAACGCGCTCACGATCAAATGCGAAAAGAAAAATTTACATTTTGCAGTCTGGGCTTTTAGCTAAGATGCATTCAATAATATCAACGGTGAAGTTCGAAAACAAAATGTGTGGGATTTAACATAAGGGATCGCAAGCGACGTGTCACTTAGCGATGACTTCCAATCCCATACATTTTTAATTTCGAACTTCGCCGTCAAAATTGTCGAATGCATCATGACTTAAGGCCCTGTCATCTCAGTCCTCCCGTGACCACGGTTGCTGAAAAGTACAGAAAATCGGAATAAACTAAAATGGATACCGCAATAAAGTTCTATAACTTTAATGACTTAAAACAGTTTCCCAATCAGTAAAAGTACAAAAATAATAACTAAATCACATTTCCTTGAAGGTATTATTTGAATAATATCGTTTTCGTTCGATATCAAAACGAAACCATCAAAAGCACATCGAAAACCTGTGAGCTCGGGGACAAAGTTTTAATTAATTTACAAGCGATCGGGCCTCAGATGCAAACGCAATCAATTATTTTAATGAGTATAAAATACAATCCCTGTCACAGAGCTTTTACCGTTAAGTATGGACATTGGACAGTGAAAATTAACACAAGAACTATTCAGGTAATTGAAATATTAAGAACTATCAATAATAATATAATTAAAGCTTCGTTATTTTAATCTGATCTTTTTCGGGTTCCGTATTTTACGTCTCGAAACCTTTATAGTTTCGTCATGTCCGGCCGTCCGGCAGTCGTCGGCCGTCCAAACGATTAGTGTTACAAAGATGAAACTTTGCATGGATATGTGTATTTACTTCGTCGACAAAGTGCTAAAATAAAATCGTAAAAAATATTTTTTTTGGGTACGAGAAAAAAAAACATCCCAACATATATATAAATTATCCTATATATATATATAGGATAATTTATCTTTCTCGCGTTTACACCATATACAGTGGGGGTATCATTAGATAGGTCTTTTGAAAACATTACAAGGTTGCTGAAACGATTTTTTATTTTAGACATCCGTTTTAGAGATATTCAACTTGAAAGAGCGTCGCTTCTAAAAGCTGACTTGAAACGGCTGATTCGAAAAACCTGAAATAATCATTATAGTACTCCATGCCGTGAACTTTAAAAGAAAACTATAAGGGCTTATATAAATTTGTTAATTTTGGAGTTATAGCCTCTTCACTGGTAAAATGCGTTAACTTACGAAATAATAAGTAAACATGTAGAATATTGGTATATTGGTATGGTATCCATGAATATGTCAGCAACAACGGGAGAAACTAGGGAGCCTATCGCTACACTATGTACTTGCTTGTAGAAGTCATAATTCCACAACATATAGCCAGATGTAAGGTAGTGTTCTAATAATTCTGCATATTCAACAGGTAAGTTCTTTTCTCTGAGCTTTCTTGTTACAATTTCAATACAACCCTATAATGGTAAGCAAGCGAATAAGGATTGTATATCAAAACTGACCAACTGTTCATTGTCTGTGAGACATAGGTGTTTAATCTCATCAACAAAGTGGTAAGAATCCTTTACATGAGCTCTAGTGTGTCCACGTAGTGGTGAAAGTACATTAGCCACTAGATGAGCCAATTTATTGGTTGGTGAGTCAATTTGGCTTACAATTGGGCGAAGTGGAGCGTTAGGCTTATGTATTTTTGGCAAACCATACAACTTAGGGGGTTTAAGACACGAAGGCAATAAATACTTGGTATCTAGATTCATTGAGTCAGAGTATTTCTTTATGAGACTTTGAGTAGTCTTTAAAACGTTGTTAGTCGGGTCGGTTCTGACTTTTTTGTATGTGTTTTCGTCCGATAATAGATGTTGTATTTTATCATTGTAATCTGAGGTATTCATAATCACCGTGGCATTAAATTTAACCGCACAAAGAATTGTCAAATCCGATCTGGTGCGCAAGTTTTGTAACGCTTTCATTTGTTTACGAGAAATATTTGGTTTGGGCGCCGAGCTTCGTCATAAGACTGACGATATATCCTGTCGTATGGCCTCCAAATCATCCTTGTTTATGTTATTATTTAATAAACAATTCTCTATACTGCAGATAATTTCCTCAAAAGGTACTTTCGCGGTGTTAATGCAAAATTCAAGCCCTTTTCCAAAACTTATAAATTTATGTCAAAAGTTTGTTTTGACAGGTTGACAACCGCGCAAGAGACGGTCTTGTCTATGGTTGATTATCTATGGTATTTTTGCTGTTCAGTTTATTGATTTTTAAAACCTGATTATTTTTACAATTTCACGTTTATTTAATATTTGAATGCAATTTTCAAAATCAAATGTTGTCAAAACAGTCATGCGGTTATTTGTCAAAACTATTATTTCTTTTTCAAGTTATAGTAGTTTAGTTTAGTTTCAAGAAATTTAACGATATTATAAATCTTGCGCGCTTTATTTTGAGATCTTCCAGTCGACGTATTTAATTTGCGGTATCCAGTCCGTGATTTTTGATGTAAACGCGAATATTGTTCATTGTTTTAAACACTTACGGATTGTGTCGCGGTGCGCTTTTCTTTTTCCCGACGTTTCGGCTTCTTTCCAGCAGAAACTTTCGGCTACTTGCTCAATCAAGAAATCAATAAGTCTGATGAGATTGAGAACAGGTTCCCAACACTTTTAAAATGTCTGTTATTCGCGCTCTATATAAGGGCAAGGGTGACTGAGCTGATTGCGATTCTCACCGCGGTAACTCTCTTCTGACAGTACCTGTAAAAGCCTTCGCCAGAGTTCTCTTAAACCGCCTCAGGACCTTATCAGAAAAAAATCTACCTTAATCCCAGTTTGGCTTCCGACCAGACCGTGGTACTTGCGAAGCAATATTATTATTACGACAGTTGCAAGAAAAGAGCAGAGAACAGCGTCACAATATGTATCTTTGTTTTGTTGATTTCGAGAAAGCATTCGATTTCATACTACGTGAAGCTCTCTGGATAGTGCTGTAGAAACTTGGATGCACGGAGAAGTTTGTGAGACTTCTTAAATTTCTGCATGACGACATGCAGAGCTGCATTGTGGTTAACGCGAATCAGTCAAAGTTCTTTCACGTAACTTGTGGGGTAAAACAGAGGTGTGTACTTGTACCCATACTTTTCGCGTTATGCTTTGCAGTCATAGTTCGGGAAGTTTTACAGTCAACTCATAAAGGAATCTGCATCTGTTTTCGCAATGACGGGAATGAATGATCTTTTCAATTTAGCAAGACTCAAGGCACGTTCGAAAGTGTCTTACGAACTCACAACGGAAATCGTCGATGAAGATGATCTATGCTTTGTAAATGATTCGTCAGATGGCTTGCAGCGACTTATGACCGCCTTTAATGAGTCTTGCTGTAGATTTGGCCTGAAAAGTAGTGTCAAAAAGAACGAAGTTATGTCTTCAGATATTCTCGGCTAAGAGACACTAAAAATTAAACTCGGTCATGACGTACTTAAACAGGTCAATGCGTTTCGTTACCTGGGTAGTACTGTAACATCTAAGTGTGACCTTGATAACGAGATTAACAGTCGGATCGGTGCTGCGGCTGCAGTATTTGGGAAATTAAATCGTAAAGTGTTTAGCTCACATGATCTGAAGCTGAGCACAAAAATCGAACTCTATGTGGCGATGGTACTACCTAACTTACTGTACTCTTCTGAGGCATGGACAATGTATCGTTATCATATACAAATGCTGGACCATTTTCACCTACTTTTTTTGTTTTACAAAAGAAATAGGTGAAATTTTACAAAAGAAATAGTATACTAAAAATCAATATTTCCAAAGATTTTGTGATTCTTGTAAAAACTCCCTGTACAAAAGTCGTACAAGCAGGTGATGTCACACGCTACTAATGTTGCTACGACATGTATTACCATAATATGTACAAAATTTCTGATATCTCCGATTTTTTCCCGTTTATGTTCATACATTGATATGTATGAACATAAACGGGCAAAATTTGGAGTCAAAATAGTAAATATTTAGTATTTGATTTAAGTAAACTAATGTAGGTTTTTTACATTAATGTTGTAATCAATATTTCCACTTTTATGTGATTTCCAAATGCATAATTATAATTACAAAACGATACATAAAATCTTAATTCTTTTTACTTTTATAAAGTTCTAATACCTAATTTTTTCTTAATAAAAAAAACTAAATTTTTACATGTAGGAAAATAGCCAATCGTTGACAAAGTCGATATTAAAATTATAATAAGGATTTCTTTGCATGTTTAAACACAAACAACAAACTTTTAGTACCTGCAGATTAGACAGAACACATTAAAAATAGTTTGTCAACAAACATTCGAAACGTTTTCATCTATGCATTCTCCAAAGATCTGACAACTTCTTTCACAACCGGTCGACACTAGCCATGATACAACAAGGTGTCATCTTGAACAAAACGGTAGATTTAAAATATATTAAAGTAATTTATAATGCAATTTCATTGCAACTTTAATACTTAATTAAAAATCTACACATTTAAAATTTGTATAATTATTTACGTTTAATGCTATCAGACTTATAACGGTAAAAAATTGTCACCCATAAAAATTCAAACGTCGATAAAATCAAATACTGGTTTAATGGTGATAAAAGACTAACTCTCTATAAGATAGTCAGAAGAGATGAACACCCTAGGCATAATAATTCAAAAGCTCAGGTGTTCCTGAGCTTTTGAATTATTATGCCTAGGGTGTTCATCTCTTGAACACATGAACACACACTAAGTGTTACTTAGAAAAGTCAACTGGCCAAGGTACAACTGGCTCCGAGGTACAACATTTTAAATTTTAAAATACCCAATTGAAAAATATGAAATAGAATTTTGTAAAAGCTGAATACAAATATGTACCTAAATAAGTGGGTATAAATTGATTTTAAGTGGTAACAGTCGGCTCGGTCAGTCATTTAAAAATAAAACGTCAACTTAAATGAAAACAGTATTATTATGTACTGTTACTATTTTAGTTAAGTATATTTTATTTTTAGATAGCTGATTACTACTTATCTGCTTCGGGTCACTACCGGAATCAGGTGGGAAATGCGCCTCTTCAGTCTTAATTGGTCTAAGCAGCCATTAAAAGGATGACACAAAAGTTCTATTTTGAATATAGAGCACGGAAATTATTGTTACCGGGATCGGTAACAATAATTAGTTTAGTTATAAATTCAACACGAGATAGTATGAAAATAATATTAAAAGCAATTCAATGACGTATAATAAATTGGTAGGTACCTATAATAATGCACAAAATATAAACTTTCTAAGCTACAAAGTATTGTTATCTACAATTTGCTGCAAAGCATTACTAAATGTGTACGGCGAGTATTGTATGCGTAAATAAGATTTTATTTTTGTTTTAGGCGGTAGTATAGAGCCCTTAAAGATAACTGGATCGTATCGATCTATTCTCCGGCTGCCGCTGAAGCGACTAACGAGCAGTGATTATGGAACATACAAGTGTATTTCCAAAAACGCCCTGGGTGATACTGAGGGCATCATTAAGTTATACCGTAAGTGCCCTTATTTTATTAACTTTACATATGCTATAAAACGTATGAACCGATAACTTCGCATGCGCGAACAACCAAATTTTTTAGTGTTGGTACCAAGTAACATCAAATTTAGATTTTTATTGTTAGCTTATAACGGCCCTCTGTTTGCGTCGAACTCAATAACGAAATGCGTACCTCAATAACTTCGAAACTATTTTTTTCGTCTACTTTATTTGTTACATCTTACAAAGTTGCTAGATTTCGTTAACACGAATTCTTAAAGGTATTTGGAAATATTGCGTCAGACTTACTAGAACACATACTTTACGAAGCGTCTAAACCGCAGCATTGCTTATACCAAGTATAAATGGAAATTAGAACATATTCTCAATACTGTTCTAGAGAATACGATGCTGCGCTCAAACTTTCAACTTAAACATCTGCTACATCTCCTTCTACATTAATTACTTTTTAATTAAGAAATTGTCTTTACATTTTCTTCTGCAGTTGCTTTTGCATTTCCGTTTAAAATGTTTGCTTACACGGAACTAAGATTACAATTTTTCAATTCAAATTAAGTGTTATACTTATGTTCACATATTGTGAAGCGTAATCTAGTTTGGATTATGTCGTTCTCTTGCTGCTGTGAATTGACGTATCTAGGTCCATTTTCTAGGGGGGGCTTGGCCCCTGAGATACTATGGCCGAGGAAGCCGAGACTATGAAGTCCAATGTACAGTGAAGCTGGAGATTCAGAGAATAAATTGAGTAAATAATTAACTTTGTGGTTTGACGAAGAGTCATTTAAGGGATATACCTATTGATTGTTGTGCTAGTAGAGATGCTAAAAGTGTTAAGTTGGCTGCGATTATTTTTGATTTTCTCACCAGATCATTCTGGAGTGGACACGGCCCACCCGGTCATCCGCCTAAATACATATGCTGTTATAGAAATTAAACAATTTTGTGAGAATAGTTAGGTACTTAAATTTGTATTGAATGACTTTAGATCTAAAAGCTTTCTTATGTAATGTAGGTATGTGAGTGACTCTTGTCAATTTTTTCCGAAATTGTTAATATTTTACACATAATTAAATTTTAAATAAGTCAAATAGGTACCTAGAATTATATAAAACACTATCTGTAAATAACTCTAATAAAGTACCGAATTTGAATGGCTACTATATTATGAACTTACTACGAACATTGTGATATTAACCTTTTTAATTTATTAACAGCTATACCACCGCCTGCTCTAGAAAATGAAAATGGTATGTACGAGAAATATTTTTATTTTCAATTAAATTTCTCATTCTCAACCAAAGAGTATCGACACAATATAATAGTGTGATATGGGTGCAACATAATTATGAGTATATTAATTTATAAATATATTTATTAATATTTAATACAGAAATACAATATTTTTCGCAGTAATTTTTTATAATCTAATGATAACAAACTCTAAAGGTTCGTTTTTCGGACTTTGTACCTATAGGAGTATCTACTCCTATAGGTACAATACAATAGGTCATCTGACCTATTGCTGGCATCGCCCAATTATCATTGGCCAATCCATATTTATATTACATATTTTGTGTTCTTCTTCTCTTCGTTTAGACACAAATAAATAAGAAAAATTATAATTTCGTATCATAGGAGTATGTAAAGATAAGCAAGACGAACACGCTACCCGTATTTTATTTAAGGGGTAACCAATGAATGGTTGTCTTACCCTTATATTATTTAACATTTTGCCATGTATAAAATATTATTAAAAATTTTACCTTAAAGTCAACATTCTCTTGAATTAACTATTGTTTAATAGTTTGTTTCTGTATATAATGTGTAACTTTTGATGATTATATTTTTACAGCTATTCAGAAACTTAATATTATGATGGAAAAGTCTTCTGATATCACACCTTATGGTACTCAAGGTATGTTCCCTACCTATACTTTAACCAGGAATGTACAATCGAACAAGTTGCCGCTCGACTAGGCATAAGATCAAAATCGATTAACAGCACTTATTAATCGTGCGCACGCTTCCATACTCACATGAAAATACCGGACTTCAACCACGTTCACATCCACTTCCTTTTTGTTTAAATATAATAAAAATATATCCAAGACAAATGAAACTAAAATAAAAAAAAAAGACGGATTCATCTAGGCAAAGGAAAATGTTTAGAAACTGGTCGAGCAGGAACTTTGCCGATATTGTCCAATAAGTAATATTTTATTATTATTTATTGTTCTGTTTGTAGAATAATCCATTTAATTTAAAACAAGGATAATATTTGTGTATAACCAAGAATGATTTGATGAATTATATTATCCTTTGATTTGATTTGCTACCGTTGAAAATTTTTATCATTTGTTGTCTAAACTCGAATGTTGTAGTCACAAAAACCATCTATTAATGTTATTTTATATTTGTAGATTGTTTCTAATTAAAAATTTGTTGTTAAGATTTCAGATTACAAGATTACAACAAGGGAGCGTCTAAGCAGTTCTGTGGAGGACTTTTGTTTCCATTGTTTATTATTATTATAAAATTAACATTTTAAATTTGTTAATTTGGTATTCAGTAATAATCAGATAAATGTTTTCTCAGACAATAGGATTTTGTGAATTAATTTTTGTTCCGAAAAACAAAGGATTATAAAGGTACCTAGTATAATTCAGTGATCTCTACAATATTAATGTTTTGTTATAAATACTACCTACTATTGATATTAACAAATTTCTTTGCTTTCATTAAAAACAATGGGCGATTCCTTCTTTCTTAATAAAATCTTTAATAACTAAAAGCAACCCATACAAATGATAAAGCTCGGCCATATGGCCGAAATTAAAAAGTAAATTATATATTTACCTATTACTTATCGAATAATAATATTTTTTTACTAATTTGCTAATTCCATGTCAAATTAGCGATTTTATAATATAAATATCAATTTGAAACAAAATAAGTTATTGGATTTATTCCGTGTTCAACCCCTAGATTTTCGTATTTGTGATTAGAATGAACCAGTTATTTTATTTTGTTTGAAAGTTTTTATTAAACCTAAAATTACAAATATAACATTTTAGTGTATGTATATGTGATTACTAAAAGTACTAGAACATTTTAATAGTTGGCAGATACAACATATCTTTAACAAGCCAGTTATTGTCAGGTAGCATTCTTTTCAAATCTACTTACTTTTGCAAATGCGAAGAATTGAAATTCTACTAGAACTCGTGAATTCTATAATTTCTATATATCGTATTTAAACCCAAGAGTACCGAAGTAAATTGATATAAGAAACAATTATTATATCAATTTACTTCGGTACTCTTGTCTCTTGTCAATTATTATGTTTTGCAAGAAGAATTAGCATACTTCAGAATATTCTCGGACGTATAAACGTTTTACTAACTTGCCCTAGTTAGTTTCGAAACCTTATTATATTAAATCGTATCCGTTATCTACGAAATAGCCCAGAATAAAACTCAAATGTTTGCTACAGACATGCAAAATTGCAAAATATAATAATATCGGTACAATATTTTCAATTATATGTAGCTTATACCTACTTACACCTACGAGTAGTTCTTGAAAATGTTAGAAATGGTCTGTTGCGATTTATTATAAATGGTATGTGTCGTCTCAAAACAAAGAGCTTTAAACACCTTCGAGGTTGTTTTCTATGTATATTAATAGCTGATTGTCGTTAGAAGGAATATGCTTTTGGTGTTGTACTTATGTCAAATTGTAGGAAATATCATCAAGAATTCAGATAATAAATAAAATTATAGAGTACACTGTCGAGATTAAAAATATATCTTTATTATAACATATGCAAAAAAATGCGACATTTTTTAAAGATTATTAAAAGTTTTTTTCTCAGTAGATACTCAACTTAGGTAAGTTAAAAAACAAATTATTAAATTATGTGAAAAATATTATTAGCTACAAAATGAGGCCATAAATGAAAATATTTATTTAGTTTTATTCAACGTAAGTTAGTAACCAACAGTGGCGTGGGGTTCCTATAACTGCATTCCTATCGGCTTCACTTACTACTTACCTTTAGAAGACCCTCATTCAAATCCCTACCGATTATACAGGCTAGGGATTCCCTATGAAGATGAACCAGCTTTCGCTACTGGTAACCGAAACATCAAATATTCTAATACTTCTAACTCGAAGGGAGTGAGGGTTGCGCCCCCCAAAAGGGATGTTTTGTCTATAAAATTAAACCTTTTATCTGCAGTTAAAAACTCATTGCCTCGAGATGACACATACTGTATTAACAAGAAAAACTCTTCAGTTTTTCTATTACGCAATATTGCTGTAGTTGTTGACGCTTTCACATTCCTAATATAGGCATAACATAGGGGCATAACTTGATAGGTATAATGTAAAATGAATTAATTATTCATACAAAATATAATAATTTACTATGTTGGTATAAAATTTATGACTAAATAGAATTGTAATTAATTTTTTTTACATTTTTTCTTACCGGCTGTGTACTTACAAAGTTGAATATTTTTCATAGGTATGAATTTTATTTATAAAGTCCAAGTAGATAAGTTTTTCTATTTATTTGTTAATACCTTAAATGTCTTGGAAACTTAGATTTGTAAATACAATTTTTGTGAAAAATATGAAACATATCATCGCTTTGTAAGCTACTTTCTGTTTGCATTTTCTTATTTGTACGTATAAATAGCTAGTATGAACTGATGTAAAAACACTTGTTATTTGTCAATATGTGTGCATTATTATAATCTTAAGTGTATTTACAGACTGAGGAGGTAAGCGACGAGTGTAAATACTGTGTAGATGTAAATTTTTCCGAGCATGACCATATTTATATTTAATTAAATTTTAATACCTATATTCTAACCACTTTTGTTAAACTTTCATAGCGTTAAGGCTACAACATCTTAATAGTTGTTATTTTTTAAGTTACGTCGTAAAAAAAATCAGTATATTTTTATTAATTTGAAATACTTTTTTAAAACTATTTAAAGTAAAATCACCTTCTAAAACCTAAAGAAAACATCGAAGTTGTCATACGGAAAATCCCTCCTATACCAATAATTAATTAATTGATCAGTTTCTTAATAATCTTCTTGTAGTGTTATTATTAATTTAACATATAATTGTACTCGTAGTTTCCTTTAAAAAAAACTAAAGAATACGAATATTTTTGACAACTTGCTCACTGACTAATTTTAATTTCATGATTGGTCTCGAAGTGTGTTAATGTTTACGATTGTAGCCAAAAGCAAATAACATCTTAGTAGCTATTCTTTTGACGTCATTTATTACATGAAAAATATTATATACCAAAAAAGTTATCAATTATTTGTTCATTTATGAGAATTGTATATAGAAAAAAATTTGTGTAATATATTTTAATTTTATGTACAAGTAATGTAATTATGATTTGAACTACAAAGGGACGACATCACTGTCATGCAGATGATTACAAACTGTGAAATGTAAAACAATATTTATGTTTAATATCGTATACCTAGTCATATGAATAATATGTACAAATTAAAAAGTATTTAGTTATATTAGTAAAGTAAACATATAAATTAACCTTGATCTAAATAATTACATAGCGCTTGTGTTAGCTTAAAAATTTGTTTTCGTTTATTGCGGACCACTGTGACTACATAGAGTAAATAAAAAATAGTTTATTAAAACATTGTTGTATTATTTATTTATCTGTAAATCGTTTTAAATAATCGGTACATTTACTTACATGGTACATTTAAAACTGATTGAGAATACCGCCGCCCATGGACACCCGAAATGCCATACGAATTATAAGCGAGCTACCGTTCTTAAAGCCCCCAACCCCCTTTTAGGCCTCCAGCCACCAGTACAATCACTTACTCGGCGAAATGCAACGCAAGTGTTATTTCACGTCGGTTGTCTGTGAGACCGTGGTATTTCATCGGTCATTCGCGACGTAGTCTGGTTCTCCCTATAATTCGAAATACCATTTATGGATGCGTCAAATTTATGACACGGAATTTAGTTTATTTCTAGTACTTCTTGAAAAGTTGAGATTCGTACCGGCCACAGCTTTTTATTGCCTTATTGCCGCGGTTGAGTAGTAGAAATTTGTTTGAAAACTGTTTGGCTTTGGCTGTTTGGTTTGGAAAAGGGTTTGTACTTTCTGTATCTATTTCGTCAACAGCTTCCGTGGTCTAGTGGTTAGAGCTTGGCTCTCGACTCGGAGGTCGTGGGTTCGATTCCCGCATTGGAACAATAAAAATGTTGGTTCCAACTTAGGTTGGTTGGACAATGCAGGCTGATCACCTGATTGTCTGACAAGAAAGATGATCCCTGCGTCGGATGGGCATGTAAAAAGTCGGACCTACGCCAGATCTCTCACCAGTCGTGTCGGTTATCCGGGTTATGAGAGTAAAGGAAGAAAGAGTGCTCTTGTGTACTGCGTATACACTTGGGAACTGTAAAATTACTCCTGCGTAACTGACCTGGTTTCAATGAAACCGGCCACCGTGTGGCAATCAGTCTGGGGGAGCTATCTATTTCGTAAATTTTTCATTTCATACAATTTTTTTCATACAAATTTTCAAACATTACATTGAAATATGAAAAAACATGTAACACGACTTTACAAACACAAATTAATGAGAATTTTTAATATAAAATAAAATAACATCCTCGTATTACCTACACAAAATATTTTTCACAGTCATTGTTTTTGTTTCATTATAATAATTCATAATATTATTATAATGAACATTTACTAAATGAGAAAAATTTGAGAGTTATAAAGTAACGTTTGATCTTTATTACAACGAGTTGGGAAGTATTATAATAACCTAACAAAGAGCATATTATCGACATGCTTAAGGAGGGACCCGTAACTATAAACGCACAATAGGTTTTTTTTATTACTTCAAAAGTTGTATTAGATTTCGATCAAAATAATTTTCCTATAGAGTATTCAGCATGACCTATCAGCATGTAAAGTTACAATCCCCTATAGTTTACAAATGCCAGGGGGGGGAGGGGGCTAACTTATAAACCTTTTTGGAGGTTGATTTCCTGAAAATGGTTTTACATTATAAAATATTCGTGTATAAAAACCTCGTCTTTATTTAAAAATACCTATTCAACGATACTACACAAAATGTTATAGAATTAAAAAAAAATATCTCCAATTCATATTCACTTCACTACCTAGGGGTAGTGAAGTGAATATGAATTGGAGATATTATATAATATATAATAATTATATAATATCTATATAATACAAAATTATAATAAATATAATTTTGTATTATATAGATATTATATAATACAAAATTATAATTATTTTATGACTAGCTGTTGCCCACGGCTCCGCCCGCGTATATACAGTATATCCCACAGGGAACACTGTACTTTTTCTTCAAAAAAAGTATCCTATGTTTTAACCCAGAGCTTATTGAATCTACTATACCAAATTTCATCGAAATCCGTTCAGTAGTTTTTACGTGAAAGAGTAACAAACATCCATCCATCCATACTCACAAACTTTTACATTTATAATATTATATAGTAGGATGCCAAAAATGAAGTATATATGCTATGTATAATTATGCAAAATTTCATACATTAATATTCATAGACTGTTACCAGCAACTTCGTACGCGCAAAAAGAAATCCCACGGGAACCATATACTTTGCCGCGAAATAATATAGCTTATGTGTAAATCCAGAGTCTAAACTATCACCATACTCAATTTCATGAAAATCCGTTCAGTAGTTGTTGCGTGAAAGAGTAACAAACGTGATTTGATTATTTTCATTGTTTGTATTTAACACACACGACATACAGGACGTCTGGCGGTTCTTATAATTTTATTTTGGGATTAGTCACACACTAACTACAAACTCGGTACGACTGCCTTTACTAAGGATAGTGAGGATATTCGTATCTAGTAGCGTCTTAGTAGGTATCTAACATGTTTAAGAAACACGTACATGCAGAAAATGCATAAATGTGTTCAATGTTCCGCCAGAACCATAATATTTTATATGTAGCTTTACCGTAGCAAGGACATAGTTAGTACTTGCTAAGAGATTAGTAACCCCTACTGCCAATTTTAAAAAGAAATCTAATCCTACTTACTATTATAAATGTGAAAGTTTGTGAGGATGGATGGATTGATGTTTGTTACTCTTTCACGCAAAAACTACATAACGGATTTCGATGAAATTTTGTATGGTAGTAGTTTAGGCTCTGGATTAAAACAAAGGTTTCTATTTATCCCGAAAAAGTACAGTAGTCGTGTGGGATACTATATTAATGCGTGGAAGCTGCGGGTAAAATCTAGTGTTAAAATTGCACGAACTAATGAAGATCTAAAAAGTATATGTGTTTGGAGTAAATCTCATGGATTAGTCATCAATCCTACAAAAACCCAAGCGATTATCATCGGCAGTTCAAGGTTGTTGACAAGGGTTCGATTACAGGATCTTTGCCCAGTAATGGTGAAGGAAACATTAAAACATTTTGGACGATAGTGTAAAATCTTTTCGAAATTCTAATATATCATTATAACCCCTTACGAGAAATACACAATTTTTTGACTCTTCATTCACAGCTCGTGCAGTCAGTCTGTGGAACAGATTACCAATTTCATTAAGTCGCGCTCAATCTTTGCAGGTATTTAAAAATGGAGTTAAGGTACATTTTTTGTCATAATTAACATGGTGATCTTTACTATAAGCCCATAATTTGTATGCATTATTTCTACTTTTAATAATAGTATTTATTTATTTATTCTATAGTACGATATGTAAGTATTTGTGTATGTATTAACAAATATTATAAAGTAAAATAGTATATATCTTATAAAAAGTATTATGAAATCTTAAATTACAATATATATTACATGTAAACATGTGTTATGATTATAAAGGTTGTCTGGCAGAAATTGCTTGTAGCGATAAGACCGCCTTTTGTGCTTTTATAAGTTTAGTTTTTCTATGTCTGTGTCCTATTTATTTTTGGTGCCATAAAGAGTTTTTCATAAATTAATTAATTAATTCATTCATTCATTCATTCATATCAGTCATTTATTCATTAATTGAAATAAAAGTGCCTAATAGCTATTCATAACGTAGATCCTAAGAATATTTTAATATGACTAAGCGATATTAACAATATTTTCATTTAGTGGGTAACATGCCTTATTTGCGATGTTTATAGGACACAATCAGAAACAATAGGAAATACTAGGTTTGTAATAACAGATAGGGAAAATAATACTAGGAAAAAACGGACAGGGGTTCAATAATTCCAATATGATGCAAACGTCGACTACACTGAGCCCTCTTGACGTGGATAGCTCCATAGATTAAATGCAATATAATACCCTACTTTATTCAGTGCTCAAATAGCCTCTGCGAGGCTCCACACTTCGCGATACAGCCAATTACAGCAATAACAATAAAATGCTGAATAATGCATAAAAATATAAAGACGCCACGGTATTTCCGTAGTTCAAGGATTGCATAAAACATAGGCCGTAGCTCGCTACGCCACTCGCTACATTCTAGGCAGCTTGCCACATGAAGGAGGTACTTATATTTTTCAAATGTCTTAGTATGGATAACCTTTTATAATTTCATGTAGGTATGATATAATTTTTATTTAAATATAAATTTTTGTTACAAATTCTATTGGATGATAAAATATTTATTGACTTAAAATACAATTTTAATTTAATTATTATTTAGTACTGTCTGTTCTAACACACGTTGTTCTGTATTAACAGTGAATCGGAATAAATAAATAACTACACCTACACCTACAACCTATACCTACATATCCACCTACAACCTACATCTACATGTACAACCACACCAGTAGGTGTGGTTATACATGTAGATGTACAACCACACCTACTGGTGTGGTTGTACATCTACATGTATTTATTTATTTAAAAAAAATTGGCCGCACCTAGTAAGATGTGGCCAAATTTTTTCAAATAAAGCTAACAAGTTAACTGTGCGCACTTTTTAATATTTGACAGTCAGAAGACAAATTACAAAACTGTGAACAGTTACTATAGGGCCAACGTTTTTAATATTTACACCTCAACTTTTCCGCAGGTTCCGTAGTACTCAAGGAACACTTATAGCTTCGCTCTGTCCGTCCTTTATGTCTGTCCGCCCTTCTGTGATTATGAATATAATTGCATGAAATTTGGTATAGTTTGTGTAAAGATTTCGTTTTTGAAATCAGTCAAGCCGTTTCTGACGAGTTTGGTTGCACGAGAATTTTATATATCAGTTATAATGTAATATTCAAATAGTTGGGTATTTCAATACATCAATTGGCACATGAAAATAGCTTTTAAAGCATGTTAACTATATACTTCAAGCATGACTAAATTATTATTACCATTAGATGTTCCCTCTTCCCCAAGGAAACATCACTCAATTAGTTTCGCTAGTTGCGGAGAACTAAAGGAAAATATAATTGTAAAGTTTTAGAACCCGTAAGAGTTTATGAACAAGTACCTAATTCTTGTAACACAATATATTAATGTGAATTCAATTAATACTAATTGTATTAATATTTCAATTACAACAAGCTTTTCTATTGTAATGAAATAAAGAGGGGACAATCATCACGTTGCACAATGCACATTTTACAGTTATCTGCTCTGTTAGTAGTAGGTTTTCACCGGGTCTGGCTCAAAGGCAGACCCGGTGAACCCGGTTTGCTCCAGATTTTCGGCGTTCGATGGGCATCACCAGCTAAAAAAAAAAAAAAAAAAAACCACCATCACCATGCACCATCTTAACCAAACTTGATATAAATCATGATATTTAAAGTTGATATCAATATCATCATATTATATGAGGGAGAAAAAATTAACGTTTTTTTGTACTAAATATTTTTTCAATACACATATAAGATATACAAACAAAAACCTATGAATAATATACTACTATAGTCTACTGAAATATTGCGATTTTTATCTATTTCTATAACATTATCGAATTCTGCATAAACAACGCAATTGATCGTTTGAGTCAGAGCAGATTCAAAGCGAACTTCTAATCTAACACTACCATGTCTAATTAGATTCCAATGACTAGATGAATTGGCTGACAAATCAGGTGTGAGATCAAATGCTAGCAAACAATAACCTTTCGAATACTTATCGTGAGATATCCCATTACCTTCGTTAAGAAAATGTATTCCTGTTCCTGAGAATAATGTGTGATAAGTTGTGGTAAAAATATTATTATCAAAAGATGGTTGTAAAGCTTTTGAAGGAATTTGTTGACCGTCAATATATAAACAAAAGGAATTCATTTTACAGTTCTCAAAATTATATGGATTTTTAGACAAACAACCATTAAATGCTGCATTATTTACAAATCCAACTATACATCTCTTGGGTACTTGTCCCAAAAATATATTGTCTAATGTCTTGCCTTGAACCCCTGACGGTATCGTTAGAACTTTTACTTCGGCTCGAGTTATAGGATATTTTGCAGTAGTGGTGGATAAGACTTTTTGATGGGCAAGTAAGACGGATGGGTTAATTTTTGTCCTTCGAACAAGGAGAGTCGCATCTGTTATTTCAATTTTGTATTTAATATCATCTGTTGGGGCCATCAAGTTAAATGTTTCACGTGATCTAACCAATTTAATACACATCTCAACACCATTAATTAAAAACTTTTCTTGATTAAATATGTCACCATGAAGGTGTCCTATCATTTCGAATTCCTTACTTTCTGAAACTAATTGTTGTCTTTTAGTAAAACCTGAATTTTTGTCATCGGTTGAGTCCATTTTACCAGCTGTATCTTCGTACCAAAGGCTACACGTTAAATGAGATTCTTTAGCATTGGGTGAGTAATTCAAAAGAGTTTCAATGTAAGCTCGATAAGCATATGTATTATTTGGCGGTGAAACCAATTTTTGGTTCAAATAAACATCGAGCTGAGTAAAAACTGAATGAAGCCAATTGTTTACAGGTGCTACAACAGTTGAAGCTGCCAGTTTTGAAGAATCCTCATTTAATATTTTTGCTTTTAAATGAATCAGAGTGTGTGACAAGTCTATATAATCATCGCCAGTTCCAGGGACTTGAAATTCTATGGGGCCATCGTCAGCTAAAGATGATATTGGTTTGTAGTGCACCCACATTCCACTTTCTATGCTTGTTTGTGTTGATGGTAAAGCAAACAAATCTAATTCAGATTTTATACATTCACACGAGTGACTATGTAAGAAAGACATAGTTTTTAAATTTATGAAAATATATCTCCTTGATATTGACGAGTTGATTTTTGTCTCTTAGCACCTCTTCCTTTACCGTTCGATGAACGAATGGCTGTTTCAAGACGTTTTCTTTTAGTTATATATCCTGAACCAGTCATGTTTAATTTATCAATTTTTTGATCTGCCCTTCTTTTCAAATTTGAACTAATTTCCTTAAGTCGTGATTTTATTGATTCATCCATGGGCCGTGCACGTGCCATATCAGATAGAAGTCCAACACCCGCACTCATAGCTTCCTTTCCGATCGCTTTAGCACCACTAGAAAGCAAAGGTAAGACAGATCGAAATAACCCTCCCAAAAAACCCCCAATGCCATGTCCGCGTTGATAAGGAGCTCCTTTGTAGACGACTCCTATTCCAGAACCAGCTTGATGGGTATAATAATGTTCGTACGGACAATTTATGTTATTGTGTGTATACATTATAATTTTCTAAAGTGTAGTTTAATACAGACTGTTCCAAACTGGAATGGTATTTTTTGACTGGTGTTTGATCTTATATCTATTTCAATTGTATCGAATTCTCTGCGCATGACTGGTAAGTAGTGAGGAGGGGAAAACACGTGCATTTTATTTGCTCCGTATATATATTTTGAAGGATCTAGTGGTATAATTCTTAGTAAAGCGCTCATAACATCCCCAACAATCTGTGGTTCCACTATATCACAATAAACAAACAGTTGTGATGGTAATCCCAGATGTAAGTTTGCAGGACGTTTGTCAAACGTGTTTCCCACAAAATTTCTATTAGGTTCAAACCCTAATTGAATACCTAACTGAGGTGATAGTGACAAGGATATAATTGAATCATCTGCAATTGTCACAGATACAAACTTGGATATTTCATCGTAACGAAAGGTAAATTTTTCTCTTATATTATTTAAAGCTGTTAAAATGTGATCAATATTATCATAGTTGGTAGCGGGGATGTGTTTTTTATAGTGAACAATTGAAGGATATTTTTCATTTGGCATTAACATTTTCTTAGTAATATAAACAATATTTTCATGTTCTTGAACAGTAAACATTGTACATGGGTACTGAAATTCAACAACACCTACACTCCATTCCCCTTCTAATTTAATTGATTTTGGTAATTTTGTTGAAAACCTTGTCGTCATATTATCTGGAAAATATTCCATTGAACTGTTGCTTAGTAATGTTAAATAAAAACTTCCTTTCATTATATCTGTTTTAAATCAGATACCAAAACCCAACTATTAAATTTATCAGGATAACCTTTCCACTTGACAAGCACCTGCTTTCTGCTACCAGAATATCGAGAAGTTATTATTTTATCTATATTGTGATCTGAAGTGGGGCTAGGTGGAGTAACTTTTTGTAATTTTCTTTCATAAAAAGTACCTTCTATATCTTCATTTTGTAAATCTTTTAAGGTGTACACAACCCAAGGCGATCTAGGGATTACAGTTGAAACAATAAAAATTTCATCACTCCAGTTAGATTCGTACCCCTTTTAGAAGATATGTTTGTATTTTGTGATTCTAACATGATCACCCACGTGAAACTTTGGTAATGAGATATCTCCTAATGACCTTTTATTTTCTCGAGCATACAAATTGTTCCAAACAGTCATAATGTTACTAGAACTTACATCACATGGAGGCATTTTAATACTTGAATGAAAACTATGGTTATATGCATATAATAAATCTTGTAAAATATTTATATATCTGTATGTATTTTTATGTGTAAAGTAACGCCACATTTTTGACTTGAGTATTCTTTGAAATCTTTCTACAATACTAGCCTTTATATCAGGATTATTTGTCGTATAATAATTAATATTTTTGCTCTTAAAATATTGACGAACATCTTTGGAAATAAACTCAGTACCCTTATCAGACTGTATGTGAGTTGGAACTGTATGAGCTTCCTCAAAAATACTCTCAAAACATGTTTTGATTGTTGAAGAATTTTTATTGTTCATAGGTCTCGCATAAGCATACTTACTAAATACATCAATAACACACAATATATAGTTATAACCATCATTATATTTACAATATGTTCGCATGTCACTTAAATCTGCTTGCCACAGTTTATTAAGATCAGATACGATATATTTGTTTCGAGGAAACTTTTTGTAAACCGGTTTATGAAGTGTGTACGTTTCTTGTGATTGCAACCATTTATTGACATCATTTTTATTCATTTTTCCTTCCATAGCTTTTGCAAGTTTGTCAATACTGCTGTAACCAGCAGGGTGTGATGCATCATAATAAATATTGTGAATTTCTAGTAGGGGGTCCATTTTTCCCAATCAATTTTATTTTTTATTTTTCTAGTATACTTGTTTTCAGATGCAGGTGTAGAATATTCCTCGCCACCAGATATTTCACCAAAATCTTTCAACTGAAGTTGGTTAATATACTCACTTCTCTTCGGATTACCAATATAAGTGAGTGGGACTTTTAGATCCTTCAAAGCTTTAGCAAATTTTTCCCATCCTATTGGATCACTTCTTTTCAATGGTCTTAATGAATCATTAACTAAATCTACAATATTGCTCCCATTTATTTTGTTACTATCCACTAGTACTGTACCATCATCGTTCCAGTGTACTTTGTTTTGATTTGTTAATAAGAAGTTTAATAATGACTCACCTTTATTAATGTAAGATTTAGGTATTAAACTTAATATGTGTTGTTTTGAGTATATAGATTTATTTTCAACTGTGTCGCTTTCTTTGTGTCTATCTTCTTCTTTTCTCGATGTCTGATCAACAATTGGATCTTTGTAGTTTGGGCCACTACTTTTATCATATTGTTCTTTTTTCAAAAGTGTTTCAGATAAATCCATATTTGAGGTTATTATTGGGAGTTGATAAGGCTGACGATCTTCTCCAATGAAGTGCAAATACCTTTGTAATGTTTGTAAGTATAAAATCCATTTTTTTCTGTCGTCATCGTTACTTTTAATAATATTTTGCATTTCAGCATCTAATCGTGATTTAGGATTTTCGTGAGTCTCGTTTCTTTCGTTTATTTTATCAATCAAACTTGGTTCCACCAGTAACATTTTCTTAGCGTGTTCCATTTTAAACAAGACCACTAACTAATCCACTTAATATGGAACCTAAAATAATAGGTAGAAATGCACCACCTTTTTGAACAATTATATTTTTTCTAACTTTGGTTGTAGTTTTACGAACAAGCTTTCGGAGTAATGTTATATATTGTTTTAAAGATTTTTTATCCTTTTCTTTTAATGGGACTTTGCCTTGTAGCACATTATGAATACACTCACATATACAATTTATTTCATCTTCATCACATGATTTTAATAAAGCTTTTTGATACTTTGGTTTTAAAGTGTGCAGTGCGACGAGCAGCTCTTTATGCGTCTTTAAGCTTCCCAGCATTATTTGTAAATGATAGAACTTTGTTGGTTCTTATCGTATTTAAACCCTCTTTTCGGTACATAAACTGAACAGTTTTTGTCAGTTGGGAATATATTTGTCTTAAAACGACACATGTCATTTGTATCTTGTTTGAGATCTATCATCAAATAACCATGTGCCTCTGTCGTTGCATCTTTGTAAGCTTCTTGAACAAATTTAACATTATCAGGTGAGTCTTGACGAGCTAAATATCGAATTTGTGTTTTATCACGGGGGTTCTTAAAATAAATTATATAGCTCGAATTTAACGAAATATCTCTTTGACCTTTTCCTTGATGAAACAGATTTTGAGTTATATAAAATACGCTTAAATTTCTGTGGTGACTACCTTTTGTAAACATATCTACAATGCGACCATCAGATTCTCTCATAAGATCATCTATTATAATCAAATTGGCTTCCTTACCATTGAACATGCTTAAGTCAGGTAATCCTTGAAAGTAGTTGACATTTTTCAAATTGTATAAAGGTTGCATCTCATCAAAACACCATGTTATTTGGGAAAAAGATGTGTTACATATTTCTTTCACATTATTAATAAATTTCGTAACAAAATTTGATTTTCCACAACCACTAGTTCCTGCAACTATTGCAGTAAATGGATGAATAAAATGTTTCATTTTTCCTTACGTGTGGATAAGACGAGGTTCAAGAAAACAATTAGTTTTTTTTTTCTTTTAAAACTATTTTATTGGTTCTTAAACTAAACATTACAATGATACAATATAGGTAAAAACAAAAATTTTGTTAACAATGACTAGTATTAATAATTAATAATTGAAGTTATTGAATAAATTATTATTATTTATCCTAATTTATAATGACCCCAAGCTAATGTATCAACATTATTAGGTAAAATATGTCGTTTCGTATCGTTATATGACAAAGATATTTTATTTACACGTTGAGTAACAAGGTTATGTTTTATAGATCTAAATCTAAACATCGTTGAATATTCAATTGTTTTGTTAAAAAGACATGACTTATAATTTTCTATTTTCATTTTTTTAGTGACACATTTGTTTACCCCTTTAGCCTTAGCTATAAATTTATCGTCTACTTCTAATGCATACATTTTTGATCTTAGGCCTACAAATTCTTTAAAAATTTTACCATTATTCTCATCTTTAAAATAACCTAACTTTTTTTTATTAATTTTTGGGTAACCAAATATATTATTATCTTCGTAATCAGATGTGTCAAAGCGTGAATGTAAGTCAGGTTTAATATCATCATAAAAATTTTCACAAAAAATTTGATATATTAAGCTATCGGTATCGGTATATAATAATTTTATTTTAAATGGAAACTTTGTTAACATATAATTATAATGAAAATCGTACATGAGTGTTTTAGAAATATCTAAAATACAGAAACCTAAATAAATAGGTTTATTTTGAACCTTAGTTTTACGTAATTGTATTGCAACTAAATTATTTGAAAAAATAGTTGAGCTATGAAACTCTGGTTTCGCAATTAAATCCCTCGCACCGAGGATTTTGCCTCGATTTTCCCAATGACCTACTAATTTTACATTTACACGTTTTTCTTTCATTCACACACATTCTCCATTCTCCACACACATTCTCCATTGTCTTTCCAAAAACTGAATTATTCATTAGTTTATAGAAATCTTTTTCAAAATCAGATTTAGCTGATTGCCGCAACTTTGTATTTATGTCTATATATTGTTGTAACCACGCACTTTGTTTAAACTTTAAAATTCTGTGAATTTTTATTAATTTTATACCCATTTCAATGTACTGTTTAAAATTTCTGTAATGTATTATGTATTTAGTTTTATTGTAAAGGTTTGGCACTAATTTAATATCCTTAGAGTTACCAATACATATGTTTTCGGGGCACAAAGGCAAATCTGAATGCAAATCGTGTAGTTCAATGGGGTATTGTAAATCTACCTCTAATATAAACCCACATTCTGAGTCATCAGGAACATTATAATCTGTATTCAAGCTTACCCATTCAAAACCCCCAAACGGAAGATATTGCGACATAGCCCACCCGTAAAGATTATTAGCATCAAAATATGTTAAAAAAGATGTTGGTTTATCTTTATGATATTCTTGCATGTATTTATTATTAGCTTTAGCATAACGATTACTACATTGAGATATACCCCCACGAATTCCCGATTTCACATATGCTATTTGATCGAAATCTGTAAGTAATTCTAATTTAATTTTCGTGCATTTTAACATGGCATCCCAACTTAACCCAGGGGCTGTATAGTAATGAGTAGGGTCTAATCCATAAGTTTGCAAACATAGGGTTCTAAAATTTTCAAATACATCAGTTAATAATAAAACATCGGTTTTAAGATATAAGTTAGAATAATCCAACATATCTTTACAATGAAAATATTGCCAAACATCTCTAGCATGATTGTATTCGTCGTCAGAAATATGTGAATCAGTTAAAGAACTGTAAAAATTATCTTTACTAGGGAGTGATGAAAGCTTAAGGGAATCATAAGATGTCATAAATTCGTATGGATAAACTCCTTTCCTTCTTAATTGTTTGAAATCGTCATAGTTCGGAAAATTATAATTTAATGTTTCAAGTTGTTTTTCATTTAAATTTCTAGCTAATTGATCTAGACTACATGGTAAAAATTTTAAAGAATCTATAAACCTCAATTCAACTTTTTGATTAAACTTTTTACTTTTTGATTATTTACATTTATTTTTTTTGAGAACGAGATATATTTTTCCTTTGTTTGAGGGATTATATCTATTTCTCCTTCTAGAGTATTTAATGCATGAACAATAAAATGAGAATCGTAATTACTAAGGTTATGCAAAATAATTGGAATATGACCAGGGATTCGAAACTTAGTTTTACAAATATCGTGTGCAACACCTATGAAATTTCCTGTATTCGTATTAAAACATAGTTTATCTTCACCATTTAAACTAAAGTGACATATGAAGCATTCTTTTTCGTTTAAAATCGTTTCGTTTTCTTGATCGGTTAGGGGTTTCTGATTTTTAACAAAAGTGTTTTTTGTACAAATATTTTTTATGTCTTCATACAACCGATCCATAAATACTCGTGTACAATTTGGACCACTGTATGTTACATATTTTGATAGCTTATTATCATATGAACATTTTATGTAGTAACCAAAACTGTAAACTTCGTGTTTATGAATGTCACTTGTATAAGGTTTTGATGGATTGTTTGAGCAGGATTCAATTGGATTTAGGAAAGCCTCAAAATCAGCATATATTACGAAAGGTATTTTTAACGCCCTATTAAATTTATCAAATTTTAATATATTATTTGGAACAGTTTTACCGAACCAGTCTTTACCAGTTGTGACACCGTTTGGTATTTCGGTTTTTACATGGGAACAATCGTTTAGCTGATGATTGCATAACCTTTCTTGTGTTGGAAAGTGTAATAAACATCCAGCACAAATGTAAACTGCATGTTCTTGATTGGAAATTTGACTACTTACCAAACGTGACAAATTTTTGATATAGCAAAAATGATTAATATTACCTCATGAAAAAAATAGTAAATTAACGTGACTAGTTTTTCTAGATTTAGTTAAAAATAACGGCCCCACTACACTATGCTTTTTTATTTTGATGTCATATTCTAATCCAAAAACGTTTATACTAATATCGTTCAATCTTTCAATTTTTGATATATCACACATTTTAACCGGAAAAGATACTCCTGTAAAGTTTAGTTTATTTGAGTGCACCATGTAAGATGAAACTCTTTCCGAATTTTTGGTAACTGGGTATAATTCTGAAAGCAAAGCCCATTTAAAACACAAACTATCATTATTCTTTACATTAATTACCGCTTTTTTAAGTTTAATGTCTCTAGGTAATTCAATATATGATTTCCCGCGTAACGGATCAAATTTATTTACATTCATATCTAAACTATTAATTTGTTTAAGACTCCAACCGCTATCTTTTTTCTCAAAAGAACTAATTTTGGTTACAAATGTGTCACAAAGAAATGTAAAGAAAATATTAAAGTCATCACCTTGCATTATTATATAATTTGAAGTTTGGAACTCAAATGTGTTAGAAATATTTTTTGTTTCTTGAACAAAATCTGCATGCAGCACAAAATTTACTTTAAAAATTGTCAGTGATCGAATCAATTCTTCAAATAATGTTATTATTTGATTTTTGATAGAATCCATAAATATTTCGGGTGTCTCGAATGTTTTTAATTCTTCACATTTACTATTGATTTTATATGACATTATTCTATTACCAAAAGTTGATTCAACGACTATTACGTTTTCTAAAGTAATATGCGATTTTGTAACATTACTTTTATGAAGATTACTTTTTAAATGGTTTGCGAAATACCTTTTACGAACTAATATTTGACAAAAAGAACAGTTCATCATATCATCACTCACACTGTTAGATCCGGTTGACGATGTAGATGCCCTATCTTCATATCTTGCTCTTTTTGCGCTAGTAGCGTTTTCCTGATGCATTTTTCTATTTAATTCTCCTCCGGTCTGAACAGTAGATTCACTGGAACGACAAAAAAAAATTATAAGTTTGGAGTGAACCCTATTAATGTAGTAAATATTATTTTAAAGTAACATATTACAATAACACTTACTTGATATTTGTTTCAACCTTTTCACATAAGTTGTAGAGATCTTCGTTGAAAGCATCGTCAAACACACCAGATGTCTCCACTTTTTCACAAATTTTGCATAGTTCGTCTTCAAAGTCACTCATATTTTCTGTGTCAATAGACGTGCAAAAGAAAGTACTGACACAAACTTCACTGTTCTCAGTTGTTGATTTAGAAAAGGGTAACAACCAGTTACAATGTACAAAGTCAAATGATATTCTTCACACTTTTACGAAGGTTTAAATAAATGTAGAGCAGGTACTTAGCTACATTATTAAAATAGGCTTACATTATTACACTAATGACTTAAAGAGCTCAAAAATTTTAATGTGACTCGTTAATTGTTTTTAAAATTGTATTTCTTACAATTCTCTGCGCTTGCGATGTCCTTTGTTATGTTATAAACAAGTTTCTTCGTTTCTTTGTAACTGTCATTAGCATCATTGGTGTAGTATTTTAATTTGTAATCGGCATATTTCCATTGTTGTTCAGTTGGAACTTTTTCTATTTTACTCAAATTAAATATCTCAATTTTTATAATATGCGTTGCGTGTAAGTTATCGTCAGCATTGGTTGAAATAAAAATATTGCCATCTTTGTGAGCTCGCGACACCGTTGATGACATCTTTTTTGTCTGCTTACACTTTTTGATTTCAGTGTGTCTGAAGTGTGTCTAGGTTGTCTTCCGATTTAACTCTTTTCAATGTTTTTGGTAGTTTGTGAGTTATGTTATCTTGGCTTTCTTCGTCTTAGAAAACGAATAATAATAATGTTTAAAAGTATTTTCTTCGGTGTTAAATGAAGCCTCCAACAACAATAACAAATGCTTAATATACATCCTAATATTATAAATGTGAAAGTTTGTGAAGATGGATGGATGTTAGTTACTCTTTCACACAAAACCTACTTAACAGATTTGGATGAAATTCGGTATAGTAGTTGTTAAAGCACTGGATTAAAACACACAATACTTTTTACCCCGAAAAAATTTACAGTGTCCCCGTGGGGTACTGTATTTATGCAAATGGAGCAGCGGGCAAGTATATTAATAAGTATAATACTTTACTAAACAATGAAAATATATTATAACACTCACCTCCATAGTAGTTGTAGAGCACTTGTCACACAAATTTGTACAAAAAATAACAACTTCACCACACGATGACCGACTGTGACAATACTTAAAACTTTCGGCCATTATATACAAAACTTGTGGAATGCTAATTGTATTTCAACACAACTGTTATCGTTGGGTTAATGGAGGCACACATTCCGTCCTTAACTATCGCTAAAAATTATTTCGTCAATAATTACATTCCATTGATAACACATTAGTACCTGTTGAACAAGTTAGAACTTGCACATCGAAATTTTTAATATACATTGAAATGATTGCACATCTTCATGGTGATATATTCAACCAGGAAAAGTTTTTAATTTGTTCGATTTAACACCTTCATGGTGACATATTCAATCAAGAAAAGTTTTTAATTAATGGTGTTGAGATGTATAGTTGGATTTGTAAATAATGCAGCATTTAATGGTTGTTTGTCTAAAAATCCATATAATTTTGAGAACTATAAAATGAATTCCTTTTGTTTATATATTGACGGTCAACAAATTCCTTCAAAAGCTTTACAACCATCTTTTGATAATAATATTTTTACCACAACTTATCACACATTATTCTCAGGAACAAGAATACATTTTCTTAACGAAGGTAATGGGATATCTCACGATAAGTATTCGAAAGGTTATTGTTTGCTAGCATTTGATCTCACACCTGATTTGTCAGCCAATTCATCTAGTCATTGGAATCTAATTAGACATGGTAGTGTTACATTAGAAGTTCGCTTTGAATCTGCTCTGACTCAAACGATCAATTGCGTTGTTTATGCAGAATTCGATAATGTTATAGAAATAGATAAAAATCGCAATATTTCAGTAGACTATAGTAGTTAAGTATATTATTCATAGGTTTTTATTTGTATATCTTATATGTGTATTGAATAAAAAATTTACTACAAAAAACGTTTATTTTTTCTCCCTCATATAATATGATGATAATATCAACTTTAAATATCATGATTTATATCAAGTTTGGTTAAGATGGTGCACATTAATACTCAATCGCTAGAGCAGATAAGATCACCATACCTAAACAGTATTCATGGATACTTTAGACATACAGAAATGTTTGAAAAAAATTGATGCAAACATTGAAAACAATGTTTACGCGGCAAACCGATTACCGATACATGTTCCAGTTCCATGCTATATCGTGAGAAATTTGGACTCTGATAATAAACCAGGTTCCCATTGGATCGCCATACATATTGATAAACAACGTATTGGACAATACTTTGATTCATATGGTCGGTCTCCACAGGGATATCACCGAATGTTTCTGGAGAGAAATTGTAGAATATGGTCATACAATATAGCTAGAGTACAAAATGATTATACCATGGTTTGGGGAGAATACTGTATAATGTATCTGTATTATATTTATAACAATAAGTCACTGAATGATTTCTTGGTACACTTTGGTGCAAATACTTTATTCAACGATTTGAAATTATGTAGTTTATTTGAGTGTTATTTTACCAATAAAATGACTCACTTACAATACCATTGTTGTTTCACTTAACCACTAATGGCCCTAAGCTTATCACCGTCCATTGTTTACCGCTGCATGACGTAATTAGTAATAATGAATAGAGCTTAATGAACCTAGTGATTGCAAAAGTCTATCTTTGTAACCGTTAGAGATATTGAAAAGCGGATAGGAGCAATCGATCGGGCATGGGCAAAAACCCCCAATTTGACACCAGACTTTTTTTTTTTTTTTTTTTTTTTTTTTTTTTTTTTTTTTTTTTTTTTTTTTTTTTTTTTTTGCTGGTGTTGCCCATCGAACGCCGAAAATCTGGAGCAAACCGGGTTCACCGGGTCTGCCTTTGAGCCAGACCCGGTGAAAACCTACTACTTCTGTTCATCAGCCGAATAATATATAGGTATTAAAATAAAATAAAATATGAATATACTGGTACTCCTTCATAGGGAAGCCTTAACCTATATAATAGGTAGGGATTTGGATGAGAGTCTTCAAAAAGTAAGTGGCAAGTAAAGCCGATAGGAATGGACTTATAGGAACCCCACCCACTGCTGTTCATACTATTTCCACTCGAAACATTTGCAAGTAATGTTAATTTTGCATTTTATGCTTACATTTGCGAATGGGAGTTAATATAATGCACAATAAACATAATGCTATTATACATGAATAGGAGAGAGTATACTTACTAAACGAGCTTAAAACTGTATACCTCCTGACTGTATCAAAAAGATAACAATACAATAAAGTGACTTACTCGGGACTCATAAAGGGTGTTAAAAATCACCGACGACATTATAAACGCGGTCGACGGAATCTTTTAATTCGCTCGAATAACATGCGACTCGTAAAACGACCCCAGATTATTAAGTAGGAATGCCGCAGTTATATGAATATTATGATATGCTTTTACATTCTGTTGTGGCCATAAAAATATATTTCGTGTAATATATTAGGAAAAGGGCCTAAACGGTCGATCATTTAAGGTGAATTGTTAAGCTCCGTACCCATTGAAATGTAAAATGCTTGCATTTAAATGCCACGATAAAGAAGAGGGAAGTTTTTTAGGTATTTTTGTAACGTAACCTTTGTTTTTTATTTTTAAACTTCTGTGGCTTATGATTATGTTACTTGTTACGCGTTACGATAAACAATCAAATGTGAACTATGAGCCTGTTAAAATTGTATATTTAAATATGCATTATATTTTAAAGGATTAAAATAGAATATTAAAACATACTTTTAACACCTAGGTACTACTTAAGAGTCTGTTCACACAGCAACGTGGAGCGACGTGACGTGACGCTACGATACTTGAAGTAACCAGTGACTGTTCGCTGTGCAGCGCATAGCCGCAAAGCGCATTTGACAGCAGTATGCCGCGAGGTAGCGCGCGTGCAGCCGAACGTGTATCTATGTGGAGATAATAAAAAACCTCTCTTTGGTTTCGTTATGGAGTTTTTTTGACATACGAGTAGGATACGGCGGGCGGCTACCTTCAAGCTGTGACGCTGCGTCGTGCTATGTCGCGCCGCGCATCACGCGGGTGACGGCGCGCATATTATACCGCTGCGTCGCGATGCACCGCTCTACGTCGAGAGGTGCAGCGCTACGTGATGCAATGTATTCTGAATTGTCACAATGAATCTTTTCGTGTAGTGAATAATTTTGAATGGATATTTTAAAAATGCATCCCGCGCAGCGCCGCGTCGCGTTGCGGTCTAAGCTAACCCTAAGATTATATAATATACATTATTAGTACCTAGAAGACCGAGCTTCGTTCGGAATTTTAGTAGAACAATAATATTATTAAAAATAAATAAAAAATATAAAAGAAAAAGAAATAATAAGAAACACAAAAATATTTATCTTACCGCAGTCGAACCCACCACATTCCGAATTTCCAAACAATGCAAAAATTATACGTAGGTACGCATACCAAGCTGCCAATTAGACTAACGTAAGAGGGTCGAAATTATTGATATATTGTTGCACTACGAAATAAAAATACATATTATATCCGCAGTTTCTAATGAATAAGACCTAGCTAGGTAGCTATCGATTTTTCTCCCCCAAAACTCCCTGCATACTAAATTTCATGGTAATACTTGTAGCCGTTGCCGAGACACCGATTATAATATATAATATACAACATCGTTTCATTTAAAGTATAAGAATAAACATATGCCATTACTATAATAAAGTTTTTATCTCTTTAATCACAATAATAACATGCCGGTGACATCCTCACTATGTGATAAGCTCCTATTGTCGATCCAATAATATAAGTGTATCATTTAGAGGGCCGAAAACAGACAATAGGTAGTAATCAATAAGAGCCCAGGGCACTATTGTGCTCCTAATGTGTGGGAATTAGCTATTTGCTTCATGACGAAGATAAATTGTGGCCCTGCCTCGATTAATTACCGAGCTTAACTATGTTATCGATATAAGCTGAGATAGTTGTTATTGACAATTATGTATTCGAGCTCAACCGGTTTAATATTACCGGGAAAATTTGCTGTAATAGTCAAGTGCAATGAGAGACGACGGACGGAGTGCCTCATGTTGCACGCTTCTGTTGTAATAATAATACGGATAATGAGTTTCCCAAATATTATTACTTTATAATAATAACATTAAATACTAACAATTAACAATTAACTGCTAATAATTAAACAAAAAATTTAAAACGACTTCCAAAGTAAAAATGCACAGAAAAGTATGAAATAAAACTTATTTTCTAAATAATTCCCCTTTTAAATTTGGGTAAGATAACTTACCCAAATTTAACTATTTCTGTAATCAATCTTCCTAATTTTGAAGTCGTTACCAGCCCAAATAATATCATATAATATTTTATAGAACTCACGTTCAAATTTTCTCCGCAAAATACAATGGATCCCATCATCAGGTCACCACTTTGGAGAAAACGGGACCAACTTGGGATTATACCCTTTATATAAAAAAATAATTTTGAAAATCGGTTCACAGACGGCGGAATTATCGTTGAACAAAAAAAAATTATATATTAGGTCCTTACATATGAAATTGGCGTTTTGTCGTACTGGCCACTTTGATCTCAAATATATCTTCTTTGGTTAGGAATTCCAATTTTAAATTTATACCGCTATTTACTTATATTTGTGTTTCGAAAACCATAATTAATTTTTTTTCCTCTTTTGGTTTTTTCTTTGCGTCACTCTGTTTACAAAATGGAAAACTTGAAATATGGTATTATTTTTGAGTACGAGTTCCACCGTGGCACCAGTGCTGCAAAAACGGATCGAAGGATTAATGATGTGTATGGCGGTGGTGTCGCAAAAGAAAACACAGAGCGTTTTTGGTTCCAACATTTTCTTTCTGGAAATTTCGACCTGCAGAACAAGCCTCGTGGACTGTGTGGGGCTTCAATTGATATGTCAAAGACATCCACTGTACCACCCGGATCTTGTTCCAACACATTACCATTTTTTTCGAAATTTGTATAACTTCTTGCAAAGGAAAAAATTCAACTCCGATGGGGCAGTCCAAAGTACCTTCAAAGATTTTATTGATTCCTGTCCGAATGGTTTTTTTAGTAAAGGAATCAATTAACTACCTATGAGATGGCAAAAGTGGATATATAGCAATGGTATATACTTTGATTAAATAAATATATTATGTTTATAAATAATCGACTTTATGTTCCTCCTTTAGAAAACGCCAATTTCATATGTAATGACCTAATATATACATATACAGCGGGCTGCATACCCGCCTCTTTTTTTGAAAGTCGTTTAAAAATGGTGGCCTTATTTTTCGCATAAAATCATAGGTCATAATTTAACTTGGCATAATTTTATTTGTCCTAATAATAGTTACGCATAATATTAATTTGGCATAATTGTTTAGGCAAAATTTGTTTTGACACTTTAAGCATAATAATAATTACGCATACTTATTGTTAAGCATACATTTATTTACACATAATGTTATTTAAGCATACTTTATAAAGCATATACATAATATTTAGGCATAATATACATTTAGATATAAAATAAATTATTTAAAGACGTTTTGAACGCGACAAAAAGTTCTAACCTAACCAAAAACTACACAAAGGTTATTCCACGCCGGATTTTTGTAACACTGTGTTACCACTTTGAAGACGTTTTGAGGTGATAAAAATAAAAATAAAGATAAAAATGTTCTAATCTAAGTTAACCCAAAATTTGACAAACTTTATTACACGCGAGGTTTTTGTGAGGCTGTGTTACCACTCCGAAGACGTTTTGAACCTGATAAAAGTTCTGACCTAACCTAACCCAAAACTACACAGACGTTATTCTACGTCGGATTTTCGCGACGACGTGTTACCACTTCGAAGAGGTTTTGAACGTTATAAAAAATTTCTAACCTAATCTAACCCAACACTACACAAACGTTATTTATGCCTAACGAGTTATGCCAAAAACAATCATGCCAAACTATTGTTATGACAAAAAAAAATGCCTAACGTGTTATGCCACATTAAATTAGGACAGAAAACATTAGTCTAAAATATGATAATTATGCCTAATGATATACTATACCAAGAAACAAGTATGACAAAGTAATATTATGAGAAACAAACAAAACTCATGCCACATTAAATTATGCCAAAGAAATATGCATAAAAAATGGAACCCAATAAAAAAATTATACAGTGGATAAGCTATACAATGTTTTGTCCTTGTCTGATACGTTGGAAAAGTCGCTTGTATAGCTATAGTATATATAGTATAAGTATTTTTTATTAGTAAGGGGTTATTATAATATTAATGCTATATTTCCAATTTCCATGATTGGTGAAATCAATTTTCAATTAATTCCTAACTTGGCTAGCTATTAAAATAGAATGCTTGTCAGTTTTTTTAAATTATTATTATTATTATTTCAATTATTTTTAATATCTAAGAAAATGACAATAGATGCGCTTGAGTCGCAGTGAGGTCAGGGCTCCCTTGGACCTGCCTTCGATAAAAAAAAACCAGCCACGTGCGATTCGGACTCGCGCATCTAGGATTCCGTACAAAACGGCAAAAAATATGTTTGTTGTATGTTTGTTATCCTTGAGTATTTATTTTATTTCTGTTTTCACCCGACTACGGCGAAGCCAAAAGGAAGGATAATAATGATTTTGGCAGTCTATGTATGTATGTTCTCTCGTAGCGTTTAAACTACTGGTTCGATTTAATAAATGAGGAGTCAATAGATTTTTGTATTTCGAAAATTGAACCTCAAATTCTCTAAAAAAAATTAAACCGTGATAATCATCACGTGTTCGGTATCAAAAGAAAGCTCTTGGCAAGCACACCACAAATATACTTCCACAAATAGGTATGTCAAAATACACGTTTAAAATGCGGTCGTACAAACCCAGTTGTCCAATTTTCGAACATTACGTAATAAAGTTCTAGTTATTTAGTTAGAACCTAGTTCTAAAAATCTATAAAACAAGTGGCTTGCTCCGCGCTCGTGAAGAAGATATTTTTATTTTTATTATATTTTTATTAAGACCATTTTTGTACCTATGCATATCTGGATTTGAATTTTCTGGACTGTAATTTTTTATTACAGAAATTAATAGTGCTCCGAAAAATAAGAAAAATAAGAAAGCATATGTAAAGCAATGGTAGGTTATAGTAGGTTCTTCGTCTTCCGTATACTTTAAACGAGATAATACAGGATGTTCGGCACATGGATGGACAAACGAAAACCGTGGACCCGTGGAGCCTTCTGCTATACATTGAGGCCTAATTACAAGACTCAGGCCTAATAGTTTTTTTTTAAATAATTTTTTAAGTTAATTTCGAAAAAAGCCAGTTTTCAAACTTCAAATGACTATAAATTTACTTTTAACATTGAAAATACAAACATGCTTTTGTAATAATTATCTGCATTAGTTGTAGAATCATATTAAATTCAGTTTTGGAGCAAATGTTAGATATAAAATTAGATACGAGTCCTTAAACGACAAACAAAGTGAAAAAATAATTTTCATATTCCACTTTGAAATTCTTAAAAAAAAAAACTATGATTTTTAGAGCACTTAAAATTCTAGGAAAACATCTGTGGTTCATACCCTTAGAGCTGTAAGTATTACCATAAAATTTAGTATGCAGAGAGTTTTGGGGGATGAAATCGTTCTAGCTAGATCTTATTCCTGGAAACTGCGCAGCTTTAAGCTATAATTATGCTTTTTTCTTTCGTCGTGCATCAATATATCAATAATATCGACTCTATTATGTCAGTCCGATTGGCAGTTTGGTATGCGTATGTAAAATTTTTGCATTGTTCGACAATTTTGAATTTGGTGGGTTCGAATCTCTGTCAGATATATATTTTTGTGATTCCTTTTAATTTATTTTTTTATTAAACAAATAAAAAGAATCAAAATAAAGCTCGGTTACCCAGGTACTGTTTCATAAATAGAAATACATACGAGTATTAAGAAATAACAATATTTTATTATATATTATTATATAATATATATTTTATATATATATTATATATATAATTTATATATAATATATATTTATATATTATATATAAATATATATTACATATATTTTATATATTATTCAGGATGAATTTTAAATAATGCGGTGAAATAGTATACATAGTAAATTAAACATTAAATGTCAATGACAACATTTTTTAAATAAGTTAATAAACGAAGATATATTCGATGAAGGCAAAGTGTTTACTTCAATACTTTGCGTTCATGAAATAAATATCAAAGCGAATAATACGAGTATGTAAAGGGAGCTATTTCTTCAGTATTACTTTTCATTGAAGTGTCCTCGCAGCTGTGTATACTGTATCTATAGGTATTTTGTAGGGCTGAATTCTAGTAGTTATCGTCTCGAGACCCATAAAATGAGATTGCTTTCACTCCAACGACGTTTTATTGACTTATTAACATCGATATCAGATCGTAACACTTCAATTCTTTGATCTTCGTCGAATGTTTTAGAGGTTCGACCTGCTGATTTAGATAGAAAATATTCTTTTCAACCACGGCTCAGTTATTCAAAGTAATTTGTCTTAATAAATAAATAGCAAGTGACATTGAGTATTATATTCAGTATTTAGACACAATAAAAGTCATGTCAACGAGAGAATTAATAGCTGTGATAAGTGCTAAAAAACAATCAAATTCCCATACTGATGATGCTTTACCTGAAACAAAATACTACCATATTTTGTTTCAGGTGTCGTGTACTCGCAAGAAATTCAAGATTGGTAAAACAATGGAAAAGTAAAAAATATTGATTTTTCGATAGTTTTTTTTTCTGATTATATGTACTTAGTTAATAAATAAAAAAATACAAGCTTCCAAAATATTTACTTTTGATAGCTTGTAATTTTTTATAATGAGCTATGAGACAAATTTAATATGTGTGCATTGAAATAACGTTCCAGTAAGTACCAAACATTTATATTATGAATCTTAAACATACATTTCGACTGCTAAAAACTGAAAAAGTACATTGGTAAAATGGTCTTTTGAGTAGTAAATATCAGTATCATGCACGTAACTGCTTTTTAATGGTAGGCCAAAGCTTGTAATTTTTTTTTTCATAGAATATCATACAACATGAAAGGCTTCCTTCGATTCACTATTTAAAGGGCAGTTAAGTAATATCAGATCGGTAAGGGTTACATTGTAGTTATTTATTAATCCAACCCAATTCTTCCGTACGCTAGCTAGTTCAAAGTATTTTCGGGTCTTTTTAAAGATCAGAAGTGGAGGTATAACGGTGCATTTTTGATTTACATTATAAGGTTAAAGAACGATTTGAAGACGTTGTCGCACGTAGATATTTAATAAAAAATAATTTAAGAAATAAATACAGTATAATAATAATAAACCCCCAGTTTATTGCAATGCCGCAGCAGCTACCAGTTTTTTTTTTTTTATTCCTCCCCCTAACATGATCAGGGCTTTTCATCTTTTTTATTCTTTTTCTTTTTTAGTTGTTTTTTCTATTTTTTATAATGGTCTTATTTCACAATTTCCTTAATAACTTTATATTTACATTGATTTGTTCATTATTACAATAGTAATATTGTCGTATGGTACATTGTACTTGTCAAATTATTTTTCTAAAACAGTCAAATTTATATATAGAACAATTTTTTAAGCCAATAATTACGGTAAATATCCGTAATACAATAATTTAAAATCCTAAATAATACAATAGTTAATTTACATTCTATTCGTAAACTTTGTTTTTAGGGTTCCCTTCCCAATGGACATTTGGGTCAGCTCAAATCAAAACGATACGCGACGCAACGTGGCGCTGCATTTATAAGAAATAAGAATTTCGAGCTGCACCGCGCTGCGTAGCGCGGCGCCGCTCTTGCAATTAAACGAGTTTCTTTTTTTGTGGTGAAAAAGTTCAATTTGGAATCGCTATCTTAACTATTTTTAATCAAAAAATTAAACCGACTTCTAAAGTAAAAATACACGAAAAAGTATGAAATAAATATTATTTTCTAAATAATTCCCCCGTTTAATTCGGCTAAAATATGAACTATTTCTCTACACAATCTTCATTATTTTAACATAAACGTGAGCTCTATAAAAATATAATATTTATCAGGAAATTGTTTGGGCTGGTAGTGCTGGTACCGACTTCAAAATTAGGAAGATTGAGTAGAGAAATAGTTAAAATTTTAGCCGAATTTAAAAGGGGAATTATTTCGAAAATAAGATTTATTTCATACTTTTATGTGTATTTTTTTTACTTTAGAAGTCGGTTTAATTTTTGTTTAAAAATAATAATTTTTCCCTTTTTAGTTATATTTGATATATTACAATAAACACATTTTAATAACTTTCAAAAAAAACTATCGAATGTATAATTGAATGTATATAAGATGATGATGATGATTACTGTAAATAACAAAAAGGCATATGCTTGCAGTTCTTTGAACAATGTCGAAATTTCCAAACGCGTATCTTTAAAGACTGAGAAGTTATGTTCAGTGCTTCTGGATCCAGGGTTATACCTCGGTGCAAAATCTTACTTTTTGGAAGCATATGCTTGGGTTACTTCAGAAAAAGTGAAAATATCTATATTATGTATCCATGAAAATTTCGAGAAGTTCCCTCGATTCCTCATGGATTCCATCATCACGTCACCACTTTGATGACAACGGGACCAACTTAGGATTATACCCCTTACGTCAAAAAAATAAATTAAAACCGTAATAACTAGAGAATTGAAATTTACACAGAAGGTGAATTGCTATAACAAGAAATATAATACTCAAAATTAAAAAAAAAAAACAAAAAATCAGAATAAAGTAAATATTAAATAAGTTGTATTTATTATTCACGTTTGTTGTATTACTAATAGTTAAATATTAGTAATACAACAAACGTGAATTTTTAGCCGCTTCGTACGAACCCTTCATGCGCATTTAGTCGGTTTTTTATGTATGACATCTTTCCTCTCGATTCATGCAATCTTCGAATGATATCATACAAATGAGACACAAAACCTACGGGTCAAACGAGTGATGTTAAAGTTGGCTGTACAATACAGATTGTTTTTTTTAAATTATGATTTACACCATATTCCTTCATATTCAATTCTACTACTTTTATGTCACCTATTCTTCTTTTTTTTGTGTCCGATGTTACACACCACCGATAATAGCTCCTTTTTTGAAGTTTTACAAAACCAAATAAAGTTAATTAAAGTAGGTACATTATATTATGAACGATGACCTGAAGCGAGTGCGATAATTAACGTACCCGTAGTCCCCGAGCATTTTCACGGTTGACAGTCGTCTGTGTGATGTATCGACCGTCTAAAACCAAATGAAGTTATGAATATTTATAGACTTATGAACTATATAGTGATGATAACTTGAGCCTATTATGTTCATGTGCATGTGCTAATATTGATTTTAATTAAACGTTAAATTTTATTTGAATAGCTAGTTTCATGTTGACTAAATTGAAAAACTTCGTCATTGATCTGTTTAAAATTGTGTTAGAAAAATGTGCATATATATATATAATAATATTTAAAACAAAACACTGTACGTGTGATAGGTATATAATATATCTTTGTGATTTATTATGTATTAATCCTATTACCAATAATCAGAAATACATTAGAATGTTGTACCGTATGAGAACTATGAGGCTGATACGATATTGTGACTGAGTACCTTCTGTATTTCTCTAGGACAGTCCTGTCTCAAATAATATAGTGTGTTTTGAAGGATATTAATGCAGAATTATTGATCACGAAGTAATTAATGCAGTATTCTAAGTACTTAGTTGTACTATAAAGTACTTACTACATAGTAGGTATTCAGTTTATCAATTAAAATACCTAGTAAGGTCACTTAATAGATAAACTGCAGAGTAATCGCGCTATTATTTATCGTTTGAATTTAGATTGAACTCAGCTTTAGTTGTGATTTAGTTTCGGTTCGGTTCTGATGCGTCTGAACATATTTCAGTATCGCCCTGTGCTTCCAAACGTAACTCAACATGAGACGAAACTCGATCGAAACTTTCGATAGACATTAGGGATGCGAACCTAGTGTTTGTCTAAATATAATAAAATTTTAGCTTAATCCATCATCGATTTTGCTTGCGCGTTCTGTTAGGGGTCCCTTCGGATTAGGCTTTTTAAAAAAAGGTTTCTTTCCACAACCACTTTTATTAAAGGAAAATACAATAATATATGAAAGGACCCTTGGGCAGAACCGTCACGACCGAGGACTCAAGACCAACTAAGACTCACAGCTAGAGTCTAGACCAGACTAAACACGGGATGTGCTGATTCGACGTTACGTCAGCATCAACCCTAACGGACGGGACATAACACCTCCCCCCTAAGATGTAACTTCGGGGGACATCGAAGTTACAGTTGAAATTCTAAAATCTACTTCGAATATTATTAATGTTTTCAATTTCTATATTATCTTCAACATCCTGTTCAGGTTCTTTCATTTCTATTATGTTACACTGAATATTTTTAGATACTTTGGAATTAGAGTCAACTTTTGCTAGATTCAATTTTAAGGTTCTGCTGCCGGGTTTCACACAGTTATAAAATCTAAATATGGAATAAAGAAATATTACTATCACTATAAGTATGACTAATACGGAGTAATGTGTACCGTATTTAACTATATGAGGATTTTCTAGAATATTTTCTGAGTCCTCAAGATTTTTAAGAAAAATTTGTTGATTAAATTTAATATTATCTAAATCAACATTTTGTAATTTGATAGAGGTCACATTCCTCGCGCTTAAATTTAATTTCTTAAAATTACAACAGCTGTCATTAATAAGATTAAAATCGGGTATTCCAATTTCTATGGTAGCGTTGACAAAATCGTGTTGAGTTATGAGAGTATTGTTTTTATGATAACCGATACAATTACTAGGAAGTGACATAATGCCAGTGCCTAAAATCTTAATTTCGGATGCTTCGCTATTTCTACAATCTATAGAGACCTTACCGGGTACTGACTGTACAAAAATCCATTTATTATTTTTAAGCGGTTTCCAAATATCTAACTCTCCAAAAATTAATTTAGTTTCACAATTTTCCGGGACTTTATCAATTACTTTACTCATAAACTCTGTTTCACATGTGGACTTAGTTTCTGTTACATAAATTATTGAAATTTCACAAATATAGTTTTCGTTTAACATGTTTTTGCAACTATTTACATCTTCCAAGATACAATACTGCGATTTGTCTTTGGTCATTGCTATGTATTTTGAATTAGGTATTATTAAACTGAAAGTGTTGGGGTTGCTAGAGTCATGTGGTGTCGGTAATCCAATATTATGAAATAACATAAATTCCTTAATTAACACTAACGGAATTTGGAGAACAAAAAATATCTTATTATCTACATAATAACTATCAATTTTAGAGATACTTAACATAGAACTCATTGAGGCTATGTCGAGGCTCACAGGATACTTCATATTATTAGGTAAATGTTGATGATTATCGGCAAGTTCTCTGAATAACTGCTGTGTCGTGATTAAAGAAGGGTGTAAGATATTTTGGTTACTGAATAAAATAGAATTAGTTATGTCTTCCAATTGGAAGGATAATGTTAAAATTGAAGTTTCTAAATTATTAATAACCTGTTTAATACTGATCTGAGACCAGAGCTCATCCGTGATGATAGATATGTTACGTACTTTAACAGAGAGGTTGTCGATAGCATCATTCAAATTTAATTCGTTAATTTTAATTTTATTTATAGTATCGTTATACATCGACACGGTAGATGTGGTAAGTAAAATATTATTTTTGACAAGAGAAACTAATTTATTTTGATTATTAAACAATACTTTTATAGCCTCGTCGTATTTAAGACCATCATTCTCATCTAAATTGCCAAATACATGTTTTATTATTGAGCCTATTCCACTCACCCAAGCACGCTTTGATTTCCTGGTAACTAAATGGGATACAGAACTAAATTCCTTATACATATCATTATATCTAACAGCTAGCGGCTCGAGGAGATGGTGACAATCGATATTACTAAATGTCGTTTTCTCACAAAGATCCTTAACTAATTTTATAGCATAGTCTATATTTTCAATATGTGTACTTAAGTGAGATATGTCCATTGGCATCAAGATATTTAATTTCCCGTTAATAACGCTGAGCTTGCCAAGATAGTCAAAATAGATTCCTGGGCTTGATTTAAATTGTTGAACGTAATGATTTTGCTGACTTTCAGCATGTTGATGAGTTCTGCAAGAATAGAACAGTATCTTGCTATTATAAATTATAATAACTAATATTATATACTTAGTGTGCACTAGTATGAAGAGTAATAAAAAGGTAAGGTAAAAGTAATTTGTAAATAATGTATAGGTAAGTATAATAAAGTAAAATTTAAATGTAAAGTATGTATAAAAGCAAGCATTTTACGAATTCGGCACATGAGCAGGTTTGACCTGGTCATAGTGGTGTACGACATGACGTCGATTAATTAATATTGTCAATGTATTATTACCATTGATCTTAATTATTTTATAGGGGCCTTTCCACACTGGGGACAAGGATTTCCGCAGTCTTAAATGATTCTTTACGTAAACGTAATCGCCTGCATGATAGCTGACTGGTCGTGTCCGTGTATCATAATATGTTTTGGAATTTCCTTTAGATTTATTGATGAATTCTACGGCTTTTTGCCGGGAGTACTTGAGACGATTCTGCAACATGCGGACATATTCAGGGTATGTAGCCCCTGGGGATTCGCTATAGATAGAATTTGGTATAAATGGTTTATTACCGAACATTAGTTCATATGGTGTAAAATGCGTAGTAGAGTGGACGGATGTATTATAAGCTAGCATGGCAGTGTATATATATCGAGGCCAATTTGTTTGTTCCTCATTAATGTATGATTTTAAATATTCCTTAAGGGTGGAATGACTTCGTTCAAGAGCCCCTTGCGTCTGTGGATGGTATGGCGAAGCCCAAAGATTTTTAATTTTTAAGAATTTGCATGTCTCTTTAAACAGTCCAGATGTAAAATTTGTCCCTTGATCTGTGAGGATCATTTTGGGTATACCAAAAATTGAGATGTAATGAAGGAGACATTCACATGTTTCCTCCGCGGTTGTGGTCCTAATAGGATATGCTGAAGAGAATTTCGTTAGGTCATCTTGAACTGTTAATATATATTTCAATTTACCGGGACCAGATTCTGGAAGTGGCCCGACAATATCAAGAGCTACACGTTGACAAGGTTCTGTTGAAGTACTAGTTATTTGCATGGGAGCACGATTTATTTGTCGGAGTGCTTTATTTTCTTGGCAGGATTTACATTGTTTAACATATGTTTCTATGTCGCTACGCATCCCTTTCCAATAGTAAATTTCTTTTATCCTGTTATACATACGAGCAGAACCTAAATGGCCAGCAATCGGGACATCATGATTATCGTGTAATATTTTCTTTATTTCAGTCGGGACAGGGAAAATAATTTTATTATGATATATTTTAATTTTAATCTGCGTATTATGAAAAAGGTAAGTTAAAATATTAAATATTTTAATAAATGAATGTTTTTCAAAAGGATTTTTCATATCTGATATACCTATTTCGTTGCTATTTCCGAAAATTAATAATTCATTACGAATCCTCTTTAAGGTTTCAAATATTTCTGGATAGGATGCTTCATCAAAATGATGAATTTTATAGAATAACAAATAACATATTTTATTATTACGTTCTATTTTATGGAAACCAAAAAGCTCTCTTTCAGAATTTAATATTGTTTGATTTGTTTCAGAATCATTCAGCATTTCTTCAAGGTAAAGGTTGGATTCATCAAGGTCAATAGATGTTGGTACAAGGATTACTTTAGCCGGACATTTTAATAAACTTTTGTTATATTCTTCGATTACAGTATTAAATGTTTTACTTTTATCTGACATGGACTTTAAGAAGGTAGGATAATCATCTACAGGTGCATCTGGATTCGCGCTAGTGGAAGGAGTTGGCTCGGATGGTACTTCAAAATCTGGTTCAACGATAGGCTGATCGTTAGGCTCATTAGCCACGGCATCTTCGAGGCCGGGTGGATCAAATGGATCAGGAGGAGTATTCAAAAGTTCTGGTGGAGATTCAGTATTTTCTACAGGGGTTGGATCGGGCAAGAGATCCAAGAGGTCTCTCTCGGGATCAAAGGATGGCGGTGTCACTAACAAATCTAAAAGATCTCTATCTGGTGAGTACGGTTGTTCCTCCTGGGACTCTGGTGCTGAAGGAGATGGGTTTTCAGCTTGGATTGGGTTCACGGGGTACCGGGAAAGAGCGTCGGCATTTGTATTTATTTTACCCTTTTTGTATTGAATATCATAATCGAATTCTTCGGGTTTTAGTCTCCAGCGAATTAACCTAGAGCCCGGATCTTTACAGCTGAACAGCCAATTCAGCGGTTTATGGTCTGTAATTATTGTAAAACGGCGACCAAACAGGTAAGGCCGGAAAACTTTTGTTCCGGAAACTATCGCGAGACATTCCTTTTCAGTTACTGAATAATTGGTTTCGGCTTTATTTAAAGTTCTAGAGGAATAAGCTATGGGACGATCTTGACCAATAGGACCTTGGGACAAAATTGCAGAAATGGCGTAATTGGATGCATCACAAGTTAACAGGAAAGGTTTGTTAAAATCAGGATAAGCTAATACCGGAGCACTTATAAGATTTTCTTTAAGAGATTCAAAAGCAAGTTGTTGTTCCTCTTTCCAGACGAACGGAACATCCTTTTTCAACAAACTGGTAAGTGATTTTGCTATTTTAGAGAAATTAGGAATAAATCTTCTATAATAGGAAACAAGGCCTAGGAAGGATTTAATGTCCTTAGGGGACTTGGGTATAGGAAACTTAGCTACAGCCTCTGTTTTTTCTGGGTTTGGCCTTACGCCGTCTTCGCCTATTATGTGCCCTAAATAAACTACCTCTTTACGAAGGAACTGACATTTTTCCGGTTGTAATTTAAGATTAAACTTTCGAAGTCTATCAAATACGGCTTTAAGGTTATCTATGTGTGTGTCGAGATCAAAGGAATAGATTACAATATCGTCCAAATAAACAAAACATCGACTTCCCTGTAGTCCTGACAGGCAAGTATTCATTAGTTTTTGAAATGTACTAGGTGCGTTTCTGAGGCCAAATGGCATACGATTAAATTGAAAGTGACCTTGAGGGACTGAAAATGCAGTTTTGAGTGCATCGTCAGCTGAAATACGAATTTGGTGGAATCCAGAAGCAAGATCTAGTGTTGTAAAATATTTACTTTTACCTAACTGGTCTAGAATTTCAGAAATTTGAGGTATCGGATAAGTTTCGCCTACACTTATGTCATTAAGCTTTCTATAATCTATCACTATTCGCCATTTGCGTTGTCCGCTTGAGTCAATTTTTTTGGGAACTACCCATATGGGTGAGCTCCAAGGAGAGGATGACGGCTCTATTATGTTATGTTCAAGCATTTGATTTATTTGTTTTTCAACTTCTTGCTTGTGACATTCGGGAAACCTATATGACTTGGTATGTATTGGAATTTCGTTATTTGTTCTGATGGTATGTTCGATTGCAGACGTATGTGTGAGCTGATCACTAGGCATGTGAAAGATATCCGGATATTGACTACAAAGATCAACAAGAGCATTGAGTTCTTCTTTATTTAAAATCCGAAGTTCTTTTATTACTGCTTCGGATCTTTCTGAGGTAAATAAACTACACGTATTTACCGGATGTAGAGGAAAATTTAAAGGTTCAACATGGAGTTTCAGATCTCCTTTAATATGTGCATAATTTTCAGAGGTGTTGGCAATAGTTAAATTAACGCGATTATTATTTTTGATTTTAACGATGCAATTAGATATAAGTAAATCTTCCGAAAGATGTTGATCAACTATAACACCCTCTTTTAAATTAGTTTTCTGTATTGAGCATTGAATTACAGCTTCACTTCGAGGTGGAACAATAAAGAACGGTTCGGTGAAAAGTAATTTAATTTCGGATTTTCCTATTTTTAATATATCATTCGTGTAATCTATTTTGCAGCCGAACTTTGTTAAGAAATCTGTGCCTATAATACCATCGTAAGGTAAGCTAATCTCTTTTATTACATGAAATTTAAATACTAACGGATTTTTGTCATTTAATTTTAGCCTAAGTTGTAAGTGACCCTCTGTAGAAGTCGGTTCGTCGCCTGGATCTATGCCTTTAAGTTTTACAGGTTCTTTAATTAATTTTTGACTATTTAATATACAGGTTTCTTTTATTAAGCAGATCGACGAGCCCGAGTCGACTAACAAGGATAAAGGGATATCTGAAACTGAAGATTCTACTAATATGTGAGGTAAGCGTCGCTTAGTTGTATCAATATTAATTTCGTAAATTTCTTTTTTTTTCAGGTTCAACTACGAGGGAGTCTTCGGTTTGGGGCTGGTTACCCTGCTGCGTGACTCTGAAGAATGCATCTCCGTTTTGGGGCTGATTACCCTGTTGTATGATGCTGAGAGATTTATTAGCGTTTCCATTTTGGGGCTGGTTACCCTGTCGTATAACGCGAGACGATTTATTAGCGTTTCCATTTTGGGGCTGGTTACCCTGTCGTATAACGCGAGACGATTTTTTAGCGTTTCCATTTTGGGGCTGGTTACCCTGTCGTATAACGCGAGAGAAAGTTTTCGTGTCGATTTCAGATTTAATTAGTCCCGCACGACACGAGAGCGAGACGGAATTTAGTTTAAATTATTATTATCCGATTGGAATGAGTCATCGACGTGTTGATCATCATGTTCATTCATAACCAAATGCATTCGATTCGGTTGTTGCCGGAATTTATTATTAAATCGGCTGTTATTGTATTCCCTTTTCGCGCAATCTTTAATATCATGGCCCGTAGTTTTACAATATCGACAAAACACCGATTGGGTTCTGTTTGAATAATTACTATTATTGTTGTTATTAAGGTTACTATTTGGAGAATTAAATCTCGGCTGATAAGAAGGCTGATTACGTGACGTGTTTGGTTGTCCATATGATCGTGGGAAAAACGGTCTGGGTCTCAAGTTACTTTGATTATTATTTAACTTCGATTCTCCCAACTGAGGTCGTTTGTAAAGACTTTGTTGTATGCGCTCCTCAGAGATCGCAATATTAATAGCGTCATTTAAATTTCGCGGATTTCTGCAACGCACAATATTTGAGATACGGGGATGTAAGCCAATAAGAAAATGATGAAGTGCTAAATCCTCCATGGCCGCTGAACGACCAGGGATTTCCTTTAGTGTGCAATTGGACAGGGTTACCTCAGTCAGAAGCTGTGAAAGATAGGTTTCTACGCGTAAAGAATATTGTGTTACGTTTTCATTAAGACCCTGTTTACTTTCTTGCAAGTCCATAAGTATGTGAGCATAATGCTTACGTTCACAAAATTGGTTTCGCAGGAATTCTTTTAATTGGTCCCACTTTTTGAATTCTTTGATAGCGCAAGCAATTTCGGCTTTACCTTGCAACTGGCTAAAGATATAACGAAATAGGATTGGCTTTTGTACTTCAGTGGCCAAGTCATACGCGTTATTACAATTTATAATAAATGAATTTACACACTCCCGGGAACCATCAAATGGTTTGATAAATTTAAATAGTGTATTTAGATCCAGTTCGACCATCATGGCACTCGTACCCGAAGCGGTTCCCTTTCGGGTCGTTGCTTTGGGAGAAACAGGAGGGTTTTTAGCTGTGTCAGATGGACCAGCTTCCGATTCGGACATAGGAATGTTAAGATTTAATAGTTCACTTTTCGACATATTGAAAAATAGTATTAATGAGAATGATAACAAATTAAATTACAAATATGGATTATCTTAGTGGAGTACCGAACCCTAAATCTAGGTAACCTTAGTAGGCTACTAAATGTAAACAGTGACCAAAGACTCACAGTGATATCAACGCGTGGGCGGCGAAGATAAGCTGCACGGCGACTCGATGCATGCCCGCGCCCGGCCGGATAGTATGACTCGTTCACACGGTTATAACTTTTAGGATTTTAACACTATGCACTTGGGATTTTCACTTTTCACTTTGATTTTTGCTCTTAATGACTTTGTGGATATTGGAAATGAGTTGGTTTCCTCACTGCACTTTCACTAAAGATTTTTTTTTTTTTTTTTGACGAATTTTTATATTTTCACTTTCTTACGATAACTTTCCAGGATTAAACGACACTGGGGATATCCTATCCCACCGCTGCCACCAAATATGTTAGGGGTCCCTTCGGATTAGGCTTTTTAAAAAAAGGTTTCTTTCCACAACCACTTTTATTAAAGGAAAATACAATAATATATGAAAGGACCCTTGGGCAGAACCGTCACGACCGAGGACTCAAGACCAACTAAGACTCACAGCTAGAGTCTAGACCAGACTAAACACGGGATGTGCTGATTCGACGTTACGTCAGCAACAACCCTAACAGGGACGGGACATAACAGTTCGCACTAGATGCTTTGACATTTGTGGTCTATGGGTGTGTGTCTTTGATCACCGAGGCCACCATAATTAAAAAGAAGAAGTAGAAGTTATTTGACATACGTATTCTCATGTCGTATTTTGTAGTTTTTAAAGTGGCTTGATCGCAAGGTTGGTGGCATGAGGGGTGCCATTACTTTAATTAGGGCTCTGGTTAATGCCTTTGAAATACGGTACCTTTTAATTAACATGCGATTCGATAACGTAAACGCATTTATTTTTATGCGATAGCTTAAAGTTACGCGTCTGGGCACTGTCGAGCCAGTGCCGTGTCAAATTCGTTAGAAATATCTAACAAAAGTGAATGAATTCAGTTTTACCTTATATTCTCAACAATTTAACACACCAAAACAAGAAACGTTTCAGAAACGTGCGAGAAAAGGTAGTATCGTATCAACTTTTTGTTTTGACAGCGTTTGCGTTTGGGCAACGGTACGACTGCATTCCAACTATTACCTGTCAAAACGTTAACTGTGCGATACCAAATCATTAAAAAAGTCGAGTAACGTTCACGTTTCTTTTGCGGTTCAACTGAAAAACTTTGCGCGATTATACTATGGTATACTTTGTTATATCCCCTGCGCAATTTCCTTGATAAAAGTAGTCCATGCCTTGCACCAAGGTCTATACTTGCCCCTGTACCAAATTTAATCAAATTTGTCAAGTGGTCGGTTCGTGGTGTGATTGCGTAACAGACAGAGTTACTTTCGCATATTTTGAAAGGAAACTTAGCCTTACTTCCTTACTAGTAAGTAAGGAAGTAAGGCTAAGAAATTTATTGTGGTTTATTTATTTGGTCCTAAGAAATGGAAGCGCGTAGTGTTTCTAGTTAAACCAGTTTGGCAAATGTGATGATACCTTCCATTAGGCATCTGTTACGGTTCTTTTTTCATCACGCAAAGCTTACATTATGAACTTAAGCGTACTGTACCTTTACCGTACCTCGTGAGTTGTGATTTCATATTTCATATGACGTACTTAGGTATTGTTATTTTTTTCTGTTACTTTATACTGTTCAAAGTAAATTAGGTACGGATATTTTGGGCATGTGATCTACTGCTTATGTAAAGACGTTTAGGTAGAAAAATAATTATTTCGAAACAAAATATACTAAACAAAATAACTATACGATCTTTACGGCGCTGTTAAGGTCATTGGCCTCACACAGCTGATTGTATTGAAAGTATTTAGGCAAAGTATTTGCTTCCTTTTTAAATCATGTGTTTCTTTGAGGTTAATGACCTTAGCGTCTTAGAGAACACAATGTAATTTATTTAGTGTAATAAAACGAAATTTTAATAATTTTTCTGCCTAAGCGTCTTTAAGACGCATACGCATACCATGCCCAAAATATCCACAATTGATTGAACATTATATTTGATTTGTTCCTAACGTGACATCGATAGATGTATCTATAGGTAGGTACTAGATTAATCATGAGTTGGTAATATTATGTCAACAACTAACATGTCAATTAACTAAAAATTCAGATGAATTTAGTAGCTACTTATACAACCGGGTTGGGAATAGAAGTGAAATTCTGAATAATTCAGTTTCATTTTTAAATATTAATTGCGATGACGAAATTCTGGATTATCAATAATTATTATCATACACGGAGGCTTGCACAGAAAGGTTTAAATAATTTAACAAAATGAAGAACATCATTTTAAATATAAGCAGTAATTTGTAGATATCTTTTATAGGTAGGTAACTCTCCAATAGAGAATTTATTAATTTCATGATATTAAATACGCAAGTACCGCCTGAAGCGATCTTGATAAACAATTTTAAGCTTATTATATTACAGAAAAGTGTCTTTTAAAGTCATCTGATATTTGCGTCTTATGTTACGTTAATTTACTTTTTATTAATATTAAACATGTATTATATTCAAAGTTTAATTTTGTATGAAACTTACTGTAAAATGTATCAAGTTAGTATAAAATATTTCCTATATGTGTGAGTATTTTTTTCTTTTTTTTCATACATAAGCTACAATATTAGCTTGCTTTTATGGATATATTTTATAACTGACAATATTTATTAAATTAAAATTAAATAACGTTTATTTCGGGCGGCATAGGCCCATATTATAAATACCTTAAATACTAACATACATATAGCTATTATATACTTATAAGATGCCGTGGTTTTCATTTGTAGTGATTAGGACGAAACAGTTAATCAGAACAAACTGAGTTTCTCTGTAAGAAAAGAAACGACATTTAATGTTATTAATTACAATATCGATCCTAAAACACAATTATTAACTTATTACAAATAAAATTTAAATGAAAAGGTACTTTGACACTAATAATAGCCCAGATCCGTCACTCTAGACAGTAGAGTATAAATCCACAATTCTGCCTCGATGGCGCTTTATGCGCGGGAATATTCAAAAGAAAATCACATTTTTCTTTACATACTTAAACTACACTTTATCACGTGTTGTCGGCGACGTGATGGGCGCTTCGTTCCGGAGTCTCCTCGGAAGTTCCAGTAGACCACACTCGTCGGACAGAACGCCTCTACCTCGAAGGTCGACAAAAGATGCGTCGGCACTCTCACCACAAAGGAACTGAAGTTGACTTTATGGTGAGACTTCAGATGTTCGACCCTCGAGGCGATGGACGTCTTCTTGCGAGTCCACGACGTCCTCGACCTCCATGGATCAGTGCAGGCGGGATACGCACAACGGCGTCGCCGGTACCTCACACCGCAGACGTAGTTCCGGTACGTAAGGTGCGGTGCCTCGATAGTTGCGGGCGGCGGGCTTCCTCTTCTTTATTCTTTCCACCAGTATGAAGCCCTCCTCATCGCACCTCCTACTCTCGTCATTACCAGGTCGAGAAGGCTCAGCCTTGCAGCTCTCCACAGCCATGTGGCTCTCTTTCTCCCTTTCTCTTCGCCCGCGGGGCAGGTGCGGGCGACTGGCGACAGTCGCAAAAAATTTCTGCTGAGTTGCTTGTTGACTCGGCGTCTGCACGAACCGGACGGGAAGGCGGGCGGGGGCAGCGGTGGTCGCCGCCGCCACGACGTGTGTTGACAAAGGTGGTTGAATGATCGGGTGACGATACTGAATTATTACATTTTAATTCAACAATGTGTAGTAATTCACTACCTCTCATCTCGTCCAGCTCTGCCTTCATACTGTTGAAGTTCTTCAGCAGATTGGAGACGTCAACGTGGTCCATCGTTACCACCGGCAGCTTGTGGAGATCTTTCGCCACAAAGGTTGGCACGTCGTCTGGATCCATCTGCTTCAGCAGGGAGATGATGTCCTGCATGTTTCATTCACCGCCATCTCGCCTCCGTGATGGCATATTCGCTCTGGCCGAGCTTCTCGTAGAGCAGCTGCTTGCCCGTGCAAATCTCCTCGCTGGTGAAGGAAGATTTGCATATCTGCATGATTCTGACCTCATCCATAGTGTCGATGGCATGCTGGATGAACGCCAGCAAGTCGTTGGCCACCAACTTTATGGTGCACGTGCAGCGGCGCGGCCGCGCGACTCGCAAACAATTAAATTTGCTTCGTGTGTAATGCGGAGCGCGACTGTTCTATAGCGCTCAACGCACGACACTACTGACTATGACTATTTATACCTTTTATATTCTGTTAATATTCAAACATACAGTCATACCTATTGTTATTATTGACTTTTTTATTTGAACCACATTAAAATTTAAAAGATATTGTATTTACTAAAAAAACAAGTAATTTATATTTAAAGGAAGTCGTAATAGGAATTGATATTATCTCTTTTCGTAGAACAAACTTGATACGCCCGGGCTCGGCCGCCGCCCGCCCAAAATTGTCTCCCAGGGCGCCGCAATTGTTTGGCGGTTATCTCGCTCGGCGGGAACTTGTGTCGACGGTATGCACAGTAATATGCTTAAGTGAACGATGTGGCTCTAGTGTATTCAACAAACAACACGACCAGATCGTGACGTGGAATATATTCATCTATACTAACTTTTTAAACAATAAACGTGTGTTTGCATGAAAATAATTTTTGTATTATTATTTTATTTCGTATTATTATGCACTGGCTATTGCGTGCACTAAAATTTTTCTATTTATCTGTTTTGATCGGCCTTAACTTTTTTAACTGACTTCAAAAACAAAAATAAGGAGATTTTAGTGATGTTAGTTAGACGTAGAGTTCCGTGGTTTATCTCCGAAGATCTTTATCGGACCTTGAAATGTTGTATGGCAATAAACTTCCCTAAATAAAAGATAAATGTGCTATTCAATGGTGAACACTCCGTCCAAAAAGAATTAGTGGTTTATGAGAAAACCGCAGACAAAAATATATACATACATACACACATACATACTTACATACATATTACATACATACAGGTCAAACTGAGAACCTCCTCCTTTTTTGGAAGTCGGTTAAAAACAAAATTCGTAATTTTAGTAATACGAGTAAAAACACAAAAGACAAAAGAACATAGGAAAGATTTTTAAAAATATTTATTACCGACAAGTAATTAGGTAAATATGTAATTACTCAAAACAATTTCTTGTCTCTACAATAAATACCTAAAGGCAAAAAATTATAAAAATACTACGCGTTCAAAAAACGCGAAGTATTTCTTATAAACGTGCAAGGTTAATCGTCTCAGCGAGAAGTATTTCTAGGAAAATTAATAAAAAATAAAAGTTATAAGGTATTTTATTATTAACTATAGATACGCCGCTCTGCGAGGTAACAAGTTTAAGTTTTGAAGTTCCAGGTTGGCTATCAGTTGCAGCCAATGATATTCTAGTTGCAACGAAAATAAATTATTTTTAGATTTGAATCGAAGAAGTTTCTAAAATTTATTCAACTCAGATTACTTGACCTATTTTCGATATTATTTAGCTTCTTGTGTAGTTTCTGTTTCTTTGAATACAGGTATAAAATTCCTCATTTGCTGCTTGTAAGATTGTTACTGAATTACCTACTGGCATAATTTATGTCCTTTTGCATGCCACTAATAAATAATTTCAAATAAAATAAATTATGAACAAGTTTTACTTAGCTTAGTGTTACACACAACCTGGCAAAATTTGAAAACGATGATTTTGTAAGAAAATACAATTATTCGTCTGATGATTACACAAAAATATTCGAAACCATTTCGCATTTAAATCTTTTAAGGCATATTCGTTTTAAACTATAATCTCTTTTGCCACTCATTTAATTCGTTCGTTAAAATCGTAAATCGTTCGACCACCAGTGTTCTGACACTTTTCGAAGTGTATGTTTATAAGCTTTTCCATTGACATTTTGAAACGTAAGCCTGTAGTTTATTGCCTAATTTCGATATTCATTATTAATCTACTTGTGAAGTTACTAATATTTCTCTGAATATCGGGTATAGGTAGTATAAAAATTTCATACGCTGTTTTATTTACAAATTTTTAACTTCAACAAAAAAAAACAAGAGAATAGGTATTTTTACGGTTTTTTTTGTAGGTTAGACTAGCACTTATCTAATTGTTTTTTGAATATTAACTAGTAATTACACGAATAAACTTGTTTATTTTATATTACATTACAAATAACTTTGAGTTTCCTTATACCTATTTGAGTTGAAGAGAAAACTAAGATAGTATAGAGATAATGATCATTTTGCTTGTAAACCGTTTACAACATTTCATTTGCAAGTTACGAGCCATGCCAATACATCAAACTAGAACACAATTTTCGTATCTAATTCGCGTCAATACAAATACTACTTGATGGCGTGACTAAAAACTTTTGTATGGCTCCCCTGTGTGTTTTCGTGAAATGATTGGTTGCGTTTTTACCAAAAATTGATTAGTGGTATACGATTAGGCGTTTAATGTAAGATTACAACAGTAATACAAAAATTCCTCCAAATATTTTGACTGTGCTACGTAAATATTGAATACTATAAAACTTCCTACTTAAATTGATAAATTAAGTAGAGACAACATTACATTAGTTAGGATTACATTACATTACACTATTGACATTATATTACATTACATTAGTTAGTTAGGATTTAGACAAATAGTACAGTAACTACGCCCATGGCACAAAATTTTACTTTTTGGTAGCATATGCTTAATTTACTTCACAAAAGTCAAATCCCTATGATGTCCCTATATATGTTTTGAGGAGTTCCCTCGATTCCTCATGGATGCCATCATGAGGTCTCCACTTTAGTGACTAAGGGACAGGTTTCGAATTATACCCTTTACAAAAACAAACAAATTTCAAATAGGCCCACAAACGGCAGAGTAATGTTCGAAGATATCGGTGTCGGTGTAAAACACTATGAGAAGTACTTATTATATCATGTGATGTGATGATGTATAGTGGGTTGATGGTGGTGATGATGATTATTACTGTAATTGACATATTGGCATATGCTTGCAGCTCTTTAAACAACGTTCCAAAATCCTCAAACATGTATCTATAAGGAGTCAGGAGTTCTATTCAGTATTTTTGGATCCAGGGTATACCTTGGTGCAAAATCTTACTTTTTGATAGCATATGCTTGGTTACTTCAGAAAAAGTCAACATCCTTACATGTGTCCACATAAATTTCGAAGAGTTCCCTCGATTCCTTACGGGGACAAGGGTACCAACTTGGGATTATATATACCCTTTACATAAGAAAAAGAAAATCGGTCAACAGACGGCGGAGTTATCGTTGATCATACAAAATACAACACCTATGTATATATTGTATAGCCGAACGTATAACTTCCTTTTTTTGGAAGTCGGTTAAAAATATGAACATATTCTTGCAGTCACAGATTCGTTTCACGATACGGAGTGTCTTCATTAATTATTCTTATCGCACCGTTTAGGACATAAGATCAAGTAATCTGAGAATTATATATTTTGAAATATACTCGGTAGTCACGCAATGAAATCAACAAGCTTCATTAAAAATATTTTAAAGTTAAATTTTACGATAATTATGCAACCGGAGAAGCATGAAATTTGGCCGGTAAATTAAAGTTTATGTATGCAGAAAGGTGTGCACAATTTTATATATTTTAATATATAATAATGCTTGAAAATACATAAAATTAATGAAAAAAACCTAAGATAATAACATTAATTATAATATTATATAAGACACACAAGGATGGAAAACAAGCATGGAAAATGATTGGTCGCGGCGCGGCGCTAGACCGCTAGTGAAGACACACGGCCATGCGCTTGATAGATATGTGGGAATGTGTTGGTAAGCCCCAAAGGGAGATCTCCGACCGAGCGAGGTGGTATGCTCGGTCAGGCCGAAGCCCGCTTGTAGTAATTTCAGGTGTTGTATATATACTGCCGATCTTAGAAAACTTCGATAGCGCGATTCAGGATTGTGGCACTAATTGGTCCGCCACATCACTCCCCCCGAAGACCGGAGGTCGAATCTTGAGTCTTCTGCTTGAGTCGCCAGTGCCAGAGAGTCCCAGTGAGTCAGAACTGTGCTGCTGCTGCACGGGCTCCAGTGAGTCGGAGTGCTGCCGTGCGGGGCCGATGCTACGTGCTGACCAGGAGAAATGTGCTCTGCTTGCTGACCGATCGTTGTAGTGAGAGTGCCCGATGAAGCCGATGAGGGTTCGGACCAGGCCGCGGTACGTTGAGGCTGGTGGTCGAGGTACCCGATGAGGCTGAAGCTGGCTGGCGTGATGCGGAGTGGCGGGGAGTGATGATGATGATGTCCAGAAGGAGGCGTGTTCTGTCGAGGGTCACCAATGTGGCGATGTTTGGTACAGGAGTAAATGATAACTCAACTGTTAGATCAGAAGTGTGTTTTATATATACTGCCGACCGGATTCAGGATTGTGGCACTAATTGGTCCGCCACAGATACAATTTTGTTACACGTTGACGTTTGTCAATCTGTAATAACATTTGCATTTTTACATTTTGTTCTATGTAAGAGGCAAAAAAACCCTTATAAAGTTAAAACTTAAAAACATTATATGAATTATTATGAGCAAATTTCAACTACAGGTCGTATAGTGTCGTGCCGGTTGGATGTGGTTAATAAAGATTTAAATATATCAAGATCATCACGCTGCGTTGCATTTAAAATAAATATTATAACACATACAGATTACATTTTCAGTTTCGTTGTTGCGACCACTTAGTTGCTACGAGAGGGTTCCTTATGCCGTTATAATTAGGCCCTGTCATAGGTAAAATTGCTCTGAACGAACTAGACTATAGAGGACCATAGTTACTACGCAGTAATTAGTTGAAACCATAATTTTTAAATAAATCAATAACGATTTTTCTAAATTAACATATAAATGCAAAATGGAATATTGACTCTAATGTTATAGCGATTGCGAAATGCCTTTTAGGTATTCTTTTGCTTGTATTATCAAAGTATGGTTCCAAAAATAGTGCGACGTCGTTTTGTACTATATAAAGAATATAAAAAGTGTAAGATTTGTGTTGTATACGTTACTGTTTAGGGCCCGTGTCTACAGTTCCATGTCACGACGCCGTTGTAGAACTTTACCGCTGATAACAGTTTTTCTTTATATTTCATTCAATAAAAATACATTTATATAATTTAAATTTATATCCCGCCAAACTATGAAGTTTATTGGCGGGTACGCGCTCTTAACATAATTATTTTATTCCATAACTAAACTTAACTAAAGTAAATTAGGTCCTTTTTAGTAGGATAAGTATAACAATAATTATTATAATATATTGTGCGCACTCGCGCGCGAGTGTATGTGTGTGTGTGTGTGTGTGAGAGAGAGAGAGTAAAGAAAGATACGTGATACATAATATATTATAATATTTTTTATATCTATATAAGTTCTTCTATTAAAATTTTCCTTAAATTATTTTTAAGCAGGTTAACGCTAGGATTCTGTTTTAAGAAAATCTATTGAATAATTATTGAGGGCGTAGCTTCGTAGCTGTGGTAAAATACTCGTAGCATGGCTACGAGCTATGATTGCTCATATTACAGGCCAGTTACATATTCAAGTTAATGTAATATATATATGATAGTTTTTAAAATATATTAAATAAGTAAGATAACTTTTTAGTTTATTATTCGATAGTTATTAGCTATTACTTTTAAAATACATCGTATTATGGAAGCAGGCTTTAAACTGCAGAGGATTAATTACCTAAGAAGTCCTTTATATAGAGTTCTAGTAGACACTGTACGAATAGCATGGACAGTATAACTCTGGGTAATCTAATCCACTAAGCACGGTATGTGTTTACGCTAGACGCTGCTGCGCCACTTATCGCCAGGTATCACGGAAGCTCTCTCTGAAACGCCAGTTTATGTTCCACCTAAGCGGATTTATGTTGCCAACTAATCTTATGGAACTTTGCACATTCCGCGAGCACAGCACTGCTAATGTGAGTTTGTGCAAGTTTGATTGAATTTATTTACTGTGTTCTTAATTACACTGGTATGCAGTCGATGCCGGCGACTTCACCTGTGTGGTTAACCGCGCTTCACTCCTTAACTATGTTACAGTTGTTTATTGTTTTAAGTATAACTAAAATAAACAGCTTTTCTATTACTTTTCATGTGTTGCGAGAGTGCACGTTTGTGTAACTTGTGATCTGTATCTAAATGTTATTTTATTTTATTATTTTAGAATACTAACTTATAAATATTATAAATATAGTCTAGGTATAGAAAAAGCGAAGCCAATTATAGGTTTTCACAATTAGCTACTAAAGAAAAGTATAAACAAGCAAACGCTTAAGTATTAGAAACAACATTTGAAATCAAAGTGAATACTTATATAAATCTAAATTTATCTAAGTTTATTATTCAAAGAAGTTAAGGTTTAGCTTATCTCTTACATTCTTGCTATTCAATGTGTATGGATCAAAGGAGAATTTTTGACGTGATAACGTCTTATAATTCGATGGAGCCGGCTGCACGCACGAAAAAACATGACTCATGCGGCGTTACCTCGCTCTGTTCCATTTCTTATGACGTTGTCAAGTTCAACTATCGTCAGTAAGCCGACTTTACAGACAACCGATTTTTGTTAGAAGTATTTACAAGTTATCACAATGTAAGCATATATTCTCATTCATATCTACAAGTAAGCTCTAAATGTAAAAAAAATATGTTGTCTGTAAAGTCGGTTTACTGACGATAGTTGAACGTGACAACGCCTCAGAGCGAGGTAACACCACATAGCGAGGTAACGCCGCATGAGTCATGTTTTTTTCGTGCGTGCAGCCGGCTCCATCGAATTATAAGACGTTGTAACGTCAAAAAATAATCAAAAATGATGATTAAGGTAGTATTTAAAACAAAACATAATGAGGATTATTGAAGTCAGAAGCTTAACTAGAAACAGATTGCCGGAATTTACGAGGGCTATTTATTTTCGCTGCGTATATTATCTTGAGCTTTTTATTTAATTGGATACAAAATTTAAATCCTCCGAGTCACTTAATATCTGAAAAATTTCTCTGCTAGCGCTCTCCTCCCCTAATTTGTTTAAAATTACGTGACTATGGCTTTGTTAATTCGTTGATTGCGCGGCGGATAAACGTTACAAACGCAACAACTCCGTATTGTTTAAGGAGTGAACTGCTAAACGGCCGTGCGGAAATGATTCGGTGATATTTTGACAGACGTGCCCACCTACAATAAAAACATATATATTCAGTTGTTTAGTCGCCGATACAAACACGCTATTTACCCGACCATGGCAAAAGCCAACTACTGGTCCGATTTTAATAAATGAGGTGTAAATAGGCTCGTGATGATAGCCCGGGTATTACATAAATAGGGTATATAATTTACGTGGTCAGGTTATAAACACACCGGCATATTTAGCGGAACACAAAAAAAAGGTCCATAATTAAAAAAAATGATTTTATTTTAAAATCTACTTACTACACTTCTTTTGTTATTTAAAGTTTCATTTGTTTTTCCATTTTATTAAGAACAGATTTTGCGAGTAAAGGCTATTTGTGAAAAATGGTACATTTTTGAACTTTTCATGTAACCGGGAAAAGTAAAAATTAATATTAAAATAACAATTAATTAAATTAGAAAAATGGTGATTAATATCGCGTATTTCCTCCACGTGCTCTTATCAAATTTTCTACCCGTCTAGGCATACTGAGAATGATGTTATCGATGGTCTCCTGGGATAGTCTCCGCTATTCCTCAACTACGGCGATTCGCAGTTCACCCACGTTGGCAGGAGCTGGAATTCTGGACTTAACTTTTATTTATTTATTTATTTATTTACACTTAATGCACAAAAACAGGTACATAGGCGGACTTAATGCCATATGGCATTCTCTACCAGTCAACCTTTAGGCGTACAAAAGCAAAATTGTGCAGGTGCTAATAGAGAAAAAAAAATAAAACAAGTCAATAATCAGCTCTAAATAAAATAATAGGATGTAGCTAAAACACATAAATATAGTAGTATAATATAAATACACAAAATATATTTATATAACTAACAAATATAAATAATATGCCATATAATATTAAAAAATATAAATACCATACTATATAATATATAAATAATAATAATATAATATACTAGGATTCTGCCAATTGTGTCGCATAAAACTCACGGACTCTGCGCTTAAACGTGTCTCTAGTTTTGGACATCCTGATTTCTAGAGGAAGAGCATTCCAGAGAAGAAAAGCCTGTATGTTGAAAGACGAGTGAACGATACCGGATCTATGGGAAGGGCAAAAAAGAAGTGCGTTGTTAGAGGATCGGAGGATCTTGTCGTGACTGCTACAAAGATACTGGAATGATGAAGTTAGATATTTGGGAGTATTTGGATGATGTAACAGAGAGTACAGCATACACAAGGCCCGTACAGAGCGGCGCTGTCGTATTGGTAACCAGTGCAGCTTACAGCGATAGGCGGAAACATGATCAAATTTTCGCAGATTGAAAATAAATCTTAAACAAGAATTGAGAAGGCGATCAAGTTTATTAAGTTTGTCGGCATTGAGATCGAAATAGCACACATCACCATAGTCTATGATGGGAAAAATAAGTGATTGGACGAGCATTGTCTTGACCGGGAGAGGAAGGAAATTTTTAATACGATAGAGGGACCGCAAGATGCCAGTGACCTTACAAGAAACATTTGTAATATGAGTCTGCCAAGTAAGAGTCGAATCGATGTGTAAACCGAGATCCTTGACGCTTGGACTAAAAGGAATAACAGAGCCGTTATAGATAACGGGTGGAAGGGTTCCTAGGTTCACTTTGCTGAAGTATCTAGGACTACCCAATAGAATGGCCTGACACTTAGCCGGATTCACGGTTAGTCCAGTTATTACACCAATCTTTAATGGCATTAAGATCTCGACTTACGACTTCGATGGCAGTTGATAGGTATTCTAGTTCTGCCTGGCCATAGAGTTGTAGGTCATCAGCATACAGATGATACGCACTGCGAAGTATTCTAGTAACAAGGTTTATGAAAATTGAGAAGAGAAGGGGAGATAGAATACCGCCTTGGGGGACGCCAGAGTCAAGATATTGCCAATTGGAGGACGACTTATCTGTACGTACAGACTGTTGACGCCCCCTTAGAAATCCAATTTAGTGCTTCAGACGAGATCGAAAGACATGAGAGTGCTGCCAGTAGGATGTCATGATTGACATGATTAAATGCGTTTGAGAAATCTACCAACACCAGGACTGTAATCTTAGAGTTCTCGAAGCCTGTTCTAATATCATCTGTCACTTTTAACAGAGCTGAGGTTGTGCTATGTCCAGGTCTGAAACCGGATTGAAGTGGAGAAAGTAAATCGTTTTGGTAGACAAATCTGGACAACTGCCTATGGACACAGGCTTCAAGAACCTTCGATAGGTAGGGAAGGATGGATATAGGGCGGAAATGTGTAGGATGACTGGGGTTGGTGATTTTCGGAAGCGGAAGTACAAAAGCTTTGCGCCACAAGGATGGGAATTCAGATGATTTGGGGGAAAAATTAATGATATGGGTGATAGCAGGCAAAAGTTGGACTTGGATAGAAGTAATCATACGACGACTAATGTCATCACATCCCGTAGCTTTAGAAACAATAGACTTGATTATCTTGTCGATTTCGTCCGAAGCAACAGGAGAAAACTGAAGTGGCACTATATTGGGACGAGGTAAGCAGTTTAAATACCTGATGGATTGTAATTTAGTATGACCATCTAGTGCTGTCGTGGTAGAAAAATGGAGATTAATATCGTCAGGACTAATAGTACTAGGCAGTTCAAGATCATGTGACTTGCCTACACCAATGGTTTGAAGGAACTTCCAAATATTGGAAGGGGATGAAGAAGCTACAATCTCAAGAATATGGCGGCGTTTAGCATTACGTATCATCTGGTTGCAACGATTCCTAGCAACTTTAAATGCTTCCCAATTAGTCACGCTTCGGTCTCTTTTAAATTTAATAAAGGTACGATCCCTGCGCCTCATAGCCACCCGAATTTCTTCAGACAACCAGGTTGCTGGTTGGTGTTTTCTTTATCAGTGCATGAGTGTTGTACAACCTATTTATGGTCTCATTAAAAATGTTGATTTTATCATTAACAGTTAATGCACTAAGTAATGGTTCCCAATTAATAGTTGCGGCGTCGTTTCTTAGCCGATCCATATTAATCTTATTGAAACATCGCTTATATATAATTCTAGGACGAGGTTTAGGGGGTTTTAAGATATAGGAAATGAATATGAGGTCGTGATGAGAAAAGCCAGGAGCAGGGATTTGACCATGGGATTGGACCAGAGAGGGATTAGAGGTAAGTATTAAATCAAGCCAGGTATCATCACCGTTGATGTTATGGTGTGAAGCAGAAAGCGGTAAAAGATGAAGACTGGCTGATTCAACTATGTGGAAGAGTTTTAGTGATCGAGAGGAAGACGGGTCTAAAAGATCTGTATTGAAGTCACCCATTATGACGTGGTGTGCATACTCCGAATCCAACGCCTCCAAAACAGACTCTAGCTCAGAAAAGTAATCGACTGAAGGAGGGCAGTAGACTACACCAAGGGCTAATTTAGTACATTTGATACAGATCTCAAGAAAAAGGTATTCTGCAGCAGCAGAACCATCGGTAGAGGAGGAGGCTATTATTTTATAGGGAAAATCGCTACGGAGATAGATGGCTACTCCACCACCCCGCCGATCGATCCGATTATTGCGGATAAGAACGTAGCCGGGCAAAGCATAAGATGTGGAGAGAAGATGAGATTTGAACCAACTCTCAGAGATCAGGATGGCATGTATGTTTTTACCAGTGAATGCTTCGATCAAATCACTAAAGTGACTTGGAACACTTTGTGCATTAATGTGACAAATGTTTATAACACGATTATTTAGGAAACTAAAGTTATGAGATAAGGTTTCACCTAACGTATAAAAATTACTGTCGTCACTGGATGAAATACTTGAATCATTGGCAGAATAAAATGACTCGGTATCCGACATAGATACCTACAGTTAAATAAAATAATATAAATAAGATAATAAAATACAATATATATTATATTTATATTAAATAATACTCCTACGTTAAGCAGGATTTACTTTAAATAAAACGTAAAAAAATATCCAAATTTTGCAGATCTGTACCACCTGCCAACTGACAAAATATATCAGTATAAGTTAACAAAGCAATATTAAGAATAACATGATAAAACAATGACATTATAGCATAAACAAAACAATTTCGATATCACACAAGAAAGTATAGTCTTAAAATTATCAGTACAATTATCCGAACGCACACTGTTGTAAAGTGTCAAAGCGAAATTTGACATGATAAGTGTCAACTTGACATTTATCAACTGTCAGTAAAATTATGCAATTTTACCAAAACAAAGTAGGTTTTAATAATTAATCATTCATTACCAACAAAAAGTACCCTTCAACAACATAAAACAAAAGAATATAAACTAAGGATAATCTACAACTACAGAGGGAAACGGATTAGTACATGTGAGATCACAACAAGTAGACACAGTGAAAATGAAAACAAAAACTAGAGACAGGATAAACGAGGAGCAATTTACATACAATGGTGACTAATCTTTAAAAGGGTTTTCCTGAAGATACTTTAGGGTATTTCGATATGAGGGGCTGCAGCTCTTCTATGCCCAGCACCTTATGACGCTTCCCATCAGAAGTCTTGATGACAACTATACCTTCTTGTGTCCAGCATACCCTTAAACCAAAATGCAGCCTCGCCTTGCCAAACACTGCCTGCCGCGCCTTTGTTAAGAACTCCTTAACTGAAGTAAAAGTACCTTTCAGCTTTGTTTTGGCTCTCCAAACTGCAGTCTTATTGTCAAAGGAAGCAAACTTGACAAGTATAGGCCGTGTTTTATTTGGCTCATTACTACCCAGGCGATGACAAGCTTTGAATGAATTAGCTGCAATTTCCTGAAGGCCCAGTTTACTGTGGATGATATTAAGTAAAATGGTTGTACAATTTTCGCCATCTTGTTCAGGAATACCAGAGAAAATAAGGGTCTTCCTGCGTGACCTGCACTCCGCTGTATCAACAGCCCTAGAGCATTCAGATATCTGCTTGCGGAGAAGACTGAGCATAGAGTAGGTTAACTCTCGAAATGTACGGAACTCTTCGGCCACCTTAGCGACAGTGTCCTTGGCTGAACCACTCTGTAGCTGGGCCTGAAGCTCATCCATCTTCTTCAACACAAGTTCCTCGAGACTTAGTTGTGCCTTTGTGATTTCAGTTAATTGTGACATTATAAATTGAAGAAGAGAAAAAAAAAACAGATTTACTTGAATGCAAGATGAATCAGCTGGCAGGTGGTGTCTTGAATAAGTAATAGTGCTTCACATAGGGTTCCAATAAAGGTTTGTTGATCACAAAACCGTATGTATTAAACTCAATAATACTATAATATTTCCAATATTTTTAGCTGAGCTATTTAAATAATATAATTAGTTCCCAAGAGCATCTGTATACTTTTTTGCACCTACCCGAAAAAAACGTTTCTTTTCAGCAAGTCCCAAACGTGCTCTATTGGGTTCATATCCGGTGATCTCGCCGGCCACTCCATAACAGTGATATTCATATCATTAAGATAAGCTTGAGTTACCCGAGCGGTATGCGGCCGAGCATTATCCTGCATAAAAACAAAATCGTCACCGATATATGGGGCAAACGGTACGACATTTTCTTCTAAAACTTCTCTGTTATAGCGGTCTGCAGTCAGACTCCCTATGTCAATCACTACCAAGTCTGTGCGAGCTCCCAAACCATTATGGATCCACCACCGTATGCAACTGTAGTTTCAAAATTTGTCTGAATGTATCGTTCTCCTTTGCGTCTGTATATTCTTTGCCTGCCGTTAATTTGATTTAAGAGAATTCTGCACTCATCACTAAGCAATATCTTACTCCATTGGTCCGCGTTCCAAAGTCGATGTTCCTGAGCAAAAGTTAACCTGTTTCTACGATGATTTACCTCGAGCCTTGGAGCCTCCCGAGTCGAGTCTCCCTGAACCGTCGGATATTGCGATGGATCGTTGAAACTGGTCGACGAAGATCTCTGGATATCACTCTGTAGGTTTGACCATTTGGGGCTAAGTCAGGCATAATTCAGTCCTCAACTCCAAAAAGATACGCCATTAAAAAAAAAACTAACAAAAAACAGTATTTCAATGAAATTTTAAATCAAACTCAGAAGGAAGAAATACTCGAAGTTCGCTCCAGATAAGGTGTATTTGAACAAAATTAAAACAATTGCATAAAATGTGATGTTCAGTTGTTTTCTTAATTTGAAAATATTTCTTTTTAAATTAAATGACGTATAAACCAGCCAGCAACCTGATATGACACTGATATCAAACCTTTATTTTATGTTCCGCTAAATATGCCGGTGTGTGTAGTTAAAAAAAATGTTATTTGTGCAATGAATAAGTTGTATAAGAAATAACTAAATTTCGGAAATATACACAATATATTTTGGTGAAAACAAGGTGGACTAAATAGTAATATAATCAGCTTAGGCTTAAGACAATAAGTTGCAATTCACACAAGACATATGATCATAATTTAGTACAGAACATAGTGAGGACACAGAGAGGTCACATTTTCACTTGACCTTAATACCCAGTAATATAGCTATAGGTAGGTACTGTCGTGTCTATTAAATGAGAGTATACAACTACCAATAACATGGAAATTCAGAAAGAATTTGTGAGTGTCTTTTCTGTTACCACTTACCTACGCTATAAATTTTAAATTTTAGTTATTTTGCTATTATAGCATAGCAAACAACATAAATTCTTGATGTTATCTAGCTTGCAAACAATTTGCTTATGAAAAGTTTTAGTCGTAACTAATAAAAAAAAATTTTTAGCAGTCCGTAGATGGAAGAACATAATAAATGAAGGACGAACAGAAAAATTCGACATCTCATGGCTATAATGTAATCTTGGTGTGTCTCTAAGAAAATTAGCTTACGTGCGAGATACTTTTGTAAGTACAAAGTTTCTTATATGCCTCTATCGTTACTTGCAGAACATTTATTTGCTCGGCAAAGACAATTCCTTGTAGTGGCTTATGTTTGGTAAATAGACTGCATTTAATAAGTAGGTGTAACTTGATCCATGATAGTATTAGATCAATTCTTGGAAATAAATTCGAATGACACAAATACGATACTAATTTGATGAAACAATTCCTGTAATATGTCATAAACATTTTAATGAGTCCTGAGATCGGAAGAGCTTTCTCTTTTTCGAGTTTCGAAGAGTTCGAAAGAGAAATGGAATAAATCTAAAATGTTTAGCGATAAATAAAGTCATAATCACCATACAATAGAGTATATTATGGGTGCAGAATTACGGAAATTGAATGTTTCGCGCGGCGAATGTGATTTACAGTTAGTGCTGGATTCGGTTCGATTTATATTTATATTTCATGGTAAGATCAACATAGATACCGCAAATGGAAAATTGACCACACGTGAATACATTACATATTACATAATCGATTACAGTCGGCGACGGCCGTAGCTTCGCACCAAAAGCGATTCCAAATAAATATTGTACTTCAATTCATGGGAGTGTTAGATTTCAATTAAACCTTTTGTTTCACTCATATGCGAGAGTTGTCGTCATAGGAATTGTATATAATGTCTTTTTTAGGTAAGGTTAGATCGGGCAAGAGAGTTATATTTTATTTTCTTTTTGCATCAAGAGGTGCATAATTTATGTACGGCACTGCTAATCTGGAAATATTTAAAGATCCACTACTTTATTTATTGGATTAAAAATAAGTTTTTAACTAGTTATCTTCGTACATTACAAGGCTAGTAACTAATTACTGTCTAAATTCTAAAATGATGCAAACAACTGTGCCAAAATGCTAATTAACAAGGAAAAAGCGGCGACCGGCTAAATAAGCCCTCGCCAGAAACCAAGGAGGCAAGCGTCGTTAACTTTTATTATAATTATTAAGCTTTTAAGTGTGTCGTCCAAATTAGTTCCCCCTCAGTAGAAAATTTACCTATCGCTGGTGACAAACAATTTCATTTTCTTGTCCAAGTTAATTTTAATACAATTTTTTGGGTTCCGTCCTTATAGTTTCGCTCTATCCGTACAGTTATCGGTTATGCATAGATTTTATTTGTGCCATCAAAAAATAATTATTCTACTACTGTTATAAATGTGTAAGTTTGTGAGGATGGTTAAGTGTTTACACTTAACCATCCTCACAAACACTTTTTTTCACACTTTCACACAAGAACTACTGCAAGGACTTTGATGAATTTTGGTATGGTAGTAGTTTAAGACCTGGATTAACACAGAGGCTACTTTTTATCCCGAAAAAGTACAGTGTTCCCGTGGGAAACTGTATTTAGGCGCGGACAAAAGCAAGTAATTTTATATTTTCAAGGTAGCTCTAAATACTTGTTTGGTATAATTTTTTATGGCATGTATGTATTATGTACTTATGTACTTACGACAAAAAAATCAAATTTTGAATGTAAAAAACTGAATATGGAATACTAATTACCAAGTTGGCGAAAGAATGTAAGGAACGAAAAATTCCAAATTAGGCGATTATTGATTGTTTTGTTCACTGAATATTCCAAACTCGCAGACAGATATTATTTTGGCGAACAAATAACCATCTTGGTAACAATTTGAGAGTACACATTTAATTGAAGAGGCAAATATATTTTCCTTTATGTAGGTAATACAAAAAACATAATAAGCAGCAAAACGAGCGCACATAAAAAATACGTAAATGAGTGTACAAAATTCCCATTTTTAATTTTTCTCGATTTCGGGAAGTGGGAAGAAGAAGACGGGAAGCAAAAATATATACTGTATAATAAATTTATAATAAAAAACTATTACGTAAATATAATATATTTTTACTCTGTGCTATTATTATATTTATTGCAATATTATAATACTAGCACAGAGGTATATTTGCTAAAGAACTTTTTTGCCACGAACACTTTCCCGACAAAGATGCGGGAAAATGGGAACACAGACAGACAGAATCGACGGGGGACTTAAATTTATGATAAATTTTTGTGAAAAATCGAAAGTGCGCGTATTGCATTTCAAAAATTTTAATTTCTCAAAGTCCGCTTTAATACGTTAATGCGACCTTAGGCTGGGACTATATTATCCGGAATCCGGTAGGCCGGGGAAAATTCAGAGCATTGAAAATAGAACTCTGGGCTATTACAATAAAACTGAAAACCAAAGTGTCGAGCTGTCATATATGACAGCTCATTTGACTCGTCCGAATTATGTACAGTCAAACTTGAAAACTTTTCTCTAAAACTCAATAATAAATCTCTCATCGATAAGGCAGCGTTTCTCAAACATGATTTCGTTCGCCCGTATTTTGAGGGTTCCGTAATACATAAGGAACCCTTATAGTTTCGCTCTGTCCGTCCGTCTGTCAATATATTTTTTAATTCTACCCCATCGTGTGGGGTATCGTTCAATAGGTATTTTAAAGTAAAAGTGAGGTTTCTCTACCAATCTAAAAGTCATGTATCGTATACTTCTATACATTACTTTTTTACAAAGTCGACTATTTTCGAGTAATCTGTCTCCAAAGCGGTTTATAAGTTGCGTAATATATAATCCTATGACACTCAAAATATAATGCGGCGTTCTATTGGTAAAAGAATTTAAAAAAATCGGTTGAAGTAGATCCAGAATTAGCCCTTACAATCTCGGTAATTCACAAACACACAAAGAAACAAACTTTACCTCTTTATAATATTAGTAGAAAACAAAAGTACTACTTTTATTACTACTTTTATTTTGGCTGCAAATAAAAGTAGCCTGTATGTGAATCCAGAGACTAAACTACAACCATACCAAATTTCATCAAAATCCGTCCAATAGATTACGAGATTAGCGCGTACAAACGTACAGACAAACAGATTCAGACAAAAATTCTAAAAATTATTGTTTTGGGTTCTATACCGTTCATAAAGTAACAGTTTTTCTTAATTATCTTTCATTTACAGACAGCGACCAGTTACGAATTTATTATATGTATAGATTATGATTTTAAATAATTGTCTAACTAAACTAAACTATTCAAAAATATTGTAATATAATATATATTAAGTTTTGTCGGCAAATTTCAAATACTTCTATTATCCTGTTTCAGAACGACTACAATTATTTTAATACTTCTATATTAAAATAATACAATATTTAATACAATTTAATTCTAATAAAATTTGATAAGCCATAAATTTCTTCAAATAAACTAGAAATAATATTTAGAATCACTTCTTGTGAGCTGATGGCTGGATGATAACATGAATAAAATTAATGTGTGCACTTCATTTTATTCATGTTGTCATTACGGAAAAAATTTCAAAGTTTTACATTTCACACACTTGGTATTAATGATATTAAGATTTCAAAAAGCTCATACTCTCCACGGAAAACAATTAAACTTATATGTAAATGAAATAAATGAAATTAATTTCGTATCTTATATTAAAATTGCGTTAAATTCTGCTTCTTAATTTTATATTGTGTTAACCCACAGCAAATATAATATTGTAATTGTTTTAAATTCATTTTTATGGTTTACCGCCACTTTTGATGAATGTATCTATTACAAATAAAAATTATTTAAGTGTCTGTTTGTAATTTTAAATTAACAGCTTTTCACCTAACGCATATAAAAGTATATACAGAACATACAATAAAAAATCAAGTTCTAAAATTTTTGTCTGTATGTCTTTTTGTTCCGGCTAATCTCTGAAACTGTAGGAATTTTCACGGGACTTTCACTGACAGATAGTTGACGTTATAACGAGTAACTTAGGATACTTTTTATCCTCATCATCGTCATCAAAAAATGTTTATCGCCCAATGTGCCAACTTCGGGCACGGGTCAGCTAGTATTCGAATAAAACATTAATCAGTGTGTATTTGTTTTTAGTTATCAACCAAAGACTTATTAGGCTGTATCGTATACATGGAATTTATCTCAACCATCTCGATTTATATACTAATTAACTGGCAGAACCGCGGGGCCGCAGTCACAGCTGAACAGACACAACAATGCGAGCCTCTAATTACAAAAACAATGTATTTTTTGTTATGTATTTACTACGTGTAAAGTAAGTTGATAGTACATGCACTGTGTACTATACACGTGAGATATCACACTATCGTTAAATGGTGTAAAATATGTGTAAAATGATGAAATTAGTAAAGCTTTTATAAACATGAAGCTTTTGAATTGTGATATCTTTACGACGGTTTACGCTTGGGCTATGAGATAGCTATGGTAAGCAAAATGCTCATGTTATATTTTGTAGCTAAAATAACATGAGTTTGCTTTTATGCCCATCCAAAGAAGCCATTCCACTAAATCACGCAAATAATGGAATAAATACAATTGAAGATTAGTAAAGAGCGATATTGTAAAAAAAGTATATAGCCTTTGCTACCCGCGACGTCATTACGAAACTATTGACACCTCATTTATTAATATCAGACAAGTATTTTAGACGCTACGAGGGAACAAACATACATACACTGCAAAAATTATTACACTTCCTTTTGGTTTCGCCGTAGTCGGGTAAAAACGAAATTTAATAATTACACCTTAGAGTCACTTGATACCAAAGACAAATCAACGATTACGCTGGGCGGTCAAGCGCCGGCGAGACCAATCATTTATCTATGCTTGATACATATTATATCAAGCGTCGCTAAGGTGATTCTATGAGGGGTAAAACTGGTTATTACGAGTATATCTTGCAATTAAATCGCAGCTAATCGCCAGCGATTATATTGAGCGATATGACGCTGCACATGAGGCCACATACGTCCTCAGTTCGCGTGCTACAAGTCCTTGCCATTTGATTACGCGAAGTAACCTCATCAGTTATTTCCATTTGTTCCTGAAAGCAAAACCTTTGGTTAAGGGTGACAGAGCTAATAGATTATACCCTCGACGTTCCAGTTGACTCGGCGACATTGTTGCCACATATCTATTCATAATCAGTGTCTGATTGTCAACTAATTCTTATTTATTATTGCTAGCATAGCTAATAATTAAACTTTAAATACACTATCTCATTTTAAAAATATTAAGTCAAGATGAAATATTATATCATATATATAGTCACTAATTTTATGGTTTTTTAAAGATTTAATTTCGAAAACAAACTTAAGTAGGATTTAATTAATTGGTCTTGTGCATTATCTCTAAACTCCTATGTTGTATTGTAGTAAAGTTCTCCAAAAGGATTCAATTCGCTACTCAACTCGCTACAGTATCTCTGGGCGAGGTGGAGTTGTGCTCTATGACGCCCGTGCCCCCCCTATCACGCCACGTGGTCACGCGATGCCTGCATTACAACTTAGATTTCGTTTCTACTCACCAAATCGCTTTGTGTGAGATGTTATTAGTCTTTTTCTCCGCTTCATATACAAATCTTTATATGAATTCATTGATAGAAAAGTACACTATTCTAGTATCAATTGGGTAAAAATGAAGCATCGTAAGTGTTTCAAAGATCGTGTACGTTTTTGTTAAGTGGGAAAGTGTAACGTACAAACCTTGTGGTTGAATTCATGTTACTAGTATAACAGATAGATAATAAATTTCGCATATGCGAAACCTATGATGTCTGTCCAAGTGAAGTATATCCGCGTCAGGCCGACGCGCGACGCCCGCTGCAAGCCAGATACAATTTCACGGTGTGCTAACTTGCGAAATTCGTCGCGAAATTCTAATTTCATACAAAGCACGGATGACATCTCGGGATTTCCGGAATCGTTCTTAACAGCTATACGACCTCCTGCACCCGCTGTGCCGCATCGATTCTTTGTGCCAGGATGTTACTGTGTAAAACGTTTTCATTTCACAGGTTTCATTCGTGGACCACGAAACAGAATTTTCAAAATATTTTATAACAGCTTAATATAGTCACTATAAAGCAACTTACAATTCTGGTAGTACAAGCTGTATAATAGGTATGATAAATGAAAATATTAACGTCTAAAACTGGTCTAAGAGCTTTCAATTACACTTAATAAATATCTAACAAATTTATTAATTATAAGAATAACCTGTAAGGTAAACGACCTACTCGTTAATATTTTAAAGATAATAATTTAAATCATTATAAAGCCTCGGCTTCCTCACGAGAGAATTTAATCCCCGAATAAGTTATTACATACATAATTCTCCATTAAAATTACTGTTTAAACTTGGTCATTTTACGGACTCCTATTGCATAAATTTACGCAAAAGTTAAAAGTACGATTAAAGTAATCACGTTACCTTTACCTGAATATTAAAACATTAGGAATCCTCTCGTTAAATATGCTAAAGCCGGCAAAGAAAACTGGATAATCTGTTGGGTTTCCGGCGAATTAAGAAGCCGCTGCGTTTAGAAGTTCTTTTGTGAATATCAAAGGCACTTTGCCGTCTCACTAATTGATCCCTGGATTTTGATGACATAGTTAGCCAAATTCTGCTAGTGTTATGAAGAATTAATAAGACGCTAATTTGTTCATTAAAGATGAATTAATCCTTCAAATATCGATATAGTTAGTAAGTTAGTTTACCTAATAAAATAAAATTTTAAGAACGGATTTGAACTGGTAAAACTAAAAGTGTCTTTATAATATATAACGTCTGAAAAAAGCGTCTGTCGTCTAAGTAAATATTGAATACATATACAATGACTAACTACGGCACTAAAGCAGCAATTTACTAAGGTATTTCAATGCATGCTTTAAATGAGTTTCGTGTCGCTATTTACATGGGCTATTGTATTACTTGGAAAATATGATTAGAAAATAAACGCAGAAGAAAATAACATTAATATATATTAATACGTGAAGCAAAACTTCATAGTACTGTTTTACGAGAACTGTGCGAACGGAGGGGTTTTGAACCGAATTTGGCACCGTTAAAGATTATGCGGAGGAAAGTGTGCAGAAGGCTAATATTTTTTTAAATGATGTTAATTAATACAAAAAAGTAATAAAAATAAAGTTACACACATGACTACCTCATTCACACTACGTCGTGTTTGTATTGTAACAGTAGGTGTTGGTTTGTGGTCAATCATTCATTCATATTCCATAGATAACATTAACATATTTTTATTGCTTATCTAAGAGGCCCTAAAATACGAATATTGGTCAAATTTCGGCAACTAACCGACCCTTAGTACTTATTAAAATCATGGAAAAATTTTGATCTCAAGATAAAATCGAATTGAGAACGAAGTTAATTAAATTAAGTATGTCGAGTGAAAAATAAATATTATGAGGTACTTTAAAAATCTCTAACCTCGAGACGACACAATTATTTTCAACCGACTTCCAAAACACAGGAGGAGGGAGGTTATCAATTAGTGTGTGTGTGTTTTTTTGTGTGTATGGTACGCGATTAATCCGCCGCTTGTGAACAGATTTTCAAAATTATTTTCTATTGTAAAGAGTTGACTCCTGAATTGGTCCCGTTGTCACCAAATGGTAGACCTGGTGATGGGATCCATGAGGAATCGAGAGAAGTTCTTAAAATTTATATGGACACCGATAGTGATTTTGACTTATTTTTAAGTAACTCAAGCATATGCTACCAAAAAATGAAATGTATGTGAAATACCCTGGATCCAAAAGCACTAAACGGCATTTCTCAGTATTTGAAGATACACGTTTGGAAATTTCAGCATTGCTTATAAAACTGCAAAGCAAATGTCACTATTTAATAATCATCATCACCACCACCACCACCATAATCACACCATACACCATGATATTATGTTGATATCTAGGTATTTCTCATTATCATTTCGTTTTATTATTTAATTTAGTTTTATTCATTATCGATATCGATTTCTTTGAACATTCACAGGTATCAAAAAGTGAAATAATGTGCCAAGGATGCATAAGGACTGAATGGAACTCCTCATTTCTCAGTATTTAAAGATACACGTTTGGGAATTTCAACATTGTTTAAAGAACAACAAGCAAATGTCACTTTTAAATAACCATCATCACCACAACTGCTATCACACCATACATCATGATATTGATGGATATAGGTATTTTTCATAGTATTTTACACCAAACCCGATTTCTTCGAACATTCACAGCTACCAAAAACTGAAATGTTGTGCCAAGCCTGTAAACCCTAACAACGATGATGGTGGGATCCATGAGAAATCGAGGAAATTCTTATTAGAAAAGTTAATGATCGTTAAGTTTTCTTACACATTTTTAAATTCCCCGCACCTTTTTCTGTCAACATAACACCACAAAAAAGTTTTATTAAAATTGGTCTAGCAGTTCATGCAATGAATGACCAAGCGAAAAGGGGATTAATTTTTTTTAAATATAGAAGATGATCACAAACTATGAATTAATCTGAGACACGGCACCGGCCGCTTCAACATTAGGCATTTTGAGTAGATTTCATTTTAGAAATCGTGAGTGTGGGACCTCTTGCTCCAACTTACTTAGTGGAGGTGTTTTGTGCATAAGTGCTTAAAATCGACATTGAAAGCACATGATTCGATATAGTAGACGTTGCTCGCGACTTCGTGCGCGCAAAAGGAAATCTAGCGGAACCGTACTGTAACGTAGTTACATTTCCTTCCGTAAAATCAATTATTTCGGCGTTACTCGCGTAATCTATGATTTGTAAACTTAATTATTTTAGTCATTTAGAGGCTTTAGCGCCATCTATCAGCGCTCGTCCTTACTAAAACGGCGTTAGTCTTGCTTTAATATTTGGTTCATAGATCGATTTTACTTCAGTCTTAAATCTTAAAAAATAATAATTTAATATTGAATAATAATGAAAATACAGGAAAATACAGTAGATTTGCATCATTATATTACATAATATATTGATTATTAATATAATATCTTTTATTTTGATTTGTGGACTTTTTTCTCTTTACGCTTTAGTTTTTTAGTTGTCAAATGTTAAGAAAAAAAGACGAAGAAGGGTATTTAAGGCACTTCTTCGATTGACGTTTTCCTTTTAGAATAAAGTTTTCTATAGACTCAAGATGTAGTCGATATTTCTTAATCCCGTTTTTACGGTGAGTTTTTTTTTATATCTGTGTTGTGAAGTTTTATTTGGTAAATCACGCTTATAATAAAACACATTATTTTTTATGTAAATTATCACATTGTAAAATTAGTTGTCAAAATTTGATTGGCCAAACCACGTGCTCATTCTTTCCGTTTTGCATTGTTATAATATTAGGATGTTTGTATCCATTGTTAAGATCACGCCGGCTATAATGGGACTCATACTCCACATTTTTTTGTATGGATTTTCCAGGGACCTATACTCCGAGTTCAAGGCACCGTTTTACATGAACTTCTACGGCTAAACGGCTAGTTTCCACACATCCGGATTTCTGAGTGCCGCTAGTTATTCCGGACTGAACTGACTGGCTTCGGACCTAGTCTGCACCGCCCCTTGGACGATCTACGTCGCGGCGAACATGCCGGCCTGAACGTCAGAGACAGAGACGCTACAGGAGTTGGGCTCCTGTGAGAAGGAGACTCTTCTCGCGCGCCGGGCCCCTGAAAAGGGCCTTGGGCAGGGAACCAATGTCAGGGGCTAAAGCCCCTCTAATTGGGGTGGGAAGACGCGCCCAGTACGAGTACTGGGCGCATTTAGTCTGGTTTTAGGGGAAGACCCCAAGCGGCAGAACGCGGGGGAAACCCGAGGTGGGGCAAATTAGCGATGGGAATGTCGAATTGCCAACCAGGCACGACCAGGACCGGCGGTCGGCTCCAAACGGCGCGTGGGGGTCCCGACCCGGGGGGCGAGAAACGTGTTTGGGTCCACTCCCTCACGCGCCGCGTTTACCGGACCGTGGAATCAAGCGACCTGGGGAAAGGGTGGGAAAGTAAACTTCCGGGTCCCGACTTTTAGTGTCGGGGGGGTAGGTGCACCAAGGAGGCGACGGGGTGGCAAGAGGGCCGCCACTCCGACAGGCCCCAGGCGAGTATTAGACGATTTACACCGGCATCTGGTTTGCCGGCGTAAGGAAAGGTATGGGGGATACGATCCCGCGATGGGTGGTGGCGCAGTTGCGCCAAGGCGCATCAAGTGCGCTTGGGTGTGGCGCATCAGTGCGCCGGATCTCCTCCGGTGGCGGGGCGGGCTGCGTGGCTCCGCTGAGTCCTCTAGTGGGACGACATACCTGGGCAGGCGGTGGCGGTCGGGCGGGCGGGCATGCCACGGCGAGGCATCCGCTCGCGCGAACAGTTTAGCGGAGAGCTGGGCCACAAAGGCCTCCACGCTCTCCACCCTGAGGTCCCTCGCTATGGTGGAGTTGCGGACGTACCACGGTGCGTCCGCGGGCGATGAGAGGGCGATGCGCATCCTTAGGGGGATCTCCGGGGACGCGTAGGCCAGACGCAGCTGGGCTACCGCCGAGTTCGCCTTCGCCACCGCCGATGAACACTGGGCAGCCATGGATAAGCGGCGGTCAATGATGACCCCGAGGTATTTCGCCGTCTTACCCCATGGGATTGCGGCATCTCCCATCTTCAGAGGAGTTGGGCTCCTCACGCCACGTGCTGACTACATTCTCGAATCCAGCTAAGTGCCCGTGTGGTTAAAGCCCCTCCGATTCCCACAGACACCAAGAGGCTAAACCAGGGTTTTCGGCCTTCTGCCCACGGTAATTCCTAGTTTCATTTACTCTTACCCGTAACAGTACATTTAGCCGCGATAAAATGTAGCTTCAGCTGGATGGTAGAATGGTAATTAGTGTGTTGTTTACGAATTGGTCTTGGATTCGAAAGCCGGTCAGATAAATATTTTTGTGATTGTTTTTATTGCATGTCTCTTATATTTTTAAATATTTTATCGACCTACTAAAACTCCGAACAAAGCTTGGTCTCCCAGGTAGGTTAATAATATTATGATATCACTGAAAAGAAAAATAATATTTAAAAAAAGATAGAAACCGACTTCTAAAGTTAAAACAATAACAACATTCTTAAAACCACTAAAAAGTATGAAATAATTATTTTGTAGAAATAGTTCACCTTTTAAAATCTGCTAAAATGTTACTATTTTTCTACTCAATTTTTTTATTTATTCTTATCTTACCAGCCCAAAATTGTATAAGTCTTTTGATAAAAATCATTAATTTTAACACAACTACGTCCTTATCCATTCAAATAATATTTTAAAGAACTACCGTTCAAATTGGCTGGTACCGACTTCAAAAATAAGAAGATTGAGTAGAAAAATAGTAACTTTTAAGCAGAATTTAAAAGGTAAACTATTTCGACATTAAGAATTATTTCATACTTATTGTATGAAATGTCGAAATAGACATTAAGAATTATTTCATACTTTTTAGTGATTTAAAGAATGTTATTGCTTTTACTTTGGAAGTCAGTTTCTATATATTTTTAATTATAAATTAATCTAGTCTTTGGTAGATACTCCTCATGGCATGGCGTGGCTTAACTAAAATCAAAATTGGTGCATTTTCACTGTGTATTTCTTTTTTCGTTTTTCTGTGTATTAAGTATAAGTAATAATTTACTTTATTTATTAGTAACTTTCACTTTTGTTCACATCAATGCACTTTCGCCTATTTCCTTATAATTATTAATGTATATTATGTTATATAAATTACCTAACCTAACCTAATCTACCTCAGATTGGCAAAGACCACCAAGCCTCATGGGGGCCCATCTTCATACAGAAAAAGCGAAGTGTGGCTAAAAGCTATAGGGACTTATTTTTTATTAAAGTTTATAAATCTCGAAATTTAACCGGACCGGCGATGTCCGGCGTCTAAGTATTTAAAAACTTTAGCTACTGTATGGATTTATTTATTAACCTTAGGGTTCAACTTCGCTCAAACAAGAATACTTTTTTATAAGAAATTAATTTTCAAATGAGAATTCTTACCTTAACAAGTTTTACATGAGCAAGTTTATTGGCAATAAAATATAAATGCCCATCAAGTGAATGCCCATGGAGGGTGCTGGGTGACTCAATTCGCAATGTCGACTGTTATGAAAATCTATAAATTTGTTGTAAATAAAATAATATTAATGCAGTGAATAATTATTAACCCAGCTTGAGTAGAATTCAGCGATTCTAAATTGCTCAATCCTACTGTTTTACTTCATTTTATTAAAAAAATATTCTTTTGGCGGGTTGTAAGAATCCTGACACCGCAACCCTTGAAAATTTCATCTTATTCAACTTACCATGTCAACGAGGAATAGGGCTCGCGTATCAATCATACTTTCTCAAAATAACTCATTGTAAATTGTATTGCATTCAGTGGAATTAGCATAAATGATTGCACAAATAGAGCTAAAATAATCATATGGGGGTATAATGACGTGCAGTGGGGTGCCACGCCTCCCGCCGGCCGGGCACCGCGCGCGCTCTTCCGAGAACACCGTAATAGTTCTGCGACTTGGTTCGCTATAACGGCGACGACGCGGAGCAGCTTTTTTTCACAAACATTTAAATTAAGATTTGCAGGATATAAATGAACCTATGAAAACTTTTTACAATTTTGAAATATTACTTTCGCAGGGCCATTTCATTGAGTTAGTAGCAAGAAGAGAAGAGAGTATTAAAAAAGACTGATGATGAGACAAAGGATGACATCGTTACTAACGCAGTCGTGACTTGTCTTTGTCCCAGATATGTAGGTAAGTAATATAATAATACCTATACCACTACCAAAATCGGATTTCCTGACCATATTGCGGTTTTGCACCCTTCGAAGTAATTGGATATGCCTTGAACCGTGGGTCACGTGAGAAAGTTTTGCTTCAGTATGATTTCTCCAAATTATCATAAAAAAGCTCCCAGAAAAATGTTAACAGTTAGTACTAGTGGTATAGATAGCGGTTGTAGTGTAATATAATTTTTTTACTCATAAGTTCTCTTTTGATTTTAATAATTATTGTTGAGAGTTTGACTTATGTTTAAGTATGTGCGATGCGTCTGAAGCCTGGCATGATACAATGGTATTCTAACCTACCTTAGACAAAATATCTCAGCAGACAAATCCTTGTAAGACTCATATAACTCGTATAACTCAACAAACAGTGAATTGCTTGAGGCGGCTACTTTTAAAACTGATTTAAATTAGAATATTATGTCAATATGAATTTGTTGCATAAATAGTTTTATAATATTGTTATTATCCTCCTATAAATTAATACACCGGATTTCAGCTAACGCGCGGACGTTACCGTATTACGGATTAATTTAGAATTACCATATCAATAGGCTGCAATTATAAAATATTTATTGGTACCAATAATATTCCAGACGGATTGGTAATAATATTACGAACTGTTTTACGCTTTGAATATTATATGGACCGTATAGGAAATTCATTTGCAAACAGTTCACGTCTATATTGTCTAAATTATTAGGTGATTGTCTTGTCTATCTTCAGCCAAAGAAAATCACAGGAAAGTAACTTCTATCTGGACGAGAAATTAGTCTAATAAACTTTTCTGGTACTCGTATATTGGCAATTTTTGGTAATTGGCTAATCTATGACAAGTAACATTATATTACCAATTAAGTTAAGTATTAAGAGTAACATTGCTAAATAAATACATAATGTACGTTGTAAGGAAGAAGCGCCCTTCGAAGAAATATTTTGCCATATTGGCTAATTTGAAAATAACATCGACACCTATCAATTATGTTATATCAATATTCAAGCTAGGAAAATATATATTTATGAGCCAACGTATCAATCTTCGGGAATCACCCAGCATGTGGCATTGTTGATGAGACGATATTGATCTCGCAGTACGGAGAAGAGATTTGTTGGGATACTTGCGGAGATGGATCGCGCTCACCGAAACTGTTACCGTTGGCTTACTGTTTAAAATTCAATGTTATAGTCACAAAAATTTAGGGATCCTACCCTTTGTATTTTATCGTGTAGGGTCAGAAATATTTATTATTCTTACCTGCCATTTATTGATTTTGTATTTGATGTTGTAATCCCCACGCTCTCGCTTCATCTCATTGAGTGCTCTGCAGATGTAATTTGAAGTTTCTTAGAGATAGCACTTCGGCAAAACACATAAATATTATGAATGGGTTTGTGTAAATAATTAGCATCTGGGTGACCGAGCTTTTTTCGGTGTTTTAGAAGAACGATAAAATAATTTAAAAAAAAATTAAAGAAAAATAAATAATAATTACAAAAATATTTATCGTACCGGGATTCAAACCCATCACATTTCGAATTTCCAAACAATGCAAAAATTATACGCAGGTACGCATACCAAGCTGCCAATCAGACTGACGTAAGAGGGTCGAAGTTATTGATATATTGTTATACGACGAAATAAAAAAAAACATATGTTACTTAAAAATGCACAGTTTCAGGGATAACACCTAGCTAGATCGATTTTTCTCCCCTAAAACTCCCTTCATACTAAAATTTCATGGTAATACTTGTAGCCGTTATCGAGATACTGATTATAATCCTTACTAATATTATAAATGTGAAAGCGTGGATATTTGTTACGCTTTCACGCAAAAACTACTGAACAGATTTCGATGAAATTCGGTATGGTAGTAGTTTAGACTCTGGATTAAAACATAGGCTACTTTTTATCCCGAAAAAGTAGTGTTCCCGAGGGATACTATACTTACGCGGGCGGAGCCGCGAGCAACAGCTAGTATTATATATATTCTCAGACCGTCTCGTTTAAAGTATAATATAAATAAAATAACTCCCCCACACCGATATTGATGACATTGACCGGTTTCAATGAAACCAGGCCAGTTACGCAGGAGTAATTTTATAGTGCCCAGGTGTGCGCAGTACACAAGAGCACTCTCTCTTCCTTTACTCTCGTAACTCGGACGGATAACCGACATGACTGGCGAGAGATCAGGTGCAGGTCCGGCTTTTTACATGCACATCCGACGCATGGATCATCTTTCTTGTCAGATAATCAGGTGATCAGCCTGCATTGTCCTAACCGAACTTGGTAACAACATTTTTTGTTGTTCCAATGTGGAAATCGAACCCACGACCTGCGAGTCGAGAGCCAAGCTCTAAACCACTGGATCACGGAGGCTGTTTACATAAAGTATAATGATACTATGTCTTTCATAATGAAATATGCACTTTTAAAAAGATTATAAAACTTATTGGTAATACATAATAAAATAAAATTTTACCTTGCTTTGTTCATTACATACCAGTTTTTTCCCTAATTTGTATCCCAATTTTCAATATTCGATGCGATTATAACCAATCGCTAGATCAAATTAAACCCATGTTTTGTTGATTTAAAGTTTAATTGTGGTCTACACACGAAGATGAAATTATTATGTATGGAAAATCACAAACATTTATATCTTTACCGGAATTTTAAATATTTTAAAATTCCGCTGAATTGAGTTCACTCTTGAAAAAAACTTTGAAATGGTGGCACCAACTTTTAACCTCTGTAGAGCAAAAATAAAAAGTGGTCATCATGGAAGCGACATTACCGCATTGCAATGTGCCGTTCCGTATACGTGAGTTAAGGGATGCGCAGACAGACGAGCCATGTTGTGTATATAGAGCAAGCGGAAAAATATTTACACCTATGTATAAAATTTACTAGATAAGTGGTGTAGTATGTGTGAAATTATTTTAAGGCTCAGTCGAAATCAACCGTTCTTTCTAAATCATTATATATTTTATTTATCCGTGGGTATGAACTACTCAATACTCTACTTGCATAAACCTATATAATAAAGACGAGGCATGTCGAGGCAAACAGTGTCTACACATAAACTGCCCTACTCTTGGGTTTGTTTGGGGCAGTCGAGGTTTGACATTTGTCATCTTGACATTTGCTTTCGCAGTATATCAGTCCGCATAATTATTTGACAAAACCTTCTGAAAACAAGATGGCGTAACTTTCCGTGTATGAAGATTTTTCTGTCAAATGTATGTCAAGCTCATCCTATTTTGAAATCATTGTCCACATAGCTAAAAAATAGCCACGTAACCGAAACCATTACATTTTTGTAACTAAGCAAGGTTATTTACTTTCAGAAATTTCGGATATCATTATGTTTTCCAGACAGGCAGATTGGCGTGAATAGATTTGCCGTAAATGCAAAAGTGATCGTTATTCGATAACTCATATTATTAGGCACCTATATATCTTTAAATAATAATATTGTAATATTATTTAATTCGTAATGTTTGCGCGTTCTATACAAGTGCAGATTTTATTACTCGTAGTTAATGCTTGCGCCGGTGTTATTACATCTAATTCTATTTTGACTAATTGTTACATGTTTGCCGATGCCCTTATTTCCAGTTCACATTTTCACTCAAATGTTCTATTAAGCTGGTGTAAGTAGTCGTGAGTACACTTCGCCGATTAGTTTCATATAAGCGCTCCAACTATTAACGGTTTAAGCGGATAAGCCCCAAAACTAATAGCTCAGACACGAGATACTGTTGATTATTCAAATCTCATCGATACTAAATTTACTCCATTATTCAAACTAGCTCTAATGAAATATTGCTTCACTTTGCCTTTCAATATAATCCTTCCTCGGCCGGTCGTGTTTAATATAATTAGCTAACATTCATGTTTAAGTTCAAATAAAAATTCAAGTAGAATTTTTTTGATATATTAAAGTTCAAAATTTTTCTCGTACATCAAATGATCGCATTTAGTTTTAAAACTACACGTCACTCGTTAGAAGAAAATAAGTCGATAAAGAAAGATTTAAATTGTGAAATGAGGTCATCAACTTGTGGCGGGATATGGAAATTAGATTCGCCGTAGATTGCTACGGCTCTTTATAATTGAACTTTGTTGCGAGTTCGGAAGCAGGTTTATTCCTTTCAAATAAAGGGTTTTAAGTTTAAACAAACCATCAATTTCACCACTTGCTGATTTAATAATTAATATTTATGAAATAGCAGGTTTTTATGTAGCTGCATCAAAATTTTATTTACAATGTATTTATCGTGCTATTGAAAAAGCCTTATGTAATAGTTATAATTTCTACCGGATAGTCTTAAAATAAAAATAGATATTAATGGAGATATAATCAGTATTCGATTCCCTTTTTAAAAATATGTATATTAAATTTGTGACCTTAAATTTTGATCTAATTATCATTATAATACATAAGTTAAATTATATTCCAAACGCGCAGCCAATGCAGCGCGCCGGGCGCGTGACCTTCAAAGACGACGCGTTGTACGGCAGTGTGAGGGTTGTCCATGCGTATTGCGAGTTGTCAGGAAATGTTAATCATGTTATTTTTCTGTAAGTTATGAACTATTTAAATTATGCATACTGTCATTACTTATGTAATATTGTAGCCCACTGTTGGGTTAAATATTTCATTTATTCAAAAATATACTTTAATGTTTGTAGTTTACCACTCGTAAAATAATCGTTTTGCATGTCATATTGCAAATTATTGGAGCCGACAAGAAGCGCGGTCGCGGTAGGTATTAGGTTGGCGATGCTTGATTGATTTCCGGATCTTTTAAATTGTATTATAATTTATATTTTCTTAGGTTTCTCACGTTAGTCAAAATATATCTTCACCACCTTTACAAAAATGTAATAAAATAGTAAAAGCCAGTTACTTGAAAAACTCGAAAGTAAGAAAAACTTACATTAGCAAGCGCCTTAATTATTGAGCACCATTAAATTCGTTCCATATTCCCCATCGCATAAATGTCACAATCTACCTGCTACCGTAAGTAACGGACCTATTTAGTCAAAATGCAGTAGACTTAGGTCGCGTTCACTTGGTTAAAGTTGAACGTGCATATAACTACGAGCGCCTCACGCCAAAAAAAAGCCCGTCATCCCGCGTTGACACATCAAAGAATTCAGTTGTGAGTGTGTTTGTTAATTTTCAAATAATTTTTCAAGAGTTTTACGAAGTTTTGTGCTTTTAATTAACTGACTACGACGAAGGGTAATAGGACTTTGGCAGTCTATATATGTATGTATGTTCGACCATAGAGCCTAAACTACTGCAGGGCGATCGCGCTTAGTTATTTCAGTTGAATCGTAAACGAACCGTGAAGGTTACTCGATTCTTTTAATGATTCAGTATCGCGCTAACGTTTTGACAGATAGTTGGAACGCAGCCGCACCGCAGCCCAAGCGCAAACGCTGCCAAAACAAAAAGTTGATCCGATGCTACTCTCTCTCGCACGTTTCTGAAACGTTTCTTGTTTTGGTGTGTTAAATTGTTGAGGATATGAGGTAAAAATGTCTTGTAAAATAAAATAAAAGTAACATTGAGTTACGATTGGAAGGATAGTGCGATACTGAAATTTGTTCAGCCGCTCCGGAATCGAACCGAAACTGAATCATAACCAAAGCAGAATTGAACCTGAATTTAAACGATAAACAATAGCGTGATTGGCCTGCAGATCCGATTTTGTATCAATGAGGTATCAATAGCCCGGGTAACATATAATCTACGTTTTTATAAATTAAAAAAAATATAGATAAATTTTGTCTCTCTTGTTTTCAAAACACTTAAAAATCGCTGGTCATGAATTTCACACAAATTGTAGGACGCGGATAACGCCGTTCAAGGTTCACAGAGTGGACACGACCCTATGTTTGAAACATTAGGTAGCTGTCTCGAAGGCGTTAAATTGAAACTTGGACATACAATTTGGAATTCAATACTCCGCTCTATGCTGGATTAGGAAAACTACTTAAGTTATCTAATTCGGTAACGTTTTAAGCTTAGATTTTTTTATCTGCATTCAAAAAGCAGTTTAAATTCGTATCTACTTTGGTATATATTTATTTTTGTGCAAAATCAGGTATTTAGGTAAGTAGCAAGGACGCAGTAAACGTTATTAATAATAATTAATGTGCTTATAACAGTTTTGTAATATAACACGAAAAAAATTTTGGCAGCGCTGTTAAAGTGCAAGGCATACGTAATCAAAAACTTTTTAAATGGGTATAAGGGTTAGTTCACACCGCGACGACACGCGAAGCTATGCGGCGCTACATTTTTAAGATAGCTATTCAAATTTGAACTTTCTTCACTACACTAATAGATACAAGTTTCATATGATATCAGTCATACACTGCACATGCCATGTGCAGCGCGGTGCAACCTGACATTCGAACGCTTCCAATGAAATGTGTATCTTCTTGTGTGATTAATAAAGCTCAATTTTAAATAGCTATCTTAAAAATACAGCGCCATGTCACGTATCATTCGTTTCGTTGTGAATTGACCCTAATAGTTGCGACAAAGAAGGTGCTGACATTAGTAATATTACGTTATAAGTTGATAATTATCGCTAATGAAACAGGTCAGACGTGGGCAATAAAAACAACATAATCCGGAATGTTCAGCGGTTTGTTAATTAGACAACTTCCATCCGGGAACGGCCCCTCGAACAGTCTAGTGCACTACAAAACGACTACAAACCAGCAACCATATTACAGGGTTGTCAGACGTTCAATATTATTGTGATACGCCAGCAATGCGGCCGTGTGGGATTCGAGCACCCTCGTACTTCTTAGTTTAGCTTTATTAGCGAGCACAGGGCGACTGGAGGCAAGTGGCTGCAGTTTCAGTTGCTTGTAAATGCACAGCCTGCGTGGTGATTGCTACTCGTGATATAACCTACTTTCGAAAAAGAGTTTTTACAAGTTAAATATATATACAAAAAGTATTTACAATGTAAATAATATTATACATATATTTCTTTTAAAATGACAATTTTCCATCTTTTTGCTAAAAGGGTTTCGTGCGAGATTCTTACGCCGATTATTCTCGGCGGGCTAGGGTTGAACCGGTGGTAACTTTTTCTGTTGACTCTCCGAAAAAAATATTTCATTTCAGTATGCGCTGCCTGCTATTTTCTCAAAAATGACGGGCATGCGAGTAGACTTTAAAATTATTAGAAAACAATTTAATACATAAATTATATTGTGTACCATTAATAAATAATTAGTGCAAGAAGGGAGCCGTAGGAAATGTTCTAATTCAACGAGCATTAATATTCTGCGATAATATCCCCGCGCAGTGCAAACGCAATCAAACTCGGCAAACTCAAACACTGAGGCTGTCCTCGTAAACGAGTAATCGAGTGTTCAATTGAGCAAGATCTCGATTATCCAGAAATTGAAATCGAACGCGGCAAGCGAATTGAAAACGAATACTCGTTGGTACTTTTTTGGTTCCAAAGAAACTCCAAGAAGCAAGAATATTTGTACAAAATCGTTAGAAGATAATGTACCTACGACGAGAACGAATTGATTACATTATAGTTGAAATGCAAAAATTAGACAATATTTAAAATATGTTTATTGTTTTGGGTTAAGGCATCTTTACTCGACGACCTCAGTGGTTAGAGCGTTGGCACTCAAGCCGAAGGTCGCGGTTTCGAATCCCACCAGGGAACAAAAAGTTTTCTGTGTTCCTGGGTCTTGGATGTATATTACATAGTAAATATCTCAAACAGAAGTATAGTATAAAAAGTATTAAAAATATTTCCGTTGTCAGGTGCCCGTAACACAGGATCTTCTAGAACTTACAACGGAACCAGATTGACGTGGTGTGAAAGCGTCCATGATATTATTATAATTTTATTATTATTACACTTTGACTACACAGAGCTCTTCTGAATGCAACTTAACACAAATATAAAAACAGAAAACTTGTAGGTTGGTAGCTCTACGCTCACTTAAGCCCCATTTCATATTTAAATTGTATAAAACCAGTTGTATTTAATAATTATCAAAGCTATTATTTACGCCAAGGTACAGTCGCTGACAAGCCCAGTGTACCACTTTTGAACCTTATCCTCATAGCAACAACATCAAAAGGTGGTCTTTAAAGTCGCATCGTATTCGTAACTCGATTGGAAGAAAATTGAAATTAGCCTCAAGTTACAACAAAATTGCGCGGGCGTAATCGAAGCTAATATTTAATTATGATATATTTTAGTTCAAAGAGATTCTATAACATCAAATTATGATGTAAGTAAAATATTATTTTGTTTTTTATAACCAGGTGAAAGAGCGACGAACCTTACTTCATTACGCTTCCCTACTATGGTTTCTCTTAGACATGCCTTTGAATTTTAAAATGAGTGTCGCCCTGATTTAAACTTCCTACCTAATTATGTTTACACCATACTGATATTGCCCGCGACTTCGTGCGCGCAAAAGGTAATCCCGCGGGAACCGTAATATTTCCGCGATAATATGTAGCCTATGACCTTCCCCGTTGTCTAATTCTATATCTGTGCCAAATTGCAACAAAATTGGTTCAGTAATTTCGAAGCATATTCAATGCAAACAAACAATCATACATACAAACAAATCTTTTCTCTCTATATTAGTATAGATAGATACGGACAATTCTATTAGTTCAAACCTAGAAACCTAAAAAAGGTTCAAACCTAAAAAAACATTTATTTTACGAAAAATAAAAAATTGGAAAACTAAAAATTTCATGAAAAATGTTTCAATAGTCAGAACATAGACTACTACCACACACATATAGGTAAGTGGATATAAAAATACTCATTACATTACTAGTTTTACATTCATGTAGGACAGAACATTCTTTAATTTGCACGAAGAGCATGATGGAAACAGTAGCACTTCTAAGTGGCACAAGATATACAATTCTAATTATGTTTTCCAAGGATTTCCATTTCAGCTTAAAAACTTACATATTAAATTATATTCTCTAAAAAATCTTTGCATAATCTTTGTACAACAGCACTTGGCAAAATACTATTAACAACCACTCTTTATATCATTTAGAAGTACGATCATGATTAATAGCGAAAACAATAATAGGTGAAATAGTTACCGTTTGATGGTTATATACTACAGTAGCGAGAATCGTCAGAAACCCTTACGTATTGATTGGGGAGCGGATGGTTTACAAAGCTATCCAGATTTCACACTATTCTTGTGACAACTAAATCTATTGTTGTGTCTGAAGCATATCAGCTGTGTTTGCACTTCCAATATTGTTTGCTTTCATTATTTATTCAATGAATAATGAAACATTTCATGATTGAGAATTTAATGGTTTACAAGCACTTTCTGTATAGTATCGAGATTTTTATTTTACAGAATATAGCTGTAGTTCTTTTACCATGAATGCAACTAATATAGAATATTTTGATGATAAATAATACTGTATATAAAAATTTAAACTTTAGCAAGCAAAAATACCATTATTTATGTGCTTTCCCTGCATTTATACCGAAAAAGCGAGAAAATGGAACAGATTGACTGACCATGATATATTTTAACTTCAGCTTTAAAAAACCTTATTTTACGCCGCTTTAGGCAATATAGAGAAGTATAACTCATTAAAAGCGAGGCTTAATAGAATTGAAATTAAGGATATTTAAAGAAATCTGTCGAAATAAAGACATTCCCAACAAATGTTTCAAAATGGTGAATTTATTTGCATAATTCAGGAACCGAAATCCTTTTGTCCGAAGCCCGGCGTAGAAATAATAAATTCGCTCTATGTTTTACACTCGAAATATTCTGTCTTAACAAAATTATTAAGCCACCTAAATGGCACCTTTAAAATGACTTTCCTAAATAATGCTTAAATGTTTGTGTCAAAGGAAATTATATTTCCATATATACGTGACATTCATTGTCGACCTTTTATAGTTTCAGATATTCGCTATTTACGCAATACCAACTTTGATTTATAAATTCTTTGGCAATCGGAGGTAGGCACGAATTCAATTTCAAAGGTTTAATTTTAAATTCAGATTTTTCAGTTTTAATTTTAATTTCTTCACATAAAATGTTGCTACCTATTTGAAAATGTCAAGTACTTAGTAAAAAAGGTGATACTGGGAGCACGGATTAGAGATAGACGACCAGATAAACAGCTACATAGTAAGCTTTCAATTTGATTGCACTACTAGAAGCACGATTGTGTGGAAAAATTGTGGGCCGTTGAAAGGGTAGTCAAAATTTTCAAATTTGGATGCATTTGGATCGTTCTATGAAACTGTCTTTCTGTACGTAAGTATATATTATAATTTCTACTCTGTGCTGGGAGCAAGTTCTTGACGATGTAAACTGTCTTCCAGCGTGTTGTTGGGGTGGTGTAGATCACAGCACTAATGCTGCTCTCGCAAAGTTGGAAAAAAACAAATAAACCATTTTAACACAAATATCAAAAAAATCAATGGGCCGCCTCCTGTGAGTTATATAATAATGTAATAATTGTAAATGGGTACTATTACTTACCTCGGGTAAAACTGTACAACATAATATTTTCCCTGAGCATTATGTATTCCAGCAGTGTAGGACATCGGTGATTCGCCCGCGAACACAATATGTGTAAATTTAGAAAACGTTTTCGGCACATTATTACTTTAGGGATTTTCAAGGAAATTGCCTTATTACCCGTTTTCAGTTCGATTCTAAGCTAGGATTTAGTGGGATTTGCCGGTTTGCGAAATATTTATTTATTAAATGGCGATTGGTGCGCACACATTTTTAAATTAATATATTTCTATTTTAATTTTTCTGTTTGTTAAGTACTTAATAATATTATTATAAAGAAATTTACGTTAGTATGAATTGTAACGATTATATTTCGCGACTTCATTCTTAGCGATTTATGCTTACTTATTGTATAGTGGCGCCCCCATGCGTCACCCTTGCACGTATTTTAGAGATGATAAAAAAAAATGTTGCCTGTCACGACTTGTTAGGTGCTTAGACGCGGGCTTTTCATTACGTGTTTCCGTGCCGAACCCACAGAGTACTTTTTTATATTATGAAAGCCGAACCTTTCGCACGTTCGCAACTTATCTACGGTGTGTGCTCTCAACATGGGAAATAAACGCAGAAGTCCGGATAAGGAAGAACCTATTCGAAGGAAGATAAGCAGATTGGAAAGAAAATTGAAGAAACGAAGCAGAAGGATTTCATCTTCGTCGAGTAGTACAGAAATTAAGTTTAAATTCGATGCGAATAGCTAACATTATAGTTACTAATTATTATTATAATTATAATAACCAGGGATAATTGTATATCCATCGATATACATTATCGATTTGTAAAAAGTCATAAAGTAATGGAAAATATTGCACAATGGCGACATACCGCTATAATTTTTTTTTTACATCTTCCTACATATAATGTAAATTACGAATGCGCAACTGCCAATATCAGGGCTTTTGCTGTTCGAAAACAAAATTGAATACGCAACTACCAATACCAGGGTTTTTTGCTGTTTAGAAATGTACCTATAATTGTAATGTTGGTTATTGACAGATCATCAAGATTCTGCTCTAGAGAATGACCGGGTGCAGGCGATGTCGCCGCAGTTTCCAGAAGCGTACGCGCCAGAGCTCCCCGTCAGCCGGTAACGGCTCCGTCGGAACCATCGCCGTCTGCGGAGCCTGGCGTCATTCAGATGCAGGAACCAGCGAATACTGGAACACCAGGTGAGCTACTTCAGGCTAATCTGGATGAGGAAGTATTGCAGCTTCTAGGCGAGTCTCCAGAGCCGGAAATAATACTCGGCAAGACAGTGCACAAAGATATTGTGGGTAGGTGGTGCGAGGTTATTAAAAGAGGTTTAAAGAAGGACACAAAAGAAAAACTATTTATCGAGTATCCTGTGTCTCAGAATTGTAATTTATTAGTACAACCACTGCTTAACCCAGAAGTAAAAGCTGCATTATCGGATAGTCTCATTAAACGTGATGCCGCAATTGCTGGGCGACAAAGACATATAAGCGTAAGTGTAGCTGCACTTACTGCAGTTATAGATAAGATAATTGCTCCTTTTTCCTACAAAAATCGCGAAAACTACAATACCCCGCATCAATGGAGGCCGGGTGCGGGGCCAACACATCAGGGCTAGTGACAGACGATGAGACACCCACAAGGGCGCGCGCCGCCCCGAGCGCCGCCACGAGCGACCATCGTGGCAGCCCGCAGGCCCGCGCTCCCGCCGCCACCAGTAGCGACGGCCCGAGCGCAGACGCGCAGGCAGGCCCATCGTTAATAAGGTACCGTATGCAGGCCGATTACTTAATTTTTATCACGAGTGGAAGGATATTAGTTGTGATAAAATTATATTATATTACATAAGCGGTTATAAAATGCCATTTAAATCAAAACCTTTACAAGATCCGCCTCCGTCTTATAGTATTTGAAAAGATGAAAAAACTGAATTTGATAATTGTATTAATATATTAATTACGATTAAAGCAATTGAAAAATGTACTCCCCTTGCAGATAAATTTTTGTCTTCTATATTTTTGATACCGAAACCAAATGGCGACAAAAGGTTAATATTGAATTTAAAATAATTGAATAAGTTCGTTGCTACCAGACATTTTAAAATGGAGGAATATCGCATTGTCTCAAAATTATTAACACAAGACTTAAGAAGAAGATTATTACATGGCAACGTTGGATTTAAAGGATGCATATTTCTTAATACCAATTCATGAATCCTGTAGAAAATATCTTCGTTTTCAATACGAAGACGTTTTGTTTGAATTTACATGTTTACCTTTCGGGCTATGTACAGCTGCGTATATTTGTACAAATCCCTCCCTTGTGAAGATTTCCGATTGTTGGGGACTAAATCTAGTCCAGTTTAACCCTTCTAAGACTCAAGTTTGCGCGTTCACCGCTAAAAAAGCCCCCTTTGTCGCATCGCCACTCTTCGGAAACACTCACCTTTGTGCCAAGCCAAACATTGGCATTCTGGGCGTCGACATTTCGAGTGTTGTCCAGTTTGGCGGTCATTTGGAGAGCAAGGCTAAAATGGCCTCCAAAAAACTCGGAGTGCTCAACAGGGCCAAACAGTAATTCAAGCCGGCTCACCGCCTTAAACTGTATAAGGCGCAGGTGCGGCCTCACATGGAGTATTGTTGCCACCTTTGGGCCGGGGCTCCGGGTTATCAGCTATCTCCATTTGACCGAATCCAACGTAGGGCATCTCGGATTGTCGACGATCCTGAACTTGCCGATCGGCTAGATCCTTTGGCACTGCGTAGGGATCTATCTTCCCTATGCATACTTTACAGAATTTACAATGGGGAGTGTTCTGAGGAGTTGTTCAATTTAATAGAAGCCGCTGATTTCCGCAACCGATCGTCTCGCCGGAACTATCATCCGCACCATCTGGATGGTTGGCGTTCCACTACAATGCGTCTTAAAAACAGTTTTCTGCCACGCACAGTAAATCTCTGGAATTAGTTGCCATCAGCGGTCTTCCCCAACAACTGCGACATTGGGTTATTCAAGAAAAGAGCATATTCTTACCTGAAGGGTAGGCAACGCACTGGCGTCGCTGGTGATCGTGGGCGGCGGTGAATCACTCACCATCAGGTGACCCGTCTTGCTCGTTTGCCTCTTAGCTGTTATTAAAAAAAAAAAAGATTTTAAAACCAATTATGGAATACGTTACAAAAATGAAATTAGTTGTGCTATATATTTAGATGATTATATATGTCTAGGTAAATCGTTAAACGAATGCCAAAAATTGATCAATTTTTCTCGTAAATTATTTAGATAATAGGGTTTTTAATTAACGAACGTAAGAGCATTTTAGTTCCCGATCTTAAATGTAGATATTTAGGCTTTGTTTTTAACTCAATTTCTATGACTTTGGAACTGCCGTCAGACAAAAAAGAGAAAATTAAGGAGTATATAAAATCATTTATAAATAAGAAGAAATGTAATTTAAAGAATTTTGCACAAATGAATGGATTGTTAGCATCTGCATATCCAGCGTTAGAGTATTCCTGGTTATACACTAAAAGCTTAGAAACGATCATTTTTTATACCTTCCTAGAATTCTAGTTATAATCAAACGCTTGTTTTGTCAAAAGACGTTAATCACGACCTAAGTTGGTGGTTAAAGACAGTAGACACAGGTTTTAGTACAATTAAATCACTAAGATTTTCATTACAAATTTTTTCGGACGCTTCGCAAACTGGCTGGGGAGCTTATTGTAATGGACAAATATCTCATGGACATTGGACTGGTGACGAGATGGACTTACATATTAACAAATTGGAGTTAAAAGCAGCCCGTTTTGGTTCAAAGATTTTTACCAAGGATCTTCGTAGCTGTGAGATTTTGTTAAGAATTGATAACACGACCGCTATCTCGTGTATAAACCGAATGGGTAGTGTTCAATATAGACATTTAAATTCAGTCGCTAGAGAGATATGGCAATGGTGTGAAGACAAAGAACTATATATTATTGCATCATATATTAATACTAAATCGCGGCAAAAATTTTCTGACACCGAGTGGGAACTAGCAGATTCTGCGTTTGCAAAAGTAATAACTTTGGCGAATTTGATGTAGATTTATTTGCTAGCCGCGCCAACGCTAAGTACCCCACGTATATTACGTGGCATAGAGATCCCAGTGCTTGGGCAGGAGATGCATTTACCATCAACTGGAATAATATAATATATTTTTATGCCTTCCCACCATTTTCCTTAATATTAAAAACACTAAAAAAGATTTTAACGGATGAGGAAGAAGGTGTTATTGTCGTACCTTACTGGCAATACAGTCGTGGTTCCCTTTATTTAAAAGATTAACAAAGAATCAAAACTTTATTGTTTTTAAACTTGATACTAATTTGCTAAAATCTCCTTTCTTCCCTTACCAATGTTGTCTTATCGTCTAAAAGTATATAGTCTTCTTATAGTCTAAAAACGTAAAAAGTAGTCTTATAGTCTTAAAACTCTTTTTAAAAAGACTGCTACTTTGTTGGCTCTCGTTACAGCACACAGGGTACAAAATTTGAGTTTGATAAAAATATGTAATATTAATTTAATATAACAAAGATGAGATTTTAATTTACATGCCAGATATTATAAAAACTACGAAACCTAACAGTTTTCAATCGGTACTTATGATTTGAAAGACCCAAAAATATGCCCTGCATTATGCCTTTCAGAATATTTAAGTAAAACTAATGTATATCGTAAATCTGATTATCTTTTTATTAGCTTTAAGAAACCATATAACAATATTTCTACTCAGACTTTAAGTACGTGGATCAAGGAAGCTTTAGGTAACAGTGGCATTGATACCTCAATTTTTAAGGCCCATAGCACTCGCCACGCTGCTACAATGAAATCCAACAAACTAGGAGTTAATATAGAGACAATTAGAAAATCTGCAGGGTGGAGTAATACTTCTATTACATTTGCAAAATTTTATAATAAAGAAATTGTTGCTTCTGATTTTGCTAGAACCTTGTTAGATAATTACTCATAAGAAATATGATTATATTTATATAACATAATAAATATTATTATTGTTAAATAAGGGTTTATAATATGAAAAAGTAAGAAAGATGTTACTTAAGTTTAAGATAATTAAGATGGATAGTGTAAATGTATGACATTTTGTATGGTAAATATAGTATGATTTAACATCTTACATTTTATATTTGTTCTACTCTGAACATCATACAATAAGTAAGCATAAATCGCTAAGAATGAAGTCACGTAATATAATTGAAGATCAAACGAACTTACCTTAAGTGAAGTTCGATCACAATTATATGAGCGATTTCATTCTTAGCGATTTATTCAAACCCACCCCGAATAGATGAGACTGTTAAGTCTCTCCCTTCCCAAGAAATTACAAATATAAAATGCACACCGTAGGTAAGTTTCTTGCTATAAACAAAATGAAAAGCCCGCGTCTAAGCACCTAACAAGTCGTGACAAGCAACTTTACGTGCAAGGGTGACGCATGGGGGAGCCACTATACAATAAGTAAGCATAAATCGCTAAGAATGAAGTCGCTCATATAATTGTGATCGAACTTCACTTAAGGTAAGTTCGTTTGATCTTCAATTATAAAATATTTCTCTTTATAACGTGAGTGTAATGTGTATTGCAATTAAAAGATACGACAATAGATTTGTATATTCTAGCGTTTAATTATTAGAAAATAAGCCATTGTAGAGACCTAGCGTAATTTAATTCTAAATACTTTAATATAATAAAGTGTTTGTTTTATTGAATAGGCTACGAAATTACTGGACTGATTTTGATTAAAATCGGCTCAGGCATAGAGTAGACCACGTTGATGGACATAGGCTACTTTTCATTGTCGCAAAATGTACGGTTCCCGCGATATTTTCTTTTGCGTGCAAATTCGAAATATTAAAGGTAACAATATAATATAATACAATACAATATAATACAATATAAAACTCATATTTGAACTAAAAATGAAACACGAAAAGGCTGTAACCACACTCAACGCATCATAAAGCAAGCTTTGAGGGGATCCAGGGCACGTAAATGTACTGCATGAAACAAACTAAACAGTAAGAATACCTCGCCCGCTCGTAGGTAAATTGTTTTGGTTGTTATTTATGTTCGGCTGCTTGCTAATACGTGCGTTGTGTGTTAAGGACACGGTGAATTTTCCTAGGAAGTTGCGAGTCAATACAAACAGATGTGATTAGGGATTGTAACACCCTGTAACTTATCGTTCACCGAGTTCCAACTTCTTATTGCATTATTGCCACAGCTACTCCTGCGTAATTGAGCATTAATTATTATACACTATTTTCATATAATAGCAACTACAAATATCAATTATACTAACTAGCTTTTTCCCGCGGCTCGAGCTGCGTAAATACAGTATTCGACAGGATCACTGTACTTTTTCGGAATAAAAAGTATATTATGTGTTAATGCAGACCTTAAACTAATACCGTACAAAATTAATTCATAAAAGTCCGTTTTTGCGCAAAAGAGTAACAAACATCCATCCATATATCCATCCATCCATCTATCCATCCATCCATCCAAAATCCATCCATCCATCCATCCTCACAATTTCACTAAACTTTTCCAACTGACTACTAAATAATCAGTAGATGTCGCGTGCGTCGCAGTAGTTCACGCTTCCCGAAGTAATTACATTGTGTTGACTTCACTGCTTCGTGCTTGATAAATCTTTATTGATTCTAGCTAAATAGACGTCGATTTTTAATACATAAAATCGTAATTTTAAATTTCACTCGATAGCGAACGCTTATTTTTGAGCACAAATCACTAAGATTATATATTGTATCACACAGTAGAATTAAAAAAAAAACATAATATAATAATATGCGACCAGCTTTTGCGCACTACTTCGTCCGCGTGGTATGAATTTAATATCTATCTGCGTGCCAAGATTTAACGCGATTGCCCAGCTGTTGCTATTTCGCTGTATACCAATTAACTTTGTACCCATTAAGAAGACGAATTTCGAAAACTATAAAATACATTCTGAATGATTTTTAGCGTTCCGTAATATATAAGGAACCCTTATAGTTTAGCTCTGTCCGTCCGTCTGTCTGACTGTCCGCGCTTCTAGGTTCTGTAGTTATGAATATAAGTGGATGAAACTTGGCATAGTTATAGATTGTCTATAGATCTCCGTTTTAACATCATAAAATAACAATAATTTTATATTTGTAACGTGCAGCATAAGCAATTATGCTCATATGTCTCTTGTATACATGTATTATGTAGCATGTATGTATGTTGCCCCTAGTTAGTCTAAAGAGTTAGTTCAGTAAGGACAGTTGTTAATTAGTATCCGTAAGGGTATGTTGCCCTGCCGGCACCTATGTAGACTCGCTATTAAAAATATATGAAGTCCAAAAATATAAACCTTTAAATTTATCTCCTAATAGTGCATACCTTTACATATTTTAGGGGTACCTTTCCATACATGTGAAGTGGGGATGAAAATATTTTTTCATTCTACCCCATCGTGTTGGGTATCGTTGATTAGGTTTTTTTAAAATAAATACATAGTTTCATACGTGACTTTTTTACAAAGTCGACCATTTTCGAGTAATCGGCCTCCAAAGTGGTTTATAAGTTGGTCCCCACCCCTGGCATTTCTAAACTATAGGAGATAGAAACTTGTAATTTTCCATGCTGATATATCATGCTAAAAAATCTTTAGCAAATTTATGTTGAACGAAATCGAACAATAACTTTTGAAGTAATATGAAAAAACCTATTTATTACCTACGCGTTGATAGTTATGGAACCCTCCTGAGACATGTCCCGACATGCTGTTGGTTAGGTTATTATTTAATAATTGTTAATATTTGACAACCTCTGAGGCTCAGTGGTTAGAGCGTTGGCACTTCAGACGGAGGTCGCGGGGACGAATCCCACCGAAGGGAGAAACAGTTTTTCTGCGTTCCTGGGTCTTGGATGTGAATTAAATATAGTATAAAAGTATTAAATATGTTTAGTTCTTCGGATACTTAGTGCAGGACCAGATTGACGTGGTGTGGAAGCGTCCATAGATATTATATTATTATTGAATTAATTAGAACCGAACACATTATATTATAAGCGATGAAAGTTTATATATTTTCGATACAAAATTTCAACGCTTATTTTTCAATGAAATCGGTGCAAATATAAAGATTTTCGACATAAACTTTTAATCCCTATGTCACCTCGTTAGGGTTGAAATTTTTCAAAATTACTTCTTAGTGTGCGTTTACGTTATAAATTAAAACAACTGTCAAAGTTTTACGTTTGTACTATTAGCAATTACGGCGTGCGACGTGCGAACGTCTATACGTTAATCAGTCAGTGCGGACATCTCCTTTTATATATAATTTTCGTATCCTATAGACGTCTGAAATTCCAAGTGTCCTGAGTACCTACTAAATTACATAGTAATTCATCAAAATTTAGAACCTATAAAAGCAATTGAACCAGGCTCATTTACATTAAACCACAAATCACAAGATGGAGGTTGTACTTTAGACGTTAGTTTAATAAAGCTTACAGGTATATAATACAATTAATTATTATTGTAATAATATTGTTATTCCTTAGTTACTAGGAGCTACTTACGGCCCGTTTCAATAACCTATCTTTAACTATTTGTTAAAAATGTCGCCATTCAATTATTTGACGGTTTTTTTGCGATACAAGTTTGACGTTTCTAAAAAATAGTTATTGGTAGATAGGTTAATGAAACGGGCTATTAGTGTTTTAAGGATTACATTCTTATCGTGAATAATACCAGTTAACGAGAAGACGGATCGCCTGACGGCATGGCTCTGTCACATTACAATCGAAGAACCTAAAGGATGAGAGGTGAGACATTTCACTGCGTGAAAGCAATAAATATATACAGTAAACGGTATTCTAATGGAATTACCAGGAAGACAGTAGATTAAGTGAAAAAAATACTTTTTGTGTCCGACCGAATGTTCGATTTCGGTTTCGGTCGAGTTTTGGCACAAAAGGGGTTTGGTTTAGTTTCGGTTTCGGTGGATAACCTGCCGAAACTACGACCGAAACCGAAACTGCATTCGGGAGTTCTCGTGCTTTGATCGGTCATGTTCTACTCTTTTAATTCCATTTAAGCGACGATGACATTCTATAAAGTTATTTTGTTACAGGACATAATTTCGACCATATTTAACTGTCACACCGCACACGAAAATGATACTTTTACGATATTCTATTTTCTCTTAACTGTGGGAAAATCATGCTACTTAGTTAATAAGGCTAACTCTCGTTACCTACTTCGCGATTTGATTTAGGCATAACAAGAGTTTTTGTTTTGTGAATTAGTTATGCCAAGCTTAAAGGATTTAAGATACATAGTAATATAGTTCTTCTACAATAAACAATAGTAAATATAGTGCTTATTTCACAAGGTACAAGTTTTATAGCCGTATATATTTTATTAGGATGGATCACATTCCACCATACTTACATACTTTTAAATTTCTTTACCACACTCCCGCCGGGTTAAAAAAATAGCATAACCAAGAGCATGTGACGTGTGTTAGACATGTGTCTAATAAGGAGGGTTCCGTAACTATCAACGCGTAAAGGTTTTCTTTGAATTACTTCAAAATTGATTGTCCGAAAACGCTCAAAATAATTTTACTAAAGAGTTTTCAGCATGATCTATCATCATTAAAACTTATAAGTTTCTATCTCCTATAGTTTAGAAATATCAGGGTGAGGGACCAATTTAGCAACCTCGAAAATGGTTGACTTTGTACAAAAGTCATATATGAAACCTTGCATTTATTTTGAAAGATCTATTTAACTGTGGGGTAGTATAAAATAACATTTTTCATTCCCACTTTACATGTATGGAGAGCCACCCCTAAAATATAAAATTATTATTATTATTTGATGCCAAGACCGAGGTCTATACACAATAATATATATCAAATGTCCATTTCATTCATAATTACAGAAGATAGAAGGGTGGAGAGACAGACAGACGGACAGACAGAGCGAAACTATATAAGGGTTCCTTGAATACTATGGAACCCTAAAAGGGACTGGCTGATTATACTAACGTTGTCTTTATTTTTCCCTCAAAACATGATCGTTTTAAGGAAGTTTCGGTTTCGGTTCCAGTTTCGCCCGAAACTGAGACCGTTGCCGAAATTCGTTTTCGGTTTCGGTCGTAAAAACCAGTTTTGGTCGGACACTAATACTTTTAAGGTAAAAAATTTTAATAAAGTTATAAAAGATCAAAATTTTAAGTTATGATAGGCACCCATTGGATAAATAAGATGATAGGAAAGAAAATTTTGCATGCAAATTAAGCGAAATTTTCTTATTTAAATACATAACTATAACAATTAACTTCTTATGTGTATAATATAATGAAAAGTTAAAAGCAAAATCTATTGCAAGATTGCTGCACGATACTAATAAAATAAATTGGTAGTTATATAGAATGCCGAGAGAAGGGAAACAGTATTTAGGTATACCACTTTCAACAATATATTATACTATAGTACTTGGGAGACCAAGCGTTGCTCTGAGTTCTAGTAGTGCGAGAAAAAAATAAAAATTATATAAGAAAAAGAAATAAAAAGAATAGAATTCGTCTGACCAAGATTCGAACCCGAGGCCAATTATTATTCGAAGATCCAAGTGCTTACGTAACTGCGCTTACGTATCAGACTTTAGCATTAGAAATTACCGATATCTTATTTGTATTACACTACGAAAGAAAACAACATGGCGTGTAACCGAAAATCGTAACGATTTTTCTATAAAATAACTCTCATACGTCGATAAAGTAGTTACACTACAATAATAAAAATAAACAACACTGTCAAAATATGAGGCGGACTTTTTAAGTGTGTGCAAATTTTTTGTTTGATAATATTTATTTGTAATAACTTTTTTAATAGAAAAAAGAATCTGAAAGAGTGTTAATAATACTTAAGGTACATTAATCATTATGTAGAAATATGTGTCGATGTAAGTTATTTATTTTATTATTATGTAAAATCAAATATAGCGTATTTTAAACTTTCTGTACTTAATTTTTTGTAATGTACTCGAGATTATATAAATATATTTTAGTTTGTCAAACATTGAATAAAGATGTTATATTTAAATATAAATCTACTAATCGTAGTGACAGCGAAATTTTAAAATTATATTATTTACCGTCTCTAACATACTCAGAATGACCTAACCAAGAGCATGTCAGGACATGTCTAAGGAGGGTTCCCTAACTATCACCGTGTAATAGGTTTTTATCAAATTTAACTTTAAAAGTTATCATCCGATTTCATTACAAAATTTCCAAAAGAGTTTTTAGCATGATCTATCAGAATGGAAACTTACAAGTTTCTATCTCTTATAGTTTAGAAATGCTAGGAGGAGGGGGGGGGGGGGGGGGACCAACTTACAAACCACTTTTGGGGGCCGATTACTCGAAAATGGTTGACTTTGTAATAAAGTCATGTATAAAACCTTACCTTTATTTTAAAACATCTATTCAACGATACCCCACATGATTATGATACACGATGGGGTAGATTGAAAAAATATTTTTCATCCCCACTTCGCATTTCCTATCGAGAGCCACCCTTAAAATATAAAATTATTATTATTTAATCATGAAAAAACTGAGATCTATACATTATCTATAACAATACAAAATTTCATCCATTTATATTCCTAATTACAGAAGCTAGAAGCGCGGACAGACAGACAAACGGACGGACAGAGCGAAACTATAAGGGTTTCGTTCCGTTCCGTTGTGTATTACGGAACCCTAAAAAGGCGTCTGAAGTGAAAATGTTCGGTGCGATAAATCACGTAACCACTACGGTCTACGCCAGTTGGTCGTCCGGTAAATAATTCAACATTTTCTACATTAAATTCCTAAATGAAACTAAGAGGGCGGCGCGGCGCGGCGTTATTACAAAACCGCATTCTTTTATCCATCTTATTATTTATTCCTCATGTTACCTTAACAAGGGCTTATTATGAAGTCTGAAGAGAATAAAGTGAGTACATATTTAACATGAAGTGTACCTTCGAAGCCTAACGGGGCTTATTAAATCAGATTATGCATAAAGTATTGTAAATAAGGGCGTACAAACATTAAAGGGCATTGCCGGAACGTTCTAGCCACATTTTGACGGTATTCTAATCGCAATAGGGTAGATGACTACATATAAAACTTTGAGTATAGTTAGCAATATCGAGGAGGCTACTCGATAAATGTAAAAGAAAATAAAACTTTATGTATAGTTTTGTAATGATGTACGTTTGGTTAAACCATGCATCCTAAACCATTGAACCGAACTCCTCAGCCTTTAAAGGTACGCGTTTAGGAGTTTGGCATTGCTTAAGAAATTCAAGCAGATACCACTGACACCATCCTACTACTATTATAAATGTGAAGCTTTATGAGAATGGATGGATAGATGTTTGTTACTCTTTAATGAAAAGACTACTGCATGGATTTTGGTGTTTGGTATGGTAGTAATTTAGGTTCTGGATTAAAAATTAGGCTTCTTCTTATCCCTAAAAGTACAAAATTCGAGGTTCTTATTATCCAATTATCCAGTTCCGCGCGCGACACCAAACTTTGACATTATGCACAGTTCACCGAAGAGTACGCCTGTATTATGTGCTTGATAGTTAGGTAATAGTTATTATTTAGTGAAAGGTAATGGTCCGAAATTGACCCTGAGTCGACAGCAATGAAATGGTTGCCAATGGGTTCACTTTAAATCATATTTGTTGTCACCAAAAGGGCGATCCCAAAAAACACCGTGTATAGAAGTTATTAGCAATACCGGATACTATGTTTATGCAGGCGGAGCCGGGGGAAAAAGCTAGTACATCATCATTACCATGATACCTGCAACATCCTTATATGTTGCAAGTATGATGATACAGGTCATCATCAGTCATTTTAACGTATAGATCTAGTGTAGGACTCTCATCATTTGCTACTCCTAATCAAAATAATTGGGTATTACCCTAGATGTAAAAAAATATTTTTTAAATTAAAATAAGAAATATTAGGTATTACAACTTGATTCAAGTAAAAAGACCTAGGATTTTATGTGTAGTTTTGTAATTATAAATGCATTTCTAAGTTACAAAAAAGTGGAAATATTTTTTTTACAATATTAATGTTTAAAACCTACATATACTTACATGAAATATAAAAATATTTACTATGGCATGTATGAACATAAACGCACAAACTTCGGAGATATCAGAAATTTTGTGCATAAGGCCATGCATTTCGTCGCAACATTAGTAGCGTGTGCCGACACCTAATTAGGTCTCGTGAAAACGCCCCATATAAAAGTCGTACTTTATATGGGGCGTTTTCACGAGACACACGAAAGTGCTTAAAACAATCCGCAATATAGATTATATCGATAAAGATTTTTAGTATTCTTTTTGTAAACTGTCTTATTTTCCAGAGCACTATCATAATTACATATTTATGTTTTTATTACATAAATATGTAATAAAAAAAATACAGCAAAATACCGGTACTATCGTCAACATTATCATCAGCTGATGTTACTGTCACGCTTATTTTACCAATGCCTACGATGACAATTTAATAATGATCATCATTAACTGTAAGGTGGTTTATGTTGCGACGTCCGTGTGGGTCTATATTTCTATAATATATGTACCTAGTTACCTAACTAACACTATATCTATTGTTCGTATATTTGATATTGAGTAAGTAGTAGTATTTTTTTTTTTCTACTATTTTCAGATAATATTATGTATTTGTTCGGCATTATGTTACTCTGTATTAATAATTATATCTTCTATATATTATATGTAGGTAAATCCCATATTGTTATTTTGTGTGACTAATGCCCGAAATTAATTATCAATCTTAATATCAATTCAGCTGTCTGAGCTCGAGATAGATTTCAATACATTTCAACGATTTTTGTTTGACAATCTAAGATTGAAGTCAATCTAAGAATACGTTATTAATTTTGGCCGTTAAGGGCTCGTTTCAATAACCTATCTACCAATAACTATTTGTTAAAAACGTCAAATTTGTATCGCATAAAACCCGCAAATGATTGAATGAGGACGTTTTTAACAAGTAGTTATTGGTAGATAGGTTATTGAAACCAGCCGTATATAATGCTGATAGTGTGTATCTGTCGGTCGCCTGACAACAACGAGGATCCACAGAATAGCAGAGATTGCGGTATAGTTGAGTACTATGCCGCGATCGGACACCTGAGAGAAGTTGTTTTCGACAGCTGTTCGCATTGCACTGCCTTATGCCTGTTCTTTTCTTTTACTATTAATAATTGTTATTCGGCTGATGTTTGTTAGTATATAATCTATGTTTACTTTTCTAGGTAGTTAGGCAAATGTCAGTTTTATTTCTGTTATTTGTAATCTTACCGTGATTGTTTATGTCATGTGTGATGTCGATTTTTTGTGATAATGTAGTGTAACGTGAGTGTGATTGTTGAATAAGTGTTCATTATTATTATTAGTAGGTATTAATAGGAGGTCTTATTATATTAGGGATGTCATTTAGATATCGGCAGAGAGCATTTAGATTTAGGCAGCGGCTTGAGACAGTGAATTCTATCTACATACGTTAAGTTAGCTGATCATATAAAGTCTTTATTTATCTCAGTCCCCTTCTTTATGTAGGGTGAAAATCACTGTAGGTATCTATAAAAATTTCGAAGGGTTCCTTCGATTTTGGTTTTTTGCGAAGATCCTAAAAAATGTTAGAAAGGTGGCGAAATTTTATCTCAATCTGGCTCTTTGATTGAAATGAACCTAGGTTTTTCGTAAAGATCCTAATTTCCAATTATCCTACGATATAATATGTAAAAATGTATTTATAGATGGTAATATGCACGTTTCCTTACTATATAATTTTTACTTATTACGGTTTGATCAACGTTGATGATTCATAAGACAGGATTCGTAAGTTTTGTTCGTGCATATTATCTTGCGTAAGAGCCATTTACACGGGTCGGTTTTCGCGGTGCGGCGAGCCGTCTGACGAATCGCCTCATCTCGCCGCTTTTGCACGGGTGACTGAAATAGCATGCGACTTTAGGATCAACCCACACTGGCGTATGATTTTCTCATAGAGGATATAACGAATGATTAAAACTAAGAATGGGCTATATACGTACATTTGACTTCATACAAACTTCATACAAGAAAAACTTACGTATAATATATAATATTGATTTCAGAAGATTACTGCGGAAAGCAAACATTAGAATGTCAAACCTCGACAGCCCCTAATTTGTATGTTGGTTTGTATTGAATAAGTTTCAAAACTAGTGGATTGATTTTGATGAAATGATTTGCGCAGATATGGGCCTTTAGTCAAGATGCATTCGATAATTTCGACTACGAAGTTCTGAAAAAAAAATGTCCCATACATTAGACATAAGCCACCGCAAGCGACATGTCACTTAGCGATGCCTTACGTCAAATCCCGTACATTTTTATACGATATCATTTTTAGACGACCTCTGTGGCTCAGTGGTTGCGCGTTGGTGCTCAAGCCGGGGGTTGCGGGTTCGCTTTCCGCCGAAGGAACAAAAAGTTTTTCTGTGTTCCTAGGTCATAGATCTGTATTTAAATATGTGTATAATATAATAAAAATCTTAAATATATGTATAGTATAAAAGTATTAAATATACTTCCCGTTTTCTGGTGCCCGTAACACAAGTTCTTCGGATACTTAGCACGGGGCCAGATTGACGTGGGGTGAAGCGTCCATAGATATTATTCTTATTATTATTATTTACACGGTCGATTTTCGCAGTGCGGCTACATTCGTGCAGCTTTAGGCACCCTTGTAAATCCCCCAATAGAATTGACGTTAAAATTATTTTTATAATCCATGGTTGCTGACGTGGGTATAGCGTGACCCTCCGTGGCAAATGTTTGAACTAAAATTATGTTAAAATGGGGGTCATATTTGCTTCCATATCTTGTGTCATCATTTTATGTAGACGAGTCCTACTCAACCCTTTTTCTTTTATGTTATCTAACAATAATAAAAATTTCGAGTAACAGCAACCTTGTTAACAATACATTACTTGTTTAACAGTTCAATTTCTAAAATATAATAATGAAATGTATATTTCGTTTGAATATAATATTACAATAAATAAAATCAAGTGAGGGTACCTACCTAATAGGTACTTAGCTATTTTAGTTTTTTAGGTATCATGTTTTGGATACTGGATCTTAGGTATTTGGAGACAAAAAAAAAATTGTGGGGGGGGGGGGGGTGTTATTAAAGAATCACATTTGTATTGTGTGAACGTATCTAACACAGGTACTATAATTAATAAAAGGCTTGTTATTGGTTGGGATCTATTTAATTATAGTCATTCTCCTAATATCGCCTATTACACACATTAATTATTATTATTCTTTTGCCATCTTAATCATAATACAAAGCTGAAGAAATATAAGTTAGTGGGAGATTTACATTTAATTTAGTTAGATTTTCATCAAAAGTAGTCATCTGAAAAAATAAAGTTTTTAAAACATGCACATTTCTTTCATTTCTAGTATGAAAAGTACTAATTATACAGTGTGTGTCGTATCGAGGTTAAGAGATTTTAACAGCAGATTATAGGTTTAATTTTATCAACAAAACACCTTTTGGGGGGTCGCAAACCCTAACCCCCCGAGCTACATACAAGCAATAGAATATTTTATGTTTGAGTATTCCCATACTTTCAACAGCTGATTGTCAGTGGATGGAATACACTTTTGGTGTTGTATTTGACGTCAAATTGTAGGCAGTATCATTCTGTAGATCGATTCTGCCAATTAAATGTACGACAATTCAGTCTCGACATGTAAAATAGCAAAATGGTATTCTTATAAATGTCAAACTAAAGTCCAAAAATCAGTTTATGATATCAAGACGATTCATTTATAATTTATTGAAAGTAAAATATTGAAAGTCTAAGTTAAATACGAGAATTGTGGTTCAGATATACTTACTGTATGATCTTCGCTGGCGAAGCAACTGCATTTCCCTGAAGATTGCATTTCAATAACCTGTGACTCTCAATGGTAGAAAAGCACAAACACTAACCTGGAAAGGCAGGACGGGAGGGAATTGCCAACGTCGGGGCTGCTGCCGGCCGGCTAGCAGAACTCTTGAAGTACACCTTGGTAGCACCGTTGCACTTTTACCGATATCAGGCAGGATGGATTGAGCACAATTCAATCAAACTTCTAGCAAAGTGATTAGATTTATAGATTTAAATTATTATTTGAATTTGAATGACGCACACAACACGACGCTTCAGGAGGCCAACAAGAATTAGGGAAGAAATATCTTCCCATATTTTCGTGTACTATATCGCCGACTAGTTGAGTCGCGCGAGCGCTGTTATTGATTAGCGGACGAGTGGAGCGAATATTTAAAAGTGGATGGAAAACACATTTAGACAGGAATAAAACCGAAGGATGGGTCTACACTTACAATAAATACGGTTCGTACACTTACAATAAATAAAATTTAAGAGGCTAAGCATTTACCGGGCTAAATTAAAAAAAAATATAAAACAAGAAGAAATGTTAAAAAAAATACTCTTTTTGAGATTAAAAATATGAAAAAAAAATCAAGAATGTAAAAAAATATTACTTGGAATTAAATGATACCCTGAAATGATAAATGATGTACCTATGTAGGTTATAAATAAAATTATTGATTTTGTTTTGTTCAACGTAAGGTTACCAAAACATACAATATTAAAATTCAATTGCTTGTAGTTCGGGGTTGCCCGCAATTTCGTTTCCGTCGAACTATTCATGGAAACGGATCCCTCTTTTCTTAAATGGATAAAAGTAGCCTTAGTTACTCCATATAACATCAACTATCTGCCAGTGAAAGTTCGGTCAAAATCGGTCCGGCCGTTTCAGAGAATAGCTGGAACGAACGGACGGAAAGACAGAAAAACTGCTTTCTTCGTGTAGGTACCGTAAATACTATCCTATGCATTTAGTGCAAAACTGTTAATTAAAAACTACACAGACACTTCAATTTAATTTATTTGTGTTGAGATTATTTTTCCCCTTTCACAAGTCTGAGCTGCCGGAATTCCGGAATGTTATCCAGTAACCGGCGGGTTTCAAAAGCCTCAAATTAATCATTGCGATGTAAAGATTTTCCTTTTTTAGTACCCAACCAAAATTTTGTTAGTAGTAAGCTAATGCCTGCGATACGTATATAGAACGGGAAATGTTGCTTATAACTTTTTATTATTTATTTTTTATTTATTTATTCGGGGAACCAACAGCTTATAATTAAAAAGTAGAAAGCAGACAGTTGAGAGTTAAGCCAATGATAGGTTTCCACTAATAGCTATTAAATATAAATTATACAAACATAACAACAATCACAAGCTACCAACAATAATAAGAAATTAACCTAGATCTAAGTACATGGAAATTTGAGCTTAGAAATTTTGACTAATATACTTAAAATAATACAAGTACCATACTTACATCAATCAACTATATCTATAATGTTGTAAGTAATCTAATCATGTAGGTTTGGACATTGGATATGTCTTTTCGGTCGCTCCAGTATAGGGACCGATTTCACGAAAAAGTGCGATCCCCTTATATTTCGGAGAGTTATGAAGATATAATATTCAAAAAAGGCTCAAAAGACGTGTATTCACGAGAGCTATAAGGTACAAAAATAATTATTCGAGAAAGTAAAAAATGAACAAAGTTATGGCCGAAGTAGTGAAAACAAAAATTTTTTTTTTTTAGAATTTTCGATTTTGGCGCTCGATATTTTGGAAACGAAGAATGATATAAAAAATTTGAGAAAATTTCCTCTGGACAGTTTAGTCAGCTATAATTTGATCCTAAAACAAATACGATCGGCTTAAGGGTTTGCCCTGTAGCAAGTAAAAAAAAAAATCTTATACCTTAAACGAGACGATAACAAGATAAGAGACTTGAATCTATTTAATCAGAATCTCGATAGCGGCTACAAGTATTTACATGAAATTTAGTACGCAGTGAGTTTTGAGGGCGAAACATCGATCTAACTAGGTCTTATCCCTTACAAACTTCGCATTTTTAAGCAATATAATATGTATGTCGTGCAACAATATATCAATAATTTCGACTCCCTTACGTAAGTGTGATTGGCAGCTTGGTACTTATATACTTATGCGCCACAGCGACAAGTATTCAAACTTCGATACGCGTGTGGAAATTTTGCAATTTGTTTGTTCACAGGTGTTATGTCGAGGATACTTATGTTAATCTATTAATTTTATAATCTTTTACTAGCTGACCCGGCAACTAGCTGAACCGTTGTTTTGCCATATACAAAAGATAGATTACGACCGATTTTCAGACCTTACAGTCTGGTTTTAACAGACTTCCAAAAAGGTTATACATTCGGATGCATATATTTTTATATTTTTTTTGTGTGTTCAACGATTACTCCGCCGTCTGTAGACCGATTTTCAAAATTCTTTTTTGGATATAAAGGGTACAATCCCAAATCGGTACTTTTGATATCGAAGTGGTGACCTGATGATGGGATCCTTGAGGAATCGAGGGAACTCCTCGAAATTTATATGGACACATATGGCGATTTCAAATATTTCTGAAGTAGTCCAAGCATATGTTACCAAAATATAAGCAAGCAGTAATTGGCAAAATTATATTCGTGATAATCATCATCGCTATAATATATTTATTTAATGCTTATTGCTACATTTTTTCCACCGACTTCTACAATAGATAATAATAATAATTTAATTATATAGTGTATAATGATTATCATCACTGGTGATTGTTTAAAATGTCCACAGATCGGTAATGCTTATTTGGGGAAATACCTCTCAGAAAAGTGGCATAAAATAACGCTTTTTTTTGCCGAGAGAGTGAGAATAGCGAATGCTTTTTTATATTTATAACTTTCTTAAAATGTGTTAATAATAATTTATTAAATATAACTAAGAGAAAAATTATTATTTTTAAACAAAAAATGAAAACCGACTTCCAAAGTAAAAATTCACAAAAGAGTATGAAATGAAAATTATTTTCTAAATAATTCCCTTTTGCATTTGGCTAAAATTTTAACTATTTCTCTACTCAATCTTTATATTTTTGAAGTCGGTACATACTAGTTAGATTATATTATATAGTATCATGTCCTGACTGACTGATTCATCAACGCCGAGGCAAAACCACTGAAGCTAGAAACGTAATACTTATTTGGACCGTCTTCCTATTGTGACTATAGGTCCAATAAGAAGGGATTTTGCTCAACTCACTTTTTACCCCTTTTGCTTAAAGTGGTAAAAAGGCGTATCAACGTTTCTATGTAACTTTTTTGTTTGTGGTTAAATGTGTTTGAAATTTCGTGATATTGCTCTTTGACATGATCTACGAAATCTCTTATTCAATATTTTCTAAAATTCAATCTATTAATTGGTAAAAAGGGGTATTTATTATACTTTGGATGGGAAAAATATTAAATGAGCATTTCGGCTTGAAACTTTGTAAATGTAGTCCTATGAGAAAATAAGTAAACATGTATTTCACAATTGTTTTTCAGAGTCAGACTCATGCTTGACCATTTTACTATATGTGTTGTATATTTTTGGAATGTTCTCTTAAAGCTCTTTATTTTCATACCCGTAGTATCCAGGGGCACACGAGCGGATGAGGTAAAGTCGTGTTTAAAGTCATCATACATGTGGAGTCACACAAAAAAGCTGGCTTTAACATAAGAGTTTATTTGAGATGTGAAGAGTCTGATGGACAATTTATGAATTGTTGCTTAAAATTGGAAATAGCGTTTGACTACAATTAATTGTAAAATTACTATTCCGAAAAATTGGGAACAGTGGTGACATCACTTACAGAATTCACTCTCCCAGTTTACCCTGATGTCACCAATCTCATGACAAAGCCCATAGAACGGTTATACTCGTATATGTGAACGTGCCAAATGCACACTACACACACTCAACCACAATGAACTGAACGAACTTTTACTCAAGTCATTTGAAGTAGATGAAGTACAATATAAGTCAGGGGATTCTGTAGTACAAACTGATGATGCAGGAAACTAACCCGTGGAGTTCCTTAATACTCTTAAGCCGTCCTAACTGGTCTTCCAACACGTCATAATCTCAGTTTGAATATTGGAGCACCAGTTATGTTATTAAGAAATATTAAGCAAGCAATTGTGCAATGGCACCAGACTCCAGATAACAGTTCATAACTCATAATTCATTTATTGCCAAAATGAAGTTACAATGTTGGTCTTATTCCATAAAATATAATTAGATCTTTCATAATCCCACTTGATGGTGTACAACATAAAATTAAATATACAATCATAATAATCAATTTTATTATAATTGACAATTATTTATACATATATAGCTCGGCGTCGAAAAAGGAGGTCATCGAGAACAAGCATTGGACCACTGAAGATCGCTAGGGGCCCAAAAGTTTGATATAAGACCGCCGGTCAGCCAGACCGCCCGAACGTGTAAGAACTTTGAGTAAAAAAAGGTCATAGGGAACACGGTCAAGTTATACGTCAATCTGTTCATCTCCTAATCCTCTTTCGAAAACCGTTGGTCTAGCATGCTCAAACCTGGCCAAAACTCAGCCAGACCAGGATAAAGTTACCTACTGTGATGCTTACTAATAGGTAAATAATGAGTAATTTGCACTGAACGTGATTTTATTAGATTTGTATATACTCTTAACGAATTTAAAATTTTCCACCTCATATTGCTACCACTCGATCCGCCATCATGAAAAAATGACGATGTCTGTCAATATTTTGGCAATATCTCTTCAGTGACACATTTTACGATAAAAGTTTGTTGTTCAAAATTCTATTAAATATAATTTTCTACAATTTATTCTATGAACAGTTTTATGTCAAATAAATAATTTTAGCGTTGCAGTCTTAGAGGGATATTTAATTTGTGTTGGTGATATTTTTATAATTAACTAATCCTACTTTTTATGCCCTTTTAGATAATATCCATATCGGGAAGTTTGTAAATAATTATAAAGATCGCCAATTTATGATGGCGGCCATTTTGAATGCACAATCATATTGAATATACCAAATTTGAGTGTCAATAAAATCCAAAGTATATGTGCTAAATATCAGATCAGAACGTCAAAGATAAGGGGGCAAATCTATATTCGAAAGTTGACTGCCTACAAAACTAGCAGTTTTTCAAACTTTGGAACTTTGTTACATATAAAATTTTATTAGACTAAAATGTAAAAATAAAGCGACACATAAATTTAATTTATTAATAATCGCTACACAGAAAATAGATTAATTTCCAATGTGCTCGATAGTCGTGTGAGGCACAAAATCAGTGAATTTTTTTACTAATTTAGCAAAAAACTGTGAATCTTTTTTGTATTTTTTAGATGTATCTAATTGAAAAATTACACATAAAATGTTATATACTTTTACGTTTATCAAGTAGTAATACCGCAATATTTCTGAGTGTATGTATAAATTAAACTAAATATTTTACATGGTCGTCTCCCCTGACAGACATCTATTGACAAAAGCTTCAGTTGCTGAAAGTATTGTCACACTTTAAAAGGCTCTACCTGCTGTGCTGCCATCTACTGGCAAAAGTCGTAACTTGTCTTAGTGCTAGTAAGGTAGTAGTACAAGTGTTGAATTGTTAAAACTCTTTGTATGTAGATGGAGTCACGCATCAATCAATCTTTTTTGTTTATTTAACGTTCTAAATATCCTTACAATATTTCACACGAAGACACGTAGAGGTCTCTATTTAGTTATATAACATGTTTTAAAAGACCAATATAAAACTAATATTATGTTTTCACCGCACGTAGCAATGTTTTAAAAATATAAGTTAAAAAAAATCTAAAATTAAAGCTCTAATATAAAAATATATATTGGAAATTAAGTTCCCAAGATAAACTTAACGCATTTACCTAAATTTTTGTCTAATATCTACTAAGGCGTAGAGGCATATAAATAAAATATTACAATCTAAATCTCTAGGAATAAAAATGGATAAAAGTTTTTTGATAGTCATCAAATTACTACCTAATTAAAATAAAATAAAACCGTTTGTGACCTACATGATGTGAGACCGGGTAGTTGAAAAAAATCAAATACTTTAGTCACCGTTCATCGAATTACACTGAGATTTTAAGTAGTTGCCTATTTTCCTCGTCCCTACCTACTTCGCCTACCTTCGCCTACCACCAGTTTACTCCGTGATAGCAACAGGGGTGCGCATCACAGAGTTTTGGCACCAACCAGACGCGTGAGACCGGGGACACAAACTAAGTACATAAGTCAAATTATTATTGTATATTTTTTTATAAATGTGTTGTTGTAATTTACAGTATAATCATAAAATTTCAAAATAGCATAGCCAATATACCGTATAATTTAAGTGCATCCATAGATATCGTCTAGTGCTAATAAAATGTATATATTGATTTATGCAATACCTATGTTTTAATGATGATTTAATTTTTAATGAAAAGTAGCATAAGTGGTTATTTCCAGAACAAGTAAAATTCAAACGTCATAAATTAATAAAAAAAATCTGTGTAACACATAAGTATCTGATGAATTAACATAAAATGTCAATATTTACGATTACTACCCGATGAAGCTTTAGGTTTTATTATCATATATCATCATAATCATTAGATATTAATTATTGTTATTAACATCGATCCACGAGGTCTCGCCGTTCCTGTAGCCCACCAATAGGAATATTTGAATGTACGTACAATACGCTATTTTCCTGTTTTTTTTTATCACATAAATGAATAGTGGTCTGAAAAATAAAACAGTTTACAAAAGGATACAAAGATATTGCCACTTGTTTAAACCACTTTTGTGAGTCTTATGAAAACGCCCCATACAAAGTCGTACAAGTAGGAGACGTCACACGCTATTGTTGTTGCTACGAAATGTATGGCCATATGCACAAAATTTCTGATATCTCAGATGTTTGCGCGTTTATGTACATACATACTATAGTAAATCTTTTAGTATTTGCTGTAAGTAAATTTATGTAGGTTTTTACACAAATGTAAAAAAATATTTCAACTTTTTTGTGACTTCGTAATGCATAATATAATTACAAAACTACACATAAAATCCTAGTTCTTTTTACTTTTATTAAGTTGTAATACTTCATAAAAAAAACAACTATATTTTACATGTGGGAAAATACTCAATTAAACGGGACATAAGTACTTCTAGACTGACAACACATTAAGTTAATTATTTAGGGTTATTTTCATGGTGCTCGCACATTTTTTCAAATTCTATAATTAGGGTATTATGTGTTATTATTAATATTGTAATTTGTTAACATTATATACAAGTATTTTTTATTACTAAATTCGTAAAGTTCATTAGGTAGTACCATCTTATATACAAAATATTCGTGTCCCAGTGTTTGTTAGAGAATTCCTCATAAGAGCTTGAATGGTCTGACTTTGTAAGATATTTTACATAACCCTCAGTGATATGGGTTGCTCAACTAAAAAAAATATGATTTGGCATTAATTGGAAAATAAACTCAATTTTCACCTTTTTAGCACGAACCACAATTTTTTTTAATAATAGCGATATTAGTATTGCTAATAATAAAAAAAAATTGCGGGAGTTTTGAAAACTGTACTAGCACGAGCGTACAGAGAGCTCTGATTCCATTAAAAAAAATCTAGTTTTTTTTTCATCATATATACATTATAACGGAAATCAAAAACTTTAAGTATTGTTTTACGAGAATTGTGTAAAGAAGTAGTAGCAAAGTTAAAGTTTGCCATGCATTTTTATAATAACAGTAGGTATAGGTTTGACACAAATGTCAATGTTTATTTCACATTCCATAGACATTATATTATATTTTTATTGCGAATCTAAGTGACAAAAGAACCCTAAAATAGTTGAATGTCGACCATAATCTGTATATTAACTAAATATACAGATTATAGTCGAATTTCAGCCACTATCCGACCTATATAACTATGTAAAATGATAATTAACTTTATATACCTACCTACCTTGGATTGTATCAATACGTTAACTATTACGATCCGCTCTAGTCACAAACCAAACAAGCTGACCATCATAATTATTAGCGCCCCCATGTTACTTTTTCTATTTGCTTCTAAGGTCGCCATTTTCATTAAATTATCCCTCCTCCTTTCGCTGTTGCTATATCGATAATTCGCTTAGAACCGATACGCAATGTATTTTTATTTGTTTAGTATTTATTTTACTCGACACTTCTAGTAATTTACACGTGGCTTTTAAAATACTGCAGTCATTAGGTATATTAAGATTGCTTGTGTGAAAACGTCACTAGACGGCGTAATTAGCTTCCTCATTTACTATGAGCCTTCCATTACGAAAACGATTTCACTACCATAGATGTACTTTAGATTCACATACCAAGTGCTATTCAGCACCAAGGGCAAGAAGGTGTACCTATGTTTGCTGAGCGATTATACCCGCCGTGTCGTTAGCGAGGCTTTTAAACTTTAGTGTTTATATCCATAGTAAGTGTTAAATTGGGAGACATTGACTTTGACACCTATAATTATATTTAAATAGGAATATTTATGTAACGCTATGTCTTCAACCTGCGTCAGGCGCGGGCGTGTCAAGGCTCTGCCATACATACTATCGTGATCGTGTCACATCTTCAACGCCTAGTATATTTTTACCCGACTGCGCAAACGCAAAAGGAGTAGTAATCTGTTTATCAGCCTATGTCTGTATGTATGTTTGTACCTATAGTGGAACTATTTAGATCAAACGCTTAGGCTGATTTTGATAAATGATGACGTCGTTTGATTTGTCATGACGGCGCTAATGTCATAGAAAGCATAAGAATGAGGGTGTTTTATATTTTTTTTGCCGCTAGGGCAGAACCAACGCACACAAAGCGTCATTTAATATCAATAACGGTAATAAAAGATATCAAAAACGGTCAATAAGAATTTTCGATATTTTTTCTGTCACCAGGCGGCGCTTGGTAGCGACGGTCCTTGTCGTGTCAAAAAGCTGTCAGATGTCACGAATTTGAAAACCCTCATTCGGAAAAAACAAAATGGCCGATTTTGAACACCATAATTATTGTGAATAAGAAAAAAATTAAAATCGACTTACTATATCAAGTGGGACAGTGGAGATATTTAAAAATAATTTTTAGGTTTTAAATATCGGTTTTCAGAATGACCGCTATAAACGAAGACAAGGAATTGTAATCAGAATTACAATTCCAATTCTTCGTTTAGATTAATTGTTTATAAATAGTTGACTGTTTATAAGCAAATTAGTTCTAAAATATGAGACTACAATCAATGACTACAAAACTAAGGATGGGCTATGTTGTACATTTGACTGAACAAATCTTCATACAAAAAAAAGTTACGCCATCGTGATTTCATCATACCTCAAATGTGGCCCCAAACGACCCCAAAAGTGGGGCCATTTGAGTGGGGACAGTTTTTACCTCGACATGAATCGTTTATCATATTATATACGTCTATGACTACTATAATATTATGCATGTAAGTATCTGATTATTATGAATCATCAATTATGGTTACTTGGCATGACACAATATTGAAATCATTAATTTTATTTGCATACATAGCTTTTAGTAAAAATATTCATATTTTGTTGAGCACTGTTTAGTAAGAAACAAATAAAACATTGGATTAATCAAACACGCTATATATTGAAAGATATGCCTAACATTGAATAAAAATAAATTATATTACATTAAATGTATTTATTACAATATATAAATAGTAGAAATAACAACAATAATAATAATCTACAGATAGCTCATATTAAAACTTTACCGACAGCACTATTTTGTTTAAGTACTAATATTATTAAATGTTGATCTACGAATTATTAAAAAGTGTTCGAGAGTTATTTCCAAATGTCATGCCTAAAACATCTTCCAAAAAAATTTACAAGTACCTATAAAATAATGGAAAATAAAGTCACATAAAAATTGTCTAATTTATAAAAAAAATTAAGGTATGTATAACAATAGTCATTATCATACAATTTATAGTAGATCCTAAGCTCCTTGTAAAACCAAGGACATATATAATTATTTACAATATTCCGAAGTCTGTGTTTAACAGTTCCGAAAATTCAGTCAAGTAACATTTCTGTCACCAAGTTTTAAATACTGCTAAAATTATTTCATACCTTAAAAATTTTGCTTACAGATAAATTGTATCTATTGAGTAGCTATTTTGTTTTTGTTTAGAGAACAGTTTTGAGGTAAGAATGTCGATAAAAGGCTTCAGAGTATCTGAATCAGAAGTCAACAACGGCTGATCTTGTAAAGATTTTATGGAAGATGTGTCTACGGGGAGGAAAGTTTTTGGCTGGAAAGATCTCAGGGTAGACCCGGCTGGTAAGAAACGAGGTTGTTGTGATGCTGTGTACGATGATTCCACAGGCAAGAAGGTACGAGATTTTGATGGCGCAGAGTTAACAGGCAAGAACGTATGAGATTGTACAGGTTTGAAGGCCGAGGAATCGGCGGGCAAGAACGTATGAGATTGGACAGGTTTGAAGGCCGAGGAATCAGCGGGCAAGAAGGTATTGGCCTCCTGTGTAAAAGATTTTAACGCAGATTCTTGCAGGGCTTTGATAGATGCTGCATCGAAGAAACTAGTAGTTTGCTGTTGCGGCTGCTGATATTGGTACTGATACTGGTTATTGTACTCCTTGAAGAAGTGGTAATTGTATCCCTTAGATTCTCCAGTGCTGCCGGGGATGGTATTAGATATGTAGCCATTGTTATTGTAGTTATTCGCAGACTGATAGCTCGTAGTCCTTGTGAAACTGCCAGCTGCAATAGAAATAATTCTCATAAATGATTGCTCTAAAATAAAATAAAATGTAAACTGTAACGAGGATAAATCAATTAACAATTCATTGCAATCGGTTTCGAAAAGTATCAAGAAGAATGTACATACCGCATAAGCCAGAGTATTTGATGGAATCCGACAGGCCGAAAGCACTGCATCTTGGACTTCCTTTTTCGTAAGGACTCACTCCAATGACGTTGCCTCCGGGCCCGTAGTTGCACACGTACAGCTTGGTGTAGCCTTTCACGTTGTCGTGATAGTAGGTGAAGCCACATCCCACGTGAGAGGTCTCACCCCAAACCAACTGAAAAGTAACATTTTACATGATAGGTTGTATCGTCGAAAACTAGTTTCTACAATCAGTTAAATATGATCGGCACATAAAAATACAATAATTTATTATAAATTTGTATTGAGTAACGAGCAACGAATTCATAAAATATTTAATCTTTATCCTAATCCTTGTCATAGCTAATATATCCTCAATAATTTGTTGTGAAATCTTGAGTGTGATTTATTTCCAAACATTGTTATAATTTTTCCAGTCTCACTGATCTGGCATATACTCTTCATATACGATGATTGTCACACAACAAAACTTTCACACGCCACAAGATTTTCTACAGTCTAAGTAAAATAATAGACATTTCCTTCTCGAATTCTTCATTATTTTTATAGGAAGTAGTTTGAATTATTTTGATATTATTGTAGTTTTACCTGTGAATAATGTCCCGTTCCGTGCGCGCCGTTGATGGGCTTGAAGCCGAAAATGCTAACTTCATCGAACCAGGCTTTGATCTGTGCCATGAAGTCGGGCTGCTGGTCAACGGGGGAGGATGGGGGGCGGGTGGTCCACGTGGCAGCCAGGTTCTGTCCCACGGGGAAGCGGCCCACGTCGCGCTGCGCTGCGCGGTCGTGCTGTGGGAAACACTGGTCCGACCACTGCTGCGCACGCGCTGCGAGCTCATCGTCCCACACCTGGAAATAGTATGAGGACAATGCACTATTACCGAACATACTATTTTTGAATTGACTATTTTCTAACCTATATGATATTACCTACTACTACATAATATAAAAAGTTATAATGCCATTTATTTTTAAGTAATTAATAATTACAATCTGTTTATTGCCTGCTGTTAAGGCCAAGTTAAGGATAAGGAACCTAAATTATAATTTAGATTCACATTCTTTTGAATTATTCGACGTCTACTTTTAATCATGAAAAAAAAATACCTTTCAGTTTCGTGCTTATTTAGTTAGACAAAACAATTTATGCACGAAAATAGGTATTTGTTAATTTGTGATATTTAATGGAACTGTTCGTGGTTCTTTGAGCTGATGGAGGTTCTTAGTATATAATTCTTATTTTCATCGAAAAAATCTTACCATTTCCATCATGTTAGCTGCTGGCGGCTGGCTCGACACTTGTCCCAAAGCCACGGATTGTCTCAGACGATTATGAGCATCAACGATCGCTTGTTTCTCATACGCGGTCAACCCTCCTGACTCTATAATGAGACAACAGAGTGCTATTAGTTTCTATTATATGTTTACTATAAATAATTACTTCAATGCTGTCAACCGCTGTGTTATTTTATATATTTTAATTAAGGTAACGCAGTTAAAACATGAATAACTTTATGATGACCCTGAAGTATGATTCTTCAAGATTATCTCTTAAAACATTAGGTATAATATTGACAAACATAAAATCAATCATGGTCGTGTTCATGATCTTGGTCGTTCAAACAAAGTGTCAAGGTGAAATGGTTACGAGCATTATAATCCTCCATGACTTGCCTCATCTGTCATGCGTTAAGGTATCTAATATTTTTCAGGTGTGTGCCATTAATTGTAATTTATGATATATAAATATTACTTTTTTATTTCCTGTGAATCATACTGATTTGTATAATTTAATTTTTCTTTTATCTAATTTAATAAATATATGAAATCCTTTGAAAATGAATTCTATATTCTGCTAAATATTCAAAACACTAAAAAGTAATTTAAAGTTTAGGATGCAGAAAAATTTATACTAGTTTAGGACAAATTTTTGGGGAAAATGAACTTTCTACGTTAAAAAACTAGGTAAATGAACTTACTTATCAGTTGTTTCCCAGGTCCGCAACCCTCTGTTGCTGCGAATAGACTTCCCATAACAAACAACACTAGGGCAATCATTTTGCGATTTAATTTTAATTTTTAGCACTTAACTGAAAATACACAATCTAAGTTGAGATTCGTAACAAAAGTGTCGACTAATATTTACGAAACGTCAAACTTCAATACTGCCGGTGATCCGCCACACTTCGTGCGTCGCGCTATCCGGAGTTTAGCAAAATGCACAGATGGAGGACGAGCGCGCTCTTATGTACCCGCCCTCGCGTTACCACGGAGACGCGTCGACGCCACTGTCGCCCCGCGCCCGGCTGGAAGTCGAAATGCTCATTTTCAATCGCTCTCACGTCATCCTAGCACATAATATATAATATTGGAATGAAAAACAAATTTATTCATTCGAATATTGCATAATTTTTACGGTAACGCAATCGATAATTGTCGGTCGCGAGTACGATCGACGCGTATTACCGTTCGTGTAGTGTGCTCAGTTACGAACTACAGAAAGGTTAAAAGTCCATCGGTTGGCCACTTTTTATCTGAAGTAATAATTTAAAACTCATTATCCTGCACCCGGTGGCTTTCAATGAAATCCAGTTCTTGTGATGTGTCCGAGCCCAAACGTGGAAATATGTTGACAGATATTGGTCGCAACGGAAGTGGTCTTTAAGCAAAATTATAGGCAGCTAAAAACAAGGAACCTTTTTTTCTTTTTAAGGCTACTTCATTTTATGGCTTCACGAGAACAAAAGGTCTCGTAGACATTTTCACACTTTGATACACAGTGAAAACTTGGAAACTGTACGTTTTGGCAAACCAGACCCAACGTTTAGAGGTATGCAATAGGTATTATCCCGCTAATAAAACTGTAAGGCCATTACGATTTGAATCTGATCTATACAGAAAAATTTAAATAATTATGTGAATCAAATTAAATTCGTTCATACCGAGGAGACATCTTGTCTGTTACCAACCAATCCGGTTTTTCACCTGAGCATCATTTTCATTCGTGGTTCATTAATTTACATATTAATATCTCTTATTCGATATCATAGGTAATGGATTCAGCGCCAAATTTCATCCTTTGACAAAGTCAAGTATTTTTTTTATGTTTTAAGAACTTGTTGTTTATATAAACACCTGACGCTTTTTATCTCTGAATGAAAATGTTGTTAGCTTCTGAGACAAATAAAATATTAGTACTTGTTATTTATCAAATAAATTTTGACAGGACTTAGCTTTATCACTTCAGAGATTGATAAGATTTTTTGTTATGAGCTCATCGCTGTAATATTTCATTATAATATTATGATTTTTCAATAAAATATTATCAAGTTTTGTTGTATTATTAGAATAGAACCCTATACTTATTTTTCTTATCTCACATAAGGTTTCGGTTGATGATGTATGCACATTTTAAAATTTCGTGTTATTTAACACGAAATTTTAAAATGTGCATGTGAAAAATTGTTTAAAATGTGAAATGTGTTTAAAATGTGATGATTTCATCGAGAAAAAAATCACTGGTAAACAAGAACGAGAGAGAAACATAATATTTTTATCTACGATTAAATTTCAGGCGTTGATGAAATTGGTACTTTACAAAATCTGTTAATTATTTTCCTCATGTTAAAATATAGTTTAAACAACTTAAAAACCAAAATTATTCCGATGAGTAATTTTTACTACCTCTAAAATGTACTACAGTAGGCAGGCAACATTTTTTCGATTGAAACTCAAAGTCACATCTAAATCATCGGAAACATGACGTTACCCGCGTAGTAATAAATTTATTATTAGGGGTCATCAACGCCAGCCATTTATCATTTATACAAGTTTTTGGATCGTCGGGTTAACGCAGAGTTAACTGAACGACCTTACAAGAATTTTAAGTATTTTATATTTAGAATTTCATTTTTTGAGGAAAGTGGTCAGCCAGATTACGTTTTCGCACCAATTTTGAACCTCTTTAGGGTTCCGTACCCAAAAAAACATCGAGGATCCATTACTAAGATTTCGCTGTCTGTCTGTCTATCTGTCTGTTCGTCCATCTGTTCGTTTGTCACCAGAGGCCCGATTCTCGTATTAAACTTTGACATTCAATTTACCTACCATCAATTCATTGTAAATTAATCATCCTGTTGTCATAAATTGACCGAAAGTCGGTATTCTACTACACTATTGTAGTACATTTAAAATTCCAACACAGTCATTTTGGAATCACATGGACTACAATTCATAGCGAGTACAAAGACAGCTGTTACATGACGTTGGTACGATCCAGTGTTGCAAATTAGTGTCAGTTAAGGGTCCTGCTGGTGTTTTTTGAAACATTACACAAAATCATAAAAATTGGGGCGTGGCTATGCACATTCCGAGAAGGACGGAAAACATTCCCCGCGCGGGTAGACAGGAGAAGGCAAAAAAAAAAGTGATTTGTGCGTAAAATAAATATTTTATGTTATGACATCCCCACATGTCAAAGTGAAAAAAAATCCGGTTGACGGTTCGGTTCAAGTTAAAGTGGAGTCAACTTTATAAATATAAGAGAATGCCCATTTCTATGGATAAGTGGTTCGCTCAATCTACAATCAAGCTTCGATACAATAATAATTGCATTGCGGTGAATTCGTCGTTTGACGTTTGTTTGAAATTAAGTAGAATACGATCTTGCTGCTTGATAGGATCTATCCTATGTTTGATAGGAAACAGCAGAATTTACCTTCAGCTTGTAGGTATCTCATGAACCGTAACAGCAAGACAGTTAAAATTTTCACACAATGTGGGTATTTCTGTTCCCGCTATAACAACGAACACTAAAAACAGAATAAAATAAATATTTAAGTTGTATGGGTGGGTGGGTTGTGTGGTGGTGGGTGGTTGTTGTTGTTGTTGGGTGGGTGGGTGGTTGGTTGGTGGTTGTGGTTGTTGTTGTTGTTGTTAGTTGTTGTTGTGTAGTTGCATACAACAAACGTGAATTTTTAGCCGTTTTGCACGGAACCCTTCGTGTGCGAGTCCGACTCGCACTTGTCCGGTTTTGAATCCTAATAAGAAGAAATTATCTGCTCTGCTTATCTGCTGAAATTATAAGAATAAAGTATATCAAAAAGTTAAATTGATGTATTAGATAAACGATTTCTTTTAATCCATGTCATACACTTGTGTTTAGCAGCTAAAGAAAGTACTATATATATGTTATATATCTGTGATAATCTAGTATTTACTTATTGAGTCAAGTAGGCTGTAGGCACATACCTACGTTCTAAAGTTATAGAAAGGTAGTTGTTCCATACGATGTACAAATAACTACTGATTTATCGATTGTATTTTTTTAAATTTCTATGTGGGAATTAATAATTTTTAATACCGAACATAAGTGTCTGAAATTATGAAAAGTGTTCTACAACTTAACGTATTGATTACATCAAGTTCTAGGTGGTTATATAAATAACCTTAGACATGTTGGTTTTATTGTATGTTGTTGGGTGATATGATATTTAAAATCCATTTTAAATACTTATTAATTATGTCAATAGGTATTTAATTCCAATATGTGAAATAAAGAAACCTGTATGTCATATCAAAAAGTAGTTATGTAACCTACTCCCCGCTGATACGGTTGCTAATATAAAAAATCATGTTTTAGAAGCTAATTTTAAATGTATACAGTATGTCTTTAAGTAATAAAATTCCATAAAAATACGGTTCAGAGTTGGAGAGTTGAAATTTGAAAAAAAAATGAACTAGGTAATCTTGACTTAGCCAACCTAGATTCTAGCCCCTTCCTTAAAGTCACTTGACAGATAAACACAGCTACATGGATTAGCGAATCTGTTGCGTCAATATTTTAATCATAATTTTCTTAGAAAAAAAATATTAAGAAGAATATGGCAGATTTGGAATTAAATGAGAATATCAATAAGTAGGTACATTACAATAAACATCACATAAAAGTTATTTTTTTTATAAAAACGTACCAATAATTCAATTGTAACATGAGTTTATTAAGTTACAAAGTTTTCATTTGTAGATTATAGTATTAAGTAGGTTTGCCAATTCACAATATTCTGATTCAATCTTACTTTGGGACACTCTGTACGTGTATTCATTAGTATTTTTTGTAATTTGTAACCTTTTAAATATAAAATTTATTGTTCCTTGTACCTATTCAAAATGATTTTTGAGATAATCATTAAAATCATGCAAATGATACATGCTCAGTGCGACGTTAGCTGGCACTTTAGGAAGTGCATTTGATACCATCGTATCAGGAAACGATGATTGATGTTATGGAGACGATTAAATGGAGAATAATAAAAAACAAATATAAATTATAATGTAGGTGCAAGGTAAGTTATTATTTCAACTTTTTTTAAATGCGATATGTGTCTGCCCTCACGTTCCGCGTTGTTTGATGTGCCGCCGCTTCTGCGATGGCTTTTATTTTAAATATCAAGCCATAAGGACTTTTGGCCCATTAAAACCGAGAAATGAATGCTGCGACATCGAGTCATTGTTTTATATTAATTAATTCCTATTAAATATAATTGCCATGGGACCAGACTTGTTGTGATGAGACGGAAAATTATGCTCTCGATTTTTCAAACTGGTGAGTGCCAATGTATAATATTCCAGTCTAGACAACAATATTACTTACATATTCCTACAATTTCAGGTTAACAGATAATCTAACAGTGAAAGAAAGAATCGAAAACGATACCAAAAGTGACTTTAAAAATGAGTTGATGAACTATTAAGAAAATGCAATGTACAAAAAAGGAAAATGACCAAAAATAAGGCACAAAGTGTAAAAAACATGTCGAGCTTATAGGGTTACAGAAACATAAGGTAAAGTAACTTAGCATTGATTATAGGTAGACGTACATAATAATTCGATACCTTGGGGTAGAAAGGTCGTATAAACCATTTTACCCAAAATGAGTTATAAATGCAGTCTTATTTAAAATTCTCCTCTATCGATTGATAACACTTTCAAATTCGCAAAAAAATAATTTTTACGACCCAGATGACTTCAGCGTCTAAACAGAATTTTTGTTAGAATTTATGATGTAAGAACGAAAAAAATATAAATCGCTATGACTATTTGGTGTAATGTCATATTTGTTATAAGATTAGGTCGTAAAAGACAATAGATTTGAGTCAAGTATGGGGTATTACCAACGTAACAAATGCACTTGGTCGTCAAAACCAAAGTTCAGTACAATTCTAATTACCAACATAACAAATCCGCTTAATTGTAAAAACCAAAGTTCAGTACGATGTTTAGTACAATTTGGTTTAAATATTAATTTCAACAAATTGAAAAGAAAATAAATAAAGTAGATATTAAGTACCTACTACACATTGTGTGAGGATTTTGAAGAAGAAGAGAGGATTGATTACTGACGTCAAAAAATTTGTGAACTATGTACTTAGGTATTTAATTTGGCTTATTCCATTTTGCAATTACGAAATAAAATGAGATAGTAGGTATATTGCTACATGAAACCAAACAAAGAATAATGTTATAGATAGTTTATAGTTTATTGTTATTTAAAGTCGTCAAAGTTATACAGTTATGGTATTAGGAATGAGGCAAGTTCTTTAAAGTAGTTGATAAGGTCTAAGGTCAGTCTTATATTTTGAATCACATTGCAATTTCTTATTGCAAATTCAGTACTATCGCTTATTCACTTAGATGACCCCTTGCTTATATGAATGAAATACGACTCAAGTTGCTACAAGAGCCAATTACCTATATATATATACTTGGATCACAATTATTGTTCTAAGCATAATATTAACTAAAAGTAATTTCCTATTTCGTTGCCGCATTACCAATATTATAAAGCTTTTAAAGTTAATGTCTTTAACGTAAATAAAAAAATAAATAAATTTAAAACCAACTACGTAAAAACTAAAAAAAAAAACAAGAAAGTCGAGTTAATCGACACTTTTGTTATCGAATATTATTGAATAACGATACCTACCAATGAAATAGTTTGGTGATCGATACATTCAAAAATAAAACATTATATTGGGAGCCTAACGGTTTTAATAATTGGGATCCAGTACCCATTATTTATAAGGAAGCCAGATTTTTGATGGGTCCGGACTGTTAAAATTATAAGAAATTATTCTAATATTCTTTATTAGAATGATTTCTTGTTGAATGTATCGATCACGAAACTATTTCAATGGTAAGTATAATTATTCAATAATATTCAATAACGAAAGTCTCGATTACTGGACTTTTTTTTCAGTTTTATGTAATTTACGCAGCCGGGTTTCTTTTGTAATTATTTTATTTTACACTTTTAAGTTTTTGTTTATTTATCAAACGATTTTGATGCCAACGCGTTTTGGTCTTAATAATGTCCCAGGTGCAAACACACAAATATAGGCTGATGAACATAATATTACCACTCTTTTCATTTTTGTCGCGCAGTAGTGTGAAAACAACTTGATTTAGTAGAAAATGTTTTCTTTGATACTATGTTCATAGAAAATTAATCACTTCATAAATTTGACTAAATTTGATTTAATAACTGATTAAAACTGTAATTTTTTCACCCATACATACAAGTAGGTAAAGCAGAATATTTAAATATGATGGTTTTTGTTACCCAAATTTCTAGTGAGGTATATATTATTAGTATAAACTTTCGTAGTTACGACTCCACACATTCAGTTTCACGTAAGGTACAGTCTAAGTGACTTTACGACTTTCTTAATTTTTGATCGCGGTCTATAAGCTCAATGACAACAACCTACTTCTAGTTACGACTCATCACAATGGTACAACAAATATGAGGTGTATAAACCATTTTTAAAAAAAACTTTGGTCGTAAATCCAAGCTAACTTCTAAACTAAGAGACTGACAATTAAGGAAATCGTTCCATTGCGAATAACATAAAAAATAACATATAACACTTAAAAGAGCTAATGTACTTAGAAAAAAAATAAGTTTTTTTAGATTTTTTTATTATTTTTTATTTTTTTTGCTTTTCCTGTAAAGTAGGGTTTTGGTTTTTATGCCCTTTCTACCCCAAGGTTTCGATATAGTACGAGATAAAGTTGCAATAGTTGTTGAGTGCTTCTTGAGTAGATAAACTTATAACTTGTCTTCTCATACCTAGGTACCTTTGTTTAATTTTAGCTCATAATATTGACCAATGAAAAATTGGTCCACAGACGGCGGAGTAATCGTTGAACATACATATACAGCCGGACGTATAACCGCCTCCTTTTTTTGGTAGTAAAAACATATTTAGCATCCTGCTAAAATTTTAAAATATTTTATGAAAGTGTTAGATACTCTACGTAAAGTATTAGTTTATTTTTATTTAAGTAAGACGTGTTCAATGTGTTGAGCTCGGGCTGGACGAAGAAGAAGAACTTAGAATATTTTAGTTACATTTGAATGTATTTTAAGTATATATCGATTCTACTCAACTTTGCAGTATGTGAATCTTTACCATAACTCCACGTTATGCGTTTTAATATTTTTTTTATAAATTTTTAATAATATTATATTGGATTATTTTTAAGCAAATTTTAAGGTGATTATATCCGCTATATATCCTAATAGGTATTTAAAAAAACAAAGTTAGCTATGTAGCAGATGTTCATAAAGTTTATAAACACGACCTCTTTTTGTAAGTTTTGGGTGAAGAGGTCCTGGAAAATTGTTAAAACTAAAATATCATAACTTTTTATAATATGTTTTAACTAATTTTAGATAAACAAGTACTCTATTTGTGACAATTGTTAGTTTTGTAGGATTTAGTTTCATTACAGAAATACAGAAATACAAGCAATTTATGTCAAATAAGTAAATAAGTCCTAATGCATGTACGGTCCGGTCTACCTTCAATTCGGCCTGAATGGATACAAAATTGTATCGTCTGGGTGCAATTTCAAGATCCCATCAGTCGGCCGGATGGACTGAAGCGATTCGTTCCAGTGTTGCCGACTCTGTTTTTGCGAAACTACTAAACTCATGTTGTACAAAAACTCATGTATAAACAAATGTTTATCAAATTACTTGCTGTAAACTATATTGATCTATATTAAATGCACAATGCATTTAAGGTACTTAATTGGATAAGGATTAATGCTGTATTGCTTAAAAATCGCTTCGTAAATAAGCCATTATTTCTCGTAAAAAGTAAAGGATAAAAAATGGTTATTGTGTGTACCATAGAGAACCAAGGAGACATATTATACAATCGCGAACTTTTTTGTAGGCCTTTTTAAGGTGTACAATACCGTAGTACATTATTTTAATCTATCTCGTAAGGTTCAGCCAGCGTTTGCAATGTAAGCGGAAAAATGTGTTTATTTACGACATAAGAAACCTCTAAAATGATCATCATAATGATGTTTCTCTACTATATTGTGCATGTTATATACATATAAACCTTCCTCTTGAATCACTCTATCTAATAAAAAAACCCGCTTCAAAATTCGTTGCGTAGTTTTAAAGATCTAAGCACACATAAAGACAGACAGAAAAATCTACTTTGTTTTATACTATGTAGTGATAAAAACCAAGTGCTAGTCGGACTCTCGCAAGAAGGGTTTTATACAAAACGGAAAAAATCACGTTTGTTGTAGCCTCAAATATTTCTTTTAATGTTTTTTTAGTTTCTATTTGTTGTTATAGCGTCTATAAAAATTAATCTTTTGTGAAAATTTCAACTGTTTCTAGCTATCATGGTTAAGGAGATACAGCCTGGTGACGGACGGACGGACAGCGAAGTCTCAGAAATAGGGAACCCCTTTTTACCCTTTTGGTACGGAACTCTAAAAATGGCAACGTGGTCTAAAGAATTTTTATTAGAGTTCATTAAAATAGGTATTTAAAACTTTAGAGCCACTATGATTGATAAAATCTAAAAACATTTCATTAAGGAAATAAAGATTTCGTTTCATTTCATTCCTTTTCATTTCAAAACAAAGAGAAATGATTGCTAACACAGATTACTGGAAAAATGTATAGCATTTTTTTCGTATAATAAGGCTAAGGTAGCAGGTAATACAATAATTTGGTTTCGTCCATAGCGTGACTGCAGTTGCAGGAAAATAAACTTAACACGACCGTCGATCGCGGCAAAACAAAACGAACTCAATTTTTCCGTGTATGTGCTCGAATCCGTTCCGAACTGACGTCAGTTCTGTCTGGAACGATCGGCTTATCGTCTGTGGGAGCCTTTAATGAAATTAAAATATTTACATGCATGCAGTTAAGTGCTAGAGCTAGGAAATGAATTAATTTAAACATTTTTTGTACCACTTCTAGAGTTGTGTCTACACACACAACACACACACCCGGACTAGTCTACAACTCTACCCACACTAAATTATTGATTCATTGATTGATTATCACTATCAGCCACCCCTAAGGCTTTCTAGTCCAATTAGGAGGAAAGCCTCTAGAGTGCGGTCCATCTTTTACCTTCAAGTAATAGCTTGGTAACGGACTTTCTATTCGATGACCACAAATCATAAGGTTCTATTTTTATTACTCTAATAATTTTATCATTTTGTAATAATGAAAGAAAACCTTCTTTGTCTCTACATTTATTCATTTTATAATGTTGTCAACACTCAATATCGAGGTAAACAAATGCATAGTTGATTATTCCTAATGGAATGAAGTCACGATTTATAATAAACGACACCTCCTTAATTTATAGCTCAAGTTATTACATACATTTTAGTAAATTTCGTTGTCACAAGACGAATACTATAAGAAATCGTTGGTGTCTTTCAATTCACAATTTACAAATCGTTGTAGGATGAGTTAGGTCACGCATAGTACGCCACGCCTCTTGGTGTTCATGATTGTACTGAAATGTTAAAGTTCTACCTTTTTTATCACTTGTGAGTTGTGACCAAGACCATGAGTAGATATGTAGTTAGAATCAACTTTAGAAAATTTTCAAAAGCCAAATTGCAATTTAGACTTTTACCCTTAAGCCAAGGAATATATTATATTACTAACGTAAAGAGCCGTCATTCGATAGACTTTCTAGGATGGCAGATCGCCGCTATGTGTGCGTGGCTAGACGTATCATGTTGGGCGTGCGCGCGGCGAGCGGGGCGTGAGTTTTTTAAGCCAGGACTTTCGTTCACGGGTACTGACGGCTGGTCGTTTCGTGGTTTGACATAATTGACAATGTAATTTCATAATGTTTATGAAAGATTAGTCTGACGCAACGTTTAAAATTATTTCGGTGGCAACATGGCTGACATTCGCCGGTGCTCGAGCTGTCATTTGTAGAGCGTGTCGCCCCTGTGCTCACTGCTCAAACTGTTCTCTTGAACTCGAAAGCTGCGCTGACAATAATATGAGCTTTCTAGTCTACTTAACGTAATAAACCATGAATTGTATTGATTTTAGTTTAATATTTCTGAGCTTTTTCAACTCTTACTTTATTTACTTGAAAATGTAAATGAAAAGTCATTAATATCTGAGAATGTTGAAATTTTACAGTTGTTATAATAGCAATACCCACCTAAGTACCTACTGAAGCAAACAAAACCGTAAAACTTAAAAGGGTGCTAAAATAGGAAATGAACAACTAAATTTTCGCGAAAACCAAGCAAAACCTGGTCACACACCATCACAACATGATTTATCATGTTGTGATGGTGTGTGAGCCATCAAAACAAGTCGGTTTAAAATGTAGTTAGTTGCGAATGTCGATGGCCACATTATAGCTTTACCTTCTCCAACATGAATGGACTGTCTAGTGCCTTAAGACTACTTTAAGGAAATAGCTACACAAAATTGTTACATACTAATTTAGTTAGCTGATATAATTCCAAACAACAATATATCTAACATTTTTGTTAGTAAGTTAGTAGTAGGGTATAAGTGACGCTTAATGTATTTGATGACAAAGGTAAAAAAAACAATAAGCTCCAGTTTTTAAAGCAGATGTTTTTGGTAAAGGACCATAATCGCCCGATATCTCTGCGCCTGTAAAAGGTAATAATGTATTACCGACAACAAACAAAAATTTATGCTATTAATGCTATTACTGGGTGCTAGCACCGTTCTAGCATCCAGTAAATATAACCTAAAATTCGATCGGTTACACAAAGTGACACTTGAGTTTGCTGTTTTTGTTTATATCTATATGCGAAAAAAAGTGGTTGCAGAGACAGGGAGAAATTTTAAGTATCCCACTTAAAATTTCTGTATATATATATATTGTAATGTATATATTAGGTAATTACATATGAAATTGGCGTTTTGTAAAGGAGGAACATAAAGTCGATTTTTTTAAAACATAATATATTTATTTGATCAATGTATATACCATTGCTATCTATGTACATTTGCTATCTCATATGTAGTTCATTGATCCCTTTACTAAAAAAAAACATTCAGACAGGAATCAATAAAATCTTTGAAGGCGCTTTGGACTGCCCCATCAGAGATGAATTTTTTCCCTTGCAAGAAGTTATCAAAATTTCGACAAAAATGGTAAGCTGTTGGAGCAAGGTCCAGAGAGTACGGTGGATTTTTTAGACATTCCAATTGAAGCTTCTCTAATTTGGTAGCCGTCTGTTGTGCAGTGTTTGGTCTAGCGTTGTCCTGAAGCAGCAGTAGCCTAGAGAAAATTACCAACGTCGGTTGTTTAGCAGCTAGCTTTTCCATCATGATTTGCAGTTGCTGGCAATAGATATCTGCCGTAATCGTCTGGCCAGATTTAAGAAAGCTGTAGTGAACGACACCGGCACTAGTCCACCAAACGCCCACAAGTAACTTTTTTGAGTCAATTTTCGCTTGGGGCAGGCTTTGGCTGGTTCGCCAGGGTTCAGTTATTGCGATGAGCGTTTCCGATTATTGTACAGGATCCACTTTTCATCACAAGTAATGATTCGATTTAAAATCCCTTCATTATTGTGCCCGTTGAGTAATGTAATACAGCAGTCGATGCGCGTTTGTCGGTTTGCTGCCCTCAATTCATGAGGTACCCACCTTTCAAGCTTTTTCACCTTCCCAATTGGCTTCAAGTGGATTAAAACAGTTTTATCACCAATACACCGCAGCCTGCAGCTAACTTCTGTCTGGTTTGCGATGGATCCGCTTCCACAATAGTCTTCAATTCTTCATTATCAACTTTGGTCTCCGGCCGTCCACGGGGCTTGTTCTGCAGGTCGAAATTTCCAGAACGAATACGTTGGAATCAAAAACGCATTATGTTTTCTTTTGCGACACCGCCGCCACATACATCATTAATCCTTCGAGCCGTTTCCGCAGCACTGGTGCCACGGTGGAACTCGTACTCGAAAATAATACGATATTTCAAGATTTCCATTTTGTAAACAGAGGAAAAAATAAATGTAATATGGTTTTCGAAACACAAATGCATGAGTAAATAGCGGTATAAATTTGAAATTGGAATTCCTAACCAAAGAAGATATATTTGGGATCAAAGTGGCCAGTACGACAAAATGCCAATTACATATGTGAGGACCTAATATAACTCACTTACGACCAAAATATCGCGTATAATAATCATTTTTTCTTATATATCAAACTTTAAACTGGATTCCTGAACAATAAATTTTTTGGCGCTTATAGCCTAACTTTAACAGTCGATATAAATGAATATTACATTATTCAAATTTTTAAAAAGATTACTTATATAAAATACTTGCATAATTATTTAATTGTTAAAGAACGTTTAGAAAACGTTTATGGATCGATAAATAAATTATGATATAGGCTATGTTTATTTACATATTATATATACGTTTTTTATTGTAATTTTCAATATTTATTACAATTTATATAAAATGGCTTATTATGTAAATTTTAATTTTAATAAAACCAAAATGTTTTGTAAGCGGTCAGCCGCTTTTTTAAAAAAAGCTCGTTGTTGACAAATGCTCGAAATCAGTTTTATAGCTTTCTTAGAAAAAATCCAAAAAATTCGTCTGAATCTCAAAAAAATATTTTTTTATTGTTTTTTAAATTTTATTTATTGTCAGTATTTCTGATGGTACTGCCTATAATTAGATGTAAAATATTATTCCTTCTACTGACAATCAGCTGTTGAAAGTATAGACTGAATACCCAAAAATTACAAAATATTTTTTTTTATCTACTGTTAAAATCTCTTATCCTCGAGAAGACACAATATACACTAGATAAAAAGAAATTATCAAGGTATTATATTTCGTTTATGTAACTTTGAAAATGTCACTAAAATTGATAGCTAAAATCTGCCTTAGGCACACACTTATAAATAAATTAAACATGTTTAATTGAAAATATGTAAAACTTATACCACCCGCTTAAATTTTATGAATGGAGCTACTTTTTTATAAATATATTATCATAAAATTATCATGTCCTTTAATTATAAATGATAATGTTATTGTCATCGTGAAATTTTAATATCGTGAAAATAATTAATTATCTACACACTATATACCTCTACATTACATCCTAGTTTGATTAATTCAAATCAAATCTGGGTTACATATTATTAATGCTGGCAATTTTCTGTAGTCCTATACTGTTATTGAATTTTAAATTTCAAGGTACGTTCTTTCGTCTGTTAAGCCGCCTACATAATATGCTAGGCAGGAATCCACTGATTTAAGGATTCGCGTCATGCAACAGAGAACATAAGCCAATGCATGTTTTGTTGTAGTTGGATCATAAAATCCGCAGTATAGCCATTGTGGGAATAAGTGGAAGCCCCGAAGGGAGATCCTTGATCGAGCAAGGTGCTATGCTCGGTCAGGCTGAACGGACGGACAGACGAATAGTGGAGTTTTAGTAAAAGGGTCCCGTTTTTCCCCTTTGGGTATGGAAAAAAAAGTAACTTGAGATGGACTTCTGGGTTCTGTAAAAGTGTAAAGGTCTCAACAGCTACTTTAAAACAACAGTTGTTTAACGTATCTTTTCCTTTAAATGTTAATTATGTTAAGTTATGGAAAAAGACAATTTATCTAGTAGCAAGTATGTTTGTTTAAATGAAGCTAGTTATATTAAATGATTAGCATATTTTGTTTCTCTATTTCGTCGAACTCAGATGCGTTTCTTCAACACTTCATGAGATAACTTGATAAACCTTTTATCAGCAAATCCAATTTTACTGACGTCTGCAGTCAAAAGTAGGTACCTACTTTTCTCGCCAGTCCAGGGCCTTTAGTCAAGATGCATTCGATAATTTCGAAAGCGAACTTCGAAATCAAAAATGTATGGGATTTGACATAAGTCATCGCTAAGTGACATATTGCTTGCGATGCCTTATGTCAAACGCCATACATTTTGTTTTCGAACTTTTCCATCGAAATTATCGAATGCAACTTGACTAAAGGCCCGGTACTTACGCCCCTCCTAATACGGAAAATGTCATCACAGTCATATTCAACTTATTTCTGTGTTTGTTGATGCGCATCCATATTTGGACGCGAATTAATACTTTTTTCGCAAAGGTACGTTTTTGTTAACATAATATAAAATATGTTAAATGCTGTTGTAATTTAGTCTCAAATATTCTTATTATATTATAAAATTCTCGTGTCACAGTCTTAGAGCATAAAACCAACATTGGGCATGTCCTGACATGCTATTGGTTCAGTTTATTTTATTATTTGGCGGCAATCGTACGAGCATCGCTACAATAAAATCGAAAGTATTTTCTGCATCCCACACAAAATACCTCAAGCTCAATCTATGTTCAATAGAATTACTTTCAATTACAAACAACACAGTCAAGATAATATATTGCTTTCTCTAGATGCTATTTATCTCAATACTGAGTCACATCGAGACTTTGAATTGCAAATGAGAACGTAGCATCTCAATTCACGAGCATTAGAAATTTGACATTCAACTTATGCTACTTTCAAATTGAGCATATTTTATTTTAGCAAAGCATAGAATGAGATAAACCAGTGCCAGTTTTAATGTCTGAATAAAGATCAAGGCTAAATTGTGTGATTATTAAAGTTGCACCCATTTATGCTTCTGAATATTGAATTTATTAAAACACAAGCACTAAGCGGTATTCTATCACTAACCTTATTTCTAGCCTAATAAAATGTCTTTCGCACATCGATTGATTTCGTAATAGAAAAACTTGCCAACCGAGTCGGACTCGCGCACGAAGGGTTCCGTACAAAACGACAAAAAAAATATTTTATTGTATTTTTTTTTATTTTAATGATTTATTTAATTATATTTTATTATTTGTTATCTTAACAGAAACACACATTCTGTAAAAATGTCAACTGTCTAGCTAGACACTTGAAATTTTTACAGAAGACGGCTATCACGGCTAAAGAGATATAGCCTGTGGACAGACACCTTTTTTACCCTTTGAGTACGGAACTCTAAAAAGTAAAAAAGCATATTATATTAACCAAAATTGTTACAAATATCCTACTAATATTATAAATGTGAAAGTTTGTGAGGATAAATGGATGGATTGATGGATGGATGTTTGTTACTCTTTCACGCTAAAACTTCTTAGGAGATTTTTATGAAATTTGGTATGGTAGTAGTTTGGGCTCTGAAATAAAACATAGGCTACTTTTTATCCCGGAAAAGCACAGTCTTCCCGCGGGATACTCAATAGTATATTTATGCGGGTGGAGCCGCGGGAAACAGCTAGTACATTATATACCAAATATTAGTAGGATGTACACTATAGGTACACACTAAAAGATTTTTTGTGAAACTATAATTTTATGTTATGTTCTTAATTCCTAAAATTCTTATCTAAAAATTTTCGAGATGATTTTTATCTTTGCTTAAATCTTGGATCCACGTGTTTAAAACATAATAAAAAACCATACATAGATGTATTATATTTAAAAGAGGGACCATAATACTGTTTTATGACAGATAAAAAATTTAATGTTGGGATAAATTTGATCCATCTCACTAATGATGTCAGAATACATTTTAAAATTTGAATTAGTTCTTCGAAAGACATTCGCATAACAAATCGATAATGACTCATTCGTATTATAATATTATTATATCGGGTCGTTAACCACACGATGCATTGTCACTTATTATATTTGTCCCGTGTAATATGTCTTCATTAGTTAGTACAAATGACCACAAGAGTGTGTGCCCCACATGCACACGAGGTGAGTCAGGCGGTCAAGACGAACATGACAGGAAAACAAAATAAGGTCAGCCGAAGACAAGCTTTCGACTTTCAATTGAATTATTGACTAGCGATCGCTCGTTTCGCTGTTCGGTATTGAAGTACGTCTTTTAAATTGCTTTATTTAAAGCTTAACTACAAAATACATTGCAATTTGAGACCGTTTTTGATTATTGTTTTACCTACACTTTTAACGCTAGGAATAAAATTGTTTTTGATATTTTAATTCCACATTTATATATTTTAATTAATGTTTCTACTTTAATCTCCATTTTTAGGGTTCCGTAATACTCAAGGAACCCTTATAATTTCGCTATGTCCGTCCGTATCTCTGTCTGTCTGTCCGCACTTCTAGCTTCTGTAATTATGAATATGGAGGGATGGATAAATGGATGAAAGGACACTGGCGAATCCTGCCCTATTTTCCATCAAGAGCGGATAAGTTTCGAACATATTATGTGGTTTTATAGTACTTAAAAAGTTATTATATAAAACAATATGTTACATTTTTAAAACTTGGGAATAAAAAGTTATGAATCTCCGAATATCAGAGATTTCATGTGTAAAATACGTACTTATCTGTCATCTGTGTTAATCGTTGTCATCATATAGTATATGGTTATCGTGCGGTAAATTGTCAATTTGAGGCGTAAAAGCTCCATCTAGTGACCTAATGTATATATTTATTTTTTATTGGAGTATAAAGTTATTTTCTTTTTCCATAGCTCAACAGTTTAGTACTAGTTTTATGAAAAAAAATGTTACTTGGGGTGTGAAATAGATCTCTCTATACTATTTATATTTATACCATGAAAAAAAATTATTGTTTTTGGTAACGTGAAAGCGGCATCTATCATATATCTGTTAGCATAATATGCTAACAGATAAATTATAGATTATTGCATTTCCAAACAAACTAGTTATTAATTTCATTACGTAATTGACATCACCAATAATAGATGTCGCTTTTCCACAAACCGCAATAGGGTAATCAATTTATTGAATAATAGGTAAGGTTATATTTAGTCAATTATCTTATATCCCCCGAGCTTGATGTATAATATTATTGTTTTTTTTGTTCCTGTGTTCATAAAGTACAACATACAATAAATATTTTTTGTGGCCATGTATTTAAATTACCAGGCAGTAAATGTATGGCGACTTGCCGATCTCCTTTGTTTAAATAAATTAAATTAAAAAAAAATAGTTAAAGATTGGTATAAATCTCGGTTATGGCATCATAAAAAAAAAATTTGGCGTGGCTCTCAATATATGTATTGTGAAGTGGGGAGGAAAATATGTATTTTTTCATCCTGCCCCATCGTGTGGGGTATCGTTGAATAGGTTTTTTAAATAAAGGCAAGGTTTCATGCGTGACTTTTTACAAAGTAGACCATTTTCGAGTAATCAGCCTCCAAATTGGTTTATGAGTAGGTCCTCCCTGGCATTTCTAAACTATAGGAGATAGAAACTTGTAAGTTTCCATGTTGATAGATCATGCTAAACTCATTAGGAAAATTATTTTCAGCGAAATCGGACAGTAACTTTTGAAGTGATTCAAAGAACACCTATAGCGCGTTGATAGTTACGGAACCGTCCTTAGACATGTCCTGACATGCTTTTGGTAAGGTTATTTAACAGTAATTAGCTATTTATTTATGTTTATGATTAGATCGGAAAAAGGGAGATTTTAGTGTCGTTTCAATAATGATATTATGGAAATCAATACATGCTTATCAGTGGCGGTCTTACAAAAAATATATCTAGTAAGTATATTAATTCACATGCATACTTAAAATCCTTTATGAAGGTTTCGTATTCTTGTTTAAACATAAGGAAAGGTACATTTTATAAGTTTTTTGATGTTAAATCTCACGCGAGCACGACCACTAACAACTCCTAATGGGATTACTCCCAGTAACATGCGATCGATCGTTACAATAGAACTGGATTCGTTTCGATGTAAAGGGTTTGTCAATAGGGACGCTCAAACTTTGACTACGCATAGCGGCTATCTTGAGGCTTTGACTGTAAATTTTGTCAGAAATACATTCTAGACTGCATAGTCAAGGCAATTTACCATGGAAAGCTGCACGCTTAAAAAACGAGTAGAAATCGTTAAAATTTGTTATCAAAATCAGTGCTCTATTCGCTTAACGTTCCGTGCGTCACACCTTAGTGCACTCAATTTATGGCGTTGTAAAGAATAAATTGTGGCCTTGAATAGATGGTATGGATCTCACAAACATGTGATTGAAACAGGACGGCGATACTTGCAATATAACAGGCAAAAAATAAATTTATCTAATGAATTGTCCGAAGGCTTCGTCATAGTCGCGCGGTGGCTGCATTAACTGACCATCAAAACCATGTGATTTAACACAACTCGATCACTTTCTGAAGGACTACGTAAAATATCAAGTCAATTATTCCTGCCCTAAAAGCAAACCCTCCCTCGGGTCCCTCGTAAAATTGAGCCTCACTTTTTGGAAAATGTCATCAAAAATTGGTCTACAGCGAAGTTGCGGCCACAATTTGGCAAAAAATATTTTCCATTCGTCATATTGTCATGAATATCCTTTAAAATATTATTAAGATTGTGATGTAACTTAAACTGGTCATTTTATTTCATTTCAAAGTTCGAGCTCTCTTACAAAAAACCGAAACTCGAAAAACCTTTTACTTGATTGAAAACTATATCGTAAATGATCATCGTAGGTTATAATAGGTGATGTAGTATGTAGGATAGTAAATGTAGGTGTAGATGTAGGCAGTAGGTCTAAGTGTAGGTTGTAGGTGTAAGTTGTAGGTGTAGTTTTTGGCCTTGAAACTGTAGGCATACATATTATGTAGGTTGGTAGTTAGGTTGGTAGGTACTAGGTAGGTAGTTTGGTAGGTAGTTATTTATTCATTTATTCCAGTTTACAGTTAGACAGAACATCGTCTGTCGGGCTAACGAGTACCTTATATATTTTTATTATATGTTAAAACAACTTGTTATCTCTAAAGACAAAAAGTGCTGAAGAAGACGTACTTTGTCAGTTTACACTACTATATTGTACTAAATAAGGATCTTCGAATATTCACACTTACTTAAAAAAACACTAATGTTACTTGGGTCAGCCACACACATGGACTTTATTCGAAATACCTACCTACATATCCTTCTCAACCAGCTGAAAAAAAAATCGAGACGTTAAGTACCAGGTAGTGTTTAAGAAATGCTAATTGATTAACTTAATTTTAATTGATTACCATACTTTTTTTAAAGTAGAACTGCATTCCAACAAAATGTATGTTCGCACCTGTAAATATTTGACAATCGAGTGACCGACAAAATGAATATCAAAGATTGACAGGTAGGAACAGTTAGTGTGGGAAAATTCAATTGTCTTTTATATTCCTCGCAATTTTCCACCGTTTCTCACTGTTTAAACCTTCCCTGAACTTTCGAAACCATTTCAAGATCAAAATTAGCCAAATTGGTCCATGCTATCCATTTTTATATATTGGGTCCTTACATATGACATTGGCGTTTTGTCGTACTGGCCACTTTGACCTCTTGGCCAAATTTATACCGCTATTTACTCATGCATTTGTGTTTCGAAAACCGTAATTCATTTTTTTTTCCTCTTTGGGTTTTTTCTTTGCGTCACTCTGTTTACAGAATGGAAAACTTAAAATATCGTATTATTTTTGAGTGTATATACTTTGATTAAATAAATATTTTAGGTTACATATGAAATTGGCGTTTTGTAAAGGAGGAACATAAAGTCGATTTTTTTAAACACCATTGCTATCTATGCACTTTTTCCATCTCATAGACTCCTTTACTAAAAAAACCATTCGGACAGGAATCAATAAAATCTTTGAAGGCGCTTTGGACTGCCCAATCGGAGTTGAATTTTTTCCCTTGCAAGAAGTTATCCAAATTTTGAAAAAAAAATGGTAATCTTTTGGAGCAAGGTCCGGGGAGTACGGTTATATAATTTAAGCTCCGTTAATTTGGTAGCCGTCTGTTATGCAGTGTGTGGTCGACTTCAGGACAACGTTAGAGCGTTGTCCTGAAGCAGCAGTGACCTAGAGCGAATTACCAACCTCCCTTGTTTAGCAGCTAGCTTTTATATCATGATTTGCATTTGCTGGCAATAGACATCTTCCGTAATCTGGCCATTCTGGCCAGATTTCAGAAATCTGTAGTTAACGACACCGGCACTAGTCCACCAAACGCTCACAAGTAACTTTTTTTGAGTCAATTTTCGCTTGGGGCAGGCTTTGGTTGGTTTGCCAGGGTTCAGCCATTGCGATGGGCGTTTCCGATTATCGTACAGGATCCACTTTTCATCACAGATTGGGTTTAAAATCCCTTCATTATTGTGCCGGTTGAGTAATGTAACGCAGCAGTCGACGCGCGTTTGTCGGTTTGCTGCACTCAATTCATGAGGTACCCACCTTTCAAGCCTTTTCACCTTCCCAATTTGCTTCAAGTGGATTAAAATAGTTTTATCACTAACACCGCAGCCTGCACCTAACTCGGACCTGGTTTACGATGGATCCGCTTCCACAATAGCCTTCAATTATTCATTATTAACTTTGGTCTCCGGCCGTCCACGGGGCTTGTTCTGCAGGTCGAAATTTCCAGAACAAAAACGTTGGAACCATAAACGCACTGTGTTTTATTTTGCAACACCGCCGCCATTCACATCATTAATCCTTCGAACCGTTTCTGTAGCACTGGTGCCACGGTGGAACTCGTACTCGATAATAATACGATATTTCAAGTTTTCCATTTCCTAAATAGAGTGAAAAAGAAAAAAAAACAAAAGAGGAAAAAGCAAATGAATTACGGTTTTCAAAACACAAATGCATGAGTAAATATCGGTATAAATTTGAAATTAGAATTCCTAACCAAAGAAGACATATTTGAGATCAAATTGGCCAGTACGACAAAACGCTAGTGTCATATGGACATATGACCTAAGAATTGGTAAAAATTAAAAAAATATTTTTGATTTGCTTATCTACTTATTGAAGTTTGTCAATTTTTATTATACTTTGGCTATATACAGGGTGTGGCGTAATTAATGGATAATCCTTCACCTGCAGTTGGAGAATATCATAACGGATCAGAAAAATACAATTCATGTTTAGTAAAAGTATCATGGTTTTTTAGTTATCGGCCATTTAAAAGAAAAGAACTTATTTTCGGTAGCATTTGTAAAAATAAAATAGGCAACAGCACAAAAATGACATGATACATTTGATAATACAACTATTCAAGTATAATAAATAAAAACCTGATAGAGATAATTCATGTTTTTGCGACTGTGACAACAAAATTAGTGAGCAAGGGTAAAATTTTCATAATTTAAAAAAAATGGCCGATAACTAAAAAACCATGATACTTTTACTAAACTTGAATTGTATTTTTGTGATCCGTTATGATATTCTCCAGCTGCAGGTGAAGGATTATCCATTAATTACGCCACACCCTGTATATTATATTATATTTAGCTATATTACACTTTACTATCTTTGGCTAACATCGTGTGACATCGTACGGTGTGACCGTCAGATATCGTGAATTCTATTTTTCTCCAATAGATTTTTATACCACGGGCATAAGCCCGTAATAAGTACTTATAGAAGTAAAATAATTATCCTAAAGAGTTTTTAGCATGATCTACTAGCATGGAAAACTGAAAGTTTCTAAATCTCATAGTTTAGAAATGCCAACTTATAAACCACTTTGGAGGCCGATTACTCGAAAATGGTTGACTTTGTAAAAAAATCATATATTATATATAAACCTATAAATCATATATTATGTATAAACCTTGGCTTTATTTAAAAATGACTATTCAACGATACCCTACAGGCCCCTACACAATGGAGTAGAATGACAAAAAAAAATCATCCCCACTTTACATGTATGGAGAGCCACCCCTAAAATATATAATAATTGTTATTATATGATGCCAAAATCGAGATCTATAGACAGTCTATAATTATACCAAATTTAATTAATTTATATTTATAATTACAGAAGCTAGAAGTGCGGACAGACAGACAGACAGTCAGACAGACAGATGGACGGACAGAGCGAAACTGTAAGGGTTCCTTATATATTACGGAACCCTAAAAAGGAGATAAATAAGGTTTACACTTTATGCCATAGTGTGATATGCAATCCCTTTAGCCGCTAAAGGGATGGCATGCCATTTTACGCATTGACAACTTAGATTAAATTAAAATAGCGAAGATAGGTGACTCGACTCTAGCGCGTGGACCGATCAAATCAGTCTCCCGTCGCCTAATATTGGCGACTGTAAAGCGGCCGTGTTACTCAAAAATATTTTGTTATAGGCCCGTTTTTTAGTTGACAAATATAAGGACGTACCGTATCTTTGCTATTTTGATTAAATCTAAGATTGACAATAATGTTTAACACACAGATAAGCACATGATTATTTTAACTTTCATTTGCATTTTCAGTTCAGAGCATCTTTCAGTTGGATATATTTTTTTTTTAGTTTTGGCGGATGCTTGCTTTCCAATGATTCTAATAAAAGACACAAACATAACTATGACATGACCCATAAAAAATATTATATTCAAACCGTTTATGTTTTGATAAACTTGTCGCGCAGCAACGATTGCTCTAAATTCATAATAAAAACAAATTTCGAATATGACTGATGAAAATTTATGACCCGTATTTTCCTCTTTCTAAAACAGCAAAAGTTTGCGTAAGACTGTACGTCATAAGTGTATCAGAAACATTAATGGACGACTCACTTACGATTTATTTTGCTTTCTTGGGGCTATCTTATGTTAGTCATAATTATATTCATATAGTAATGGATGATTCAAACAAAGCTTATTCATGCGGAAAATCGAACAGCTATAAGCGCCTTTACACACGCGCCGCGGTGATATTTGTGTGTAATAGAGGTTACCCTGTCTGTGGTCAAAATAAGGCCATAATAGTTTATATAATTTTTAAGTTTTGACTTTATAAGGGTTCTTTTGCCTCCTTTATCGATTTTTTTTAAATGTTGTGATGTGTGACAAAATTGTATGTATCTATCAAAGGTACGGTAAATAATAACTTGAGGTATATAGAGGTAGGTATATTGTTGTTATTTTTCTTACTTTCCCACTTTCCTCCTTCACATGAACATCAACTGTGCCAAATATCATACTCTTCCGTTTATCCAATGCTCGTAAAACTGTACTGAAAGTTGTTGCTTCACGATTTACGACAAAATTAAATGGAATGTAAATTAGCTACCTGTTGTGAAAACGGAATTAAATCATAAAAATTATTGGGAATTTTATGAAGTACCAAAACCTTATTCATAATATTTTATGAAAATATTATGTTTATGAATTATACTATTATTGAGCACCCTAGCTTCCATGGTGATAGTTTAATATTCTCATTAATTAAAAATTCATGTAGAATTTGAATTTTATTATGAATGCCTCATGATTTAAATATTTAAAAGTATAATAATAAGTAATATATTCGTCAAATAAATGACTTAATCATTACCTGATTTTTTTATATTATAGACACTATCGAATTTTAAAGAATCCACTTCAGACTTACTTGTTATTCAAAAACAGTAATCAAACTTTTTATAAAATTAATAGTTAATTAAGAATCAATATTTATAAAGCAAACATCCTTCCAACACTACATATAAGATGCTTGTGAGCTGTTAAGTTCGACCATAAAAATCTGAATAAGTACGTAAACGTTGCGCATCCAGGGATAGTAAATATAAGGTTCCTGGTTATTTTTGTAAAATTTGCATTTAATTTATTAGGTCCTTACATATGAAATTGGCGTTTTGTCGTACTGGCTACTTTGATCTCAAATATATCTTCTTTGGTTAGGAATTCCAATTTCAAATTTATACCACTATTTACTCATGCATTTGCGTTACGCAAACCGTAATTCATTTGTTTTTCCCCCTTTTGGTTTTTACTTTGTGTCACTCTGTTTACAAAATGGAAAACTTGAAATATCGTATTATTTTCGAGTACGAGTTCCACCGTGGCACCAGTGCTGCAGAAACGGCTCGAAGGATTAATGATGTGTATAGCGGCGGCGTCGCAAAAGAAAAGACAGTGCGTTTTTGGTTCCAACGAAAAGAACGAAATTCTGGAAATTTCCAACTGCAGAACAAGCCCCGTGGACGGCGGAGACTAAAGTTGATACTGAAGAATTGAAGACTAACGCGCGCGTTTGTCGGTTTTTACTCAACCGGTACAATAATTAAGGGATTTTAAATCGAATCATTACCTGTGATGAAAAGTGAATCCTGTACGATAATCGGAAACGCTCATCGCAATGGCTGAACCCTGGCTTTGGCTGAAACCAGCCAAAGCCTGCCCCAAGCGAAAATTGTCTCAAAAAAAGCTACTTGTGGGCGTTTGGTGGATTAGTGCCGGTGTCGTTTACTACAGCTTTCTTAAATCTGGCCAGACGATTACGTTAGATGTTTATTGCCAGCAACTGCAAATCATGATGGAAAAGCTAGCTGCTAAACAACCGAGGTTGGTCATTCGCTCTAGGCCACTGCTGCTTCAGGACAACGCTAGACCACACACTGCACAACAGACGGCTACCAAATTAGAGGAGCTGCAATTGGAATGTCTAAGACATCCACCGAATTCCCCGGACCTTGCCCCAACAGATCGCCATTTTTTTCGAAATTTGGATTTCTTGCAAGGGAAAAAATTTAACTCCGATGGGGTAGTCCAAAGCGCTATCAAAGATTTTATTGATTACTGTCCGAATGGTTTTTTTATCCAATGGAATCAATGAACTACCTATGAGATGACAAAAGTGCATAGATAGCAATGGTTATACTTTGATTAAATAAATACATTATGTTTAAAAAATATCGACTTTATGTTCCTCCTTTACAAGACGCCAATTTCATATGTAATGATCTAATATTTTGTACTTTATGTGAAACATTGATAGAAAGGCGGACTTAATTTTGGTGCATAACAATTGGTTCAAATAAGCAATCTGACTTTCAAATAACGATATTTAAATGGTATTCCATTTCCATTTATATATAGTTGTAATATTTTACAACTAAATATAAACACTGTATCTCGGAATATACAGTACTTAAATTGGCTATGATATAAATATATTAATTTACATATTATAATTAATATATATATAATTAATAAAAACCCTAAATTAGCATTTAAACTTTTATTACTTCCAGAATATAGAATTTAATAAAATAATTATAATAAAATCTTAAAATACAAATGAATCAGTAAAAACTACCTACTTACTTTAATAATAATAATATAGAATATATTCAAAACACCTAAAGCTTTTTTGATATCGATAGAGAATCAGTCCATCAGTCAATGTCCTTTTTATTGCCAATAACATGGTTTAACTGGAATTGCGAGTATAGGAAATTTAATTTATAGCGACAAGTATCAGAAAAAACTATTTTTGCTCCAAACAATTTTCCCAAAGAATATTTAGCATGATCTATCAGCATGGTTACAAATTTCTACATCTACAATGCCAGCGCGGGGGGCGAACATGTTAAACACTTTGGAGGCAGATTACTCGAAAATGGTACGCTTAGTGAAAAAAAAAATTGTACGAAACCTCGTCTTTATTTAAAAAAAATATATTCGTAGATACACTATGTGATACAATGAGAAAAAAAATCATCCACCCCTAAAATATAGGTACCTAATATATTTTATGCAGCCAAAATTGAAGTACATACGCAATCTACAAGTGAAGAAATTTTCATCAATTTATTTGTAATTAGAGAGGTTAGCAGCAGGTGCGGACAGACGGACGGACTACCGGACAGAGCGAAACTATAAGAGTTCCTTGTGGTACTAAGGGAACACTAATTATTAGTACCTCTATGAATTTTGTTTTTTAGCATAATATTATATTTTACCTTTAAAATAAATATGTAATTTTTTTCTCAATGTTTTGGAATTATCTGATCTAATGTATCATGTTAAAGGTTGGTGATTTCTGCAATTGATTTTTGATACTGCGAATTACCTTAGAGCGATAAAGTTAAATACTTTATACGTGAGCCTTGACACATCTAAGGGATTATTTTTCCTTATTTATTTAATGTAACCTTCGAGTGTCTGTATATTGTATCCGTACGGCACGATTTATTACTTCTATTATCTAAATTTTAATTGAATTAGTGTCATTATAACTTGTTATAATTATAATTGAGAATTTCAATGATATTGAATCGTATTGATTTTTTGATAAATAAAAAAAACTTATATGACGAGAGAGGAGTCACGTACGTATAATTTTCTAAACTACATAATATCTGTTTTAGTTGCAATCTTTTTGATTCCAGAAAGTACAATAGAACATAGTTGCCGCGTAAATAAAGGTGTGACATTAAATGAAAATCTTTAAATCTGCTCCGATTTCTATAAAAATTGAAATTCATGCTCCTAAATAAATGTAATTAAATACGTGTTTCGATGTTTATTATAGGGTATATATTTTCAACACTTATTATACACCTGTAAGGGTGTACAATTATAAGTGTTGAAAGTTTGTATGGGGAATATTTAAAATGTGTCCCATTTTCTATGAAATTTAATATCCGAGCTAATAAATACAAATTATATATAATAATAATATCAATTGCATAGTGAAATATCAACAACTGGGCGGATTGTGTTGTTTCTTGGCACGCACAGTTATTATGACGTAGACCCTCACCGATTCATGTAACGAAGTTGCGCGCTAAAGCTAGTTATAGAGATCGAAAAATCTTCCGCAATTCACTTGATAGTTATTATAGAGCGTAGAATATAATTTCTCAGGCTTTGTGATCTTGTGCTGTTTCGTTTTTATTGGATTGATGTCTTAAATCAGCAGAAATTATATATTCTGAGACCTGCGAAGCAGCAATCAGTAAGGCATAATACTATATTTAACTAAGTACCTGGGTAACCGAGCTTTGCTCGGAGTTCTGATAAATTAAAAAAAATTAAAAGAATCACAAATATATTTATTTGACCAGGATTCGAACCCACCACATTCCGAATTTTCGAACAAAGCAAATATTATACATATTTATTTACTACGCACACCAAATTGCAAATCGGACTGACATAATAGAGTCGAATTTATTGATATAATACTGTTGCACGACGAAAGTAGACACATGTATAGCTTAAAAATGCGCAGTTTCCCAGGTATAAGACCTGGTTGGGTCGATTTTCCTCCCCCAAAATTCCCTGCATACTAAATTTCATGGTAATACTTGCAGCCGTTTTCGAGAAACTGACTATATATATACAATGTCTCGTTTAAAGTATTAGATGTAAGATGTGATGTTAAAATAAACATTTGAAAGTAAGGTAGGTGCGGCCAATAAGACCTAGCTAAGAGGGAATTAAAATAAATCAAAAACTATTTATACGAATTAAGAAATTTTAATTTTAACTAAATATTATCGATTACTAACAACTACAAATAAAAAACGGCAACTTTTACCATAAACATAGTCAAAATAAACTACAAAATTAAACAAAATAAACTTATTTTACTGGGTACTTAAGATCTACAAATGATAATAATACAATAATCACAGGAAAAACCTAAAAATAGCCTTTTTACAAGAAACTATCTGGACACTGAAAATTATAATCGTCCTCCAATAACCAACCTCCTCCTCTAACAAACCAACGCACTCCCCATGGTACCACTTGCTACATTTACAACACTTTCTCATAGCAGTCTGTTGAATTTGTGTTAATAAGGCCTATAGTAGAATTTTATAGGCCTTTATACCCGCCGACCACTTGTAAAGAAAATTAAAAAATATATATTATTCGGTCTAATTTATTATCCAACATCACAGTCCTCTAAAGCATGAACTAATAGACAATTAAACTAATGTAGCAAAGTATTATATTACAAAAAATACATTTCATTCGACTGTTAAATTATACTTAGAGCTGAGCGTCCGCTGTCCATGGTGAATGACGTCGAACTTATTAGTATATATCTGTATAATCTATGGTCGAACTGATGGCAGCGAGTGCGCGAGCGAGACCATCTCTGATTGTTAGCTTCCTATGACTGTGACTTCGGGCAGCGGGGATTTAGTTGTGTTTCTGTGTTTCTGATACTTAAGCCTTATAACACGACAGGCATTATTGGCCGCACCTACCACATACAATTTTAAATTAGTGGTCCTAGAATAAACGACCAAGGAGGTCAGGGCCCTCACGGCTATTAAGCAGCAGGGTGCGCGTGGGGCAGTTTACATAATGAATTAAGGATGTACCATTATAATGATCTATTACGTGCTAGCATTGTTTATGTCAATGATAACTATTTATAATATAATCTCTGAATATATAATAAAGACGGCATTTGTGGCTCAGTGGTTAGCGCGTCGGTGCTCAAGCCGGAGGTCGTGGGTTCGAATCCCGCCGAGGGAACAAAAAAGGTTTCAATGTTCCTGTGTCATTGATGTGTATTAAATATGTGTATATTATAATAAATATCTTCAATATATGTATAGAATTAAGGATGTACCATTATAATGATCTATTACGTGCTAGCATTGTTTATGTCAATGATAACTAATTATAATATAATCTCTGAATATATAATAAAGACGGCATCTGTGGCTCAGTGGTTAGCGCGTCGGTGCTCAAGCCGGAGTTTGAGCCGGAGTCAAAAAGTTTTCAATGTTCCTGTGTCATGGATTTGTATTAAATATGTTTATATTATAATAAATATCTTCAATATATGTATAGAATACGAGTATTAAATATACTTCCCGTTGTCTGGTACCCGTAACACAAGTTCTTCGGATACACAGCACGGGGCCAGATTGACGTGCCATTATTATAAATATTTTTTTTATAAATCAACATCGATTGATATTATATTAATAATATTAAGATGGACGCTAAAAGTTCTTCGAGCAAGAACTTGTGTAACGGGAACAGACAACGGGAAGTATATTACTTTGGTGTTACACATATATTTAAGATTTTTACTAAATTATACACATATTTATGACACATACATGACCCATGTATGTGTATTAAATATACTCGTATTGTGATGTCAGGATACATGACAACTTTTTGTTCCTTCGGCAGGATGCGAACCCGCGGCCCTCAGCTTTAGCACCAACGCGCTTAACAACTGAGCCACAGAAATTTCGAAGTTGCAAAATTAAAAAGGACTAAAGCGACGTTTTATTTTTTGATATGATTGATAAACGAAAATAAATCGAACAAAAAAAATCCTTATTTTATTTGTGACATTCTTTATTAAAACAATGATTTAGGTACATAAACGCAGTATTAAAGTTAATAAAAACAACTTTTATCTTTATACACTTTCTACTGCTGTGACGTCACTCGTGCATAATTTTTTGTATAGAGCGTTTTTCATGCTCTCCAACGATCTCACTTTTGTGATGATTGTATTTCGTCAATGGTTGATAGTAGGTATGTCATTATACCTGTTTTGTGGGAAATTGCTAAATCTTTGTGAATGTTTATAGTTATAATAAATAAATAATTATTATTATATTTCCTGGCTTAAAAAAAAATCTTTTTTATTGGCTTTTCGAAAAGTAAGCATAGTTACGCATGCTCCCTATATACTTCAAATTTTATAGACTACAATTCGCTTAACTCATTAATTATATTATTAGTAAATGGCATCGGAATCATATCCCTAAATGTTACGTAACTATTTATTGATTACTCTGTGCTAATATTTTGTAAAACGGAAGTGCTACTCCACTGTCACGCCCTACCCACCATGACTCGTCAAAGTTTGCTTTTGATGTCAGTTTGTAGTACAATGAGAAAAATAACTGAAGGTTAAAAGTAGGCAAACAGGTTGGAGTTTGGTTAAAATAGTTAGGTATCTTATCGTTTTACTTCCACGCCAACCAATTTGCGGACAAGTTTATAAACATTGGTCCGTCCGTAAAGTACACGTGCGTACGTGTTTATTTATATTATTAAAAATGCAAGGTGCTACTTATGAAGCATTAGTGTAAAATGAACACGTCTAATGCACTTGACGCCCGCGCGTCATTCTCTGTGCGATAAATCAGTGGCGAAGCTATCAACGCTCTGTCAGAGATAACATCTAACACGCCTTATCGTTAGTCAAATCTGAACTTTACAACGCGCTAAAGTTATGATTAAGTATTTAACACGGCTACAAGCGAATTTATACAGATTGAACATTTGTCGAATTAAATAATTCTTAGCCACTGGAAACAAAACAAATTTGCTGTATGTCTGACAAGTGATAGAAAATTAGTGTTTATCTTTTTATATCTGCAATTTGTCAATACTAACATTATAAAGAGGAAATATTCATTTGTTTGTTTGCATTGATGAGGTTCCGAAAGTACTAACCCGCTTTTGATGAAATTTGTCACAGATATAAAGTAGATCACGGGAAGGACATAAGCTACTTTTTATCCCGAAATACTACAGTGTATCCGTGGGATACCTACTGAATTTACGCGGGCGAAGCCGCGGAAAAAAGCTAGTACTTAATTAAAATGACATATTATGTATGATGTAGCTTGTATGTAAAATACAACGCATGTGTTTCGTAGTACTTGAGGTTAATATTTATGTCACATATTTTCCAGAGGAAGGCCCTAATGATATCCTCACATAGGTTTCCGCAGAACTCAGTATGACTTCCGCATAAATTATTCTTTGCTGTAGATACGCGTGACGTGCCCCCATTTTTAGTAACTTTTTCTTTTTTAAAATACTGACGTTATTATAATAGGCATACAAAATACGACGTGTTTAAATATTAGTATTAACTGTTTGTACTTAAATTTTTTATGAAAAAGTGAAAAAAGAGGATTCTGTAAAATATAGGATGTCATAAATTCTAACACTCGTCGTGTTTCTAATCATAATATAGTTAGGTATGATATTGTTAAATGAATTCTTTGATTTGTATAAGGTATGTACTATTGTACTATATACCTCCGCCGACAGATTCAGATTATTACTTTTCGACTGTACATACCTTATACAGACACACACGTCATGTACATACACATACATGTACAATGTGCATTTGAGATGTAGAGTATTTAGAAAAAAATATTGCACATAAATTATCAAACTGTTTGCGCACTCCACTTAAAATAGTGATAATCGGAACTAAATATAGAAATATTACGAAATACTTTTAATTAGTGCCACGTGTATCCTTTGTACGTTATCTAAAATGAGCTAAAAGCTTATTTTTAAATATATAAATTTACATAACTTGATAACAGATACGTAAAATGCTATAAATATAAAGTATAAGTATGCAGAATTTTTAAAATACACTTTGTGTGAATACACTTAAAACTGGTGACGACTCAATCGATTGGGAGTCATAATTATTTTTAAACAAAAAATTAAAACCGACTTCCAAAGTTTTTACTTTGTACAGGTATTGATACACATAGGTATTGGGAAGATTGAGTAGAGAAATAGTTAAAATGTTAGCCGAATATAATAGGAGAATTATTTAGAAACTAAGTTTAATTTCATACTTTTTTGTGTATTTTTACTTTGGAAGTCGGTTTTAAGTTTTTGTTTAATAATAATAATTTTTCTCCTTTTAGTTAAATTTATTATCTATATTATTATGAACACATTGATATCGGTGCACAAAACTCTGATAAGTGGTGAGTACCTATGTCGTCATAATAATATTATGTTGGTGTTTATTGTGAAGATGGTGGTGATGATGATGATGATTACTGTAAGTGGTATGATGGCATGTGCTTGCTGATCTTAAAACAACGCCGGAATATCCAAACATGTATCTATAAGGACTTAGGAGTACTTTTGGATCCAGGGTATACCTTGGTACAAAAGCTTACTTTTTGGTAATATATGCTGGAATACTTCAGGAAAAATTGAAATAGGTTCGCGAATAGGTTCACATACGGCAAAGTAATGACTAATGTTCAAAGATATCCGTGTCGGTGTAAAATTACCGTCCCCCAATGGACACTCGCAACACCAGAGGTCCTTACATATGAAATTGGCGTTTTGTCGTACTGCTCACTTTGATCTCAAATATATCTTCTTTGGTTAGGAATTTCAATTTCAAATGTATACTGCTATTTACTCATGCATTTGTGTTTCGAAAACCGTAATCATTTGTTTTTTCCTCTTTTGGTTTTTTCTTTGCGTCACCCTGTTTACAAAATGGAAAACTTGTAATATCGTACTATTTTCGAGTTCCACCGTGGCACCAGTGCTGCAGAAACAGCTTGAAGGATTAAAGATGTGTATGGCGGCGGTGTCGCAAAAGAAAATACAGTGCGTTTTTGGTTCCAACGTTTACGTTCTGGAAATTTCGACCTGCAGAACAAGCCCAAGCGTGGACGGCCGGAGACCTAAGTTTACAATGAAGAATTGAAGGCTATTGTGGAAGCGGATCCATCGCAAACCACGTCCGAGTTAGCTGCAATCTGCGGTGTTAGTGATAAAACTGTTTTAATCCACTTGAAGCAAATTGGGAAGGTGAAAAAGCTTGAAATATGGGTACCTCATGAATTGAGTGCAGCAAACCGACAAACGCGCAATTACTCAACCGGCACAATAATGAAGAGATTTTAAATCGAATCATTACCTGTGATGAAAAGTGGATCCTGTAAGATAATTGGAAACGCTCATCGCAATGGCTGAACCCTGGCCAACCAGCCAAAGCTTGCCCCAAGCGTAAAATTGAATCAAAAAAAGTTACTTGTGAGCGTCCACTACAGCTTTCTTAAATGGCCAGACGATTACAGCAGATATATATTGCCAGTAACAGCAAATCATGATGGAAAAGCTAGCTGCTAAACAACCGAGGTTGGTCATTCGCTCTAGGCCACTGCTGCTTCAGGACAACGCTAGACCTCCCACTGCACAATAGACGGCTACCCAATTAGAGGAGCTTCAATTGGGATGTCTAAGACATACACCGTACTCCCCGGACCTTGCTCCAACAGATTACCTTTTTTTTTTCGAAATTTGGATAACTTCTTGCAAGGGAATAAATTCAACTCCGATGGGGCAGTCCAAAGCGCTTTCAAAGATTTTATTAATTCCCGTCCGAATGGTTCTTTTAGTAAAGGAATCAGTGCACTACCTATGAGATGGCAAAAGTGCATAGACGGCAATGGTATATACTTTGATTAAATAAATATAGTATGTTTAAAAAAATCCACTTTATGTTCCTCCTTTACAAAACGCCAATTTCATATGTAATTATACCTATCTCTATTCTTTATATTATACTTATCTTTTAGTTTTAGACCTTAGTCTTTATCTTATATTTTTTTGTGCTTATCTTACACCTAAAACAAGATAATCTTGTAGGTATATATGTATATAAAACATTCGATTTATCGTCAACGGCTGCAAGTACTAACATGAAATTCAGTACGCAGGCAGTTTCGGGGGAGAAAATTCGGTCTAGCTAGGTCTTATATCTTTTCTAAAAATATTAGTATAGATGGGGGAATTTCGATCACTAGTATATTTGTTGCATAATTATTTACTGTTAATTTTTAACCGACTTCCAAAAAAATGTTATGCATTTGGCTGTAAATTTAACAAACACTTTTAATGTTTCTTAATATATCGTTATCTATAGTAATTAGTAACTATGGGAATATAACAAAAACTCTCTTTCGTCCCCGTTCAAAACGGCCACAAGGCTATTTACTTTGTGGTTCTAGAACGGAACTATTTACTACCTACAACGACTAATGAGTATGCTACATCTTAGTTTATCTCATATTCAGAGAAATTGTCGACGGAAAAAATCATGTTATACCAACTGACAAAAAAAACATGCCAAACAGCTAGATAAGTAGGCACTAGTAAACTTAATACATTTATATATAGTTATGCATTCGGTTGTATATGAAAGTGAACTATTGAAAGATCCCGGCACCTACTAAGTGAAAAGACCTATTACTTTGATAGGTATTTTATTCTGAGCCTTAAAATTATGGGTCTGACTTTGTTTGAAATAGGAATAGATGGACAAGAGAAGGAATATTTTTAAGTAAACTGTTCCAATTGTGCATCTACCTGCATATGACAATAATATACGTTTGCAGTTGTTATTTTAAAGTTCAAACTAAAGGCTTTTTATTTTCTTCGATTATTTAATCATCATTCGATTATTTAATGGTTTGAAAATACTAGAACTCCCGTTACTTAAGTTTAATTTACAGTTGCTTCACGCGGGATTGCCTCGATCTCGTGATTTAGAATTTAGAATTTGTTTATTTTTATTTATGCTAATTATTTAGCGTATATTCATCTTATTTCGAGTAGTGGGTCAAGCACAGCACGACTTTCGTAGCGAAACAGTTAGGCGCAACCACGGAGAATCGTAAACTAGCATAGAAAATAACTCATCATAAATCATATTATTTTGCATAACAATAGTACCGACCGTTAAATTGTGTGTTTATTTGGTTCATAGGTCATTCGAGTCACTTCTTTAATATTTTGAAGTTCTATTTTCCTGGACATAAACACAGATTAAAGCCATGTTTTACATTTTGGTAATCTAAAAAAGGGGACAATATCGACTAAGTTCCTTCTCGACCAGTTTCTCAACATTATATTTAGAACTAAAACGCCTCCAAAAATTTAAACACAAAGGAAGTAACCGCATCGACTGCAGACGTGTTTAAAGTCCGAATTTACAAGTGAGTGTGTGCGTACGCACGATTCAACATGAGGAGCACAGTCCCAACCGATACTAATAACGATAAAAATGCGATCAATTTTTAATCGCTATTAACACGACAGTTTCATTCGCAGTCCAAACTACATAGATCTATCGGCGGTTTGGAACGCAGTCTTAGATGCGCGGTACGAACTGTACTGTGTGGAGGGTGCTCATATACATTACATACTAAAATTAACCTAATCTCCAATTAGTATAATTAGGTTTGCAATGGCTCTATAATTTATATATTAGGGTTAAATATTTGGTTGGTTGGTGAAATTGGCAGTATCTAAAAATTTAAAACCAAGAAAGTACAATTATACTTTGCAGATTAAGTGTCAATTCACCAACGCTTGTAAAAATTAATCTTTGATTAAATATAATGTTAAGTCTCCCGCCCTTCGTATTACTGAAAGAGAAGGCATTTAGACAAACACTAACAGGCGTTGGTGAAGTTGGGACTTAAACATTAGTTTAAAGACAGAAAAAAGTAAAATAATTATTATTATTTTCAGCTTTTTAAGCTTTTTTTTTTTATTTTAAGCTTTTAATTTAAGCTCTCATCTTAATGTAAACAATTTCTGTAAAGAACTCCTAACTCATAATTAAAAATAAGCGGTAAAAAGTGAAAAAATTACTTACTTTAAAAGTGTGTCTATGAGTTGTGGTTATATTATATAACTTTTAACAACATTGTGAGTGAAAGACTTTTACTGTACCGCTTTACTTTATTATTAAGGCTCTGTATAACGCCAGTGGCCTTGAGCGTCAAGATCACTGGCGTTATACGCCTATACTAATTTTGTAGGCGACAAGGGCGTATCGCGCTGACCGGAGAGTATAATTGAAATCGGATAAAAAATCGTTATAAATATTTGAGACAAAATTTTCAAAAAAACTAAAACGACCTTCCCCTAAGTCTTGTCTTACTTAAAATACAGAAATAATTTTCACACTCGTGTGACTTAAAGAAGAAGGGTAAAAGGGTTTGAACTTTAAAAAAAAGGTTGGACTTAGCATATTTTAAAATCAATACTTCAATAAAAATTTCAATTTATAAAAAGACCGTCCTCGGCGGAATATAACGCAGATTAACATATCTTTTTTTGGGATTTTTCCATACGACCATTACTGAGAAAAAAGGTTTCAAAGAACTCAAATTTTCAGTTCTATCCAGTGCACAACCCCTTAAGGTATGGGAATTGTCGTTCTAATTACAAGATACTGAATATAAAACCAAGAAGTCAAACCAATAAAAATAAAATTACTATAACGGTTTACACCATGAGGCATGTTGAGGCAAAAACTGTCTCCAATTAAATGGTCCAATTTTTTGAGTTTTTGGGGCCATTTTGTCATTAGCAATATGGTAAAAACAAGATGGCGTAACTTTTTATTGTATGGAGATTTGTTCCGTCAAATGTACGTCATAGCCTATCTTGAAATCTTTGGTTTACAGCCTTTGGCCGAACAGCCGATTTTAACAGCTGACTTTAAATTGTGACACTCACTCGCTTGACTTATTATAACAGATTAAAATAAATTAAAAAATAGAAAATAGTTTTACTTTTATGCGAAAATACGTTACTGCAAAGAAAAAATATTAAAAGATGTTAAATCATTATAAAATATTATATTATAGTATCCCGCGAATTTATAGAATATATATTTATAGAAGCTGTTGCCTGCGGCTCCACCCGCGTAAATGCAGTATCCCACGAGAACACTGTACTTTTTCGGGATAAAAAGTAGCCTATGTTTTAATCCAGATACTAAACTACTACCATACCAAATTTTATCGAAATCTGTTTAGTAGTTTTTCGAGAAAGAGTAACAAACATCCATCCATCCATCCTCACAAACTTTCACATTTATAATATTAGTAGGATTACTAATATGGAAAATAAAACTAAGATGTGCGCTGGATGTAAAACTAAAATTACACCGCCAGATTTTATTCAATGCCGGAAGTGTAGTAAAATGTATGACTTGGAATGTGCCAATATATGGTATATTGGCACATATACATACAGATGTTTCGCTCAAAATCTAAAGATGACATGAACTGGATGTGTCATGAATGTGTGAGTAAGCAACCAAAATTCAAATACACTTCTGCGGAATATTAAGGATTATTGGATCTGATGGTAACTCCCCTCAGGCTTCTGATGATAGCAATGTTACTTTCCGTAATAAGGGTGTATCAAACTCACTAAAAATTATGTCAGATTTTCTATACCTGCCCATGACAGTACAAATCTTATTACAGCAATCCACAACGAAATACTCAAAAAGCTTTAAAACTTTAATTACTAGCAATGTTAAAACAGATCATGAAAACAAGAAATCACTGCATTTAAAGAACAGTTACAAGAGCTGCGTAGTTCCGTTGACTTATGAAGCTCAATAAAAGATGACTTGAAGCGGACTACTGAAACTTTATTAGACGAAAACAAAACCCTAAAATGAGAACGTACACTAAAAGCTACGGTAAATGACCTTTCAAACCGTATGAATAATATGGAGCACTTACGCGAAAATAATTTAGAAATCCATTGCGTACCTGAACACCGCAAAGAAATATTGTCTAATATGGTCCGCCAATGTTCTAACGTTATTGGGCATAAATTTAATGATGGTAATATAAAAATAAAATATGTATAAAATATATATATAAAATATAAAAAAAAAAAAATATGGATGGTAAAGTTTAAAGATATAACACGTCGCGATGATTTATATTCAGCAGTTCACAAATATAATAAGGCGAACCCAAGTAATAAACTAAACACTGCTCTATTAGGATTAGCTGTTGATCGGAAGCCGGTTTATATATCTGAACACCTTTCTCCCGCTAATAAGTCGCTTCATGGAGTAGCCCGCTGTTAGGTCAAAGAATGTGCCTACCCATTTATATGGGTTCGAAATGGAAGGATATATGTGAGAAAGAACCAGGAGTCGCCGATAATATTAATCACAAGCAAGGACAGCCTTAAAATCATTCGCTAATCTTTATCTTGTCGCTTATCACATAAAAAGTTATTTAGTTAATTTAGTGTTAGTAAAGGCTTTATCTATTTATGACCAGAATGTTAGAGGTTTGAAGAGAGTAGAGGTTTACTAGAGGGGGATTATTCCCCAATCGGTATTTTAATAATTGGGTATGGGTTTACACACCAAAAAAATAATTTTGAGATTTGGTCCACAGGCGTTGGAGTAATCGCTTAACATACCAACTGTAGCGGGCTACGACCTCTTGCTTTGTATGTCCTTCTTGTGCTTGAGTGGTGATGATAATAATACAGCAACAATTCTTATATTCTCCTTTATTGGTGCTTAACACTGATTACGTATTACATATGAGGTATGCCTAACACAATAATATACGTCTACACTATTTATAGCCTTTTGACCAACTAAAATAAACTCAATAGGCTTTACTTCATGACATCTGCCAATGTCAAAAATTACATTGACACTTACTTTTGTCAATATGCAACATCTCCCTTTTCGAGAAAAAAGCAAACCAATATTATAAGTACATAACTAATAACAATACATTACTTATCTACTCAAATTTCTCATGTATTTCATGTGTTCATGTGTTTTGAATGTTCCAATATTGTTTCACAAGACAGCTTACTTTGTCTTTGCTTCTTGGCCAACCATTCTGAATATAAGACTTGAGCAGATTTAAAGATTCATCATTTTTGCTTTATAATAATATAAATTTTAAATATGGCTTACTCACTGAGAGATTAGAAAAGATTGAATTAACATGATACTGTAAGTCTTGCTCATACTGAGGTATATATGTATTACTAAGTGAGGCTCTTGACACAGTATCTGCTATATACATATATTTACCAGGTACATAAACCACTTCTAGGCGTAACCCTGCAACGATAACATCATTCTTTGTAGTCTAGCAGGTACTTCATGAAGAGGTTTCTTAAAAAGGTAAATTAAACGTTTGTGATCAGTATGAACAGTTGTTTTACTGCCATAAATATATTGGTGAAATTTATTACATCCAAACTGTATGGCACACAATTCCTTTTCAATCTGAGCATAGTTTTGTTGATAGGAGGTTAGTGTCTTGAACTATATGCAATGGATTGTTTGTTTTGCATCAAGACCCAGTGCATTCTTTGATGAATCTACCGACAAAATCACAGGTAAGTTGCAATTATAATTAGTTAACACAGGTGCTTTAGATACGGCTTCTTTTAACAAATCAAAGCACTTTTGACAATTTTCATCCCATAACCATAATATCTTTTTTTAACAAATTTCTTAAGGTATTAGTTTTCTCTGCTAGATTTTCTATAAACGGTGCCTAAAAAAATTAATCATGCCTAGAAATCTCTGCAAATCTTTAATATTTTTAGGTATGGGCATATCTTTTATGGCTTTAACTTTCTCTGGATCAATTTTTACACCTTCTTTACTAAAAATATAGCCCAAATATGCTATTGCTTCTAGAAGAAACTTGCACTTGGCTTTATTTAATTTTAAATTAACTTGCCTAGCCCTATCCAGAAACATCTCTAACCTTTTATTGTGTATTTCAATTGTTTCACCGTATATTAAAATGTCATCACACCAAATTATTATACCTTCAATGTCTCCGAAAAGATCTATCATGGTTTTATAGAAAATTTCTGTAGCCGTGTTTATTCCAAAAGGTAATCTTAAAAATTTGTATCTGCCAAAGGGAGTTTGAAATGTACACAGATCACTACTTTCTTTAGTTAATTTTATATTATAAAACCCAGAAAACGCATCTAAATGTGAAAAATAAGAGTCTTTGGACAATTTAGACCTGACTTCATCTATATTTTTAATTGGATAATGACATCTCAATAAATTTTTATTTCAATTTCTAGGATCTAAGAAAATTCTCAATCCACCATTCTTTTTCAAGGCTCTAACTAAACTACTCACCCAGAGAGTTGGTTTGTTCACCTTCCGTATGACCCATGTTTTCCATGAGTTGAAGCTCTTTCGTTAACGGTTCAACCAACGCGAAGGGTACCTTTCTAGGGGGATCAACGCACGGAATAGCATCCTTCTTTAGCACGATGCTGTGTTCGTATGGGAGGCAGCCTAGACCCTGAAACACATCATTATATCTGGTCACAATTTTGTCACAAGTTTTTTGAAACATATTATATACATTTGCTCAACATTTTTGACATTTTCATTCTTTATGTAAAAGTTTTTTGTTATTAAATTTAGCTTTATACAAGTGGGTAAACCAATCATAGTTGGACAATTTAATTTTGTTACATCAAAAGTAATGTTTTCTGGTTTTGTTTTGTTTTCAACTAAACAACAAATATTTGACACTGAAATTATCGGAATTCTGTGCCCACTGTTGGCATAGATATTATATTTTTTACACATTTCTTTACTCTGTTTGTCAAATTTAAGATTAAATTCTTTAAATACTTGATAAGACATCACATTTATGTCTGCCCCAGTGTCAATTAGGCAATCTACATTTTTGTTGTTTATTTTAAGAGAATAATGCCAGGAATTGTCTGTGTTAATCAAATTTGTACTAGCATTTTGTGACTTTATATTTTTAATGTTGAACCATGCCCCTATTGTAAATCTCTCAGTCTCAGCACCTTTGGGACTTGATTCATAATCGAGATTTATGCTACCTACCCCAGAACCAATAGTCCTGACACTATTTGTCTTAAAACATAAATGAGTAAAATGTCCATATTTAAAACATGACCTGCATCTGTATTTCCATGCTGGACAGTTGCGGCGACCATGAGATGTGTTGCACTTTACACACGACGTTGTTCTGGATCCAGGTGTAGCTGACCTTGGGTGACCTTGGCGTGATGGGGATCTTGAGTTTTTTCTCTTCTGGTATGGGGGAAACTGGCCCGACGATTTTTGTGTAGCTTGTTTACTGTGGCTTCTTCTTTTCCATCTGCTGCATTGATTGATTCTTCACTTTTCTGCGCCATCGTGGGTGTTCTACAGAGGAATTTGGCCCTTTCTAGGGATAAATCTTGCTCTTGTAGGAGCTTTTGAAGAAACTTCGAGAAGTTTGTGGCCATATTAGCAATGAAAATGTCCTTTCAAGGGAATCGCGTAGCGAACTAAACTCACAGGCATGACTTGCGTTTTCTAATTCCATTAGAAAATTTTCCAAGGATTCGTTCACACGTTGTTTCAACGTAAAGAATTTGTGCCGCGCCACGGTCAAATTCTTTTTGGGTTCAAAATACTCGACGAATTTTGCCTTGACTTCTTGGAATGTAGCAGTGCTACGTATAGGTCCAAATTGAATGAATTGTAGATATTTAGACCCTTTTCTCCCATGGAATGCAGCATGATAGCAATTTTTCTCTTGTCTTCTGATTTTTCCATCCCCGACGCCAGTAGGAATATCTCGAAAGACTGCGTCCATTTCTTGAAATTTTCAGCATTATTGTTGATAATTTCTGTAGAGATATCAAGCTTCTGCACTCCGTTTCCCGCACTCAGATTGTCTCGAAGCTTCCGGAGTTTTCGATGTACCCTCTTTTTCGTTCATAATTTTCGTTTTCTTGACAATTTTTTCACACCTGACACCATGTAGCGGGCTACGACCTCTTGCTTTGTATGTCCTTCTTGTGCTTGAGTGGTGATGATAATAATACAGCAACAATTCTTATATTCTCCTTTATTGGTGCTTAACACTGATTACGTATTACATATTATGAGGTATGCCTAACACAATAATATACGTCTACACATTTATAGCCTCTCAATAGGCTTTACTTCATGACATCTGTCAATGTCAAAAATGACATTGACACTTACTTTTGTCAATATGCAACACCAACATACTCCTTTTTTGGAAGTCGGTTATTTAAGTTTTAAGAGGAGAGGAGTACCAATTTTATTAAAATTTATTTATTAAAGTGGAGTGGAGTAGAGTTTTCTGCAATAAAAAGTAGTATATGTGTTAATCCAGTCTCAACTACTACCATACCAAATACAGTAGGTAGGGAGTAGCGGGTAAGGGCGTAGCGCGTACAAACAGACAAAAATTCTAAAAAATATTGTTTTGGGTTCTATGTCGTTCATGTTGTAATAGTTTTTCTTATATACCCTCCATGTACATACAGCGACAGTTACAATTTTATTATATGTAGGTATAGGTATTATGAATTGAATGTAACATTTTTATTTTTAACCGACTTCCAAAAAATGGAGGCGGTTATACGTTCGGCTGTATGTATTATTTTTTTTTAATTTTCCATTTACATTATAATATATTTTGACTCGTTGAACAATTTTATTAAAATTAATAATAATTAATATAATTATCTTTATTGTATTGACATTTGACAGATATATCAACCTAAATAAATATTAATAATTGTTATTTACCAAATATTTAATATGTATGAGTAATTATCAGTACATTATAATAATTATTATAAACTAATATTACTACATTGAATTAATTGATTAATTATTATTGAATATTATGCAAAGTAAGTAATTTCAATTATGGTAAAATTGGCTGACTTATTTTAATATCTTAATTTTAATATATAAATGTATTTAATAGTACTTGATGTTCATTGTTATTTTTATTGAATGGATTTTTAATCAAATGTAATGTATAGTAGTTAAAGGACTGCAGTGTAAAATGTTTCTTTTTGTTTCTTTTTAGTATGTTATATATTAAGTCTACTCTGTTGTCTGTTACCTATACCTAATAAATAAATAAATTAATATAATGTACCATAATTTTTTTGTTTCAAAAGCTCTATTTAAAAAGTTCAGAAGCAGGTGATATAATAATATGCTTAAGGCTATGTATAACGACAGTGCCCTTGAGCGTCAAGTCCCATACTAATTTTGTAGGCGACAAGGGCGTATTGCGCCGACCGGAGAGTATTGAAATCGGATTAAAAATCGCTATAAATATTTGAGACAAAATTTGAAACAACTAAAACGACCTTCCTCTGAGTCTTGTCCCACTTAAAATACTGAAATAATTTTCACACTCGTGTGACTTATAGAAGAAGAGAACAAAGGTTTTAACTTTAAAGAAAAGGGTGGAAATACGACCATGACTGATAAAAAAGTTTTCAAAGAACTCCAACTATTAACACAACTAGTTCTATCCAGCGCACAACCCCTTTACAAAACGATATAGCTTTGAATACATTCAACTCCAGTATATAAATTTTCATATTTGTGACTTACCTGTTGAGTTTTAATTACCGAGCTATCAAGAAGCTTTATGGCGGTCGAGAGAGGCAGGGTTACATTCAAGTGGGCTTTTTAATTATTAACTTCATACATTGTTCGTGCTTCATTAATTAATGAACTCAGAATAAATCCTCACTGACAGTCAGTTTCCTTTTCGAGTTAACGGACTTATTTACGCGTATTAATGGAATTAATTATGCATGTGCCAGATCGACTGCACACTGACTTATCGATACCTACCCTCAGTTTCTGATAGGCTAATCAAAGCCAAATTTAACTAATCAGCGGTGAAATCTCTTGTCAGGTGTGAATTGAGTTGCAAGTTGTTGCTTGATCAGTAGTTTGATTTGATCAACCTGTTAGTTAACCAAACTAATGTCAAACACATGGACAAACCACATGTCAGAGGTGGTCAGGTCAGGTCAGGTCAGAGAGGGGTCACATGTGAGGTGGACTGTAATATTATATAATGAAGCTAAAATGAGGAACTACGATAACTATTTACTACAGATTAAAGAAGAAATCAAAATAATAGCAACTGTATTGAATTCAAAGCGAATACCAAGCAAAAGTATCAAGAACAATGTTATATAAAATAAACGTCAAAAAAATATAAATTCAAAACAGTAAAAAGCAAATTCGTTTAAAAACTTATAACTATCCAGCCAGTCACTAACATACTTGCCCCCAGTGGGACACTAACCCTCGGTGGCGACTGACTGAGTTTCCATAAACACTAGCTTTCTGCTGGGTCGGCGTGGTGTACCTTTTTTTAGTGAGGAGGTCCACTACGCGGACCCGGCCGTCCGGGCCGGGATAGGTTTCGAGGACCCTGCCCAGCGGTTATGGCCGCGACGAGCACTACGTATCCCTTCTTGAATTCTGGGCTGGCAAGATTCCGCGATTTCTTTTTTCTCAACGTGGATAGATACTCCCGCAGCCAAAGGGCCTAGAAGTGGTCCGCCAGCCTGAGAACTTTTCGCCACTCATGGCGTCGTAAGAAGTCTCGATCAGTGACATATTTTATCCACGGGGCCACCGACGACGTCCCTATCAAAAAATTAAAAGGCGTTATGGCTTCCGGGACATCGGTCGACATAGAAACGTACATCAGTGGCCTCGAATTAACAATCGCCTCTGCCTCTGCCTCTATGAGCAGCGTCTTGAATGTGTCGTCTTTGGGGTGAGATCTGCCCTTCAAAGTTGTTCGCAGCGCGGTCTTTACCGTGCGCACTAGACGCTTCCAGCCCACGCTTGTAAATGGTGAGGCCGGTGGAATAAAATTCAATTCCACTCGACAGTTAGTGGCGCAATCAATCACCGAGCTGTCAGCTCGTAATTCCCTGTTCGCGCCGACAAAATTCGTACCATTGTCGGAGAAGATCTGCTTTGGTGATCCTCTGCGATCAATAAATCTCCCCAGATTGGTAAGATCGGTGTCGGCCGATAGTGATGTAACAACTTCTAGATGTATGGCCCTTGTTACCCATCACGTAAATAGGGCCACATACCGCTTCTCTCGACGAATCGCCATCGCGATTGGGCCAAAGTAATCTAGGCCAGTGTACCTGAATGGCCTCTTATGGTGGTCCAGTCTCTCCAAAGGCAGGTCTCCAATAGGTGGAATAATAGATCGACTCTTGAATCTCCGACTTAATGTACTTCTCACCTTCAAGATATGGTACTTCTGCCGGAGCTCGTTAAGAACGGTTTCGTCAAACCCGTGTCCCAACTTTATGTGAAGTGCGTGTATCAACAATCTGACTATGTGGTGACAACTATGTAGAATTATCGGAGCTTTCACGTCGTCTTTAACTCCTGGTGCTAGTTTTATGCGCGTATTTGCTCGGAGGAGACCGTCTTCATCCAGAAACCCGGCAAGAGATGCGATTCGGCTGGTTGTGGGCAGGTGCTGCGAGGATCGAAGCTGTCAGATTTCTTCACTAAAGGTGTTCTACGAGTTCAACAGCAGCGTCTTCTCTGCCAGGGTGAGGGCCGCATGTCGAAGTGAAGGAGACGTGGTGACCCCCGGGCCTATGGAAAATAAGGTTACAGAATTAGAGTTATTCGGTCATGGTTTTTTCGAAGGGAATGTTCGAGCACACTGAAAAAACGCGAATCGTGACACTCAGAAGGCGCAACCAACTACTGAAACGTTCTGGATTGGGGACCAGAAATTTTGTTCAAAAATTCTGGATTGATGCCACTCGCGTTTTAATTCCGATTAAAACTACTGAGACAGTATTATAAGTGTATATGATGCGTCAATAGGCGACGCAAGCATGTCTGCTCTAGTCCGAGCAAGTAACAACACGGTATTTTCACCGAGGAGGCCTCCTTTTAAGTGTTGATTCCATAGTATATATTCTTCGACGTACTTACCTGGTAACGGCGTATCCCAACCAGTACCCTCACGCCACAGTTTCTGTATAAGGATACGGCCCCCAAATCGCGACAGGCATAAGGAGACCTTAAGGGTTATAAAGTTTTATCACATTCGAGAGAACCGTTCGTTTGGTTGTACGCTCTGCGGGTTACTTGGAGGTTGAACAAAAGGTGAGAATATCCTGGGCGGGGTTCCACTTAATGCCAAGGACTCCTACATCCTTATTAGAGGGTAAGTCACTTTGAAGTTCTTTGGGTATTTGAGATATTGCTCCCGGCACATTAGAGGTCCAGGATCGCTTATCGAATTGGCAATTTTTGTGAACCGATCACTATCTCTGAGGCTATTCGTGCTGCATCGGTGATGCAGAAGTGGCTACCTAGACAATCACCCATATAATGGTCATCAAGGATGGCGTTGCAGGCTTCAGGGTAGGTTAATTCAAGTTCATTAGCATTTTTATCCTTAAGATGGAGTGCTATAAAGGTGCTACAAATTACGCCGAAGATCATAGATAACATTACGGTACTCACGGATCACACCGTCAGAACGCCAAAGAAAACGCTGAGCGTCCCTGTCTTTGGCTGCAATTTTGACCTCGGAGAACATCTCTCTTATATCTGCATTCAGAGCCACGGGTCCTTCCCTAAATCGGAAGAGTATGTCGATCAAGGATCGTAAGAGGTCCGGGCCTTGTAGCAACATGCTATTCAAAGTAACCCTTCTAGTCATAGCGGCGGCATCGTGAACGGCTCTTAACTTTTTCTTTTGCGGTTGGAAAACACCAAATATGGGCAAGTACTAGCGGACTGGGTCTTCGATCTCGACGGAACGAACACGTTCCGGGTGACTCTTATGGTAGGTATTGGGCTCAAATTCCTCGGCATAGCCTTTCGACAGAATGTCCTCGACAAAACGTTTAAAAGCCATTTCGAAGTAAGGCCTTTGACATTTGCCTTTCAAGTGGTTTAAGGCGAGACAACGCTTGTGGATAAGTATTATGTATGATATTCGGTAAGTGTTAAGAATTCTCGGGCTACCAGGATTTCGGGTCGGGCGTAGGTCTGCTGCAGAGCGTTGACGATTTCTTGCGGGTCACGAGACGTCCACAACAGCGATGCCACGGACTGGTAAGCGGATGGCGTTGTGGAGTCGTGAATCGTGATATGTTTTCTTCTGTGGTAAAATTAGTGTTACTTTTATCGTAACTGGATTTAAAAGCAGGCTACTGGCTGACGTCGCCTGATTTAAAATTAAATCTGGTATTTTGGGGCGGTCAGCAAGGGCAGTGATGGCGTGGGCGAGATGGGTTATGGGGTTGTCTGGGGGAGGTTGGCGAGCGGTACTCCTTCATTAGCCGTCACAGTGTCGTTTATGATACCTGTGGTCTGTGTGGGTGGCGACGGGTCGGCGATAGCAAGTGGTAACGGGGCCTCGTAGGCGGAAACAACCGACTTTACGGGTGGACCTTGGATATTCTCCAAGGTCACAGCCGGGGCTCCACCTGGCGTATTACCTGCCGTTGCCATGTTTTTTTCACGTACCCACGAAAGGCGCTGTATCTGCGGGCTGTACGACTGTCCCAGCCGTCAATGCCGAGTCACTCCCGAACTCAATGTGAACCGAGAAAGATCGCGTGGTGAATGATCACCACATCACATTCGCTCAGTTACAGCAGCTACGATGGGTTTATTACTTTTCGAACTGTTAGGGGTCTCTTCGGATTAGGCTTTAAAAAAGGTTTATTTTCACAACCACTTTTATTAAAAGAAAATTCAATAATATATGAATGGACCCTTGGGCAGAACCGTCACGACCGAGGACTGAAGACCAACTGAGTCTTACAGCTAGAGTCTAGACCAGACTAAAAACGGGATGTGCTGATTCGACGTTACGTCAGCAACAACCCATACAGGGACGGGACATAACAGAACGCGTCAACATAATGAAGCAAATATATGCAAACAATAAAGGAAAATATAGTGATAGTTAATGTGCCTACGATGGAAAAAACAAAAAAAAACTACGGCGAGATGGGTTAAAATAATTATACTACAACGGAAAAATACTAATAATACTACACTGCGGTGACGAAAACATATAAATTCAAAATAGTAAAAAGCAAATTCGTATAAAAACTTAGCCATAAATTTCCAATATAGCCAGTCGCGAATAATAACTATTGGTCTACTCATTTCGTTGGATGGTGGCGTATAATAAACGGCCAAGGCGTCGCATTGGCTGGCTTATTTTACTAGATGGCTGCGAAATATACATTACATATATACACTGCAATATAGAAGGCTAGTAGTACAATAGTAGGTAACCTACCAACGAATAATAGTATTGTTATATATATTGTTTATTTAAAATCAGGATGTTTATATTGCTAATGTGAGTTAATATTTACTGAATAAATCTAAATCAATGCTGTCGTCTTCTAAGGACTTCACGGTCAGATAAAATATACACGAGAATTTTGTTAATAGATTTTACCTCTATGTTATTAGGTGCTGAGAACATCTAACTCATGTTCTTAGTAGTCTCTGTCTTCCACCTGCGTTTACCTTTTTTAAAGGTAAACGCAGAACTTCCACGGTGGCGGTATATTCTTTTGAAATTCACTGTTAGATGCGTCATGCTAGATTAATGATTTTTTTCACTATCTACAACGTTTCCAATTCAAATGACGCACATTCAATTTACATGCTCGCTGTGTTGTTTTTGAGAAATTAGCTGAATGACATGTTTGTGTGTCTAAGTGTCCAAAGACGTAAAAAACCTAAATCGCTGGGCCTTTCTACGAAGCATCAACAGGAAGGTTTGTCTGAAATGCGCATGTAGTATCTTTTATTTGTTTAGGCTGTGTGATGTGCGTCAATCTGGATTCATGTGAAACCATTGATAATTACTATGGATACGTTATATCCTTACAAAACTGACTAAATTTCTGTGCATTGACATTGACATTTTTCATTACTGATACATTTCACTCACACAGCAAAAAATCGTGAAAGGGAATGAATGGAATACTTAATTCAATAGCAAAAAAAGATGACTAGTGTTTGTCTGTATCAATTAGGCGTATTATTAAATAACCACACATATTCAAGTTTGGAATCTCTGGCATAAAACATCTGACGACACAGAATTCTATTCGTTCATAGTTATTTACCTTTAACGACATGCTGTGATTTTTTTTTGTGTAATCGGTAGTTTGACAACCATTTTATATAAGATTAATCTAGGCAATAATGACGTGAATGCCTGCTATTATTTAGATAAAACTGCATATTTCGTTTTTTTTTAATTAATGTCCAAAACAGGAATCGAAACCGGGTATTTAAAAACACATTTGTATTATTGCGCTTTTTGATAGTATTGATGTTGTGGTACAAATTCTGCAAAATAATAAAGGATGGCAGACATGAAGAAAATTATTTTTAACAAAATACTCCTTTTAAACCAAGCATTGTGTAAATATAACGTCAAAAAGTAGTTTGTTAAAAGTTATCTTATTTTCCAGAATTTGTTCCTTAGTAGGAAAACTTACTAAATATATTTTTATGTAAAGTAGAGATTGCAAATATTCGAAAATTTTGACATTCGAATATTCGATTTGTTATGGGCACTATTCGAAAAATTGAAAAAAAACTATGTCCTTATTACAATGGCTGCTTTTTTTTCATTAATTTAAATATATAACAAAATATTGTGAAAAGACATTGGCGATTTACACGAAAATCAATAAATTCCTAATAACAGACTTTTAAATCTAGGTGCATAGGAATTTTAACAATCAAAATATTTAAAAAAACAAAGAAATATTAAATAAATTGTAAAACTGTAGAAAAAAATAATTAGTTTTATTAGTACTATTAGTCCTCAGTATCACTATCGCGTATCATATTAAAGTAGCAGTTACTATACTGTTAGGCCCTCAGTTCGTTCCAAGTTATTCAACATCTCACAACTCACTTTTTTATAGTTTAACAATATTAAGAAGTTTATATTTATTTAACTGATTGAACGATATAATTTAATTATATCGTTCAATAACTTAGAACGAACTGAGGAGGAGGAATATATATTTGGCATGGTTTTTACACACGATGGTATTTTGTGCAAGTTGCACGGGACGAGTAGTACGTGCTACTCGTCAACCGGCTCGTCTCATAATACATGTTTCAAATTACTTCAAAAGTTATTATCTGATTTCGTTCAAAATAATTTTCCTAAAGTACTCTTTAGGAAAGCATGATCTATCAGCATTGAAAGTTGCAAGTTTCTATGTCTCATAGTTTAGAAATGCCAAGGGGGAACAACTTATAAAAGACTTTGGAGGCCGATTACTCGAAAATGGTCTTGTATGAAACCTTGCCTTTATTTTTTAAAAGACCTACCCCCGTATTTTGAAAGGCTAATCAACGCCAAAATCAACTAATCAGCGGTCAAATCTCTTGTCAAGTGTAAATTGAGTTGCAAAAATCTGGATCAGTCGTTTGATTTGATCAACGTGTTAATTAATAAAACTAATGTCAAACGAATGGTCAAACAACATGTCAAGCGCTGTTTTCAGTTTCTGTAAAGCTATTTAAGGCTTGTATCTGCTTGTATGTGTCATGTCAATTTGATCAATGATTAGTAAATTTTTCACTAATCAGCGTTTCAGTAACGGAAATTGATTTAACAAGCCTGTTAACTCAACAACGTGTTAGTTCATCAACTATTTGATTAGCCTTTCAGAAACCAGGGGTTATTCAACAATACCCTACACGATTGGGTTGAATTAAAAATAAATTTTTATCCGCACTAACCAAAATATATATTATTTTGGTTAGTGGGGATAAAAATAGTTAGTGGGCATCATAAAATAATAACAATTTTTATTTTATGATGCCCACTAACTATTTTTATCCCCACTAACCAAAATAATATATATTTTGGTTAGTGCGAATAAAAAATAAAAATTGTTATTATTTTATGATGCCAAAACCGAAATCTTTTCACAGTAAATAACTGCTCCAAATTTCATCAATTTATCTTCATAATTACAGAAGCTAGAAGAGGGGACAGACAGACAGACAGACAGAAAGACAGACGGTCGGACGGACGGAGCGAAACTATAAGGATTCCTTGAGTACGACGGAACCCTAATAATTTAATCAATCCGTACTGTACATAAGTAATGTAATGTGTAAGGAAGTACTTGCAACATAATAATTTATTTAAAGAAACTTCGTTGAATATTTAACAGAACTAGAGATCGCCCTGGGGTCGAAATTCGACCATAATTCATATTTATATTTTTTAGTTTAAATTTTTAGGGATCTTTTGCCTCTTAGATGTACAATAAAATGTGTAAATTTTGTCTATGATATTTACAGTGTCTGATTTACACATTTTCCGCCCATAAGCTATTCAGTTTTTTCCCAACAAGGGGGAGACCCCAAACTTCCTTCTGAAAAATTACTCTTCTTGTACTCTTGAGTACAATTCTAGTTTTTTGCAATTGTCCTGGTTGAAATTTGTGCCAAATATTAATTGAAAAAATATTAAATGAGCATTTCGGCTTGGAACTTTGTAAATGTAGTCCTAAAAGAAACACGTATATCACGATATGAATGTATTTTTTTAGAGTCAGACTCATGCTTGACCATTTTACTATATTTGTTGTATATTTTTGGAATGTTCTCTTCAAGTCTGTTATTTTGATACCTGTAATCAAAAGTAGTAAAAGTAAATACCCAACTGTACACGAGCGGATGAGGTAAAGTCATGTTTAAAGTTATCATACATGTGGAATAACATAAAAAAGCTCGCTTTAAAAAAAAATAAGAGTCCATTTGAGAGGTGAACAGTTTTAATTGTTGATTAAAATAGGAAACGGCGATTACCCTACAAATTATTATTAAGCCTCCAAAATTTTGCAATGGCACCAGACTCCTGATAAAAGTTCTCCATCGCAACATTGTCGAGGCTACTTACTGTACTCACTACATATGCTCAAGGGGAAGCTGTATTAATACCTAAAATACCATTGATCCCATCAGAGCATCCATTTATATTTAAAAGATAAAAGACTGCAGTTTCCCCTAAAAGTATGCTTCGCCATCAATAAAGCTCAGGGGCAGCCATTGAAAGTGGCTGGGATAGACCTAAGAGAGAACTGTTTCTCACACGGACAGTTCTGTTGCGTGTTCCAGAGTAAGTTCGGCTAGCAGTCTAGTGATCCTTACTCCGCACGGCAATACAGTTAATATTGTATATAAAGGGGTCTTTTAAGAGTATAATACACTCTAATAATAAAATAATCTTAAACCATTTACCATATTATTTATTTTTAGCATAATTAAAGTCTCTTTCTAAAAATAATAGGAAATTAGTGACCTCAACATCTACGCGTACGAAGTCGCGGGCAAAAGCTAGTCTATGAATAAAATAATTATTATTCAACGTTATAGTTCAATTTTGTAACCTTTTCCTTATCCCGGCTTTCTCGTCGCTCGGTGACAATATTTTTTCGAATTCCGTAGATTCATTTCCAATGTGTTCGATAGTCGTGTGAGGCACGAAATCTGTGATTTTTTTCTGTAACAAGGAATACTGCAATTATTGTTGCATATGCTTTTTTGGTATATTCTTATTTCTTCTAAGAATTCTAATACATCGTTGTAATATATAAAGTGGTTACTGCAACTGACCTCCTAATTTACATATTAATATTTGAGTGTTCAAAATGACGCAGCACTACTGCGTGTTAACTTTGATAAGTTGATTTTATCACACTGAATTAGTAGTGTATTGGGAACTTTTGATTATAACATGGTATTATTATCTTCTTTTTTTTTAATAAAATGAGAACGTCTGGACCGATTTGGCTTATTTTTGCTCTTGAAATAATCGTGGAAGTTTATGGAAAGCTAGCATGGTGATAAGTGTTGGAAAAAATGCGGGAATATACTAAAAACGACGATTGAATTTTCCCATACTAACTGTTCATTGCGTTCAATGAGGATTCTTAAATTCGTGACACCTGACAGCTTCTTGACACGACAAGGACCGTCGGACTACCAAGCGCCGCCTGGTGACAGAAAAAGAATTGAAAATTCTTATTGACCGTTTTTATACCACTTACCCCGTCAGATGACGCTTTGTGTGAGTTGGGTCTGCCCGAACGACAGAAAAAATATCAAACACCCTCATTTGTCACTTGACTGTCAAATATGTTTTATAGGTCCGTTCAATTTACCTGTTTAGTTTATTTAACAGCCTCCGTGGTCTAGTGGTTAGAGATTGGCTCTCAACTCGGAGGTCGTGGGTTCGATTCCCGCATTGGAACAAAAAAAAGTTGTTTCCAAGTTTGGTTAGCACAATGCAGGCTGATCACCTGATTGTCTGACAAGAAATGATCAAGAATGATCCATGCGTCGGATGGGCATGTAAAAAAAGTCGGACCTGCGCCTGATCTCTCGCCAGTCGTGTCGGTTATCCGTCCCACTGGGTTATGAGAGTAAAGGAAGAGAGGGTGCTACCGTGTACTGCGCACACTTGGGCACTATAAAAATTACTCCTGCGTAACTGGCCTGGTTTCAATGAAACCGGCCACCGTTACCGAAATCTTTACGGGGAGAGTTAGTTTATTTCATAAAATTGCCCGCCCCAGTAGGTTGGTAGGTGTAGATGTAAGTGTTATGTAGGTGTAGTTATTTATTTATTCCAGTTCATAGTTAAGATAGAACAACGTGTGTCGGGAGTTCGGGACAGCTAGTTACGTATAAATAGTCGGTCTGTATCATATACAAACGAAGTTTAAAATAGTGCACTGGTGTACTTATTTATGTAATAAAATAATATGAGATATAAATATAAATAACTAATGGTACCTTTCTACAGGAATGTATTCTAAAATATCCATTCCGATACATTTTTGCAAACGAACTGTAATAATAATACAAGCCAAAATATAAATGATAGGAAATAAATATCCGTGAAATTTAGTGCGCACACAGATGTAAGTACTTTAACTTGTCGTAATTTCACGGCCACTCGGTTAAAAAGACGTACAGAAGCACTTTTGACCTTCCCAGAATAAATACATTCTGATCAACTCGGAGCTATTTGTTGTGGCAGTTGCATAATTGTTATGAGTCTTATGTATTTGATAAAACGTTCAGTGAAAATATTGTTTGGCGAAAAGGTGGACAGTTACTTATCTTTTTATAACTGAGACCTAGCCAAGGCACCTTACACATCTTACATAGATTTAAAGTAATTTTTAAATTTATTATAGTTTTTAAAGTGAATAGTTAAATGCATAAATAGTAGCATGTTCAAAACTTTGATGCTTTGTTAAATATTTATTTATGAAAAAATCTAAATCTAAATCAGCTCCTTAATATTAAAAAAAAAAACAATAATTTAAGTATATTACCCGCAAGCATATTTTAAAATTCGTGTAGTGAACAAAAGTGGTGACCTGATGATGGCATCCATGAGGAATCGAGGGAACTCCTCAAAATTTATATGGACACATAGTAATTTCGACTTTTTCTGAAGTAACAAAAGCACTGCATCAAGGTACAAAATGAATCCAAAAGCGACACCACGACGGGACAGAACTCCTTTCGACATTGTTTAAAGAACTGCAAGCATATCGCACGTTTATTCCAATACCGTCACTATCCTAAATAAGCAAATTTTACAGGAGAGCCATTTAAAGATTTGTGGAAAACATCAACTGACATAAATCAGGTTATATTAACCTTTCAGGAATTGATGTTATTTTATATGATCAATAACTGTTATTTCTAGTTAAAAAGTTGTTTTTTTTAAATCTATTAATTTTTAATTAATACATATCCATTGTCCAAAATTTTAGTGACACTTTACTATTTTATGAAAATTATCTATTTATTGAAGTGTCATTTTGCACATATAAATATAATATAATATTAACAAATACTTTACATTATTTATATTTTATTTGCTATTTTTATATTTTAATTGGAAATAAGAAAATAAAAAACAGAAAATTTTTACTCAAAACAAAATATTGTATTCTTAGCGAAACAATAAAAAATGTACCCAAGCAGATATAAACATAATTTAATCACAATTGAAAAATAATAAGTATAACAAAAATTACTTTTACGAATTATTTTTTAAATATTTTATAAATTACTTACTCTTTACGAATTTTACGATACATACTAAATAAAACTATAAAATTAAAACAATAATAAAAATCAGTCTATAAAAATAGGAACTTATTGTGATAGATATTCTTCTGCCTATAATAACTTTATCAGTAATTGAAGTTATCACTTAGAGTTACATTACGTCTTATTAACTTAAGCTAATTATTTAAATTTGGTAACATGAGATCTTTTAGGTTATTAAAAAAATAGTAAACAATAATATGGAAACTTAAAGAATACTATTATAAAAAGAGTTTGCATAAAAGCGTGGAATTAAATTATTATCAACGAGAGACTTTAAATCACTTCTCTTTCGATTATTCAACTCAATTCTAGAGTTATATAACTTTTTTAAATCAAAATTATGTCTGCTTCTATTACGTCGTAGGCGTGATGATCTTTCGGGGCAAAGTTGCTTACAATCAAGTTGTGAATATGAATTTTTGTAAGACACTTTAATCTCACCGTCTAGTTCTTTTTCAAACCTAATTATTTTTATATCCGACAGTCGGACTATCTCCCCATTTTCATTTTTATTAAATTGGCTACCACATTCTCGGGCTAAATCTTTTAAATCAAAAAAATCGGAATAGGTCATTGTTTTGACGTTGTAGGGTCTTCCCTTTTTTCTAGCCGTTTGTATGAGAGTTGTGTACTCTTGAGGCACATAGATAGGTGATGACTTTAGGAACTTTTTCACTTCTTTTCCGATCACAGAGTGTACATTATCATTTTCATTTTGAGTATTTGTTACTAAAAATTTATGAGTAATACTTTTGATGTTAAAGTTACTGAGGGCGTACATATACATCGAAAACATAAATTGATTTTTCTGTTGCCCACAACAGTTATCAGAGTAGAATACTATTTCTAAGTTATCGTCGTTGACAAATTCAGACTTGTTTCTTAAATACGAAAGTACACAAGAACCTATTTCATTTGCTCCTCGCTGCCCGTCAATTTCACTCCAAACGTAACATTCACAGTAATCCATAGCAAGTTCACAAACAGTAAAGTTACATACGTTCAACTTTGATTTGTAATAAAAAGCTGATGTTTTGCACATTGGAAGTGGTAGAACAGCTTGCAAATCATAGCAAGCTACAACAAAAGTATTACTTACCTTTTTTTTATCTTCTTCTTTCTCTAGCCTACTCATTCGTTTTTCGTGTTGGTGTTCTAAATATTTTTGTTCCATTTTTTCTTTTTGTGATGAATCTAGGTTATTATAAATAGAGCATAACTCACACAAATCTTTTTTAGGTACAAAGAAACTAATGTTGTAATTTTGGTTGAAAACTTTTCTATAGGTATGTTCTTCACATGCTTCTATTTCATTTTCTTCGCATTGCTTTTTATAGTTCCTAAACAAATCGGCTATATTTTTTCCACCTTCGATATATTCTCTGCTTGTCTGCTGTCTCAAATAATGACTCTCGATGCGGGGTATGGAATCTATATGATTTTTAATACCTTGTATTACATGCTCCGAAACCTTTCTTTGTTGTCCATGTTTGCCGCGTTTTTCTGCCTCAACAATCCCGGTATCTGACATTTTTGCGATAACTGTTCTTATTGGCCTGTCATTTATACCAAGGGTATTTTTAAAAAATATCTTGCACACTCGTATTTTATTTTCTTTCACGGTAAAATGAAATGCATGTTTCGACTGGCGACTGTTATCTAACTTTTTATATTGATATCTAGGATGAACTACATCCATACTGCTAGCAATAAAATCACGTTGTCTAGTCAATGATGCCATACCCCAATAATCATCGAAAATCTTTTGGCGCTCTTCTTCCTTTATTTTTATAAAACATTGTAAACGACACTTCGTACCACACGAAGGTTTCATCTGCCTAGGTGGCAGTCTATTTTTGGAAAGTGAGATGTATTCTGCACCTGTGTTTCGAAGCCTTTTTGCTTTTATTTTTTTTGAATTTATGACGCCCTTACGCCGTTTTTTTACAGGTGAAGATACTACATTAGATTGTTGGTAATCAGAAGAATCAATGTCGGAAGATTCCTCCACTCTTCTAGGTGTTCTAGGTTCATAATTAGGATCATCGTCGTCTGGTGAAAAATCCCCTGTTGGTGAAGCTGTGACCGATGAAGGAGGCGATCGAGTTTCAAAAACGGATTGTTCAAAATGATGATTTTCAACAGTGCCCAAATTCCTGGTAGTAATCCTAATAGGTATCTTAATAGGTGACTCGCCTATCGAGTTTGAAATAACTGACACTGGTGATAGGGATCCACACAGTGGTAACGAGGTATTGGCACAATCATCGGTTGGATTAAAATTTAGAATCGACATAGAAGTATCGCGCGCGACACAATGTTCACTTCTATTTGATAGCGAAGAGCTTGAACTGCTGCTGGAAGTACTAGAGTTCGAAGAGCTTGAGCTACTTGAAGATGAAGATTGACTACTTATACTACGTGACCTTGTCCGTTTTTCGGCAATAACTTTCAATGGTATTAGCCTAGGAGACGGATCGCTTCTCGAAGTCATATTATTTCTATGGTTTATGTGACCATGTCGTAAAACATCATTTTCTTTATTATTTAGTACAAGATTTAATATTTTATCTTTGCGTGACATTGTGTTTGTTTCTGAAAAGAATTAGGCAGTATTAGGATTTAGGATAGTATATATTTATAATATCCATAGCGACACCTTTAACATAAAGCACATATTTTTCATCCAAAAGTGACACTATATTAATTAATACAATATTGCGTTAAAGTTTCTGTAATATTTTTTACAAAAGAAAAGCCTTATCGTCACTAAGCAAAAAGAAACATTTAAGCATTAAATAACATAACAAAAGAAAAAGAAAAATAATGGAAAAGTGTCACTAAACGAATAGGGACACTTTTGGAATCTTAATATATCCATAATATACACACGACCTTGATGAAAAAGTAGCTCTAAACACAAAATGTCACTTTGACTAAATAAAATCAAACAAAGTTACCAAAATTATGAATTATAAAGCTGACTTTAAACAAATAATGTAGATTTTGTACTCAAAACATATAATTTTGTCGACAACGACACGTGCTTTTTCATTTACTGACAATTTAGGAATGAAGGAAGGGAGAGGTTTCGTTTAGTGTCGATAGGAAAAAAGCGCCCTCTAGATCGATAATTTGAGTTTAAAATGTAGGAATCGATGCAATACGTTAATTCGGCGCTCAGAAAATAGATGGCATTAAAAACGATTTTTTTTTAAATTTCGGTTAGTGACGGTATTGGAATAAACGTGCGATATGCCATTAAGTAACTCACAGTTCAATAAGTAAGATTTTGCACCATATAGGTATACCCTGGAGCCAAAAGTACTGAACATAATTCCTGACTCCTTATTATTGACCTAATGGTCATTACATATAAAATTGGCGTTTTGTAAAGGAGGAATATAAAGTTAATTTTTTTTTAAACATAATATATTTATTTAATCTATGCACTTTTGCCATCTCATAGGTAGTTCATTGATTCCTTTACTAAAAAAGCCATTTGAACAGGAATCAATAAAATCTTTGAAGGCGCTTTGGACTGCTCCTTCGGAGTTAAATTTTTCACTCGCAAGAAGTTATCTAAATTTCGAAAAAAATAGTAATCTGTTGGAGCAAGGTCCGGGGAGTACGTTAGATGTCTTAGACATTCCAATTGAAGTTTCCCTAATTTGGTAGCCGTCTGTTGTGCAGTGTGTGGTCTAGCGATGTCCTGAAGCAGCAGTGGCCTAGAGCGAATGGCCAACATCTATTGTTTAGCAGCTAGCTTTTCCATCATGATTTGCAGTTGCTGGCAATAGACGTCTGCCGATATCGTCTGGCCAGATTGTAGTGAACGACACCGGCACTAGTCCACCAAACACTCACAAGTAACCTTTTTGAGTCAATTTTCGCTTGGGTCTTTGGCTGGTTCGCCAGGGTTCAGCCATTGCGATGAGCATTTCTGATTATCGTACAGGATCCACTTTTCATCAAAGGTAAAAAAAATTCGATTTAAAATCCCTTCATTATTGTGCCGGTTGAGTAATGTAACGCAGCAGTCGACGCGCGTTTTTCGGTTTGCTGCACTCAATTCACGAGGTACCCACCTTTCAAGCTTTTTCACCCTCTCAATTTGCTTCAAGTAGATTAAAACAGTTTTATCACTAACACCGCAGCCTGCAGCTAACTCGGACGTGGTTTGCGATGGATCCGCTTCCACAATAGTCTTCAATTTTTCATTATCAACTTTGGTCTTCGGCCGTCCACAGGGCTTGTTCTGCAGGTCGAAATTTCCAGAACGAAAACGTTGGAACCAAAAACGCACTGTGTTGTCTTTTGCGGCACCGCTGCCATACACATCATTAATCCTTCGAGCCGTTTCTGCAGCACTGGTGCCACAGTGGAACTAGCACTCGAAAATAATACGATATTTCAAGTTTTCCATTTTGTAAACAGAGTGACGCAAAAAATAAACAAAAGAGGAAAAAACAAATGAATTATTTTACTGTTTTTACCTGTTAACTGTTTTCGAAACACAAATGCATGAGTAAATAGTGGTATATATTTGAAATCAAATTGGCCAGTACGACAAAACGCCAATTTCATATGTAAGGACCTAATATATACATGTTTGGAGATTTCGGCATCGTTTAAAGAACTGCATGCATAAGCCACTATGTCAATTAAAGTAATCATCATCATCACCACCATCATCACACCATAAATCATGACATAATGATGATATAATAGGTACTTCTCATAGTAATTTACACCGACACGGATATCTTTGACCTTTACTCTGCCGTATAAGGACCAATTTTCAAAATTATTTTTTTGATTTACTGTGTATAATCCAAAGTTGGTCCCGTTGTCACCAAAGCTGTGACCTGATGATGGCATCCATGAGGAATCGAGGGAACTCCTCGTAATTTATATGGACACATATAGTGATTTTGACTTTTTCTGAAGTAACCCAAGCACTGCACCGAGGTATACCTCAAACATACCTAAAATTCCTCAAATATTGTAATTTATATGGTTTAATTTAAATAATGTAATAGTGGTCGCTGATAACCTATGTAGTTCCAAGCGACCTTAGATAAATAAATGGAAAAAAAAAGAATAAAATTAAGGTCTTGCTCATCATAAATTAGATTATTATTATTTTTGAGTACTAGGTGTATTTTTAATTTGTGTTCAAAGAGTATTAATTAAACATTTTTGGGGGCTCCCCAGCTCAAGGGTAAAATTCAGAAAAGAGAGAAAATTGCTCGCATTTAATTTAAATTAAAGTCATTTAATAGCGAGCGGACGAAGGGAGCGAACTAACGTTTTTTAGTATAATTTTTGTAACTGAGGACGATCCTTTGAAAGAAACTGGTCTAAAATCAGCAGCGGAGTTCACTAAACAAAATTTTAGATTATGCTCCTATTCAAGAGCTTTCACACGTAAAAATTTGTATTTAACTCATCGGAGCAAATCGAAGCGAGTCAGACATTTTTCTAAATATTTAACCGGTTCCTATTTTATTAAAAAAAAAATCAATTTATTAAAACATTATAATATTATTAAGTCATCTACAAAACTTACAATAAAATATTGAGGTTCTTCATGTAATCAATAACGAGCGAGCCGAAATTTTTGCATATTTTTTAGGTTTGGAAACATAGAAATTTTGAAAATATATGAATGGTCATAAAATAAATAGCGGAGTAACGCAAGAGAGAGATAGAAAATTTAAAATAAAAGATAACAGATATAATTAAAAATTCTGTCCGTATCTAAAATACTTATTTGCTTAGAAATCGCGTTAAAACACTGAGTGGTAGTAAATTTACATAGGTGTAAGGAGTGACAGGAGTGTCATGAACCTGATAATTTTTAACCTTACTACACAATATTATAACCATAAGTTTTCTACGTGTTTCTCAAGTATTTGTGTATGGACTTTATAACCTATATGGAGAGGTGATATTTTTTACCGGGAAGTACGGATTGAGAGCGAGACTGTGTAATGTGTGGATAATGTTTTACGATGTTTTTTCTGACTCACGTTCGGGGGCCCCTATAGCCCGTGGGCCCCATATAATAAATACGGCTGATACAGCGGTAGCTACGCCCCTGTCTAGAACGCTGAATGCGATAATGCACCGTTACATACAATAAATTTGTAAGTAATGAGTTTTTACTTATTTGCTAGGTCTTTCACAGAGCAGATTTTGGCTACAGTTATTTAGGGCTCCGTAATACTTAACAAAATCTTGGGATATTTAATTGAATGTAGCTCACTCTAATATATAAAATTCACGTGTCATAGTGTTCCGGGACACACTCTCCCGAAACGGATTGACCGAATGATTTTGTTTTGCATATTGGGTAGGTCTGAGAATCGGTCGTAATCAATTTTTTCAACCTCAAAAAGGGTGACCCACCCCATAAAATATTCTTTCGACATTTTTTTATTTTTATATTATGTGGCATTAAAAAATACAGTATAATGGCAAAACGTTTGCCGGGTCAGCTAGTATGTTATAAAATCTGAACATAACAATGCCGTAAAAGGCTAATAAACTAATACGGTTATTGGTTGGTAATTGTTATTAAATATATATTTGCAATACCACTAGTATTTTAACCTTTAAGTATGGACGTTATTTTTTCTTAACACTACTGTGGACGTGAATTCTCACAGGCTCCTACATGCACACACATTTTTTGGGGAATTCGATATAAGATCGTTTTAAAACTGATTGAATATTAAAGTTATCGGACTTAGCAATAAAGTAACGTACTTTAATCAACTTTTATTTCAAAAATTATAGAAATTTAAAAATCAAAAATTATGTCACTTTTCAGTCTAAATCTACTTAGGTTACATTTTTAGGTATTAAAAACAGCCAAACTTATTACTATAACAAAATCTTTTTATCTCAAAATATAATATTTATGAAACCAAAAACACAAAACATCTTCTTCAGGTAACAAATACAAAAAAAAATTACAACAGTCTAATAACATAAATTTATTGGCAGTCAGTGTACAAACGATTCTTCTCCTAGGTCATAGTGTTCGGGGATCCTGGTCCTGGTCCTGATCTTGGTCCTGATCTTCATCACTGTCACTTTCATGATTTTGTATCAGTTAGGACGCCAATATAAAAAAAATATTCAATATTCTCTCGTCAGACTGATCCGAAACTAACAAGAACTAACTCACTTCTTCTTTGAAAGATGGTTCTCCTGCACGAAAATTTTTCCTCGCAGAGCTCTGAACAGAACTCGTAGATGGTCGCTTTCATTTAGAACTACCGGCTTTATTGATTTTTTACATTTTGTACTACAAAATGTAAAATAAACATAATCGGCCTATTAAAGTATATCATAGGGCAACAATGGACGTGTAGCTCTAGGCTCCGGTCAATATTTTGATGGTCATTATTTACGTGATATTCATCGGAAGACGCAACCTCCAACCTCGTTGGTAGTTTTACAACTAAAACAAAAGCTACTGAGCCACTCAATCACGGAGAGTGGGGGGAAGTAGGTGAAACTAAGAAACCTGTGAGACTCCACGCACATACTTAAAGGTTAAGTTTATATAATAATAAGAAAATGTTGCTTTTTAGAGTTAATTTTGCAAGAGGAACTTTTTTTGAAGAAAAGTCAATACTTATTACAAAATATAAATAATGGTTACCTTGTGGTGTAAAAACTATAAAATATTAGAAAATTCTTAATACATATTATGTTTGGAATTTTTGAGCAACGGAACATTTTTCTGTGCTTCGCTCATCCTTCTCTTGGCTGATTCTATATTTAAAATGTTTATAAAAGCCACAGGCCGCAAGCTTTTTGCAGCCTAATAAAATGTCACATAAATTGTGTTATTCGGTCGTTTAATCGGGCTTTGCTTTGTATAAAACTATCAGTGTGAAATATAACTCTTTAATATAAATCATTAACTCTTATGTGATAATTTTAAATAAAGATATTTCATAAATTAATATCATAGAACTATACGAGAACCATTTGGAACAATTTAATCGAAAATAACTGTTATCTAATTAACTTACTTGTTTTTGTATCTAAGCAGCTTACAGCTTTACAAAAAGCATATTCTAATGCATTACAATTTACAAAGTCTGCTTTTTGCAGTATGCTACAACAACATTTATCTTATGAAACCAAAGCTCCCACAATATTTGTATTTCTCGACAGTGTTCTGTTTACTTTTGAAAATGTATGTTTCAAAATATGTAAACAGTCGACAGGGCAATACACTCCCTGGACTGGTTTGAACATAAACTACGCCGGGAGCTTTTAGCTTCGTCGCTCTTTGAACTTTTTTTAGTTTAGTCAAATATTTGTCACGGACACGTTAGACGCTTTCTCGAAAAGCTCAGGTTATTCTTGAATAAGATTAACATAAAAATCATCAGCCTCTGGTACTACAGGGCTATAAAGCCCACGCCGAATCAGTTAAGCTCCACAAGATGTTATACGACCTACTATTTCGATACTTACTTCGATACTTTTTTGTTTTATAGACATAAGCTTTAACCACACTGCGAAATAAATAGGCATTAACTATATTCAAATATGGAGTTAAAACATTTATTATTATGTTCTTGGTAGTTATGTGTGTTATTCAGGCTGAATTTTTCGCTTATGGAAATTGAGAGGAACTGCAGCTCGGGACTGTAGTTCGATTAAAATGTTACACTGGTTGATTTGACTATTGAATGCTAACATTAAAACTGCAGTATACTTTTTTGTAAGCTTTATAATATTTGTAGATTTTTTTTGCATATTATGTCTGTAATGTGTCTCTACATTAATGAGCTACGCGCCCGTTTTTCTATTAAATCACTTTACCGTAAATCTACATATAACAGTGTTTTCGCAATTTATAGTTATTGCAATTTATAGAACACAATAAAATTAGTATAATGATCGACAAAATTTTCTCTATCTTCAGTATTTATGACATTGGCATTGTGTTGAGAAAATCATAAAAAAATTGTTTTATAGTAACTTTATAGTCCCGTTGTCAATTTAGAATCGTTTTGCGGTATGAGTGAATATTTTTAACAAATTATTTCGCTTAATTGCGGATGCCTTCAGCTGTACTTATTTAACGACTTGTAAAATTAAAGTCTGATTGGATTAGCTCATTAATTTTTATGTAATGGTACCTACTTGTGTTCATCAGATGTCCATAACATTTTAAACAAGAATAATAAATATGACAATAAAAAAGTTATAAGTTACTTTTCATTTACTTTTGCAGGCCTTTTAAGTTTGATACAAGTTAAATGCTTCATATTTATGGTAAGTAAGCTTTTTCTGTCTGTCCCTATGTATGCTTAGATCTTTAAACCTACGTAACGAAGCTTCTTTCGGGTTTTTCAATAGATAGAGAGACACAAGAGGAAAGTTTATATGTATTAACATACTTAATATAGTAAAGAAACACTGATAATTTTAGATATACACGAAAATAAATTTTTTATGCTTACATTGCACACTGCCTGAACCCTACGAGATATATCAAAATAATGTACTACAGTATTGTACAATTTTACACAAATAAATTTAAAACCTTAAAAAGGTCTTCAAAAAAGTCCGCAATGGTATATATTGTCTATCTCTTAGGGATAACCCACAATAACAATTTTTTATCCTTTACTTTTTACGAGAGATAATGGCTTATTTACGAAGCAATTTTAAGCAATACAGCATTAATCCTTAACCAATTAAGTACCTTAAATACATTGTGCATTTAATAAAAATCAATATGGCCCTTTACAGCATGCACTTTAAATGAATATTTTCGAAGATATTACAGATTTAAAATGTAGGGACATAGCGCGTCGAAGGCCGCGCTTCGCCTTATTATGATTTAGGAGCGATCGCACGCGTTTATCGGAGCTCTCTAGCGAAGCTATTTAGACGGATACAGTATGATCCTTATCAAATTAAAAACATTTTAAGCATTTTATACCCATTATAGTAGCCCTTTAAACCATACAGTTTAAATTAATAATATCTTATATTTAAAAGATAGCGTAAAAATTATATTATTGTGCGAAATATAATTATCAAGCGGTCCCATTTTTACTCATTGGGGACGAAACCCCAAAACATTTTTAATATTGTGTACAGAAGTATATTGCAGTGAGTAGAGTTGAAGAAGTTGTTTTTTCCAAGAACACGGCGAAGCCGCAGGCAAAAACTAGTTCTATATATAAAAAACAAAACTACGTCCCATCAAATATTACAAGCCCTTCAAAATAAAGGTTAATTAAAAGTTACTTAAATCTTATTAATAATAATCAATATGAAATTATATAGCCGAATCTAATATTCGGATATATTCTAATATGAACTACGAACAAAGAACTATTGCTTTGTTCGTAGTTCATATTACATGTGACATCGAGGTGGCTTTGGGCTATAGGACAGCAAAGTCATAAGTTTACTCGGTTTTATTATTTTTATCTCGCGTCAGTGTGAACTTGCGCCTCGACACTGAACGCCGAACACGCCCAAGCCGGTTCCAAGAGAGGACATCTGCCTTTGTTTCTAGAAACAATCTAACAACTTAAATTATTACTTATACTTAAAAAAACCTTTTTGGTTATTCGAGCTTTATTTTCACTGTATAGAGTATACTTGTATAGGTTACCTTACTTTAATACCTTATATTATGAACTTAAAATATGTTATAATATAGACGTACAATGTGCACAAACAATATTGAACTAAAACTCAATCGTAAATAAATGAGGTATTTTTAACAGCTCGTAATTATGAGGTTAAGTCTCCTCTACTCACTACTCAAGTAACGAGTGGAGGAGAGGAGATCTTTCGATTGATGAGATTGACGATTGTCAACATCAAACCTAATTTCTTCGAATTTTTACTCAAATTCACAGCACGTCAATCTGACCCCGTTGTAAGTATCCGAAGTACTTGTGTTACGGGTACTAGACAACAGTATTGACATACATTTAACATTTTTATTATAACATACACAAATTTAATACCCATCCACGGCCCAGGAGCATTGAAAACTTTTTGTTCTCTCGAAATTCGAGCCCGCGACCTCTGGTTTGAGCGCCGAAGCGCTTATCACTGAGCCACAGCGGTCGTCGTATGAATAAAATATAGTCACTGAGAGAAGCTTGTATTGCCGTCATGTTGTTTATATATGACGAGTCTTTGCATCCTACTACTATTAAAAAATGTGAAAGTTTGCGAGGATGGATGCATGGATAGATGTATGTTTGTTACTCTTTCACGTAAAACTACTGAACGGATTTTGATGAAATTTGGTATGATAGTAGCTTAGGCTCTGGATTAAAACAGGCTGCATTTTATTCCGAAAAAATACAGTGTTCCCGAGGAATACTGTATTTACGCGCGGGAAAAAGCTAGTCTGAAAAAAGGGTGCTTGCTCTATAACAGCTATAAATTGTAAAAGTAGATTGTTTTATTTTATGGCTATTAAATAATCTGATGATTGTCGATGATGCACATAGCACTATCGTCCAGCATATATGGAGTTCAGTTGGCCGATTCTGCTAATTAAATCTTTCAATAATATAGTTTTGATGCAGTCTCGATATTATGTTTAAACAGCAAAATGGTATTCTCATAAACGTCTTAACTTGTTTGCCACGCTAGTCTACTGCAGGTATGTTGTTATCTGTTATGTACTTTTTAACCATATTCCAAAAAAAGGTGGCGGTTATGCATTCGGCTGTATATATGTAGGATTTACCGATTATATATATATATATATAATCGGTCATCGGTATTTGAAAATCGGTCCACAGACGGCGGAATTATCGTTGAACATACATAAAAATAAATAAAAGAACATATTTTATATTGTTTATTATAGGTAATAATCCCAAGTTGGTCCCGTTTTCACCAACCTGATGAACGGATCCATGAGGAATCGAGAGAATTCCTTGAAATTTATATGGACACATAATTATGGTGATTTTTACTTTTTCTGAAGTAGTCTAACCATATGCTACCAAAAAGTAACATTTAGCACCAAAGTACACCCTGGATCAAGAAGTACTGAACAGAACTCCTGACTCCTTATAGATACATGTTTGGATATTTCGGTGTTATTTAGAATTTAATTAATTTAATTTAAAATTTAATTTAGAAACAAGCTGCATATCGACTGTTTACTGGCAATAGGTCCTAAGTCATATTCACCAACTTTTCAGGAGGGACAAAATGCGTTTTATATCAGTTTGAGGGACGTTGGGGATTGAAAAAAAAAACACGTCATTTGTTATTTAAGGCTCTTTATTTATCGGAATAATTAACTTTTTGGTAACTTTAATGCAATCATCTGGGTGGTACTTAGGACTTATTGTGCGAAAATTTCGTGCACGATAGGACAAATTGAACGTAAGCAATATGTACTATCTAATACTAAAACAAAAAAATGAAAATTTCTGGTAACAAAATACCTGATAGTATTTCTTGCAATTTAAATCAACAAATTTAAAATCAACTTTACAATGACATAACTTAATAACTAAAACATTTTACTTATTTGGTGAAGGCAATAGGAACTTAAGCAGTATTGTATGGCACATTGTCGTAAAACGAATGACAGTCCCTAGGGATAACAGCTTTTAAATCTTGTAGATGTTGCCATTTAGTTTTAGAAATTTTACATCTCACCCTAAACATTGGTGGGTACTCATGAATTACGTTAATTTTTTTAGGTCGGTGACGTAATTCAATCCAATCATTTGAAAAGTCTGTTTTTACTGTTATAATTCCTACAGGATTGTAAAAAATTACTTTGATATCGGTGACACACGGATCGCTTACAGTTCGACCAGGTCTCAGCGAAGAATACCTCAAGCATTCTGATCCCGAGTAATCTTTGAAAAATAAATATTGTAACTCTTCAGCCTCGTAACGTGATGGGGAAAGCCTGGCTTCTTTAGTCAAGGTTACATAATCGCTCGGTAATTTTATTTCCCGGTTTTTAAGTTTCCTTTCTATGCAGGCATGTACAGAACTTCCATTTCATTCAACTTCCATTTGAGTATGGCCAACCTCTAAAAATTTTTGGAAGACTTTAATTCCTGTAAGCATACTGAAATTCAAGAGAGCGTTGGCCAAAATGTTATTCCTGTTCTGCGCTGTACAGCCGTCTGAGTAAATAACGATAGGTATTTTTTCTTCAGTGACACAATAATTGTGCAAGTAATCTAACAAGCAAGATACAAAAGTAGATGCCACTAATTGGTTGCATTGATCCTCAGAAAACCAATAACACTTAACATGTTTGGATACAACATTCATGATGGTTTGGTTGTGGCAAGCTAATTTGGTTTTGAAGTAGAAGGCATTAGCTAATGTGAACGGTGCTAATTTCACGGCCTGAAAATTCATCTGTATAAGAATCAGTTCACCTTTTTCTGCCTTTTCCTTATCCTGTGCTTTTTCTTGTCGCGCTCTGTTTTTTTTCTCAACATGTAAGTTGTATTCAGTATCTGGTAAATTTCCTGTTTCATGACTAGAGCATGTATTACACTTATCCTTCTTAACGCAGAATAAAGATAAGTTTTGCCTGTCAAAAACCTCACAAAACTTCTTGAAACTGAATACTTCAAATCCTTTTTCTTCAGCATGGACTTTGTATAGCTTGTGGACGTTATTTTTTGATGAAAAAATCGGTTCCAAATAAAGTTTCGAAGAGTTTTGACGTGCATAATGGGATGGCATTTTAGGCAGTAAGTCAAAGAATAGTTTCAAACTTGTAGTGCGTTCTAGATTTGACGCACGTCTGCTGGTCTTGTGGTTAGGATCACTTGTAGTTGGGTTTGGTATGCTAAAAGTACTCTTCTTCACCCAAAGCTGCATCATTCTATATCCGATCCCCAGAGTATTTAGAAACATTTCTCTGCATACTTGTAAATTTCCTTCTTTGCATCCGTTATTTAGCCTGTATTCCAAAGTAGAACCTCGCCTGGATTCCTCATTTACAACCGTGTTTTTCTTCGTAGCAATTTGCGTGACTTGTACACATACAAAAGCCTTTCTTTCTTTCCAATCAATAGACCAGAAATGTTCAAATATTCCTTTTCTCTGTTCTTCTGTAAACTTGTCACAGTGTCTATACTTCGATTTTTTGCACACTTCACTTTTGCATGTTTCTTTCATACAACGGCCCTGCTTTGGTTTGTTTTGAACTACTTTTTCAGACTCTCGAGTAAACCCCAAGTATGGTTTTCCTTGCATTCTCAGTTTTTTATTTACGTTGCGTTTCCACTGATCTGGCTCTGCAAATCTCTTTCTTTTTCGTCCTTCGTCCATATTATGATTATTTGGATCTTCATCTATGACATGCAATGGTTGAACAGTGGTACTTGTACTTGGATTTGATGATTCGGGATGATCATTATTCTCATCGAGACATTGTGCATTTGTCTGACTTTCCTGACTTTCATTGCCAGTAAGTATAGAAGGAGATGTTTCACGTACAGTGGCATCCCTGCAAACGTCGTCAAGCATAGTGTCATAGTGATCGAAAGAACTGATTTCTTGAAACGTGTTTGGAGACACGTTGAAATCTGAAACATTAAAAAATAAAATAAAAATAGTTTTGAAAGTTCTCTTGATCAAAACAATAGCAAAGACTGCACACATCAGTTTTTTAACAAACCTGGATCTTGCCAAACATTCTCTAGTTCATCACCATTGTTTTTTAATAATAAACCTTGACTTTCAAGAGCATGCTTTAAACCCAGTGATGACACGCTTGCATCATTGTGGCTTATTAATTTTAGGTCTTCAGGTAAGATTAGATCCTCATTTTGAATATTTACTGACTTTTGGATCAAAATTTGTTGTGTTTTCAGAGAATCACCTTCTAATACCATCAGTGTAGCGGTCTCACACTCTCCGATTCCACTCTGAAATTAAACAATACTGAAATTAACAATCAAACAAACAATCTGAAATTAATAACATAAATTAACTGTACCTAAGTTATTATGTAACTTGGGTGAAAAAACTATTAGGTACATTGCTAAAATACAGGTTAGACTAGGTACCTAACGATAGACACAGAAGAAGGTAAATACGTAGTAAGCTGTAAGATAGATTAGGCAGGTGATAGTTACCTGCTGCCTTTCATCGGGATGATTTTCTTTATTGGTCTTATTTTCTTCTGTTACCTCTGTATTTAAAACCAGAGCAACTAACTGCTTGGCGCGACCACTCCGTGACATTACTGCCTATAAGAAATTAAATTAATAAAAGAAAAATGTATTAAAAATAGACAAACTCATACATTTTCAAGATGTAATTAGTCCTATCTGATAATATTTCGTCTACAAAAGTGAATTCTAATAAGTCCTATCTTAACTTTTTTTCTATTAACGGATTTTGACATTAAAACATAAGTTATCTTACCTTTGATTTATATCCGATGAAGTGAAATACAGTTATCTAGCACTGGCATCAATCGGAATCACGTTTCGCGAACGATAAACTTAAGTTTTCTTCAAATACTCACGAGCACTTACGCACACTGCAGGAAGAACAAGTAAAAACATGAAGATAGTACTTTTTGCTTCTTACTCCAAAAGGGGCTCTGATAGGACGTTACGTTTGACGTTGATTTTAGCGCGAATTTCAAATAAACCAATACCAGCTTAGAATCTCCTCTGAATAAGGGAGTCAGATAGGATCGATTGCAGTAATATTCCCAAAACCTAAAAAAACTGATAGGACCTATTGCCAGTAAACAGTCGATATGCCACTATGTCAATTATGATAGTCATCATCATCAACACCATATATCATCATATTATGATGATATAATAGGCACTTCTCATAGTATTTTACACAGACACGGATAACTTTGAACATTAGTCATTACGTATGTGAACCTATATGAAAAATTGTTTTGTTGTTATAAAGGCTATAATTTGAAATTTCCCCTTAGTCACCAAAGTGGAGACCTAATGAGGGAACACAATAAATCGAGGGAACTCTTCGAAGTTTATATGGACACATATAGTGATTTTGATTTTTTCTGAAGTATTTCAAGCATATGCTACCAAAAAGTAAGCTTTTGTACCAAGGTATACCCTGGATCCAAAATAAATTCGTCTAAAATTTCAACTATTTCTCTACTCAATCTTCATCATTTTGAAGTCAGTACCAGCCAACTTGAACGTGTGTTCTATAAAATATTGTTTTATCAGGATGTTGTTCGGGCCGGTACCGACTTCAAAATTATGAAGATTAAGTAGAAAAATACTTAAAACTTTAGACGAATTTAAAAGGAGAATTATGTAGAAAATATGTTTCATACTTTTTTGTGCATTTTTACTTTGTGATGAATATTTTGTTAATTTATAGTTTTTGGTAAGCGGCCAAATAATTCTGTTCTACGGTGTCCCCCTACGGTCTACCCCCGTAGATTCCAGTATGCTTAGCTGTTTGTCTAGCGTTTATAAGTGCCATTAGTCACGCAGGTTAATTTCAAAAATAAGATAGTCCCGCATTCTTCCCCGTGGTCTGCTCCAAATCAGTGCCAAATTTTATCAAAAACGTTCCGGTAGTTTCGAAGCCTATTAAATGCAAAAAAACAAACATACAAACAAACAAATATTTCCTCTTTATAATATTAGTATAGATAAGGACATGAACGAATGCCTAGAACTTATTTTGTATGTGTAGCAAGTGTGCGAAATTAATTAAGTTGCTTTTATTACAGGAGGTAAAAAAAAAGTTAGAGTGATGAAATCATTCGATCGACGACCGTTTAGGCTGATCACGTATGTATAAGATTACATTTCATAATGGCGTCACTGGGTTAGAGCTACAAGTTTAACGCACTTTGTAAAACTGGTACAAGTTTAACGCACTTTGTAAAACTGGTACAAGTTTAACGCACTTTGTAAAACTGGTACAAGTTTAACGCACTTTGTAAAACTGGTATAGGCAAGTGGAAATGAAAAATAATTTTAAAGATAGAAGAGATAGAAGATAGCCTTAGAAGAGAGCGACAATAATGTTATAATTCAGGTTTTTCACTATTATTATAATATTTTGTCCATTACCCATTCACTTTTAAAGAGTTATTTGTTTTTAGGTAACACGGGTGCAATATAAGGATATAAAAATGAATACAGTTTACTTATTTTTATGCCCGTATCACATCATACTCATGTTCTTGTCTTTAAATAAATTTGTGCCAATTTATTAACTATTTTAAGTATAAAATGATCTATCTTGAGTAGGTACCCACGTGAACAAATCATAAATGTTTATAAATACAGTCAAGTGGGAACCTTGACTGCATAAGGAATAATGTAATTATCAAATCGTCTACATATTGTCAAACGGACGCAGACGGCCGTTGGCGTCTCTCAGTCTCTTGAGGATGCCTTATACAACTTTCACTTTTACTTGTGCCTTACTTATAATAATCATATAAAAATATTGTTGACCTCCCGGCGAAGCTAATGAATATTTCTCGGTGCCTAGGCGACTACAGTAGGTATGTTATAAATAGTGCCTGCGTATTAATCTCGAGTTCGTGGTTTATAATGGTCAGGTGTTCGGAGTCTTCTTCTTTTTATGCGTCATTGACAATTTAAGATTCATTTTGTTCGTGTAGGTACGGGCCGGTCACGTTGCGCTCTCGTGCTTATGCTAATTTTAATACCGAGTGTCCAGACAGAGTGGCATCGTCCTATTATTGAGGTGCTTTGATTTTATTACTGCACATATACTATACAGATATTATTTATTTTCTATTATTGTCTATTAAAAGAAGTTTTGAGGATTATAAGCATCTAACTTTCCAAAAGCTCTATTGACACTGCGACGATAACCGACGTGATAGCTATTCAAAATTGAACTTTTTTCACTACACAAAAGGATAATACGTTTCATTGCAAGAGCGAGCGGCTCCTTTGACATTGACTGTGATTGTCTTGACATTCGAACTCTTGCAATAAAACGTGTAGGTATCTTATTGTGTATTGAATTCAGTTCAATTTTGAATAGCTATCATAAAAATGCAGCGCCGCGTCAAGTCGCATCTTGTCGTGGTGTGAACATTATCCTAAGGTTCTTCAAATTACAATAAAATTAAGATTAAAAAGTGCTTGTCAAATTTAAGTCAACTCGTACGTATCGTTTGTATTGATGTGCTGCTCTTATTTTGTATTCAAAGAAGATCAAGACCTTCACTAACAACTAAAAAATAGTTTAAATTTTATACTTCACTAGCTTCCTAATCAATAAATGACATTAGCTTCCAAGGTAAAATATAAATAAGATATACCTTATCTTCGACAGTGGATAAAAACAAACCAAAATCTCATAGATATTTATTAACATCGTTGACAGACGGGGCCAATAGATTGACCTCCTAATAAGTATTAACATGATTCTACCTACTTGTAATCGTATCAAAATAATTTTCATTGTAACGTTGAATATTAATAGACGTGGCAGTATATCTATGCTGATGAAAAAGTAGGAAGTGAAATGAGTTTTGACTAATTTATAATAGAGATGCAACACCATGATATTTTATTATAATTTTGCTTTTCCGATTACTTTTATCATACTTAATTTATATGTTAAGTAATATAATTTTATGCTCTGTCTTAGTTGGTAAAGATGACTATTTGAATAGCCAAATATTTCATGGTGCCTACTATGTAGGTACATTGTACAAAGTATACTTTCGTGTAGAGTAGTAATCACTTACAACCGTATCAAACATAAAACTGAACTGCAGTCGTATAAAAATACAACTTAACCACGAGCATGTCAGGACATGTCTAAGGAGGGTACCGTGACTATCAACGCGATATTGTTTTTTCTCAGATTACTTGAAAAGTAACTGTCCGATTTCATTCAAAGTAATTTTCCTAAAGAGTATTTAGAATGATCTATAAGCATGGATATTGCAAGTTTCTTAGATCATAGTTATTGAAATGCCAGGAGCGGGGACCAATTTGTAAACAACTTTAGAGGTCGATTACTTGAAAATGGTTTACAATAATGAAAAATCATCTTTGAATCCTTGCCTATTTTAAAAATATCTATTCGTAGATGATGGATTGGAATTAAAAAAATATTTCATCCCCACTTCACAATATGTATGAGATCTACCCCTAACATAAAAAAATATTATTACTAACTGACTTCCGATAAAAAAGGGGTCTAAAAAGGCCGAAACAAGAGAATAATACACATAGAAATCCAGAAATGCATAGGTACAAAAATGGTCAAGCTACTACCGTGGTCGCACCCACTCATGGCATCTAAGCGTCAGTTCACCCCGAGATGCGTCGCGTCTAGGTGTGAGCTGACTACAAGGCCTAGAGAAGTTTCACCTAAACGTCATACACATGTATACCCTAAGATAGATACAGACAGCTGCGATTTGACATCGACTGTTCCGAAACCTTCTAGAGTAGGCGCGACCACGGCTCTATCTTGACCATTTGTGTAACTATAAATTTCTATCTGAATTATTTTCTTGTTTCGGCCTTTTAGACCCCTGTTTTACGTAGTCGGGTTATAGTTTATTAAACTTATTTTTTTATTTAAAATTTTTCCTTTTCCCAATCGAACATATTATTGAAATAATATTAATAAGTAATCAAAACACTTGAAATTAAAAATATCTTCTTCACGAGCGTGGAGCGAGCTAAACTTTTTCTAGATTTAAAGAACGATCATAATAATATTATGATAATCAAGAAACGCAATTGAGATCATACAAATACTACAATACATATTGATTCAGAAATATTATGCAAGACCCGTATAGTGCTAATAACACTGGTCTGCAACGAAATCCTCCTTCTAAAAAGAATGTTTTAAATATGAAAATTTAAATGCACTGATTCTGTTCCTGTTAACCATTTTTTAACCGACTTCCAAAAAAGGAAGCGGTTATACATTCGCCTGTATGTATTTTTTTTTGTATGTTCAACGATAACTCCGCCGTCTGTTGACCGATTTTCAAAATTATTTTCCTAAAAACTCCTCAAAATTTATATGGACACATATATTGATTTTGACTTTTTCTGAAAATATAACCAAACCCATGAACCCAAGCATATGCTACCAAAAAGTAAGATTTTTTACCAAGGTATACCCTGGATCCAAAAGTACTGAACAGAACTCCTGACTCCTTATAGATACATATTTGGGGATTTCTGCAAGATTTCAGAACTGCAAGCATAAGCCACTATGCCAATTAAAGTAATCATCATCATCACCACTATCATCACACCATAAATCATGAGATAATGATGATAATATTTTACACCGACACGGATATCTTTGAACATTACTCTGCCGTTTATGGACCGATTTTCAAAATTTTCTTTTTGATGGACGGTGACGGTCATTGGGTATAATCCGAAATTGGTCTCGTTGTCACCAAAGCGGTGACTTGATGATGGAATCCATTAGGAATCGAGGGAACTCCTCAAAATTTATATGGACACATATAGTGATTTTGACTTTTTCTTAAGTAACCCAAGCATATGCTACCAAAAAGTAAGATTCTATGTATACCCTGGATCTAAAAGCATTGAACATAACTCCTCAGTCTTTAAAGATACGCGTTTGGAAATTTCGACATTGTTTATAGAACTGCAAGTATATGCCATTATGTTACTTACAGTAATCATCATCATTATCTTGTATACAATACCTAATGGAAGCTTGGCGCGCATTCAATTATACATTCGATCGTTTATTTTAAACGTTCTGAAAATGTATTAGTAAAAATATAACAAATGTCACTAAAAAGGGAAAACATATTATTTTTAAATCAAAAAATTAAACCGACTTCCATAGTAAACATATACAAAAAAGTATAACTTTGAATTCGGTACCAGCCAACTTAAACGTGAGCTCTATAAAATAATGATTTATCAGGATATAGTTTGGGCTGGTACCGACTTCAAAATAATGAAGATTGTGTAGAGAAACAGGTAGTTAACATTTTAGCCGAATTTAAAAAGGGCAATTATTAAAAAATAAGTTTACTTTTTTGTTATTTTTCATACTTTTTTGTGTATTTTTACTTTGGAAGTGGGTTTAATTTTATGATGCGAAAATCAAGATCTATACACAACCGTTGTAGTTTATAACATATTTCATACATTTAAAATGCACGATTACAGAAGTTAGAAGAGTGGACAGACATACAGACAGACGAACAGACAGAGCGAAACTGTGAGGGTTCCTTCATTAGGTACCTTTGTTCATTTACGGAACACTAATAAAAAAGCATTCTTATGACACTAGTATTGCTTATTATTTTTGAAGCCGTTGTTTATACATATATTATATTACCGACCTACACCATGAATACATTATAATATTATTGGAAGGTAACATAACACAATGTGCTTTATATGGAAATGAATTTATTTATTGTTTCAGAAAACAAATTTACATGGCATTTTTTAAATTTCAAAGTACTTAGGTAGTGTTTGAGTTACATTGGATAGGTCAGAAAAACAATAGACATAATTTATATTATTTGATAAATATACCTATCAAACTTTGAGACTCGTGATCTCGTTTAAATCTAATAGATGGGAACTTTTAAAGCCCTCGCTGTTCGCTCTCTCTGAAACCAGAAGGTTGATTCTGCTAAATAAATCCTGCAATAATAAAGTTAAGATCCAATCCCGATATGATAAAACTAAAAAAACAGTATTCTCATAAAAGTCAAACCAACGTCAAAGCCGTTTTAATTGGTCAAAGCTGTAAAATCACTTTCTTATATTAAGACGCTTCATTTATAATTCATTAAAAGTAAAATGAAAGTGTGCTTTAATTACGAGAATTGGGGTTCTGTAGTGACGGTACTGGCGCTACGCTAGACATTGGACCTATATGAAATGTGCTGTATCCGCTAGTGTCACACTACGCTACCAATTTTCCACCGTCCATACAAAATATTTCTGGTGCCCTAGATTTACCTACACGCGTCACAGTTTAGGCCATCTTAATTCACACAAGACATTTTGCAATACATCTTTGAAACTTCATTATGACGTCTTTTGGTAAATGGAATATCAAAAATTCTTCAGTTTTTAGTACCTCACACGTTGTAGATGTTATATTATTATTTAATATATATATAAAAAAAAATATTTAACATACCTACAATGTTAATTTTAATCCTTTGGGTACAGAACCCTAAAAACTTTACTTCTTTAAATAAGGGTTTACTTCAAGGGTTTTCAACAAGGGTTTACTTCTTTGTAAAAGGTTTCTGTTATTTATATCAATAAATAATTTCTTGTGTTAAAACATGTGTGGTTGTAGCATTATAATAATTAGGTACTTTTTACTAAAATAAAGTTACACTAAAAAGCTAGAGAGGGGGAGCTAGAGAGGGGTAGCCAGGAGGTCCAGGAGGTCACAGGGTAACCTGGTTAGGGCTCCTGTCTCCCCCATTGCAAGTGCAACAATTGAACTTCGAAACTAATGCTGTATTGTAATAACTTGTTGTGGGAGAAATTAAATCCTTTTTTTTACCAAGACTCCGCTATCCGTCCGTTTGTTTGTCCGTCAGTCACCGGGCTATGTCTCATGAACCGTGATAGTTAGACAGTTGAAATTTTCGCAGATTCTGTATTTCTAGTGCCGCTATAACAACAAATAATAAAAACATTAATATAAAAATGTAAGTGGGGCTCCCATGCAACAAACGTGTTTTTTGTACGGAACCCTTCGTGCGCGAATCCTAACCGATTGGTAACCGAGACTTGGTCGGTTATTAAAATGACTAACCTTCTTCATTTTGTACTCTTTTAGGCGAACACTTTGCACTTGTTAACAAGGTGGATTACGTTATAACAGCAATACTGAAGTATTGTAATTCAAATTCTTTTCAACTTTTAAGGGTTCACTCGACCCACATATCGACTCATGGTATGAAATCTCGAGTTGAGTGATTGATTCGATATATGTGTGTACATTATGTGTCACACAAATGACTCACAGTATATTCCTCAAAATGTTACCTATTATTTATAGGCGTGGCTGTGCGATATTATTATGCCCGCAAAGGACAGACAATAATAATTATTATCGGCGAGTGGTGACCGGTATTTTATGAGAAAAATGCAAACAATATTTTATCGATTTGATTACAATTAACTAGTGAAAAAAGTCGGTTAGATATATATTAATAATGCAAAACGTGACTTGCTTGTTATCAGGCAAATTACTATCATCGATCCATCAATGTAGTTGTGGTATAGTAAGAAGAAGTATGTAGCTATAGTAAGAATTGAGCCTAACTAAAGTAGTATTAATGCATCAAACTTATCCTCAGAAGTAATATTGTTGTATAGTTTTACTTTATAATTGCTCTTACGTCAATCATTTGTAACGTCTGATGCTGAAGTGAATATTTAAATATTTTAATCCTAGTTTCTAATTCAGCACGAAGTTAAGTTATTGATTTCTTCTTTATTTTATTTGATTTTATTTCTTTAATGATATTTAAAGAATATTCCGTTAGAGCATCCTTCGAAGATCTGTCGATCGTCAACTTTTATGGCTTTTCGTTTTAAGGTTTACTTTAGCACCTTGTTAACCTTCAGTGGTACGTACGAGTACATGTTGAGCATCATCGCTACCTACCGCAGGACTCGTCACTTTTCCATTTAAATAATAAATTTTGCTTCAACCTCCGTAATTTTTCATAAAAGTAATCAATCAATATTTAATAATGCCTTGTTAACTTCAAAGTTATGTTTTAATTGTAAATTTCATAAAAGATTTTAAACGATTTTTCTGGGCTTTACTTAAGAAGCAGGTAGTAGCATCAATAAAAGAAAGGATTGCGCTATATCTAAATAGTTAATTTGGTTCTATATAAAACAGGTTAGAGAAACATTTCAAAACACATATGTAATAAGATACTGAGGCAAACAAGAAAATCGTCTCGCATTTACAACACAACAAATGAATAATTTAAATCATGTCAAATAAATAGTAGAAAAAATGTATATACGTAAAAGTTTATTCATCAGTACTTGATTATTTATGATAAGGATATTTTGGATGAGGTCACAAAAACTATTTCACTTGACGAAAACAAAGCTCCGAACCGCGTCTTGGCTATTCAGCGCTGCCGCAATCCGCAACGCACCGTGAGCCCTTTCATAGATTAATGTTTTTCAGAGACCATAATAATCACTACTACTGTTGTATTAGTTAAGAATAAAATCCTGACTGACTGATCTATCAACGCATAATGTTGTTATTACAGTTAGGAGCGATCATTGGTCGATTGCAATGAAATGTAATGAACGTCCAAATAGGCAACGAAGGTCCAAAGTTTATATCGAAAAATATATTTAACGGGAGCATAGCCGTGGGCAAAAGCAAGTCTTCTGATAAGGCAGCAACGAGACTTACCCATTCGATTTTGAATTTTTATGTTTATTGAATTCAGTGTATTTTTAACTTAATAATTTTTTTTACAAAAGATGAAACAAAAGGCAATTTATGTCTAACATTGTGTCGTTTTTTTATTTGCCGTCAAATAAATATGTCACCTTCCTGATGCTTCTAATTTTACACGTCTCTATTATAAATGAGTCATTGTTATCTGAGTCATTTTACTATATTTCAATAAATTACTGACGACAAGAGGCTTAAATACGTTTATTACATGTAATCTACTGGAGATATCATAAAATGGAAACTTATTAAAATCATAAACGTACAAAATACCGTCAACTTGATGTAAATGTCATTCTATTATTACACTTTGGTCGTTAGACATCGTAACTCAATGATTGTCACCAAATTTTGTAAGGGCCACACACATGGGGACATGTCATACAGTCGACAAAACTGTCGATCTTTCAAGAGCATATTAGTGTACTCTGTACCTATTATTAGTGTCGCAGCTAAGTGTCACTAATTTTCATACTTATTTGTGTCGAGTGAGCTTAGCATCCTCGTATATCATGACTTACATAAATGTAAACCTATTTTAAGGTTCTTTAGCTGTTAAGTTACCTGTGACCTCGTAAAAAAAAATGATTTACTTAATGTTGCATAATGACAACAGTCGTTTTAAGAGATGTAATTGTCAATGTCATATTGACAGATGTCACGAGTAAAGCCTATTTACTTAGGTTTATTTCGGATAACTAAAAGGCTTTACTCAGTGTAGACTGTAGACGTATTTGTGTTAGACATATCTTATATGTAATACGTATATGTGCTATGCACCAATAAAGGAGAATATAAGAATTGTTGCTGTATTATTATCATCACCACTCAGGCGTAAGAAGGACATGCAAAATCAAGAGGTCGCAGCCCGCTACACTTAAGAGACGAAGTTGGAAATCATTAAACTTTTTTTATGTACTATTTTCTTCCATAAACCTTTGTTTAGTATAAGTAACATGATATGATATTTTCATTGTAACGCGATATTGAAATAATATAGGTGATTAATTTACGAATGCAATTCTGTAAGTACTCGTAATATGACGTTAAATTAAAGACATTAAACATTTTTAAGCTATAGGGATTTTTAATATTTATTCTTGATTCAGTATTATAGTATGTAGTTTATAAAAGCTAACTTTCTAATATTAAGTTTAGAGCTCCCGCAGTATTATTGTACCCTTTACGGTTGGTACAACAACTAACTCGCGTTATGCCTAAACGTCATTTTCAAATAGCTATTGGGCTTACGCGTTTGCCCATTTCTCGTTGTGCTGTACTTCGCTTAAGAACTACTTCGCTGTACACCTAAATCTTACATAGTCTTACTCGCGTTATGCCTAAAATTTTGAACATAGTTAAGAATAATGTAACGAACCACATTTAACTGTCACATGAATTGTCATTATTTTCAAAATTTTAGGAGGCGTTATTGTATACTTTTACGATATTCTATTCTCTCATAACTGTGGTAGAGCCATGCTTCGATACGAGTGGGCTGGACCTTCGACCGGATAAATAACACGGTTTTACAGAAAACCAGCGTGAAAAAACGCTTGCGTTGTGTTGCGTCGAGCGAGTGAGGATTAACCGGAGGCCCAAGGGGACCAGGAAGACAAGTTGTGAGTGTTCATGGGCGGCGGTAATCGCTTACCATCAGGAAATCTGTCTGATCGTTTTCTTGTTCATTTCATTAAAAAAATCTAAGCCAGCCGGTACATAATACACTTTTAATTTATATTTATATGCGAGTGGTGGACTAAATAATGACCCGTGCCTAATAATTAGGTTTGTAAAAAGTCACTCTAGCTTTAATCTCAGTATGTCTAATGTGTCCTTTAGTCTATCTCGCGGGTGGCCTATATGGTTAATAAGGCTAACTCTCGTTTTGCCTACTATGCCATTTGATTTAGGCAAAACGAGGGTTAGTCGTTTTTTTGAATTAGGTTTGATTAACTGATTACTTATGTTCAATATTTTTAAGTATTATTTCATAAAATAGCGATAGTGTTTTGTTTACGATGAAATATTATTGATCAGCAACTAGGCACTTATTTCTTTATAGTACCTACCTAATACTTATTGCCTTAATAAAGATGCGTCTTATTCTTCATAGACAACGGAACCCTAAAAAGATGTGAACCCTAGAAAGTGTTTCTGCTTAAATATAATATCCCTCAGAAGCATAAGCTTGGCGTACCTACGTCATGCCTCATGACGTCATGATAATTAAACTCCTTTATTAACGGAAATAAATCTCGTGCAAATATTAATATTATATTATATTATAATAAATAAATAAATAAAATTATAAAAAATTATAAAAGTGTGATGAAGTGAATTATAGAATTCTACAGATAAAGCATAAAATATAATAAAATTTGAGGCAGTTGACGTAGCTTTGACCATAAAACTATAAATAGATGAAATATGTAGCTAAAGGCATAAGTATATGGACCTAAATATAGATTTGTTTCATTAATCTTACATACAAAATTAATGATTTTACATCAGGCAGGTATAGTAAAGTCAAATATTATAATAACAATTTTTTTAGACGTTTTCACACCACGTCCATCTGGCCCCGTGCCAAAGTTCCGCAGAACTTGTGTTATGTGGAAGTATATTTAAGATTTTTATTATATTATACACACAATATACATCCATAACCCAGGAACAATGAAAAATCTGTTATCTCGGCAGGATTTGAGACCGCGACCTTCGGCTTGAACGCCGACGTAATAACCGACCTAGCCTAACCTAACCACTGAGCCATATACAGGACTTCAAAAACGACGTTATGTAGAACCATAATAATAATAATATATTATCTATTTATAATTTTTACTCTGTTTGGATGAATTAACGAAAACAATACCTAATTAACAACGAAATAGCTTCGGCACTGCGGCACTTCGTTAAAATTAAAACTTATAATACAGCAAAAACTAGATATATAATACTATAGTCTCGCTTCGCTATGACTAGTGTTGTGTCTTAACGTTCGTTATGTTCAGGTCAATAGGTCAAGAAACATTTATGAAGGTTCTAAAATAATATGACTCATCTTTTTTTATAAAAATAAAACTTGTCGCATCTACGTTTTATTTTTTGAAATAATCACCATTTTGTTAAAAAATCTTCGGAGAGATCTGGTGGAACGGATGGTGGGAATCAATTTGTCTTTGAATTTAGAAATTACGGGTGTAATGTGTAGGTATTTTACGGATCAGTTATAAGTAGGTGATTAAAAACTTGTTAAGGCGAGTTGAGTGTGTTTTGCCGACACTAGAGCTTTCCCTTTATAAACAGCAGCACTGAGATTAACTGGAATAAATTGGCACCTCTTAGTGATGGCGCCACTAATTATTACTGATTGCATTAATGTTAATAATATCATTTACAATGATAAAATATGTCCAAGACTGCGACAATCAACGTTAAGTCTGCCCGAACGATAAGGAATATAAAAGTCAATGAATCCAAAAGTCATAGAATCCAATTATAAAATAATAGTTTTTATTAGACTAAAAGGAAACAATTCAATCGATATAGGTACGTATTATTCCACTGAATTAAATTTGAATGATATTTAATAGCAAACAGCCTTCAGGTTTACGGAAATAAAGTATGAACAGATAACAAGTGTTTTTGCAAAAAAATATATTGATTGATTGTAAAATGTACACACATGAGCTTTTTTGTTTGTTTGCAAAACATTTCGCACAAAGCGCGTATTTCGTCAAAACACGAGCTTGTCGGAAGCCTTTATGCCGATTTTTTATTTTATTTGAACAATTGTCAATTACTTAGTTTTTATAAACGGTACAGTTTAAATATTTAAATAACAATGACAGATTTCTTCTACTTTTAAGGTTTGATTCTCCTTGACGGTGTTTGGATACGTACTAAGTACCTATATGCTGTGTCTACTGTTTTCTACGCTGCGTAAAATCACTTAATTTACTTATTTCCATTATTTCACTTCAAAATTCCAGGATAACTACGATATATTCAGGTATGTTATGGAGTTTCTTAACCGTAACCGAAAATATAAATTATAATATAATTAATAATACTATAGAAACTAAAATATCCGAAATGAAAATCTATCCGTAACCGAATTCTATATAAAAGTTTCATATCCATGTAGAGAATGATACTGTATGCAGTATTATGCATTTTATATTGCATTTTAACTACATATTTTCGCAACACTAAGCAAAAGGATTTTAAAATACTTCTAGAATTGTAAACAAGGTTGGTGGACCATGGAAGGCCTCCTTTGAAGGCTAACTATTAAAAAGTCGTAGTAATTGACACGTAAGGACATATTCCATCTATTACATACTCAGATCCATCAAATTCAAGGCCACAACCGCGGCGGCAAGTCGCTCGCGCCGCTATTTTGGCAGTGCGATCCCACGTTACGTAGACTTCGGTCGTCGACGTTACAATTGTTATTCGCGCGCACAGCAAAACGTCAGTTTTTAGTTAAATAACCTACTATTTTCTCATATTTTTTACTGTAAATTGTCATATAAGGATTTCTATGGTACGAAAGAAAAAAGTTGTATTTTTTCCTCGATTTATGTTAAAATATTGCTAGTGTTCTTAGGAAAGTCGGTAGTTCCTTATAAGGCCAATCAAAAATTTGACGGTGGGCCTTGCTAGGGTGTGTGTGTAGTGGCCTTCCATGGTCCACCCACCTCAATTATACTTACTTAAGTTAAGACTAAATTCTTAACTTACGTAAGTTTTTAGACTTTACTAGGTACTAAAAATTTATACCACACATTAAATCGTATTTACCGAGATATTCAAACCCTACCACGTTAAATAGTACTTGAAAGCACCTACCTCAAAAATCAAACTGTATTTCCATCATAAACACTTTTACAATCTAATCCAATCCAAGTTATAAATCATACAATGTATAAAGATGAAATTGCCCACACAAGGGGATGATAAGCTATTTACTAGATGGTAATGATGATGATAAAGTGATGCGCCCACAAAGGCTTGTAGTTTGTGCTAATAAATATCGGTTAGATATAAATCACGCTTAACCTTTAGATAATTTGTACTCTATAACTCTTCCGTTTGTCGTATTATATTTCACACATATATGAGCTTACCTACCATTCGTAATTATTATCATGCATGTGAATTAAGTCCACGCTTAAAGGTTGAGGCGAAATTATATCACGAATGGTGTCGAGATCTTGCCATCGCATCAACATGTAAATTGCTGCGACGTTGTCTGCGTAATTGACTATTTTTTTTTCCTCTACTTAGATTGTTATACTCAGAAGGTCGATTCTGCTAATCAAATCCTACAATAATACAGTTACGATCCAGTCCCGATATGTTAAAACTGCAAAATGGTATTCTCATAAACGTCAAGCCAACGTTTAACCCGTTGTGACTATTAGTCAGTTTACGATATCTAGACGATTATATTTATAATTCAATCAAAGTAAAATGAAAGTGTAAGTTAATTATGAGAGATGGGGTTCAGTTGTATTTAAACAGGGGCTTAGTTAGACGTTATTTCATTTTTTAGAGTTCAGCACCTAAAGGGAAAAACGGGAACGTATTACTGAGACTTCGCTGTCTGTCCAGTGTCTGTCTATCTGTCTGTCCGTCCATCTGTTTGTCACCAGGCTGTATCTCCTTAACCGTGATAGCTATACAGTTGAAATTTTCATTGATGGTGTATTTCTGTTGCCGCTATGACAAAAAATACTAAAAACAGAATAATTAATAAAATATAATTAGGGGGCTCATAGGATAGACAACAAACGTGATTTCTTTGGCGTTTTGCACGAAATCCTTCGTGTGCGAGTCCAACTCGCACTGGCTGGTTTTTAAGTTTTATCAATGGTAATACAACGCACGGCTGACACTGCACAGTGCCTGGTGCATGAGAACCCAAACTCGCGAGACACAGTCACAATTTAGTAACTTTTATTTTCGAATGTCTACACTATACTTATTTGACCCCTTTTCCTAAGTAAAGTTCAAAACTAACGCGACCATTCTAGCGTCAATTTAAAAGACTTTATACTTAAACTGACGCGACCATTCTTGCGTCAGTTTAAAAGATTTTATACTTATTTTAATTATTGGCTACTTATGCAATTTACTATAGTCTAATTGCGTTAAGAAGTCAGTGAATCGTTTGTACAAATATCAAAATTGACCAATCACGTATAAGCCGTATTCACATTGACTAATTAAAGTGAGGAACTTTGACATATGTACGCATTATTCACACTGACTTCTTAACGCGAATAAACTTTAGTAACTACGATTTGTGTAAACTATTATTTTTAAATTAAAAAGTGCCATGATTTATTTTACAGTTAGCAGAAGTAAGTGATTAATGATAGCAGATAATCTGAACACTATTTTGCTGCGAAAAACAAATAATTTCGGTTAATTGTTAAGTGTTTAAAATAAATAAACATAATATATTGTACGATTGTCACATAAGGATACGAGAGGTATAAAATAAAAACATAATTATTATGAGAGTGTCAAATGCCAACAGGGTTATTAAATTATAATAATTTAAGGATAATTAATTATAATATTAATAAATATTAGGTAAACCTACTTAGCTAATTCAATATTGAGACAATAAAATAATTTATATTTAGGATCCCACAGACGAGAGGCCGCTCGTTTCAGGCAGAACTAACGTCAGTTGTGCCTGAACGGATTCGAGCACGTACACGGAAAATCGCATCAGTTCGTTCTGGTTTGCCGCGAGCTACGGTCGTGTTTTTAGGGTTCCGTAATACTTAAGGAACCCTTATATTTCGCTTCTTCGTTTCTTCTTCTTCTTCTATTTGCTCTGTCCGTCCATCTGTCTGTCTGTCTGTCTGTCGCTCTCCTCGCTTCTGTAATTATGAATGGATGAAATTTGGTATAGTTATAAAATATGTATAGATCTCGGGTTTGACATCATAAAACAACGATTTCAAAACTAAGGATGGGCTGTGACGTATATTTGACAGAACAAATCTTCATACAAGAAAAAATTAAGCCATCTTGGCTTCACCATACCTGAAATGTCAAAATGGCCTCAAAAACCCCAAAAGTGGGGACAATATTTGCCTCGACATGCCTAGTCTATAATATATACGTCTATATCAAAAAATAATAATAATTTTATATTTTAGTGGTGGCTCTCCATACATGTGAAGTGGGGATGAAAAATATTTTTTCATTCTATTCCATAGCTCCAAAAAATAAAAAATCATCCAGATTTCTAGTTTTGTAACAAATCAACGTTGTTATGTCAACTTTCAATTGGGTTTTTGAAAAATCAAAATGATTTTTTTATGTATTTTAAAACTTTATTTTAATGCAAAAAACTTTTAAAAAAATTTTTTTCAATTAATTATAAACAATTAAAAATTGATGAAATTTAAATATAAATCACGTGACTATAAACGCGCCATGATCCGTCACCATAGTTGTGACGTCATAATGTTATAGCTATTTAATAACAGTACAGCGTTACGGCTATTACACGTGACTAGACAATAATATTGAAAATTTATTGCTAATATACGAGTTGTTAGTTGGTTCCGATTAGCTATGTGTGATAAAGGATTTATTAAGGCAAAAACTGATAATATTCCTGATGTTGATATATTTATGATAACCGATTTTTTAAATTGATTTTTTAAAAATGACGTTCGGTTTAAATCTGCTGAAGTTCGAGGTGCCAATTCATCAAGGTAAGTCTGTTAAAAAATTATTTATTCTCCATTACATTAAATATAATTATTTATTTCATAAATTGTAGAGCATCGCGTGAGAGTTACGGCGACAAAGCTATAGGTTGTTCAACCAAGTCGTAAAAATAATATTTGTATTGTAAAAGGACGGGTATGTCCAGAACACCAAGTTCGGAGTAAAGCTTATTCAGTTACTTTAACTATTAATGAAAAGTCAAGAAAAATTCAGGATGTTCAATGCCATGACTGTGCAGCTTCAGCAGCAGCATAAATAATAATTATTAATAACAATGGTATTAAGAAATACTTACATCGAAAAGATCTTCACAACAAAAAAATATCCATTTTGTTTTGGGATTATCACGGTGCACTGCTTGAAACCATTTGTTTCGACGTTTGTCATCTTGGGGAACATTTAAAAACATTTTGTCAGGAGTTGTTTTTGTAGTATTCGTACATAATGGTACAAAACAAGAACGATAACTTTTGAGGTTCGACATTTTTAATATAAATTTAAATATTTAACAATGACAACAAAATTAAATAGATCAAAACACTGTACTTATTATTTTTCTATCAACTGCAATGAGTGAAAACTAACATTATGACGTCACACGCGCTCGGGAGTTATCGGCGTGTCTTCGGTACTGGATTCAAAAATTAATTTTTATTTTGAAATAACTTTTGAGTTATTGTGAAAAAAAAATAGTTTTGTTATAAAACTTATATATTATGATCTTTCCATTTATCACAAAAAAAAACTATTCAAAGACCCAATTGGTGAAAATCAACTAATTAACAATAAAGAATAGTTATTAAAAAACTTGGGATAAAAATGTTTTGTTGACGAATTATTGTTTATTGATACGTCTACATAGTACCCAATTTTTGTAGTGCTTAATATTAATATTTAGTAAATTAAAATATATTTTTTACCCTCATTTTCGCGGCTAAATTAAAATTATAAACATTATCGGTAGCGTTCCGGGATTGGACTTTTTTTAGGAAAGTTTTTTATTACAGCAGATTATTTTCAGCGAAATCGGACGGTAACTTTTGAAGTAATTCAAAGAAAACCTATTGCGCGTTGATATTTATGGAATCCTTCTTAGACATGTCGTGACATGCTCTTGGATAGGTAAGGCTATTCATTTATTTATTGTATTTTGCTGCAACTGTAGTCACGCTATCGACGAATTATTGTGTTATGCTACCTTAGCATTACTATAGAAAAAGAAATGCTATACATTTTTCCAGTAATATGTTATAGAAATAATTTCTCTTTGTTTTATAGTAATAGTCTTTAGATTTCATGAACCATAGTGTCTCTAAAGTTTTAAGTACTTTAATGAACTATAATAAATAATAGGTCTTTACCTATGAAATTGCCGTTCTGCAGTACTGGCCATTTCAAATCAAAATAATTTATGTTTGGCTAAGAATTCTAATTTCAAATTAATTTTATTTTAAATACATGGAATTCTTTTTCCAAAAGTAGTCATTTGTTTATTGATTAGTGTTACATTTTCATCGCATTTCAATCTTTTTCGTCATCATGGATACGTTAAAAATTCGAGTAATTATGGAATATGAGTACCGTCGTGACAGCAACGCGGCACAAGCGGCAAGCAAATTCAACGACGTTTACGGAGCTAACACTACAAACCAACACACCACTTGTTATTGGTTTGCTCGCTTCCGTTCTGGAAATTTCGACCTGAAAAATGAACCTCGCGGTCGTCCGAAGACTTTGGTCGGCAATGACGAATTAAAGGCGATTGCGGAAGCTGATGATACACAATCTACGGCTGAATTAGCAGCAGCTTTCGACGTTAGCGTTAAAACAATATTGGTCCATTTGCGTCAAATTCGCAAGGTAAAAAACTCGACAAATGGGTGCCCCACGAACTCAATGATCGCCAGCGCGAAGTACGCGTCGAGACGTGCCTTGCACTGCTCAACAGACACACAAATGAAGGAATTTTGAACCGCATTGTTACCTGCGATGAAAAATGGATTCTGTTTGATAACCGCAAGCGCTCAGCAAGTTGGTTGGATCCTGGTTCAGCACCTATATGCCCTACAGTATGCAATACAATATCCTATTATACAATGCCCTAAACGAAAACTTACCCCTAGAAAAGTGATGGTCACTGTTTGGTGGTCTAGCGCCGGAGTGATTCATCACAGCTTCTTACCAAACAGGGTGAGCATTACTGCAGATGTGTACTGTGAAGAACTGAACACAATGATGGAGAAGCTGGCACATCTCCAACCAGCATTGGTCAATCGCTCGTCTCCGCTGCTCCTGCACGACAACGCGCGACCTCATACTGCACAGCAGACGGTCTCCAAGTTGCAAGAACTGGGGTTGGAAGCTCTCCGTCATCCGCCCTACTCACCAGACCTTGCGCCTATAGACTACTACTTTTTCCAGAATTTGGATAACTTCTTGGCGGGAAAAAAATTCAATACCCGAGAGGCGAGAGGCAGTACAAAATGCCTTTGAAGAATTTGTTGCCTCCCGTCCAGCTGATTTCTTTAAGAAGGACATCAATAAACTGCCACTGCGTTGGCAAAGATGCATTGATTGCATGGGTGATTACTTCGAATAATACAAATAAAAAATACATGAAAAAAATTCGTTTAAATTTTTTCATACAAAACGGCAATTTCATAGGTAAAGACCTAATATTCTGTAGACCACGTTGCCATTTTAGGGTTCCGTATCTAAAGGGTAAAAACGGGATCCTATTATTTAGAATTTGCTGTCCGTCCGTCTGTCACCACTCACCAGGCTGTATCCGTGATAGCTCGACAGTGGAAATTTTCACAAATGATGTATTTCTCTTGTCGCTATAACAACAAATACTTAAAACAGAATAAAATAAAAATTTGAGTCTCCCATACAACAAATGTGTTTTTTTTTTCATTTTGTACGGAATCCCTCTTGCCGACTCGCACTTGGTCGGTTTTATTTTACACACCAATTTTATTACCGTCCAGTTCAGAATTAATGTTGCCAACTTAGTTTATTTACAAAGTTTTACTACTAAATTTAGTATTTTATTTCCTCTTTAGTAGTAATTTCGTTGTTAGTAGTGTTTTAGTAGAAAATAGCGAGACAGTAATCATAATATGCAAAATGGCCTATGTACCTAACATACAAAAGAAATAAAAATTACAATTTATCATTATAGCACATCGTACCACGCGTCCGTAAGTCGCTTAAAACTGCTCATTTAATTTTTATATAATAATAACTCCCCACACCGATTTCGGTGATGGTGGCCGGTTTCATTGAAACCGGGCCAGTTACGCAGGAGTAATTTTATAGTGCCCAAGTGTGTGCGCAATAGTCAAGAATTAATTACACAAGAAGATACACGTTTCATTGTAAGAGTTAGAATGCTTTACAGCGCATGTGCAGTCATTTATGACTGATGTGATACGAAACGTGTATATTTTGTATAGTGACTAAAGTTTAATTTTCAATAGCTGTCTTAAAAATTCAGCGCCACGTAGCGTCGCGTATTGTCTCACTGAGACAATAACTAATAATTAACTGACCCTAATATTATTTATCTGACATGACGGAATGACGCAACCGTCTGTGACGTCATCGGATTCAGCATAGAACATAAAAATACACTGCGCAAAATACTTTAATTTATAGTGTTTGTTTTAAGGTGCTAATTAATCTTCCTTGTTAATTAATTATGTGGGCCAGTATCTTGCTTCTAACAGCGCAAAAAAAAAACTTCTGATATTAATAAATTCATATGTTAATAAACAATTTAGTAGCTGAAGTATGCCAAAATCTTATAGACTAATGTTTTGAATATTAAATTATATATCTTCTTAACAAGAAAAACATAGAACCCTATATCTTAATAACATATTAAAATTACAATTACAAAAAAGTGAATAATTGGACGATATATAGGAATTCACGTGTTCATGCATACGTGTCAAGGAAAAATTAAATGCATCATGTGGAGGACCTTTAATACAATTTAATAAATATTATTATTATAAAGAATTATTATTGTTTTTTGTTATATTATGTGCGCTTATGCGTCCCTGGCCGATCGATTGCAAAAGCACTCTGAAAAGTGCAGGTTCGATCTCTGGCGGTGGCATCACTGGCATGTACCTACTATCAAACAAGTTGCTACTCGACCGGGCATAATATCTAAATCGCTTAGCAGCGCAGATGAATAAATTAATAAAATAAATAAAAAAATAAAATCTTCTTATTCAGAATAAAAAACAAGGTTTTGTTTTCTGAACGTTAAACAAAGAGAAAACAAAAATGATTACAATTACCACCGGTTCGAAACCCGGCAAGAAGAACCGGCGTAAGAAACTCGCGCGGGTGCCACCCTGTATGGTTGTATTGTATGTATCATACAATACAACAGAAACAAAAAAAATATATAAACAAAAATAAATAAATATTAAATTACAATATCTACAATATATTACAGTACAGAAGAACATTATTTAGTTAGTAAACTGAAATTGCCTCATAGGGTCATCTTATTTCAGTCCTCAATGAAATCTTTAACTTTATAATAGCCTCTGGCACACAAATGTCATTTAACTACTTTTTAAATTTATTTACTGACAAATTTTTGACATTTTCTGGGAGTTTATTAAAGAAACGTATACAGTGACCTTTAAAATAATTACTTATTTTACTGATTCTAGTCACTGGTACAGCCAGTTTGTGCTTATTCCTAGTATTTATTTTGTGTTGGTCACATTTTTTATCAAATTCATTACTATATTTTTTTACATACAACATTATCAAAAATGTACTGAGAGTGTACAGTCAGTATCCCTATTTCTTTAAAATTTTCTCTTAGGGAGGTATATGGGGACATCTTATAAATAGCTCTAATCGCTCGCTTCTGCAGCACAAAGATAGAATTAATATCAGTGGCATTACCCCATAAAAGGATACTATAGGCCATTCTGCTATGGAAATAACTAAAATAAACTTACCGTGCCGATGCTTCGTCAAAAATTTATCTAATTTTTCTGACTGAAAATGCTGCAGAACTGAGACTATTCGTTAGGTTAGCAATATGTGGACCCCACTGTAACTTAGAATCTAATGTTATACCTAGAAATACAGTTGAATCTACTAGGTCAAGATTAGCATAATTCAATAGTACGTTGGTTTGTACATACCTCACAGTTGGTTAGGTAAACTTTAAACATTTTGTTTTAGATGCATTAAGAAGCAGATTATTAGTACTAAACCAATTTACTATTTCAGAGAGAGTATTATTTATCCCGTCATAGTCCGACTGCTGTCGCTTTACTTTAAAAATAACTCTAGTATATCTTTAACAAGAAAAGGCAAATCGTTTATATAGATCAGGAAGAGGAAAGGCCCTAAAATTGATCGTTGTGGCACTCCCAGATCTATTTTGGCTCCAGATGACATTTTGCCATTCAATTCAATCTTTTGCATACACAGATACTCACGTGTACATAAGGACTTCAATGTTCAAATATTTTGAGGTCACCTAGTGCAAATGAGAATGCTTCTAAACTGGTCGAGCAGGAGCTTTGCTGATATTGTATCAATGATGTTTTTTTTAAAGTATGTACGCTCATTAACTTCAGGCACAGAGTTCATACGGATTTCAGTTAATGAATAGAATTATAATTCATAATAATTTAGGCAATTAGGTGGAATGTGACACTGTTTGATTACCTAATGCGCTAATGGATAAGAAAGATAGAATATATATTTATAGAAGTATTTTAATTTAATACATAGCACCGAATATAAATTTAACTAATGCTTTTATGTGTTAGTAGTCATAAGTAGTGAATAAATTATATTAAACTATATTTATAATCGTATCTCTGAATCAACATAATTAATTTGGTTCCGCGATAAAATTGATTAAGCATTTGACAGGTAAGACATGAGGCTACGAAAATTTAAATCTTAAAGCTCAATTCTCTCATAGTTCAGAAATTTTACAAAAAAATGTGTGCTAAATAATAATCATAATACGTGAAGCAAAAACTTTCAGTACCTCCAGTTTTACGAGAAAAGGTTGACTGTACTTAAATGGCTGATTTTTTTTATTGCATAAATGGTACCTACTTTAAATGAGTAACTTCTCAGAAGAAACAGTCAAACACATCAAAAGTCAATGTTTTCAAAGGTACAGCGATTTGTATACAAAATTTTGCAATTAACGTGAAAAAGCTCCATATTAAAGTCATACCTAGCTGTGACGTCACGCCTAGGTAAAAGTGTATGAAGTATATGGCAGCAGGAAACTATTTGTAAATATCTCCGATATTTGTGCGTTTAAGTTCATGCTTAACATAATTAATGTTTTTGTATATTATTATGTGAGTAAACTAATTATGTAGGTTTTGTTTGTTACTAATTTAGTAAAAAAATACTTTTTTGTACTTTTTAGATGTAAGTATCTAATGAATAAACAACACATGAATTTACTTTTTTACATTTTCAGCCTCAATATTTCTGAGTATATTAAATTTATTTTAATTAAATATAACACCAGCACAAGTGTGTTCTGGTGTGCGTAAGTGCACACCAGAACACACTGTGTATCTTAGATTAATAACACACACTACCGTGCTCTTAATGGGAAAAAAAATTGTTAAACGATGACGTTTGTATGTCTGTCACAACATTTACTTTTTTTCTAAGATGTCTTTTTTTTCTAAGATTGCTTTTATCTAAGATGTTTATATACGATGTTTATATATATGATTAAAAATTATATATATTTTATTGTTTTTAGAGTCGCCCTGTGGCAAATTTCGACCACAGGGCGACTCCTAACCCCTTTGCTAACGACGAAATACCATCAATTACAATATTAATTTTCTACTTATGAGACTTTGCACAAAGTCGTGCAGTGTACAGATATGATAGAGCTTCGGTAGCGTCGGTACTAATGAAAACGTATGATGATGATTAATGAACTAAATCTATGAAGAGTGACATCCAAGAACTTCTCGATCAAAAGTACATAATAACAAAATAGAAACATTTTGAAATTATGTAATAGTCTAATTTTAGATTTGCGTTAACAATAAACAGGTCTTAAAACTAATATTTTTGTTACCGGACATAACAACCATACAAAATAAAACACATTAAAAAACTTCATTGACGTCAGGTAGAAACTAATTTACAATTTCACGGCAAAGTTCTCGAAGCTATATATACAGTATACGGCACTCCTTCATCTAACTCGACGGCATAAAAGACCTCATAGACAAGTAGATTTCACTGTCTTCCATTAATATTTTTTTGTAGTTTCAAATTCTTTTGCACCAGAAGTCAGACCTCACGTTAAGTACCCCCAATAACAAACAAAGTAACTCCAGTAACAACAAAAAACGACGAAGCTTCTGTAATAATTTCTAACACGTTATAGATGATAGTTAGATGCATATTGACGTTTCCAAAATAATGGAGACCAATACTGGTTCGAAGCACCTCTACGTCTCGTTAATGTGGATATGTCACAATAAAGTTGATTATACCTATATATATATATATATATATATATATATATATATATATATATAGGTATAACAATCAATCAACAATATATCAATAATTACGATTCAATAATGTCAGTCTGATTGGCAGGTTGGTTAATTTTTGCATTGTTGCATCCGTTGCCGAGATTACGTTTATATATGTATATATATAAACGTAATATATATATATATATATATATATATATATATATATATATATATATATATATATATATATATATATATATATATATATATATATATATCGGCAACGGCTGCAAGTATTTACATGAAATTTAGTATGCAGGCAGTTTTGGGGGAGAAAAATCGTCTAGATAGGTTGTGTCCCAAGGAAAATGCGCTTTTTAAGTTATATTGTTTTTTGTTTCAAACCCCAGTAAAATATTTTTGCGATTCTTTTTTTTTATCTACTAGAGCTCCGAGCAAAGCTCGGTTACTCAGGTACTAATATTATTATATCAGTTGCCATTTTTATTTACTCGTGTTATGAATAAAACGTGAAAATAAAAATAAGAGACAAAAATATATTAAAATTCAAATAATGAACAATATAAAACTAATTTGGCATTAACAATATAATATTTTAAGACGCTGCTGGATTCTGTACAGGTGGTAGCTTTCTAGATTGATGTCATCCTAATATATACCTACCTATAGTAATTAAAAGCCAGAACACTTTTTTGTTCGTTTTTGTATTTTATTTTTAAGATAGACAAAGAAAATATTGTGGTCTTAATGCCAAAAGATAACGAGCACTAACCCAGGCAGTCCAGGCACCGATAAAAAAATTGATTACGAACATTCGCAACTCGAAGTAAGGTAGGAAACAAGTATGCAATGAAATGTATTTAAGGTGCTCTACATCGTAAAAATAGGCTTCTTTAAAAAAAATTGAGATGAATTTTAGTGCAGCAAAAAATATATATTAATCTTGATCATATTTTGTAAGGGGACCTACGTTTTCAAAATACGTTTTCTGTAAATTTTTCCGATATTAAAAATCATAAAATAACCATTAAAATAGATTCTTGTATTTGTAACTGTATTATTTGTGAACAAAAAGAAAAAAATAATAAATGTTTCGTAATACATATTAAAAGGAAGGGAATTGTCGTTTTTATTTACCGATCGGAATAAGATATATGAGTAATTTCGCCATCTGATTGGGGATACTCGGTAGTGCAGCTACGTAGGCCGCTTGCTTTTTACGTTATTGACCAATTGGTCCCGGGTTCGAATCTTGGTCCGACGATTTTTTAAAATTCTTTTTCTGTCCTTTTCTTTTATAATGTTTATTTTTTTCTCGCACTTAACTCCGAGAAATGCTTGTTCTCCCATGTACTATATATAGTACATTGTTGAAAGCTGTATATCTAATTATTTGTTTTATTTTCAGTTTCTCTAAGTTGTTGTACAGTTTACTCGAGATTATAAAAACATATGAAGAGATTGCATTCGATGAAAGTACAAAAAACCTATAAGTACTTGGGAGGCCGAGCTTTGCTCGGAGTTTTATAATAATTAAAAATATATAAAACAAAAAACTTGAGAGGTGTCAAGGGACACCCGGATGGAACGAAGTTCCTTTCGATTAATTAGGGAAGAAATTGTAATATTTTTTTTTGTTTTTAAGTTATAATAATATTTTTTTTATTATTAACATATATAATGTAGTATAAACTTAATCAGTAGGCTCACTTTTAGTAATAATTGAGAGAGAGAGAGAAGGAGAGACAGACAGAGAACGCGCACGCCGCACGGCTTACAACTAGAGAAAAAAGTGTCGTTACAGTCTTATTTTTTTCCGTCTAGCCCCCTTTCGCAACGCACGATAAGGAACTTCGTTCCAAAATATTTATCTTACTGGGATTCGAACCCATCAATTCCGAATTTCCAAACAATGCAAAAATTAAACGTAGGTACGCATACCGAGCTGCCAATCAGACTGACGTAATAGTGTCGAAATTATTGAGATATTGTTGCACGACGAAAGAAAAAAACATATATTGCTTAAAAATTTACAACATTGATTGACAACAGAATGAATAATAATATATATAAATATTATTTTGTTTGTTTGTAAGGTGTATTTAATTATATCAATTATTATGATCAATTTTTATCCTAATAAATAAGTCCTTCACCACGAATATAACAACATGTATTCAGCAAACTACGTTTATAATTCACGCGTTGTATTAATTGATTTTTTTTTGTTAAATAATACAATATTTACAATAAATTTGATGTAGTCGAAGAGACTATTCGGTTAAACCACTAATTTTAGAAACTAAAACTACATAAGTATTTGAAATTGTAATTTTTTTGGTGTTAGATAACCGAAGTTTCACGTGGAAGGATATTGGATATCAAATTTTATTGTGTATTTATGTATTGTATAAAATCAAGCGACAATATTTAGCTTTGTGCTATGTGAACGAAGTTGTACGAAAAACGAAACGTTAATGTGTGTAGTGTGTAGTATTATGTGTATGTTGTAGTGCGTGTATTCCGCAGTACTTCGCCCGCTAATTATAATAATATTATTTTTGCATTTTATTATTTAAAACATCCATGAAAAAGACACAAATTTAGAATATAGATTCTTTATGACTTAACAATATTGAATACGTGAACTTTATTTTACAATTATATTTATCTTGCGCGTTATTAGCTTAAGAAAACTAAAAAGCTTAATTTCTCGAATCGCAATGGCTAAATTTGGCACAAAATTAGGAATTAGACCTATTTTAGTGGTCTTAGTCAGAAAATAGTCATTTATCACACTTTAGAAGTCATTTTGTACTGTATAAAAATGACGTATATTATGTTTTCACTTATTACTCACATCTCTGGAGGCTGCCCCAGATATGATACCATTCGTATTTTAAACTTTATTTAATAATTTTATTTTATAATTTTTTCACTTTTATGGCCATTTAAAACAATCAACCACAAATAATCGAAGCATACGTGATTTATTAGATTTCCGACTATTCTTTTTACTCGGATTATAGGCAATGAATAATTTCCGACAAGCCAGTTCGGCGGTTTTTGGAAGCGATTGGATAGCCGAGATCGGAGAGCCTGCCGCGGGACTTCGCTATATAATCATGTCGATATTTATGGGTGCTTTTGCGAAGTATGAAAATTACACATACATGCGATGATTTGTCCTACAGAACGCAACGGCATGAGATGAGTTGCTATTTATAAAATATTAGGCGTTTTTAAGTTATTATATTTTTTTAATTAATTAATTTACTATTAATTAATTATTAAAGTCATCTAAAACGTACGAACGTTTTATTAAAATATCTGTGAATGACAAGTAAAGCACTGCATTTCTGCCTATATGGAGCGCACGCCCCTGGTGTAGATTATAAAACAATAGGTAACAAAAAATACGGATAGCAATAAAGCAAAAATATGTAGTGATATATTATTATTTATTTAAAAAACAAGGAAGATACGAAATAATTATATTAATTAGTAATGAGATTTGCCCCAGTCGGGCAAAAAAACAGCTTGACTATGAAGCACACTCGCCTTAAGAGCGTGAATCAATTTTCATCGAAATCATGCAGATATTTTTAAAAAATCCGTACAAACTTTCAACTCCTATTTCCCCCTTCAAGGGTCGAATTTTTGGAGCTTACTACTTTAGAAACGATATTCATGTATAAGCTCGGGGTAAGAAAAGATATGGGAGTAAATCGAATTCACGATTTTTGACGGTCACACAACAATGTCACACGGTGTTAGCCGAAGATGTCACACTTTTTAAGTTCTCCGTTCATATAACAGAAAATATAATAAAAATTTACAACCTTCAAAAAGTAAACAGATAAAAAATTCATTAAAAAAAACATAAAGTATTAATGTACATAATATATAAAAGGTTTTATCTATTATAGACACACCGGCATATTTAGCGGAACACAAAAAAAAGGTCCATAATTAAAAAAATATAGTTTTATTTTAAAATCTACTTACTACACTTCTTTTGTTATTTAAAGTTTCATTTGTTTTACTTAAAATGAGATCACATTATGAACAGATTTTGCGAGTAAAGGCTATTTGTGAAAAATGGTACATTTTTGAACTTTTCATGTAACCGGGAAAAGTGAAAATTAATATTAAAATAACAATTAATTAAATTAGAAAATGGTGATTAATATCGCGTATTTCCTCCACGTGCTCTTATTAAAATTTCTACTCGTCTAGGCATACTGAGAATGATGTTATCGATGGTCTCCTGGGATAGTCTCCGCCATTCCTCAACTACGGCGATTCGCAGTTCACCCACGTTGGCAGGAGCTGGAATTCTAGACTTAACTTTTCTTTTCAGCAAGTCCCAAACGTGCTCTATTGGGTTCATATCCGGTGATCTCGCTGGCCTCTCCATAACAGTGTTATTCATATCATTAAGATAAGCTTGAGTTACCCGAGCGGTATGCGGCCGAGCATTATCCTGCATAAAAACAAAATCGTCACCGATATATGGGGCAAACGGTACGACATTTTCTTCTAAAACTTCTCTGATATAGCGGTCTGCAGTCAGACACCCTCTGTCAATCACTACCAAGTCTGTGCGAGCTCCCAAACAAATGCCCGCCCAAACCATTATTGATCCACCACCGTATGCAACTGTAGTTTCAAAATTTGTCTGAACGTATCATTCTCCTTTGCGTCTGTATATTCTTTGCCTGCCGTCAATTTGATTTAAGAGAATTCTGCACTCATCACTAAACAATATCTTACTCCATTGGTCCGCGTTTCAAAGTCGATGTTCCTGAGCAAAAGTTAACCTGTTTCTACGATGATTTACCTCGAGCCTTGGAGCCTTGGCGGGCACAAATGAACCCAAACCAGCTTCTTCAAACTTTCTTCGTACCGTACGCTCACTTACGGTTACACCCCGCACTGCTTATAACTCATGTCGGGCTTGGACGGCCGTCAAACGGGGGTTCCTACGTACACGAAGCCGAATGAAACGATCATCCCTACTCGAAGTGCGACTTTTTCTGCCTTGTCCTGCTCTTCTCACATAAGTACCGGTCTCGCTGAACCGTTAGATACAGCGATGGATCGTTGAAACTGGTCGACGAAGATCTCTGGATATCACTCTGTAGGTTTGACCATTTCTTCGCATTTCGAGTGCCCTGGCAATCTCCGTTGGGGCTAAGTCAGGCATAATTCAGTCCTCAACTCCAAAATGATACGCGATTAAAAAAAACTAGCAAAAAACAGTATTTCAATGAAATTTTAAATCAAACTCAGAAGGAAGAAATACTCGAAGTTCGCTCCAGATAAGGTGTATTTGAATAAAATTAAAACAATTGCATAAAATGTGATGTTCAGTTGTTTTCTTAATTTGAAAATATTTCTTTTTAAATTAAATGACGTATAAACCAGCCAGCAACCTTATATGATACTGGTATCAAACCTTTATTTTATGTTCCGCTAAATATGCCGGTGTGTGTAGTTACACACTGCGGACTTTCTCAATTAATATTCAGTGTCCAATTCACTGTCGTTTAATATATTTTTTTTGTGTGGACTTACTATCTTTGCATTTCACATAAAATTTGACTTTTTAGAGTAAAGTCCAGTCGTGCGTCGGAGCTGACACACCCACTTTTTTTTAAAATCCCTTCTTAGTATGAGTCGACATTGTAAATTAAAACTACTGTCCAAATTTTATATCATCTTAGTTTCGGATTGAATTAACAACTTATTGTGTATACCTACTAATATTATAGAGGAAAGATTAGTTTCTTTGTTTGCATTGAATAGGCACCGTAACTACCCCAACGAGCTCAAAGTATATCATCTATATTACTGTCCACAATGGAATCCAAAGGAGTACTAGCTAGCTTAATAAGAGCTGTAGAGGCGCTGTAATAGCTCTTATAACTTAGATTTGGGCACAAATTAAACAGCTGTTAGCTGAATAACTGTAACATTTGCAGCATTATATCAGCAACATTAAAGGTAACAGTTGTCCCAAAAGCTGAATATTGGCTGATTATTAGAAAATCTGTTGCCTTTTATACAGCACAAAGTACACGTTCGGGTTGTTTTAAAATTTCTATGGAGCTTTCAAGTGCTATTGTGAACAATTTTTACTCTTGGTCCCTTAGTTTATTTTGGTTTGTTGTTGTTATAACGTAAAGTAATGGTGAATAATATATTAATGGCAAATATTGTTTTCGGCTAAAATCTCGCTCTTTCTGCAAATTCTTATGGGAAAATAGAATTCATTGTAAAATACTATATGAATATATAAAAAAATTTTCAGGTGCTCTCAAAATATCACTGTTTAATTGAAAATTATAGTGTAAAATATTATATTGATCATAAATGGATAACAAAAGATTGTTTATTATTTTGCATTTATAATTTGTCCTTATGCTGTTTGCGTTTAAAAGCAGTACATTTTCCATTTAAATCAATTCAAACTTTCGATAAAAAACAAAGATAATTTTTTGATATAATAAGTTACATATAATTATAACCTGAAAATGGCGAGCAAGCAATGTGATCACAATTACCGCTATGGGTTGTATAAGTATCCACTTGTGGTACATTAATCAGTAATGAGCTGATTACCTGTAGTTATTCCAGCCAAGTCAGCCACATATTCGATACAAATTTATAGCGGGTAACATGTACCTACGTAAATATTGCAACTAATCAGTTAACCGCACTATGTGGATTCAACATTAATTTATAGCTGTGTGCTGTAAATTATTTAATTTAGCATCATAAGAGTACACCTATAGTGGTCATGTGGGCTATTTAAGCGCTGTTATACGATTGCGCGTAACAAGCTGATTAACACTACTAAAGTTCTACTTTATGCCTCAAGACGCATTAATTAAAGTCATAGGAGAACTGATTGCATTATAATAGCACACATGTTCCTTCTTAAAATGCAAGCGGTCTGGGGGTACTTGTGGCCTTCAATTCAGAATATAGCTGAGTTCAAGTCCACGAAAATGGCTTATTGCAGCTTACAGTTCTATTTATTGCTAATAGCACTAAGCTGCGCTTGCAGCTCTACAGTGTGGTATCTGTGATGCGCAATAGCGTTAATATACAGGCGAAATAGTAATTTTCAGCCATTGCAGTTATAGTGTACTGGTACGTACCTCTTTATATACGCTAAAGTTACCGATGTTACCCTTTGTGTCATCTTATACAGCAGTTTCGTGCTACTTGGTACTGGACCGATTTTGATGAAATTATGCACAGATATAGAAAATACCACACGCTACTTCTTACCACAGAAAATTTTAGTTTTTTTTAAAACATCACGTATGAAATATCATAATTCATTATATTGCAGTGATTAAAGAGTTTTATTGCCTAGTTTTATTGCCTAGTTATTATACTTATTATGAAGAATATAATAATTTATATTATTTTATGGCTGTTACGTGACATTAATGATTAAATCGTTTAAAGACAATATGTAATAATTATTATGACAAAATCTACGATTTACAATGCGTAATTTCCTATTAATCTGATCAATTTGCACTTGTACAGTCAGCCGGTGTTTGTGAAAGGTCATGGTAGCTCCAACCGTACAGTAATTAAAGGTTATTTCTGGCGATAACAATCAGTAAAACGGTTACCTACACGGTTGATGTAAAAAGCCGATGGTTTGCACGTCGAACCTTGGTCTGAAGGACCATGCGCAAAAAGTCATCCGATACTGTTCATCACTTCGGTACAATGTTACCAGCTGAATTTAACTTCTCATTTTTCCAGGCGACAAACTTACATCGATATTAAATAAATTATGTATTGTTATACATAATTTATTTAATATCGATGTAAGTAAAACCTTTTCCTAATAATAAATACTAGTACCTACCTACCTCCCATACAGTAAAATAGTAGAAACTCAAAAATATCAAAAGTATATTATTTATATTCACAACAAGCAAAGTGCAAATAGATCTTCTGAATTATTTAATAATATAACCGCCTCCTTTTTTTGGAAGTCTTAAGTGGAAGTGGAAGAATTATGCCTTGTGATTTTTAATTCAGAAGAATGATTTAGAACAGTGGTTCCCAGACTCTTTTGTTTCATAGACCACTTTCAAAATTTTGCTGGATCCGGTGGACCCCTTGCATCTTTCTACATTACTACCAATTTCTAAAAAAAAGAAAAAAAAGTGAAGATTAGATCTATCTATTTATGGAAACTTGCGTTGTGGCTGATTTTCAACGACGAATTAACAGTTTTCCAAAAAGAAGGTTAGAATTAATTGCTTGATAGGGTTAATTATTTGCTAATAAGTTAGGTAGACTAAACAAATTTTCAATTAAATTTTAATTCATTGTGTTGTGAGTGGATGTCAAAAAAGCAAAGTTGGCCAATCGAAAAAGTGACTCCATCCAACTTTACTTTTTTGAAATCTACAGTAAATCAGCACAAGGACCAATCAATTAAAAGAAAAGAAAATCAATTAAAAGAAAGAAAAAGAGTAAAAAGAAATATAGTATATTTCCTTGTGTTGTAGGTATACATATATTATGTGTTCAAATATATAAATTATTATACTAATAATTATTATTGTTTTAACAGTCGTAATATAATCAAAATTAAACACTTAGTCATAACGCAATGTAACTTCTACAATGGTTATTACAAAAAAAATATATTTTAATGAGATGGATGTACTTGATGGATTAACAGCAAATTATATTTGGCTTCAGTTTTGTAAGGAATGACCGCAAATCTCCCCGTTCTGTGATATTCAATCTGTTCCTTTTTTTGTTAATAAGTTTGTAACGGCACTAAAACTTTTTTCGACGAGATATGACGAGGGAAACGCTATCAGAAGCTTTTGCGCGATTCCTCACAGTCCAGGATATTTTTCAGGTATTTCTGCCTGCAGCCAAAATTTTTGATACCCTCTTTTAAATGTCACTTTCAGCTCCTCATTAGTGCTAAGCTCGAGTAGCTCCTCTTGTAATATTACATTCTCCACTTCCGTTTCAACAAATTTCAAATTTATGATCCATGGTGGTATTTCCATCGACAGAATGTCTTCAAATCTGATTTTAAAATCATCATGCAGGGCAATCAAATGTTGAACGTATGTCTGAATATCTTCATTAAGGCATTCTACCTGCGATAAGTTTGAAAACTGTGAAAATTCGCACCGACCAATATTTTCCTTAATAAATTTCAATTTACCAATAAAATCTGAAATTACACTCTTTGTTTTTATTAAATTAAGACTGTCCCCTTGTGATTATAAGTTGAGGTCATTAAATTTTTTGAATAAATATGTCAAATACGCGATGTCTGCTTTAAAATTGATTAGGTTTTTTTTTTTAAATTAGGATCTTTACTTTCCAGAAATTCTAAAACTAAGTTAAAAATTGAAAAAAATCTTGATAAACATGCACTTTTCGACAACCAGCGTACTTCGGTATGTAACAGCAATCGTTGGAAGTTTTCATCATTTTCATCGTACAATTGTGCAAATAAGCGCGTATTCAATGCATTGCTTCTAATTTTGCTAACTGCATTAATCACAAATTGAAGCGATTGGTGCAATCTATCACTCAAATTTTTCGCTACTAGATGTTGTCGGTGGATAACACAGTGAATTGCAGTTACCTCTGGTATAATTCTTTTAGGATGGCCTATAAACCCGATCGATGTATCGCCCGACCATGGCAGGAGCCTCCATCTGTTGCCACCGAAATAACGTTTGTAAATGGAATCGATTTTTTTTTTAATTACTCAGGACATTAAATATTGATTCATCTTTAGTGTCTGTCTTCAAGGTGTTCACGAATAGTAGCTCTTCATGAATTTCTTCGCCCATGACAAATCGAACATATGCCAATAATAATGCTTTATTACCAGGTAAAGTTGACTCGTCCAGTTGAATAGAAAAATGAGTTGTTTGCAGATCACACAAGAAACTTTCAACATCAGAGCTCATTTCATCAATAAGTCTTTGTACAGTGTTGTTACTTAAAGGAATTCTTTTGAGTATGTCAAATGAAGATTTGTGCAGAACAGTTTTTAAAACCTCTTCACCAGCAAGTAAAATTAACTGTTCTCTAATGGTGTGCGGTTTTCCAGATTTTGCTATAAGTAATGAGATATTGTAAGATGCCCACAAGCCATCATCGTTGCTTTCAGACGTTGAAGCGAACATACTGTGCACGGTGGGTCTCTTTTCATATTTTTCCTTTAATGTTTGAAAATATTTTAAATCTTTACCTATTTTATCAGGATGACACTTTATTAGGTGGTCTTCCAGCTTTTATGGTTTCATAGAGTCATTGGTCAAAACTTTGTTGCATAAAAGGCATGTGGGCAATCGCTTATCTGCCTGTTATGTAAGAAAACCTAATTTTAAATACTCAACATTGTTTGACGACACTTCTTCTTAGATTCGGTCATGTTTCGTATCAATTACCTATCTGTAAATAATAATATAAAAAAATTTCAAGGTTTAATACTAAATGTTGAAAAATGCGCCCTTTTAGCATCAGGCACGCGATATTATATTATATAGGCAGGTAGGTAGGTATACAAATAGGCAGGTAGGTACTTACTTTTCCGACACTGGTAATCACTAATATCGATTCACTTTTTGAAATTTCGGAAACAAATGAGTAACGTTTATCCTTGACATTCGTATTTATATTGGTAAAGCATTAAACACGTTCATACAAGATTACAAGTACATACACTACAAGTTGTATTAATTTGACGTTTGAACACGTATTGCGGACGGGACGGCGGTGGCCGGCGCGGCAACAAGTCTCGACGCGTTGTACTGAATATGGAATATCCAAGTTTTTACAAGAAACAGTCGCTGAGCTTCTTAAAATATTATCTACCTATATTGATAGGAGATAATTATCTTATTATCTTAATTATCTTATCTTCTTATTATCTTATTCTTAATTGTCTTATTGAGAAGGTTTAATTTAGGTATCATATTGTATGTGTTGTTGTATTACCGTATGATGGACGGTGTGGCTCAATAAGTTATAAATGAAATTGAAAAAGGAAAGTGGCATAGGGCCGGATAGCTCAACTGGTAGAGCACTCGGCGCGATACCGACATGGTCTGGGTTCGACTCCCAGTTCGGAACTATCCATTTTTTTCTCAATTTATTTATAAATAAATATTTTTTAAAAATAAACCTTCTCAATAAGACATTATTGAGAAGGTTTAATTTAGGTATATTATTTAAAATAACAAGCCAACATTTAGTTTAGTTCTTTACTATCGAAACTAAAATTTTCATGCACCCGTGCTTACGATTGTAGACCCCCATTTTTTGTCACGTCCAACGTAGACCCCCTTCGAGTCTCCCGTGGAACCCTGGGGGTCCACCTGGACCACTTTGGAATTTATTGATTTAGAAGATATTTAGCTACAGTAATTTTTATTCTCCTAAATAGCTTCTAATGGAAGCTATAAATCGTTTAATTAAAAGTATTGTATAGTATTATCAATTTAAAGATCAGGTTTAAAAAATCTAAACATCTGTTGATAAACTTGTTGTGCAAATAATACCTAATTAATAAAAGAGGTCGGGCTACTTTTTTGTTGCCGTGCAATTTATTACTGGATTCGCTAATATAAATGCCATGAACTAACAGTTTTATTACATTATACCCAGACAATATCGAGTGCTTATCTATGCATTTTCGATTACAAATCAAACAAAATAAAATGTAAGAGTCTCTTCCAATGACACAATAATACAATTTTGTCCGCGACATCGTTCGGGTGCCTACTATAATGTAGTTTCTAAGTATTTACAAACATCAAGTCACGCCATTTTAACTAATTGAATGATTTTTGAGAATTATTTTGTAACAGAATATGTCTAGTGTCTACGTTATAATATTATTTAATTATGTCTGCGTTGATGGAACTCCAGAGCAACCCACTCAAGGGCTTTGCTAATGAGGTTATCTGGGTGTAACGGTTTATATAATTTTGGTCGGCCTTTTATATAATTTTGATTATGTACAAAATAAGTTACTAAATGTTTCATTCATTATCACATTTTAAGACATTAGTTTAAACTTGTAAGGGCAAAAAAAGCTGCTGTAAACAGTTAACATTACGAATAAAAAATCGTTTTCTATTAATGTATAATATCCTCTTGCTACTGATCTTGTTATTAAATGTTTTATATAATTAATACTCCTAGGTAAATAATTATTTAAATTTCCTATCAAATGTCCCTAATTTCACTATTTAATGGGAGTATTCTCGACAACTAGTTAAACCAGTATTCAAAATTATCTTGACATAATTTACAGATCAAGTCGGCGATGTGGTTGTGGAAATGGTTCTCGCGATCAAGTTTTCCCTGTGGGCTGCGACCTGCGAGGCAGCGGGTACAAGGTTCCCGCTAACTTCAAAAAGAAAAAAAGTAGCAGCACAGGTTTTTTGTAGTGCTTATTATCATCAGATGTTGATTCTAATCTTTTTGTGTTATCAATTTTTGTACCAACCTTTTTTTCTTAAAAAAATGTATTGACATTTTGAAAAATTCATTAATTATATAATTCGAAATACAAAGACATTAATATTCATACACAACCTTAATTAATTAGCTTTATGTGATGATGAGTCATTTCTTAAATTTAGAATAAAAATTTTGCTGTTTTAAATCTTAAGTTAAGTAGATAGGTACTTATCATTTGCTGAAAATATTTAAATTTTTTGAAATTAACACAAAGTAACATCTTATCAGTCGGCACTGTGCATCGGTCTTTACTACACGTAAAACCTGCTGGAAGTAAAAAAGCCAGTGGTGCTCAACATTTTTTCTTTTTTTTTCAAAAATTTTTTAGAAGTTGAAGAAAGAAAGAAGAAAGAAAGTTGAAGTGTGATGCATGCAGTTCTTCTTTCACTGATTGTGTATTTTGTAATGGTTGTTTACGCAATTTGGATTTTTCCTGTGCCTCCATCTCCGAGTCTGGATATCGCAAACTAGGAGCTGACAGACGGGAAATGTGGAGATGCCCTCAATGTAAGCTCGCTACAGGCTCGCGATCACCAACAGTCTCCGAGTCAGGTTCTATGACTCTTGAAATGATCATGATGGAGTTGCGGGATATGAAGACTCAGTTAAGGAAACTTCCTGAACTTTTCGAAGATGTGAAGACCATAAAAAAGAAATCACGGAGTTAAAAGCGTCATGCGAGTTTAATAGCTCCAGACTTGAAGGTTTGGAAACTAAAGTTCTGGCTATCGAAAAACTTGTCTCGGAATCCCAGAGGATGGAGTCCTCTTTTTCTAAATATATTGGGCTACTAAGAAAGACAAAGAGAAAGACATCAACCGGGAGCAGTTGTTTCGCATGAATAATTTGGAAATAAAGGGCTTGCCGAATAAACATAATGAAAACTTATTTACTCTTGTTGACTCGATCGCTAAAGTTGTGAATTATCCTCTTCCAAAGACACAAATCAACTACATAGCTTGTGTTCCATCGCACAACTCGAACAATAAATCGATAATTGTTAGCTTTATTAATCGATATTTCAAAGAAGAATTTATCGACGCCACTCGAGCACGGAAACGAATAAGTTTAAGTGATAGATATCTATCTAGATCATTCTCTCCCATCCCTAAATGGGAGAGAATGATCGACTTGTCTATGTTAATGACCACCTTGTGCCTGATATGAAGAAACTGCTAACGCGAGTCAAGGAATGAATATTATAAGCTTATAATAATATTATAAGCTTGAAGGATTTCAGTACGTATGGGTTAAGTTTTGTAAAATACATGTTCGCAAAAATGACAAATCACCCGTCTTTATCATATCAAATGCAGCAGATTTATACAAATTAGCATAGTATGCCTCTTGCATTATTTATCATCTTATGTAGTTAGATTGGCTATATTATATATAACTCTTTCATTTTTAAACTCTTATTTTTACTGCTTATACTTTTTTATTGTATTATAGTTGACCTTTATATGTATTCATTAGAAAGTAATGCTTTATTTTTTAGCTTAATAATTACATTATTATTTTTTCACGCTTTAGACATAAATGTAACACCGAACCACAAGAAAAGGTTGAGAACCGCTTGCTTTGCAATCGGAGTCTCGCTTCGTCACTGTTCGTACAGTGTCGGATCACCAAAACCAATAATGATCCATAGATCGATTATATATTTATCTCGCTCGCACCTGCTCCCGCTTATGGACAGTTTAACCAGTACAGTTACATAACGTCTACCTGCTTTGCTACTCTATGCTAACTTTGCTTGATACATTTTATAAATTTGCAACTTCGAATGTTTTTAATGCGCTTTTTATCATAGGCCCAGTAAATCTGATTCTTCTATTTATTAATTTTATACTCCACAAAAAGTGCGAGGGTTTGTATGTGAAGGAATGCCATGTTTTCTGTATTATTACTGTGGGTACATTGATAACAATAATTTTATTCTACATGGAATTTTATTTTTGTATGTTTTTGGCTATATAAAAAAGGAATTGTTGATTGTTGTGTAATAGGTATTCAAAAGTGGTTCTATTTTACTTATCATTTATCGACATACACCTCCTTAAGGAACCTCTTTCACTTTGCATTTTGTAATTTTATAATTAAGTAACTATTTAAATTTTGTTTTCCTTAATATTTTATTTCAATATTTACCGTGTATTAAGTTACAAGAACTATTGAGGGACAGACTATTGCTTTGCTAGATAATTGAAATAGCTTTGCCCGTATATCTTGGGATAGCACTCGTCAGTCACTTGTTGACTAGTATATTTTATGGTACAATCAGGTTTTTTATAACCTTAATAATTTGTCAATATTTTTATCATTGGATGCCTATTATATGAATATCAGAATATGTTATTATAACTACTCACCTTATTTTTTAAACAATAAAAATGGTCGGTACTTAATTACTCAATTTGCCCTACTGTAATGTTAACTGTGTGTATTATAATATAAGTTTTGTGCCTTAATTAATAATTATATTTAACATAATATGGAGGCAAATTTTTATACATAAATTATTGAAACTTTATATCTATTTTATTATTTGTTATTGTGTTCCTCACATGTCTTATTATTACTTAGGGGATATTTTTGCAAAACTACAATTATTATGGTTTTTAAAATATTAGGTATACCTTATTATATAATGAACTCTAGATTGACCATATTCTACCAGAATGCTAGGGGCTTACGTACGAAAACAGACATGCTTAAGAGAAATGTCTGCCTCAATTCATAAGACATAATTTCGATCACTGAGACCTGGCTATTAGAGGGAATACTGGATGAGGAATTATTTGACAATAGATATGTTATTTGGCGGCGCGACAGAAATTATTCTTTAACAAAACAATCATTGGGAGGCGGTGTCCTACTAGCGATTCGCCGTGATTTTGCCGCGGTGGGTCGTCCTGAATGGCATACCTCCGCTGAGGATCTCCGGGTGTCTATCACACTTAGTAATAGGTCTCAAGATACTATTCACCTGGGCACACTTTATTTTTGTAAGCAGAACGAAGGAAATAGCTCAGGCCTTCAGCTTGAAACGTTTTCCAATAGTCTGTTCAACATAATTAATTTATTCCCAAATAATAAATTCGTAGTCTTAGGGGACTTCAATCTACCGTTTATCGACTGGCATCCTCAGGGAATGCACTTTGCATCAGGTGGCGTGCCACTCACGAAAAGTCACATTTATTTTTTGGATACCCTGGCCCAGTGTAATCTCATACAGCGCAGTCAAGTTCGCAATCATAATAATCGACTCTTGGATCTAGTTTTTTCTAATTGTGATCTGACTGTTAATGCTTGTGACGACCCCTTGGTCCGTGACGATGTACCTCACCTGTACGGTCTTTGTGTATTGAACTTGTACAGAGCATGGAAAGCACTTTGAAATCAAAAAAACGACTTAAATATTTTTATAATCGTGGTAAATATGACTTAATTCGCTCCTCTTTAAATTTAGTTGACTGGCATGAACGTCTTAATAACAAGTGCTTAGATGATGCTGTCAAGTGTTTTTATAACATTATTTACGATCTTCGGAAAACATATACCACATAAAATAATTTCACCGAACGGTTACCCCCCCTGGTAAGACTCTGCGCTAAAAAAGTTTTGAGAGTTAAACACAAATTTCATCGTAAATTTAAACGTTATAGTAATCACAGTGGTTGCCTAATTTTCTCATAACTTAGGCACAGAGCGAAATTATTAGAGCACGCGTGCGATGAGACTTATATAAGTAAAACTGAGAGTTCTCTTATAAATAATCCCAAACTGTTATGGAATTTTGTGAAAGGTAGCAAAGCTTCTTCCACATTTCCTTCCTCCATATGCTATGAAGGAGAACTACCAACTGAAGGTGATAAAATTTGTAACCTATTTGCGACATACTTTCAAGCAAACTTACTCGATTCTAGTACCTCACCTAAAGTAAGGCCAACCAGACGAGATAAAGAATGTAAACAAATTTTCAGGGGTTCAAAACATTTTTATTTGAATAAATTATTATAAAGTTCGAATTTTAATCGCTGTCGTCTGTACTAGACAAAGATGATTCGTCGGAAGAGTCCGAGTCAGCTGTGTTTATAATAACAACAAAAACCAAGTAAATACGGAGACGAAAAAATATGTATCACTTCGAACGCAATCCAAACAGGAATGAACTTGTTCACAATTGTTTGGCGGACCAAATGTTGACAACTGCGGCACTGGCCGTTTTTCTGTACCACGAAACGTTCTGTACAACGACAGCTGTCGTCGACCAAATGACGTCATTACTGCATACGAGTGATAAGGACAGATATAATATTAACTCACTTTCATACTGCAACTCAGTAGCGGTCCGTTTATTTACGTTTTTTATCTCGTCTCGTTGGCCTTACTTTAGTGATTTGGATTCTGAATTGCATACTATGAATAACAATCCCATTGGGGACGTCAAGATAGATTCTGATGACATACTCAAACTGCTAAAGTCCGTAAGTTTAAATAAGGGCACTGGGCCTGACGATATTTCCCGTGTACTGGTTGTTGAGTGCGCCACTAGCTTGGTTACGCCCCTAACTATATTATATTCAAAATCAATTAAGGAAGGATATGTACCAAGCATTTGGAAATCAGCATTTATTACACCTGTACATAAGGGCGGGGATAAAGTCAATATTAAGAACTACAGGCCAATATCTAAGCTTTGTATTTTTGCCAAACTCTTTGAGAGCATTATACATCAACAAGTTTATTCTGCACTTAAATGTTGGTTCATACCTGAACAACATGGGTTTTTTAAAAGGGCGCTCTACAACCTCAAATCATCTTCTAACTTATGACCATGTCAGTTCGGGTATGGATTCAGGCGCACAGGTGGATTTAATATTTACGGATTTTAGCAAGGTTTGATCGTATAGATATCTTACTCCAGAAGTTGTCTTATACGGGTATACATGGAAATCTTCTCCGTTGGTTAACAGATTAACATTAGTAACAGATTCCAAGCAGTAGCTATTAACGGCTTCATTTCTAGATGGATATTTGTACCTTCTGGTGTTCCTCAAGGCTCTCTGTTGGGGCCATTGCTCTTTGCTATCTTCCTTAACGATATAACTTCTAGTTTTCACCATTCAAAATTTTATTGTATGCTGACGATACAAAAATACTGAAAAAAAAAAATCCTCGTATGACGACTGTCACCTCTTACAAGAGGATTTGAATAGGTTTTCTAACTTCTGTGTAATTAATAAATTAGACCTGAATGTATCCAAGTGTTTTGCCATTCATTTTAGTCGCAAAGTAAATTTAGTTAAGTAGAATTATTATGAACTTAAAAATAAGTGTTGCATATTGACAAAAGCAAGTGTCAATGTCATATTTGACATTGACAGATGTGATGAAGTAAAGCCTATTGAGTTAGATTATTTCAGTTGGCCAAAAGGCTATAAATAGTGTAGACGTAGGTATATTGTTATGTTAGGCATATACCTCATATTATGTAATACGTAATCAGTGTTAAGCACCAATAAAGGAGAATATAATAATTGTTGCTGTATTATTATCATCACCAGTCAGACACACATCAGGACTTGCAATCAAGAGGTCGAAGCCCGCTACAATAAGATACTCATATTTAGGAAATCGATTAAAGATCTTGGAGTTATGATTGACTCTAAATTAAATTTCGATGATCACATTGACTATACTATTAATAGGGCCTAGAAAGCTTTAGGCTTCATTATAAGGTCTTGTAATAAATTCAAATCTATTAAGGTTGTAAAAGTACTTTATTGTGCATACGTTCGCAGTCTTTTGGAGTATTGTTCAGAGCTCTGGAACCCTGTTTATAATATATATATATATATATATATAAGTATGAACTTCTCATAATTTTATGCCTTTTTATATCCCGCCTTTTAACACCTATTATCGTCGAAATTATTTTTTTTTAGATCCAGCGCACAATTCAACAAATTCCTAAATAGTAATCCATGTGAGGTCTTATTCTTACTAAAGCCCAAGAAAGTTAGAAAACTTATGATTGATGCCTTCTTTAAGTCTAATTTATAAGCTCCCTATTTAATATTTTATGATCTAATTATTTATTAAAAACCATTTGCTGTGAGAATGAGTATGTGGACGTGTCCTTTGATTTTATTATGATCCTTATTAATCGGCTAGCCTTTTCTTGTGGTTTGAGTATTTGAGTATTTATTATGCTGATCATTATTATTATTATTGATTTTAGTTTTACTTTTATGCAGTGGCTCTATGTTATCTAATGTCATGATCAGATGCTTAGCATGTGCTTACATTAACTTTAACTTGTTTTACACTAGTGAAAACTTGTTATTGGCATTTCGCTTTTTAATATGTATTTTATTGTTATATTTTATATGCTGTAAATTTTCCAAATAAAATAAAATAAATTATTAAATTACTAAAATAATAACAATTTTGTTTCCCCGCTTTTCTCTACTTATATTGTAAGTAATATCTGATAACTTCCCAGCTCTGTATATAATAATATAACCCTTTGTATAATTTATAACTTTAATCCACGATAGATCCTTTTTCCTGAAAGTTCTTATTTTTAAACAAAAAATTAACTCAAGGGTATTGGTGCAAAATCTTACTTTTTGATAGCATATGCTTGGGTTACTTCAGAAAAAGTCAAAATCACTATATGTGTCCATATAAATTTCGAAGAGTTCCCTCGATTCATTATGGATCCCATCATCAAGTCACCACTTTCGTGACTCAGGGACTAGTTTCGAATTATAACCTTTACAACAACAAAATAATTTTGCAAATAGGTTTACAAACGGCAAAGTAATGTTCACATATATCCGTGTCGGTGTAAAATACTATGAGAGGTACCTACCTATTATTTCATCATAATGTTATGATGATGATTACTGTAATTTATATAGTGGCATATGCTGGCAGTTCTTTAAACAACGCCGAAATCCCCAAATATGTATCTATAAGGAGTCAGGAGTTCTGTTCAGTATTTTTGTATCCAGGGTATTGGTGCAAACTCTTACTTTCTGGTACCATAATATGCTTGGACTACTTCAGAAAAAGTCGAAATCACCATATGTGTCCATATAAATTTCGAGGAATTCCCTCGATTCCTCATGGATTCCATCATCTGATGACTTTGACATCAAAAGGACCTATTTGGGATTAAGCCCTTTACATCAAAAAAAAATTTAAAATCGGTACATAGACGGCGGATTAATCGTTGAACATACAAATATATATATATGTATATATATATATATATATATATATATATATATATATATATATATATATATATATATATATATATATATATATATATGTATATACAGGTGTAATTAATGGATAATCCTTCAATCCTTCACCTGCAGCTGCAGAATATCATAACGGATCAGAAAAATACAATTCATGTTTAGTAAAAGTAACATGGTTTTTTAGTTTTCGGTCATTTTTTAAAAACTATAAAAATGACACTCTTGCTCACTAATTTTGCTGTCACAGTCGCAAAAACATGAATTATCTCTATATTATTTATTAAACTTGAATAGTTTTATTGTCAAACGTATCATGTCATTTTTGTGCTGTTGCTTAATTTTTTTTTTACAAATGCAACCAACAATTTTTTTTCCTTTCAAATCATTTTTTCTTTGTGTTTGATCACCCAGTAAAAAAAAACAGAGAGTTAAGGTCTGAGGATCTTGGAGGCCAAAGTAAATATCCCAAACGGCTAATCAATCTTTGAGGGAATGTCGCGTCTAAATATTTGCGGACGCCACGGGCATAATGCGCAGGATAGCCATCGTGCTGCAGCCACATGTCCCTACTCATCTCCAAGGTCACGTCCTCCAAAAGCCCAGGGAGATCATTTTGTCAGGGAGATCAGACGTTAACCCTCTGGATTTTTTTACTGGGGTTGTATAAAGGAGAAGGTGTATAAAAAATCAGTGACATCAGTCGAAGATTTACGTGAACGAATATTGGCCGCTGCTCAAGAAATTAAGGAGGCGGGCCCCACGCGCAACGAATAAAACAATCGTTTATTAGAAGGTGCAGGGCCTGCATTAGAGCTCGGTGGTCATTTTAAACACTTGTTATAAAAGTAAATAATAAACTGTGCAAAGATAAGCTTCTTTTCTATAATCTCTTTTACATTTAATTCATAAATTAATAAAATAATTTTAAAATTAAATTTTAATAAAACCTGTGATTAAAACAATAAATGGACTCTATTTTTTACAAATTATGAAAATTCTTTGAAACCGAAGGATCAAATACCATGTGTACATCTACAATCTCAATTGAATAGTCTAATTATTTGTAAGTTGGTTAGTCAAGTCCCTATACTTTTTTTTTATGATATGTGCGATTAAACATAAACATTGCAACGTAAATTAAAACAAAATATTAACAATAAATAGTACCATAGTCCATACCAGTGGCGTGGGGTTCGTTCCTATTCACTTCATTCCTATCGGCTTCACTTACCACTTACCTTTTGAAGACCATCATCCAAATCCCTACCTATTATACAGGCTAGGGTTTTACTATGAAGGAGAACCAGCCTTCATTACTGGTCCATACATAATAATAATAATAATAATAATATCTATGGACGCTTCACACCACGAGAATCTGGCCCCGTCCTAAGTATCCGAAGAACTTTTGTTACAGGTACCAGACAACGGGAAGTATATTTAATACTTTTATACCATACATATATTTAAGATTTTATTATATTATTATACACATATTTAATACACATCCATGACCCAGGAACACGGAAAAAATTGTTAGTTCCTTCGGCGGTATTCGAACCCGTGACCGGGACTGGACCCGGCTTGAGCACCAACGCTCTGATCCTGTCAGATTATTATCATTATACAAAGAAAATAAAAGAAGTGTGAGACAAATTAAAAATTAAAATCATTAATAAGATGATACAATTTGGACTAATCTAAGTTAATCTGACATCCAATTATATGTGCGCAAAACATTTTATGTACAAAGAGAACCAGTAAACAAAAATAATTTATGTTTAATTTATACAGGACCAGCATAAAAATAAGAAATAGCAATTCACATCTATAATGTCATAGTAATGGACACCTTATCAAAACACTTTTAAAGATGATAATACATTTGCATTCATCAAAGTAACCCAACATCCAATAATACATTATGTGCAAAACTTCTACTTTTACTTTACTTTACAAACAGAACCAGCAAACAAAATAAATGTAGTTCTAACTATTATACAGGTTATAATATATATTATATTATAACGTATATTATATATAGTATACCTAATCTAAATATTTATATTATATAATGATGATATATTTGCACTTATCAACGTAACCTAGCATCCAATTACATAATATGATCACTACATTTAATTTTACAAACAGAACCATTAAACAAAATCATACAAATAGACTCCTTATTGGCATTCATCTAAGTGATTCCTTATTTGCACATCTTTATAGATAATACTATTTGCACCAAGTAAAGGAACCTTAAGTCCAGTTATACTTGTGGACAATATTTCCTTTACAAACAGAAGCCAGTGAGCAAGAATAGCTTATGTTCAAACTATACAGATCCTTATCTCTATACCTTACGAGTATCAAAACATTAATATAGATAGTACAGTTTAGTACAAAGTGTTACTGATAAGTTTACAGTAATTCCAGTAATCCATGTGAGTATACATGTGCATTAATGTTTAGGGGATATAATTAATCTTGCGAACAAAAAATAAGTTGGCGACTGCACATAAGCATACTTGTATTACTGAATTTTGCAGCGAATTAATATGTTGGGGACTTACTAAACTGGTGAAAGCACCCAGGTGACAAAAAATACAAAAATCGGCACATAAAAAGTGACGAAATTTTATCCAAATTGGCACCATAATTTTTATGTTAAGGCGTCACCAACTCGAAAATTAAGGCGACTTAATTTCCGAGTTGGTGACTATTATACGATGTAAGCAGCTATAAAACCAGATTGGGTTGATAAATTAATGGCTGCTAAAAATGAATTTGCAGGCTACGGAAAATTTTTGGATACTGTTGGAGTTTCCTTTCCTGTGGTGTCGTTTTAAAGGTTTTTGGGAGTGCAGAATAATGTAAAAATTAAATCCATTTTGAAATTCTACAATGGCGTAAATTTTTCATTAAAATTAATATGGGTATATTTTCCAGGTTTCCGGGGGTGCTGATTATTAAATTGTCATCCAATTTCAATTTCAAAAATGGAGAATTTTCATTCTTCGTAAAATGCAATGAGTACTAATTTAAAAGTTGTTGCGGATGCTGATTAGGATTGATGATTATTAACAGTATGTTATGCACTTCCTGTAGCTATGTAAGCTATAGAAATATTTGGAAATACAGGATTAAAAAAAAATACTTTCATCATAAAGAAAATACACGATGAAAGTTTTTTTTTTTACTTGGGGGGAATGGAAATGTTCATTATTTTTTAGTAGGATTACATGTTCTCAAGAGAGATGCGATTATAGAAAAAAATATGGCAATACCTACTTTGAGATACGAGCGATTTATAAAGCTATAGAAATGTTGGAAAATTCAGGATATTCAAATGTCTTTTGCTCCCATCATGAAGAAAATATGTGGTTGCGGACACCCGCAGTTAGTAAACACTAAGGGGAAGGAAATTTTCTTTTTTTTCAGTATGATGCACCGTTTCCGAGATAGAAGCGATAATAGAAAAAAAAATTGGCAATTCCTATTTTGAGATACGAGTGATGTATAAAGCTATAGAAATATTGGAAAATTCAGGATATTCAAATTTATTTTGCTCCCATCATGAAGAAAGTATGTGGTTGCGAGATTACTAAGGGGGAGAAATTTTCATTATTTTTTCAGTAGGATGTACCATTTCTGAGATCGAAGCGATTATAGAAAGAAACGTGGCAATGCCTATTCTGAGATTCGAGCGATGTATAATAAACACATCAAAAAACTATAAAAATGTTGGAAAATTCAGGAGTTTCAAAATCAGGAGTATCACGAAGAAAATATGTGGTTGCAGGCCTACTAAGGGGGAGGAATTTATTTTTATTTTTTCAGTACGATGGACTGTTTCCGAAATAGAAGCGATTATATAAAAAAAATGGCAATAAAAATAAATAAAAAAAGTAGAGACTTTGAAATACGAGCGATGTATAAGGCTATAGAAATGTTGGAAAATTCAGGATTTTCAAATTTCTTTTTCTCGTTGCGAGATTACCATGGGGGAGGAAATTTTCATTATTTTTTCAGTACGATGGACTGTTTCCGAGATAGAAGCGATTATAGAAAGAAATGTGGCAATGCCTATTTTGAGATACGAGCGATGTATATAGCTATAGAAATTTGTAAAAATCAGGATTTTCAAATTTCTTTATCTGCCATCATGAAGAAAATATGTAGTTGCTGGGCTAGGTAGCCCAATCAGATGATTAGGGGAAGGAAATTTTTATAATTTTTTCAGTAGGATGCACCGTTTCCGAGTTAGAAGCAATTTTATAAAAATATTGTAAATGCTCTACATTGAAATTTATTAAAAATTCAGTGACCTAGATTCATTTAATTAAAAATAAATGTCCGCTATCTTTGAAATTCAAAATAGATATCATTTTTGTATTCAGCACCCCTAAAAACCTCGAAAAGGACACCCGTATCAATTTTACAGAAAAATAAATATTCGCCATTTTAAAATTTCTTAATGAATGAATCTTTGTAATCATTGACTCCAGAAACCTAGAAAAGTACACCTATACAATTTTTTTTACTCTCTAATATCTTGGAAATTCAAAATGGATGACTTTTTTGTAATCAGCACCCCCAGAAACCTACAGGACACCTATATTAATTTATATAAAATGAAGTATGGAAATCTTGGAATTTCGAAATGAATGTCATTTTCGTATCCAGCACCCCCAAAAACCTGGTAAACGACACCTATATCAATTTGACGAAAAATAAATATCCGCCATTTTAAAATTTCAAAACGAATCTACACAATATTAGCACCCCCGAAACCGAAAAAAAATAAAAATGAGATTTTTGTACGCTCCTTTACGTTTTTTTATGTTTTTTGAATTACATTTTACATACATTACCTACATCAGGAAAAATATAGCCTGCACTTAAATTAAATGTGTACTCTCAAATTGTCGCCAAGATGGTTATTTGTTCGCTGAAATCTGTCTGCCGGTTTGGAATTTTCAGTGACGACAGTGGTCATCATCAACATTTCATGTTACATATATTTAAAAATTGAATTGTTTGTAAAACTGTACCAAATGTTGTTCTGTTGGTGAATCAATAATAAAAAAGTGTAAGTATGTGTACTACGTAATTCACAGTAATAACACAGGATTTATTGCACATTTCCACTTAAATAAGTATTTTGCATTAATTTTAATATATTACACGACCGGTTTCGACTACTATATAATTAGCTAATATAATGCTATAGCCGCTTTTGAGGGTTCCGTAGGTACTACAAGGAACCCCTATAATTGTTTCGCTCTCTCCATCCGTCTGTCTATCTGTCCGTAATTGTGTATAGATTTAAATTTATAATAAAGTTATTTTTTTTATTATTGTACCCCATCGTGTGGGTTATCGTCGAATACGTCTTTTTAAATGATGTCGAAGTTTAATGCATGACTTTTTTTACATAGCCAACTATTTTCGAGAAATCGTGTTGATACTTACGGAACCCCCCTGTATGCATCCATGTCATATAATGTCCTGACCTGCTCTTAATTAGGTTATTTAAATTTGATTTGTATTCAGTGATCTCCCATATAACCAGAAATAAGATTTCAGTAATAAGACAAAAAATTACCGTAATATCATTCCAAGCTCCGAGAAAATAAACTTTGCATGTGTCAAGGTAATAAATACTTAACCTGTCAAAAGTGTCCCGTTTGCTGCTAGCTTTGAAATACACCGGTCGGTGCAAATTAAAAGAATCGAATTAAAGTTGTGATTTACGAGGAACGTCGAGCACAATGCAAGTACTTGCACGGATTTATAGGTATATCTTCATCGAACAGTCGGGCCGAATACTGAAACGCAAAAAAAAATAAAATTCAAGACACATGCTGTCCTCGTCATTCTGCCAAGCAGGGACAGGGACAGAGACATCCTGTGATTTAAGAGGGGCCCTAATTTTAGGTACCGTTTCGGTATTCGGCCGTATGTATTTAATTAGAGATTTATTTTATCTCGAATGTGATATCTAATGGCTGTAAAATGTACATAGATTACATCATCCTTCAATATTATTCTGTTCTCATTAATATTTATTTGAATTCAAAAACGTGATTCGCCCAGACGATCTGGCGTCGAGTTGTATTAATTGGTGCGGTATATATTCGACCATATCTTTTATTTTCATTATAAAAACCGAGTCTCTTTAGCAATATCAATATCAATTTTTAATTTTAGGTTATTTTATCTTCTGATATAAGGAATGGTTTGAGCATATTAGTTTAATTTAACCTTTTTGAAGAATGGTGAAGATCAAAAAGCATGATATGTATAACTGCAATTGTAAAAAAATTGCGTGCTTTTTTAACAATTTTTTTTTAACGAAATTTATTTTTAATTTATTTTTAACGTTTAGCGAGTGTATTTTGTACACTTTTTGTGGTAAATGTTATCACAGAAGGTTGCAGCCAATGTTTTGTCGCTTAAACGTCAAAAATGAGTCTACAAACATTTTAAACCATTGAACAAGCCCAGGGCCTTTAGTCAAGATGAATTCGATAATTTTGACGGCCAAATTCGTAAACAAAATGTATGGTAAATGTATAATTTGACATAAGGCATCGCAATCCCATACATTTTTGATTTCGAACTTCGCCGTCGAAATTATTGAATGCATCTTGACTAAAGGCCTCTTGACCTGGTTCCCAAAGACAACAGTGCACCGAACGTGGTTCGGTCACGTTTGGTACACTGTTGTTGTCGATGTAGTTCGTCATTCATTACCAAAATCGTAGTTATTCCCAATGTAGCTTAAGAATATCGACCAGCACGCGTAGCATGACCATCGTAGAAAAACGTTTTATACACAAGAATAGAAATACTGACAGTTTGTAGGGACAAAATGACAGATTTCCTTTATCAATCAGTCATTTTGTCAATTCTTCCGTAGAAAGAAACAATTTCTACAGTGGTCATCTACGCGTGCAGCATGGATAACATTTTGAAATAAACCCATGGAAATCCAAGAGGAGGGTTCTTGCTGCTAATATATTCATATAAGCAATCATCTCCCTGCTTTATTTTAGATAGTCTAACAACTCTGTGGGTACCGAGTTGTTAGACTTAGCCTAAAACGTCAAATAGGCCTTACAATAAAGTGAGTATTTGCAACACGCCTCTGCAAAGCATTCTCATGTTCTTTTCAACACTTATTAACATTAGATTTGGCCATACAGAGACGTTCAAGCTTGATTGGAAACACTATTATACTAGCTCAGTCGTAATGAACCCAGGACATTCAATTTGGAGGCTTGGTCTAAAACGTAATAAAATTAAGTATTTATCGGGCATCACGTTTTAAGTATTTTATAATAAATCTGACAAAATATCGCTTTATCATAATAGATCACAATTATTTTGACTTTTCGGCCAATAGTAGCCTGGACCGCCGATTAGCGATAGTAGGAGAAACTGTTTTCAAACAAGTAAGCACTCATAACTAAACTTAAACTTGAATTATTTTGAGATTTGATTTGTATCCGTTTTAAAAGTAGGGAGGTAATATACTACAATAATTGACCTACTATTATCAGATGAAAGGCCAAGCGAATTAAAAACAGATCCAGATAACTCAACCCAAATATAATATTAACGAAAATGACTTCGACCTAGATGTGTCAAGATGACAAAGCTGATCTTCAAGTGTGTAGCTTGAGTATGTTATTGAATGACACAGGTACTTTATACGTGAAGGAAACATGACGTCGATTTATATGCCGTGTAAATTAGAGAGGCCTGGTATAATAATAAAAAAAGAACAAAATTTTTACACAAACAAAGTAACTTAGCATTTGGCGTTACAATTAAAATCAGGCTTAAATGACATCTGTCTTAAATAATGTAATTTTAAATGAGCAGATTTTGTTAATCATCTTATTAATATTAACAAATTAATATAATATAAACATTAAAATATCAATTTCAATCAAACAAAATTTACGACTTAAGTTTTCAAACATTGGTTTTTCAATATGTAATACCAAACCAAATATTTTTTATCACCCACCAAAAAAAGGGACCATCGAACAGACAATCTGTCTAAATTCTAAAGTATCATCTGGAATAATGAAATAACTTTCTATATACACCTTCAATTTCTACACCTACTACCTACGTCCTATTCCTCCTACCTACACCTACAAACTACATATATACTACCTACGTCTACAACTACCTATACCAAGCTACACCTATTACCAACACCTACAATCTCCACATCTACCAACCTACTGGGACCGATTTCAATCATCGTGTTTAGTATTTTCCTCGCAATTTTTCCAATATTTCAATTCGTTTAAACCTGTAGGTGTAGATACGGGTTGTAGGTGTGGATGTAGTTATTTTTTATTTATTTAATCCAGTTTATAGTTAGTTAAGTCAGAACAGTATTATATGTCGATACAGCTAGTCTCAAGAAATATACGGCAGCTATTTTGCATATATACGTAGATAAACAATACACGTGCGCATATTTATGTGCGCGACAAAATGGGTTCGTAATAAACGCTAGTCATATTTGTTTCAAAAAATTATAAGTACCTAAGTGGTCAAAGAATATCATTATAAATCCGGCCAAGTGCGAGACGGACTCGCGCACGTAGGGTCCCGTATCATTATACCAATATTTACATGTTTTTTACAAAGTTGTTTTCGTGATTTTTGTACGAAGATTTTCAAGTAAGGGTATTTTACAAGTTAAGTATCTATAATATCTCCTGAACTAACAAAGTTACATATAGTTTTCCTTCCAAGTCCATCCAATAGACTACTACTATCATGTTTTTTTTCAGATTTTTTGAGCCAGCCGTTTCCTTTAGAGGGGGTGCGCTATATTTTAACAAAGTGTTAAGGAGGTAACCCAAAGAAATATTTTTCGTAATTTTATCTTAGCACTTTATCGACGTAGTAAATACACATATCCGTGCAAAGTTTCATCTTTCTAGAACTAACCGTTTGGACGGTAAGCCGAAGACGGAAGGACGTACGGATATGACGAAACCATAAGGGTTCCGAGACGTCAACTACGGAACCCAAAAAACGTTACGTGTCCGTCGACATAATATAGTAGTGTAGTATACACTACAGCTAGTAGAGTGAATAATCTCGTTAAATATATGTCACTTGCTTCCTTTTATTGTAACTTCTAAGTTTTACTTAACTTAAGTTATAGTAATTGTTCATTTATCATACTAATTATGAAATGTTATAGTCTTGATTTCATCATTCTGTGAATTTAATAAACAAGGAAACTAGTTGATTGATATTTATAACAAAATTAGGTTGATGCGATTTGGGAAACCCCTGTCTATTAAGTCTTTTACGTTTTAAATGATTAAATTTTAGCTGAAATGTTATTTAAGGAGTTTAATAACCCATAATACATTAATGAAACTACGTTTACAGTAAAGTAACAAAATTATCAAATTAGTAGATATTGAAAGACTATGAAACGTAACTTACAACATTTTACGAATATAAAAAAGTTAATTTTAATTTAATATTATAAACAATTTAAACATCTTTTAAATTAAAGAGCATGTTTAAACTTACAAAATTAGTGAAATAAAAGCCTAATGCCCGTTTTCACCAACCACACCCTAATTTTAGGTGTACCTTAACGGTCATTTAGGGCATCTCTTAAGAAAAATCGTTTTCACCAACGCATAATTTGTCAACTAAGTCCATAGGTGGCCCCCTATTTTTAGGGAGTCGATTTTTCGCCACTTATCCGTCCCCTAAGCCATTATTTGCAAATTTTAGATGAATTAAGTTCTGGAATTATATTCCCACAGCTTGTTTTGCTAAAAGAGAGTTATTTCGTCAAAGAGCAGAATATTTAAAAAAATACGACAATCTAGACGACCTCGTCCGACATAGGTTATCAAACAAAACATAAAACAAATTCCATAGTATTTTGTAAATTCTTAAGTATAGAGACAACAGGGACTATAATATTTTAATTTACATTTAGGTACAGTATGACCACGAGCTCTGTCAGTTTCATATAAAAAAAAAACAATGATTGCCGAGAGACATTAGCAATGTGGTTTTACTAAAGTTTACCCACTTTCAATCATTTTCATTTTATTTTTTTAACTCATGGAATTTACAAGTTGATTATTATACCTACTGTTTCTACCTATTTGTCAAGCATCAATGTCTGTAATTTATCTAGTATTTACCTACTTGTAGCCGCGTTATTAAAAGAGATTTCCAAAATCACCATAAGAACTATTTTGATCAGTGTATAATTTAAGGTAAATTTTAAAAAATAGCTCTTTTTCCAACGTCATTAGATGTATATATTGTACACAGTTAAAATTCAATCACCTGGTAAGTCAAATCCATCTAAATTAACTTTAAGTCAAATTCAAACATTAATTATTTATAAAACTGTCACTTAATTAAGAGTTCCGTAAATAGGCGTCACCTAGCGTGGTGAGAATGATTGACTCGTATGTAGGTGTCGAATTTAAGGGACCACCTTTCTAAAGAGTCACTTATATAGGAACCGTTTAGGAGTCTGTTGGTGAAAACGGGCATAACCCATTTAGACCCAAACAGAAACGAAATGATCCAACCATGCGATTTTTTTTATTATTGTATTAAATATGCGTCAAGTAATTACCTTTATGCAAAAAATGTTTAGAAAAAATAATTTTGAAATGCTTTTTTATGGTGTACTCAAATGAGTACAATGGGAACATGCATATAAGAATTTTCTGTATCTTATTTGAATATTCAATGAGCAAAAAATGTTTTAACTGATAAATGGCGATTTTTATGGTTTATTATTATTATAAGAACTATAAGACTCGAAATTGTAATATAGAAGCGGTTTTAGAAGGTAGTATATTATGTGACCACAAAGTTCATAAATATATTTTTTTTTTTATAACCCAAGTGTAATTCTTGATAGAGAAGAAGGTGGTGATGATGAAATGGGTATATGAAGTTGAAGCTGTCTTCAAATAACAAAAAGCTACAGTTTTCCAAAACTTACCTATATTATGTAGAAAATAACTCGGTAAACATCTGTGCTACATGTTACTACGAAGGCAGTATGTGATGAGACTGCTACTGAAACTAAAAACTTCAAACTTACGTAGATTTTTGAAGAATCCCTTGTATGCTTTTTTTAGTATTCAGAGGCAAATGTTTTTTATTTTATTTTGTAGGGCCTAGTTTAAAAGTAGATAAGACTGCACTCCAACATTATTGTATACTAATGATCAATACGTCAGGTGTTTTCTGACCAGCCTTGAATTTCCTACGAGCATTTTTGCTAAACAACAGAAGCTTTTCTACAGAAGCGTCTATTTGAAAATAATTCCAGTACTGCTTAGAACATCGTGCAACAATAAATGGTCCGCGACAATTATAAGTTCAATAATTATCATAAAATTGTCTGAAATACTTTTAAAAATTTGCGATAATGTAACTAATGTGACTCTTTGATACATATTTTTTTTAAGTTAATAAATTACATAATATAATAAGATAAACTCTTTGTTACTTACTTCAAAAATAACAATATACCTTAATCTCAAATGAAACAGTAATATAAACACATTATTATAAATATTTTGTTCAGATTATAAAAAAAAATACTGTACAGTTGGGTACGGTACGGCGTGTCTAAATGGGTTAATATACTAAAATTATTATTTACCGCGGGTAATAATGTTATCTTTGGTGATTAAAATATTATGTTCTTAGTATATATGTCGTGAGGAAACCCGCACATGGTTGGCCCCAGATATATTGACCGGTCATTCCTCTGGACTAGGCTATGTTGTGAGAATGCCGTATGTGTGTGCTTTAACGACATTTAAAATAACCAGCTGTCCCAGGCACTACAGTATTTCAAGAGTGGTTACTTCGCTCGGAGAATACTGTATAAATCATCCAATAACCGATGGAAAGGCCTAGGGGAGTGTATGTCTACAATACAGACATTTAAAGCTGGGTATACGTTTTGTTTACAAACATAACAAATAACTTACATATATAAAAATCCTCTCTCTGTATCATGATCTACATCTACCATAGGTACTAGATATTTTATTAACTACTTAGTAAAGTTGTTTGATAAGAAGGTGATATTATATTATTATAATACAACTATTTTATTCTTCGCTCTTATTATAGTTTTTACTATGTAAGCTACAGTCATGGTACTGCAATAAATTAAATCGTGGGGTTAGCATATTTGACCCTTGAATTTAGACTAAAGTAACGCTGTTCTTTTGAACTAAATTAGGAAGTGGGTTTAATTTTAATATTATAAATTTTGTTATTTATTGTGAAAAGTTTTTTACTTAATTGAAATAGGAAAATTATTAAAACCCACGATGGCTTCCGACGCACAATTTGTAGAAAGTATTACAAATACGTAGTGCCTTGGAAGTCTCACCCCATCTAGCGGAAATTTGGGAAGGCATAAAAAATAATTGTAACATATTGTTTTCACAACATTATGAAAAAAATGTATTTTTGTTTAATATGACTGTGTAAAATATCAATATATAACTGCCCTATTTTAGTTCAGTGAAATTTAATGTGTAAATATTACGTAACCATAAATGGTTCAAATAAAATGTCATATAAAACATAAAATTAAAATGTTAAATAAAATTTGAAAGGAAAATCAACATGGCGAAAAATGTGATTTTTGTATAATAAGACAATTATCCATATTTGTCTATATTAAAAAGATAATCTTTAAATTTATGTCTATTTCATGCACATACTTTATATATAGTCACGTTCTAATCAGTTATTAAAATGTTTGTATAATGGAACAATACCATAGATTAAAGAAAGAGGATCAGCTGATAAACAGCTACATAGTTAGCTTTCGATTTGATTGTATTACAACAAGCATACGGTGTGTCCACGATTGTTTCGATTTGTTGGCCGTTGAAGGGGACGATGTCAAAGTTTTCAAATTCGAATCGATTTGGGTCGTTCTATTCTGTTTCTCTGTAAACGTAAGTGTTTTTGTGTTGTTGTTGTTTCGATTTGTTGGCCGTTGAAGGGGACGATGTCAAAGTTTTCAAATTCGAATCGATTTGGGTCGTTCTATTCTGTTTCTCTGTAAACGTAAGTGTTTATATTTTCTACTCTTTGACAATACATACTAGTTGTAGTATTCCAATTAATGGGTTCTTGGATAGTAAATATATTGTTAGGTTTGTAATATTATATCTACTAGCTAGATGGTGTTGAATACGCACGTCGCTCACCATGCGTTGGTACTTCTTAGGAAGTCGGTTAGATGGCTCTACTAAACACCCTCTACGCTCTAGCCGACTTCAGATAACTGTCCTATCTCCACCAAATGTTATGGTCATCATCATATCAGGCAAAATAATATAATTATTTAAAAATTTCTTTTTATTTTTTAATTTTTTTTTAAATTTTTTTTTTAATTATTTAAAATTATTGAAAAATATAATTTTCTCGAGAATTAACAGTCATAATATTATGATCAAAGTCATTTAAAAAAAATAAACGGCACTAAGTGCACGGAGTGCGCTACGAATATGCTCCGAATAATTAAATAAGTACTTACATAAAAGGATAAATATAAAAAATAAACTTTTTCGTTACTTTATTTCTATACCATACCTTACACATTTTTACAAACATTCCAAAAACAATGGATAACAATTTTCTATTGTTTGCTTTACTGGTTTAGCGATTGGCAGGTGAGTATTTCTCAGTTTTATACTGGTTTCATCATTAAGAGTCACGTCAGAGAAAACGTCTAATATGACATTATTATGTGGATAAGGTCTCATGTTATCTGAAACCGTCAATTGTTTGCTGTGACCACTTAAAAAGCCCAACTGGCGACAAATATTTTCAAGTTCTGATTTCGTGTGATTTTGTGTTTGGTAACATTTTGAGTGCCAAACTCCATGCGATCTTATGACTACCTCTCCAGCGCCATTCCTAAAAAAGTTTTTGATTCAATTAAAATTAACATATTTTGCCGCCAACAGCATTCTCCAGTTTTTACTAGGATAGAGATCATATCAACCTCATCTGTCATATACAAAAACACCTAGGTGATGTAAGTATAATAAATAAATTACTATAAATTATTATTATATTAACACGTGAAGCAAAATCTTTTAGTACAGTTTTACGAGAATTATGCAAAAGGAGGAGTATGATATTTGGCGCAGTTAAAGTTTATGCGGAGGGAGGTGTGTAACAACAATATACTCTACCTCAGATGAATAACTCACACTACCGCGACTGTGCGTTCGATACAATTTTGTTACGTATGTTTAAATTAGACAATCTGTCACAACATTAACATTTTTTTTATTTTTTCTATCTAGGGACTAAATAACCCTTATAAAATTCAAACATAAATATTATAGGACTAATTACGGGCGAATTTTGAATAAAGGCCGACCTCGAGTTATAATAACTACATCACTACACTATTTCATTTTGTTTTTAGCGCCTTTCAAAATGGTAGCGCAATCACACTTTTGAACATAACGATATGATCAAACTTCAAAACAACGTCTGTGTTTAAAATAACTGCCAATGTCTTAGTAATAATTTAAAAAGGAATAATTATTACGGATGAGATTTGTACGTACGGAGATCCTTTATTAGAGTGAAGTGCCAGACATTGTCGTTCATCTGCTCCGTTTGGACAGTCGCGAACTCCATCACAAACCATATCCATAGCCACACAATAGTTTTCATTATTGTGCCCTCCGCGACAGCTGAAATAAGAACATAGCTTAAGATGTTAATAATACCTCGCATAAAAGTATTCAATAGTAGCTTCTTACTTACTCAAAACTTTTTTTCGCAAAACACTTGCAGAACGACGGATCTTCGTCACTTCTATCTTTACAATTTAAGATTCCATCACATAGTCTCGATGGCATGACTCTGCTGAGATAATCAGAGCATCTTAAGTTTCCTGGCTCATCAGTACCATCACCACAATCGTCGTGGCCATTTTTAAATAATTCTTTGTCTATGCATCGACCATTTCGGCATTTGAGTTCATTGGAAAGACACTCTGCAATTTATTTTAAAATCGTTTAAGTTTTCTGTGTGCTGAGTACGAGTTTTTGTCACTGCTCGCCGTGAAGAAGATTGTAGTTAGCTTCTTCACTGCGAGTAGTGACGAAAACTCACACTCAGTGTGCATATTATTCAAGTTAAATGTTTATATGCAGGACATTGCTTACCGCAGCCTCTTTGAAAAGGACTATCCAAGCAAGTACCTTTCTTTAATTGACAGGCATCTTTAGATTCATCCCTTTGGTCTTCACAATTTGGAACACCATTACAAACATCATGTAATTCAACACATCGTCCTCGGAGACATCTTATTCCTAAACAATTGTCCGAATCATTAAACTCCTGCAAATGTGATATCGCATTATCTGTAACAAGAGAAATAATAAACATTAAAAAGTTTTAGATTATGATTTTCTTTTTGTCGTCTTCATTACCTTTAATATGCTTCATTTCATACTTGAGGTGTTCGATCTCATATGCGACGATCCTTTTAGAGTCACATGCAAGTTTTTTAATGTATGAAGCAGCGGGATACCACCCATTTTTCGAATGGCAACTGATTACTGCGCCACTGTCTTCAAATACGTTTTGCTAAAATTAAGTAAAGGTAACATTATTATCTCTCTATATACATATAAAATGCTTTGTCCTGAATGACTGACTGACTGATGGATCAACGCACATCCTAAACCGCTAATCGTAGAAACCTGAAACATAAAGAGTGTGCTATTTGTATGACGTAGGCATCTGACTCCTAAGGGCGTGAAAAAGTGGAAAAAGGTTTGTATGGGGCAACATGATTCCTTGGTCCAATCTACTTCAAATTTTGCACAAACATTCTTTAACAGAATTGATAAAATACGTGTTTCGTATTTTATCGAAATTCGTCCAATAACCGGGGTTAAAAAAGGGAAAGAAAGTTATTTGGGAGCGATTTGCTTTAAAGTTGATATCAATTCTCCTTAGTGCTTATAATTTAAAGCCTTTTTTAACTACATTTGTGACATAGACGAAGATGTCGAAACTAAGGATGGGCTATGACATACATTTGACAGAAAAAAGCTTCATACAAGAATAAGTTACGCCATCTCGATTTCACCATACCTCAAATATCAGCCATCTTGATTTTACCATACCTTAAATGTCTTAATGGCCCCTAACAACTCCAAGGTGAGGACAGTTTTTGCCTGGTCTATGGACGGTATAGGTATAAGTACAATTTTTTTTATTATCGTGTAATAAGTTCGTCGTTAACAATTTACCTTCAACTACAAATTAATTTTCAATTTGTTCGTAACACTCGATTGCCTGTGAGTGGGGCCCATTATTTATTTTTATTTTGTTTTGACACATAATTGTCATTGTGTTGAAAAATAAATCTGATTAGAATTCGAAATTTAACATTTAACAGTTCTTGGACATTTGACGAAAATTTACATATTTGATTACGTACTTAGATATATTCGATTGCTGCATTTAATTTGTTTAAAAGTTAATTTTTACCCTATTACGGTTAAGCCAAAAGGAAGGGTAATGATTTTGGCAGTCTATGTATGTATGTTTGTTCCTTCGGTGGGACCGCCTAAACTAGGTAGGTACTGGTCCGATTTTAATGAACGAGGTGTCAGTACAGTACAGTAACATAGGCTATATAATTTACGTAGACGGCTTATAGATTTTTATAAAAATTGTAATTATCACTATTTCATTAGAATATTTTCAGTGTAGATAATTTAATTTCTTTTGCGCGTAGGAAGTCAACGGCTTAGCCAATTTATATGCGATTTTCACTAATGCTTTCGTTTTGGATAGCTACACTTAAAATTTGTATTTTATTTCAATCGGTTCGATGTTATATCAATAAATAAAAAAGTTATATCAATGTAAATAACCTAAAGAATAACATATAAAATGTTATAGAATATCGAAACATTTGAATTGGCTGAAACTTTACCCAGGTATTACCCACTAATAGTGGGTAATACCTGGGTAAAGTAAGTGTATGATACAATGAGGAATTACTGAGAAGCTCGATGGATTTGTGGTCGTAGCGTTACCTCATGTTCAGGCACCCCATGGTTAGAGTAGGATGGCCACAATCCCAAGTATTTGTATTAAGTTCAGAGTTCACACGCCTAATGCCTACTAACGTTTTCCTATTCAAAAGATTTTCGAAATCGTTAAAACATATTTTATGGACGACAAAGATTAAATGCTTACATAATCTTATACTAATTTAAACGAGACAATCTTGTTTAACTACACATATTAATAAATTTGTAACTGGTCGCTGTCTGTACATGGATAAATAAGAAAAACTGTTACAGGGACGCTATATGAGCGGTATTTCTATGCCCAAAACAATTATTTTTAGAATTTTTGTCTGTTTGTCTGTACGTTTGTACGCGCTAATCTAGGAATCTACTGAACGGATTTTGATGAAATTTTTTATACAACTGTCAAAATTTTACTTGTTTCGGATAACGATTGCCTGACTATAAACTGAAAGTTAATTTATTGTAACAAATGTCTAAATTTATAGATGCAGGCGATACTTGAAAAAATGAGAAAATAATATAAAAAAATCGTTTAAACAATTTATATAAATTAAAAGCATAACAAATTTTAACATATTGGTATTAATTTGAAATTTCCCACTATCATAGACTATTTTAAGTTTAAAGGTATAGGCTTTATTTGGTTAATGCCTTTTGTGTGACGTTGAATCTTCTTTTTTGAGGAACCAACAAAAATCTGCCATCATAGCTGGATCCCATCGTCCTTAATATCTTATTTCTATTGTTCGAACATTCTGATTTAACCTTTCTCCTTGTTCATCACTCACTGTGCCAAGATTATCAGGAAAAAAGTCTAAATGAGAGTGTAGAAAATGGATTTTGAGAGACATTCTGCATTCTACGTTTTGGTACGTCTGAAGCAGTTCATGTACTAAAAGTTGATAGTTTTCTAATTTTTTTGTGCCTAGAAAACCTTTTATGACTGCAACAAAATATTTTCATGCTTGTTGTTCTTTTTGATTTTATTTTTGGGTAAACAATTCATCCTTAACCAACTTTCTTAAGTTGAGGGAAAACTGTCTTTTAATACTTGAATCATTCGCTTTCGTGGCCCATAGCTTTAACATTTTTATAATCGTAATTTAATTTGCATGGGAGGTAAGATATCCGCACACATAATAAAATTTATTTGGTGGATTTTTACAAGTTCTTCTTTGATAACTAGCCATATTTATATGCACAGAACGTCTTAACTTAACTAACTAACGTTGTTACTGTTAACGTTGTTGTAACTCGAAATATTGTGAATAATATATTGTGAGGATTTATGTACAGGAGGCTAATGCTAGTGAAAGATGAGACTTTACATAAAACTGATATTAGACCTGTCACAACACATTGATGACTCGATGGGTGAAAGGTGAGGGTAGTGCAACAAAAATGTATGATTAGGTACTGTTCTGGTTGTCAAACCTTTGTTCCCTTGTGTAATAATTAGTTTATGTTTTGTGGAAATCGCTTGATTTGTGACGATTGACGATAATTATTGTTGAAGGTGTCGAAAAGAAATCAAGCCGTCTGGGAGCTTTTATCAAAAACGCTGCCTAACCTAACCCGTTGGAGATAATTTAAAAGAAAACAATGCATGGTGGGATTGTTTCTCTTCTAAAGGTCTACAAAAAAGTTCGCGATGGCATATAATATTATGTCTATCTTTTATGGAGAGGTTACTATACCCATTCTAAGTTTAAAAAAAATCACAAAATATAATGTGGTATTTTCAAAAGCTATTTAGACGGATACAATATTAATCCTTATCTAAGAGATTATATATATTTTACTCTGTGCTATTACTATATTGCAGGCATATTTGCTATAGAAGTTTTTTGCCACGAACACTCTCCCACGCGGGCGAAGCTGCGGGCAAAAGCTATTATATTATATATAATCGTAATCTCTTTTAATACATGTCAATTTAGTAAACAGGGAGTTTCGGGGGACATAGATCGATTTAACTAGGTTATATCCCTTTTATATATGTATGTATTGATGTTTACTCTTTCATGTAATAACTACTTAATGGATTTTGTTGAAATATGGTATGGTAGCAGATAAGGCTCTGGATTAACACAAAGGTTACTTTTATTCGCAGCATATCTGATATATTTTATTTACAACATTGAAAATTGGTCCACAAACGGCCCAGTAATCGTCGAACATACAAAAAATCCACGGGTCGATTATAATATAACGTCCGCCTCTTTTTGAAGTGAAAAATAAATTCTAGCGGCCGACGACGATGCAGGTACTCCGCCCAGGCGCGCACCGTTACGAGTTATAGGTCGGTTTCATCATCAGAATTACAAACATAAGTTATAAATTAGTATCATAAAGATATCGTTTATTAAAACACAATTTCACACGGGCGAAGCCGCTGGCAAAGCTATTCTTCTTCTTTCTTTATATATTAGGGTATTTTAGGCTTTATATATTTAGGCTAAAAAATTTAAATTTTACGCACGTATTTTTCATAGGACGTAGGCATCCACTAAGGAAGGGTTTTTTAAAATTCAACCCTTAAAAGGGTTAAAATAGGGGTTAAAAGTTTGTATCACAGTTTTTATTCCTTGGACATATTAGCCTGAAATTTCGAATTAATTGATTACGGAAAAAATAATGAGTTACGTTTATCAGCGTTTTCTAAAATTCAGTCCCCAGGTGTGTAAAGTAGGAGATGAAAGTCTAAAACCTAATTTCACGCGGGCGAAGCCGCAGGCAATTAATGCTAGTTGTTTATAAAATAATATTTACAAGTTTTAACTAACGAACATTAAAAAAATTTTTTGGATAGATACCTCACATACATCCTCAAACTTGGACTTGTTGGACTCGAAGTTAAAACATCGCTGACTACAGTTATTGTAATCTTCTTTTAAAAGTAAGCTAATTAGATCGTTACGTCCATTTCGCTCTACCACAATGCAAGTAGAGTTTTTATCATCAGTATACCTGAAAAGAAAATGTATTTAATATTATTAAGAACCCGAATCATTTTATTTAGAATCTATTAAAAGATCTCAAACTTACGGTGTTGAAATAACCATTGGTTTTACCATGCTAGAGTATTTAGCGGGTTCCATCAAGTGTAAAAGCGTGACCTTGCTATGGTAAAATTCTTTTTTAGCGTCAACTTTGTATGTTTGTTCATACGGCCCTATTATACTATCCAGTGTTTTCTGAGATCCAAGCACGACAGATATGTAATTTTGTGATGTGCTGAAATAAAAAATAATATCCATTATGTCGAGTGTACAAAAAGTAAACATCTTCTTTACAAACTTTATCTAGATGACATAGATCAACAAAAAAATATAATAATATTGAAAAGTTTTCATAATGTCGTGCTCTTATTTATTTATTTACTCGCCTTACAAAAAAATGTTTAAACTTACACTGTTTTATGTAGACATGAGTTGCTAATTAAAACCCAAGACAAATCAATTAAAACCCCAATACACTTATAATTCCCATCCACGTATAACTTTGCGACCCACGGCCAAATATTTTCTTTCGGGATTTCAGCACTTTTGGCTAATGACACTGATACGATATCATCCGAAACTTCGAAATGCGTGAACAGTGTATGATCACAAAAGACGTACATAGTCATACAAGTTTTTGTGATATTAGGCACACAATGCTCCTTTATAACTTCTGGTTCTCTTATAATTACATTACGAGGTAAACTATCTTGGTCTGTGCTTTTGTACACAACATTCACAGGACGTGATCCATTTACATTTCTTCTGTTGCGCCTATTAATATCAGTTACAAGTAAATCGCTTTCTCTTATGTTAATGTGCTTCAAAGAATATCTATTTGCAGAACTGAAAATGATAAAAATGTATTCCATAACTGAAATCTCGATAGTTAGATATTGATTTTGTTCAAATCATGTCCTTTTAAAACCAACCTAAATCCCATATATCTACAAACATAGTTAGCAGATTCTTCCTGTAAATCAATAGACATCATTTCTTTGCATAAAATATGCCAACTGTTACCCCGCTTCCTTGTAATATATCCTTGCAAATTAACTTCTGGCTTGCCATTAAACTCGAAGACTTCCTTTCCATTTGATAATGTTACTAAAACATTAAAATTAACACATTATTGAAATAAATATTATTTTTTACGCATGTCTTATTGGTTTCTAGGTAATAGAATGCCAAAAAAATAGATAATTAACTCTAGTTCTAAAGATGTAAAAATACCTCGACCGCATTTACAACTTTTAACTTACAGCAATCTATTTCATCTTCTCCTGATGGGCACTGTCGTTTTCCATCACAAACGAAATTGAGGGGAATGCATAATTGATCTTGCTTGCATAAATATTGATCATTCTCGCATTCAACTGAAAATAAAAAAGTATGCAATTATCTCAAAAGTTTTATGGAAATTTTAATATTTTTATTGTTTTGTGCAAGTTTTCAACCAAACGATAGCCATTAACTATAAAATAACTTTGATTTAAATAATTAAAAGAGAAAATTAAATATGATTTAATTTACAAAAAATTACATACAGCAGTCAATTTCGTCTTGCCCATCAGAGCAATCAATATTGCCATCACATAAAAGATTACTTTCAAAAGTTGCTAAATAATCAGTGCATGCACAACTGGTTTCATCGGTGCCATCTTCGCAATCAGCTTTTTGGTCGCACCGTTGTTGGTAAGGAATAGACTGTTGGATTCTGAAATAGTCAACATAATACGCTTTACACATTTAAATGAAATAGCATTTTTTATTAAAAACAAGTTCAAAACCCACAACTTTTACATTGAAATTAAAATACTATAGGTATTTTTGGCGTCAGTTCAAACCGAAACGAGACGATACGTGCCGCGGCGCTGCATTTTTAAGATAGCGATTAACCCCCTCACTAATAAAAATAATCACACAACGGATAACTTATACAACATTGCTGTCTTTGTCTGATACATTATAAAAGTCACTTGACAGACAAATACAGCAACGTTGTGTAAGATATCCGCTGTGGAACTATTTTCATTAGTAAGGGGGTTAAAATTTAACTTTATTCACTACACAAGAATATACACGTCTAATTGCAAGAGTTCGAATGACAAATTAGACCATTCTAAACGTGTTTCTTCTTGTGTACGGAATAAAGTTCAATTTTGAATCACTATTTTATAAATGTAGCGCTGCATCGTGTATCGTCTCGTTTCGGTGTGAGCTGACCATTAGTATTTTGTATTACAATGTTATAGTAATCTGGGAGAAATATGAACCTTGCACATTTAAACTCAGAAGGGAATATAGGTGTTTTCCTAAGTTTAGCAGGTACTATCTTAGGATTTTCTTCATTTTCATTAAAACTTGTAAAAGAGTTTTTATCTTCTAAATGCGTTCCTTCTTTATTTATAATTGCATCTCCTCTGAGTGATTCATTATTAGTTGTATAGGTAAGATTATTCGAATGACTGTCTATGTTATTGCAATTATTAGGTTTTTCATTATTAAGCTGGCATACGTCATCAGAACTATTAAAATTATTTGATCGCAATTTATCTTCAATCTTTAAGCTGCTTTGAGTAGTTGAAGTTTCAATTAACAACTCATTATCAATCGAATCAAAGCTATTTTCGGTGGTTTGTAACTGAAGATTGTTTTCTGAAGTACTTATTTCATTTATACTATTATTTTGATTTTTTTCGATATAATTTATTACAGTAGTCGAAGTCGATTCTGTTAAAAGTTTTTCATTTGATGCTGATTCTTCATATAGTTTAGTATCTTCTATAAAACTAATCGTAGTTGACTGTGTCGTAAAGTGTTCTACATTTTCATTTGATATTATTTCTTCTGGATTATTTGTAACATTTTCGGCTGATGTTTCTATAGACTCAGTCGACTTTTTAGAATTTTCACCTGATTTTGAGGAATTTTGTAACACATTCTCATTATTATTAATGTTCGAATTGGGGGCATTTTTATTCGACTCATGTGAACTAATAAAATTGTTTTCATTTTTGCTCTTATCTTTCAATGATTCTAAAGAAGGACTATCCGTAATACTTCTTGTCAGATCCATAGATTTTATATCAGAATGAGTTTTGTGGTTGTCACTGTCAAATATACTTGAATTTACATCCCTTAATTTTTCCGAATTTTTATAATCACAATTTATTTCATCTTCACCATCTAAGCAATCGATAATCTCATCACACATTCGTTTCTTTGGTAAACATTTCGCAATTCCAGAGTCACACCTAAAGCCTGGACATTCTTGTTTTGGTTGAATAGATGGCAGCGTTTTGGAAGCTAAAACAGACCATAGTAAATCAATAATATTAATTTATCAAAACAAGCGGTGCTTCTGACTAACTTTAAAAAAATTATAAAAGATCAGGTGTTTCCAAAATAGTTCTACTTTAATTTTTCAATTTTGCTCAATTATTATAAATTATTATAAAAACTAGATAATACAATATTATTCAACGGTGAGAAAAATAACTGATTTAAAAAAATATAAATAACTGATTTATAATTAAAAAATATCTGAGAAATTCATTATTATACTTCACATAAATTACTGACTTAAGTGTACACGAGTATTATTATCAATAACTTACAAATGTGGTGTCTGATCCACGACACAAAGAGGCTGACTCTGGTGTACACTCCTGGTTCTTCTTTGCGACCGCAGCCGTCCCCGTGGCTCACTATACCGGCGATGTACCATTGCTGGGCGTTAGTGGGATTCTTGCACAAAAGAGGTCCTCCACTGTCACCCTGTTTAATCAATTTTGTGAATTTACTTGTAAATATATAACTGATAAAATATAATTACACATCTACAACTAATTTTAAGCAAGAAATGAAATAAATTATTCAATAGTGTAGAAAATATTATGAGAAATAAAATTAGACTATTTTGATGTATGTAGGTAAAAATAAAACAATTTATTTAGGTTTATTAGGTTTATAAAGTTGGGCAGTTACCAAAACATGAAATATTCAATTGCTTGTAGCTCGGAGGTCAAGTGTTGTGACCCCCAAAACGGGGGTGTTTAGTCGATAAAATTAAGCCTATTATCTGCTGTTAAAATCTCTTAACCCCGAGTTGGCACACACTGTATATGTATAAGGAGAAATATATTATATACACACAATACGTAATATAAAATAGGAGAACAAGCCACACTAGATATGTTCAATATTGACGAAAATATAACAATATAACATTGACGAAATCCGTGATCCATAAAGTAGACGTACTACTAGTGCAGGAGACGTTCCTTAAACCCATCATGAGGAGCCCTAAAATAGCTAATTACAAACTAATCAGAAATGACAGATCTCCTTCAAATTCTAATGCTAGCACTTTTACTAATTCGCTTAATCAATATCTAGACACCATAAGAACGAGTCGTAACACAATAATAACCGGAGACCTAAATATCAACCTCATCCCAGGGCCAAATGAAACCTCTAATGATAGTCACAACAGAACTGACTACTTGAATATGCTTTCATCTCATGGCATACTTCCTGGTCATTGTATTCCAACGAGGCAAGCAAACTGCCTGGACCATGTCATGCTCAAGATGGCTCCTCAATATCCAACAGCTAAAATCGCGATATTAGAAACGTCTATCACGGATCACTACACAATATTTCTCGGCTTATCTAAAAAAAAAGATAGTAACAAAACTCAAAATCTAACTAAAAAATTGATTACGAATTAGTAGCTAATATCTTACGTACTAAAAATATCGAACAATTACTTGCTCTGAATGACCCAAATATCCTTACTGATCGACTAATTCTGTTACTCAATGTATTGATGAAGGCACCGTAAATAAGAATAAACCGAGAAAACAACGCAATATTAAGCCTTGGATAGCCTTATACAGGGATCCTTCGCTGTATAAAACTCGCAACAAAATGCAATTAAAATTAAAACAAGATCCTACTAATGAAATATTAAAAATAACTATTTTAAGATATCGTAATTTTTTCAACAAATTAATTAAGAAACTGAAAAATAAATATGATAAAAACAAAGTTAATGATAATTTAAAAAATACTAAGAAACTTTGGAACATAATAAAAGACGTAACTAATCTAAACTCTAACAAAACCCCCAATATAGACCTACTAAATATAAAACACTCGGCTAACGAATCGGTAGACTACGTTAACGAATATTTTGCAAGTATAGGAAGAAAATTAGCAGAAAAGATAGACGTAACCCATAATTACATACCACTCTCTTGCTCCCACTCTTCTTCATTTGTGCTGCTCGATACTGACCCTGATGAAGTTAGACAAACGATACTAAGCTTAAAATCCGACAGCGCACCGGGCTGGGACAACATTACAACTAAATTATTAAAATAATGTTTACCCACTCTTTCTCCTATTATCAGCCATCTCGCAAATCTATGTTTTAAAGAAGGTGTCTTCCCTCGTCCTCTTAAAAAAGCTCTCATAACTTCAGTGTATAAGAACGGGAAAAGAGATGACGTCGAGAATTATAGGCCTATTTCGGTTCTGCCCAGCATATCTAACGTAATTGAAAAACTAATAAATAAACGTATACTTAATTACCTTGACGAATTTAACATTTTCTCTAGTTCGCAGTTTGGCTTTAGACATAACAAATCTACAGAGGATGCTGTCTTTAACTTCATTTGTCTCTGAACAATTAGATAACAATTTAAAATGCCTTACAGTATTTCTTGACTTAAAAAAAGCATTTGATACTGTTTCGGTACGGTTGTGAGGATATATCCTCGTTAAAAAACTAGAGGCTATCGGCATACGAGGTACTAGTCTTAAATTACTGACTAACTACTTACAGGACCGCATACAGATGGTAAAAATAGACAACCATCTTAGTAATGCAGCTGGTATTACGTATGGTGTACCGCAGGGCAGCGTTTTAGGGCCTACCCTCTTCCTCATTTATATTAATTCCCTAACCAACATGAATTTGAGGAATGGGCGTATTGTTTCATATGCGGACGACACAGCACTAGTCTTTACCGGTGCTTCTTGGGAATCTACATTTGAAGCAGCTAGTGTTGGTCTGTCCAGGGTAGCTGATTGGTTGCGTCTCAATCTTCTCACACTAAACATTTAAAAAATAAATTACATATGCTTTAGCATAACCGAAAGATCCCAACCAAATTTTAACTTATCCCTAGCCATTCATCATTGCGGACAAACTGACTATTTAAATAATTACTGTACTTGCAGTAGAGTAACGAGAGTCAAGTTTGTGAAATATCTTGGAGTTATGCTGGATCAGGCTCTACGATGGAATTCTAATATTGAGTACACCTGTAGTCGTATTCTGAAACTTAATTGGATATTTAAAAAACTACGACACGTCACAAACAGACAATTATTAAATCAAATTTATCTTTCTTTAGGGCAGTCAATAATTGGATACTGTAGTACGGCTTGGGGCGGTGCTAGTAACAATAAATTCATAAACATTGAAAGAAGCCAACGTTGCTTGCTGAAAATAATGCATCGTAAGCCGTATCGTTTCCCTACTGAAGAACTCTACTCCTTGTGCAAACTTTTGTCTGTGAGAAAACTCTACGTGCTATCTCTTGTTCTTAGAGGTCACAAATACTTACCTCTTGAATCCACAACCAATACTACACGGCGAAAAAAAGGAAAAGTTGCAGCTACGATTAAGACAAACACAACCTTCGCTCAAAGACAGTATAAATGAACTGAAGCACTTCTCAAATACCTGGTAATCTATTTTTTTTTTCTCTTTTAATTCTCTCTTTTTACACAATTACTTTCACTCACACACACACGCATACACACATACACATACACACACACACACACACACACACACACACACACGCATAAAATTAATATTGTTATAACTTGTTTTTTTTTCTTTTTCTTTTGTAAATCTAATGTCTATCTCTTTCTTTCCTGAAATGTATTTGACACTATAGACACTACTACTACATAAACTACAATAGTTATGGAAGGGCGAGTTCACCTGACACAAGTGTCTCAAGACACTTACTAGGTAGATCTCATCTCTTTTGTATATTATGTAACAAAATTGTGAATAAAGGAAATAAATTATTTATTATTATTATTATGACAGAACTCGATCCCGCCTTGGAGGCACTCTTATATACTATAAGAAATTCCTCCACTGCGTCCCTCTCTAACCGCCACCTTTAGAGACATTAGAAACTTCTATTTGTCATGTCAGTATGACAGGCCACGAGCCAATCATTATTATCAGGGCGTACCAACAGGGTAATAAACTGTTAATTTCTAACGACATACAGACGCTAATTAATTTAGGCAACGCTGTCTTAATTGCCTAAACTGCAAACACTCCGACAGGGGTAACCTTTAAAACAATAAAAACGGTACCATTTTAAGCACACTCTTCGATACTTACGAATTTGCCATAATGACCCCTCTGTACCCCACTCGCTATGACACCAGCGAACGTAGAAGTGGCAACATCCAAACCCCCAGCGTTTTAGACATAGCGCTTGTCAAAAACATTTCTCTCGATATTTCTATCGAGACTATCCACGAGCTTAACTCAGACCACCGCGCGGTTAAAATTACACTCGGTAATTCTAACCGAATTAACCCTAGTAAGAAAAAGATTATTGACTACAAACAGTTGGCCGATAACATTCAAGATCTTCAATCGATTCATCTCGATAAAATCCCAGATAATATAGAAAGTAGCGAAGCAGTAATATCGGCTGCTTTCGACCTAACAGATCACCTGGTATTGACTATAGAAAAGTCATCCAGGGAGATGTCTATGTCTCACGAGAGACACAGGCCCCTCCCGGAAGATATAATGGAGTCCATCAGACTTCGAATCGCGGCTAAACGCACCTATGATCGCTACCCGTCGGAAGAGTGCCGTAAGACCCTTCGTCACCTCGAAAGAGATGTCAAATTCAAAATAAAAGACCACAAAGCCGAAAAGTGGGATCCATTTCTAAGCGAGCTAGAACCGTCTCACAGGGCCTACTGGCCACTCGCAAAAGCCCTCAAAAAAGACACGGAGAGCGACATGCCTCCGTTGATTAGACCAAATCACCCTCCTGCACTGAAGGATGGAGACAAGGCCGAATGTTTAGCTGACATTATCGAACAACAGTGTCGGCCGAGCTCCCTTCCGATAGATTCCCCCTGCACCTTAGGGCAGTGAATATCGAGGTCGAAAGCCGACTATCGAGACCACCTGAAGAGAACATGAGGCCGGTGGAATCGGAGGAGGTCAAAGACATCATAAAGTGTATGTATGCCAAAAAGGCACCTGGCCTAGACGGTATTTCAAATAAAACACTTAAAATGTTACCGCCCGCATTAATTCAACTTCTCGTGAACATCTTTAACGCCCTTTTAGTAGGATGTTCATTCCCAGACATTTGGAAAGTAACCATTATCATAGGTATTCACAAACCGGGCAAACCCCGGGTGCAGCCTACTAGCTACCGACCATTTAGTCTCATCAGCTCCCTTGGTAAGGTATACGAGCGAATTATACTGAGGCGTCTAAAGGACGTTATAACAGAGAAAAAGCTCCTACCAGACGAGCAGTTCGCCTTCCGCGAACAGCACAGCTGCCCCGCTTAAGTACACCGCATAACGGAGTACATACTCGAAAGCAAGAACGACAGGAAAACGACAGGCGCCATTTTCTTCGATATCGCAAAAGCATTCGACAAAATCTGGCACCAAGGTCTGTTGTACAAACTGTACCAGCTTGGCGTACCGGATTGTCTAGTACTGATAATTATCTCAAAGACCGAAAATTTAGCTTCCGAGTCGAAGGCGCACTATCCTCCCTCAGAAATATTGAGGCGGGAGTCCCGCAAGGCTCGGTACTCTCGCCCTCTCTCTACAACCTGTACACTTGCGATATCTCCAAACACCCTAGAGTGCAAATGGCATTATTCGCAGATGACACAGCCCTGTACTATGCTCATCGCAATGCTGAAACCGTTACAAATAATCTCCAGAAAGTGACGGTGACTACCGTTCTCGGGGACTGGTTATCTAAATGGAGAATCGAATTAAATCCCGAAAAAAGTAAAACAATTCAATTTAAAAATTGAAATATAACAAAAAACAACAAATAATCAGCCTGCACGGAAACAAAATCCCGGAGGTTAAAAAGTAAATCACTTAGGCGTAGTACTAAACAAGTCGATGAAGTTTACCGATCACGTAACATCAACGATAGGTAAAGCATAATTTGTACTTTTCAAATTATATCCGTTGTTAAATGCGCGGAGTAAAATGTCCCTAAGACATAAACTCACTTTGTATAAAATGTGTATTAGAACAATACTCACTTATGCGTGTGTCTCTTTCGCACACATAAGTGATAATCAAATAGAACGCCTACAAAGGGTTCAAACCGATTTTTGCGCTTAGCAACAGGCGCGCCATTTTACGAACGCAACATCGACTTACATAGAGACTTCGACCTAATCACCATAAAAGCCTATATCAAAGAACTCGCCGAGAGATTCTTTGAGAAAGGTAAAAAACATCCAAATCCTCTTATACGTAGAGCCTTGGACTACGAACACGACGTACAAATGTTCAGACATCCCCATAAGCGGCCTAAGCATATCTTAGCCGAACCAGTAGACTCCATCACAAAATACGTAACGTACTGTGTACAGTTACGTAAACACAAAAAACATTCACTCGCGTGGTTAGTAAAGCACCGAGGTCGACGCCGGTGCCTACCCCGAAGTCTTACACCAGACACGAACAGACGTACAGATATACGGACCGACACAAACACGGGACCACCGAACTCGAACCGGGGTCCGAGTTCGACTCCCACTAGTGTAGCCACACTTAATCATGATCGCGACCGCGATATTGTTATAGAGAGCTCTATCAATACTGCGGAATTAAGGAATTAATCGACATCAGGACATTCGCGCGCGAGTCCGCCCGACCGCACGCGGAAGGGGGGAGGGACGGCCCAGATCCATAACATAGAGCTACTCTATCCCTATAAACACTCGTACGCCGTTAGTCTGTACTACCGCGCGCGAGCAACCACACTCGTAAGAGAGTAAGGCCCTTCCTCAACAGGACCCCTCAGCAGGAGGGACCATGGTCTCTCCAGACCCAAAAATAGCTTATCCGTAGTTATTCCCAATAACCGGTTTGTACATCACCCGCAGGCGGGTGAAGTAGGAGGGGGTCAAACTCCCTCATCGTCTCCCCACCAAAACGACTAGCCAAATAGCAGTCACCAGACCGACTAAGCTGAGACGGCTAAAATCCATTAGCGTAGACCCTTTCGACAAAAAAAAATCTTATAAATTAAATAAAAAATGTTTATGAACTTAATTACTTAGACAACAAGATTCATTACCTATTATAGTTTAATAAATCTAGTTATAAAAAGTCGTCCAAAAATAAAAATTTAATTTGCTTAGATCTATATCTATAATATAATGTTTTTTTTTATATCTTAATATCATCCTATAAAGTATCTGAGCGTCAAGATTCTCAGAGACAAGCAGAGCAATGTGATGGAGGTACTCGGATCTCTTGCAAGGATAAAGAAAATATAATGTTATTTGTGTAATCATTTGTACCTGACAAGCATCTTTACCACCATCAACAAAACCAGCACATATTTCATTACCAGCCAAGTCTTCTCGATGGTTACAATGTGTAATGGGCACTTCCACCTCACGGAGATGATCAGCTAAAATTAAAATATAGGTTAGTACATAATGTTAATATAATTAATAATCAAAGGAATATCAATAAAATGAATAATGTTTTTTTACTTGCAATGTTCCGTAAATCAGTGCAGACTTCTAAAAGTATTATGTATACGCTTATTATGCACGTTATAAACGCGCACTCATTATTTTTAGAGGACTCGGCGTTGATTCGTGAAACACTGCTAATTCCATGTTTACTATTTATAATGGACCAGCTGTTGCCCGCGGCTCCGCCCGCGTAAATACTGTATCCTACGAGAACACTGTACTTTTTGGGGATAAAAGGTGGCCTATGTATTAATCCAGAGCTTAATATACTACCATACCAAATTTCATCAAAATCCTTTCAGTAGTTTTTGCGTGAAAGAGTATCAAACATCTATCCATCCATCCTCACAAACTTTCACATTTATAACCACATCTATATATATAAAAGAAAGAGAAGGAGACTCTTCTCTCTCGCGCCGGGCCCCTGAAAAGGGCCTTGGGCGGGGAACCAAAACCAGGGGCATAGCCCCTCTACTTGGGGTGGGAAGACGCGCCCAGTACGAGTACTGAGCGCATGAGTCTAGGTTATAAAAGAAAGTCGTGTTAGTTACACTATTTATAACTCAAGAACGGCTGAACCGATTTGGCTGAAAATTGGTGGAGTGGTAGCTTAGAATCAGGAGACGGACATAGGATACTTAAGTGCCCCGCCGAGTCTGTCTGTCTGTATGTTCGCAATAACCTCAAAAACTACTAAAAGGATGTTTATGCCGGTTAAATTTACCGACAGAGTGGTTCCTTAGGAAGGTTTAGGTCGATAATATTTTCATGAGGTTTTGTGGAAATTGTTTGATTTATGACGATAATTGTTGAAGGTATCCGAAAAAATCTAGCCGTCTGGGAACTTTTATCGAAAACGCTGCCTAACCTAACCCGTTGGAGATAAATAACAAAACAATGTATGGAGGGATTGTTTCTCCTTTATAGGTCTACAAAAAGTCCGCGATGGCATAGATATGTCTATCTTTTAAGGATAGGTTAAATATATACCCATTCTAAGTTTAAAAAAATGATCAGAAGTAATGTGGTATTTTCAGAATTTATTTAGAAGGGAGATGTCTTAAAAAGTACGTGTGAAATTTTATTATAAGAATATATTTTTAATCTGTGCTATTACTATATTGCAGGTATATTTGCTAAAGAAATTTTTTGCCACGAACACTCTCCCACGCGGGCGAAGCTGCGGGCAAAAGCTAGTTTATAATAATACTAGCTGTTGTCCGCGACTCCACCCGCGTAAATACAGTATCCCCCGTGAACACTGGAACACTGTACTTTTTGGGGATAAAAAGTGACCTATGTATTAATCCAGAGCTTAATATACTACCATACCAAATTTCATCAAAATCCTTTCAGTAGTTTTTGCGTGAAAGTGTAACAAACATCTATCCATCCATCCTCACAAACTTTCACATTATAATATTGGTAGGACTACCTGAAATGGATGTAAGGATATCCATCCTCACAAACTTTTACATTTATAATACGAGTACTAGCTGTTGCCCGCGGCTCCACCCGCGTAAATACAGTATCCCACGGGAACACTGGAACACTGTACTTTTTCAGGATAGAAAGTAGCCTATGTTTTAATCCAGAGCTCAAGCTACTACCATACTAAATTTCATCAAAATCCGGTCGGTAGTTTTTGCATGAAAGACTAACAAACATCCATCCATCCATCCTCACAAACTTTCACATTATAATATTGGTAGGACTACCGCAAAGTAGCACCAAATTCTATTATCTTAATCCTAAAGGCGTAACATATTCAACTATTTTAATAGAAATAGTAATTTGATAGAAACAGTGTACGTTTATTCATTGCATAACTTACGATCTGGTCCTCGTTCAATCGTCGCTCCCCAACCCACAGCGGTACACATTGTACCCGGCTGTGGTCCAGTATTCCAGTCAAACCCTGCCACCTCGGGGCCCGGCAAGCAGATGGGCCGCACCCACCGGCTAAGCATAATCCCGGGTTTCACATGTAACAGAGATATATCGTTCTTCATGTCCTCTTGGCTGTATTTTTGGTTAACAATGACGTGCGACACGCGGTGATTTTGTTCTTGTGGCGAAAAGGAAAGTCTACGAAGAGTACCAACTCGAATTTCATAGTAGTGCTGCCAAAACCTGAAAAATGTAATAGAAAAGAAGACTTCCAAGTTTTATTTTTTATAAATACGTACATAATATTATAATCTGTTAACAATTTTACTTAGCGGCTGAATATTAATTTATCCCTTTCATTAACCACACTTGAAATGCCAGTAAACTATATTTTAAACATTTTCACTCCCCAACCATCCTCAGAATTGAGCGCTGAATGTTAAAGGTTTTTCAGATTCAAATGGCACATTTTTTTACGCAAAAGGAAAAAAAAATTTGAATTGATAAAACGAATATCCACAATTATATGAAAAATTAGAATTAGAATGTATCCTGTAATAAATTTTATCCTCTTTAGATTGCATATTTTTTTTACATAGTTTAGGATAGATTTTATAAATTAAATGATTTTTTGCTACCTCACAGGTAGAATTTTCTGCTTGCTAATAATAATGATAATAATAATAATAATAATAATAATAATAATAATAATAATAATAATAATAATAATAATAATAATAATAATAATAATAATAATAATAATAATAATAATAATGATAATAATAATAATAATAATAATAATAATAACTTACTTATGAACGCAATGAGCGGCTGACATAACCCAATTTTGATTTATAATGACGCCTCCGCAGTGGAACACGCCATCCCGGTACAGGGCGACTGCCCAGGGCCACGCGGCGGGCTGGCTCGGTCTACCGCCGACCACTCTAGTTTCGGCCCTTTTGCCCCTCGCATCCAATCTATTAGAATTATTCATAACGTGATCCGCTTTCCTCTTATGCTCTCCGAAATTTTCTCTTTTGTCAAAAAATAAGTTTGAATATGTCATGAATCTCTTATTGCGGCCAAAAATATTATTTTCAACTGCCATATTCTGAAACATAATATTGAAACATGTCTTTCATAATGATTTGAAGATGGCAACCAAATGTCTTCGGTCGTTAGAGGTTCAATATCAGAATATCAAACACACAATTTAAAAACGTACCTCTCGTAATATTCGCGAGTTTGTCTGCATTCTGGTGCCACAGAGTAAATCGGGACAGGTCACGTAGACTGCCGAGGAGTTGAAACAGGAGTCGGTAGTTTCCATCACTCCTCCGGGTAGCATATTGATGTACGAGATTTGTAGAGTCGGATCAATTTTAACCATCTGAATGATTGGAGGCCTGAAATGGTTAAAAATTCTTTGGAGAAATTGCAATACAGTTTTATGTAAGAGTGATTAGAATATAAGTTACATATAATAGAATAATATCGCAAGGGGGTTACCTTATTATAATACCAGTCTCCCTGCCACAAGCGTCATGTGCCCACATGTATGGATTGTTACAGACGGAATACCACATACCTTGAAAATTCCTTTTCAAAAAACCTTCTGTATGAGAAATCGCAAATAACTGAAATATATATTTATGATTGTTCAACAAGTATTACTTTTATATTGTTACGCTAAGCATAAATATATTTTATTAAAAATTATTAATGTAAATAAAAATGGAGGTAAACCAAGTAACTATGTAAATAGTAATATGAAGAAATCTTACAGGTTTTACATGCAGTTTTGGAGATAACATCATGCAATCCATTTCATCTTTGAAATTGGGACAATCTGGTTTGTTGTTGCACCGCTGTCCCTGAGAAAAGCACGCTCCTGACAGATGTCCATCTGTGCAACTAAATTCGTTTTCATTACACCCTGGAAATATAATAATGATTTTGTTATAATTTATTGAACCTTCTGTATATTTGTGTTTAATCCTATGCCTAGTTTACACATCAAATAGGGAAGAACATAAAAAGCAACGACATACCAAAGCATCCCATTTCATCTTCTCCCAAGGGACAGTCGAAGTAGCCATCGCAGATTCTAGTTCCATCGACTCTATCTTTACAACTACACCTGAGTTCATCGCTGATATCGCTGCAGTGAACGATTCCATCGCACCACTGTTTTTCGTCGATGCAGGCTTCACCGTTGTCGCACAAAAACTCGTCCTTCTTACACCGACTTTCGCTAATCGTAATATTACTTATTTCATCAGATGCTTCGTCGCGTCTGCAAAAATCATATAAGCATAATTTAAGTCTTAATAGAGTACAAAAATTTTATTTTTTAAATTACTATAAAATTTAGAGATTAACAGCTTGTAACATCTCTTACTATACAATTTAAAATAATATACATACAGTAAAACGAATTTAAAATATAAACATATTTCTACAATGATAATAATTAAACTTACTTTAAATTAATTAGTTTTTCAATTTCAATATCTTGTGGATGCTGTAAGTTTTCGTTACTTATATTATCGTGTAAATGTGAAACAAAATGTGTTGCAGGTTGTCTGCAAGAAAAAAATATGTTGCGTAGGTAATAAATTAAAATTTGTTAGTAAAAATATCATATACAATAACTGTTGCCTTAAATGTAACAAGTAAGTCAATTTAAAAAATAATTATAATAAAATATACCTTGAATATATCTGTGGATAGTGACTTTCAAACTTTGGCTTATCGTAAACACCTGAAAAAGTATTGTTTTATATAAAAATAGAAGACGAACATTGTTACAGAAGTGTTGAAAATTAAATATCACAATATAATATTTTCCTCTAGGTACGATCCCTCGTACCTAGTCTACGTCTCTTTTATATTATATTAATCAAATAAGCCGATAATTCTCATCTGAACAAGTACTAAGCCGTATGTTATCCCTGGTATTAATCAAATATATTACATATTATATTCATATAATCCATTTTGTGAAGCTTACCGTGCAAATTTGGAAAACTTTGTTTCATTAACTTCGCTAACAAGCAGGTATCCGTTAATTGTCGAGCCGATCTTTCATTATGATCCTGTTCGGAGTAGGCGGGAATTATGTTCAGTGGGCTGTGAGGATAGTACTTATTATGATTATTAGTTAGTTTAATCATGGACGGTTTCAAATTTCTCTTCTTTGCAATGGAATCGGATTCATAGCTTACATCTGAGCGATGATTTGAATAAACTTTTTTTCCTGAATTATCTGATTTCTTTTTCCTGTCTGCTACGTGATAATTATTTTGTGTCACTAATTTTAATTTATCCATTAGTTCCTTACATTTGTCCCTATGAGATTTTTCATTGCATAAAATTTTATGTTCAGCGAACATTTTTCTAACATTTTCACTTTGATCATATTTTCGTCTGTTGGTTCTTGAAAATTGTTCGTGCACTTGTCTTTTTTTCCTTCGAATGAAAGATCCTCGTGTTTTGTTCCTCAATCGTAAAACTATTTCAAAATCTTCTGGTACAAATGTGGTATTGGGCGACTTATGAAATTTGGTGAGGACAATTATATTTTCATTTTGTAGGTTATTAACTGAAATAATAAACGACTAATAAATCGTTAAGTAGTATTATGAGGATCTAAATCTTATTCTTAATTAATCATATTTTAAACTCAATGCAAGTAAAGTAGGGTGAAAGCACCAACTATTATCAGCAATTTAAGAGATAGTCCTAATTTAACCCCGAGTATTACAGATGTAAATACTTTTTTACCCATCATTTGGAGTTTTCTGGGAGCATTATTTCATAAATTACTGATTTTTTTTTCATATAATAGTTTACCTTCATCTACATTTCACTAAAAAAATACCCTGCCACCATTTATTAGCACCCTCATCACCAATTATTAGCACCGGACTACCCAATTATCAGCATTGTGGTAGTGGTAATGAAATTAGGTAGTTAGTATGAAATAAAAAAAATATTCAGAGAATAATACCTTTTTTAATACCTTCCCTGATAATCAAAGTTGCATAAAAATCGGTCTTTAAAAAAATATAACCTCAATTCTTAATAATTAGCTAAGTCTGTCTCATTATGCTAAGTACATTCCAAGTTTAAATGTAGTGTTTTTAATTAATTTTTAATTCCACTAATATTCTTAAGTCTTTATGAAGCATTAAAAGAAAATTACTTAGGTAAATACTATTGACCTGTAGTTTATAAAACGGGAAACTTGATCCTCCCTTTTATTTTTTTGCCCTAATTTTCTACATATTATATATCGTACAACAACAACTAACAGAATATCAGTAAAAAAAGTACTATTTTACCTGCTAAAACTAAAGACACGGATTTGTACCAAGTGTCCCCATATGAGGGGACTAGGGATATTAGGGATTAGGGGATCCTAAACAAATACTATGCAACTTAAAGAGTTTTTGAAATGTTGATATAACCATTATTTATTCCAAATTAGACCACTAAAAGTTAAAAATATTACTATAATCGTATTCGCGTGCGATGTTGTATTTTATGGTTTGATAATCTTTGTTGTGTACCTTCTCTTGTTTTATACAAATATGGAAATATTTAATAAGTTGCATGTTGCAGTTGTAATTAAAAAAAAAAAAAAACTATTTGAAGGGGCACTTGATACAGGGGGGATCAAGTCTACCCGAATTATTGTACCATGTATACCCGGCGTAGTTTTATGCTATAAAGAAATTTATCATAAAAGTCAATTAAGATTAACACTTTTTTAAATAGAAACAAATTACACATAGATAAGGATTTGTTTTATATTCATACCATCTTAAACATAGTTTCTAAATAACTATCAATAAAAATAAATAGGTATAAAATAAAATTTGATTGCAACAAAAATAGTTTTTTGTCCACCATTGAGGCTCGTGTTCACCGACATTTAATCAACCGTTTAAATAAATAATCGGCCGTTTTTGTAAAAATCCTGTTCACCACGTCCTAAACACTGGTTATAGAAGTTAACCGGCCGATTATCTTAACCAAGCCTCGACCCTTCTTTAACCGTCGATTATAGTGATTTGACAGAACTTTTGTAGCTTTAAATTTAATAGTTTTATTAAAGAGTAAAGACATATTATTTATTTGAGACAAAATGATGCCTTTTAATATTATAATGGAAGGAGATACAATCTCAACTTGCTTGAGTGTTTGGACGAGTTAGAAGCGATGACGAGAAGACTTCGGATTTTTCAAAGTCGCCGTAATTTCTGTGAAGCATACGATAAAGTTTCATTCAAGACCCGGTTTTGCTTATCCAAATCGAGTGAGATTCATATTCTTGGATTAATTGAAGATAAATTAGAATTTGAGTTAAATTCTTCAGCGAGTCGTACCCAACCTGCTACTTTCTGAGAATTTGTAGAGGCGTCAGTCCGTTCATTCTCAATTATATTATTGTATTTCATTACAAGTTCAGATAACAAACTCTTTTCATTGTTGCTAAAATTAGTTGTTCGCTTTTTCTTTTCATCCATATTTATTACAAGAAAACAAAAAAATTTGGCTCACTATAATATGTCTACACGATAGTATATTGACATATGGTCTATGTCCGTCCTATATACGTCCTAGTTAAAATGAAGTACTCTTTAAACAAAAGAAACAATAAACAACAACTTTCAAATTTTGTAGCGTTAAATTTTACGTAGCCAAATCAAAATGTCGGAAACATAAATGTAATTTTAGCCTTACATTTTTATTTAGTTGTATTACATTTCTCACTCATTTATTCATAAACGGTCAGTTTTGTCTCGATTTACTAATCAGAGAAAGAGAAGTGATGGTGAACAGGAAAAAATGACTCCTTACTTAAAGTCATGTTTAAAATTTAAACGACCGGTTACAAAATCAATGGTAAAGTTACTTTTGGTGAACTCGAGCCTAAAAAAGTGCCATATCTAACGATTAACTTAATTTGGAAAAGTTTTCTGGTATCGTATACTACCGACATAGCTACTGTAAAAGTAAGTATTGCCTAACAGGCTCTGTAAACGGAGTGTACCTAGTCTCCCATAAGGATCAAGTATCTCTCTCCTCCTGTATGTATTTACGAACTTTTGAAAGAAATATCTTTATAAGTAGATATTTATGTGATTTGTTCAGACCTATGACTTATATAGGTGTTGGGGATTAAGGACCAGGAATGCACTTTTAACTCCGCTGGTGTTGCAAATGTGCCTATGGGTGGCAGAAATCGCTTACCATCAGGCGATCCGTGTCCCACCAGCACCAATGCAAATAAATTGGAAACTGCAAAATGTTGGACCCAGATGTCAGCACCATATGTTTTATCATATTTTACTACAACTTTAACTTCCTTTTATTAGATAAGCATCATAAAACATCTTTGATATGAGACAAACCAAAAGTTTCAGTAAAAAATATGTAAAAGGTCAAAAATAGTATGAAAACACGTGAGCCTACAATCGATCACAAGGAATAGGCCGAAAAATTCTAACTGTAGGACACCGACACTCGCTTACATAAATGCCGCTGTTTTTAAATCGAAAAGTGTGGTGTCGCCGGCAGTAGATTCCAGAAACATTAAATTTTTGTTTTTAGTAAATGGAATTAAAAATTTGTTAGTGAGAAGCTTATAATTCTACTACTTGTTCGGAGTGCTGATAATCTAGTGCAGTGCTAGCAATTGAATGTGCTACCCTATAAAATTTATGATGCATGTATAATATTAGAAAACCCGACGTCTGTGGCTCAGTGGTTGAGCGTGTTTGTGCTCAAGCCGGGGCTCGAAAGTTAGAATCCCGCCGAAAGCACAAAATGTTTTTCCGTGTTGCTGGGTCATGGATGTGTATAATATAATAAAATCTTAGATATGTGTATATTATAAAATTATTAAATATATTTCCATTGTCTGGTACACGTAACACAAGTTCTTTGAGAACTTACCACGGGACCAGATTGACGTGGTGTGAAGCGTTCATAGATATTATTATTACTATTATTATAAAAACTTACTATCACTGGTAAGCCACCAAAGCACACAAAAGTAAACTCCGAAGAATAGAAATATGCATAACATAATTATGATTATTTTCAGTAATAGAGTGATCAGTCGTTTACTTAAATTTACTGTATCTGTAACAAAAAGTTTGTTTTAAAATTGGCAGCCTTATTATTACGGTCTAGTTTCCACATCCAGTTTGCTCATAATATTATCACTTCAATAAAGCTTTATGATACTATAGCTCTTGTAATAACAAAATCAAGAGTGTATGATAATGTTATAACCCGTAAAATATTTTTACTTCTTTAAATATTATAATTGCTAAAATTATTTTTCGTTGTTTATAAAGAAATGGATAATATATTATGATAATATTATCATAATCACTTTGAGAAAGCAAACATAAAGGTTAAAACCTAGTACTTGTGTAACTTTAAGAAACAACGATAAATTATGGTGGTACAGCCATTATTGGGCCAACTCGACCGGATAAATACCACGGCCTCACAGAAAACCGGTGTGAAACAACGCTGGCGTTGTGTTTCGCCGAGTGAGTCAGTTACCGGAGGTCCGAGAGGGTTGGGGATTTTAAGGACCAGGAACGCAAGTGCGCAACACCAGAGGAGATTCAAGTGTAACTCATCTGGTGTTGCAAGTGTCCATGGGCGGCAGTAATCGCTTACCATCAGGTAATCCGTCTGCTCGTTTTCTGGACGATTTCACTGAAAAAATAAGTTACCATTTTCATTGCTCTCAGCCAGATCCATTGGCAGACGACTGACGACTTTTTTCTCCAGTGTATATTTGCTATCTCCTTTCATTGTGTGAAGTTAAGCGGTTGTGCGCTGAATAGAACTGAAAATTGGAGTTCTTTGAAACCTTTTTTCTCAGTCATGGTCGTATTGAAAAATCCCAAAAAAATATATGTTAATCTGCATTATATTTAACCGAGGACTGTCTTTTTATAAATTGATTTTTTTATTTAAATAGGTATTGATTTAAAAATATGCTAAGACCACCCTTTTTTTAAAAGTTAAAACCCTTTTTCTCTTCTTCTATAAATCACACGAGTGTGAATATTATTTTACAATTTTAAGTAAGACAAGACTCAGGGGAAGGTCGTTTGACTATTTTTTTTAAGAATATTCATATATTTGTATATATAATATAATATATATTTATAGTGATTTTTATCCGATTTCAATACCCTCCGGTTGGCGCGATACGCCCGTATTGCCTACAAAATTAGTATGAACTACACGCTCAAGGTCACTGGCGTTATACAGAGCCTTAACTGAAATCATCAATGATATTATTAGGTTAATTTTCCTATTAGCTGCTGTAGTGTTTTTTGTTCATGCAGAGTTTCATGTTAGTTTTAACCGACTTCAAAAAAGGAGACGGTTATTATTGCTCATACTGATTGCTACTATTTTTTATTTATTTTGTTATAAGTCATTATCAACTAATGCTTGGTTTCTAAGATATTTTTTTCGGTAGTTTAACTATTTATTAGCGCTTTTGCTTTTTACAATCAAAAGCGCTTTGATATACAAAAAACCTCAGAAGCCGGGCATTAGTCCTGTAATTATTTCTTAGATTGGCTCTCGTTAGTGATATCAAATAAATAAGCGATATAATTGACATTGGGATATCAATAAATAAATATATAATAAGGAATACTGCGTCCATAACAATGGAGTCAATTACCTCGTTGGTGTCGAATTACCACCTCCATGCAATTCCTTTTCTAAGATTATAGCGGTTTTATAAATGACGTGTTATGTGAATTTTAGTTAACTTAATACAATTTACATCCTAGTAATTCTAAATAATATTACTAAGTAGTTATATTATTTTAGTTGTTTTAGTAAAAAAATACCGCAAATATAGGAAACATTTTTGATATATTATATTAAAGTCTTGTATGTTCAGAGATGTTACTATTCGCCAAATGTTGAGTGTGGGCTAATCATCATCGTAATGAAATTTGACGAAAATAAATGATACCTGACTAAAAAAATTAAGTCATAAAAACGGAACAAAGGAGATTATCGCTAATATGGAACTCTCCTACTTTGTGTACAAGTTGTACTTACATGTAAATCAAAGCCGAATATTTTGAACACTGTCACGACTCATACGCGTTAGTAGCACGCCATCCTGACATTAAAGAACTGCAACACACTTGCTGACTCAAGTCCAATTCGATTTTGTATAATCAGTGTCTTGCAAAACTGCTTACTTGGTTTTCGAATTGTTTATAATTTATAATTGTTATGATTTGACATTATATATTTAATTGATATTATTAATTGGGCCACGAGTGTTGGAAAGGAAAGGGGTTTTCCCCGCCCATGACTATGCGACAATGGTGCTCCTATGGGCGACGGTAGCCGCTTTCCATCAGGAGATCCGGCTGCTTGTATACCGCCTAGGTATTAAGGTTTTCACTAAAGTAGGAGTGATCATCATATTTTAAGTTATAAATAACCGTTTAATTTTTTTATTTCGGTTCAGGAACAATACCTACTATTAGTATACTACTATACTACTATGAAATAGAATACTACGACATCCTCAGTTTGCTTATTTTTTCCTCTTTCTAGTATAGTGAAAACTTGTTTTACAGCATCGCAATTTCTCAATTTGAAATCATTATGTACTAAAATAAACATTAAAACAACTATTTCGTAAAATACATAAATGTAATAAAAAGTAGTGTGTGTGCTTAAACCCTGTGCTTAAACCCGCACGCCAGAAGTAAAAACTTCATTCGCAATCGTAATCAATTTACGTGTGTGTGTATATATAACACCATACAGAAGTCTATAGATATTAAGGATTCTTAAATAAAAGAATTTCCCTATTCAGACTCAACCGGAAATTTGCCGGCCTAATGTGGTGGAAATAGAGTTTTTATCATGACATGATATTGGTACCTAGTGTGCATAAGGATTTCTCATCAATCATGATTATTTCTAACTCAACATGCGCTTATTCGTATGTATATCGGATCAGTAGTTTAGGCGCTATGGTGGAACATGCGTTACAAACATAGACTGCCAAAATCATTTCCCTTCCTTTTTGCTTCGCCGTAGTCGGATAAAAGTATACTGGGTAATTTTTTTACCGTTTCGGAATAAAGTGCGGCCTGCAACCTACTTTATTAACAACTGATATACTTATACGAAAGTATTTGAGGCAAAGCTTAAGTATTCTTATGGTGTTTTACCCATATTCTTGTATATTGTCTATTAGACAAATAATGTTATAATATTAATAAAAGCTACATTTAAATAAAATTTTATACCACATTTTGTAATGAAATCTCACTCAACTTTCATCCCCAAAAACTTTGCACTTAGTTCGTAAAACATAACATTGAATATTGTTTATAAGAATTTTGTAATGAGGTGCATTTTTGTTTGCCTCTAGAAGACTATTTTTGGATAACACAAATGCTTTTTAATGCTACGAACCTGTGGTTGTATTGAAAACTATTTTAAAACAGGCTGTCCGTGTGTACCTTTAGTACAACTTCTGTATATTTGAGAAAGTATGGACATACATTTCATAAAACCAATTATGTATGTTTTTATTTTCTCAGTAATTTTGCTTATTTCATACAATACAATATAGATACACGTAGATAGACATAGATTGTAACCAAATTATTCTTTAAATAAAAAAAAAAAAAAAAAAAAAAATTATACAGTTCGTGAAGTTTCCAATAGGTTTCTATTGTAAACGTGCCTGCTTTTAATTTCATTTGTGAGTGAATAAATAGAATTCTAGAACTATTCATACATTAAGTATATCATTAGGTCTACACGAGCTACCTCAACGGTCATATATTAACACGATTTGGTCAGTGGCCATGTGGAAAATTGCTCGCTTTCTGACCGCCACTGAGTTTATATAGTATGGATACCATGTCGGGCCTTACTTGTCTGGTGACATTGACCAAGGCTGATCATAGAAGTGCTAAGTGTGAACATAAACTCGACCGGTATGTTGACTATTTTGATATTATCATGTTAAAACCACTTTTGGACCAAATCAATAAAGTAGTTTTAACGTACCTAATACCGATCTAAATGTTTCTATGGAATATATTATTCGCGGAGTTAGGAATGAATCGAACATTTTGAAATAAAATTATAGCTGAGGATCACGGCATAAATGAAAATCATATTTTCCAGATGTATGAAATGGCACATATGACGAAATGAAAAACGTGACTTTGCATTTTGAAGTTATGAAAGTTTCAGTTTCTTTCATAACGATACTTATAGTTGTATCGAACTGCAATGGCGAGAACACGACGGAGCAGTACCTGAGCACCCTCATAGCTGATCTGTGGCTCGACGGGGCCGATGTCATAAGGATCATTTGGAGAGACTGCTCTAAGAAGGTTTGGTTCATTTATTCTGATTAACAGATTCATTCCTAGGATTGATCCTAATTAAGGCGAAAATCAGTGCATGGTATTAGATTATACGTATGAAATGGGGAGGTATTTTCTATGCGTAAAGTTTTGTGATTTGCGCCCCCGCGCGGTGTTGCGAAATCAACACCCGCGCACATACATAGGTGAGTAAATCTCCAAGGTCAGTCTTTAAATTTAAAAAATCATCACTTTTCCCTCGCGACTCTCACAATACAGGCGATGTACGAGTTATTACCATAAACTTTATTTACCTATTTTACCTATAATTTTATATACCATAAAAGTTATTAATACAGTTTTTTTTCGTGTCTTGAAAAGGTTCCTGTTTTATTCTATCCTTGCACGTAAGCCACTTTAATACACTTAGGCTTTCGCTTAAGCTCAAGAAACAATATTTATACCAAAGCTTACGAAGATCAAAGGAGAAAATTTTTGCAATTTATCTAATGAATCAAATGAATCAAATGCATTATATATTATGCATTATAAATATATTTGCATTCCTAAGTGTATGTTTCATCTAATTCATTCTAAAATATTTCAACAAATATTCAATGCTATATCAAATGATAAATAATAAAATAATATAAAAAAACTTCAAATACGAATAAAACACTCGAAGATCATCGTGAATTCACGGGTGATTGAGTTTCATGCTTCAGATTTAGAAAGGGCGTTTTTATTGACCGATCAAAATGTTTTCTTTGTTATAATAACATCCACTTTCAAGGTATATAAAAATGGAGTAAAGTTTATAGTTTATTTTATGTTATTCTTTAACATTTTACATAGGACGCGTGTATTATAATTTGTACTACACGCGTCGTGTTCATCAGTTGGTTATGGCTAAAGTGTGTGCGGAGGTCGAAAATGACCCTGCCTTTGCCCTAGTTTAGTATAATCTATGGAAAGGGATATTACTGTTTATAATATCTACTCATATGAGAACTAACTAATACACATCTAGGGTCGATTCGAAATGGCACACCGACAGATAAACGATAATACAAAAATAACAACACTTCTTTTGACCACGGAACTCCGAAAGGAATGATGTTGCATATTGACAAAAGTAAGTGTCAATGTCATTTTTGACATTGACAGATGTCATGAAGTAAAGCCTATCTAGTTTATTTTAGTTGGCCAAAAGGCTATAAATAGTGTAGACGTATATTATTGTGTTAGGCATATCTCATATGTAATACGTATCAATGTTAAGCACCAATAAAGGAGAATATAAGAATTGTTGCTGTATTATTATCATCACCACTCAAGCACAAGAAGGACATACAAATCAAGAGGTCGTAGCCCGCTACAGAAAATATGTAATTTCATTTACCCATGTTTGCGGTGCGATGGTATCACATATTAGAATGCTAAGTATACAGCGTGAAATCCATTTAGGAAAACATTTCCACCTTGGTAATATTAAAGTCTTGAACGTGACGATGTCGTGAACGTAAAACGGTGCGGTGTCGCGGCACTGTGCGTTGCATTGGCATAACGTGTAAATTCACGTTCCTGTAACAATGCGAATATTCTGCGCTGTTGTGCGGCAATGTAGCCGTACTAGTGTACCTTGAACTAGCACGGCACGGCAACACACCGCGCCACGACACCGCACCGTGCCGCGAAGCCGCAACGTGCCGCGACACCGCACCGTGGCGCAACACCGCACCGTGGCACGACACCGCAACGTGCCGCGACACCGCACTGATTCACGTTGGCGACGCGACGTCGTAATGTGGACACGCGGACAGGCCCTTAGCCCCCGTTTACAGCATGTGACACATGTCGACTGTAGCTTAACACAGGTTACTTTATGTAAAGTTACATTTTAGCAATGAATTGACCTTACTTATTTATGTAAAGAAGATAATTTTACTTTGTAATGAAGTATAATATAAGTAATATAATTTGGGTCGTAAAAATTAAACTTAATAATAATAATCGAACCCACTATAAAACTTGAAAACTAAAAGTTCCTACTATACTGTAGGGTAACTAAATAGTTAGAATTTAATTAAACGTAATATAGGACGTATCACAGTTTCGTTTTCCTTTGCATTGTCTACGCCTATTCAATAAAATCTCTATGGCTCAGTGGTTAGCGCGTTAGCGCTCAAGCCGGAGGTCGCGGAATCAAATCCCGCCAGGGAACAAAAAAGTTTTCTGTGTTTCCAGGTCATGACCCAGATGTGTATTAAATATGTGTATCATAATATAATATAAATCTTAAATATATGTTTAGTATAAAAGTATTTAATATATTTCCGTTGTCAGGTACCCGTAACACTAGTTCTTCGGGAACTAACCACGAGACCCGAAAGACGTGGTGTTAAAGTGTACATAGGTGTTATTATTAATCAATAAAATATAATAATAATAATATGATTAATTTACTACCTTTCAGCTAGTTGATGTGAAAGATGTGATCGATCACAAGGAGTATTTTCCAAAGTTTGTTCGCTGCATGAAGCGGAAAACCTTGCGAGCGCTGGATCGCGCGCTTAGCCCCGACGTCGTGCCCGTCTCTGATGGAGTCAACCTGGTCAGATATGAACTCGTGGACAACAAAGGGAATATCATGGCTGAAAATGAAACCAGGTAGAGTTACTTTGCAATATACATATGCATAAAATATAGGTATAAATGCTACATACTGACTATGTTACTTCAGATACTACTAGTAATTTGTCTAACACTTACAATGATAATATATATACCTAGCCTAACTACATAAAAGTATTTACAGACTAAAAAAGCACTAAAAAGAAAACTAAAAAAAAAAAACATAAAAAGCTAAAAAAAGACACCTCCATTATCGTCACTCGTCCCCACCAGGCTGAGTACCAGTTAGAAGGCTCAAAGAGTTTCTTCGCTGGATTGCGATGCTCACTCTTTCAGCCAGCCAGCCAGGCTTAGCATGCTCACCCTAGAAATATCGTAGAATCGACAAAATGACAGATTGATGAAACATTCATACCATTCGAAGCAAAATAGTTCTTATTGTAAGGCAGCAAGGTCGATGCATCGTCGTTATAAGAAACACCATTTCTTTTCATCCCGAGCATGAGCTCACAAAATGGCCACCTTTGACAGCTAATGTAGAACCGTTTTCTTATTTCAAAGTCAAATAGTCTTACAATAATGTCAACTACTTCACATCATGGACATCACGGACAACAAAAGACAAATAGCTTATTTACGTTCAGTAATTTACTTGAAAATTTGATAATGTTTAACAGAAGATTTCCCGGCAGCTATTTTAAATTATGGTCTTTCAAAATATTGACTCTATTTTGAAAGACCACTATTGACGACCTTGGATTAATAACTTTTTTGCAACGAACTGTTTTAGATAGAATATTTCTTTTTTTAAATTATTTCTTCAGATCGCCATGCTAAGCCCGCTGATAGGTGTCGGCTCTGGGGTCTCGGATGGCCTCAATAAGTTTTTTGGAAAGTTGATATATAGAATATAGATACTATAGATATTGCTAGATACTACCTAAATATTTTTTAAAGCAAGATTGACTTTATTATATAAAAGTACTATTAAATAATTTTCCGAAAAGAGAAGGAAAATCAAAACTTATTTATTTGTAATATTCATAAGTTCATACTTGGTATTTTGTGGTGACTATGTGGTATTCAATATTTAGCAAATTAGGTTTGCATATAGTATGCGATGTCTTTAGCCAAATTGAATCGGGAAGGGTTAATGTACGCAAAACAATTTGTCATCGTAACAAAGTGGGTTTCGAATGAAATTGCGTAACCCGCTCCACGTTCTGCAATATAGCAATTGTACAAACAAACACTGCACGCCATGTCACACAGTTCGTGTCATGTGTGGTTACTCGCGCCAACTTTGTACTAATATGTTACATTTACACGTATATTCAACCTAGAATATTCTACTTGATGATAATGAAATATTTTAAATTTGATAAATATGATTTTGATAACTTGACTTGACTTACGGTCGGCTGAATCCTAAGGATATATAAAAAACTCTAATTTTGATTAATGAAAACGCTCTATAATTACTTGGCTAACTGTCTAGATATTATGGACTGTACAAATGTTTGACTGTAAAAAGATTGTTAGTAGTAGTAGTAGCAAGTAAAAGTTATTTGGTCCATAATGGTTACATTATATTATAGGATACGTTTGGTTCGTTACCTTGTTAAGTTTAACATAAACATTAGTATCTTGTGCATCCTAGTATTAGAATTTCTCGATGCAATATAATATATTATTGAATCCATGGCTTACGAGCACTATCCTTATAAATATTAAATAAGTTTTGTTAACTGTGTTTTAATAGTACGATGTTTATAGCATCATATTATTAGAAGGTATGTTCTAGTTTTCTTGTAAATTAAACAATTGTGAAATAATAAGATAGGTACACTCTGACTTTAACATAAATCCTCTTAAGAAGTGGGTGTTTCAAGGAAATAACTTCTTTGTTATTGAGGAATAAAATTAAGATGTCGCATAAAGAAGGCGCAAAGAAAACTTAAAAACATACTTATGGTTTCGAAGTTATTTTGAATCTTTTTTTATTAAATAAAATTTTTTCGTGTCCAACTCATTTACAACTTTTTAAATCGTTAAGTCTTTTGGTTATAGTCTTCTTTTTATATCTCAAAAATAAATGATAATATAAGATACCGATTGTTAATAATTAATATAGTGTTAAAACATAATGTCTTGCTGAAAAATGGCTTTTTCTATAATACAAACGCGCGCCGCGCGTGGTGATTACGATTTTTCGAATTTATTAGTTCATTAGTATGCAAAGGTGAAAACTTGAATTAACTAATTCATGCTGAACTCAGCATGATGATTCTCCTACAAAAATAATTTGAACCTTAATTTCGTGCTTTTCGTTTTTTTTCCTTGAACAAAAGATTTCGTGTGACCTGTAAAGATTTGTAAAGAATTAATTAATTTTAGTCCGTGGTCCGAAAAGGAATTGGAGGAAGTTGAATGGCGCACCCTGGCTCTGCAGAGAATGGCTAAGATTCTTCGTACTCACGTGATTAAGTTTGACTTCGGCAACGAAAGGACTGTCGACAAAGGTATATGTAATAAATAACATCCTATTAAAAATAGATACGAAACCGGTCAAATGCGAGTAGGACTCGCGCACGTAGGTATCTTATACCACTTTACCAATATTTTACGTGTTTGCTCATTATTTCGTTGTTTTTGTATTAAGTTTTCCAAGTAAGCGCATTTTATAAGTTATGGACCTGTATAACTCCTGAACTAACAAAGTTATATTATAAGTTTTAGTTCTCCTTCAAAGTTCATCACGTCGTGGACTACCATCATGAATTTTCGAGCCAGCCGTTAAGCTTTTAGAGGGAAAAAAATTATTTTATTGTTTTATAATTTGAACATCCCGCAAAAAAAAACGTGGGAGCAACCTCTCAATGTTTTTAAAAGACGCGAGAAGAAAACTTATCCCCATTTAACGTGTAGGGGAGGTGTCCCAAAAAAAATATTTTGTCTGATTTTATTTTAGCCAAAGATTTCAAAAGTAAAGATAGGTTATGACGTACATTTGACAGAACAAGTCTTTATACAAGAAAAAATTTCGCCATCTTAGTTTTCACCATACTTTAAATGTCAGCCATCTCGATTTCACATTACGTCAAATGTCAAAATAGCCCCCCAAAATCTCCAAAAAGTGGGGCCATTTAGATGGGGATAGTTTTCACCTCAACATGCCTCGTCTATAACATATACGTCTATGATTTTAGCACTTTGTCGGCGTGGTTAATACACATATCCATGCAAAGTTTCATCTTTCAAGCACTACACGTTTGGACGGTAAGCCGAAGACGAAAGGACGGACAGATATGATATGAAACCATAAGATTTCCGAGACATGAAGTACGGAGCCCTAAAAATGATATATCTGTTGGTCAACCATCTTACTCGTATTTTTAAAGCTACTTTATTAGAATTGAATTTGATATTAATATTTACGATTTTGTAGGTATACCAGCCCGTAATTATTGCCAATCAATATCCAGTTCTTTTTAGAGTTCCGTACTACTTAAAGTTTCGCTCATTCCCTCCATCTGTTGGTCTGTCAGCCCTTCTAGTTTCTGAAAATATGAATATAAATAGATAGTATAGTTATAGATTGTAACTATAGACCGTAGTCTATAGTTCTCGGTTTTGGCAAAATACAAATATACATATACCAAAAAGTATAATTTTATATTTCAGTGGTGGCTCTTAATGAAAAATATTTTTTAATTCTATCCCATCGTGTGGGGTCAATACCCCCAAACTATGATGAACAACCTTGTTAAAAAAAAATATTCGTCAATAATGATTTTTTATCTTTTATTTTATAAAGGCCATACATATTCGAGTAATCGGCATCCAAAGTGGTTTATAAGTTGGTCCAAGTAGTCTGTGGTTGGTCCTGCCCCTGGCATTTCTAAACCATAAGAGTTAGAAACTTGTTAGTTTATATGCTGATAGATCATGCTAAAACTCTTTAGAAAAAATATTTTGAGCAAAATCGGACAATAACTTGCGCGTTGATAAATACGGAACCCTCCTCAGACATGTTCTGACATGCTCTTGCTGTTGCTTTGTTTAAATTATATTTTTGAGACCAGTGAATGACACTGTTTATCAAAATTAAGGAAATGTAAATAGCTGTTTGTTAATGTTACTTTGTGAAGCTTACAACCTTTATTTGCTTTTGGAAACATAAAATATATAAATTTTTGCAGAAACAATTATTAATTTTGTTACATTATCATGTTGTATTTATAAAATATAACTTCCTTAATTAAATACCCATTTCTCTCTCAGCTGAATACCGAGGGCGGCGCAGACACCAGATGCTGACTATGATGATGTTCGGCGTGGTATCAATTGGAATGGTGCTGGTGCCCATGGGCTTCCAGTTCCTAGCAGTCCTCGGAGGAAAAGCTCTCCTGTTAGCCAAAATGGCGCTTATCCTTGCTTCAATACAAGGGCTTAAAAAGGTTGATATGATTTTCTTTTTTTACTCTACATGTAATTATTGTAACATCTTTTAACAAAATATATTAATATAGACTAATCAGATTATAAAATAAACATGAGTTTATTATTTTGGTAAAATGATTGGACTCTTTGATAAGGAATTTTATTTCGCGTAGGCTCAACAAAATTTGACGGCCAATTAAACCGGTCGAGGCTGCTATTAATAACATTAACAAAATCGACAGTTGAAAATATGAAAATTACTAACCTCCCTAATTTTTTATTATTACATAGGTTGACAGTTACGATGGGTTTCATGACAGAGGGAAGGTATGAATTTCTATAAGATGCGTTGCTTACAACCTACTTTTTCAATAACTTAACCTTATAATATAGGGTAAACACACTCTATTCGTAAGCTATATAGGGCCCTTAGTCAAAATGCATTTGATAATTTCGAAGGCGAAGGCGAGGGGTTTGACATAAGTCATCGATAAGAGACATGTCGCTTGCGATGTCTTATGTCAAATCCCATACATTTTGTTTTCGAACTTCGCCGTCGAAATTATTGAATGCGTCTTGACTAAATGCCCTGGCAATGTATTTTTATAACGATTTGAAATGAAACATCCCAAATACGAATGATTGTGTTATAACCTATTGAAAAATTCACATTTCAGCTAATGCACGATACTAATTTCGTTTGGTGATAACCGTTTAACAGATGTTCTGTTCCAGATCGCTACTAGTCCGCTGAACTACGGGTTCTACCACTCCTTCCCTCCCTACGACCACTTCGAGAGGAGAAGTCGGGATGGCTGGAACTCGGCGGCAGCTGCAGCCACCTCACCACCTACAACCTTGTACAGTCCGTGGTCCAACATGGACACGGGCGGAATCAAAGTGGATAGTGTACACATAGCGGAAGACGACATAAAAATTGTAAAGAGGGAAGCGGAAGAAACTTCTAAAGAACCAGAAGCTAGACTGTTTCCTGTCTATCCAGCTCCATTAGGTTCCTACCCGGTCTACTCTGCTATAGACGTCCCGCTCGCGGATCTCACCACGAGACCGGGAGAAGTACAAGCTGACTACTCCTTGGACTTGCCGTACCATGGGTTTCGCTTTCAAAGTCCCTCTACTCTCGTTCCATCTTGACGTGTTCGTAAAACTGTTTCAGGCCTTGCTTAATATTGTGTCTAATATTTATTCCTATGTCTCGCAAGTATTGTATCCTAACAGACATGTATTTTTTCAAACATATTACAAATAAGTCAAAACATTAATAAATATTAATGTTTTGTATCATTATGTAAGTTTTAAAAGCGTTTGCTTAAATAGTTTAGTATATGGAGTAACCTAGATTAGTGTTAGAAATATAAGGAACAAGTGTTATATAAAATTTGTTATATGATTTTTTAAATATAAATAATATTTTTTGCATCATGTGTATTGCGTACCTATTACGAAGTAATCAAATTACGGTACGTCCATGTCAGCAAAACGACCCCGTTGCGTTGTACAATACAATAAAGTTAGGTTTAGAAAATCTTTGAAAACATAAGGTATTTTAATCTACATACCAATAATATCTCTTAATAAATTAATGAGTCCGTTTTGAAATGTGATGTGTGTGAAGAAAATCATCATGTAAGTAATGTCGACATCCTTAGTGTTTGAGCTGGTTCAAAAATATGTATACCATCTTTTAACTCTTGCATACCATCCCGTGGTACCTATCATCGTGGTACCATCACATTAATCTGTAGGTCGATTCTGCTAATTAAATCTTACAAAATTACAGTTTCGATAACAGCATTCTCATAAACGTCAAATCAACATCAAGGCGTTTTGATTGGTCCAAACTCCGAAAATGAGTTTGTGATATCAGTTAATAAGAGAGTAGTAGTTTAATAAGAGAATTGGGGTTCTGATCATAATTTACCTCGTAAAAATATTTTATAGTTTCAGTGAAGCTTGCAAATCACGTCGGGGTCACCAATGTGGGATATGGTGGCAAGCCCCAAAGGGGGTTCTCCGGACGTGCGAGGTGGTATGCCCGGCCAGGCCATAGCCCACTTGTAGTCATTTCAGCTGTTGTATACATAGCGCCGTACCACAGAAACCTACTACAGTAATTGAACAAACAATTAGTGTCGAGTCAAATGTCAATAGCATGTATGGCAGCTCGACACTCGACTCTTCGTTGACACTTTTCTACTCTATTGTATTAGGGCAGAGTAATATTACCACTATTTTCAGTGCTCTGAATTTTTCATACAGTCCTAGCCTTATACGTTAATAATAGAAAAAAGTATATTTTTTGTAAGTTACATCTCGTACCACTATCGGTTGCAAAATTCTGCGCAATACCGTAGAAGAACTACTGACTTCAGAATTTCGTCTATGCCACAAAAATTTTATGGCAGTAATAACTTCTAATGGACGCATAAAGTGTATATATTTACTTTCTTAGCAATCAATTACGTGTAAACAACATATAGGTAAGCCATTAACTCCCGTGAACGCCTTCTCGTTTTTATGATCGCCTCTTAGACGCGAACTTGTTCAGTTTGCATTTTTACTAACTTATCCTAAAACTTTAACTAACCTTCTAACCATTAATAACTTTAAAATAGTAGCATATTTCAGAAATCTCGACGACAAATTCTAAAAAAATAAATTCGATACCTGTAAAAAATGCTGGAATGAGAATTAAGGGAACGTCGCTTAACTATTGTACAGGACTGTATAATTTCACAGGGTTTCAACCGCCGGCTCAGATTAGACTCGAAGATAGCAAGGTTACACCGATTTGGGCAGAGCCGGGGCGATAATAAAACACTATTTTGAGGAGAACGTTTTTTCACTTTTTGGATTTGCTTACCTGGCTCATGGCAATGCCGTATAGAGAGCCCCGCCCGTACGCCTCTTTCGGGCCGATTTGATATCTCACTTATACCTCTATACGGCTATTTTCCATAATTTTCCCTATTTTTCATGAGCCAGGTGAAGCAAAACGCGTTATGTGAAATTCTTTATTATTAAGACAATATACATAAACCCTTATATACTAGAGACCTTATTCTATAAAAAAGATATTTACAATGTAAAGCTTACCATATAAGAAATGTTCTACATTTTTACCATTATTTTCTTAATAACTATTTAACCCTTTATTATATATTCTTAATCGTTACGCTACACGTTAGGTATTATGTTTATTCACATAAATCAAAAGAAGCTACGTTAAAATTAGCTTTAGTTAAAAATATATAAGCAAAATAACCTGCACTAGATAAAACACCATATAACTAGATTTTTACACGCTGATGCCATATAAATCTATACATATAGTCACTGAGTATTCACTATTATAGTTTTATGTACTGTTTTTAATTACACGTTTATCGTTCACATTTAAATTAACTCATGTTTTACGTTACGAGGCCGCTGTCCTTAACATCCTCCCCCCGGTGCAGTAGCCAGGGTCTACGTAGCCTCCTCAGGTGACTGCGGGCTCGCCGATCCCGCCGTGGACTGCTCCGGTGACTGCGAGCTGCTCGATCTCGCTATAGGCTGCTCCGGCGGCGACTGCGGGCCGTTCGCGCCCGCCGCAGACTGCTCCGGTAACTGCGAGCCGTTCGGACTCGCTGTAGGCTGGTGCGGCGGCGACTGCGGGCCGTTCGCGCCCGCCGCAGACTGCTCCGGCGACTGCGAGCCGTTCGGACTCGCTGCGGGCCGCTCCGGCGACTGCGAGCTGTCCGTGCTCGCTGTAGGCTGCTCCGATGCTCGTTCCGCGCCCGGCGCCGTCCCCGGCGTCGTCCGCTCCGCTCCCGGCTCCGTCTGCTCCGCCAGCGGTCGCAACTGCGACTGCGGCGCCTCCTCCAGCACCACCAGCTTCGATGTCGGCCTACGGAACACGCCACTGCGCGTGCGAACGTCCGCACAGCGCACTTGTCCATCCTGGCCGGGGTAGACTCGGTGCACGACCCCCCGCGGCCACGTATTACGCGGCAGCGTCGGGTCGACCACGACAACCAGGTCCCCCAGTACAAGGGCTCGGTTGCTCTGCGGGGCCCCGTAGCGTGGTGTGAGCGTGGGAAGGAATTCCTTCACCCAGCGCCTCCAGAACTCGTCGGCAAGGGCTTGCGCGACCTTCCATGTTTTTTTGTCCGCCGGCACACACGGTCCGACGTACGGTAGTCCGGTGGACGACCCGAGGAGGAAATGATTCGGTGTAATCACCTCCGGGTCGTTGGGGTCCACCGATACGTGAACGAGCGGTCGAGCGTTCACTGAGTACTCCGCCTCGGCCATCAGTGTCTGGAGTACCTCTTCCCTGGGCGACTTCTCGTTCAGTGTGGCTAGCAGGGCGGTTTTCACTGACCTCACCATCCTTTCCCAGGCACCTCCTTGACTCGGCGCCCCGGGCGGTGTAAACTTCCACTGCATCCGATGAGTGAGGCCCAGCTGAGCCATAGCCGGCGCCCACTCGGCGTACCCCTGCCGCAGCTCGACGTCCGCGCCTCTAAAATTCGTCCCATTGTCGCTGTACATGACTGCCGGCCATCCTCGCCGCGCAGCCATTCTTCTCATTGCCATCAGTACAGAGTCCGCCGACAGCGAAGCAACCAGCTCCAGGTGGACCGCCCGCGTCGTCAGACATGTGAAGAGAGCTCCCCACCTCTTCTCATGATGTCGGCCGATGGTGACCGTCATCGGGCCGAAACAGTCGAGACCACAGTACGAAAATGGTCTCTGGAACGCCCCCAGGCGCTCGGCTGGCAGGTCTCCAGTTGGCGGGGTCCTCGGGTGTGCCCGTCGTAACCGACAGATCGCACATTGGTTCATGATAGTACGCACCGTCGGCCGCAGCTTCAATATCCATAATTTCTGCCTGAGGTCGTTCACGACTCTCTCGCGGCTCCCGTGTCCCGCTCTGGCGTGCTCCCTTGCCACCAGTAACCTTGTGAAGTGATGTCTTCCATCCAGGATGATAGGGTTTTTCATTTCGGCTGGCACCTGAGCTGCTTTGATCCTTCCGTCTAGTACGAGCAGCCCGTTCTTGTGCACCGGGTTGAGCCGGTACAAGGAGCTCCATCTAGGCACCGTCTTGTCACTTGCCATCTTCTCGATTTCTTGTGCGAAGCTGTCTCGTGGTGATTTTTGATACCACAACCTCTCGGCCTTCTCCAGGTGTCGTACGTCGAGGTGGGCCCGACGATCTCGGCACTTCTCGACGAACAGCAAGACCATCCCCGTGCATCTTATGAGGCGCTCGTAGTTTGAAAAGCGCGTCACATCTGGTAGACAGCTCAGCTCGCTCGCCTCCGTGGTGTGGAAGGCGACGTATTCTTCTTGATTTTCAATTCTAGCGGGACTCTCCGCGGGCCACTCGTTCATAGGCCTGCGCAGGAAGTCCGGCCCCTGGAACCAAGGGTCCTCGTCGCTCTTCGTAACGTAGCCCGTTCTGGTGGCTAAGTCGGCGACGTTGCTCTTCGTGCTCAGCCATCTCCACTGGTGAACAGACGTCAGCTCGGCGATCTCCCCTAGCCGATGTGCGACATACGGTGTGTATTTGCGGCTGCCGTTCTGTATCCAACACAGAACCACTTGTGCGTCGATCCAGTAGAAAACCGTGTCCGTTTTCCACCTGTGTTCTGCTGCGACGGCGTTTCCCAGCCTCGCTCCGACCAGGGCAGCCTGTACTTCTATCCTTGGTATTGTCTGTGCCTTCAGCGGCGCCACCTTGGCCTTGGCGGCGGCCAACACGACTCGTACTTCCCCATTTTCTTGTTCCAATCTCCAATAGACGGCTGCGGCGTATGCGTCCTTACTCGCGTCGCAGAATACGTGCAGCTGTCGGCCTCTCGTCGGACTCCCCCCGTTGTAACTCCGGGGTAGCTCGAGCTGACAGATGTACTCCATGTCGGTCAGCCAACGGGCGAAGTCTTGGGCTGACTCAGCGGGTAGCGACTCGTCCCAGTCCAGCTTCTGACGCCACAAGCCTTGTAGGATGACTTTGGTGATCGTGTAGCAGCTCAGCAGTCCCAGCGGGTCGTAGATGCTCATCACCGTGCTAAGGGCCTCTCTCTTCGTCGGTGCGCGCTGTAGCTCGCGAACCTCTTTGTGGACTCTGGATAGCGACGTGTTGAATTTTAGTTTGTCGCCTCGGGAGTCCCACAGCATGCCCAAGGTCTTCTGCTCGTCTTTGGTGACACGCTGTGTAGTGTTCTCGGCCAGGCGGTCTTCAGGCAGTCCCTCTAGCACCCTCCGGTCGTTGCTCGTCTAGCCACGTACGAGGGGAGGTCCAAAAGTTCGCGGAATGAAAGGGTTGTTAATAAAATATAACAATAAATTTATTTTTCCTTTTCAATATAATCACCCTTAAGTGTAATACATTTATTTGATCTATGGATTAATTTTTCTAAACCATCGAAAAAATATTTTTTGTCTTTGGCCTCAAAATGCGCCGAAATTGCCTCCTTCACTTCGTTATCGTCGGAAAATTTCCTTCCCCTTAGCTCTTTTTTTTAAATTTGGAAACAAATAAAAATCGCTAGGGGCCAGGTCTGGACTGTAGGGTGGGTGAACAAGTGGTTCGAATCCATGCGTGTGAAGAGCAGCCATGGCAACTCGGCTCTTGTGAACCGACGCGTTGTCTTGCAAAAGCAACACACCCTTGGCCAATTTTCCACAACGTTTTTCTTTAATTGCCTTCTTTAACTTTTCCAATATTGTGGCGTAGTATTTTCCGGTTATAGTGGTACCTTTTTCTTTATAATCAATCAGTAATATTCCCTCACAATCCCAAAAAACAGTGGCCATCAACTTTTCAGCCGATTCTGACACTTTGAATTTCTTGGGAGGTGGTGTACCCTTTTTGTGCCATTGCATGGACTCCTGTTTTGATTCAGGTTCAAAGTGATGAACCCATGTTTCATCTCCAGTAACAATCCGCTCCAAAATCTGCACAGGGTTGTCTCCACACACCTCCAAAAAGTGCTTAGACGCGTCGATGCGCTGCTGTTTTTGAAGCGGCGTCAGCATTCTCGGCACTCATCTTGCACTGACTTTTGTCATGCCCAAGTGGTCGTGCAGGATCCTCAAAATGGTTGTATCTGATACTCCAACAAATGCAGATAATTGTTTTTTCTTTAAACGTGTGTCTTCCAGTACAAGTTTTTCGACTTTTTCGACGATGTCTGATGTGGTGGCCTCAACTGGCCGCCCAGAGCGAGGGTCGTCTTCAATTGAATCTCGAACATGTTTGAAAAGTCCATGCCACTTATAAACCATTGTTTTACCAGGGCACTGATCTCCATAAACGGCTTCCATTTCATTTAAAATGGTTTGAACGTTTTTTCCTTGCTTGGTAAGGAATTTTATCACAGCGCGATGTTCAATTTTCTCCATAGTTGCAGTTTGCTTCCGGATTGACTTGTTTAGCAGGCGAGTACTCGTAAACGAATGGCGCTATAGGGTTGAGATTTTATATATATACTAATTATGAGTGCTCAATTAGTATGACACTAAGCGAGCTACCCTATCCCCACTCCATCCCCTCCATTCCGCGAACTTTTGGACCTCCCCTCGTAAGTGGAAGCCACCTTTCCTATGTATTTGGTCCACTTGTTCCACGGTCTGCATGGCCTTCTGGTGGTCTGGATAGCTGTCTACGTAGTCATCCATGTAATGGGCTTCCGTGATAGCGCGATGAGCTTGGGGATGCGATTCGGCAAACTCTTCCGCGTTCCGATTCCGGGCTGAGTGTGCCAGGAACGGTGAACACGATGCTCCGAAGATCATTACCACCATCTTGTATGTGGACGGCGGTTCGCCTTCGTCTTCTCTCCACAGGAACAACTGGGCCGGTTGGTCTTCTTTTCTGACCTTGACACGAAGAAACATCTCCTCTATATCGGCCTTCACAGCGACGGCTTCCTCTCTGAACCGGAACAGTATCTTGGGCAGTGAGGTCAGAAGGTCAGGCCCTTCTAACAAGTGATCTTTTTTTTTTTTTTTATATACCATATAAAAAAAAAACCCCAACCATAAGCTGGGACAATTTTTTGCTTTGTTTATTTGGATGCGTTTGTATTTTTTATTTACGTTACAGTTTGTTTTTCTACCTATCAGTTAACATTTTTTCAGCCTTTCTTAATTCTATTTACAATTCCAATATTGATCTGACATTCTAACATTCTACAATCCCAATTTAACATTTTTGCTTTTACGACTTCACTTTCTTAAATCTATTTCGTATTTTTAACAATTATTTTACTACAACCTTACATTTCTTTCCATATTACATTCATTTTAATTCCAATATTGATTTGACATTCCAACATTCTACAATCCCAATTTAACATTTTTGCTTTTACAACTTCACTTTCTTAAATCTATTTCGTATTTTTAACAATTATTTTTACTACAACCTTACATTTATTTCCATATTACATTCATTTTAATTCCAATATTGATCTGACATTCTAACATTCTACAATTCCAATTTAACATTTTTGCTTTTACAACTTCACTTTCTTAAATCTATTTCGTACTTTTAACAATTATTTTTACTACAACCTTACATTTATTTCCATATTACATTCATTTTAATTCCGCAATTTACATTCTATTCTACACATCTACTATTTCCATTTTTATTGTACTGTCTTATTTTCATCTTCATACTATTTTACATTGTTCCTATATTTTACTTGGTTTCCATCCTAATTCCAATTCCAGTTACAATTTTAAGGGTACAATTAGTTTAATTTATGATATAATTCGATTTAAGTTGCAATTTACTTTTAGTTACACTCTTCTGTTTGTACATCATTTTCAGTTCGGAATGTCCACCCCGAAATAGTTTTGCATCAAATTTATATCACAATAATACCGCTGCAAATTTGTGTGGGTACCAGTGCGCGAGCATATATTATTGGTACCAGTTTACATTCTAGGACTGGTTGGTAGTACTCATAGTGTATTGTTTCTGTATATTTTGTCCGTGCCGATGAGAAGTTGGGGTTTCTTGTCTTCATAGCATATCTCTTCGTTCTTGAGATCGTGCAGGTGAGCAAGTCGAAACAGTGATTCCGGGACGGACTGAGTAAGTAGGTTCAATCCGGCCACGGTTCTCGCAGTGACGTCATATCTGGTACCGTCGTGACCCCGTACGCCAAGTTGTACGAGTGCTTTTTTCCTCCCTTCTCTCGGCATTGATCCCATGCATTCTCAGCACCTTCGGTGGGCCGTCTGCGCCGATAGCCTTCGCGACGTCTTCATCCAGTAGTGTCACTGTCGAGCCCTCGTCGAACAGCGCGAAGATATCCGCTTCGCCCCGTGGACCGACAACTTAAATTCTTCTCATCTTAAGTTTCACCGCGCGGTCGGAGGTGACCGATGCGGTAATCACGGCGTCCTCTGTCTGTGGGGCGCCGCCGGACCTGTCTTCGTGCAGCAGCGCATGATGAGGCAAGTTGCAGCCCTTCACGCCGCACGGCTTCGCCCTGCAGTTGTGTCTTCTGTGCCTGCTTCGTATGCACCGGAAACACAGCCCTTCCTTTTTGACCGTGTCCCATCTCTTTTGCATGCTCAGTTTCTTGAAAGCAGCGCAGCGAAATAGAGCATGATCTTCGGCACATATGGGGCACTTCGTTGACTCTTCGCGTATTCTCTTTGGCTGGCTGCGACTCGGCGAATCCCTGCCCTCGTCTGCTATCGCGTAGACTGGCCTTCTCGTTCGGGCTTCGTTCTTGTTAGGAGGTGGACGCGGTGTTTCCTTCTTCGGTGCCGTGCTGAACCCGTAGCGCAGCGCCCTGTCCGCTTCTCTCATTAAGAATTCAGAGAGAAGGACGACATCGGGCTCGTTCCTGAAGCGCGACGTCTCTTCTGCGTAGTTGTACCACTTGCTCTTCTCGTATGGGCTGAGCTTCTCCAGGATGTCTCTCGTGAGCAACGGGTTAAAGAGGTACCCGTGCCTCAGCTTCCTCAGGATGGCTACCATGTTCTGAATCTTCACTGCAAATTGGTTGAGTTCTGCCGCCGAACCTCCGAGCCTCGGTATCTTCTTCAGGTCTTCCATCATGCGATCGACCATAACCTCGGGTAGACCGAAGCATTGTTCCAAGGTCTTCATAATTTGTTCAGGCGGCGTCGCGACGCTCAGCAGTGGTGCCACGGCTTCTCTTGCTTCTCCCCGTAGGCAGCTTCTCAGACGAGCTAAGTTCTCGATCGGCTTGAGCTTGTAGAACGCAGTGGTGTCTTCCATGGCTGCTTTGAATGGCAACCATTCAGTGGGAGCGCCCGAGAATATGGGCAACTCCGTAGTGTGGCGCGACTGGCGTTGGTTCAGCAGTTTATCCAATGTTTCGGCAAGTTTTTCCACTCCATTAGCCCTAGACGTGGGCGGTGTGGGTGAGCGTGGGCGGCGTTGCTGCGGCCACTCGAACCTCGTCTTCTGGGCTCCCTTCGGTGGCATGTCTTCTGGCTTCGGCGTCTCTCTTTCTTCCATTGATGTCGGCTCTTGTCTAGCCTCTTCGGGTTCGGGACCCTGTTCGCTTAGCCAGGCTCGGACACGTTGCTCCACCTGTTCTGATGGCTCGTCGTCGTCGGGGCTGCTACCATCTTCTGCAGCGGTGACGTCAGCGGCGAGTTTCTTCTTTATAAGTTCTGCTTCGATCTGCAGTTCCTTCTTACGAAGAGCGGCGAGTTTCTCCTCCGCCTCGTAATGCATACGCGCGACGACACTTGCTGTCGATCGACGTGATCTAATTGAAGTAGCCTTCTTTCTGGCTAGGGTTTGTACTTCCGAAGCTGCAGGCGCCTTGCTGGTACCTGGTCTCGGTTTCCGCTCTTCCCTCGGTCGGCGGCGGCTGGCTCGTAGCGGCAGCGGACGGCGATCGTGGCGGATCCGGAAATCTACGTGGTTGCTGGTTCTCCTCGGCCCCACTCTGACTTCTGGTCATACATATAGTCACTGAGTATTCACTATTATAGTTTTATGTACTGTTTTTAATCACACGTTTATCGTTCACATTTAAATTCACTCATGTTTTACGTTACGAGGCCGCTGTCCTTAACAACTATAAAACAACATTTTTCTTTTGCTCTCTGTTCGTTTCTCTCTCTTAGAATTGTGTTATAAATATATTCTTTTAGGTATGACGTAATTGCTACAATACATTTTGACTAATTATTGTTACTTGTAAGCTAAATTTAAATTAACATTAACGTCTAAAGGCTGACTTACTTACCTATTGTAATTAATTATTTTCTTATATTGATACGTAATGTCAAGATTAATAGGTACGTAGTTAAAAATGTTTCCTCTACTGAACTAAAATATACATAAATATTGTATAAATACGTTAATTGTCACGGGACCAGATTGACGTGGTGTAAAAGCATCCATAGATATTATTATTATTATATTATTATTGTAAAGTGTACACACTAAAACCACAATTTGATATTAATATATATAACATCAGTAAGGGTTTAAGTGTAGTCAGGCGGAGCTGGGATCTTAGTCCAGTAGTCTTCATCTCTACATTAATTTCATTAATGTAACATGTGTTTCCATTCATGTTTCTCGTTTTGGACAAAAACGACTAGACGACGTGAACTCTACTTTTTCAGAGAGTTCGCACTCGAAAGTAAATATAGCGTATTGTTGATTTTTCATTTCACATTTCTATAGTTATTATTAACATTGTTAGGGTTCTGTGTTTACTTTGCACCCCCTGTACTTATCATATATAATATGTTGCTTTTAAAGTCTACAATCATATCAAAATTTTAAAATTAATGGTTGTAGACATGTTATTATTTTCTGTTACAATAATAGTAAAGTTAAATTTAACGAGATTTTTTTGTAAAAAATTAGTTAAATCTAAAGGGAAAAATCCAATTATTTTCCCCCTTACCCCCCACAATGTTCCAAATTGAATTCCCGTGTCTTTCTCCGGCGAAGTAAATCATCTATCTTAAAATTAATAGACTCAGGCCGGTTCATTTCAGTGGTTATAAATTTTAATAGAATACATAATTGACTGGTTATTATAGAATGGCTTTATAATAACGCCTTCAGGTATACGAAAATTTATTCAAACATTTCGTAGTAACAGTTAACTAAGGGAAGAAACAATAAATTTAAGATTTTTAATTTACTTTTCAGATTCATCAAGTTGTTTGTTTATTATGATATCAAAATCTTATACTTTAAACGAGGCGATCTTGTGTATAATATGTAATCGGTATCTCGACAACAGCTACAAGTATTGCCATGAAATTTAGGATGCCTGGAGTTTTGGGGGAGAAAAATCGATCTAGCTACGTCTTAGCCCTTAATAACTGCGCATTTTTAAGCAATATATGTTTTATTATTTTGTCGGGCAACAATATATCAATAATTTCGACTCTCTTACGTCCGTCTGATTGGCAGCTTCGTATGCGTACCTACGCATAATTTTTGCATTGTTTCGAAATTCGGTATGTGGTTAGTTCGAATCCCGGTAAGATAAATATTTTTTGTGATTCTTATTATATCTTTTTCTTTTATATATTTTTTAAATTAATTTTTAATTATTTTATCGTTCTACTAAAGCACCGAGCAAAGCTCGGTCTCCCAGGTACTGATTTGATGATATGACGAAGAGGCCGATAAGTGGTATAAAATTTAAGAATTATCCATGTTAGTAGGCAGACGGACGAATAGCTTAAACAGTAGACAATAATAATCGTATAAATAGTAGGTAGCATTAGTAGACAAATAAAGAACCTCACATTAATCCGCTATTGTCACGGTTGGGTCCTTTGTACGAGTGCGACTAGTATCGAGCAACCTGACATAATTCGCGTTTGCACTTACACTCGAATAAGCCCAATGCATTCACACTCAATTGCACAGACGTTATGAGAAGCCTTAGAATATAATATTTTTTAATTTATAAGTTTTAAAAGGAAAACTTACAGCAATAAATATAATTATAAATAATAATTACCATAATATTATTAAAAAGCAAAGTGCCAATTAGCATATAGTATGTATTAGAGGAAGGGATTTGAATGTGGGTCTTCAAAAGGAAAGTGGTAAGTAAGTGAAGCCGATAGGAATGGAGTTATAGGAACCATCACGCCACTGATATAAACATATTATATAGCTCAAAATTAAAGCAATTATCATTATAACATTGTAGAACATTGGTTTGCAATAGTGAATACCACAAGAAAATGTAAACCGAATGAATGACAATATTAAAAATGTGTACTAAGCTGAACTCATACACACACACACACACACACACACAACACACACACACACACACACACACACACACACACACACACACACACACACACACACACACACACACACACAAACACACAGCGAAATATTTGATACATTTATAGTTGTTAAGTAATTTAAATATTATATTTTATAATTTACAATTGAATAAGGCGTCAGGTTAGTATTTAATAATAATAATAATAATAATAATCATCACCATTATCACATCATAATAAATATCAACACATGGTGATAAAGGTTCTTCTAGTCTTCGTCTTAGTCTTTTCCACCAATCTTTGAATTCTCAATTTCCAAAATAATTATCTTTGCATTTTTTTCGCCGACAGCTAAAATGTTAATTTTAATATTATAATTATCATTATTTTCATAACCGGTAAATGTTTACATGGTCTCATGTAAACATTTACCATGGTCTCACAGAAATGTGGCATAAAATATAGCTTGAGTTTGTTTTACCGAGAGAGTGAGAATACTAGAGGCCTAAGGGGCTACTAAACTAGAAGATAATGAAATTGACGCGTATTAGTAATTTGAACGCTTTTAATAACTTTCGTAATGTTTGTCATAAATATAATGCCACTAAAAAGGAAAAAAATATATTTTAAACAAGCAGTCAAGTTTTTTGTATGTAAATATTTATTTAAATTATATTGTTTCTTTTATAGGAAAGATGGATCTCAATAGCTGATATTCAGTGAATATTTCGAGCGTCCACTTGTTGCCATTATTAACATCGAGCAAAAACGGCAAAAAATCACAATTTGCTGTATGAGAGCCCCCATAATATATTTTAGTCTGTTTTTAGTGTTTTGTGAAAATTACATATGTCTGGCTATCGCGGTTCACGAGATACAACCTGGTGACAGACTGACCAACAAACGGACGGACGTTTTTACCCTTTGGGTACGGAACCCTACAAACTGACCACTTACCCAGTGCGGAACTGGCCTCGGGTTTCTTCCCATATATTTGGTATTTCTCAGACACGCTGGGTTTTTTAAAAAAAATTCTGTTGTAGTTTTGAGCGTCCGTTTAATGTACCTTTTACTTTTGAAACGATTTTAATAAATAAAAGATTTTCGATACCGTTTAAATTATAATATATTGAAATATTATGCCTCTCATAATTAAAATTTAAGTGAAAAAAAACAAAATAAATTAAATTAATCTATACTTTATACGAGACAATATTGTATGTAATAATCATCGGTTTCTCAAAAACAGCTGCAAGTATTAGCATGAAATTTAGTACGAAGGGAGTTTTGGGGGAGAAAAATTGATCTAGCTAGGTTTTATCACTGAGAATCTGCGCATTTTTAAGCTATATATGTTTTTTGTTTCGTCGTGCAACAATATATAAATAGTTTAGACTCTATTATGTCCGATTGGCAGTTTGGTAAGCGTATATATAATTTTTTCTTTGTTCAATAATTCGGAATATCTGACCGGGATTAGTGGGTTCTAATCCCGGTCAGATAAATATTTTTGTGATTCTTTTTACCTGACTACGGCGAAGCCAAAAGGAAGGGTAATGATTTTGGCGGTCTATATAAGTTTGTATGTATGTTTGTAGTTTAGCGCCTAAACTACTGATCCAATCTTAATGAATAAGGTATCAATAGTATCGTAATAATAGCCCAGGTAACATAGGCTATATAATTAATTTACGTGGTCGGGTTATAGTTTTTTTTGTAAAATAATTATACATAGTTTTTTTTTTATCAGAACACCGAGCAAAAGTCGATTACTTACAGGTACTATAATTATTGAAAGAATGTCGCTTCGCTAGGGCTCTCTTCGTTATCAATTCTAAAAGCAAATTTATTTTAGCTAGCTCTTACATGCGAGATATCTACGAGTATTATATACTGATGTGTAGGCAATTGCGACGTCTAATATTTACATAAATATAAAACCAGTCGGCTTGATAAATTGCTATCTTTTTCACACAGAAAACGTCACTTACTTTATTAATATAAATTATTAACGTTTGACCATCATGAGCACCAACTATTAGGACATAGAAGACGTATAAAACCCATAAAAGTCGGCTTAATACTTCTGGTATAGAAGTTATGAGCAAGAATATAATCCAAAATCAATCAGTTTTTCTTTGAAAATGACAGCCGTAAGACGATGCATGAAAAACAACGATCCCCGAAAGACATTAAAAATGTGGTTTCAATGTATATATTATTTTGGTTGGTGTAGGTGTACCTACATTTTTTGCGCAAGTTACGCAATTAACGAGTCGGAAACGAAGTTTCGTAAGAGGTCTAATATAAATCTATACCTAATTACCTAAACCTACCCACCTACAACTGTAACTTCACACTCCCACAGTTCCTGCACCAACAAATAGGTACACTACATCCCCCCTAGGGTTCGGGAACTTCCGACAATTTCAAAGTCCTGGGACACGAGACAGCCCACAATCACAGTCTCGGGAATTCCCGGGACTTCGTACGTTGTAGTTTCAAACTTTCTGTACGTTTTCCGGCTGCTTGAAACAATTGAAATTTGCCCCTTTTTACCCGACTACGGCGAAGCCAAAAGGAAGGGTAATGATTTTGGCAATCTATGTATGTATGTATGTTTGTTCCCTCGTAGCGTCTAAACTACTGGTCCGATTTTAATAAATGAGGTGTCAATAGATTTGTAATGATGCCTTGGGTAAAATAGACCATATATTTTTTTTGAAAATTATGTATTTTGAAAATTAAACCTCAGATTCTAACATCTAAAAAAATTAAATCGAGATAATTATCACATGTTTGGTATCAAAAGAAAGGTCATGGCAAGCACACTACAAATATTTACATAATTTGTATGTATGTTCCTTCATAACATTATATTCTATTTTATAAATATAATTTTTTACAGGCAATACATACCAAATTGAAAAAATTTTATAACACCTATATTGTCAAGCAGTGAACGAGCTGATGATGATGAATTATAGCTAAGACCACTCTTAATTACGTCAGCTTTCAAACAAAAAAAACTAGATCAAAATCGGTTAATTGGTTCATCCGATTTTAATAAGAAAATGAAGATGAAATCAATTACTAGCACTTTTATTACTCACTCGTTCGATAGATGTCACTATACGAGTCTTAAATTTTCTGAATCGCGGTATCGTTGTGTTTAGAATTTTATGATATATTCCACTACAATTATTGTATAAGATCAAAATACGATTAAAAGTGAATAAGTGATATAATTGCATTGGTGATATGAATGAATGTTGAATGATCTCTATTGCGTTTATTGAATATAAATTATAAATATTTATATTTTATAAATCGTTCTTCGAGTTCGAATCAAGTCGTCATTTACTGTGTATGCTATGGTTAGTTCATTTTAATTTCAGTTTTTCAGTTACTTTATTACCTTTACCTTAAAGGTAAAGGTAATAACCTTTACCTTTAATAAATAATATTAATTATTGTTTCTTCGTGATACGGTAATTACTTGATTTAAATTGTAAATAATATACGTATAGTTTTGTATTAGATTAAAGTTATTGTTATAGTATAGTGTAACGTCTTGTACATTTAGGTATAGTCTTTAATTTAGTTTAGTAGGTAAGTTATTTGGTGTATAAAAGTATTTATGTTTTTATTTATTTATAATACAATATATATATATAATAAATTTTGATAATATAGTTATAAAAAATTTTGGTTTGTTATTTTGTTAGTCTTTTCTCACAAAAAATATGTAAAAATATTTGCCCGCTTGCGGATAATTTGTAAAAAAATAGTTACGATTAGGAAACGGAAAAATATTAAATAAAAAAATAAGTTTAAAAAACTATAACCCGACTACGTAAAAAAAGGGGTCTAAAAAGGCCGAAACAAGAAAATAATTCAAATAGATATCCAGAAATGCATAGTTACAAAAATGGTCAAGGTAGAGCCGTGGTCGCATCTACTGTTCGGAACAGTCGATGTCAAAACGCAGCCGTCTGTATCTTTGGGTATGCATGTGTACATGACGATATACGTTTCAGTTTATACCTAGACGTCACGCATCTCGGTGTGAACTGACGCTTAGACGACGCCATTAGTGTGTGCGATCACGGCTCTACCTTGATAATTTTTGTATCTATGCATTTCTGGATATATATTTGAATTATTTTCTTGTTTCGGCCTTTTTAGACTCCTTTTTTTTACGTAGTCGGGTTTTAGTTTTTTAAACTTATTTTTTTATTTAATGTTGCTATTGTTTTTTTAGGGTTCTGTAGTTCACGTCTCGGAACCCTTATGGTTTCCTTAGGTATTCGTTTGCGCGATATTCAACTTTAAAGCGCATTTTTTTCTTAAAATGGGGCGTTCCCCCTCTTAAAGCTAAACGGCTGGCTCGAAAAAATAAAAAAAAATCACTTTCAACTTGTAAAACTTTGTACAAAAGTGACGAAACAATAAGTAAACATGTAAAATATTGGTATTTTGGTACAGAACCCTACGTGTGCGAAAAGCCTACAATAAAGTTCTTCCTCAATTCGTCTAGAGTCTCGACCCGTAAGTCCCGGGACTCGAGACAGCTAAAAATATGAAAAGTCCCGGGACTTCGAGACACGAGACGTCCCGGGACCCAAACCCTAATCTCCACCTACTACGATTATAGATCTTGTTTTTGCTCATACCTTCTATATCCTAGCGCTTTATTCCATGTTTTTTAGGATTTTTACCCCCGTGTCTGTTGAACATAAAAATAAGGACAAGCGTAGAAATCTAGGGGTTGAGCATGGAATGAACCGCTGGGACTGTTGTAGTACTAGCCTACTGTGAGTTGATTTTGCAAGCAATCGTGTTTCGTAACAATGTTACGTAGAAAAATATACTCGAGCAAACAGAAAAGTCATTGAGAGGGAAACTCATGCGATCTATCACTAGGCCACGATCCAGTTCGACAGTAGAGACATTAAGCCTTCAACGATTATGATTTTTAGAACAAAGTTAAAAACTTAGGTAGATTATTGAATTTTGAGATAAATATAATAAAAGATCAACGTGTATGTTTTGTGTTTAAACGTAACATGTGAGTGTAGACCTATCATAATAATTATCTTAATTAGCCCTTTATAACGAGCACACCTACGCTCAAAACATTTACTTATACAAATACTACTGATAAAATTCGCTCGTGCCACAAACACCGGATAACATTACGTTCTAGAAATCGTTCTGAAATAGTTGTTGTGCAACTTATATTCAGGTGTTTAAGTACATTAAGGTGTTATTAGTGTTTTCGTGTAACGGAACTCGTAAAAGCGCATCGGGGGGTGCGCAGAACATAGCGTTACACTTATAAAGGGAGAGCAAACTCGCCCCATTCACAACTCGGCCGCCAGCGGTAGCGCCCTCAGACGCACATCCCTGATCGAAGTGTACTAGTATTTTTTAAATTAATAAATCAATATGAGACGTATCACATTATTGGTGGCCGTATGCTTGATGGTCGAAGCGACACAAGCCCTAGTTTTGCCGGTGAGTGACTAGTTTAAAACTTTTCAGCAACTTTATTTTTCACAACAAGTTTTGCGTTTTAAACTCGCAACTGGTTTTTGTTTATTGTTGTTATTGAAACTATACAAGCCATAACTTTTGTGAATTTATTGATTTTATTGTTTTAAATATTTTCTTCTAGGATGAAATATGTGTTGAAATAAAATAAGACTATTAATTATTATTATTCTTATACCTACTTTAAAAAAAAATACTTAGTATTCAACCTAGACCTTTAAATATTACCCTATCGCATGTGAAAAGGTTGATTTATAAAATGTATATTAAATTAATAATTATCGCCCTTATTTTTTACGTTTTATGATAACTTAGTTAACTGTAGTAGGAGTAACTTAACTGTAGTTGGAGGTAAAAGCTGTTCAAATAGTTTTTTTTTTACTTAGACTCGATTTCGATTAATCCGAGTTGGGTTAATCCATGGCCTTACGAAAAAGGCTAATGTTGGTATTTAATGAGAGTACTTATTTAGGGTCAAAAAAATATTTAATCCGAGTTGTAGATAATAATAATTAGCTCATGATATAAAAAGCTTGTAATCGGAAGCGAAATGATGTAATTGACTGAAATGGATTCTCAAATATTTGCGTAGGTTTTCAATGTACTGTTACTATTAGATAACTGATACTGTTAGATATTGTTACTTTATAAATTAAAAATTTTGTTTTTAAACTGCATTCATTTAAAGAAGCAATTAACTACTGATACCCTACACTCAAAACACTTAATTAAAAAACTCAAAACTCTTACGCGTTACAGATTATACAGAACAAAATTAAAGATATGCGCATTAATTAAAGGTAAAAGAAAAATATAATTCGATCAAACGCATAATATCAAAATATTTTGTGGATAGTAAGTAACTGTAATGTCTTTTTATATCGATTTCAACCAAAATATTTTGGTTGAAATCATCATGTGATCATCAACCCTATACGAAATTTAAAAAAAAAACTTCAACATGATATCGTAAGGAAATCAGCCTGTTGGAGGAGACAAACAATCTTTGAAGGTACGTGAAGTCTACCAAGCTGCAGTAGGCCAAGACGTATGGTAGATCAAATAACCTAAGCCTCCTTAGGGTCCGTTCACACCGAAACGAGGTCCTGAATTTTTGAGATAGCGATTAAAAATTAAATCTATTCACTACAAAAAATATGACACGTTTCATATGACATCAGTCACTTGACATTCGAACTCTCACAATGAAACGTGTATCTTATTGTGTAAAGAATAAGGTTCAATTTTAAATAGCTATCCTAAAACTGCAGCGCCGCGTCGCGTATACTTTCGTTTCCGTGTGTGCTGACTAAGGGTCACTAAGAAGATCAAAAGTGGTGGTTGTGTATAAAATAATATTACGGTTTTTAACAAATTACCAAACCAATACATTACATAGGATTGATTGATTGATTGATTGATTGATTGATTGATTGATTGATTGATTGATTGATTGATTGATTGATTGATTGATTGATTGATTGATTGAGTACATTTTAACCTTGAAAATTACATTTCGACAAATGTTTTTTTTTTTCATATAATTACCTGGTATAAAATGCTGTATTGTTTATTCAGTATTATAAATCAGAAGGATTTATTATAATGGTGATTAAAATTTTATTGGAAACTAGCTGTTGCTCTCGGTTCCGATCGCGTAAATACCGTATCCCAAAGGAACACTACTTTTTCGGGATAAAAAGTAGCCTATGTTTTAATCCAGAGCCTAAACTACTACCATACCAAATTTCATCACAATCCGTTTAGTAGTTTTTGCGTCAAAGAGTAACAAACATCCATCCATCCTCACAAACTTTCACATTTATAATATTAGTAGGAAAGTAGGATAAGTAGGATGTAACAAGTATTTTAAGTATCCCTTCAAGTTATTCAAGGAGCGATCTGTTTGGAATTATAATTTTCTTACTTTTTAACTTCACCTCATCCAAGGAAAGAATTATGTTAATAAACATCCCTCGAAGTTGTATTCTAACCTAAATCTTTATTAGGTACCTATTTATAAGAACTTACTTATAAGAATCACAAAAATATTTATTTGACCAAGATTCGAACCCACCACATTTCGAATTTCTGAACAACGCCAAATTATACAATATTCCTATGCATATGAATAATATAATATACGTAAAAGAATATAACTTAATATAATTATTCTTTAAAACCACAGTAACTTTATTGTAAAGGACAGCGGCCTAGCAGTAATATAAAATTATAAACACATAGTGAGTGTATAATATAAAGGCCGGTAAAATCAATTACGGATATTCTGGGCATATGATCTACTGCTTATTTAGAGACGTTAAGGCAGAACAATAATTGTCATACTTGAAAAAAAAATCTTCCTTCATATGGGCGAGTTTGCGGTGAGTCACCATACATGACATGATTTTTTCAATCGATTTCCAAAACACAGGAGTAGGTGTATGTTACGCGATTACACCGCCGTTTGTGGAACGATTTTCAAAATTATTTTTTATAAAGTAAAGAGTTGACTCCTGAATTGGTCTCATCGTCACCAAATGGTACTCCTGGTGATGGGATCCATGAGGAATCGAGAGAAGTCCTCAAAATTTATAGGGACACCGATAGTGATTTTGACTTCTTTTGAAGTAACATAAGCATATGCTACCAAAAAGTGAAATGTGCCAAGGTATAATACCCTGGATCCAAAAGCACTGAACGGCATTTCTCAGTCTTTGAAGATACACGTTTGGAAATTTCAGAATTGCTTATAAAACTGCAAGCAAATGTCACTATTAAATAATCACCACCACCATCATCAGACCATACACCATGATATTATGTTGATATCTAGGCATTTCTCATAGTCTTCTACACCGTACACCAATATCGATTTTTTTGAACATTCACAGGTATTAAAAAGTGAAATGTTGTGCCAAGGTATACCCTGGATCCAAATGGACTGAATAGAACTCCTCAGTCTTTAAAGATAAACGTTTGGAAATTGTAACATTGTTTAAAGAACTGCAAGCATATGTCACTATTAAATAATAATCATCATCACCACAACCATCATCACACCATACATATGTTGATATAGGTTTATCTCATAGTATTTTACACCGATATCGATTTTTTTGAACATTCACAGCTACCAAAAAGTGAAATGTTGTGCCAAGCCTGTAAACCCTAACAACGATGATGATGGGATCCATAAGGAATCGAGGAAACTCTTATTAGAAAAGTTACTGACCGTTAGGTTTTCTTACAGATTTTTAAATTTCCCCGCAACTTTTTCTGTCAACACAATACCACAAAATAGATTTATGAAAATTGGTCTAGCAGTTCATGCAATGAAGAGAAGAATGCAAGAGAAAAGGGGTTTTCCTTTTAATATAGAAGATGATCACTAACTATGAACTAATCTGAGCTGCTTCAGCTGGAAGGTAGAATGGTAATTTGTGTGTTGTTTACGAATTGGTATTGGGTTCGAAAACCGGTCAGATAAATATTTTTGTGATTCTTTTTATTACCTATCTCTTATATTTGAAATATTTTATCGCCCTACTAAAACTCCGAACAAAGCTCGGTCTCCCAGGTACGTACAGTTAATAATATATCACTAAAAAGAAAAAATATTTTAAAAAAGACCGACTAACCGACCGAGAAACCGACTTCCAAAGTAAAAGCAATAACATTCTTGTAATCGCTAAAAAAGTATAAAATAATTATTATTGTCGAAATAGTTCACATTTTAAATTTATAATAAAATGTTGCTAGTTTTCTACTCAATCTTATTATTTTTGAAGTCGGTACCAGCCCAAACAATTGTATAAATCTTTTGATAAAAAATAATTTATTTTAACACAACTACGTCATATTACATACAAATAATATTTTAAAGAACTCACGTTCAAATCGGCCGGTACCGATTTCAAAATTAAGAAGATTGAGTAGAAAAATAGTAACATTTTAGCAGAATTAAAGAGGCGAACTATTTAGATAATGAGAAAAATTTACTTTGAGTATGACAATATTTTTTTGCCTAAACCTCTTTATAGCAGTAGATCATATACCCAAAATATCCGTAGTTGATTTTACCAAACCTTATATACGGCTATTTTAGGATTTCATTCAGTACTAAGCTTATCAAAGGAACTATGCGATCACATAAAATTTTATAATTATTATATATATTCTTTAATGTTTATTCGTCCTCTAAGGGCGTAAATATTTTCAATTATATTATTGATCTACTTAAGGCGCATAAAAATTGCGGTTGCATAATAGAATGTAAGCAAATCGTACGTGTTTGTTCGAACCATAGTGCCCAGATAAACTGTGACGGTCTGTGGCGGACTTTTATAGATTAAGTTTATACAAAAGTAAAAAATGTTATAATTAAAAAATACTAATAAAGTGTAACATGATCTGGCGATCGCTGTACGTGTGAATTTCAATATTTTTAATTCAGGAGGCCAAACTCTTCAATTCACATTAAATGAGCAGTCCAAATATTTATTTTAACATATTTTTTTTCGTTTCGCTTTGTCGCCCTCAATTATTGTTTAAAACTCAGAAAATTATATGTAACTCTATTATAAGTTAACGCGTTCGTAATATTAGTAGCACCTTTTATAAAATACCACAAAAAATTGGCTACACTCAGCCAATTTTTTGTGGTATTTTATAAAAGTTGGACTCCGTACCATTTTCCGTATAACTTTTACAATTAATACTAGTCTCGAGCACTATAGTTTAGTATTAAAATTGAACAAAAAACTATATTCTGTAACTAGCATTAATTGCCCACGACTTCGCCCGTGTGAATTTAGGTTTTAAACTTTCATGCTCTATTTTACCCACCTAGGAGCTGAATTTAAGAAAACGCTGATATACGTAACTCATTAGTTTTTCCGTACTCAATTATTACGAGAAACATCATGCAAATATAGCCAAGCAATGTAATATAAAATAAAAAATAATAAAAAGTTTCATAAAAACTTTTATCCCCATATATATATATATATATATATATATATATATATATATGTATTTAGCGCTGCAGTACTGGCCATTTCAAATCAAAATAATTTTTGTTGAGTAAGAATTCTAATTTCAAATTAATTTTAAAAACAGAATTCTTTTCCAAAAGTAGTCATTTGTTTATTGATTAGTGTTACATTTTTATCGCATTTCAATCTTTTTCGTCATCATGGATACGTTAAAAATTCGAGTAATTATGGAGTATGAGTACCGTCGTGGCAGCAACGCGGCACAAGCGGCACGCAACATCAGCGACGTTTACGGAGCTAACACTACAAACCAACGCACCACCTGTTATTGGTTTGCTCGCTTCCGTTCTGGAAATTTCGACCTGAAAAATGAACCTCGCGGTCGTCCGAAGACTTTGGTCCACAAGGACGAATTAAAGGCGATTGTGGAAGCTGATGATACACAATCTACGGCTGAATTAGCAGAAGCTTTCGACGTTAGCATCAAAACAATATTGGTCCATTTGCGTCAAATTGGCAAGGTAAAAAAGCTTGACAAATGGTGCCCCAATGAAGGAATTTTGAACCTCATTGTTACCTGCGATGAAAAATGGATTCTGTTTGATAACCGCAAGCGCTCAGCAAGTTGGTTGGATCCTGGTTCAGCACCTAAATAATGCCCTAAACGAAAACTTACCCCTAGAAAAGTGATGGTCACTGTTTGGTGGTCTAGCGCCGGTGTGATTCATCACAGCTTCTTACCAAACGGGGTGAGCATTACTGAAGATGTGTACTGTGAAGAACTGAACACAATGATGGAGAAACTGGCACATCTCCAACCAGCATTGGTCAATCGCTCGTCTCCGCTGCTCCTGCACGACAACTGTAGGGGTCAATTGTAGGGGCGCTGTTATAATTTTCATACAAATGCTAGGCAGTTGATATAAGCTTACTGCTGCTTCAGATTTACAACAGGCTTCTCTTAATCGAGTTTTATTGATTAATTAACCCACTTATTACTATTATCAGTATGGCGCAGCTCCTCCATTCTCCATACTATGAGTTCCGCGAGACCAGCAAACGTAGACAATACAATTTTCATTAAACAACACAAAGCAAAAACACTTTCAACGTCGAAGCAATTTAAGCCATTTGTAAAGTTTAAAGCTAGATTAAAATAATCGTCTTTGAAGGTAAGCGTATTTAAAGATGATTCCAATTTGAAAACACATGACGTAAGTAACACAAAAGCTCCTATCCTGCAGAAATAGTTATCGATAAATACCGCTTCCCCAGCAACCATGCTCAAGTTCAGGGTTTCCAATTACCTACTAGGAAACCTTTAACTGGATTACACATTTTCCAGTATTTTCCTTACCGATATAATTTGTTTCTCCTATAGAATATTAGAAAACAGTTTTTTTGATTTTATTTATTTGTTTATAAGCATAAAAAAATGTAAGCTGAATGTTTATTTCACAATCTGTTGACATTTTATAATCTCGCTAGATATATTACAATCTAACAGTATTTACAATTTTACCACCAATAAATACGTCTTGCAAAACACATTTCAATGAATTGTCTCTTGTGGATTACGCATGGATTATAAACAAAACTAAAAATGTTGTATTGATTTAACATCTATTGTGTCATTTATAAATGAGTGAGAATACGTCCGCTTAAATATTATAACTAAATATCATTATGAGGTACCTTTTTTATGAAATGGGCTAAGGAACGAGCAGACGGATCGCCTGATAGTAAGAGATTACCGCCGTTCACGGACACTGGCAATACCAGAGGACCAGGAAAGCAAGTGAACATTGCATTCCTGGTCCTTAAAATCCCCAAACTCCTTGGGCCTCCGGAAACCTCACTCACTCGAGAAAACACAACGCAAGCGTTATTCCACGCCGGTATTCTATCAGGCCTGCATTCATCCAGTCGAGCCAGCCTATTCATACTAAAGCATGGCTCTCTCACGTTTAAATATTATATTAGGTATATATAAGAGGTGTAACAGTTTATCGATGAAAAAATTACAAGTTTTAAGCTCAGGTGACAAGCTGACTCCGCTAGGGTCCCAAACATGATTTAATAACTTACCTACTTATCATTAAATTATGTGATCAGCATATATAGGAGTAAGAAAACATCATATTTTGTTGCGCCCACGTCCTCAGGGTGGAACGCCTATTCACAATATGTCCACGTCACGACATCTTCACTTGAGTCACACTCACGGTGCTCCGGCGCGGCGTCGTGACAAGGATTTTAACGGCGACGTGAATTTGCACGCAATGTCAACGCACCGTGCCGCTACATGGTAACGTTTAACGTTTACGACGTCGTGACATGGACAAGTGGACAGGCCATAACGCCTCCAGGTTTTAGCGTGTACGTATATATGAAGAGGTGTATGTATCTGTATATTACTTTAGCACGCTCTAGAGCCTACATGGCTTGTCTCATTTGAGCTTGAGAGGTAGGTATATTCTTCTTAATCGTGAGTGAAGATATACACAGTGTTACTATTCAATATCAAAATTTTTTTTTTTAATGAACGGTATAATTTTTTAACACTAAAAATAGCTTAGCCATACCTTATCTTAATTTAATCCATATCCAGCGATCTTTTCACAAGCTAACGGTTTTTTATCCGCTTTTAATCTCGCCGAGATCACGGTAGCGTTTATAAGTACTTGCGTTTTTCCACCTGATTTCGAGTGCTCTGCGTAGCCTGCGTCTATATAAGACCATGTTTTTTTTTAAATTATGTAATACTTAAGTACAAGAAAACAAAAATAGCATGTCTAGTTTGAAGGTTAGCGCTAGCGCTTCGGTTGTAAAACTATTTAAATTTTCCTAGACAAAATAAACAATTGAACAAGGAAATAGTGTGAAGTACTTAGCGATGGAATTTGCCTGCAGACTAATCAAATGGAGCTCGATACTTATTATATTACGAGTGTTATGAAATAAGATAAAATTAAGCCCAGTAAAGCCACCAACCACAAAAACAACCTGTAAGTAAACAATTTTGTTTCTACACTCAACATTCAGTAAACACCTAACATATTTTTATATCTCTGGAATTTTCATATAACGTGAAAGATGGACGTGACAGACATTATAAAATACAATAAGTAAAGATTTAGATTTATCATCTTTTCTCAAGGTCACTAAAAAGTCATGAATTTGAGAGCATCGTTTCTTGTTATTAGAAGATTTAGTTACCTATAACAGAGCCGGGCAACGTGAAATCTAACGAATGATTACTAACTACAACTACATATAGTAATAAGTAATCATAATTACTAATTGCATGAAATAATCGTGAGAAAAAGTTAAAGATTTGACTACTAACTACTAATTTGAGTTGCAATCACGATTACGAGATTACTTTTTATAAACCACACATAATATTTTGAAATGATTTTGCGATTTGCGTATATAAAGTACTCTTGATTTTAGAACAGGAAATAATAAAATAAAAAAGATACTTTGATATCACTGTCAAAGTTTAGACTTAAGACAGTTTGCTTGGATTATATTATAAATTTGTAAAGTAGGCATAAAATATATTATTTTTATAAAATACTAATATCCTAACACGCGCGTTTCGTTTCAAACAACTTTAATAAATGCATAAGCAATTAATAATAATAACTGATAAATTTATATATTTATCAGTTTGCATAATATCCCCCTTACTAATAAAAATATTAACACAATGGATACTGGAGCTATATAATATTTTGTCCTTGTCTGTCAAGCGACTTTTCCAACGTATCAGAAAAGGACAAAACATTGTTTAACGAGATATGTATAACTTCTATCCGTGTATTATTTAATCATTCATATCAATTACCTTAACTGAAATAAGTTGATGCTTTTTTTATGCATCCAGATTCCAAACATAATATTATGTTGCAAATTTAATTGTTTTTTTAATTGCAAAATATAACAACTCAAACAGCCTCCGTTGTCTAGTGGTTAGAGCTTGGCTCTCGACTCGGAGGTCGTGGGTTCGATCCCCGCATTGGTACAACAGATAGGCAAGGACAATGCAGGCTGATCACCTGATTGTCTGACAAGAAAGATTATCCATGCGTCGGATGGGCATGTAATAAAAAGTCGATCCCGCTCCTGACCTGTCGCCAGTAGTATAGGTTAAATTTATCCCACTGGATTATGAGAGTGAGGGAAGAGAGCGTGCTTTTGTGTACTGCCCAGTGCCCACACACTTGGGCACTATATAATAACTCCTGCATCGTCAGGCTGGTTACCATGAAACCAGCCACCGCCGCCGGAAATCGGTGTGGGAGCTACAACTATGATTAACTTTTAATTGAATTATTTTAATAACTTATGCGTCGGTACATGGAATCAAGAAACGATATTCTGAAATTCATGACTTAAATAATATTATATGAAAATTTATAATTTCTCGTGAGTAAAATTGAAGCAATCAGCTAGATATATAAAATATTGAAAAGTGTGGGTATTTAAACATGTATAACGAAGTGGAGAAATGAGTCGTAACCTGCGAGAAGAGGTCGTCATATTCCTACTGCCGTATAAAACTTTAATTACCCTCCAGCGTGGGGTGTGAAAATAATTTACGTCATACTGAAAACAAATTATACATTGATGTCGTAACTCGTAACGTATTCTACGTCACGAGTTACGACTTACGCGATGTTATGAATGCATCTACATAAAGCTTTCTTTTATTAAAATATTTAACCCTACTTGTAGAAGGTACTATATAATAGTTATAATATCTGCGACAGCATACTTCGGTTCGGATACAGAAGATTTATTTAAAAATAATAATATTACTTGTATTATTCGAACCAACCATAACACATGTTTTAACGAAAATGGATTTCGCTCGGCCCACACTAAAGCCTCATAAAAATATCAACTTTCGCAAACTGGAGAAATGAAATTTATTACTTTTCCACAGATAAATTTTTCTTGTAGTTAGAGATATTTTTGGAAGAATATAGAATAAATATATAGAGCTGATTTCGGAATCTTTGTTTAGTTCATCACATCCATCCAGTCCGAACTGCTGTTTAAGCTAACATTGGCCTCGCGTGAGCTAGCCTATTAAGCCACGAATAATGTCGTCAGTCGTACAGCGGCTAATGTAGCCTGGTGACGTGTGAACCTGTCTTCGCATAAATTAATACGCTCTGCACTTGTCAATAGCAGCCGACTATACGAGGTCATCTCACATGAAAATGCGTTTCAAATATACCTTCATATTTACGTTATAAATGTTGTTAAAATTCAATTATTTCTATATAGGATCACCTGTGAAATTAACTTTGAATGATTTGGGTCAATTCTTAAATGTTACGGTTTATAAGAGCGATGCAATATGCGAATTATACGAAGCTGAAATATTTTCAGGTACCGAGGTATTACTTAGTGACTCTTCATAATATTAGGTTACATATGAAATTGGCGGTTTGTCTTACTGGCCACTTTGGTCTCAAATATATCTTTTTTGGTTAGGAATTCCATTTTCAAATTGATACCGCTATCTACTCATGCATTTGTGTTTCGAAAACAGTAATTCATTTGTTTGCCTCTTTGAGTTTTTTCTTTGCGTCACTCTGTTTACAAAATGAAAAACTTGAAATATCGTATTTTTTTCAAGTACGAGTTCCACCGTAGCACCAGTGTTGCAGAAACGGCTCGAAGGATTAATGATGTGTATGGCAGTGGTCTCCCAAAAGACAACACAGTGCGTTTTTGGTTTCAACGTTTTCGTTCTGGAAATTTCCACCTGCAGAACAAGCCTATTGAGTTGAAGGCTATTGTGGAAGCGGATCCATCGTAAACCACGCCCGAGTTAGCTGAAAGCTGCGGTGTTAGTGATAAAACTGTTTTAATCCCCTTGAAGCTAATTGGGAAGGTGAAAAATCTTGAAAGGTGGGTACCTCATGAATTGAGTGCAGCAAACCGACAAACGCGCGTCGACTGCTGCGTTACATTACTCAACTGGCACAATAATTAAGGGATTTTAAATCGAATCATTACCTGTGATGAAAAGTGGATCCTGTACGATAAACGGAAACGCTCTTCGTAATATCTCAACCCTGGCCAAACCCTGCCCCAAGCGAAAATTGACAAAAAAAAAGTTTCTTGTGAGCGTTTGGTGGACTAGTGCCGGTGTTGATCACTACAGCTTTCTTAAATCTGGCCAGACGATTACGGCAGATGTCTATTGCCAGCAACTGCAAATCATGATGAAAAAGCTAGCTGCTAAACAACCAAGGTTGGTCATTCACTCTAGGCCACTGCTGCTTCAGGACAACGCTAGACCACACACTGCATAACAGACGGCTAAAAAATTAGAGGAGCTTCAATTGGAATGTCCAAGACATCCACCGTACTCCCCGGATCTTGCTCCAACAGATTACCATTTTTTTCGAAATTTGGATAACTTCTTACATGGAAAAAAAAGCAACTCCGATGGCAGTCCAAAGCGCCTTCAAAGATTTTATTGATTCCTGTCCGAATGGTTTTTTTAGTAAGAGAATCAATGAACTACCTATGAGATGGCAAAAGTGCATAGATAGTAATGGTATATACTTTGATTAAATAAATATATTATGTTTAAAATAAACGACTTTATGTATCTCCTTTACAAAACGTCAGTTTCATATGTAATGACCTAATATGTTTTTCATTAGTTATGTTCTTTTTCTTGCTTATTTGGACATTAAAATTTCATAATCATGAGAATATTCTATGCTAAATTTGAGGCAGTGGACATCAGTATGTAATATTTTATCTCTGAATGGACATCAGGTCTAAACTCTGAGGCTAGTGACCCTCCTAAGTTCTTCCTTTGCACTAAAACGTCAAGATATTCACGAGTATTATAATATTATCTCGTTTTGAGCCTACAGCATAATTTTATAATTTTGTTTGACTGCGACCTAGTATGGATTAACATTACATTGTGTAATAAATTCAGACAGTAACCAAATAAAATATGCCTTATTGCCACGCATTAATATACTTTTTTGCTTTTTCCAAATCATTTTTAATATTGTTGGATTATTTTCAAGCAAATATTAAAGTGATTATATCCGCTATTTCAGCTATCTCAGAAAAAATATCCTAAGCCCGTTTGAAAATTTTGGGTGTAAGGGGTTCTGGAAAATTTATTGATATTCTTAAAATCATAATTTTGTGTAATATTTTAAACCAATTTTTGATAAAAAACTGCCTACTCTATTTAAACAAATTGTTTTGTAGGGTTTAGTTTCATTTTGTCGCAAAATTTACTGGAAAATAGCTAATTTATGTCAAATTTGTATACGCGCCCTTAAAAGAGTTTGACGAGATCAAACATAAGGTAATTTTTGATGAGTTATCTTTCATCTCAAATGAAAATCAAACAAAGATTATGGCCAACAATTATGTCTTTGTTGTTTGGCCAAATATTAGTTTTACCCTTGAAACCTTTGTGAAAATTAAGGACTTACAACGTTGCTGTTAGAAAAGCAGTATATTAATATTCTGTAAAACAATATCGGGAGCAGGTAATAATTCAACGTGTGTAAGTTTTTACCTCGCTACGCAGGAGTTATTATATAGTGCCCAAGTGTGTGGGCACTGGGCAGTACACAAAAGCACTCTCTCTTCCCTGACTCTCATAACCCAGTGGGATGAATTTAACCGATACCACTGGCGAGAGGTCAGGCGCGGGATCGACTTTTTATTACATGCCCATCTGACGCATGGATAATCTTTCTTGTCAGACAATCAGGTGATCAGCCTGCATTGTCCTTGCCTATTTGTTGTACTAATGCGGGAATTAGATAACATAATTGTTTAAAAAAAAAGACTCAACACAACGACCCAGTGATCGTCTATCAAAGCGGGCAATTAGAGCGAGAGGAAAATGTGTGATAGCACTCTCGTATATTTTTCATCATAATCTTTCACCACCAAAGTTATTTATTTATTTATTCTACTATTTATGTACAATTTTTTTACCGACTAATGCGAATGCACCATAGCGCCTAAACTGCTCATCGAATTTTAATGACTGAGGTGACAATAGATTCGTAAAATAGCGCGGGAAGCAAAGGCTATAATATAAATTACGTGTTATAGTTTTTATAAAAAGGACTTTTACTATGGAAAAATTACCCACGGCTAATAATTATCTTTCATGTAAACGTAATTGCATCCGAATTACATCGGCATAGTTTACATATCTGCAGGGTGTCGTTTTAATTTAAAACTGTGATGTTTAAATAAATTTCAATTAATATTTATATAAAATATGATAAACAATTAATTTAAACTACTTCTCCATGGATATGATTTAAAATAATTACGCCAAATGAAATGTGAATGAAAATTGTATACCTAATCTAATAATATTTCGGTTAGCGGTTGCGGCTTCTTTTAAAAGCTGGTAAAAAAATGCCTAATCCTAATGCCGCCTAATGCCTTTTATAGTTATTATTATTTTATCATCAACAGGGCTGGACTGACGGGGAGCGAGATGGAAATTCCGCTGCCTCATGGTTCTCAAGAGCTCGACGTCTGCCGATCATCACGCATCGTGTCATAGATCCTAATGAAGGTACTTCGCTTTTTCCTTTTCGCAAGTTAGGGTCAATTCACAACGAAATGAAAAGATACATGACATGGCGCTGCATTTTTAAGATAGCTATTCTAAATGAACTTTATTCAATACACAAGAAGATAAACGTTTCATTGTAATAGTTCGAATGTCTAGTTGCACCGCGCTGCACAGCGCATGTGGCAGTGTATGACTGATTTCATATAAAACATGTATCTTTTTGTATAGTGAATTAAGTTCCATTTTGAGTAGCTTTCTTAAATTGTTGTCGCGTATCGTCGCGGGGTGAACTGAACCTTAGTCAGTTCACACTGAAGACGCGGGGCGGCGCGCACTTTTATAGACAGCGATTCAAAATTGTACTTTATACTACACATAAAGTCACACGTTTCATTGCAAGAGTTAGAATTACGGCACGTATATCTTTTTGAGAAGTGAATAAAGTTCAATTTTAAACCGCTATTTTAAAAAGTGCGCGCCGCGACACGTCTCAATGTAAGCTGACCCTCGATCCCCTACGAGACGAATAGTTTCGCATCGTCTGTACATAATTTGAACTAACTCTCGATCGATGACTCGTGACGACTTCTGTGGCTTAGTGGTTAGCGCGACGACGCTCAAGCCGGAGGTCGCGGGTTCGAATCCCGCCGAAGGAAAAAAGTTTTCTGTGTTCCTAGGTCATGTATGTGGTGTATTAAATTGTGTATTATATAATAATAAAATCTTAAATATATGTATAGTATAAAAGCATTAAATATGTTTCCGTTGTAACCTGTAACACAAGTTCTTCGAGAAGTTACCATGGGGCCAGATTGACGTGGTGTGAAAGCGTCCATAGATATTACTAATAATATAACTTTTTGTTGACTTTAATTTTACTATGTGTTATATAATATACCTGGGCTGATTGATAACTGGCCGAAACGACGAACTTAAAAAAATGATACGCAAAAAAGGAACATTACATTATATTTTGGCATCTTTTTGAAAATGGAACGCCAAATTTGAATTGAATCGAACTGATGGAATTTGTTTGAGAGGGCGTAGAACTTTCTCTGTCGTAAATATTCTTAACAATGGAAAGAAGCGAAATTCGTGCGGTGATAAAGTTTTACGTTTTAAAAGAGAAAACAGCAACCCAGATTAAAACCAAGCTAGACAGTGTTTTAGGTAATTCTGCTCCTGCATTGAGTACAATTCACACCTGGGTAACTGATTTTAAACGTGGAAGACAGAGGTGCGAAGACACCCACAGGTCTGGCCGTCCAAATGAAGTCACGAATCCGGACATGATCAAAAAATTCACAAAATTGTATTGAATGATCGGCGCTTAAAGTTGCGAGAGATAGCAGAGATGGTGAGCATTTCATATGAACGCGTTTTTAATATTTTGCACCAACATTTGGGAATGAAAAAGCTTTGCGCGCGATGGGTGCCGCGTTTGCTCACTGTAGACCAAAAGCAACGTCGAGTGGACGATTCATCGGAGTGTTTGGCGCTGTTTAACCGAGATCCTAACGAGTTTTTGCGGCGTTATGTAACAGTCGATGAAACCTGGATACATCATTATACTCCCGAGACAAAAGAACAATCTAAGCAGTGGACTGAGAGCGGAAAACCTGCGCCGAAGAAAGCAAAAACGGTTTTGTCGGCCGGCAAAGTGATGGCGACTGTTTTTTGGGATGCTCGAGGGATTAGTTTAGTGGATTATCTGCAAAAAAGAAAAACAATAAATGGAGAGTACTACGCAAGCTTATTGCAAAAATTAAGTAAAGAAATCCAGAAGAAACGACCACATTTGGCCAAGAAAAAAATTTTGTTCACCATGACAACGCACCTGCACACACGTCAATGGTTGCAGTCGCCAAACTCCATGAATTGCGGTTCGAATTGCTACCGCATCCACCCTATTCCCCGGACCCCGAGCGACTTCCACTTATTCCCAAACCTGACGAAATGGTTAGGTGGCCAGAGATTTTCATCAAATGAAGAAGTCATTGTTGCCGTGGACGAGTATTTTGAGGGGTTGGAGAAAACATTTTATCAAACTGGTGTAACGGCATTGGAGAAGCGCTGGACTAAATGCATCGAGGTAGAAGAAAACTACGTTGAGAAATAAATTTATTTTAAATAGATTTTTGAAGTTTTTCTTTGTCGTTTCGGAAACTTATAAATCAGCCCTCGTATAACAAAATGTGTTTTCAATTTTCGTTATGAAGGTAACGTAACATGAACAACGCTTGCTATATTAAATAAAATAAGGAAGAACTTATATTACATAGTATTACTAGCTGACCTTATGTGTATTTTCGTTCAGTGCCCAAAACTTGTGCTATGACATAGAGAGCACTTTTGTACGAAACAGCCGATTTTTTTCAAGTAGTAATGTTGATTCTATAGTAAATATTGCTTATATTCAAAAGCTTGAAAGTTTGAGCGTTGGCTTGCAAAAAACTCTGTATAAAATTCATATTCATACACGAGAATATTATACTTAAGAAATTAAGCAGTTTTTTTTAAACTTTAGCTATATTTTTAAGTTTTTTGTTATTAGGAAAGTTGAGGATGTACTTTTTGCAATAACCCATAATGTAAGGCTTGGTCGTCTCACTTCTGTATTCTGAGCCATGTTACTACTGGCTGACTTACGAGTCAGCCATAGTGACATATTCATGTTCCATTATTATATTCTGTTGGTGGACTATAATAGGAACCGTTAGGACTTATACCTGAAGTATGATTGAGTATCAATAAGATCTTTTTATATACTTTAGGAAACCCAATTATGTGCGTACCTACTTATTGAAGTATCATATTGTTAACCAACTTATTAATTAATACGCCTATTACTACATTACAATAATGATTTTCTATTCGGCGTAAAAGTACTCTAGATTTATTTAAAAAAAAAACGAAGTAAATAAAATATCTAAATATTATTTAGTAATAAAATATATCTCTAGTATTTATGTGCGCACGTACGCGCCCATGTACGCTGGTACGCTTTACCGTACGCACCCAAATTTACTAGTTTTTTGTCTCTGTAACCTGAAAATGTAGTATAAATTGTATTTTTATTAGTTACTTCATATGTAATTTAAATTTAATAAAATGGATATATTTAAGCTTACGTTCCCTAGTGAAAATTACCAACATTATAAGCTTAACTAAGTAAGTACTTGATTAAGAACATACAACGCCAACAATTTATACTACGCTAACTCAAATTTTAGGTAAATCTTTTTTTATGCCAAATTGCTTTAAATATGGTATTTTATGTGCAGTAAAAAAATCGTGAAGATTTTACAAAAAAAAATAACGAAGTTATAAATTTTATACAACGCTAAGTAAATTTACTTTTTAAAATCACTTGATTTATATTACGCTAATTACGAGTATTTACTAGCGGAGCCTGTGCGGAGAGAGGACGTACCGCTTGATTGTGTACATTAATCTAAAGATACTAAAACATGTAATGTGTTAGATGTAATACTTATTTTCTATTCAAGCTCGCTCCTTAGTGAATGTTTAACCAAAAATCACGCTAATGATTAATATATGAATAAACGAATTAAACGAATATATATCTCTACGTATTCTGTTTGCTAACAATACTGTATCTTGTTAACTTAATAACTTTAATACAGTTATTTAACGAGATCTCCGTATAACATTCTATAAGCTTATTATGATATCGTCTTTATAATAAGAAGCTGCATAACATACGCCACAAATCAATCGTAGGATGATTGCAGGATTTACGAATTTAGCAGTTGTACTTTATTCAACAAATACATTATATTCAAATGGTTTTTTTCTTCTTTATTATACCCAACTAACTAGGTATATAGTTTTAAGAAAATTACATAACTAGTGAAACTTTCAGTGAAGTTTTCCCTCTATATATAATCAAGTTCAACTGAATTTTATTCGGTGCGTACCTGTAGAAAGCGCTGAACATAATTTACATATTTGTGATATTATATCCTCAACAGATTGTTTCTTGGTGACGTCGGAGGAGGGTGAGCTGTTCTTCAAGTCGCCGTCGGACGAGCCGACCGTGTGCGGTATCTACATGATAGCGGAGCCCGATAAGCGAATCCAGGTCATTTTCAACTACATAGACGTGCCGTGCAACAACGGCGGGCTTGTTGCCGTAAGTACATGGAAAATATTTACTCTTTATGCGTTTCGAAATTCACTTTAGAACCTGTGTGTATACTGTACAATATTTAAATTATACACTGCGTAGACTAGAGAGGCTATGCACTATGCGCATAGGAAATGGAACACAAATAAGAGAATACTGACACATTGTTCAAATTTCCTATCCACTTGTTATAATCTAGTTTTAGAATCTATTATTGGACTCTTCATAAAAACGGCGTATGTGACCTGTTTATTGGTTAAGTTCTCTATTTTCTCAAAATAGAATCGTACTCTACATTGACTGATTAAACTTTTTAATCAGAAAAACTTTTTACTTGAGATCAAATTTAATTACCTACTAATTGGACAACTTTTTTGAAATTAAAAAAATATACTTTTATCGAAACAAATTTGTTTCCTAACTGAAAAGAAGCTGGTTAAAGTGTCTCCTCACACTTGAGTGATTTTCAAGAAGTTTTAAGAATTTTCAAATGTAAATCAATATAGTTGGCTGTTGTCACCTACACAATATTTTGGGTTGGGTTTTGGAAACCAGGCCTATATAATTTACTTTGGTTTTTTGGTTGGATTGGTGAACTATAAAATGAATAGGCCGGCTCGATCGGAGTTAATAGTATTACAATCAGTCTAAGAAACTTAAAAATTTCGCCGAGTGAGCGACTGTACCCAGCGACTAATTTTTTAAGTTTGCAAAAGCCGAAAGGACGCTTGCGACTAATCTGTTGCGACTGAATGCGTCCGAGCGTCAGTAACGTTTGCCGCTTAAATGGAGGTCTGTCCTAATACTGTTTATTCTATTGGAACATGCAGTCTTATGGGACTGACAGTTTAAGGACGAAAGACCATCTATTGTCCTATCTACTGAAAGGACCATCGTTTTAGTGGGTGGACGGCTGGGAGCTGAACGGGCAGGTGTGGCCAGCGGACGCGTGGGATGACGACCGCGTGGTGGAGTCCTGCGAGCGGCGGCCGCGACGCAAGCTTGTGTCGCGCCAGAACGCCGCGCTCGTGCAGTACCGCGTGCCCGCGCGAGGCAAGGGCTTCTCGCTCACCATACGACACCTGCGCAACGCGCGACGTGAGTTTTTGCAATTAATCTAAAAGCTTTTATTGATTCTTCGCCTGTTTGATAACGATATTAGAGGTATCGGGAAGTGATGCTATCAGAAATACTCAAATAAAGAATTATTTATTTAGCGCACTCCTAAAGTGAAAATGAGTAATAATTTTGCAATTGCAATATACATTTAAATATTTCTCGACCTCAATTTTGTAAGACACGTCCTATACAAAAAAGTTTAATGTAATAAATAAATTGAGAGTTATTTTAAGTACCTCAAAATCACCACTGAGCCGTGATTGAGAAGTACCTTTGAAACTGCAATAACAATCTCTGAAGCCTAATCTATAAATCATCCCCAAAACTCTACATTTCATATTTTGCGGGTTACTAACTTATTTCAGTAGATAGAAATATAATTTTCTCTTTTCTATTCTCTTATTATCTGTAACACCTAAAAAATACAAGATATATATTTCAAAATAGGAATAGGTAAATAATTTTTCTTCCATCATAAATGAAGCCTAAATTTAACAAAAAATTTCAAACCATTAACAAAATTGTATAATATGTTGCAACCATTAGTTATTTTGTTAGCGAGATTATCGCGGAAGATAAAAACGAAATCCAACTTTATATAGGTCCCCAGCGAAATCGATTATTTAATTTCGAGATTAAACAGAGATTAAGATAAAGCGGCCGCAAATGTCAGCGTTGCCAATATAAAATACGAATACTAATTGTACGATTTATTCATTGTTCATGTAATACAAATGTATTATTTAATTTCACAAAATATTTCCGCTTCTTTGACTAAAATATACAAAGTTTATAATATCTGTGTTCATGAATTGAACGATCTTCCATTTCAAAGGTTTCATTGAGTGAACTGAATTAAAAACCTTAGCGCATTAGTTATAAGAGAGTCCAAAAAAACAAAATAATCTAAGTAAAATAAACTATCTAAGATCATATAATTTATTCACTAGCGGTGAAAAGTAGTGGTCAATTTGCAGCATGCAACCTAATGCTGTTCGGGTCCGAAGGCGTGTACACACTACGCAACCACGGGGAGCGCGGCAACTGCTCCGTGGTCGCGGTCGCGCCCGCCGCCGTGCGCGTGCTGGACCTCAATGTCGGACAGACTGTGAAAAGCAGCCTGCTCCAACTCGAGACGGGGACTATGCATCACGTAAGTTTTACTCGATAACGTGTCTTTAACTCACACAAGGATTGTGATGGAACATTTTAATGTTTAGTCCAAGGAAACTGTCCTTGTTTAAGGAATTACATTATTTACTAATTATCGCAAAGTTTAAAAGTGTAAAAGTATCTGATAATTTTTTCGCGGTACTCGTTCCCGTTTTCATTTTTAACATAAAAAATCAAACTCGCCTATATGAGCTTTAACAGCTTAGTAACTCATTTTAGTATGGGAAAAATACACCATTTTCGCGCCGAAAAAAAAAAGAATAATCCTAAGCAAGAGCATGTTAGAATATTCTAATGAGGGTTCCGTAACTATCAACGTTCGATAGGTTTTCTTTAAATTAGGTACTTCAAAAGTTATTGTCCGATTTCGCTCAAAATAATTCTTCTAAAGGTTTTTTAGCATGATCTATCAGCATGGAAACTTACAGTTTTCGATCTCTTGTACTTTGGAATTTAAAAATGACAGGGGGGGGCGACCAACTTATAAATCTCTTTGGAGGCTTATTACTGGAAAATGATTAACTATGTAAAAAAGTCATGTATCAAACATTGCCTTTATATGAAGAGGGCAATTTGTCGATATCCCATACAATGGGGTGGAAAACGTATGGGGAGCCACCTCTAAAATATTAAATTATTATTATTTTACGATCCCAAAACCGATATCTATACACAATCTATAATTATAATAAATTTCATCCATTTATATTCAAGTTAGAAGGGTGAACGGACAGACGGAAAGATAGACAGATGGACAGAGCGAAACTATAAGGGTTCCTTGTACTAATATGGAACCCAAAAAACAGTCAATATTAGACTAGCAAAGAATGTACAAATATACAGGTTGGTTTTTCAGTCAGTGTCCAAACTTTCAGGAGTGAATATAAACAACTTTTACGAGTACTATGGAATCAACTTTCCTACTTGAAAAATAAAATCAGCTGTTTCCTACAAAATACTTTCTATGCTGTAGCTGTTTATGTAGGAAACAGCTGAATTTTTTTTAAGTAGGAAAGTGATCATATAGTAAAAGTTGCTTATATTCAAGAGTATATTCACTCCTGAAAGTTTGGACACGACAGAAAACACATTCTGTATATAACGCAGAAAATAAACTAAAAAAATTGATCTAGTAATGAAACGATTCTTCGCCGTCTTCGACTTTAAAGCATTAAAATATTTTGTAAAAAAGGGTTTTGAAATAAGCGTTGAGGTAAATCAGCTGATAGTATGAGATCTCAGTGTCAAAGATTTGTTTTATTGTTCGATTTTATTTTCGCATTTTAAAAAAAAATCTGCCTCAACGTCTTTACATAAGCACCAAGCAGTAAATAATATGCACCCATTTTCTGTAATTGATTTTATATAACGTATACTATATAGAAATATATAATGTAGATTCTCTCGTAATTTGGATTTGAATTTTTAACCTTAACTATTATTATAAAGCCTTCATCTACACACAAGTACAATAAAGCAGATCTCCACAGAAATGACAGCTTATTTCCTGATATCTTGTTCGGTACCTACTAAGTTCATGTTCAAGTGAGCAAGCTCTAAGCGGTACATTTGTAGTCTTCTACTAATCGGATCACTCGGAAATGAATTTGGTGAGTCCGCAACTATCAACTTCGTAGAACTTAGTAATTTGTAATCGGCCATACTTAAGCCGTTCCAATATTATGTTTGTGGGGACACATGAACGTAAGTGCTTCAGTAAGATGTAAGGGACATGTCTAATGCCCCTACTGACTAGTGTATTTAGGGATAAAAGGACAGACTAGTATGTCCTATTCAAACATATTTTGCCCTCTAATATAGTATTTTGGTTACTCGTTACATAGCTACTAAATTAATCATCAATAGGTGATTTAACAGTAACTGCTTAACTGCCACTAGTACATACTCGTATTATTTTGAATTAATGAATGAAATATTCTTAATTGTACACACAACATAAATAAAATGTAAAAGAAAAGAGATTTAAAAAAAAAATATACACAGGTAACACAATGGCGGCCTTATTACTAAGTAGCAATCTCTTCCAGGCAACCAAGGGTAGAACAAATAATTGAAAATAATTTGGCGTGCATGTGCACATAAAAAGAACACAATTAATAAAGTACGAAATATTATAAATCACTATTATTAAATAATAATAAATTAATAATTAAATAAATAAATATCATAAATTACCATTATTAAATAAGTAAATACATAAATAAATACATAGTATTAGGTCATTACATATGAAATTGGCGTTTTATAAAGGAGGAACAAAAGAGGAATAAAGTCAATTTTTTTAACATAATATATTTATTTAATCAAAGTATATACCATTGCTATCTATGCACTTTTGCCATACCATAGGTAGTTCATTGATTCCTTTACTAAAAAAACCATTCGAACAGGAATCAATAAAATCTTTGAAGGTGCTTTGGACTGCCTCATCGAAGTTGAATTTTTTCGTTAGAAGAAGAGAAGAAGAACAAGAAGTTATCCAAATTTCGAAAAAAAATGGTAATCTGTTGGAGCTAAGTCTGGGAAGTACGGTGGAAGTCTTAGACATTCCAATTGAAGCTCCTCTAATTTGGTAGCCGTCTGTTGTGCAGTGTGTGGCCTATCGTTGTCCTAAAGCGGCAGTGGCCTAGAGTGAGTGACCAACCTCGGTTGTTTAGCAGCTAGATTTTCCATCATGATTTGCAGTTGCTGGCAATAGACATCTGCCGTAATCGTCTGACCAGATTTAAGAAAGCTGTCGTGAACGACACCGGCGCTAGTCCACCAAACGTTCAAAAGTAACTACTTTTGAGTCAATTTTCTCTTGGGGTGGTTCGCCAGGATTCAGCCATTGCGATGAGCGTTTCTGATTATCGTACAGGATCCACTTTTCATCACAGGTTGATGAGGTATGATTCGATTTAAAATCCCTTCATTATTGTGCCGGTTGAGTAATGTAATGCAGCAGTCGACGCGCGTTTGTCGGTTTGCTGCACTCAATTCATGAGGTTTACCCACCCACCTTTCAAGCTTTTTCACCTTCTCAATTGGATTAAAAGTTCAAGTGGATTAAAACAGTTTTATCACTAACATTGCAGCCTTCAGCTAACTCAGACGTGGTTTGCGATGGATCTGCTTCCACAATAGCCTTCAATTCTTCAATTTTGAACTCCGGCCGACCACGGGACTTGTTTTGTAGGTCGAAATTTCCAGAGTGAAAATGCTGGAACCAAAAACGCACTGTGTTTTCTTTTGCGACACCGCCGCCATACACATCATTAATCCTTAGACCCGTTTTTGCAGCACTGGTGCCACGGTGGAACTCGTACTCGGAAAATAATACGATATTTCAAGTTTTCCATTTTGTAAACAGAGTGACACAAAGAAAAAACCAAAAAGTGGAAAAAACAAATGAATTACGATTTTAGAAACACAAATGCATGAGTAAATAGCGGTATAAATTTGAAATTGGAATTCTTAACCAAAGAACATATATTTGAGATCGAAGTGGCCAGTACAACAAAACGCCAATTTCATATGGACCTAATATATATTACACGGATACACAAATAATTTAAATAAAACTTTAAGATAGTAAATAAACAAAAAAAAGAATTATTTATTTAGATTTAAAGCCATTTAACGTTTTAGCGAGTTGCGAGATATGCTTTGGTAACGTATTCCACAGCTTTACCCCAGTAACAGTAAACGAGGAGCCGTAATATTTAGTTTTATACATTGGTAATTCTAGTTGAAAATTGGATGCAGATCGCAATTCTTTAACTGTAGCTTGACAAAATATGAAAATATCTTTTAAATATGAGGGTAAACAAGGGTCATGTATGATTGAGTAAGCAAGAGAGAGGATACGAGCGTCCCGGCGAAAACGTATTGGCAGCCAGTCATGATCGAAAGTCTGACACATGGTAAAATTTTTTTAGTCTGAAGATAAGCCTTATCGAGATATTCTGAAGTCGTTCGGGCTTGTTTAGTTGTTCTTCGGTGAGATTTGCAAAACATGCATCCGCATAGTCAAGAATTGACAGGAACAGGGATTCCAACTAATCTTTCAGGATTAGTTGGAATTGGAAGAAGGTTACGAAGGCGACAAACGGAGAACCAAGTTGCAAAAATCTTTTTACTAATTTCCTTAATATGACGAGACCATGATAATGTGTCGTCGAAATAAACGCCCAAATTTTTTACACATTTACTGAAAGGAATGTTTACATTATTTTAAAAGAACGGGAGGCAAGCTGTTCCAGTCAATCCTCGATACAAGCCCAGGGCTTCCAATAGCTGTGATTTAGTAGAGTTAATAAGGAGACCGTGACGCTTGCTCCAGTTACAGATTATTGCCAAGTCTCTGTTGAGGGTATTGATAGCTTTACGTAGATTCATCAAGGAAGTTTGAGTATGGACTTGGAAGCATACAGGTGAAACAATGAAGAAGTAGATTTGGTAGTGGAGTTTATAAAAATCGCAAAGAGAAGTGGGGACAAGACGCCACCCTGAGGGACGCCGGCAGTGATCCCCTATCCAGCACGAAAAACTAACAACCACTTTAACTCTCTGACTCTGACGACCCGCAAATTAAGTCAATCAGTGGGGGAGACAGATTGATAGACCTTAGGAAACTCAGTAGATCGTCGATCATCGAGTAGATCATCGTGATCGACAGTGCTAAATGCATTGCTAAAGTCTAACAAGGCTAGAATGGTAAGTAGCTTATTGTTCATACCATGACGAATGTCATCGGTAACCATAATTAGTGCGGTAGTGGTACTGTGTCCACGACGAAAGCCAGATTGAAAAGAGCTAAGAAGGTTATTGTTTACTACATATTTGGTAAGCTGGTGACTGATTAGCCATTCTAAAACTTTTGAGAGAAAAGTTAAAAGGATGGTAATTCGACACCAGCTTAGACCGCGATGTCTTTGGTAATGGAATCACGTTAGCATCCTTCCATACACTTGGGAAAATACAGGTGTCAAAACAATAATTAAAGATATGAACAAGTATAGGCGTAATAGTGTCAAGAATCGGAATAATCATATTGCGACTTATTCCATCATCACCTACGGCATTCGAGGAGATGGACATGACATGTCTTTTGACATCATCCCCCGTTACTTGGCTAAGAGCGAAAGGCGAGGGAATCAGGGATTGGTCACCTAGAAAGGTGATTAAGCGTTTCAGTTTTGACAGAATGGTCAAATGAGTTAGAAACCGAAGTGAAATGTTTATTTAACAAATCTTCATTTATTAAACAAGAATTATCATACGTGCTTTTGCCTACTCCAAAGTCCTCAGAAACTTCCAGACTTTACATGGATCGTCATTTTCCATACCGTCATCCACAGAAGAGTGGATGTAATGACGCTGCGCATCCCTACATATTTTATTGCAGCGATTCCTAATTCTTATATATTTCTCTCGGTGGACTTCACAATTAGATAGTTTATATTTGGTTTTTGCGGTTTGTTTTTGCTTAATTAATGATTTTAAATCATCCGTAAGCTAAGGAGCCGGTAGTTGTTTGATTTTAACCGGTGTTATTGGTGCATGAGTGTCAAAGAGTTGAGTTATAAAATAATTCAAAATACTTAGCTTAGTATCAAAATGGTCTTTGGTAAAGGAAACTTACTTTACTTAACTATATTATTCAATTTAACAGAAATTTAATTTTACAAGACCCCAGAATTTCTATAACAATTGTCAATTTAAATTACAGTAGTTATAATATCTTTATATTATAACTAGAGTATAAATATAATACAGTAAAAACTCCAAAAAACAAACAAACAAAAAAGTCTTAATTACTGTAATGCTTAAAGTCGAGAGTTTTGCCGGGGAATTCAAAAGGTCGCGTTGTAGTTTTTGTATATCTTTCAAAAACGTATGGTATTTCGGTTCTTAATGTGTAATATTGGTGGAATATTAACCATTAAATATTCGTTAACGCGCACAAGTGTGGGCAAGTGGTAGAACTTCAAATAACCTAACCCTCTTGGTTAGGTTATTTGAAGTTGTACATGTCTTTACATCTAATAATAGATAATAAATAGATAAGTAATAGATTTTTATCGTTTAAATATTTCCAAGGAAAAATAAAACATCTGAGAAGCTTTCTCTTTATTATTATTATATCAGCGACATCGTATGACTGAAATACATTCGAAGGTCTTTAGATATTACGTTTTTCAATGAAGAATTTCTCGTCATCTTGCTGTTTGTAGAAAATATAAAAAGCTTAGGCGTAAAATTATATCGCTCTATTATGTGAGGGTCATAATTTCTCGGAAAGTCCCTTTCAAAGTCAGGTTGAACATGTAAAGCTACTTATTCTGGGCGGACTCATGATATTTTCATCTCACTGAGTAGATAAGCATTGATATTGGAACATTATCATACACTTACTGTCTTTTTGGCAAGGTAGTATAATTTTCTAATTTTATTTTATAACATTACTTACCTTATTATTTTTGCATTAATATTATAGGAAACACAAGAGAAACACAGATAAAACAGATTATATTTAATATACATATATGAAATGAAATTATGTTAATAAGAGAAAGATTTTATACTTCAGGCTTTTGTGAAAAATCACAAATTAACATTTCAATAGAAATTGTCAGTAAGTGTTTGTGAATTATTGAAGAATAAGATAAAAGGCCACATAAGCTTAAGATATCATTTTATGTCTCAATATAATAGTCATAAATATTTATTAGCCGAGGGAAATCTAGTAGGCTTTTTGCAATGTCTTTTATGATTCATAACATGTGCCTTTACCGCCTCATGTCTTTGGGCATAGTATTAAAACTTATGGAAATAATACGCCTCATGTACTATGACCTAAAGGCAATCAGGTTAGCAAGCATAAGATTTTAGTTGGCGGATGTTGAATGTAAAACTTTTCAATAATAGTACTCGTACTACTTAATATACATAACAGAAACGGCCTTTTGTACATTTATGGCAATATTTAGACTAAACACGTGGGCCGATTTTCATAAAAGATACGTCGTTAAATTTTTCATGACGTCGCAAATGTAGTTCGTCGTATTAAATTTTTTCCGTTGAATGCATAAAAATTTGGAAAAATCAAAATGGCCGATTTGGATACCATATTATAATAAGAAAAAAAATTAATACGACGAACTACATAAGTGGGGTATCGTTGAATAGGTAATTAAAAATCATTACCGCGATATATAACGATTGAAAGTTGGTCAGTAACGATTCTCACATAAAGGCTTTTAGAAAGAACTGATATTGATACGGTGCTGCTGACTGCAGATGGCCTTGAGGTAAAAAAAAGACAAACAAGAACTTCCAAGTGTACAATAAAATAAATTTATTAAAAAAGCGACTGCGTAAAAACTGAAAAGAAAAAAAATTAAAAAAAAAACAAGATAGTCCAGTAATCGAAACTTATGCTATCGATTTGATTTTGTCGCGGCATAAGAACTGTTTCTGCAATAATAATTTTAGAAAATTTAAATATTTACGCATCCCTGTTCTGTACTTATTCATAATTTCATTGCCTTAAAATTGTTTTTAATTTTTTGCCTATTTTCACAATAAAAAAAGATGATTACCCGTTTGGTTTTATTTATTTGTTACTTAAAATAATTTCACAAATGACGTACCTATTTATGTATGTTACTTAGTATGTAACTATAAAAGTTATAAAAAAATTAGGAACACACTAACGTATGTCAACCATATTTAAAAAAAAAAAATTTTTTTTGAGCAAGGATACATATATAAATAAATGTTAACTTTATTAACAATATACTACTATACCAACATATCAGTACAGTTTTTTCCTTTAGAAATTGTATAATGCTACTATTAAAACGTTCTCAGTTTGATTAGGCAAATTTTCGCTGGTTACTTGCTCTCCTGTAAAATTTGAGAAAATGTAGATACGTTCATCTGACTCTTATACCGCGGTTATATAGTCGCCTAGTTTCTAACCCGCGTGTCGTGTTGTATGCACAGTGCACAAAGCGCGGGCTGGGCGACTATGTGGATGTGGGCGGCGCGGGCGGCCTCGACCACACCAAAATGGAGCTCTACGACAGCATCTGCGGACTCGACTCTAATGAAGGTGAGTTTTGCTACGGAATAAACTTCTTTTCGTTGCCATTGGTATATTTTATGTTTTTAATAGGGAACATGCATTTGTTTTATATCAGAAAAATTCTTATACTTTCCGAAAGACAACATAAACATGGGCCAAAAAATGCAAAAACTACAGTTATCAGTTGCTAAATTAAAAAGTCGTAGGACTAAAAAGGACTTTGAACTTTACTAACTTTTGACTTGACTAACGAAAATTACTGTTCAAATCCTTTTGTTATTTGTGAATTTTTTTTAGAACAACGATAAACAAATTAATAAATATTAATAAATTATTAATTATTAATATTAATATTAATTATTATTAAATATAAATAAATATTAATAATTATTAATTAATTAATTATTAATTAATATTAATAATTATTATTATTATTATTAATTTTTTATATTACGCCAATAAAATCAATTTTGTATTTATCTTCATACATTTTCAACTGCTATGACGTCACTCGTGCATCTCTTTTTGTATAGAGCGTTTTTATTGCTCTCCAACGATCTCACTTTGGTGAGGACTGTATTTTGTCAACGGTCGGTGGTAGATATGCCATTGGCCATTGCAAAGACAATATGTCCTGGCTTTTTAAGGACTTTTCGAAAACCCAATAAAAAAAACTATGCATGTTCCCCATTGTAGCTGACAATGCGGTAGAACATAATATAATTTTTAATGTAGGCACCTGTGTTTCACTTTTACGTGAGAAAAAAAAAAATTTTTTACAAATTTTGCTCGATGTTGAAGCCTCCCAGATTCCTATTCAAATACTGAATTAATATATAAATTTCTGGACACATTTCACTCATGGGGGAATACAATAACTGGATTTAGTTACTTTACAAGTTTTAGCTGTTGGACAGGTCAATTTATCCAATTGAAAGATACAGAAAATGCCGAAAAGTCAAATATTATTTAGTTACCTATATCTATTCCCATTTTTAATAATGCCTTCATAGTGCAACATACAGAATTATACTGTTGGTTCTTGGTGGAAATTCATGTTCATAATAATATCACACAACTGTTTATACACTTTATTTAGGTTTTTACAATAATTTATATATAAACACGACCGGTTTCGATTAACTCATCAACACCTGATGATGAGTTAATCGAAACCGTTCGTGTTTGTATATAAATTACAATAAAAATCTAAATAAAGTGGAAAAGTGTATAAAAAAGTTGTGTGATATTTATTATACAGAATATATTCCTGTAGGTACAGCGACAGTGTCGACAAAACTATATAATATTTTTATTACTATGCCATTTAGGGCAAAAATGCAATAATCGACCGCGCCATTATCTTAAAATGGCAATGGTATAACATTTGGTATATTTTATAGAAAACTTAATTTTTACTATTAATGTGTTGGTACCTTAATTGTCCATTAGCTAACAAATTCAAATGACTGTCTATGTATGTGCAACCCTACGACTGGATAAAATAAACCTAAACCTACTTTTGAGTAAATGTGACTTTATTTATTCGCATCTAAATAAAACGTGTGATTTGTGAAAAGAATCATTCAAATTGTTATTTATTGATTTTCCAAATCCATTGTTTCGAAAACGATTAAGATAAATGACCTTCTGTGTTTGCTCATTTATCAAAAAGCGTATTACATAAATTAAGATTCAACTTTCACATTTCAAGTATCTGATATTATGTTCATTATTCTTGTACTTTTATGTACATATTACTTTATATACTTTTATCTACATACCTTTCTTAAATTACTCTAATATCGTTTTTTGTATGTTTTGCAATTTCATTTATATCTTTACTGACGAACTAGGACTGCATGATCATGCCATTAGGGTCTCCCCCAATGGCATAGACAGCAATTATTATCAGATCGTTTAAAGGTATGTTTTGGAACTCTAAAAAAATTGTCGCTCTCTCTTAAGCCCGGGTGATTCTAACACCCCATTCCGTTCGCACCTAGCTAGACATGGGGTAATCCAATTAAACCTCTGATCTGCAAAAAAGAAATTAAACGCAATTTTTGACTAATGTATCACTGAATACGGATTTACGCAAACATGCATTTTTTTCTTCACGTTAGCTCATATTTAAAAAATAAGGCTAGTATGAACAATGTCAATTTGTATGAAACTAGTACAAATAATGCTTGACTCAATTTATCACAGATTAACCTGTATGGAAATAAAACTTTTTGATTTTGATTCGACAGAAATTGGCAGTATTCTTAACACAACTACGAAACACAGTCAAAAATGTAGGTTCGTTACTAGGTATAAAATTGACCAAAATATATAAAAAACTAATAAATTATGTTTTGTTACTTAAAATTATACAAACAAATAATAAATAATAAAATGTACACAGGTTTTTACATAATATTTAGAATTGTTATCATAAGAATGCAAAATATATCGATATTCTCCATACAATCTTAAATATGACGTGACTCAATAATACGAGATAACTTTTAGTTTTAATATTTCGATTCAGTAACTGAAATGTTGTAAATCTAGTACACTTTTATTTCAAAGGCAAAGGTAATTGACATCATTTGCAGGTCGTCGCGCGGTGTTCGTGGCTTGCGAGGACACGGTGGTGCGATTGGTGTCCAGCGGCCGCTACCAGAACTCCGTGACTGTGGCCTTTGCACCCCTGCCCCTGGAACATATCGAGCACGCCGACCTGGTCTGCGGCCTCAACGACCTGTAAGCGACTGCGGCAACCTCCGAGATAGATGTAGATAACTGAACTTGTAGGCCTAATGTCCCGAATCTTTCAAATTAAAGATTAATATTATAATAGGTATCCTATTGTATTTGGTGAAATAGAAGTTATCATTTTGAAGAAGTAATACTTGAATAGCCAAATCTAATACTATTATTTGTGTGTGCCAAGCTGAATGTAGTGAAATGATTATGCTACACAGTGGTATAACTTATAAGGTAGCTAGTTTAAGAAAATATTATGTACTTACGTCACATCCGCCATACCTAAATAAATATTGAGGCAAAGGATCATTATTAGGTAATATACAAACGTTTGCCACTATTTTGTCCTTGTTTGGCTACTCAAAAATGATCCTTTCGTTCCTTTCGAACCTCGAGTTCTATGTTCCGATAGGGAGAATCTTGTACCTTACCTGTTACAATATCTAGTCAATGTGTCGTGTTACGGCCAAGAGTTTCATTAATGTATTCTATAAATAAACTATTGTATTGATATTAAATAAAGTAAATCACTATTACTTCTGGATTATGTTATTTATTATTCCTGTATAATAAGTGCTTGAGTTAGTTGGCGACAGTTACAATGACGGTCTAGGAATTATTTTATTTGGTAGAAAGTTTCCTCGCATTATGTATTTTCAAAAATAAGCGTACTCAGATTAAACTGTTTTATAAAAGTGGTTGTAACTTATGACCTAGCTAATCAGGGGTTATAAAAATTGTTACAAATGAAACTTAATCATTTACTTAAATTTTATTTACGTAATAGTCTCAGAATAAAGATTGTACGGTAATGTATGTTGAAAGCAAATGTATTAATATAATAACATTAACTAACAATTTTCAGATAAAATATATTATTTGCTAAAATGACTACTAGCAAAATAAGTCATTACTATGCAGTAAAGTGAATATTATAATATTTATATTGATTTGCATAACTATCAAAAATACAATGTAGGTATGAGTTTAACATAATTATTATAATATAATTTTTATATATAATTATGTGTTATTTATATAAATACAGTAATTTGTTCTCCTTACAGCTTTAACATAAAGGTATACTTATGTTAACAAAAGAAATTCGTCGAACTGATACAATTTCCAAAGTAGGTGACTGTAAATTGTAATACGGGGTGGAAATTCGTCTTGTTAGAACAATTCACAATATAATAATATTTAATTGAAGTGCATACTGCATAACTAAATCACTTCTTTTTCAAGACGGTCTTACGCCACCGTTTGCTTCTGTAGGGACGCATAAATACACATTACAAACCGTAATGCTACGTATAATTACTGATTTTACGAAATATCACCTACCATGAGAATCGTTCCATCTTACGAATGAACCCTCGTTTACATCTGTTTAGAAAGTGTTCGCCGCACCCCTAAGGAGATCTACTAAGCGCCTAATTCAATAACGAAATATATATTGTCAACGTCATTTGCAAGTTAGTTTCCATTAAATAGTATTGAGTGATAAGTGCACACAGATATGTATACGTCATAGCACCTAATTTAAAGCGATAAACTCTATGAAAGACATACAATATAAGCATTAGGGAATGATTTATCAAATACCAGACTTAAACGATCTATAGTTGCACAGACGTAAGCAACAGTCGATGCGGAAGATGATTATGACTGCGGTAGAGTTAAATGCAGCAATATTTTTGACTCCTTCGTGGGCCACACAGTGCGTTCTAGCTGTATCACGGAAATGTGGTAGTGCGATATACGGTACAGATTAAAGAAAGAGGAATAGATAAACATCTACAGTTAGCTTTCTATTTGATTACACAAGCATAACGGTGTCTCCACGATTGTGTGGAAAAATTGTCGGCCATTGGAGGGGACGTCAAAATTTTCAAATTTGGATCGATTTGGATAGTTCTATGAAAGCTGTTTCTCTGTAAGTAGGTATATACATTTCCTACTATGTGATATACGGATTGTATTTGTTCATTTAGTATTACTAGAGGTCATCCTGTGGTCGAAATTTGCGCATAATAATTCATTTTTTTTTTTTAAGTTTGAACGTTGCAAGGGTTCTTTTGCCTTTTAGATTGTGACAGATTGGCAAACGTCAACCGTTCTAAGCATTATTTAAAAAAATATTAGATTTCTGCACACTTTCCTCCACATAAACTTAAACTGTGCCAAATATCATACTCCTCCGTTTGCACAAGTCTCGTAAAACTATACTGTAAGTCTTTGCGCTTGGCGTATTATTAACAAATTATTAATGTAATCAAATAATCAAAGGGGATTTTGATTATTTGATTACATTAATGGAAAAGGGATTTTGTAATAACATTTGCATTGCTTACTCAGAACATTAATTGCCTGATGATTTTAAAAGGCAAAAGGTGTGTGTATTGTATTATTTAGCATTACTTTTAGATATTCTTGTATACCAAATTTAATTAGTTTCATTACAATTTAATATTACCTATTATGCAAACGTAATAAGTATATACTCATCATGAGCTCTACAATTTATATTGTATTTTTTTAGTTTTCAGTCTGTCTCTGTCGCTTACGACCTGCATTAGTAGATTAATATTGTTTACTACAACAAATTAACAATATAAATAAGCTATGCACATAAATAATAATATAATTTTACAACAAAGCAAACACATTTAGGGCGTGTTTATATGACCACAGAATAGCAACTTTCATTCATAGCAAATTGAGCTTTATCAACTAAGCCACAACGCTTACCCAACCTATTTGTTGTTAGTTTGTACTTCATGACCAGGTCGATTATATAGCTTAATTTGCTATTAATGAAAAAGATGCTCGCCTCGTCTAAGCCCTTAAGCTGTAAAAAGTTTAATTATTTCAATATGTTTTATCTGTATGGTAATAATTTTGTAAATTGGTTTCACATTGTATTGTAGGTTTAGAAAAGATGCCTGCATTTTATATATTAACTAATTGTAGGTAAAATCGGTGGCATCTATTTAATATCTCATCAAGAAGCTAAAATGGAGAGTAGGTAAGTTAATTGCGTTAGACATGTTTAAGGTTATCTCATTGTATCGTATATTGTTACATGTTATGTAAAATTAGAAGAATTATAAGTACCCGCTACAGATATTGTGAATTTTTAAACTTATGGAACTAATTACACTTTAATTATAATTTCAAGTTTTTTTTACACATGAAAATAATATTTAACATATCTACGTATCTTCGTATAACACACTTATTTCTTATAAAGCAAGCAAAATTTGTTTTTACAATACATTCAAACACAGTTATAATCATAGCATGTTTTTGTTCTAATCAATAGGTTCAATATTGTGGAATTGTATTGCAACGAAACAGAAATATTTTGAATTTTGAACGTAAACGAACGTAACGACTTGACTCTCACATTGAGAGAGACAGACACGCCAACGCGCGTGGGCGTGACGGGCGCGGAATCTGCTCAATCAAAATCGTCTCGGATTCGCGTCGTCCGCGTCCGTGAGCTTTGGCGCTAAATTAATATGCGTACCGCCTTGTTACTATTTTTAATCTTCGAACTAAGGCACTCGTATCAAATACCTGCTCTGGTTTGAAGATTAAAAATTAAATGGATAATTTAAACCCATAATTTTCCTCTAGTTTCGCAGAATTAAGCTTTTACACGAATAACATCAAACATTTATTTTCTAACAGACAATAGAACTACTTAAACAAACTATAATATTATAATTAACATCTCTTAATTAACATTACATATATATTAAGATTTTTATTTTGATGTTGAGAAAATAATTAGGTTTCTACTGAAAATTAATTTAATGGAAAGTTTTGAGCATACATTTTTTTACTAGATATCTGATCGTAAATAATAATATTTTATACAATCATTTGACACTCGATACTTTATGGTAATAAATTAAATAAATTATATTCGACAGTCTCCTTACAACTAATATAGAATAATTAATTCATGCCAGAATTTTATAAATAGATTTAATATTTTATGGACAGTAAAAACAATTGTATCAAAATCCCAGCAGACTACAAGTTTTAATGTGGATACATTTGATTTACTCGGATATTTTATTTACCCAAATGTTTTATTTAACCAGATATTATATTCATAATCTGCCAAAGAAATTGTAGCGTTTAGAAAGACAGAACGCACAATGCACATAACCTAGGTACAACTGTTGTAATATATTTTCGACTCTATTGTGAAAATGTTAGGCCCTTTCTTGAAACGAATATAATTGGAACTTAAAAACTCAAAATATTCAAGTGTTATAAAGTTATATGTTTTGATATCTCTACTATTGCAGTAATGATTAATACAGTAGGTATATTAAAACCTGGGCCTCTAGACAAGATGCATTCGATAATTTCGACGGCGAACTTCGAAAGAAAAAATGTATGGGATTTGACATAAGTCATCGCTAAGTGACATGTCGCCTTATGTCAAATCCCAAACATTTTGTTATCGAACTTCGCCGTCGATATTATCGAATGCATCTTGACTAGACGCCCGCGTATATTTAAAAACAAAGATTTCATTTCCCCAAGCGATATTAGCTTACTTTTAATATTTTACAGTTGTGTAAATTTTTTAATATATACTAACTATTTGATCTTTAAATAAAAAGAACATAGAGTTATCAAACAATGACAAGTTGGAATTGAAAATCTTCCATAAAATTATGGGCAATTTTCAAAAAGCTTAGTTTTTATTTATGAAAGTATTGACAATGGAATGAAAAAGTTATGCGTTTTTACATAAGTTTTTATTTTCATTTAGAATTTGTAATAATTACCACAACATTATTGTTTTGGGTAAAATCTTTATCAGCAATGGTTCATCGCGTAAAACTCATAAGTTCTTTTAAGTTTAGTTGCAGTTTCAAAGAACGTACTTTAAAACTTGGTAAATTACCTAGCGAGCTTAAGGTAGGTACGCTATATTTTAATATATTGAAAATGAACATCGAATTATCATGTTACAGATAAAGCGACACATGGCCTCCATTTGAATGGACGTTGAGATGCAACTGATTGGACATCTAAGTTATCTTCTAAAATATTACACAAATTTTATTATCTAATTAAAGCTATCCCATATTTTTTGTTTATTGTGCTAAATTCAACAAGGAAGCGTGCATGCAAATCAATCTACGATACAGTATTTTGCGTATACAAGACGCTAGAAAGTCACTGCGGTGTAGAAAAGTTTCATCTTTACATTCACTAGGTGCTTACGAAAACATCGTTCACAATGACGATTTCAAAATATTACATCAGTGAGCTATATTTTCTAATAATACTTAGACGAATATGAGTAGGTATATTGTAGGTAGTTATAATATCATGGAAGAGGTATTAAATTTCATATACAGCTCAATCTCGCCCAAGATTAATTGACAATCGCATAGAAACGTTTCTAACGCTAATTTCATATATCTTTATTACAAATATTTAATAAGATTTACTAAATTCATAAGACGATTTCCACTTAAAGCATCGCTATGCTATACATTACGTTGAACAAAAAGTTTACGATCACTACTCTCGTACGTATAGGTATATAAACGATCGCTAATTCTAGCTATAATCACTTGTATAGTGTTACATGAGCTTACTTCTAAAATACAGTGTAGCGACTGCGTGGCAGTAGTAATGTCAGATTGTAAATACTTTATAAATACATATATATAAATACATAAATAAATATATATATATATACTATTATTTGTTCAAAGTCATAAGAATTTGAAATTCATAAGATCCATATGTTACCGATTTATTACCTTAATAGTTATTAATATTTTGTTTAGAAATTCGTCTCACAACGTGCACTCGACCGAATGTCGATATAAAATTCTAAAAACTCACTACAATTGAGATATGTATCATTTGCTATACAAGCAGAGGCACACATTGATATGTATAGTGATAAGTTTGGTAGTTACAATACTGTATTACCACATCGCAAGCTCACAGATACCTTAAAGCATGTTTAAACAAATTTACAAATAAAAAACAATACAGAGTACACATAGTAGAAGTGAAACATCCTTCATTATTTAAAGTTCCTAAATATTTTACCGTGTCTAAAGGGTATCACTTCAAAAAAAGAATAAAGAAAGTAAAATTTGTACACCTAGCGCCATCTGTGTATTGAGCCGTACTTTAGAAAGTTAAATTATTAAGTAAGAAGTATAGGCAGCTCCCGATTGATGGCGTCATATCCAAAATCGTGTCGTGGCGTGACGCGAGCTTGAAATTTCACTCTCAATGCCGCTAAAGAATTTTCACATCAAAAAGTCTTTATTTTGGAATATAAAATAAAGACTAATAAAATCCAAAAATAAATTTAGTACGATTGACAACATTTAAAACACCGTCTAAAACGAACATGGTATAATCACCGCCTTAAAACACAATAATTTTAAGTAATTTTCATCTCTTTTAAACATAAAGCCCTGCTCTACAATAGCATAGCATTATGTGCAATACAATATTGTAGCCCCCGTGAGAGTGAAAGCAACACTTTAACAATTAAAGCCGACATTCAATAATACACATAAATTAATGACTTCCATAAACCAATACAATCAACTCTACAAGGTAGAGGAACATTGTATAAACTGAATTACAAAGCCTACTAGTATTATATTTCTATATATTACGAGTAAGTATAAACTATAAAATATTACGATTTTTAATTTCACTTTATAGTTCCTGGCCACTAAAAGCCGCGAAGAAAATTGATCCTAAAATATTTTATCTACCATTGAAAGTATTAAACATTTTTATTTATATAATTTATCATTTTCAACACATCGAATATTAGTTTTTCCACACAAAATACTTCTTCCATCACTGGGTGAAAGTTTCTTCGACGTAAACTCACGTCACCAACCGACGAAAAACGTTCAAAAACCATTTACCAAAATTACGTTCGAAAATATTTCCTACTAAAATGATATGTATTATACGTGATATACATTATATATTTTGATATTGGTGGTAGATTTACAGGGCAACGGTGGTCGCCAGGGTGGTGAGCAGCACGATGGGCAGGGTGGTGCCCGCCACGCTACTGTACGGCCCGGTCACTGCGCCATCGCACGGAGCCTGCTCCAACTCTGAAAATCAAAATTTATATAACTGTCTCAGTTATATCGTCTCTTATCGTTTATATCGTATAACTGTATCGTCTCTAAAGAAACTTTAATATATGTGAAGGTTGATTATAACAATATGTCTCTAGCCTGACGAAGTTTTCTGTTCTGGAAATCAATATATCTAATCGAGAAAGGTCTAGCACTTAAGTTCAAAAACTGTGCCGGTTTCCACGGCACGGTATCAAGTATACCCGCGTGTATTCCTTGTTTCAGCAATGTCCATAGGGGGATATAATGCATAGCCTATATGCCTGCTGTGTCCATAAAGTATATAATGCATACGACTTACCGCTGAGCTTGTTGAGGAAGTCGTTCCAGAAGGCGCAAGCCGAGGCGCGCGGGCCGCGCGGGCCGGCCGGGCCGGGGGCGCCGTCGGCCGTGTACGTGTAGTAGTGGGGCGACGAGCGCGAGTACAGCGGCCACTTCTCATCCGGCTTGTGAGGTTTCCTGGATCACCGTTACAATGCGCGTCAGTCACCTCGTCATTGCCATAAAAGACACCGTCAAACTCCTTGTCATTGACATAAGGAGGGACGATAGTACGAATAACCTAAAAAGCGTTTCCACATTACGCGATAATGATATCCAATATCGCGCGCGATAATGTAAGAGGCAGCTATACGCTTTATGTTGAAACATAATTTATCTGTCTTTGTCATTATCGACGCAATATTGGATATCAGATTCGATGTGGGAAAATGCACATAATATTATGTCAATGACATAAGATTTGTTAGCATATGCTTGGGTTACCTACTTCAAAAAAAGTCGAAATCACTGCAGATTTCGCTATAAATTTCGAGGAGTTCCCTCGATTCTCAATCCCATCACCATGTTTATTTACCATTTGGAGACAATGAGACCGAATTTGAAGTAAACTTTTTACAGTAGAAAATATATTTTTAAATCAGTTCACAAACGGCAGAAACAACCGACAAAAAAGTCATTTAGATCAATTGATAACATCCTCCTCCTTTTTGTAAGTCGTTTAAAAATAATATCTTGAATGTTGGGTGCGTTAATTAAGCTATGATTATTATCAAAACAATAAACTTTATCGCATCCTAAAAGATGTATAATTACTAATTAGATATTACCTAGGTACATCTTACAAATGTAATTATAGTTAATCTATTTGATATGTCTATATTATATCTAACAACACCTGACGTGCTGCAGTCTGTAGATATGTTATGTTATTATGTTTAGTTGAAACAGGATTATGAACGAAAAAACTGTTATTGAGTCTCAGACATGAACGTGTGAGTTTTTGCAAGCCCCATGGCAGTTAGTAACTTGCCAACCGGTTATGAAATATAATGTGTAGCTCAGATTCAACTCCCATAATTTAACTGTGTTTATTTTTATAGTAGGTAGCTACAATTCAGAGATTATTTTTTTTACCTTTCGTTAAACCCGTACCTTTTTCAACGGTAATTTATTTACTTCTAAAAGTATTTAGATAGGTACCTTCGTCTAGTCTCATAGTAAAAAGATTTAGGATTTTTTTTCCTGTCACGCGGATTGACACACGCGTGCATAATATCTGGTCTTCGTGCGGGCTGTGTACTGTAAGGGCTGCGGGGTGTGTGTGTGTACTAAGTATCCGAAAAACTTTTATCACAGGTACCAGACAACGGAAATATATTTAATACTGTTATACTATAAACATATATTTAAGATTTTTATTATAATATAAATATACACACAGAAAAACTTTTTGTCCCTTCGGCAGGATTCGAACCCGCGACCTCCGACTTAAGCGCCAACGTGCTAACTACTGAGTCACAGAGGTCGTCATTCATACATAATAATATGTTTTTCCAGTCACGAAGGCATCACGCGCTAACACCTGGAACGTACTATCACCCGCGTGTAAAAAAACGCATGACAGAAAAAAGATAGGTACTTACAGTAACAGGTACACAACATTTTGACTATAGCGTTGTATCTGTTCATTTATAGATTTACCAGTTTGTATTGATTGTCTATTCATACCTAATGGTAGGTCATTAGGTATCAATAGACAATATATTATTCAATTGCTGAAAAAATGTAATCACCTTTTCAAATGGATGCCTCACTTTGTATGCTGCTCACATCTCGAAACATGTAATCCTAGCACTTAAATAGATTGGGAAAATCTGAATTATTTGCTCTGAATTCAACATAGGTACAGCCACCGCGGAGTAACCTAACGTTATTAAACAAAAACATAAACAGTTAAAATTTTAGTCGAATTTAAAAGGGGAATTATTTAAAAAGTAAGATTTATTTCATACTTTTTTGTGCATTTTTACTTTTGAAGAATGATTAATTTTTTGTTTAAAAATAATAATTTTTCCCTTTTTAGTCATATTTATTATATTCCTATTAACACATTTTAAGAAAGTTTAAAATAAGCGTTCGAATGTATAATTGAATACGCGCCAAGCTTCCATTAGGTATATTATATGATAATGATGATGATCACTGTAAGTTATATAATGGCATATGCTTGCAGTTCTTTAAACAAAGCCGAAAATTCCAAACGTGTATCTTTAAAGACTGAGGAGTTCTGTTCAGTGTTTTTGGATCCAGGCACAAAATTTTACTGTTTGGTGGCATATGGTCAATTGGACCAAATTGGGATTATACCCTATACAGCAAAAAAAGAATATTGAAAATCGGTACAAAGACAGCGGAGTAATCGTTGAACATTAAAAAATAAAAAATATATACAGCCGAACGTAAAAACGCCTCCTTTTTTGTTTAAAAATCTTTATCATATAATTTTTAAAATACTAGTAAAAAGTAGGGGTTTTCTAGAAACGCTTATTAAAACATTTAATAAGCGTAATGACAAAATTGATAAATAACACGAAAAAAGGAAATTTAAGTCCAATCTCTGAAACTAATTTTCGTTTAACTTTGATTAGTCTCCGTACACCCTTTTCGAAACGATAAGATATCACACTAGAGATGCGCTGACTAGTCGGTAAATGCAACTAATCAGATATTTTTTGGGTCCCAATTAGAAAGAGCTTACCCAGAACTTCAATTATGAATATTTCGTACCCAATTCAGCTGACTAGCTGTGAATAAGCCGTTTCTGGCACATCACTAGGTACCATACTGTCTTACCCAGTTTATTTTGCGGAAAAACTAAGATTGCAAGAGCCCTAATGTCCTTAGCAATATTAAGTCGGTTCTACTGTTGGCTACCTTAGGGGCTAAGCCTGTCAACTTACCCAGTCAAGGCGAATCTCGTGAAAGACTGCATGATGTGCGCGGCCAGGTCGCGCTCTCGCGTGTGGTACTGCAGCGACATGTTGAGCGGGTGCCCGAACACATACTCCATCTCGTCGCCGTGCATCACGCCCATCCATTCCCCCCACAGGCTCGTGCTTGTGCGCTGAAAATAATAATTATGATACTTGTCATCTTACGTGGCAAATATCTCTTAAATTCTGGGACTTACAACTTGTTTTCCAAATAAGGAATATTCGGAGTGCGGACGAAAACTCGCAACTCAATTTTGAAACAGATATCTTCAACCGATTAAGCTGAAATTTTGTACACATATTCAATTGGATTGACAATGCCTGATTGCAAAAATTTTATTATAAATTCAGAACGTCATTACTAAATGAAATAACAAAATAATTGTGTAACAATCCACGTGACAGGAAAAGGCCCTTAGGGTTAGTTCACACCACGGCGATACGCGACGCTACGCTGCGCTGCATTATTAAAATACCTATTCAAAATTGGACCTTATTCACTACATAAATATATACACGTTTTATAACACATCAGTCATTTACTGCAGATGCGTTGTACTGCGCCGTGCAACCTGACATTCGAAATCTTACAATGAAACGTGTATTGTGTTACCTATTTATAAAGTTAAGTCCCGTATCGTTTCGTTTCAGTGTGAATTAACCCCTAAGGCTTAAAAAAGTGTCCAACATAGGTTGCAAGTATCAACCTTTATCTTTTAACTGAGTATAGATTTACGTTATGTTAAATTTTAAAATACATCTTTACAGATTTGAAATGTTTATTAGTATTGTAGTTATACTATACTGATCCTACAATAAACAACGGCGTGCCCAGAGCTGAGGTACTTACCCTCACGTTGTTATTTTCAGAGCTTGCGTAATTTACATAATTCCGACTCACAGTACTCGAAGTTATAATATAAATTTAAATAAACTTCAGGTGGTTTATCAAACAGTAATATAAATTTTGTGTCTCATCATGGCACCATCATTTATCATCATCTTGGAATTAATATGTTGTACCGTTTATTAAGTCAAAAAATATTTTTGTTATTATCTATGAGGAAAGAAGAAGAATAAGGGAACAAAAGTTATTTGAGTTGGTATCTATGATTTTACGAACAGATATTCAACATGGAATTTAATATTAATAAAATTTGAATAAATCCGCTGAGTTAATTTCCAGTGTCTATTGGAACCTACCTAGAAAACTAGCTTCAAAAGCTATTAACATAGGTAAATAATAACATGGTTAACTGAAACCTAAGAGAAGGCTGGATAATCCATTGTACACAATATGTGGTCTTGTGACTGGTGGGTGTGCCAAAAGCATTAATATGATATTGCAATAAATATATTTCAAAAGCAGGTAGAATGCTAGCTCTCAAAATGTCTAATCAAACATGCAGCAGCTATTTATAAAAGCCAGTCACAGTTCCATTTGTATAAAATGGAACAGCGACAGGTCATCCCAAAATACCAGCCTAATCCATGACCTTTAGCGTCCCGTGGAAATTAATGAAGTGCTTCTACCATCATAACACCTATGTTAAATGCAAATACTAACACGCTTTCAACGAGTTAATATCCTACTACTATTATAAATGCGAAAGTTTGTGAGGATGGATGGATTTATTTATGGATGGACGGATGGATGTCTGTTTTTTACTCTTTCACACAAAAATTACTGTACGTATTTTGATGAAATTTGGTATGGTGATAGTTTAAGCTCTGGATTAACTAATAGGCTACTTTTATCCTGAAAAAATACATTATTACCGTGGGATACTAAATTTACGCGGGCGGAGTCGTGATAAAAAGGCTAGTTTAAAATAAAGGAAATGCTTCCTAAGTACTAGGTAACTAGGTAACTAGGTGCGTGTGAGGTAAGAGAAAGTAAGAGAAATATGGAATAATGTGAGATGACAGATGGGACTTGCAAAAAGGGGGGACTCTGATGTTACATGTAAGACCCAGACTGATGTTATCGTTTAGGACTTGCTTGCTTGTATTAAAGCAATTAATACCCACTCCTTAATTCCTATGGATAACTTATCTAAGTTGAAATGCGTGCCTGAAGGATATTTATATATAGCGATATTATTATTAGCTATTTTTAATGTAAGATAAAATTACCCAAGAATAGCTAAATCAAATATTTTAAAGCAAATAGTGTGAAGTTGAGGATAATGAAATTCGCAAGTCATGAGTCAGGAGCCTGACGCAGCCGCCCACGTTCATCTTGATTTATCGCCCTCAATTTGTCTCAGTTTTTCATACTTAAGCCAATAATTAGGACAATTTGTTTCGATCGGAACTTTTACGAGCTTCGATTTAACTTTAGGATTTATGTTTACATAGTATCTTAGTTTCATTTAACGAATGCACATAGTGTAGGAGCCGAGTAGTAGTACCTATACTACGAATTTATGTAAAGAAAGGATTGTAAAATTTATTTCCAACATTTTTGAGAGGTTAAAAAATTAAATTAATCTTTATGCATAATATATATTATATATATTATCATGCAGATAAAGTAGTCACTAACATGACTCAATGTTAAATACGTCTTACATTTACTAAAAAAAATTTGACAACACAAATGCACAATTGTCTCACATGTAAACGACAAAGTTTGTTTAAAATATGTAAGTATTAAAAATAAAGAACAGTTTTTTTTTGTTTAAAAAATTGGTTCACAAAAATGTAAGTCACATAATATTATTATTATGAACAAATGTTTTCCTTACTTACTGTAATAATATTGTAGGTATACAATAGTTTTAAAGTGATACTGTGTAATCTTCTTTCATATATAAAAATGGATTGCAATTCCAATGTCTCGCAAAAACTCGAGAACGGCTGGACTGATTTTGGTCTTGAAATACATGTGGACTTTCTGGGAAGGTTTAAACGGTGAGATATGTTGGAAAAGGTATATGTTTAGGTTGTAGGTTTTTAGGAGTAGTTGTAGGTGTATACTTGTAAATTGTAGTTGCAGTTAATTATATATTCCGGTTCATAGTTAGGTCAGGTTAGGCTACATAGAACAACGAGTGTCGGGCCAGCTAGTATAATAAAATGTCACCAAGATGATAGTGTAATTTGCATAGCTTTTCGTTTGCTTTTCTACTATCGATAATGAACTGCATTTTATACTAAAGCGAATTCCCGTGAGACTTCGACTCCCGAGCCGTTGACTTTGCGAGACTATTCAAATTGCTGCACAAAAGAAGAAAGTATACCCCAGGGACGGTGATATTATTAACTTACAATAGAGAACGACGCAATGCATTTGAATAGCTTATGAATAACTTTGTGGCTTTATTTTATAGATGCGTACCAATCTGAGCAATAGAATAACTTTAAACGTAATTTCAAATGAATCTTACATTAGGTACATTGAGTATGCAATTATTTTTGTCGCGATTGTGAGAAATGGAATCTATAACTATCAGTTAAAAGAACAGTTCTGATACAGAGCGGTACTTAATGTTTGTAAATTATCTCCGACCCCAAGGATATATACAATCATTCGAAATTTGAGTTAATAAACCATTTTAGTTGAAAAATAAAAGTTGCTCTCGTATAAAAATATGTTTTCATATTTTCGCGCAGTGTGAAATAGCAAACGTCGACCAGCTCCACGAGGGCCCTTGCTCTCGGTTCGTTAGCCAAATTAACGCGTTAGAGCATTTGCATGCCAAGATTCTTCCACGCGAAAATTCCAAGGAGAACGTACTACTTGACTCGTATATGTGTGTCGCTTAGACTACAGCCACAGAGTAGAATATGTGATTTCTATATAAATATAATAATTTTAACGTTATATAAGGTGTTATACTGTGTGTCCTATTTGAATAAAATATGATTTTGATTGATTGATTGAAATCAATACAGCGACGAAATACTTGCATTTCTACGAAAATAATAAACTCACGTAATTTTTAGAATTCGACGAATATAATTTTATTAGAATTTTATTAGAATTAAAATTCGTTATATTCGTAGAATTCTAAAAATTACGTGAGTTTATTATTTTCGTAGAAATGCAAGTATTTCGTCGTTGTATTGATTTCAATCAATCAAACAAAATCATATTTAATTCAAATAGGTCACACAGTATAATACCTTATATAACGTTAAAATTATTATAATCATTTAGAAATCACAAATTTTATTACATTATAAAACAATTAAATGGCGATTTTATAAAATTATATTTTAACCATTTTATTTTGTTATAAAATATAATCATTCAACTTACATCTTATACTTTAAACGACACAATCTTGTATATATATAATCGGTTTTTCGACATCGGCTGCAAGTATAACCATGAAATTTAGTATGTAGGGAGTTTTGGGCAAGAAAAATCTAGCTAGGTCGTATCCCTATGAAACTGCGCATTTTTAAGCTATAAATGTTTTTTCTGTCGTCGTGCAAAAATATATCAATAATTTCGACTCAATATGTCAGTCCGAACACAGTTTGGTATTCGTATGTTTACAATTTTTGGTTTGCTCGAAATTTGGCAATGTGGTGGGTTTGAATCCCGATTAGATAATTATTTTGTGATTATTTCTATTTTTTTTAAATTTACCAAAACTGCGAGCGAAGCTCGGTTACCCGTTTACTATTGTTGTATAAATGGAATAGATAATACAGGTACTCATTTTCAATGTTTAATATATCAACAGCTTCCGTGCTCTAGTGCTTAGAGCTTGGCTCGTGGTCGTTGGTCGTGGGTTCGATTCCCGCATTGGAACAACAAAAATGTTAATTCCAAGTTTGGTTAGGATAGTGCAGGCTGACCACCTGATTGTCTGACAAGAATGATGATCCATGCGTCGGATGGGCATGTAAAAAGTCGGACCTGCGCCTAATCTCTCGCCAGTCGTGACGGTTAACCGTCCCACTGGGTTGGGAGAGTAAAGGAAGAGAGAGTGCTCTTGTGTACTGCGCACACACTTGGACACTATAAAATGACTCCTGCGTAACTGTCCTGGTTTCAATGAAACCGGCCACCGTCACCGAAATGGCTGTGGGGCAGTATATAATGTAATGTATAACTTATTACAATTCATTAATTATCCTGCATCAAACGAGCTACACCTTATGTCAATTGAATACATGAAACCTTATTATTATTACATATTATTATTAATTAGTATTTTTTATAATTAAAGATATTAGTTTAAATTATACGCGCCACATTTAGCCGCAAAGGATACATTTTGACAGGCAGAATAATCAATTGTTGGTTACCCAGAATATTCAATGTGGATGTAATTTTCTAAGACTACTTACATATTTTTTTGTTTTATGTCGTACTTCGCTTGACGCTCTGTTTTGCGACAATTACGTACGACTTAAGTAAAAAGGCCGAATGATTCAAAAAGCGATTGTTGGTCTATAATAAACAAAAGAAGACTTGTGTAAATGGATTTGTCGATCACAATTGGGACTTTTAAATTATATTTCTTCGTCTAAGTCTTCCAAGTTTTTGCAATTTAGAAACACTCTTGTGTTGGTTAATTGTATTATGTTAAAGCTTATTTTGAGTTTGCAAAATTGTGTCTTTGCTTTGTTCGAAGTTCGCGGCATGTGTGTGGTATCATCCGATAACTTTTTGAAGACAGATATTATAGTTTTAAAATCTAGTTCTCGTTTTAATTATGTGACTTGAAGACGTGACTAAATTTTAACTTTTCAATAAGGGATTATAAGTGGATTATTTCTGTAGGGGCGATTTGCGTAGATATGATAGAATATTTTACCAGTGAGTTTTCTGTTTCTTTAATTATTTTTATTAATCCTTTTTGATTGCCAGATTACCATCTCATGCAGTAAAGTATCTCATTGATATAAAAAATTTACAGATTTCGTGCCGCACACGACTATCGAGCACATTGGAAAAGAATCTACGGCATTCTAAAAAATATTGTCGCTGAGCAACGAGAAAGCCGGGATAAGGAAAAGGTTACAAAATTAAACTACAACGTTGAATGATAATTATTTTATTCTTAGACTAGCTTTTGCCCGCGACTTCGTACGTGTAGATGTTGCGGTCACTAATTTGCTATTATCTTTAGAAAGAGACTTTAATTATGCTAAAAATAAATTAAATGATAAATGGTTTAAGATTATTTTATTATTAGAGTGTATTATTATATTGAAGGACCTCTCTATAATACAGTAATTAATCTCAACATTAATTACTGTATTGCCGTGCGGATCCTGGCTCGGTGATTCGGCTCGCCGAACTTACTCTGGAACACGCAACATAGTCCGTGTGAGAAACGGTTCTCTCTTAGGTATATCCCAGCCACATTCAATGGCTGCCCGAGATCTTTATTATAATAATAATTTCTTTATTGCAACCAACTACATAGATAGGTATATTATAACAAAATTACAATTAAATACTTAGAACTAAAATTATTTTTATTGATGGCGAAGCATGCTTTTGGGGTAAACTCTAGTCTTTTAAATATAAATCGATACTCTGATGGGATCGATCAACACCTACTGTTAATATCTAACAATGGTATTTTAGGTATGAATAGTTACCTCTTGAGCACATCTAGTGAGCACAGTAGCCTCAACACTGTTGCGATGGAGAACTTTTATCTGGAGTCTGGTGGCATTGCAAAATTTTGGAGCCTTAATATTTCTTAAAAACATAACTGGTGCTCCAATATTCAAACGGAGATTATCTGGTGGAAGATAAAACCTTTGGTTGAGTTTAGAGTATTAAGGGAACTCCACGGGATAGTTTACTGCATCATCAGCTTGTGCTACTGAATCCACTGACTTATATTGTACTTCATTTATTTGAGTAAAACCTAATTTATACCACTTTTTACCCTTCTAGATGAGTTTCGCAAAAATACCTTCTTAGTGGATCTATACGTCACAAAAGGAAGCCACGGTCCAAATATTACGTTTCTAGCTTCAGTAGTTCTGTCTCGACGTTAATGAATCAGTCAGTCAGGACGTGGCAAAATTTCCACACGCGTATCGAAGTTTGAATAATTGTCGCCATGGCGCATAAATATACAGTACCTGGGAGAGACCGAGCTTTGCTCGGAGTTTTAGAAGAACGATAAAATAATTAAAAATAAATAAAAAATATATAAAAAAAAAGAAATAATAAGAATCACAAAAATATTTATCTGACCGGGATTCGAACTCACCACATTCCAAAAGAAAACTGAAACCATTTCATACAATCTTGGGCTAAGAATGTAATAAAAATTGTATATATAAATATATTTAGATTAATGGGAGCCTTGTGGAAAATTCTGTAACGTTTGGCAATTGGAGAACAAAGTTATGATCTGTTTAGAGATAGTGAGGTTATGTTTCAATACCAATGAAAGAAACTATTTAACACTATATATTAGGTGCAGAACGCGTGAAAAGTCATAATAATAGGCTATTTTTTATTATATTTTTTCCTTTATTTAAGGTCGCTTGGAACTACATAGGTTATCAGCGACCACTATTACATTATTTAAATTAAACCATATAAATTACAATATTTGAGGAATTTACAACATTATCACATATATCAGGATCAGTCAATAATACATATCTGTCATTGGTAAAGCCAAACAATTGTCTTTCGGAATCATAACTATTACAATCTATTAAAACATGACTAACAGTGAACGGTGAGCTACATCTAAGACAAGTCCGAGGCGTGCTTTTCGCGAACAAATGCGAGTGAGATGCGTTGGTATGGCCTATTCTCAGCCGTGTTATTATACATTGGTCTTTTCTATTAAGTTTAAAAAATTTAGTTTCACCCTTTAGAACGTCTCTCCTGAAAATATGTAATTTGGAAGAGTCAGTAATCCAAATATGATTCCACATACGATTAATTGTGTTAGATAATTCTCGTTTAGCATCGGAAAGAATAATGGGAATGTCGTTAGTAGTATATGACATTAAACTAGCTTCCCTAGCCATCTGGTCAGCTTGTTCGTTACCTTCTATTCCTTGGTGAGATGGTATCCATATAAATACTACATCAACTGATAGATCTTTTAATTCAAAAACCACAGATTGTATTAATTGTATAAGAGGATTTTCAGAAAATCTATTTTTAATAGCTAAAAGAGAAGATTTAGAATCGGTTAAAATAGCATAAAATTGGTGGGTGGGGTTTGTCAGAACCATTTTGACAGAACGATAGATTGCATAAGCTTCACATAGAAATATAGAATATTGGATGGGTAAGCTTATTACAGTAGGATCCGAATCAAAAATGATGGAGCAACCGGTTCCCTTATCAGTAACAGAACCGTCAGTAAAAACTAGTTTATAGTTACGATAACTTTCAACTAGATCAAAATAAAGTTTGCGATAGACTATAGTGTCAGTCGTTTCCTTAACAAATTTGTTAAGAGATAAATCAATACTAATTTTGTTTTTAGTCCATGGGGGAATGGGGTGAATATGTCTTTGGTATAATTTAGGTAAAGATGTATTTGAGGTTTCCAAATATTTTTTTAAACGTAATCTCAATAGGGCCGGCAATCTTACTTCTGCTAGGAAAAGTTCGTGAAGGTGTTCGACTGTAATTGCCTTATTTACGGGATTAATAGGTGTTGAAGTAACATAAAATGCGTAAGATAAACAAATCTTAATTCTTCTAAGCCACAGGGGAATTTCGCCTGATTCTGCAAGTAAACTGTAGGAGGGACTAGTTCTAAAAGCCCCCAGACATAGTCTTGGAGCTGTATTTTGAATTGAATTCAGACTGCCTAGTAAATTTTTATTAGCTGAATAATAAATTATCGATCCATAATCGAGTTTAGACCTTATTATCGCCCGGTAAACATTTAACAAACTGTCTTTATTTGCTCCCCACGTTATGGATGATAAAATTTTAATTATGTTTAAAAGTTTATGACAGTCTGCTTTTAATTTTTTAATATGCTTTTTCCATGTATGTTTACTATCAAATAACATTCCGAGAATTTTAATAGAATAAGTCCTAGTAAGTAGATCCCCAAGTTGATTGCCCATCAAGATTTAGTGTAATATTGTCAAAGGGACTATTTTGTCTACAAAATATAATAAACTCCGTTTTTGATTTAGAATAATTAAAACCATTTTCATTAGACCATTTATGCAGTACATTAAGAGAATTTTGAACTAGTTGTGAAGTTGTTTGAATATTTTTTCCAATGCAGTACAATGTTAAATCATCCGCGAAAAGCAAACCTTTAACGGGACTTTTTATAACAGAAAGAGCGTCATTAATAGTAAGTATAAATAAAATTACACTAATTACAGAGCCTTGTGGAAGTCCATTGGCAATATCAATTGGATCGGAATATTCATAATTTATTCTCACTTTGATTTTCCTGTGAGAAAGAAAATTGTTTACGAAATGAAAACCATTATTTTCTGCAATATTAAGTACTTTTAAGGCGTTTAACACTACATTCTTTGAAACCATTTCGTAAGCTTTTTCAACGTCTATTGATACCGCCAATAGATGACCTTTTATAGCTAAGGATTCACAAATAGCTGTATCTAACAAAGCTAAATGATCATTCGTTGAGCGGAATTTACGGAAGCCACTTTGAAAGGGTGATATACGTTTTTCATGTTCCAATTTCCAACGAATACGATTTGCAATTATTTTTTCTAAGATCTTACAAAGATTACACGTTAAGACTATGGGTCTATAATTATTAGGTAAGGTATGATCTTTACCTGGTTTTGGAATAGGGATTACGATAGATGTACGCCATATCTCGGGAAATAAATTATTTTTCCAAATTTTGTTATATAAATTTAAAAGATATGTAATACCACTATTTGGTAATTTTTTAATTAAGCAATTTGGAATACCATCAGGGCCAGGTGAGGAATTTTTGCAGTTATTTAGTACGAAAAGAAGTTCATCAAGTGTAAGTGATCCGTTTATTGAGTTTACCTCCTGTGTACTGGATACATTTTCCGGTGATTCTATGTGTATTTTTGATAAATGTGAGATAAATTCATTACTGTAGTTAGTGTGACGAATTTTTTTCAAAGTTTTTTGCTAACACGTTACACTTATCAATGTTAAATGTAATTCTGTTTAAATCATCGTCAAGTAAAAAGGGAGGTGTTGTGTTAATGTTACGATTTTTTAATCTATTTATTTTGTTCCAGATTTCAGAAGAAGGTGTTTGGGGACTAATTGAAGAAGTGTAATCATGCCAGGACTTAAGCTAAGAGTCTTCTAGCAATTGACCTACTTTTTTTATAATTAATCATTAATGCGATTGATTTGTATTTTAAATATCTCCTATATGCTCTTTTGTAATTTTTAATCGCAGTTATACATTCATCAGTAAGCCAAGGCAATTTTTTACGATTACTTTTGATTCCTCGTGTTTTCGGAATGGCTAAATTGGCAAAGTTAATAAATAAATTATTAAACTTCTTTAAACTTTGATCAATCGTAGTATCAGTAATAAGTGAAATATCATGCAGTTCCTGAATACCCTTGTTTATTAAATTCTCGTATAAATCCCAATCCGCTTTTTGAAAAATCCATTTAGGAACCTTAGAATTATTTTCTAGGGAAGAAGATGAATGACTTATTATGATAGGATAGTGGTCGCTATCATACGGGTTGTCTAATACATTCCATTGAAACAATGGCGCTATCGTACATGAAGATAAAGCTAAATCAATTGCACTAGTAGACGCATTGGCAACATTAAAGTAAGTGGGTTGATTTTCGTTCAGGATAGTTATGTCATTGTGTGTATCTAAAATATCAAGAATAATCTTACCACGAGAATCAGTTCTTGAGCTTCCCCATGACAAACTATGACAGTTAAAATCACCAATCAACAGAAATGGCTTCGGTAATTGATTAATTAAATTTAAAAGGTCTTCTTTAATTAAATCAGTACTATTCGGTAAATAAATATTGCATAATGTAATCTTTGTGGGAAAATTTATGATACTGGCAACAGCTTCTAAATTTGTGTTAAGATTTACATCGGACACAAAAATATTAGACCTAATAAAAGACACTACATCTCCACTTGCGTGGGGAGTATTATTTCTGTTTTTAAAAATAGCTTTATATCCTGAGATTTGATGACAATAATTATTTTTAAAATTAGATTCTTGTAGACAAATACAGCTAGGATTCCTTTCTGATAACAAAATTTTAAATCTTTGTTTACGTTTATAAAATCCATTGATATTCCATTGACAAATATCTAACCTAGACATTTTTATTTTTATTTAGTAATTTAAGTTTTCGTTGTAAACGAGTAATACGACTTTTAATACTTCTATTAGTGAAATACGGGTACAGATCCGTTAACATTTTAGCAATAGAAGAAGGGTCTTTAGAGTATTGAGCACAAATGGCATTTATATCTTGAACTCCATGAGTGTTTTCAAGAAAACTCTTAAATTCTAATTGGTTCATTGGATAGCAATTAGAGGACGAATTAATAATTGTATTTATCTTGTCCCAATCAGCCACCACCAAGTCACTAACTGATGTATACGTTTTCTTCTTTTTCCGTATATTTTTGGCCAAATCTATTGATGACGTATCACTGAAGCTCGATGCATCCTCAGACATAATATTCTCTTCGTTATGTACTAAAATATTATTTTCAGGCGATTCTTGGGTCTTATTTTGGTGAATAGAAATGGAATCAGAAGATGGGGGATGTGGGTGTTTTAGCATCGAGCGAGATACTTGTGAAACATCAGACTCGAGAGAAGTAACAACTATTCCCGGCTGATTTAATAATTCAGAACAATTTTTAGCAATGTGCCCAATTTTTTTGCAAGTAAAACAGTGCATTGAATCCGAAGACAAATAAATCTAGTAATTGGTTTCATCGAATTTTACTTGAATGGTGTTCGGCAGTTTATCACTATCTTCAGGAGTTACATAAACCTGACGCCTGAAGCTTAAAATATGGTTAAAACCTGGTTCAGTAAATCCGGCACGTAGAAAAGTAATCGGTGACTGAGGCGTTATTTTGAGGTCTTCTAAACTCTGTTTAATAACATCATGGGGAATGACTGGACAAACATTAGAAAGAACAATTCTTTTGTTACGAGTGACAAGCGGTCTAATAGCAATATTTTGTCCATTTACGTATATTATTTTGTGTTTGTCGACTAGTTCCTCGGCTAATTCCTTAGTGGCAACATAAATACAGATTCTGTTATTAGCAATTCTTGATACAAATCTTATTAACGTGGGATTTATTACCTTAGACAAGGCCTCTGTATATTCTTTTAACAGTGAGTTATCAATGGCATCCATAACTATAGCTTGGTTTTTCTTTGGGAATGTATCATTTTGGGTAACGGCAGCATAGCTAGATGAGTTCGGGTTCGGTTGGGTCATTTTCTTCGCTGAGTGATCCCTGTAGTCAGATATCAAAACAGCACACGCGACAATAACAACAAACTGATAACGCGCGAGCGAGTAATTTACCTACAACACGACGCACGTGTAATACGTATGAACGTCAAACGTTCATTGAATAGGCTATTATTAATGATTATTATGATGACTTAAAAACAATAAAGATATAACAGGAATAGGTTTATAAGAAACAGAAAACGGAACAATTTTAACGTAGTTTAAATAGTTTATTCGTCTTCTATAAATATTCAAATGTCGTCAAGAATTAATTATCCAGGTGGAGCAATATGATCTTGAACAAGATTGTGCAGCTTAGTTACCATATACGCTGAGTGCTCAATGCTTATTAACATAAGCATTGAGCACTCAGCAGGCCCGAACAGTTCGTCTGCTTACCTTGCAATTACAATATAAACGTACATAAGCATTTCCTCTACGAGAGCCGTAGACTTAAATAATAAAAAAAAATAATTTCGGAAGGCACTCAAAACGAAATTTTATAATGAAAAAACACGAAACATGAAAAATCAAAAGTCAAAACGTCAACGGCCTATGACAAAATTGTCAATTTTAAACGACTTGTGCAAAAAGTATTGACTGTAGGTAATACTGAAATCGATTGGATAAATGGTCGATATCACGAAACCTAAACATCTTTCTTATTTTTCTCGGCTCCCAGATTGAGAATTGGGCTGATTTTTTTTATTTTTTAGGACAAAAAAAAAAGATTTTTTAAAACCATATGTCAAGTCCCATTTGGGCCCACGATGTTCAGTATCCTTTCCAAATAACGCAAAAATTACACATAGATAGGTACGTATACCAAGCTGCCAAATGAGACTGACGTAAGAGAGTCGAAATTATTGATATATTGTTGCACAAAGAAAGAAAAAAAGATATATTGCTTAAAAATGTGCAGTTTCTGAGGGATAAGGCCTAGCTAGATTGACTTTTCTCCTTGCGTACTAAATTTCATATTAATAGTTGCCGAGATTTTAATTGAATATAAACAAGATTGTCTCCTTTAAAATATAGTTTTTTTTACAAAAGGTTAGGCTACAGAGCCTAACTCTTAACCCGATCGTCTTTGTTTTAAGCTCAAATTATAGCTGACTAAATTATCCAGAGAAATTTTTCTCAAATTTTTGATATCGTTCTTTGTTTCAAAAATATCGAGCACCAAAAACAATAATTCGTAAAAAAAATGCACTGTTTCAGGTATAACTTTTTTGTTTTTGACTTTTTCAAATAATTCTTATTGCGCATTATAGCTCTCGTAAATACGCATCTTTTGAGTCTTTTTTGAATATCATATATTTAACACTCTTCGAGTGATAAGGGGATCGCACTTTTTCGTTAAAACGGGGCCTATACTGGAGCGAACGAAAAGACATTTTCAATGTCAAACCTTTTACTGGTTGGCAAAGTTTTAAAGATGCATGCAGATGCACTAAGGAGGAACGAATTTAATTAAGTTAAACAATAAATTTAAAAAAACATGACGCATGTGGAAGAAGTGAAACTTCATTCATCATTTAAAGTCCAAAAATACACTCATCGATCCAAAACATATAAATAATAAGTACCTGGATGACCGAGCTTTGCTCGGAGTTCTGAAATTTAAAAAAAATAAAAAATAAAAGAATCACTTAAATATATTTTATCTGACCGAGAATTAAAGCCACCACATTCCGAATTTCCAAAGTAAAAAACGCGTACCAAACTGCCAATCGGCATAATAGTGTCGAAATTTTTGATATATTGTTGCACGATGAAAGAAAAAACTTATATAGCTTAAAAATGCGCAGTTTCGCAGGGATAAGACCTAGCTCGATCGATTATTCTACCCCAAAACTCCCTGTATACTAATTTTCATTGTAATAGATAGTCCTAGCCGTTTTCGAGAAACCGATTATGTATGTATACAAGATTGTCTCATTTAAAGTATAAGATATAGCCAGAACGAAACTTCAAAATAGAATAGAAAAATTAAAATTTGTACACCTAGCGCCATCTGTGTATTGAGCCGTACTTTAGAAAGTAAATGTGTAATATTGTAAGAAGTGTAAGTAGCTTCTAACAGATGGCGATATATTGATGACAGTATATGCAAAATCGTATCGTCACGCATGTTGTGACTTGACACGACCTTGAAACACTCTCAACGCCGCTAAAGGTGTTTCACTTCAATAAAGGTGTGTACTCACGTGAGTGAAATAGTAGTAGTAGACGTCGACGCCGGAGTCGGCGAGCACCTCGGCGAAGTAGTTGGTGGGGCACACGAAGAAGTAATCACCCACCACATCCGCGATCATTTTCTGGTTTAGGTAGCCATCCGTGATCTCCTCCCAGTCGGTGTACTACAATTACAATAAAAATAACTTTTTAACGGGTAAACGGCCGAATACTGAAACGCTAATCAAAATTAAGAGCCCTCCTATTCACAGGCCGTCGATGTCTCTGCCAGCCGAAATGACAAGGACAGCATGTGCCTTGAGCGTCATTTAATTTTACGCTGGTGGGTAAATTTAGTGCTGGTTACGACATTGTACCAAATAAATAATTTTAAAGATTTTACTTTTTAACGTCAAAAGTAACAATCGACATTATACAATTTCTCCTTCTTCCTTCCTTTCTTCTGTAAATCTTGCTTTTGAATTTAAATTCAAGAAAAATAAGAGAATTGCTAAGTATTTACAATAGGAGACGACAAGTAGATAAACGTATTATTATGTAGGCAAGAAGAGTCTATACGAGACACAGATATAAAATAAATAATCCCTCACACCATTACATGAACACATCATCCGCCCATTAGTCTGCGTCTACTGATAGATGATTAACAACTTCAATCGAAAGCAGAGGATGCGACACAATATTTTTATATATTTTTGCATGCACTTTTGAGTGATAATATTATGTTATCAATAGATAGACATAACACCTACCTATATAACATATTGCGTGTGAAATAAAACGCCAGGCATCCATTTACAGTCTTACATTACGTTTGTTCCTCTTCTTTTATATATTCATTGTCACTTACTTGATAGTAAGGGAAATTTTAATAGGTAGGTATAGTAAAAGCATGTTGCTAATGTTCCCCGGCAATCATCGTTTTTCTATGAAAAATATAGCCTTTGTATGAAAAACGACGATTCCTGAAAGCCATTGAGATTGTGGTCGTACCATACTACCTTAGTAGTAGGCAATAGAAGCGCGCCCAATATTATTGTTACTTATACAATAAAAATAAGTTAAAAAAATATAATCCAACTTCGTAAAAAAAGAGGTCTAAAAAGGCCGAAACAAGAAAAAATTTACATAGTAATCCAGAAATGCAAAGGTACAAAAATGGTCAAGCGAGAGTCGTGGTCGCATCCGATAAATGGCACAGGCTTCCACAGACGAGAGGCCGATCGTTTCAGTTAGAACTGACGTCAGTTCGGCCTGAACGGATTCAAGCACATACACGGAGAAAATCGCATCCGACCGAACTGACGTCAGTTCGGCCCTTAGATTAAGAACGCCTAGATAGTCTTCAAACAAACGCATCGTACAAAGTGAAGCAAGCAACAGATAGATGAAGGCGTAAGCATTACATACTGACACGCACACAAACAAAGCTTTAAAGTTGTGGAGTGTGTACTCTTAAAATTGGAATTATTGTATTTGTATTTCTTATATCGTGAGATGTAAAAATATAACTTATATTTTATTTTAAACCATCTAAACACAATTTGTGAACTTTATTTATATTAAACAGGTAATAAGGAATATATTAAGGATTATATGAATACTGGCAATACTTTAATTTGATAGTTAAAAAAATCACAAATTATTATAAAACTTTGTCTTAGTTGCAACTATTAGTTAGCTATGAAATTTTGAAATAAATTTATTTTTACTAGTAACACTTTCACAATTCACAATAGGGCAGCAAGATGGCGACATAATATGATGTTATTTTAAACTGTTTTAAATATTTGACTTAATACATGTCAAATTGTTCGAACATAACATTTCATACTTACATATGAAATGTTATGTCCGAAGCTTTTTTAATTCTTTTCCGATGCATTGTGACACCCAATAACGACACAAACCGTCATAATGCTTTTAATAGTCAGAGATGTATGCACTAGCGCTTGACCTTGGCAACTGACGGGTCGTTCGAACAATCTGAGCCGATATGGCTCAGTATGATTTACTTCACTTTTCATGCGCGTACCCGGATTCTAGGCGTTTTAATCTAAGGTTCGGCCTGAACGGATTCGAGCATATACACGGAAAATTGCCGCGAGCTCGGTCGTGTTTTTAGGGTTCCGTAATACTTTATGAACCCCTATAATTTCACTCTCCCCGTCCGTCTGTCTGTATGTCCGCCGCTCTCCTAGCTTCTGTAATAACTTTATGACAATAACTTTTGTAGTAATTCAAAGAAAACCTATTGCGCGTTGATAGTTACGGAACCCTCCTTAGACATTTCGTGACATGCTCTTGGTCAGTTTAGGCTATTATTTTATTTATTAATTGTATTTTGCTGCAATTGTAATCACGCTATCGACGAAACCGAATTATTGTGTCACACATTTTTCTAGTAATATGTTATAGAAATCATTTCTCTTTGTTTTATAGTAATAGTCTTTAGATTTTATCAGGCATTCTAAAGTTTTAAATACTTCAATGAACTCTAATAAATATTCTTTAGACCTCGTTGCCATTTTTAGATTTCCGTACCCAAAGGATAAAAACGGGACCCTATTACTGAGACTTTGCTGTTCGTCCGTCTGTCGCCAGGCTGTATCTTAACCTTCTTATACCGTGATAGCTCGACAGTTAAAGTTTTCACACATGTATGGTGTAGGTATTTCTATTGCCGTTATAACAACAAATACTAAAAACAGAATAAAATAAAAATTTAAGGCTCATAAAACGTGATTTTTTCCGTTTTGTACGGAACTCATCTTACTCGCACTTGACCGGTTTTATTTTACACTCAAATTTTATTACCGTTCTGTGCAATTTTATTGCCGTTCAGTCCATCCGTACAGGTCAGAATTAATGTTGCCAACTTAGTTGTTTTACAAAGTTTTACTACTAAATTTAGTATTTAATTCCCTCCTTATTATGAATTTAGTTGTTAGTAATGGTTTTGTAGAAAATAGCTAGACAATAATCTTAATTTGCAAAATGGCCTGTTTCTATGTGCTATTATGACACCTTATCATAATAGCACATAGTAGCACGCATCCGTAAGTCGCTTAAAACTACCGATTTAATTTCTATATACGTAATATTTCCTACTATATTTTTTTTATTTAACGGTTAAATATTAAAACTGAAAATGTATGTATGTTTGTAAACACAAAATCCCTAAAAAGACTTTTAGGGATTCCTATATTTAGTAGCTTTTTATAGTTATCGGTACTCTTTTAGTAGTTTTTTGTAGAAAACGACGCGAGTCTAGTAGTTTCGCAAAAACAGAGTTGGCAACACTGGAACTGGAATCGCTTCAGTCCATACGGCCGACTGATGCGATCTCGAAATTGCACACAGACGATACGATTTTGCATCCGTTCAGGCCGAACTGCAGGAAAACCGGACCGTGTATGGGGCCACTAAGCGTTAGTTCACACCGAGATGCGTCGCGTATAGATACAGACGGCTGCGATTTGACATCGACTGTTTCAAACCATAAAAAGTAGGTGCGACCACGCCTCTACCTTGACCCTTTTTTCTACCTATGCATTTCTGGAATTCAATGTGAATTATTTTCGTGTTTCGGCCTTTTAAGACCCCTTTTTTACGTAGTCGGGTTATAGTTTTTTTAACTTATTATATATATTTGTGCAAGCACGCCACAAATATGTATATATATATATATATGTATATATACATATTTGTGGTGTACTTGCCAACACCTTTCTTTTGATATCGAACACGTGATGATTATCTCGGTTAAAATTTTTTAGAGGTTAGAAATTGAGGTTCAATTTTCTATTATCTCTAAAATTGTATTTATTATTTTCCAAAATTATGTGGCCTTTGTTACCCGCGGCAACATAACGAATCTTTTGACACCTCATTTATTAAAATCGTACCAGTAGTATAGATGCTACGAGGGAACAAATATAATATATACATACATACATAGACTGCCAAAATCATTACCCTTCCTTTTCGCTTCGCCGTAGTCGGGTAAAAAGCACAGTGAGCAGACTGCAGAAAACATTTCTTCGTTAAAGGTGCTTCCAGTTAGGATATCCTCATTATTCGCGCGAATGGCATCTTCCAAGAAATACAGGGAACCAGTTTTTATAATGTTTTCCGCGAATAAAGTACACCGATGTGTATGTGATGTGTTGTAACTTGTAACCAAATATATTGGAATACCAGTTCACAGCTGTTGTAAATTGTATTTTAACGTCCGACGAAATTCGTCGGACGAAAAAAGAGACAAAGTAATTTACTAACGTAACAGAGTGCTATAAGATTGATATGTCTGTGTGTGTCTTTCCGTGGCACCGTGGCTACTAGCTCCCAAGCAGATTATAATTGATTATGATTTTTCGCTCACTACTTGGCAATTCGGACAATTAAAAATTTTAAACTTTTGTTTTCCTTCTTCAATAGTAAATATGTAGGGGAGTCCATGATGCTCATGTGGATTGGCTCGACTGTCACAGAGACCTATGTTAGAGTTGGTATATCAAATTGAGTAAATGGTCCTATAATGTTTCCACTTTGAGCGGTGGGGTAAGCGTCCACATGTTCTAAAAAAAAACAACTAACTCCCTTTATTTCAACCCGATGAGTATTACGGATGACTGTTTTTATTTACTTATCTAACGGGTACCACCCTATAATAAGGGCTCGTCGAGTCTGGCAATAGAAAGTTGAACCTGAGTTATTTGCAAACTTTAAACTACATAATTCAATTTGACAAACCAAATTTTGCAGAAATGATTTTTGTCAGAAAGTGGTTTTTGCCAGAAAGAGTAAAAAACGTTTATTTTTATACACCTAAGGGCTGAATTTTAGAAGACCTGAAATACGTTATTCATTATTTTTTCCGTACATAAATTTATATGATATATCATGCAAATATGTCCAAGGAATAAAAAGTTTCATACAAAATTGTATCACCTATTTTACCCCCTTAGGGGTTGAATTTTAAGTAATCCTTCCTTAGTGGATGCTTACGTCGTATGAGAAATACGTGTGCAAAATTTCAAATTTAAGGGTTTGGCCTGTGCGTTTATTTTAAACAATAAATTATTATAATATTATATATTAAAAATTGTGTAATGTTACTATTAATCAAATAATTGTCAAGTAACTCATTAGGTTATTTGAATTTTTCATAGGAATTAGAATGTTGCCACCCTTCGTTTTTTTAAATATGCTGCCATTTGCTGTCCGATTGTCAAATCGGACTGACATACTAAGAGTGTCGAAATTATTGATATAATACTGTTGGACGACGAAAATAAAACCGTTTTGTAGTACTTAAGTTAAATAAGTCGCATTTTAAACGTACAGTTTAAAATGCGTAGTTTTGTATAAAAGACCTAGGTTGATCGATTTTTTTCCCCCAAAACTCCCTGCATACTAAATTTTATGAAAATTGTAGCAACCGTTTTCGAGATACGAATTTTACGTACACAAGTTTGTCTTGTTCAAAATATAAGATATTCTCGCAGTAGTTTTCGACGCTAGGTTTTATTGTAGCATTCTTGGTATATCTTGGTTGCATTCGCTTTGTGCCAAACGAGTGACACGGGAGCTCTCACTCTCGTTTGGACTGTGCGTTGATACATCAGTCGATCAGCTGTGCCTTCTATATATATTATATATATGTAGATAGATACATAGATTTCAACTCTCTGTCAGTCCGAGCAGCTTGGTTAATTTTTGTTCGAAAATTCGAAACATGGTGAGATCGAATCCCGGTAAAATATTTTTGTGTTTTTTTTAAATCTCCTAGAGCTCCGAACAAAGCTCGGTAACCCAGGTACTCATTCTAATGAAATAATAATATGTGCATTGTGAATTCAAGCAAAATGTCATAATTTAATAATGTGTAGCAGACGTGTGTTTTATGTTTTAAAAAGGACTTAAAAAATACGCGAAGAGACAATTCCACTTTTGCAAAGACAATACCCAAAGTTGCCCTATCTACGTTATGAAATTACACTGCTATAATTACACTGCTATAATTGCTTGTTTAAAGTTGTTAAATTTTCCATAAAGTCTTAATTTCACATTATAGGTACACCTTACATGGGATATCATAAACAATATTGAGATTATAAGGCAAACTTTAACTATATTCTGCTATATTTTTTTCTAGCCCTTTATTCTATTCTAATAACGCCCTTACTGTCGTAACACTGAGGACTGTTTTACAATGTTCTAATAATTAGTATCGAATAGTTTATTTACTTACATGATTAGTTTTGTTGAATAAGCTATCTGCGAACAGACTTATTAGAAGGTCGTGAAACGGGCCCAATTCTCCAAGCATTTTTAGTGTCTCGTAGTATTACAATTTACAAGGATCCATTACAGCAGGCATTGCCAACGTGTTGCCCGCACTTAAAAAATATTGTTTTATTACCAATTTTATCTGCTTTCTACTAGCGTCAGCTTTAGAAACTTTGCAATACGGTTTTCATTTTTTGTTTAAAAATAATATTTTTTCCCTTTTTTGTCGTATTTGTTATATTATTAATAACACATTTAAGAAAGTTTAAAATAAGCGTTCGTTTATTGTATAAATGAATACGCGCCAAGCTTCCATTAGGATGATGATTACTGTACGATACATAATGGCATATGCTTGAAGTTCTTTAAGCAACGCCGAAATCCCCAAACATGCATCTATAAGGACTTAGGAGTTCTGTTCAGTACTTTTGAATCCAGGGTATACCTTGGTGCAAAACCTTACTTTTTGTTAGCATATGCTTAGACTACTTCAGAAAAAGTAGAAATCATCATATGTGTCCATATAAATTTCGAGGAGTTCCCTCGATTCCACATGGATCCCATCATCAGGTCACGACTTTGATGTCAAAAAGACCAATTTGGGATTATACCCTTGACATCAAAAAAACGACGGAATAATCGTTGAACATACGAAAAGAATACCAAAAATATATATACAACTGAACGTAAAACTGCCTACTTTTTTGGAAGTCGGTTAAAAGGTTTCTTAAATATGACGGCAATCGTCATTTTTCAATGGAAATTATTCCCGAAAGCTATTAAGAACGTGGTTGTACTGTAACGTGACTATATCATGTAGAAACAAGTATAAACTGCTTTGGTGATGTAATGCGATCACCCCTGAACAATTACTGTATTATGATTAATCGATAGCTGATCGGTCCGCACTAGTGCGGCACTCAACTCGCCCGAGCCCACAGATCGGGAGATAGTATTGAAGGTTTGAGATGGGTATCCATTTTTAATGAGCCACTGAAACGCCCTCAGTGCATTGATTATCGATATCTTCTTTACATAGTATTAAACGAAGTCGCTTTCTTCCCTATTCGCCTAAACTACTCAACAGATTTTAATGCAGTCTCCAGCAACAGATTGAATGACTACAGAGGCGATGCGGGTCGCTAGTTATCAATATTAAAAAGTCATTAAAATGTGTATCTAAGTAGTAATGTATCTACCAAAGTTTGTGTTGTGAACTTGTGACTTGCTGATTTTTTTACCCGACTACAGCGAAGCCAAAAGAAAAAAAAATTTTGGCAACTTTGTATGTAGGTATGTATGTATGTTTGTCCCACTGTACTCTGTAGCGATTTAACTACTGATCCGACGTGATGAATGAATGAGGTGTCAATCGATTCGTAATAATGCCCCGGGTTGCTTAATCAAAGGCTATATTTACGTAGTCGGGTTATAGTTTTTTTTATATTATTTTAATATGGAAATGTTTATTTTTTGAACGAATAAGAAGCGTTTTATTTTTATTTCAAAGAAATTTTGGAATATAGGTTTTTATAAAAATAGGGGACAAATGAACAAACGGAACGCCTAATGGAAAGCGATTACAATCGTTGACACCTGAAACACAGGAGGAGCCGTAAGTGCGTTGCCGGCCTTTCAAAAAGGAAAATTTTAATTAATTATGTAGTACTTACTTGAAAGACGATTGCTTCTCGTTTGATTTTGGAGAAGTCCTTGAAAATTGTGTCGACAATTTCTAAAAACTTATCTCGTTGTAAGAAACTGGGGGCATCCTTCTCGAAGTAGTCGAGGAAGTCGTACAACAGGAAATACGTCCCTGAAATCAAATGTCATAGATAAGTAGGTGTACCTATATTGAGCACTTATTAAGTACAATATCAACAAAGTTCCTGCTCGATTTTGTTTCTAAGCATTTTCCTTGGCGCTAGCACGCCTCAATATATTTTAACACAAAGGAAGTGACCGCAATGACTGCAGCAGGCCTAGAAACACCGAAGAATCGACAAAATGACAGATTGTAGAAACATTTATACCATTCAGAGCAAAATAGGTATTATTGTAAGGCAGCAATGTCAATGCATCGTCGTTATGAGAAACAACATTTATTTTCTTCCCGAGCATGAGGGCCTCTACGGCATTTCTACTTCAACTCACAAAATGGCCTCTTTTGACAGCTAAAGTAGAAACGTTTTCTTAATTCGATGTTAAATAGTCTTACAATAATGTCAACTACTCCACATCATGGCGCTCCTAGACAAATAGTTTCTTTACGTTCAGTAATTTACTTGAATATTTGTTCGTTTATGACAGAAGATTTCCCGGTAGCCATTTTGAAAATATGGCTGTTTAGAAATGTTGACTTCTATTGATGACCTTGTTACCATGGATTAAGAACTATTTTGGGTAGAATATTTCTTCTTTAAAATTATATCTTCGGACCGCCATGCTAAGCCTGCAGATGTGGTTGAACTATGCATTTACACTTGACTTTCTGTGAGTGCGCACGATTCAAGGGCGATGTTAAGTGTTTTTCAATTTATGCCTAGTCGAGCGGCAACTTGTCGATAGTACATTCTATATCTACTACTATAATTTTCTTGCTTACAACTAACAGATATATAGGTTGTACATTGTAGATTTTGTATTTTGGCTCATAAAGTATAAGTATACGGATGATTCATTTTTTCATACAAATTAATTAATATTATATCTAGCAATAGCCCGCGAAAAACAATAAAGTTAAAACATTTGCTTGCAGGTTGTGGATATTTTTTCGTGGGCTATTGCTAGATATAATATTGATTAAATTGTATGCTATGGATTTCCGCAAAGTAACGCCCGCTTCTATTAACTATTTTATTTTTTTCCTAATTTAGTATTACCCTGTACACTAAAGTAATTTATAGACAGTTTTTTAGCTCTTATAGATAATATAATATCTATGAAGGTATTTTTATACTCTAAGGATGAATTTATGAATCGTCATTCTGACCGTTTTTTGCCTTCCTTAGTAAATACGTCATAGCAGAATAATATCATGTCATTCGACGACTAGTAGATGAACAACTGCAAAGTTACAATATATTCTGTACAACTGTTCAATATTCTTTGCGTAAAGATATTTTCAAATCAAAATGAAACGTGAGAAAAGTTTAAAATATAAAGGCTCATAATTTGTTTTCAGTCAAATGAGACAGCTAATCAATAACTGCAATGGGTGTTACTTCAGCCTGTCCAACAAGATCTAACCCAGATGGGAGAATCGAGATGAAGATTTTTTTGGCTTTTTTTAAAGAAAACTAAGTACCAAATACCAATAGTGTTTTATTTTAAATACTACCATTGGTTTGCAGACCAAACACAATAAAATTTAATAAGTACAAAACCTTTTTTAGTTAGTTAAAATAAATTAGTTAAACAAAAAAAATACAAAAAATTTACATATTCATCACCTCGGCCTCGTCATTACAAGACGAAATCTTGTTCGAGGAGCTGACGAACGAATTCATAATAATATAAGTACAATGCGATTCAAATGAGAATAGGATCGACTTAGCGCCATATTGTTACGAATTATGACCATTATGATAATTAAATGTATGATTAGTTAATTTGAGACTATTTAACGTTTTCATTTAAATTCAATGCAAGACTGTTATTACAGATATGCAAATAAGTTTATTTTGCAAACCGCACTTTTCAAGTGATATTTGACAGAAAAAGGTTATTGTCATTCCTATTCTTATTTGAGACGCATAGTAAGTATATTATATAATTATGGCCTACGCAGGCTTTATAATTTTGAAGTTTGTAGGTACGAGCCTAAACAATATCCTGATAAAACAATATTTTATAGAATTATTTTTTTTGGCTTTTTTTAAATTTTTTATATTGGCTGGTACCGAGTTTCAAAATTATGAAGATTGTATAGAGAAATAATTAAAATTTTAGCCTAATTTTAAGGGGAATTATGTAGAAAATAATATGTATTTCATACTTTTTTGTGTATTTTTACTTAAGAAATCGATTTTAATTTTTTGTTTATAAATAATATTTTTTCCCTTTTTAGTCGTATTTGTTATATTATTATTAACACATTTTAAGAAAGTTTAAAATAAGCGTTCGAATGTATAATTGAATACGCGTCAAGCTTCCATTACGTATTGTATATAAGATGATGATGAAGATTACCTACTGTGAGTTATATAATGGCATATGCTTGCAGTTCTTTAAACAACGCCGGAATCCCCAAACATGTATCTATAAGGATTCAGGAGTTCTGTTCAGTACTTTTGGATCCAGGGTATACCTTGGTGCAAAAGCTTACTTTTTGGTTGCATTAGCTTGGACTACTTCAGAAAATTTGAAATCACTATATTATGTGACCATATAAATTTCATGTCACTTTGGTGAGTAAGGGACAAAAATATTATAATAACCTTTACAACAACAAAAGAGTTTTGCAAATCGGTTCACAAACGGCAAAGTAATGTTCAAAGATATCCGTGTCGGTGTAAAATACTATGAGAAGTACCCATTATATCATCATAATGTGATGATGTATGGTGTGATAATGGTGGTGATGATGATGATTACTGTAATTAACATAGTGGCATATGAGTTCAGTTCTTTAAACGATTTAAACGACAACGACGAAATCCCCAAATATGCAACTATAACGAGTCAGGAGTTCTGTTCAGTAATTTTGGATCCAGGGTATACCTTGGTGCAAAATCTTACTTTTTGGTAGCATATGCTTGGACTACTTCGGAAGAACTCAAACTCACCATATGTGTCCATATAAGTTTCGAAGAGCTCCCTTGATTCCTCATGGATATGTGATCCATGAACAAACATCTGGTAACCACTTTGATGTTAAAAGGACCAATTTGGAATTATACCCTTTACACCACCGGAGTTATCGTTGAACATACAAAAAAAAATAATCTATAAGGTTTGGTAAAATCAACCACGGACATTTTGGGTACCTATATGGTCTACTGCTCAAATAAAGACATTTAGGCAAAAGAAATAAATAGTTCGAAACAGGTCGAAGTTTCCAGAACGAAAGCGAGCAAACCAATAACAGGTGGTGCGTTGGTTTGTAGTGTTAGCTCCGTAAACGTCGCATCGTTGATATTGCGTGCCGCTTGTGCCGCGTTGCTGCCACGACGGTACTGATATTCCATAATAACTCGAACTTTTAACGTATCCATGATGACGAAAAAGATTGAAATGCGATGAAAATGTAACACTAAACAATAAACAAATCAATAAACTACTTTTGGATTATAATTAATAAAATTAATTTGAAATTAGAATTCTTAGCCAAACAAAAATTATTTTGATTTGAAATGGCCAGTACTGCAGAACGGCAATTTCATAAGTAAAGGCCTATTATATATAAAGAAGTCTAGCTGTACCGAACCGACGCTGTTACGTCTTAACTACAAAGTGGAATAAATAAATAACTACCTACCTACCTGTTCGCGCCAACACTAGCGCGACGTTTAGAATAAACACAAAGGACATCACTACGTGATGTATGGCCGACCGAAAGGGGCGCTGTCAGAGAGTGACGAACACTTGCATTTAGATACCCTTCCGCGCCGGATGCATTTTCAGCTCATCCCGAAACCTAGTGAACGCGAACGCGTGTGCGCATATTTATTTGTGCTCGTTAATATAATACCAAATTCGCCGGCGAACCGCGATAAATCTATCGATAATCCGCTCAACAGCTGTGTAGTGTAGTGAGAAGAAACCTCCGCCCAGATACAGAACCACCAGCTCAACAATAAGGTCAGTCCCAGATTTCTCCAGCCCTCACATTAACCTATATACCTACTTCCCTCAGCTCAAAGTCGTATGTGTAAGTTCCTAGCTTACACATTTCTTGGTCCATCGAGCCTTCGTGAAGCCCTTCTCCCTATTACCGGCGTTAGGCCTCATTAGAACCAGCACCTACAGTTCCACTCCGCCCAATTCTGCACATAAAATCAGCTCGATTATTTATATTTTGTCCAATTAATTCTGGCCAGGCCGCCCCGCCATTTTAAAACCAAGTTACAGTCCATTCCCATTATCAATTCGGCACATTTAACATTAAACCCCTATTCTGTACTTTGATATTAACCTATATGTTAATTATTTAAATTATTTTGTGCATATTTCGGCCCATAAATTCATAGGAAAAACCCAAAAAAAAAAAAAAAAAAATTGTGGGTAGGTTGTCGGCTTATTGTCGAACAAAGAACTCGAACATTCCAGAACTTCCCTAACGTACCTAATACATAATTTGTGCCAATAATATCTCATATAATTTTCTCAGCTCTTAATTACTTACAAAATATTTTAATGTTTGACTCGCATATAAAATAAGTAATAACTAGTGCGTATTGTGAATTACGTTCGGCTCATAACAGAATTGTGAATCGTCGTTGCATTACTAAGTATTTTATCTATATATAACGTTTATATCTTCATATTCTCAATTTTTAAAACACAATATTAATTAACTTAGCATTATTTTAATAGTTACGGGTTGCATAACATCTCAAGTGCCCATACTAACATCGTCGGCTCGCTTCGATACAGAAAACTTGATTTGTGTACCTACACGGCGCCCGTGCGAACAACAGCTGTTACATTCATTCTCAATTAGGTATTCTTCATAGAATAAATAGTGACCTTCACATTGAATTCATATCTTATCTACGTTCTGTGTCTATACAAAAATATTATTAGGTATTACGTTACAGCTGTTTTAAATAAGAATTCTTATCGACGTTCTGTGTTTATACAAATATATTATAGGTGTTACGTTACAGCTGTTTTGAATAAGTCGGCACACTATTGAGATTGAACCTGCTCATACCTACTTACATTGTTTTCATTACGTTATTTTGTTTCTAACGCGCCCGCTAAGATTTGTTTATATTCAAACTTCAGGACATTAATATAATATTACAGACGACTTCTAACGCATTAATCTCCGCTCATCAAACATACACTAATACTATATTAGCATCAGGCGATCGGTCAGCTCATTTGTTAATTAACTCGTACACATTTTATGATAAAATTGTATACATTGTCGGCACATTATTAAAATCTATTTTCTGCGTTTTAATTAATTGCGCGCGTATTTTCCGCTCATTACTTTTAAATATTTAACTTAGTTACACGCATATATTTTTAAACATGCCTACAAAATCGCAAGCGGCCATATTTAGGCAAACTATAAAATCTATTAGTCGGCTCAGAGAGATCGCATTGGCATTACACAAAGGTGACTCAAAGTCTAACAAAACGGAGTTTAATGCGCGTTTTAAAGACCTACAAAATTTGAAACAAAAATTAGAAAATTTATACTGCGAAATTTTAGACGACGGTAGTGTTACAGAAGAAATTGAAAAGTTTTATACAGCCGGTTACGAGAACGCGCTATCCGAATATTATGATATTTTAACTGCAGCGGAAAATATAAGTTCCACTTCAGAGTCAAGTCAGCTCACTTCTGCCGTTCTGCCCAAAATTGAACTGCCAAAATTCAGCTCACGCGTTGAGGACTGGCTATCGTTTATTACGATTTTTAGGAGTCTTACAGACGACATGACGTCACTTACAGATGCAGTTAAGCTGCACTATCTTTTGTCTTGCCTATCGGGGGAAGCGCTCAGCATGATTGCGCATTTAAAAATCACAAATGATAATTACAGCGTCGCGCTCGATATTCTCACACGTAGGCATGAAAACCGCCGTGTTCTGATAGATGGGTTTGTTGATATAATACTCGGCTTACCTAATATTCATATTCGATCAAGCATACGCGCGACGTTTTTAACTCCGCTCATTTCCGCACAAAGCGCATTAAATAATCTGCGTTTACCTATGGATAGTAATTACGTATTTGTGTCTATTGTAGTTAGAAAATTACGAGGCGAGCTCCGCACCCTGTTCGAAAGAAGATACGGCATCTCGGACACTCTGCCCATCTTAGGTGATTTGATTTCTTTTTTAGAGGAGCACGCGCGCTGTATCGAAACCGAATATTCTAATGCAACGCGCGGTGTTACCTACTCACCACAAACTGGGCCCTCTCGTCAACACACACCCCCCGCAAAGTCTCCGCGCAGTCCACGCTTTAGACCAATTAGTCCCGCGTATCCTCGTAATACTCAGCGCTCGCCATCGGCTCACACTTTAAGTAGCTATCACGTCAGCCCAGTTCCTCATTACCCTCAACGCTACTGGCCCCCCTCCCCCCGAACAGAGCGGCGCGAGTACTCAGCCCGGAATACAGATAAACACAAGCGATTCTACTGCCCCTATTGTAGGAATACAGAACACAAACTTATCGCGTGTCCGAAATATAATCATCAGCCCACTCAAGGTCGTTGGGATTTCATAGAAGCCAACGACAGATGTCGTAAATGTCTAGGTCCGCATTTTGAAAATGAATGTCGTTCGACAAACTCATGCAAAGAGTGTGGAAGTGCAAATCACCACACCTCGCTTCATCGTTACGGAACTCCAAATTCTCCGGTGTCGTCAGCGCATTTGCTTCCTCCTCATTTACGTGCACAGCCCCGCCGGCGTGCTCAAGACAAGCCACATACCTACACGGCCTACACACAACATACGCGTGCACATCAATCATCATCATCAGACCCCAACCAATCGTCTGATCATGCACCGTCTACAACTCATCAATCTCAAAACAAAAAACAATGACTACCTACAATCACGGAGCACATAGAATTAGAAGATCAACCCAATAATTTAAAATGTCATTCAGCTCATAGTACACCTGCATCACATTCAGCTCATAAAATATCTAAATCTAGTTCAGCCCAATATTCTGTAGAATCAGCCCAAGTAAATTCAACTCAGCACATAGAAAACCCATTAAAAACTCCAGTGTTACTTCCCACAGTCGTTTTAAATATATCTGATAAATGCGGAGAATATCACAAAGCTCGGGCTTTATTGGACTGTGGTAGCATGATAACGCTCATAACTCAGCGCATGACTAGAAATCTTAATTTGCAACCAAAACAATGTTCATTAAAAATTACAGGTGTAGGTGATCAGCACATACAAAATTCTAAAGGTTGGGTCACAATAACATTTAGGCCCACACACCGTGACACGCCATCTATTACTACTACCGCTCATATTCTCAAAGACGTTACAGGTTATTTACCTTTGCAAAAAATACCAGATGTTGTACAAGACTCAGCTCATCAGCTCATTCCATTGGCGGATCAAGCTTATCATACTCCTGCGCCCATTGATCTCATTTTAGGCTCAGACGTTTTGGGTCACGTTTTGGATGGTACTAAGATTGCTTTGGGCCCGGGGAAGCCCATAGCCTTCGGCACGATTTTTGATTTTGCACTCATAGGACTCGTTGAACACTCATGCGATTCACCTGTAGCTCAAGTTAACTCTGCTCATATTACTCATACTCATTATGCACAGTCGGCTCACTCTACACATTCTGCTCATTCTACTCATGATATTTGCAAAAGCCTGGAAAGATTCTGGGAGTCGGAAGAACCCCAGCCTCGTTCTGCTCATTCAAACCCGCTACACGAGCAATGTGAACACATATTCAGCTCAACCACCATTCGTGACGATTCAGGCCGTTACATGGTGACTCTTCCCTTCTTATCAGATGCACCCGTATTAGGTAGTACTCATGCTATTGCTCTACGTAGATTTCTCAATCTAGAAAAACGGTTGCAATCCGATCACACACTGCGACAAAAATATATAGAATTCATGAACGAATACATAAACTTAGGACACATGACACCGTGTCATCCGTCTACATTAACTCATAAACCTCATTATTATATTCCTCATCATGGCGTGTTCAAATCAGGTACTGACAAACTCCGCACAGTATTTGATGGCAGTTGTAAGTCATCCAATGGAGTCAGTTTAAACGATTGCCTGCACACAGGTCCAGCACTTCAACGAGACATTGTAGATATTATTATATCATTCCGCGCACATCGTATAGTATTCAGCACTGACATAAAAATGATGTTTAGAAATATTCTCTTAAGACCAGACCAAAGACACTATCAGCTCATACTCTGGCGATCGTCTCCAGATCGACCTCTGCTCACATATGCACTCAACACTGTTACATACGGATTGCGCTCAAGTCCATATCATGCTATCCGCACATTATTACAATTAGCTGAAGATGAAGGTCATCGCTATCCTCAGGCTGCCGAAATTTTGCGTAAATTTGTTTTCGTGGATGATGTACTTTGCGGCCATGACACCATAGAAGAAGCATCAGCACTCCAAACTCAGCTCATTGATTTGTTATCACTCGGTGGATTTAAACTTAGTAAATGGACATCAAACACACCTCAGCTCTTGCAAAGATTTCCAGACGATCAATGCGAAATGCCTAAAGACTTTGACATCAGCACAGAGTCTCCATCAATTAAGGTTTTGGGTATTAGATGGATTCCCCAGTCTGATGAATTTACATATCACATCTCATTACCACCAGTTACCCACATTACAAAACGTTCAATTCTTAGCACAGTAGCTTCTCTCTATGACCCAAACGGTTGGGTTACACCCGTCATATTCCGCGCAAAAATACTTCTTCAAAGGTTATGGTTAACTAAATTGGACTGGGACGATCCCACTCCAAATAATATTACAGAGGATTGGCAGCGCATCTATCATGATCTTCCACACATCTCAGATATACATTTTCCCAGACATATCGCTCCACACAAATTCAAATCAACATACTCACTTCACGGCTTCGCAGATGCTTCGGAAAGCGGTTTTGCTGCAGTGATATATTTACAAGAATCAGCTCACAACGGATTTGTTAACGTTCACCTCATAATTGCTAAATCTAAAGTCGCACCGATTAAAAATAAACTCACAATCCCCAAATTAGAGTTGTCTGCTGCAACTCTATTATCTCAGCTCATGTTGCGTGTCTCCCAACAATTGTCTGCTCATCTCACAATTACACATCACGTTTGTTGGTCAGATAGTACCATAGTGCTTGCATGGATAAAAACTTCGCCCCATCGTTTACAAACATTTGAATCAAATAGAGTAACAAAAATTAACTCAAATTCACTCACACTTAAGTGGCGTCATGTACCTTCCCAATTAAATCCTGCTGACTGTGCAAGCAGAGGATTATCAGCTCAAGCTCTCTCCGCTCATGATTTATGGTGGTTTCCTCCATGGCTCAAATTGCCAGAGGATACCTGGCCCAAGATGCCTTCAGCTCATACTCGACAAGACTTGCCAGGGCTCAAACCAAAATACGTACCATGCAATTTCTCGATACCCGGTGTCGATAGTGATCTGCTCACTCGCTTCAGCTCTTTAGAAAAACTAACTGGTGTCACTGCCTACATGAGGCGATTCATTCGTAACTGTAAACTAAATTCAAACTCGCGACAACTAGGCCCTCTAACTGTAAGTGAACGTAGAGAAGCATTACTCTTCTGGATCCGCTCTGTACAGCAGAATGCATTCGCAGAAGATATTCACCGCCTGCAAACCGATAGAATCTGCACAGTACGACTACAACGTCTGTCGCCTTTTACGCAGGACGGTCTCCTCAGAGTAGGAGGTAGACTCACTCGTTCGGAACTCACATACGATGCTCAACACCCATACATTTTGCCTAGTTCTAGTCCGCTCGTAGACCTCATAATAGATGACTATCATCGCATACACTGCCACCCTGGCACGGACACGCTACATGCTATTTTACGTCAGCAATTTTGGATATTATCTGCCCGCCGCATTATAAGGCACAGAACGTTTAAATGCATAAGATGTTTCCGTTGCCGCGCTCAGCCCGAAGTACCTATCATGGCTGACCTGCCAGCTGATAGAGTCATACCTCAGCCCGTATTTAGTCACGTATCAACAGATTTCGCCGGACCGTTTCTGCTCAAATCAAGTCAATTACGTAATGCTAAGTTAATTAAGGGATATTTTTGCATATTTGTTTGCCTCACTACAAAGGCGGTTCACTTAGAACCAGTCTCATCGCTCACTGCCGAAGCGTTTATTGCAACATTACAAAGGTTCTGCTCACGTCGCGGACTTCCGGTATTGATACGTTCGGATTGTGGCACAAATTATGTAGGAGCTAGGAATCATCTACTAGAGGTACAACAATTTCTCAATGACAATAACGACGCCATTTCTCATAAACTCTCAACTCAAAATATAACTTGGTTACTCAATCCGCCTAAAGCCCCATGGATGGGAGGTATCCATGAGATTAATGTTAAATCCACAAAGCAACTTCTATACCGTGTTATCGGTGAGCAACACCTCACTTTCGAGGAATTCTTAACTCTGCTCACTAGAATCGAAGCTGTGTTAAACTCTCGGCCCATCAGTCCACTTTCGTCCGATCCCACGGACTATCAGCCCCTTACTGCTGGCCACTTTCTCATTGGTCGTCCGCTCACAGCTCTCCCCGAGCTGACTCTAGATGAAAGAGTAATATCTCCGCTCAAACGCTTTCAGCTCATTCAATCACTCTCTCAGCGCTTTTGGAACCTTTGGACCAAGTCCTACCTCCATACCCTTCAAATCCGCTCCAAATGGCTTTCCTCTTCCTCTCCACCCAAAATTGGAGAACTGGTTCTGCTCAAGGAGGACAATTTGCCTCCTCTACAATGGAAGATGGGAAGAATCTCACGTCTGCTACCTGGGAAGGATGGAGTCATCAGAGTTGTAGACTTGGACACGACTCAAGGCCAGCTGCGGAGGCCTGTCGGCAAGATTGCCCGGCTCCCACTGGATTCTGCTCAGGATGGGGCTCAGCTCGCCGCCTGTGCGGGCCCCCCAGGATGTTCGCGCCAACACTAGCGCGACGCTTAGAATAAACACAAAGGACATCACTACGTGATGTATGGCCGACCGAAAGGGGCGCTGTCAGAGAGTGACGAACACTTGCATTTAGATACCCTTCCGCGCCGGATGCATTTTCAGCTCATCCCGAAACCTAGTGAACGCGAACGCGTGTGCGCATATTTATTTGTGCTCGTTAATATAATACCAAATTCGCCGGCGAACCGCGATAAATCTATCGATAATCCGCTCAACAGCTGTGTAGTGTAGTGAGAAGAAACCTCCGCCCAGATACAGAACCACCAGCTCAACAATAAGGTCAGTCCCAGATTTCTCCAGCCCTCACATTAACCTATATACCTACTTCCCTCAGCTCAAAGTCGTATGTGTAAGTTCCTAGCTTACACACTACCTACATCAAAACTATACCTACTACCAACATCTACAACCTAAACCTTCGCCTACATCTACAACCTGGTACCTAGAACCAATAAATGATGCATTAAAAGTTATCGACCACTGAGGGCTGAAGATTATTACAGTACTAATATTTCTGCAAAGTTTCTTATCGATCTTAAATATAACCAGGCAAACTGATAAATCCTGGGTACAACCTAAAGATGGCCATAAAGAACAGAGATTAAGTCACCATAGAGTAGATGACGGGTCAAAGGCCAGGATAAAAGTCATATGGAATGTCAATGGAACCGCACACGGCACAACATTCAAGGCGGAATTGAAAAAGAATTGACACTTACAAGAAAGAAATTACAACAAATTCAAAATATTTGGCACAACGACTTAATTTTAACGAAAATAATAAAGAAAAATCACAAATTTAAAAATGGCACGAACGGGCAGGGTTCCGTGGAGTTGAAATAGAAAAAAAAAATATCGCTATTTAACATTAGGGGTGTTAGAAGGGTGGAAATTGAGAGTCATTTATTATGTATTCTTAATGCCAATCATAAAACAAAAAATATATATATCGACAAAAATTAAAAAAAAAATCATTCTATCACTTATGAGTATAAATAAACCGACTTCCAAAGTAAAAATGCTCAAAAAAGTATGAAATAACCCATTTTTTCTTATTAATTCCCCTTTTAAACTGGGCTAAAGTTTTAACTATTTTCATAATTTTGAAGTCGGTACCAGCCCGAAAAACATCTTGATAAAACAATATTTAAAATAGAATTCACGTTCAAGTTGGCTGGTACGGACTTCAAAATTTCGAAGATTGAGTAGAGAAATAGTTAAAATTTTAGCCCAAGTTAAAAGGGAATTGCCCTAATTAGAAAATAAGATTTATTTTATACTTTTATGTGCATTTTTACTTTGGAAGCCGGTTTAATTTTTTGTTTAAAATAATAATAATTTTATTGATATTTGTTAAATTATTATTAATACATTTTAAGAACGTTAAAAATAAACGATCGAATGTATAATTGAATACGCGCCAAGCTTCCATTAGGTATTGTATACAAGATTATGATGATGATGACTGTAAGTTACATAGTAGCATATACTTGCACTTGTTTAAACAATGTCGAAATTTTCAAACGCGTATATTTAAAGACTGAAGAGTTCTGTTCAGTGCTTTTGGATCAAGGGCATACTTTGGTGCAGAATCTTACTTTTTGGTATGCTTATGATATGCTTGGGCTACTTCAGAAAAAGTAAAAATCTCTATATGTGTCCATATAAATTTTGAGGAGTTCCTTCGATTCCTTATGGATCCCATCATTAGGTCACCACTTTTGTAAAAACGGTACCAACTTCAGAGTATACCCTTTACATCAAAAAAAGATTTTTGAAAATCGATCAATAGACGGCGGAGTTATCGTTGAACATACAATATATAATAAAAATGGATTTCAATTCCAATGTGACGCTAAAACTCGAGAACAGGTGAACAACATGGCTTATTTTGGTCTTGAAATAATTGTGAAAGTTCAGGAAAGGTTTAACCGCTTAAACAATATATAAACAATATTATACTTAAATAATATATATAATAACAATATTTTATACTTGATAAATATTGAAAAATTGCGGGAAAAATACTAAAATCGACTATTCAATTTATTAGGTATACGTGAACTTCTGTTCACTGTATTTTATTTGTCACTCGACTGTCAAAATATATATATATATATGGATGTTATCAGTTTATAAATTATACTAAGCTGTCACATTTACGTTACTCACACATATGCAATTTCATTTACATGGTGTTAAAATTATCATTGAAAATTCAGGCTTCTTTGGATTCTAAAAAATTAAGTTTCCTCATATTATATTGTTTCTCATTTATTACATTTCCCGTTAGTATTTTGTCGAAATAAATTCTTTCGGAATTTATTTCTTAAATTTATAATGTCGAATGTGTGCGTGTAGATGTGTCGTTTCGAGAATTTTATTTTTTCCAAAGTCCGCGTTTTGCCCGGACCCGCCGCGCTAGTTAACACGACCTATAAGCAATAATAATATAATATTGTCCGAAATCCGGTAGGCCGGGGAAAATTCAGAGCATTTAAAATAGAACTCTGCGTTACTACAAATGAGTCGAAAACCAAAGTGTCGAGTGTCGAGCCGACATATATGACATATATTCGATTTTCAGCTATATTGTATTAACGCAGAGTTCTATTTTTAGCACTCTGAATTTTCTCCGGCCTTCCGGATTCCAGATCATATAGTCCCAGCGTTATCTCTTTAACCAATAGCAAATAATATATTGATGGCGCCTACGTAAAATATTGTATCTGAAAAATGCTACTTTTCAGGAGAACGATTTAAAGATTATTTTCGTATAACGTCCTTAATGGTTAGATCCTTATGAAAATTTATATAAACAGTATTGTTAGGATAACAAATTAGTATATTCTATCAAAAATCTAAAATGTTATCTAAATAGTTTTCGCGAAAATTGAGTTACGATAGTATACCACGTAAATGAGCTGGCTCTCTTAATCGTAACTGGCACTTCCAATTATTTTCTACGAACTGCATAAACAAATATGTATCGGATTTGCCGATTCCGATAATCTACGTTGGTATTTATCAGGAATATTTTATTGTAAGTGTCACATTCGATTATGTACTTCGTAGATTGCTTGTACTTATGATTAATTTTAATGGATTAACTAGAACGAAATTTACTTAAAATATCTTATGAATATCTTAAATATCTTAAAAATACGTATTTTGTGTATACGAAGGCTGCACTAAAAGTATCGGGAATGGAATATTTCCACTGTTCCTGTCATATTAAAATCTTTTTAATTTAAAACTCCTTGGTTTTAAAAAGCGAATACCGTTTATTTATTTAAAAAAAGATTCTCGGTCTTGTCACAAGGTCTTGTCAAACTTGTTTAGTTGTTGAGAAAATGGAATTGACTAGAGTAAAATTCTAGAGCGATGATTTATTATGACTTTCGAAGTGGTTTAACACAAAAACAGTGTGTTGATAGGATGATTTCTGCATTTGGTGATGAAGCCCCATCCAAAACCACAATTTATCGCTGGTTTGCTGAATTTCAACGTGGACGTGTCAAGCTCAGTGATGATCCCCGTCAAGGTCGTCCAAAAACTGTAGTCAACCAAGAAAACGTTGATGCTGTGCGTAAGCTGATTGAGGAAGATCGACATGTGACATACCGCGAAATTCAGGCAACTTTAGACATTGACATGAGTCAAATACAAATAATCTTGCATGAACAATTAGGTGTAAAAAAGTTGTTTTCCCGATGGATACCGCATTTGCTCTGTGAAGAGCAAAAAGCGGCTCGCGTTACTTGGTGCGTCAGAACTCTCGAAAGATTCCACGCAGGATCCTCAAATGCTGTATACAACATCGTATCAGGTGACGAATCCTGGATATACGCGTACGAAACCGAAACAAAAAACCAGTCACGAGTTTGGGTGTTCGAAAATGAGTTAAAGCCAACAAAAATTGTTCGTTCACGGAGTGTTGCAAAAAAAATGGTGGCCACGTTTGTCTCAAAAACCGGCCATGTTGCGACTATTCCTCTTGAGGGACAAAGAACGGTTAATGCAGAATGGTATGCTAACATTTGTTTGCCACAGGTCGTTTCTGAACTCCGTAAAGAGAACTGCAACCGCCGCATCATCCTCCATCACGACAATGCGAGTTCTCACACCGCGCACAGAACAAAAGAGTTTTTAGAGCAAGAAATCATAGAATTATTAGACCATCCGCCGTACAGCCCCGACCTAAGCCCTAATGATTTCTATACTTTCCCTAAAATAAAGAATAAATTGCGTGGTCAGAGATTTTCATCACCTGAAGAAGCTGTGAACGCCTACAAAACGGCCATTTTGGAGACCCCAACTTCCGAATGGAATGGTTGCTTCAATGATTGGTTCCATCGTATGGAAAAATGTGTCAAATTTCGCGGAGAATACTTCGAAAAGCAATAAATACATTTTTAAATAGTAATGTTGTGTCACTTCCTTGATTCCCGAAATTTTCAGTGCCACCCTCGTAATTAGGTACTGGGATAGCAAACAAATTCAAGAATCTTCGTTTGTGGTACGTGTTGCGATAAAAGTAACCTATATCCTTCTCTAAGTTCTGACTTACCCCAAATTTTGTCAAATCAGTTTAGTAGTTTATACATAATGGCGTTACAGACGTTTACTTTTGCATTCATAACATTAATAGTATTTGTTAAGCGAAAACAATAAAAATCAATTAAAAATAATGTAATTTTTTGGTTTAATTAGGTATAAAGAACAAATATCTCAATCATAGCTTTTTGAACTGATAAAATTGATTTAGTGTAAGACTGAGGTTTTCTTCCATCATCGATATTTCCATTATCGCTATCAGATGAGAGAGCTAATAACGGCTAAACAAGATTGAGGCACCCATGACTGTTTTCATAGCAGAAATTGGCAATACATAAGAGGCAGCAATAAAGAGGAAAGAGAAATACTCAAAGTCAAATTTATTCCTGGTGTGACAAACTTTATAACCTTGTACTGCACAAAACAGAAGATCTATAAGTGTATAGGCCAACAGAATGTTTGCTACAATTAAGACTTCAAGTGCGGAAGAAATCTTTAATTGCAACCAAATCAGGATTGTTTTACTTCTATTTCATTTATTTTATTATTAAAACCTGAATTGTCTTAACGTAAGATCTTACACTTGAAAAAATAATAGGAAATATCCTGAAATTTTAACTTGACAGCTAAGTAGTAACTTAGCTAGAATTTCTGAGCTGATATTCTGAAATGACCTCAAAAAATGCAATACTCTTTCCAATCCATTATATAATATATTATATTATGTTATGGTATGGTACAATTTTATATTATGGTTTCTAAATTAGGAAATCTTTGTATAGGAGTCATCTTAAACAGCTATGATAATAATTAGTTTTCATCCATTATTTTCTTAAGTCTTCAAAAAAGAACTCTTACCTTTTTTTCTACTGAACCACTTCTTTTTTTGAACTGAGCTAAAAGAGCATCTTCGCCTAGTTTGCTTCCATTAACATCATGAAACGCTGGAATTAATACAAATTATACCTCATGCTTCATGGCAAATAGTTTTATGTGTAGCCATACACCATACTGCCTATCATGTATCGTCCAATCGGCGCTACCGATGAACCAGTTAGAACTAACTATGCGTAGGCGTAGATTGCCATGACAATTGACACTTTTTTATTTCAATATGGAACTGATCCAATCGATAGCCTACTGTAAGAATATTAATGATACTATTCTGCTGTAATCCTCGATATAACTAATAATTACTATAATAATATATAACAATTACTCGCATAATGGCTGACATAACTTCCTTATTCATAAAATACTTTAACTGTTAGCTGACCTAGTCATTTTTTGTCAAGTGATCTTTTAAAAGTTTCTGACAAATATTGATTAACTAATTCGTCGTTTAAATATTTTCAAAAAAACGGGGCTCGTTCTTGCATATAACATGTGATCGAGCTTGCTGCCTGAAACTTTATAACTTGCTGATGAAATTTTAAAACTGTGAAAACCTCTTGTGCCAAACTTCTATCCAAGAAGGGTTTATCACCCACCAACTCCTTTAAATTATTCCAATAACCAAGTAAATTAAATAAATATGTAATTTATTGTTGTTTCCATACATAAATTCAATTTCGTCCCTATAATTAATTTAACATAAAAAACTTTTTTACATTAGCACTTATATCGAATCTATACAAAAACTGTAAAAAAATCCTCCGAAACAATTATAAGTGGCACTATCGATAATATCAGAATTTCTTACACCACGTAAAGTATAGTAATCGGCAGATTCGATACAAATACGTTAAAGAAAAGTTTTGAAAACGTGGTTCTAAAGATACTGATATAGACTCCAAAACAGTAATAAAATGCCATTTTGCAGTTACAATAATTTACGTAGGCGCCGTCGATATCTTTACTAACGTAAAGAATCGTCATTCCACTGATTTACACGAATGACGGCTCCCGGCTGTGTGTGTGTGCGTAGCTGGGCGAATGCGGTGGCAGGTGGGGCGTGAGATTCTTCCAGCCAGGACTTTCGTTCACCGGGCTGGCCGCTGGTCGTTTCGTGCTTTGACATAATTGACAGTATAATTTCATAATATTTATGATGGATTTGTCTGCCGCGACGTTTAAATATATTTGTTTCCGACAAAAACGTTAGTAGGTATTAGGCGTATAGATTTTGGGATTATGGTCACCCATCCTAGTTGAGTCTACGACCGGCGTTCTTAACATGAGTTAGCGCTACGACCATAATATAACTTCTCATTTATTCCTCCTGGTATTAATCCTATAAATCCTCCAACATCAATGATTAAGTAATACCTACGTAAACTTTCAGCCAATTCAACTGACCACTGATTCTATAGGATTTGATATGTTATATTATTTATACTGACATAGAACTTTTATATCTATGAACCGATTGAAATGAAACAAGCATTATATTTTAAGGGGAGCAAACCAAAATGTATTAGTGAAAGCCGCAATAAAATCAGATAAGCCGTTGACTTCGTACGCGCAAAATAAATATCGCAGGAACCGTACATTTTTCCGCAATATAGCCTATGACACTCACAAATAATGTGGCTTTCTATTGGTTAAGGAATTTAAACAATAGGTTGAAGTAGATCCAGAGATTAACCCTTACAATCTCGGTAAGTCACAAACAAAGAAACAAACTTTACCTCTTTATAATATTAGTATAGGCCAGATGTTAGCCACGACTTCGTACGCGAAAAAGAAATCCCGGGAACCGTACTTTTTGCTGCAAATAAAAGTAGCCTATGTGACAATCCATAGTCTAAACTACTACTATACCAAATTTCATAAAAATCCATCCAGTAGATTCAGAGATTAGCGCGTACTAACGTACAGACAAACATATACACAGACAAAAATTCTAAAAATCATTGTTTTGGGTTCTTTCGTTCATAAAGCCCCCCTGAAATAGTTTTTCTTATACAATATCTTCCATGTACAGACAGCGATCAGTTACGAATTTATAGTATTATAGTATATATTTTATTATAGTAGTATATTATATATTACACATATAACAATTATACATTATATCATTTGTTAAAAATTTGCTTGCGAACGTATGGAGTAGGTATGTATGCGTCGTCGTTACGTAATGCAAATAGTTCTTTCTAATTTCAAATAATATGCATTGCTTGGCCTTTGCAAATGTTTATCATATTCTTTAGTAAGATTTAACCATAATTTGTGGAACTATCAGAAAATTAAAAAACCTTTATATTTATATTTTTAGCTCTGTGTAATTTAGTAGCAGTAACAAACAATTATTTTCTTCTTCATTATCAATAGCTCATCCGGGCAAGAGGAAGTGGCAGATACACATCATGACGGGTAATTCAGTGCTACGTCACGTAATTCTTATCCATAGAGAGCAGACAACGTACCATGTATAATATGTTGTACGCGCCAACTCTTATCTAACGGCCTGTAGGCTGTACCTCACCGTATTATAAATATTACCATCACGTCGCGTCAACAAAAATCTTTATTTAGTAATATGTGAAAGGTAAACCAGTTAATGAAGCGAATACGCAAAGCAAATAAGCGTTATTTTTCATCTGAACAGAACGATAGATCTATAAACATATTGTAGTATATTATGTAGGGACGTTTCTGTACTTTTGCGGATGTTATAGTTCCATGTACCTAATCCATGCTTTAGATCGCATCAAGGTGATATATAGATGCCATGTATAATAATAATAATTGAAAAAGTACATAAAATAAACAGCAAAAGTTCGTAAACTATATCCAAAGAATATGAATAAGTGTAAAACGTCACTATTACAAATTTTCGCGTAGAAGCACAAAACGTCTAGTGCATGCTAAAAGGTAAACACATTTTCACGTCAACGATTCGTGACCACCATGTAACGGTAGTGCCATCGTCGAATGACAAATATGTCGACGATATTACAGACAAATAGTCGACGGAGGTGAGGTGTCGTCGGTCACCCTCGTGTTGTGTTTCGATAGACGCCACTCAAACTTCACGCAATAAAAAACAAAGTTGCAATCTATTCAGCTCTTTATGATAGTTGGAACAGAGAGATTCTGTTTATGTGACGTCAAATAGTTTAGAGATAATGAAATAAATAAACGAAACACTGTTGAGAAATAAGAGTCAATATTACGGTTTTCTTGAATTCCCTCTTATCATAGTGGGTACTGGAAGGGGAGGCAGGTGCGTAGCAACCGGGCGAAGGAGGATGGGTGTACGTGGGCGAGTCTGTAGTACTGGGTAGTGGGTAGTACGGCGCGATGTTGTTGTGTCTACATCAATCTGCGCAGGCGCGCCCCCGCATAGGTGCTCGCCCTCGAACTCCGGCCGAATATTTTGTAATATAATTACCGGCTTCCTTTGATACTAGTTAGCGATAATACTATCTTCGCTGACGTTCCGATACTAAAAGTCCCGTTTAATATGAACAGTGGGCTTAGCAGTCGAGCAATTGACAACTACGTATTCGTAACGTTATCGAAAGTAGATTGCATGAAAATTATGACTTAACCCATATAATTGACATTCTTTAACGTTACGAATACGTACCTGTCAATTGTTCCTGCTTGGATTACTGTATATTTTAACCCCATGAGTGCAGTTCACATAATGACTGCTTACCTACACCGTACGGTTTTGAATTATGAATATTATTTAAGCGTGTCAGTTTAAAATGTGATTTTTTAATCTTTAGATAAGGAAGAAGCAGAGTAATATTTTAGGTAAGCGCACTCTCATGTCGTTAAAAAACCAACACATACTGCATGTAGTCACTATATGGACGAGTTTACGAAAAGTTGTTTGACAGGTTTCCGAGTATGGAGAGCAAATATATTAGAATTGTTTTGTACAATAAATCCAGACAGCGACCAAATTAAATAAACTTTATTGCCACGCATTAAGTGTCATAATACATAATAGCAGAACACGTGAAAATTTTGAGGAGATACTTTATGATTTTTCCAAATAAATTTTTAATTTTGTTCGATTATTTTGAAATCGAATTTGGAAGGTGATTATATCCACTATCTTTTGGTATTTTTAAACAACTAGCATAAGCTACATAATAAATTAAAAATGATCCTTAACACGACCTCTTTTTGTAAATTTTGGGTGAAAGGGTTTTGAAAAATTGTTTCTAACATACTAAAAATCATAATCCTGCTAATATTATAAGTTTCAAAGTTTGTGAGGATGGATGGATGTATGGATGTTTGTTACTCTTTCACGCAATAACTACTGAACGGATTTCTATGAAATTTGGTATGGTATGGTTTAGGCTCTGGATTAAAACAAAGGCTACTTTTTATCCTGGAAAAGTACAGTATTCCCGTGGGATACCCGATAGTATATTTACGCGGGCAGAGCCGCGGAAAACAGCTAGTTTTTGTAATATATTAAACAATTTTTAGATAAAGAAGTACTTTATTTGTGACAATTGTTAGTCTAATCAGCCAGTAGGATTTCGGTTTTTCGGACAATTTAAATGTCAAATTCATAAACGCACCCTTAACCGCTCAGATAATCGTTTGATAGGATCCTTTTAAATTTTGCCAAAATTTAACTATTTCTCTACCCAATCTTCTTATTTTTGAAGTCTTATTATTGTTTCACTTTGGAAGTCGGTTTATATATTTTTTAAATATTTATTTATATACAATGTCTTATATAATAAACAATAACATTAGCTTTTCAAAACAAAGGAGCGTTCCTAACTTGTCGTGGGCAGGTAATCTTCTACGGCACATCAATTGCCTGACAATTTCCTGTCTTTAGAAATAAGTGGGTTGTCTGATTGTTTACTGCAGGGCTCTGGCAGAATTGTCGTTTGCGGAATTACACATTTTTATAAATTAAGTTAAAACTTTCTCTATTCAATTTAAAAAAATTGAATAGAGAAACATACATCTAAAAGAAATAGGTATTTAGGTTGACGCGATAAAAATTATAAGCAAATAAAATATATTGCCCATCTCTCTCTCGGAAAACGATTTGTTACATCATACATTTTTTAATGACAAATGTATGGCAGGTACAACTCGTGACGTCACAGGCCGATATATCGCTCTCTTTCCTACCGTAAATTCAATTTTTTTGTTTTTTCATTATTTTTAAAGATATACGAGAATAGGTTCTAGATTGTTTATTAACATGTTGTTTGACATCGAATAGACGAAAAAAACTTTTAGGCAACATGCCTATTGTGTAGAAAAAAAAGGTTGTTTCAGTTTGGCGAGCGCGGCCGGCTTTTTGGTAAGCGGTTAAGTAAGTAAGTAAAGAATAAATTTGAAGCCGCAAAAATGAAGGTGCCAACATTTTAAGCTTTTAATTTACGATTTGTTTAGTGTAAACAAAATAAAGCAAGCAAACAAAAACTTAATGTATGTTCTTTGGAATAATGCTAGAATCATGTTACGTAGTTATATTTAATATGTTTGCTGAAACGTTTACAGCGTTTTCGCGGCAATTCTTTTGTAAAAGAGTAAGTACCGTGGAGCACACCTACTGGAAAAATTCATCTGACAAAGTTTTTCTCTGGCACAATGGGCTTGTCCTCATTTCCACTCCACAATACATTATATAGATGAATATTTTGTAATAATATTGGACAATCATACATAACATAATAAAATATTAGAGCAGATAGTAGATACTACGTTTATCGTAATGATCGTGAAAGAATTTTAAAGAAAATAGACAGGGCACTATGAAAGTTTTAGGTTTTAAGGTAGGTTTTAAGCTCTCTTATTTAAATAAAATAATATTTTATTTAAATAAGAGAGCTTATTATGTGGTTTTATTAAAGGTGGATATATTAATTGTTAGAACTCTATTTTTAAGTTGAACGACTGATCTTAACAGTGACCTTAATTGGAGCCCTGTTAGCAAATGCCATTTGAAAGAGCTTAATAAGACTTAAATTTAATTAAAATTGTTTAAAGCTGTATGCTGTGTTAAAAAAATGAAACATATATGGTACACAATGAAACAAAGTATTACTTACTACTTTTTTCTTTCATTTATCCAGTACACAAACAAATATAAAGGGCTTACTCATTAGAGTGGTCTTCCATGGTCCACCCACCTTATGTATGTATGTAGCATTGCTTATAATATTGCAAAATATTTAACTTATTTTGTTTCGATCCTTTAACTTTTTTTTTAATGACCCTTCATTGGTTTACTTGCGAATCAAATTATGACAGCATGCAGTGCCAGGTTGGGAAATCTGAGGCGGCATTGCCATAAAACTGTAATGGATTATGATAGACTAAAACTTAAAATTTTATGTAGTCAATAAAAGTTAAGTTTTTGCATTTGCATGTTAGAATCTTTATATCCTTCCAAATAACATGTTCGCATGTTATTTGTTAAAGGGATTTTAAATGAGCCAAATACTATTGTTAATTTATGTAACGGTACCAAGTTATATGAGATATATAATATGTACATATAATATGAGACATCCCAATAAAATTGAATTCAAGTGTATTAAATAAATAACGTATCGCGTATTAAACATGCATAAATAATTGTAAATTTAGAGCTACTTCTAAATGCATCCAGCTTCGGGCACTTTTATAGTGTACATAAAACGTGATTCGAGCTCCGTTGGGAGCCAGCGCGGCGTTCTCGGGAGTTTTCCCAGACCAAGTAACCGTATACTAGCCGTGTACTGTGTACTGTTCGTTTACTAGCCACTAAGATTTTGAAAATACTTTACATGATATTTACTTTACGTTAAGACTGTCTTACATTTTCCCTTTATTTCGGGGAATGACTATGTAAAAAGTTTTATTTGTTAGTAACGAAAATGATTTTGTTATGTAAGCAATGCAAATCATTCTGAATGTAACCACACAATTAGTTGGTTTAAATTCTTTCCACTTATCATAAATGTGTCCTGAATATGTGAGCGATAATGTAAGAGCTAGTTCCAATTACGGCTGCCGCGGTGCGACGTGGTAATTCCCTATCGCGAGATCTTGATCAATATGGAAAATTAACATACGAGCCGTATTAACTATTAATCATTAGCTGTAGGGAAACGTGCTACTGAAGTTATTTATAGACTACAGGGAACAGATTTAATGTTATACAGTTGTGGTTATATAATTTTGAACGCTATGTAGTACTATAATATTATACTTTCTTTCAAAAACCCAAGTCATATGAATAAGTGTGTCTGTTGTGTGGAGAAAAATATGTTATGATGACACAAAAAATAGTTTCCTATTCACAAATTATTGTATGCTGATAATCATGGTAACTTAAGATAATAGTAATTAGTAATAGGCTGAACAAAGTATTAAAAATGAAAAAAGCCTTAGATTAATTCTTATAATAAAGTAAAGTTAATTTAACTAAAGGCTTATATTATATTACTAGCTGTTGGCCGCGGCTCCGTGCGCGTAAATACAGTATCCATAAGGAACCCTGTACTTTTTAGGGATAAAAAGTATAGCCTATGTTTTAATCCAGAGCCTAAACTACTACCATACCTAATTTAATTGAAATCCGTTCAGTTGTTTTTGCGTGAAAGAGTAACAAACATACATCCATCCATACATGCATCTATCCTCACAAACATTCACATTTATAATATTAGTAGGAATCAATTTTTATACAATTTTTATTTACATAACGTTTAAAATGATGCATTTCATATATCCTACTAATATTATAAATGTGAAAGTTTGTAAGAATGGATGGATGTTTGTTACTCTTTCACGCAAAAACTACTGCACGGATTTCGATAAATAAATAAATTCCGCGTAAATACAGTATCCCTCGGGAATACTGTATTTACGCGGGCGAAGCCGAGGGCAACACTAGTGGAATATATTATTATGTGAGCACAGCAAACTTTGGAAAAAATACATACTCATTACTCATTTCAGATGAGGTTGTCGTGTCGGTTTTTTTATTTTTCTCACAATTCTTTCAATGTTTCTCACCGTCTAAGCCTTCCCTAAGCTTTCACAATTATTTCAAGATCAAAATTAACCAAATCGGTCCAGTCGTTCTCGAGATTTAGCAAGACATTGCAGGAACTGCAATTCATTTTTACATAAGAAGACTTATTAAATAAAAACGAATTAAACTGTTTCTTAATAAGTAGGAATAAACGATGGCATGTTGGCTAAGCCCTCAGTTCATAGTTAAAATAGAACGACAGGTAGTAAGTTATGTTAAAGGTGCTTACCTTCATCCTGATTACTGCCAAGCAAGACTTCAGCATTGTGAAACTTTCCTTCTTTCATCATAGTATCTGGATCTTTTGGCAGAAATACTCCATCGACAGTCGGCGCTGACGGAAAACCCAGGATACCGGTGTACGAGTTCCACTGCTGAACGGAGATAGTTTTAGCGTCAACTCCGCGCATGCAATCCATCACCAAACTCGGATCCGCTGCCAGAAGACTGCTATTACAATTGCAGTCGTCGATAAGAATCTTTCCTATTTCTTGAGCTCTCTCTCCAGTCATCCAACTCCAGGGCGCATTCAAAGTTCCCGATTGTAAAATACCTCTTTTAAACAAGCCCTTCATTTCTGGTGACAGCATGTGGAGGCTCACGCTTCCTCCGCCGGCTGATTCCCCAAACAATGTAATCAATTCGGGATCTCCGCCGAAAGCACGCGCATTATCTTTGATCCAACGTATAGCTAACTGTTGATCCCAAAGTCCCATGTTACCCGGCGCCTCTTCGCTTCCGGGCGAAAAAAACTTATTTAAATACAAAAACCCAAATGCACCGACTCGGTACTGCATCGATGCAACGATGACGTCACTCGAAGAAGCCATTATATCAGCCTTATACAGGTCAAGAGTGGCCGTGCCACTCATGTAGCCACCTCCGTAAATCCAAACTAAAATAGGTACCTTCGGCCGCTCGGCTAGAGGCTTATCTTGGCGATGCCGCACTCGCAAATGTTGAGGCACCCAAATATTTAAATATAGACAGTCTTCTGAAATATTAGTATTCGGGTTCCACATTTCTTCTCCCTCGAAGCCCGGGAAGTACTCGTACCTTTCTTGGTAGCAACTGTTGGGCATGGCGGTCGCCTCGAGAACTCCGTGCCATGGGTCGATCGGGACTGGCTTTCTAAATCTTAATGGTCCTAGCGGAGGTTTCGCGAACGGAATACCAGTGAATATATGGACTTCCCTGCCCATAACTGTCTTGGCATAGCCCTTGACGAGACCGCTCTTTGTTTCGACGACGAGCGGATCGTTGTGAAAGTTCTTGGGTGCAGAACTAGTGGTTGGCGTGGTCTGCGTCGTGGACGTGGTCGTGTCGTGATGGTTGGCCCACGACCGACCCCACGCGCTAGATATCCACAAGCATAGGAGCAGTTTCGTGAACACGATTTTATTGTGAGCGATCATTTTCAATGATTTCGTTCCACGAGATTAACGAGTGGTGTGTAATCGAAAGTAGTCGGCTAATTTGATCAAATATTTATTGAAACACATTTCTGTTCTCGAGCAGGTGTATAATGTTGTCCACGGAGTCACGTTCCTGTAACAAGAGAATAAAATTTTATTTTCACATTATTTGTCAAGAGCTTTAGGTAGGCTAACGGCCGAATACTAAAACGCTAATCAAAATTAAGGCCCTCCTATTCACAGACTGTCCCTGTCTCTACTAGCCCAAGTGACAAGGAGAGCATGTAACTTGAGCGTACGCCACTTAATTTAACAATCGTTTCAGTATTCGGCCGTAAGTCAGCCATCAGACGGACTACATCGCAGCAACCGCACGTAGTCGATATATTCAACTGCATGCAGTTATCTGCAGTTAAATCTCATTTCTCTGATGAGATTTCTGAATTGCTTATAATTTATATTTAGTTCCTCCAGGGTTAAAATGTTAAAATATTGTGCCCATGCCACGTTTAAGCCATGATGCTATAACCTCTTCTACTTCTTCTTCTTCTTTTCGCATAGCCTCCCCTGTAATAGGAGTTACACACTACACAGCAGCTACACACTATGAATCTTTGATAAATTTTTTTTTTTTAATCAGAAAGACATAATAGCTATAAGTATAAGTAGTTTATAAAGGGGACTTTGTATGTGTGTATAATCTTATATTTCATGACTGTTGGCAAAATATTTTTAAATTTTTGCATACATTATTGTTACTAATTGATTGTTATGGTACTGGGATTTTGAAGACAATTGAAATGTTTTGTTCACTAATATGATTCTATTTATTTTTTTATAAAACTATGTACTAATATTATTCCATGCCCATAAGGGCCGAAATTGTGATCAATTATAAAAATATAACTTCTATGTAGCCAATTTCTTGGAATAAACGATTCTGATTCAAAGGATTCTGATTCCTATTATTAGGTACGGCACCGCCACCGGCAGTGGTGTAACAGACTACAGAGTAATAAATATAAAGGCTTACTCAGGTTCGATGTATTGAGAATGAAATGCGTTTTCTTGTTGAAATAAGTTTTAAATCATTGACGCAATTTATTTAAACTTGTTTTAGTTTTTAATTTCTTAACGTAGGTACTACAATAATAATTTGATGTATATCCCGGCAAGTTACTTTACTTGTGATAAGCCTTTGCAATCCATTAGCCGACTGTGGAGTCAGTTTTACGGCTGGTGTAATGGGAAATCAATTCTGACTGTATATACTGCAGTTGAGCTCCCTTAATTGATTACTTGCGTGATAGATGCACTCCGTATGAAATCATTTTCCACTAAATAATATACATATAATATAATACTATACACATTTAATGTAATACTATATAATATTATAAAGAGGAAAGGTTTGTTTGTTTTTTGCAACGAATAGGCTCCGAAAATACTGGACCGATTTTGATAAAATAAAGCAGAAATATACTTTTATCGCGTCAAATCGAACGATTCCCGTGGGATTTTCTTTAGCGCGTACGAAGTCGCGGGCATTATCTAGTACATAAAATGAAAATTGTTTGCATTTGCATTGCAAAATCTTGGCGCCTTCGCCCTCGCACCCACGAGATTTGACAACTCTACACGATTTTCACATCTATTGCATTAACGTAAAATTCTATTCAGAATGCAGTTGTTTCTTTCACGACCACTAAAAAGTTTCAATTTCACTGCACAGCTTGATAAATGTATTGTCCTGTCAATATTTTGTCGAAACCAATTTTTCATAAGACATTTTATATTATGCAAACCTTCACTTAAGAAGTATCGATTTGACAAGCGATCACGCTGTATTTTTAAACAGAACTCTAAGCTGAAGCAAAAACAAAACGATATATGTCTCCGTTATGAGTATACAAGCTTTTGAGTAAAAGCTTGTATTAGCTAAAAACTCTGTCATATGTATGACAGAGTTTTTCACGATGTACTCATCACTTCGCGCGCTCAGGGCCGGCTTAATAAAGACGAGGCCCAGGGCCCGTTTCATACTCGGTGCCAACCTATCGAAGTAATCTTTATTTCTTTTAATGTACTAGGGTGTAATAAATGTTTATTAGTTGATAATACATCTGACTCTAACTCCTTAATATATACACCCGAAAATATAAAGTTGTTAGCACAAAGTTGCTAGAGTTAAGTTGTTTGTCAACCACTTATTTCTAACACAGCTACTTAAATGGAATACGGTAGCCTTCAGGAAGAATACTTCTACTTACATAGTACTATGTTATACTTTAAACGAAACAATCTTGTATTCAGAAGGGTCTCGCTAATCCATCGAAGGAAAAAACAAGGGCCCTTCCGAATCATCGAATCGTCCGGATTATAGTATACATTATTTTATCAACCTTACTACTTAGCAATGATGTTGAAAAGTAATACACCTTATTTACGCGGCGGTGCCATTTATTTTGTCAGCAAACGCGCAAGTAACTAACACTGCAAGATGATAAAAAAATACTGTCGAGTAAGAATCGACTGTCTCGAATCGAAATCGTAAGAAACGTTGTGATCTGCACCTACCCCTTACCCCCGCAAACGTCCTCCCGCGATTCTCTCGTCTGTCCAGATTACAGCGTGCACCCAAGTATCGCGGGTCCGGGTCAGCGAGGCTCTACTGTATATATAATCAGTTTCTCAAAAATGGCTGCAAGTATTACCATGAATTTTGCCTGCGAAACTGCGCATTTTTAAGCTATATAATGTGTTTTTTCTTTCGTCGTGTTTCGCCTCTGTTATGTCAGTCTATACGTGTGTATAATCTTTTCTTTGTTCGAAAATTCGGAATGTGGTCGGTTCGAATCCCGGTCACATAAATATTTTTGCGATTATTATTATTATTTTTTTAATTCATCGGAACTCCGAGCAAACTCGTTACCCAGGTACAAAATACTACAACTGATAACTTCATTTAAATAACGATTGTAATTCTCTTTAGGAAAAGAAGAAAATACCTCTCATGAGTTTCTTAAGCTTTACGCGGTTCATCTCGGCAATGTTAGCGAATTGGTCGTAAAAAGACAGATTTTTCATATTGTATAACGTAAAATAGGTATGCTCCTAATAAAACAATTTGCATTTTATAAGTAACACAATATTGTTTTTATTTATTCCCAACTAAATAAGTTTTTACACGGTTTTAATAAACAATTTGACTCATTGCTATTATTTTACGACCTCTATGACCTCTATGACCACCTCTAAGTAATAATAATAATCATAATAATCATTTATTTGTAAGTGGTTGAACGTTTCGGTATTTTAACAAAAGGAACAGAACAGTTTTCTGTATTCCTGGGTTATGGATATTTCCATTGTCTAGTACTCGTACAAGTTCCTCGAGAACTTAGCATAAGGCCAAATTGACGTTATGTGGAACCGTCCATAGATATTTTACTAATTTCCTTTGAAGGTAAAATTAGAATCTATAGCAATATTTAACTACACCTATGCATTTATATCCATAATTGCGGAAGTTAGCAGAAGTGGACACACGAATGATGAATAGAAGGACGGACGGAGAAAAACTGTAAGGGTTGTTTATAGTACTACAGGACCGTGTGATGAGTTCGCTATTTGCGGAAAACACCAACCATGTAGAAGCGGATTGACCGTGAGAGCCATTGTGATGAAATGCTATCCACCTGTTTTTCCATTTGAAAAGTACTTAACCACTTAAGAATTTTGCATGTACCTATTACCGTTAAAAGGCACAGGCCCTAAGGCTAAGGGCCTAAGGGTTGATCCGGACCTGCACAATTTATTCACATACACACACACACACATACATAGTTATGTGTGTACACATAACTATGTATGTGTAGACTTGCAAGGAAAAGTAAATTTATTGTATAATAAAAACACTAGTGATTATGTGAACCTTACTATCAAAAAGCACCCTATCTTACTATCTATCACCTTACTATCGAAAATTTTCACTTATTTTGGGGTAATACTCGTAACAGCAAGAGCAACATTGAAAACCTATCGAAGAACAAAGATCATATGGAATACACAATAAAATATATTTATTGTTATTTAACTAATAATAATAATCCAATACCTACTGTTATCAGAACAGATATCTGAAATTTCATCCACGTTCTCTTGTTCTTTGAAGATAAATACGCATATAAATTAAGGCTAAAGTACCTATATTTTCTTTTACGAAATGATCTTAAATATATTTAGGTCATAGCGAACTAGGAAAACACGCGACTTTGTCTGCATTTAATCCGGATATCCCTATATTTTGGTGGTTTATAAAAGGATAGTGGTTATGTATGCAAACATAGTCCTACTAATATTATAAATGTGACAGTTTGTGGGGATGTAAAGCATGTATGGATGTTTGTTACTCTTTCACTCAAAAACTACTGAACAGATTTTGATAAAATTTGGTATGGTAGTAGTTTAAGCTTTGGAATAACACAAATACTACTTTTAATCCCGAAAAAGTACAGTGTTCCCATGGGATAATTTATATTTTGAAATTTTGATACCTACTTATAAAATGTAGAAAGGTTATCGAAAATTTATGTCTACCTATAAAATTTATCTCGAGAAACACTACCACATAGAAAACACTATCTCGGTGCAGTGAGATATTTAAAATGTTTTAAAATTTAACCTTGATATTTATATATATTCCACATAGCCACTGCGTGTAAAAACTTGCAATTGATACATAATAGTATATGTAGTCATAAATATTGTGTCATGAGTGTAATAAAAGAATAAAACACAGGGCGTCGTTAGTTCTTGACACAATCACTATCCAACGGGCCGCCGGGGACACATCGCTCTAAGCGCCCCAAACAATAAGGTACAAACAAACAAATGGCACTTATATTTCAGGAATCCTTTTCGCGCCGCTGACATAGGAAGGATAACAAAAGTATACAAAGGATTGCAAAACATAAAGATTCCAAAAATCATGTATGATTTTTAAATTCTAAAAGCATTTGAAAAAAAAAAACAATATTGAAAACACAATACCTACACAAAAAACTAAAATAATGGAATCATAGCAAAAACTCTGATAAATTATTTAAAATATAAATATTTTCCGACAAGTGAGTTCGTTAAATGCGGGTGGGTTGCAATACGACGAACCAATTGGACGATCTTGTTTCGATAATTTTTAGTTGGCATTTTTTAAAGGTACCTTTATTTATTTTAATTGGAGAAAAAAAGTTAATGCTTCATGACACTTGAAAATCATTTAAATGTACCTACTTACCTTACTAGCGTCAATAAAATATAGAGATTTTAATGGCCAACTGTAAATAAAAAGTATAATAGGTACTTTTTTGTACTTCATCACAAGCGGAATAAGGAAAAATTTAATTTTTCAAATAATAAAATGTTACGGGAGGAATAATGTCTTCAAAAATTTATCAAAATCCTTTCAGCGGTTCAGCTTGACAACATAGATCATAGAAACTGAAATCTTGAGTACCTCTATGACTCAGTGGTTAGTGCATTAGCGCTCAAGGCGTTCGAGTTCCGCCAGGGAACAAAAATTTTCTGTGTTATGGATGTGTGTTCAATATGTGTAATGTGTATTATATTGTAAAAATCTTAAAAATAAGATGACTAATATATTTCCGTTGTCTGGTACCCCGGGTAACACAAGTTATTCGAGAACTTACCACGGGACCAGATTGACGTGGCGTTCATAAACATTATTATATTATAATTCCCATATTTTGTACTGTTTTTCTATCTATTCATAATTTCTATTGCTGAAAACCACCTACCGAAAACAATTTGAAACTATTCCAGTTAAAGGAACTGTGTCACGTCAGTAGCGGAGTGATAAATAAATTCCTGAACATTCGCCGAGATCGCGATCCCTGGACGGCAGTATTCCTTGCAAATTAAGTTAGGGTGTGTATGTATTCACAGTGTGTTTTAGAGCTGCAGCCTCGCCAAGACAGTTTGTGACCTCTGCTGGAGTCAGGGTAACGAACTAATTATTATTAATGCTCTCATAAATGTGAACAAGATGCGATTTTAACTGTACCCATGTTCGGAATGGTCCCAGCTTTCATTTACTTAAATATTTCAGTGAAACTTTAGCAAATAAAATAAAAGAACTTTTTTCGTAAACTAAACAGTCAAAAACTAAATGTTTAAAGTTTGAAGGATATATCACAAACATTGTTTGCATTATTTGAGACAAATACCAATTCGAATGAACAAAACATAGCACTATTGAGGTCTAATAATTGATATAATTGTTTTCAAATTCTGTTTATACTCGAGTGAAGTCATCATCGTTTTAATGGATAAACCCTCAGCGCTGTTTGATAATTATGGATTAACCGATCTCACAAACATAAATGAAATTACCGAACATAAATATTATATTTATTGTGATTTATAAAGTTATTGTGTAGCAATTCGTAAACGTCACATACGTTACGTTAGTATAATATTGTAATCATAAACACCTGGCACTTTTTATTAATACGTGGTATTCCACGTTACTATACTTTACGATTATATTAATATGATGCATCACAAGTACATAAAATGTGTGTAGGTTAATAATAGTAGCAGGTAAATAATAAGGTAGCCCGTAGTAGACACTTTAAAAAAATCGTGTTACATTTAATCTCAATTAAGTAAATGATAGTCGGTTCACATAAACTTTTTTCTACAAATATTTTTTAAGAGAAATTCTGAAGTTGTCAAACTCTTTGTAAAAAAAAATTATAATCATAAACGAAATCAAATCCATAAAACGTATTAAAAGTAGAAAACAATCTTCAGAGTAAAATGGTATAATTTTCTTTGAAAATCGATTTGCACTAAGATACGTTCCAGAGAAAAACCGGCAGATAGATTGTGGCGACGGCGTCGGCGGCGGGCGGGGTCGGGGGCGGGCGTCGGCGCGCGCCGCTCGATAAATCGATGCCCGCGATACAATGGTATGCGGCGCCGGCCTTGGGCTGCAGCCTGCAAGACACACCTCCGCAAGTTCATTGCCAACGCGCCATGTCTTCCCAATTACGGCTTATGTAATAAACCTCTACGTATATGAACTTTACGTCATACTGTAGGTATTTAAATGGTTAGCATCATTTGATGTGTATTTAAACCTTTTTCATATTTAAACTCAAATCTTGATGACAAATTCTGTAATTAAATAAATACGTTATTTTAAGTTGGTTGTACGCACGGACGATATTACGGGTTGGTTGTACGCACGGACTATATTACGGGTTGGTTGTACGCACGGACTATGTTACGGGTTGGGTGTACGTACGGACTATATTACGGGTTGGTTGCATGCACGGACATGTACGTGTTACAAAATATTTTATTCGTATTTTTATCATCAATTCAATTGCTTACAAGAGATATATATCTCTTGTATGCTTACTTACACGTAAGTCACATCTAAACGAACGCTAATTATTTCTTATTTAACTTTTTCAATATGGTACTTGACTCATACATAATTTCATAAATCGAATGATTTTTTCCTTTATTACTTGGCTTATAGGAAAACGTAATATAGCGATATCATAAAATATAAGCACAAGATGGACAAATAAAAGTAATGAAAAAGCAATAATGGACGTTTGATTTGTAAAAGCAGAAGGCATAAATTTGCCGAGAGTCGACTCACCGATGGTTGTTTTTGCCTTGAACTCTGATTTCTGCTTTGTTGATCTAAGGAAAGTCAAGACTTCTATGTACAATGCACTTGATTGATTTACTCATAAAAATATTTGTATTGCAAGTAGATTAAAATCATATTTCACGTTTTGCAATTTGTGTACATAGTGCACTGAGCTGTCAAGTGGTTGGAGCACAGATAATTATATTATATCGACCAGCATGGCTGATAGCATATTCCCCGGCTTTTTTTTTTTTGGTGTAATAGAACAATGATTATTCGTTTAAGACATAATACGTGGGTAACACTGAAAATGTTTGGAACTGGCCAGTTAGAAACATTGCTAATGAAAACTTTTTTGAATTTCAATTTTAGAACTCTTTGGTAACCTAATGTAGTATATTGAATTCATTTGTTATTTATTTTGTGAATTGGCGGCAAATCTAAAACTCTTGTTACATATGAAAATGAACCTAACGCTAGAAAATTTTCGGTCCATGATTTATTATGACTTTCGTTGTGGGCTTATTCAACAACAAAGATATGATAGGCTGCGATTAGCATTTCTTAATGAAGCCCCATCTCGTGCCACTATTAACAATTAGTTTAACGAGTTTAAGCATGGACGTTGCAATCTCAATGATGATCCGCGTGAGGGACGTCCTTTAACAGCGACTACTGAATATAACGCATGATAGAGGAAGATAAGAGAGTGACCTATCAGCAGATACGGGCAAGCCTAGGCATTGGTATGAGTCAAGTTCAAAAAATATTACACGAACATTTAGGCGTCAGGAAGCTTACTGGTACACCAGATGGATTCCCCAAACTTTAACCGACGACCAGAAACACCTTCGCATGGACTGGTGTCGCCAAATGTTAGATAAGTTCAACGGCGGTGACTCAAATGCTGTATTTGACATCGTCATAGGTGATGAAAGCTGGATATATTGCTACGAACCCGAAACCAAAAGCTCAGTGGGTGTTTCCTTTCGAGGATCGGGCCAAATAAGGTAAAGAAAGGAAGAAGTCAAGGAAAAAAGATGATTGCCTCATTCTTTGGTCGGAAAGGTCATTTCGCGACAGTTGTGCTAGGAGATGGAAAAACAGTTAATGCAGACTGGTATGTCAATCGCTGTTTGTCTATTGTCTTGGAAAAAATTCGACAACAGCGCCCTCGAAGCAGGATGCTCCTTCACCACGACAATGCTTCAGCGCACTCCGCAAAACGGACTGTTGAATATTTGACTATGGCAGGTGTCGAGATAATGAGTCATCCGCCATACAGTCCTGACCTGGCGCCCTGCAACTTTCATTTATTCCCAAGAACTTAAAATAAAATCCGAGGTATTCGCTTTACGAGCCCTGAAGATGCGGTGAAAGCGTACGAAAATGCCATAGAAGAGACCCCTAAGGAATAATGGGCCCACTGCTTTTCTCAGTGGTTCCATCGAATGCAACGATGTGTAGAGAGGAACGGAGATTACTTCGAAAAACAATAAAAGTATTGGCAACTTTCTACATTAAGCCGTTTTTCATTATCTCAACATTTTCAGTGTTACCTATGTCATATATGAAAAAGTGTCAAGTAGCCTATTGTGATTTGCCCAGTAGGCTTAGACCATACATATAAAGTCTGTAATTTGCAAATTCACGATTGAATGGTTGGGAATTGTGAGACGCGTAACTTAGCACAGCTGTATCGGCTGTGTCGTGGGAACTGGGTTAAGCTGGTAATACCCTGAAGAGTTGATGTAATCGCATGTCCAGGTGTCTACATATTATGCCATAGGAATTGAAGACATGTTCATAGGAATGGATGCAGAGCTGCTTTAGGGCCTAGTTAGAAGAGGCGCGCGACGGCGGTGCACAAGTTTTCATTAATAGCAAACTAAGCTTTATCGACTAGGCCACAAGGTGCAACGAGTGAAATTAGTTAGGTAATTGTAAAAAACCTAGTCTATAGACATAGCTGATTGAGTGTACTGTTGGTTCTTGGTGAAAATTCATGTTCATAATTTATTTAGGTGTTTATATATAAATTATTGTAAAAACCTAAATAAAGTGGAAAGTGTATAAAAAAGTAGAGTCATATTACTAGTCGATAGAGCTCAATTTACGACGGCTGCGTTGTGATTCTTGTGGTTATATAAACGCGCCCTTAACATAGCTCAGTTTTAGTAGTTTCGCTGTGTCTGTCCATCTATTCGCCCTCCTAACTCCTGTAATCATTAATATAATTGTATGAAAATTGATACAGTTATAGCTTGTAAATGTGTGTAATATCGTGTGGTGCCGGCAGAGTAGAGTGAAACCACTCCATAACTTTCAGTAGGTATCGTAAAAGGCGATTAAGGGCATGGGAAGAGTACTGACCCCTTGTAATTTTCTCACCAATATACTGTACCATCTGTCCGAGTATTTTTTCAGTCGTATCGGTATCCGTTCCACTGGTTTCAGAAAAACAAGGGCGAGTAGGTGCACCTGTGTCTTGCGCGTACGCTTATGCACGTTAATCCTAAATGGATGCAACAAATCCTGCTCGGGGGTGATTTCAATGCTAGATTAGGACGAAATTATGTTGCCTTGTTGAAAGTTACAGGCAGACACGGTGTCAGCAATATGAACAGCAAAGGGCAAATGTTTCTGAGTCTGTGTGCACAATTCTACCTTGCAATTATGAACACTATGTTCAGATTGCTTGCTAAATATAAGACGACGTGGATGCATGCCAGATCACAACATTGACACCTTATTGACTATGCCATCGTGCGTCAAAAGGACCATTTTAAAATCCAAGTCACCCGTGTAATGCGTGGTACTCATTGCTGGACTGATCACTGGTTCGTCATCACAAAGCTACGTTTTTATTTTTTACGTCCATGTAGATCGATAAGATCAAAACAGGAGGGTCTGAACCTTGAACGACTGCACGAGACAACCATAAGGGCTAAATTTGCCTCTACCATACGCACTGCTCTGCTGCCACTTGATTCAAAATCTGACGAAGTCGGTACTATCTGGGAATCTCTATCATCTCGTATTCTCGACACTGCCAGTTCTACCTTGGGTATAAGAGTCCGAAAGCATGAAGACTGGTTTGATGAGAATGATAAAATACTGACGGACGCTTTAGTTAAATACCGTCGGCTCTTGCGGTAGCATGATAAAGCACGTGAGGGTGGGTGTAGCACGGAGATACGCCGTAGTGACGTGGAGCTGCGGAGACTTACACGGGAAGCGAAAGACAAATGGTGGCAGAAAAGACGTGGAGCTGCGGAGACTTACACGGGAAGCGAAAGACAAATGGTGGCAGAAAAAGGCTCGGTGAATGCAGTGGCTGACTGAATCCAACCAGCTCGGTGAGGTTTATGCTGTGGTACATAACTTGCTTGGTAAGACGTCCGCGGCAAATGTTCCTCTAAGACTGAATAGTGGCGTAGGGCTTCTGAAGAATAGGGAGGAAATACTCGATCGATTGAGATTAAAGAGCCAGTATCTCTGGATATAGTCACTAGTGCGATTAAGCAGCAATGAAATAAATGTTCAGTTGGTGTTGACTATATAGCGGGCGAACTAACGAAGTACGGCGGTCAGGATTTGTATTTTGATTGATTGATTGATTGATTTTGATTCTAGGATTGACTTCACGTCAATTTACGTTATTTTTGTTTGAGAATCTAAGATTGAAGTCAATCTAAGATTTTAGATACGTTATTAATTTTAGCCGTAAGTCTTTTTGAAAAAAGACGAGATTTACATAACATAGCTCACGTGTCTAACTATCACGGCTTACGAGATACAGTCTGGTGACGGACAGTGAAGTCTCAGTAATAGGGTCCCGTTTTAGCCCGTTGGGAACGGGACCCAAAAAACAGAGTATAGGACGTCACTAGCCCTTAAAAATTACCTAACTACAATACAAAAAACGGGGGGTGTTAAAAACTAAATTGTTAGTTTTTAACCCTCGACGCAAAAAGAGCGGTGGTTTAAGTTTGACGTGTCTGTCTGTCTGTGCGTGTGTCCGTGGCATCGTAGATCCTAAACTAATGGTCCGATTTAGATTAAGTTTTTTGGTTGGAAAACTGGCGTGATCGAGATGGTTCTTAGCTATAACTCATCATCACCAGCTCACTGCTTGACGATTCGAGGGTTACTTATTGTAATTGTGGTCGCTGAAAACCTCAATTGACCTTAAATAAATAAATAAATCCTACTACTATTATAAATGTTTGTATGGATGGATGGATGGATGGACGTTTCTCTTTCGCTCAAAAACTACTAAACAGATTTAGATGAAATTTTGTATAGTAGTAGCTTCAGGAGCGTGCGCTCCTTGTAGGCAGAAATGCAGTGCTTTACTTGTCATTCACAGATATTTTAATAAAACTTTCGTACGTTTTAGATGACTTTAATTAATAGTAAATTAATTAATTAAAAAAATATAATAACTTTAAAACGCCTAATATTTTATAAATAGCAACTCATGCGGTTGCTTTGTGCAGGACAAATCATCGCATGTTGTGTAATTTTCATACTTCGCAAACGCACACACCCATGAATATCGACATGATTATATAGCGTTAACTCATGTGGCAGCGATGGCCTTCGGCTTCGGTTCGGCCACAGAGATAATAATATACTACGTACAACAGAGGGACAATCCCATTGGTCGATTTGACCCCACACTATGTCGCGCGGCGCGGGCGCCCGTGGCGCGAGCTTGGTACTACAACGAGTTCTATGATTGTCAGTATAATGTTATTTACTAAGAAAACTTACTAGATGGCACTTTACGTGGAAATTATAAATGACACTATTTTCAGAGAACGAACATAACCAAACATAACTAATTATATTATTATTTACGTACTAACGTAGATAATAATATACTTAGTATAATATACTATATAATATACTTATACTTATTATCTCTGTGCTTATAAAGATAAATTGTTAAATAAGCGCCCATGGCGCCGCCTGCGCGTTGCGTCGTCGTTTTAACTAGGCCGCCATCTATCGTGAATTAACGATATTTAATTTGAAGAGTCCCGTAGTGCCGATGTACTTTATCAATTCATTTTTTTTTAAAAGAGGGCGTTGTATGAATAAAATATTGTTATAAATTCATATTTTATTCAGTAATCATTGAAAATTTTGAAGAATAAAACTAAATAAATCACTGACGTAAAACAAAACAAGTTACATGGCGGTTTAATTGTGCTTTTAATGTGATTTACTTTTCCATGGTTCACAATGCTTACTCGTAGCGACATCTTTACGTACTGAGCATGTACTTCATTTTCCAATGTATGGAACTGACCAGACATGGTTCGGCTATCCGATCGCTTCCGAAATTATTCGTTGCCTATAATCCGAGTAAAAATAATAAGCCGCGAATCTAATAAATCGACGTATGCACATTATGCATTTTTGTTTAGTAAGGTTTTATTTGTTTAAATAGAAGAAAGCATTGTTTACAATTTAATCGCTCCTGTTTATTTATAGTTTTCTTAAAAGATTTTTCATTTTAACATTTGAAAGTGTGTACATTTAACAGTTTCTTACTGAGTTTCTATAATAATTGTAGTGATTTGCTTTTACTAGTGCGTTTGTTGATTTTTTTTTAATGTTATTTGATTGTGAGGTTTGCGTTGATAATGTGTGTTTATTAAAAATTAAAAATAACAAGTTCTCGCAATTGTCATTCAGTGAAAAGATTCAAATTCTGTCTAAAGGTAGGTGTGTACCCGAGTTACAACAATTAAACCAGCAAAAAAATAATGTAACTCGAAAATTTCATGTTAAAAGTTATGAAACGTATAACTGGCTGTGTGGTTGTGTACACACGATTAAATTATATTGTTTTCCTTGCATATTATTTAGTATTTTACATCGGGATATAGTAATCTCAAGTAACCGGAACCTTGAATATGTGAAAATTGAAGCTGACTGACTGGTGAGTAGTTAAAATATTTTAAAATATGCTTATTATTTTACTTATTAGAATTTCTTCCGCCGCGACGATCGATCGCTGTTTTGTCTGCGTTGCCGTAGAAGATGTACATGAATAGTACATCTAAGACTTGCTCTGTTGGCATGGTTTCGACTTATAGATCCGTCGCTTGGCTGTAGCTATGCTAAAAATCTATAAACGAAAAAGTTTTTGTGACCGAGTACTTCGCCGCATACCCAGTGTCATAATCCTGTGCAAGCCACTGAGTAGCTTACACTCTGGATTAAAACATATGCTACTTTATATCCCGAAGAAATAGTTACCATAGGATACCCGATACTGTATTTACGCGAGCGGAGCCGCATGGAAATGCTAGTAAATGAATAAAAATGTATTCCTTTGACAAACTTCTACACGAATATTCAGGCTAGGCCCAGGCGTGCCATAAACTGATAATACAATTCACAAACACAGACTTCATGACGCGCTCGCATGCAACAGTTGCATCAATCTCCACCATAGAAATTGAAATGTTTTGACTATTTAATAGCTTAACACGTCTCTTTTGGGCTTTTATGTACCCTATTCAAATCCAATTTAATTTAAACGTAAGCAAAGAGAATAATAAATCACAAAATGCTACTAATTTAAATGTCACTTATTAACCGGACAATAATGTGATACAATGAAACATTGCTGGGAACTCTTATAAATAACTTCTCTTATGTACGAAAGTGGATTGCAGTTCCTTTGTTTCGCTCTCGAAAACGGCTGGACCGATTTGGCTAGTTGCGCGCAAAATAATAGAAACGACATTAAAAAATTTCCATATTAGCTGTTCCTACCTGTCAAACGTTTGATGTTCATTCAGTCAGTATAAAATTTTGTTGGAATGCAAAACGGTTCTATTTCTGAATTATTTTTTCATTTAAAAATGCATAATATTAAATCGGCCGATCCTAGTAGATTTAGGTGTTGGTTTTAGGTTTAGGTTGTGCGTGTAGGTTGTAGATGTAGGTAGTTGGTGTAGTTTATGGTGTAGATATCGTAGGTGTATGTATTTCAACAGGTAGGTTAGGTTGGTAGGTAAGTAATACACCCAGGTTCGTATGTAGGTGTTGGGTAGGTTGGTCGGTTGGTATATGTAGGTTGTAGATGTACCTAGTTAGTTATTTATTCCATTTAACAGTTAAGACATAACAATGTTTATCGATTCAGCTAGTAAATTTATAAAAGAAAATAATAATTACGTTTGTAGTAACTTCTTCTCATCTTATGGCTTAACTACCTCTTTGAATGTTCAAAGTGGTACAGAAATGGAACATTAAAATAGAAATTTGTGAAAGTACAAAAAAAAACAATAATACTGTGAAATATATTGTGACATTCGGGTACAAATATAGCTCTTTGAGGATACAAAGAATATATTATAAACCTTATGCCTGAAACATAAAGGTGGGTTGGATAAAAATAGCTAAGCAATACGATGTGTGAAGTTTACTTAACACTAAAAGTGTACATATTTCCACTTAAGTTGCCGAGGGTCGCAAAGGTACAGAAATATCTGTTTGTATTTAGATCGGGTATTTAAAGCTAACGTCCTTTTATGCCGGCCAGGTACTGGAAATAGAAACAAGGCCGAAGTGTGGGCCGTGACATATAGGAGCCGAAACCCGTGATATGCAGCTGCAGGGAATAACCAGCCACCACCACGGTAGATTCTACTACTACATGGCGATTCTGCAGGGTGTAACCAGTGAGTTGTGACAACCCATTGACAATTTCAATAGTTAAAGTTGCCATCGATTATTTTATTATTCTTGTAGATATTCGTACTTATACACAAATAGAACACTGTATGTACTCTGGATTAAAACATGTATCGAAGTTCAACTTTTTAGCAGCGTTGAGAGTAAAATTTTAAGGTCGTGTTATGTCGCGACACGCATCACGCGTCATGTCACGTCACGATTTTTGGATATAATGCCATTTTAGATATAGCATCATCTGTCGGAAGCTACGTATACATGACAACTTACTTTCTAAAGTACGGCTCAATACACAGATGGCGCTAAGTGTACGATATTTTAATTTTTCTATTCGGTTTTGAAGTGATGTTCTTTAGGTACGACGGTTTTTCAATTAAAAGGTGAAGAAGTTTCACTTCTGCCACGTACTCTGTCCACGTAATGTTTTTTTATGAATGCAAATAAGCTACATTTTCCCCCGAGTATAAAATAGATTTCATTTTGTGTGAACGAAGTCGCAGTTTGGTAAAAGCATAAAAATTAAAAATAATGTTATATTTATAGCAGCAATATTTATATCTATTACGATGATGATGATGATAATGATAATTATGTATTAATAATATTTGTGTTGATCTAGCAGTATGCAATTAAACTGGATGAATGAATCTAAACAAGGTAATAGAGAGAAGCAAAGTGATAGCATAAATAATAATTAGGATATTGAATAGAACTTAAAATTTAAGTGGCTTTAATATAATACACACACCGGCGGCATATTTAGCGGAACATAAAATAAAGGTTTGATATCAGTATCATATAAGGTTGCTGGCTGGTTTATACGTCATTTAATTTAAAAAGAAATATTTTCAAATTAAGAAAACAACTGAACATCACATTTTATGCAATTGTTTTAATTTTATTCAAATACAACTTTATCTGGAGCGAACTTCAAGTTTTTCTTCCTTCTGAGTTTGATTTACAATTTCATTGAAATACTGTTTTTTGTTAGTTTTTTTTTAATAGCGTATCTTTTTGGAGTTGAGGACTGAATTATGCCTGACTTAGCCCCAACGGAGATTGCCAGGGCACTCGAAATGCGAAGAAATGGTCAAATCTACAGAGTGATATCCAGAGATCTTCGTCGACTAGTTTCAACGATCCATCGCAGTATCCAACGGTTCAGAGAGACCGGTACTTATGTGAGAAGAGCAGGACAAGGCAGAAAAAGTCGCACTTCGAGTAGGGATGATCGTTTCATTCGGCTTCGTGTACGTAGGAACCCCCGTTTGACGGCTGTCCAAGCCCGACATGAGTTACAAGCAGTGCGGGGTGTAACCGTAAGTGATCGTACGGTACGAAGAAGGTTCGAAGAAGCTGGTTTGGGTTCATTTGTGCCCGCCAAGGCTCCAAGGCTCGAGGTAAATCATCGTAGGTTTAGGTTAACTTTTGCTCAGGAACATCGACTTTGGAACGCGGACCAATGGAGTAAGGTATTGTTTAGTGATGAGTGCAGAATTGTCTTAAATCAAATTGACGGCAGGCAAAGAATATACAGACGCAAAGGAGAGCGATACATTCAGACAAATTTTGAAACTACAGTTGCATACGTTGGTGGATCAATAATGGTTTGGGCGGGCATTTGTTTGGGAGCTCGCACAGACTTGGTAGTGATTGACAGAGGGAGTCTGACTGCTATATCATAGAAGTTTTAGAAGAAAATGTCGTACCGTTTGCCCCATATATCGGTGACGATTTTGTTTTTATGCAGGATAATGCTCGGCCACATACCGCTCGGGTAACTCAAGCTTATCTTAATGATACGAATATCACTGTTATGGAGTGGCCGGCGAGATCATCGGATATGAACCCAATAGAGCACGTTTGGGACTTGCTGAAAAGAAAAGTTAAGTCCAGAATTCCAGCTCCTGCCAACGTGGGTGAACTGCGAATCGCCGTAGTTGAGGAATGGCGGAGACTATCCCAGAAGACCATCGATAACATCATTCTCAGTATGCCTAGACGGGTAGGAAATACGCGATATTAATCACAATTTTTCTAATTTAATTAATTGTTATTTTAATATTAATTTTTACTTTTCCCGGTTACATGAAACGTTCAAAAATGTACCCTTTTTCACAAATAGCCTTTACTAGCAAAATCAGTTCTTAATGTGATCTCATTTTAAGTAAAACAAATGAAACTTTAAATAACAAAAGAAGTGTAGTAAGTAGATTTTAAAATAAAACCTTATTTTTTTAATTATGGACCTTTTTTTGTGTTCCGCTAAATATGCCGGTGTGTTTATATTAACTAACGTAAGACTGTCTAGTATCTGCAGAGTAGAACTGCAAAATAATCTATATCGAAGCGTATTCGTATTTAAATATAAAAATGAGAAATTGTAATTTTGCAGTGGAAGATATATAATTGGGAGCTTTTTATAATAGACTAGATGTTGCCCGTGACTTCGTGCGAGCAAAATGAAATCCCTATATTTCGATGCGACAAAAAGTAGCACGGGGAAGCATGAAAAGAATGCGTCCCCGTGGCCTGCTCTACATGTGTGCCAAATTTTATCAAAATCGGCACAGTAATTTCGGAGCCTGACAAACGCGCACCATATAAACATAACAATGTATGGTGCGCGATATGGTTGTGCTATGAGCTATATACTATATGCTATTATATTATAGCGTAGTCTGAAAGCCGCTTTAATGTACACGAATGATAACGTGAAGAAATTGATAATTTTCATAAGGCACTCACTATAGTACAATTTGGTGGAATTAAAAGAATTCGGTCTTTGTCGAGAACTGCCCCGACCTCGGCAACTCCTCGTTCGTGTTGTTAATGACCTCACTGCTTCTTGAACAAAAAGTGCAGGTCGCAGCGAGTCACGCCAAGGGCATTTAATATGCCGTTAGAACGGAACTATTTCAACGGTATGTGTTTACATGTCTTGCCTTGTGAGTATAATTGACACCGGTGACCTAGTATAACTTTTGTAAAATTATTTATATAAACTAAAAACTATTTTGAATCCCACAAAAAATAATAATTTAATTATGTTACTATTTTTTTGTTATATTTCACTTTATTGTTCATAGTTTAAAACCCTTAAATAGGAATGTTTGCTGTGACCAAAAATAACATGTGTGTGCTTTTGATGTCTTAGAATTAACGGTTTCAAGTAAAAAAATAATGACCTTTCACAAAATTAGCGAGAGTACGAGAGTATTGAGAGAGAGAGCTGTACAAGTGGCATAAAATAAGAGCCTGCAAGTCAAAATAAAAGTAAACACGACTCAAGTTTACTGCTCTAAACTACATTTCTACAAATTGAAGCATAATAATATTAAAAAGGTGCTTATTAAAAGAGAATTACTTTTATTGAGGTTAATTTCGTTAGGAGACCGCTTTTAAGAGGTCTACGAAAAGGCTACGACGTTCAACGTCGCTACGACGTAGACGTGCGTAGGCGGCGCTGTAGGCGTCGCGTTCTAACAAACTATGTATAAACTAATATTTTCAATACAAAACACCGATAGCAATCTATCGGTGTTTTGTATTGAAAATATTAGTTTTGTGAAACAATATTGACTTAATATTTTCAAAGGCGTTATCCTTTATCAAAGATTTATTGGCAGAAGATTTAGAGACAGATTTATTGTCTTCAATTATTTTTTAAGGTGCTTAAACTATTATCATAACATATTATTCACAAACAAAACTCTTAACTTAAAAATTTACAGTATTATAAGAAGCTTACAATAGTTTTTAAAATCTGCTAATGTTTGTTAGTAAGACTTAAAAATCTAATGTTGATAATACGGTTAGCCCTGAAAGCATCTGATTTTTAATGCATTATCTGCCTTATATATACTACTAACTTTGAGGGTTGCTTGGGACAGTCCGAGTTTGACATTTGTCATCTTGTCATTTTTTTTGACAAAATCTTCTGAATGATTTCAGACGGTGTGAAGATTTTTTCTGTCAAATGTACGTCTTAGCCTATTGAGTATCATGTGCCATTAAACAAAGTAACAACGTGACAACAGTAAGTGGCAGTATAAGGTTGTGAGTGGCGGGTCGCGGGGTGTGCCGCCCGCCCGCGCCACTCCGCGTAAATGATGTCAACGTAAGCACTTCAACTGTGTCATGTACGTTTTGTTAAGATAAAAATGATATTTCTATTATTATATCTTATTTACTAAAAAGTATGATTTGCTATGCTTTTATAATTTATACTGGTTTAGTATTTACCTAGTTGAATTTATATGAATATAATTATAATGATGTTTTGTTGTATTGCTAATTAAGGTATTTGAAGCCCGAAAATAAAAAAATAGAAAAATTTAATTGAAAGCCTATAAATTATAATATTTAATCAAGTGTACCATGTGTGAAGGTATGTAGTAATTAGTAATATGGTGGTGAGCTATGCCTGTTCGCGTGAGGCGCTGCCATCACTCAGGACGTTTTCAATTTGCCGCCATCCCGATTCCCGGCACGCTCACTAGCCCGCAACCCCAATATTTCTATAGTATATCACAAATTTATAGTACAACTAATTCCTTGGTTATTTCATATTACATCTAAATCACTACCAGCTCCTTAGCTGTACCATACTCTTTAGGTATATCGCTCGAAGCGTTTTCGGGTGGGGAATGCAAAAAAGTCAAGATAAAACCATATTGTAGCGTTGAGTTCTTTAAAATAAACATTTTCAGTAAAAGAAATGACCTCAATTTATCGGATAAGATAGGAATAATATATTCGGCCGGGCTTCACCTTGACCATCGCGCTCCTAAAGCTGTATCGATCGACCTCACCGCATAAAAAATGCTTTCTTGATTAAAATTAATTACTTTCTGGAGGCTTTACGTAATCACCTCTTATATCATCGGCTTATACTTAGATAGACGCTTGAAATATAATGTTTTATTTTCTCAGGAGTTCCGAAATGAATACACCTCAAGAAGCAATAGTTATTATAAACTGACATATAGTTATTAAGTATTCATTTTCACAAGGGCGTAATCAAAAAATTAAACATCGTCGTTGGTTATTTATAGGGTTCCGTAATACAAGGAACCCTTATACTGACGTCCGTCCGTCCGTCTGTCTGTCTGTCCGCGCGTATAGCTTCTGTAATGAAATTTGGTATAGTTATAGATCTCGGTTTCGCAAAATAATAATAATTTTATATTTTAGGGGTGGCTCTCCATACATGTGATGTGGTGGGGATGAAAAAAATATTCTACCCCAACGTATGGGGTACCGTTGAATAGTTATTTTAAAATAAAGGCAAGGTTTCATACATGTCATTTTTACAAAGTCGACCATTTTCGAGTAATCGGCCTCCAAAGTGGTTTGTAAGTTGGTATAAGTTTGTTAGCTCCCTAGCATTTCTAAACTATAAGAGATAGAAACTTATAAGTTTCATGCTGATAGGTCATGCTACGAACTCTTTAGGGAAATTATTTTTAACGAAATCGGACAGTAACTTTTGGAGAAATTTGAAAAAAAAAACCTATTACGCGTTGATACTTATGGAACCCTCATTAGACATGCCTGACATGCTCTTGGTTAGGTTATTTATGTTTTCTTTCTTTGTAGCTCAACATTATATACACGACTGAACTAAGAGACTACAGGAGTATAATATGTATACTGTATAGTCTTATGGCTGCAGGCTTCTGCATTCTTTGTTGTAAACAATCCGAGGTCGAGTGTTGATTTCGCATGCAATTTAACTTTCAACTGTTAGGAGTACGTGCAAAGTAATGCTGCATACAAATTGAAGCGTTTAGCGGTTATACCGAAAGTTTAAAACGGAGCATCGACCTAGCGTCTAATTGAACAATTAAGACTAGGTAATAATAAATAATAACATCGATTTCGGTGACGGTGGTCGGTTTCTTTGAAATACAAACCAGCTACGCAGGAGTAATTTTATAGTGCCCAAGTATGTGCGCAGTAATGTCACTCTTCTTTTACTCTTATAACTCAGTGGGACGGATGACCGACATGACTGGCGAGACTGAATGTTTACACTTAAAAACGCGCCAATTTACAATAACATGCAACACAGCTTTGGAAAATTTGTAGCGGAACCTGAATTCGATGCATATCTCGTTTGTAAATATACCAACCTTATGTTTGTGACGTCAACGATATCAAACGTTAACTGAAATTACAAAATAGCGGTTGCCGCTGTTTCAAATCAAACTGTGTTTTCCAAGATTTTCATTATTACCTTTTACTTGAATGAGAGGCAGTTATAAGTAATGTTAGTTAAGTCTTCTGTTTTACTTTTAATTTTCGTTTATTTACCACCAAGTTTTGGTTGATTATAGTTTTCGTTTATTTTTCCCCAAGAGTCAGAAACATTTTACATTTTCAAACGTTGAATTATTACGTCTGGTAAAGAATTTATGGAGCGAAGGCCACGCCGAGAAAGCCTTGAGAAATAATTCATGACAATACTAGCGGTCACGTTTGACTACGATTGTATAACTGACAGTCATACAATGAGGGTTTTTAAATTCGTGATATCTGACAGTTTTTGACACGACAAGGACCGTCGTGCTACCAAGCGCCGTCTGGTGACAGAAAAAGAATTGAAAATTCTTATTGACCGATTTTGATACCACTTACGCCACCAGATGGCGCTTTTTGTGAGTTGGGACTAACGACAGAAAAAATAACAAAAATCCTCATTCTTCTTCTACGTACATACAGTATACCTACTTTATGTGCATAAATTAGAACAAAAAATATTTAAAAATGATAGTATTAATAAATTAAATAAAGATTTAAAATTTGTTTATTTTATATCTTTACCACAAGACGCTTGAAATATTATGTTTTCACCACCTTAATCTACCTTACTGTCATACAAACACAATATTACACCTTTATTTTCTCACGAGTTCCGAAATGATTACACCTCAAGAAGCATACAAACACAATATTACACCTTTATTTTCTCACGAGTTCCGAAATGATTACACCTCAAGAAGCAATAGTTATTATAAAATGACCCTTAAGTATCGATTTTCACAAGGGCGTAATCAAAAAATTAAACGTCGTAGTAGGTAGTTTTATATTACATAAGTCCGCGGTACTTTTTAATCATGTTGATAGGGAAATAATGAATAAATGATCTTTATTGCGCTACATAGTTCTAAGTTAACTAAGAACTTGATAGCCTTATATTTAAAGCTAAAATGGCTTTACGTAGAGGCATTTGCATCATGCAAGCAAAAACCTACCCCCGGTTAAGTATTTCTTTGATTGGCTATCTAGCCAATCATTGATCAACAAGAGGTTGAAAGTGTCTATCTGAAACATGGACTTTTTCAAACGTTTCTGTAAACTAATATTCATTAGGTAAGGTGATTAAATGCGATAAGTGAAAAACGATAATAATGGTCTTTGGTACAAAAACTCGTGAAAATTAATGCTAAATATAGGATTATCAATTCAAGAAAATACGTACTATTAAATCATTTTAAATTTAGGTAGTTATAGTTAGAACACATAATATGTACACATATTATACCTTGCCGTGTATGTTTTAACAGAACTGTAAATTTCGAAGCATACCAATAAATAATAAAACTTATAAAAAATATAACGCTAAAAAAATAGGCATAATCCATATTAACACAAATTATGTTTAATTTTTGTTTTAATATGGGCTTTGCCTATATATGTCTTTAATAAACGTTATTGTATTGAAAATAAAAAAAGTATACTTATTAAAGTAAATGAGAAACGATGATACTTACTGTTTACTCTATGTATGTTGATTATAGTATACGTTGCGCATTTTTTTTATTTTAGAGAGGAACGTTACTATTCAGATTAATTTACTCAACATGAGTGTCATATTACATAATATATATTGTTTATATACTGCAAAGTTCATTATACAATATTTGGTGAGTCGCCTACGCTCTCGATAACCTAATAGAAAATCAATAGAGGGCAGTTTAATTCGGCTTTGGGGAACTGAGGCGGTGCTCTGTTTCCGTTCGCTAAGACAAAGGTTCGATTTTTGATTTCCGATAAATTACTCTTATCGTCCTGAAATATTCTTTCTGATTTACAGCTCAATATTTTTGTGAACGTTTTATCATTCAAAAAAGGCATTTGTTCATCAATCTCTTTACATACTTAAATATTCTATACTGCTTTATAGCTGCCTAAATATATTGTACCTACTCGTGTTTCGTTTATGAAATTTTGATGCAGCTGCCAAAGTTTTCAAAAACTTTTTCATAGGATGTCACTGCACCGGTTACGTGAATTTATAAAGGTATAAAGTAGTTGGAGGTTACGAATCTATTAAAATTAATCAGCTGTCAGATGGCGGCAGGATAAACTTTATTTGCTTTTGAATTTCGCAATATACAATTTAGGTTTTAGTAATTAGGTCTAGTCGTACTAGTCGCGTTTTTTCAATTTTGAAACTATCGCCAAGGTGAAAATTGAAGAATTAAAAAAAGGCTAATGATGTTATTTTTTTATTTAATTTATTGTTAAAAACAAAAGTAAAATATTATATTATGCAGTCACAAAAAATATATATTCTGGACCATATAAATTAAATATAAAGTCAAAATTATTTCTGGGCTGCTCATTTTTAAGGTTAAATAATTAAAACACTTTTAATACATGTGGCGGAGTATTTCGAGCCTCTCACACAAATTGTTTGGCTCGCGGCCAAATTGATTTGTAGGTTCGTTTAATTGTAGTTACATAAAGATGTGTGGGCCCAGCCGCCGCATGTTCACCCCTGTCAGACCTTGTTATCTTAATTATTTTATTAAAATCATCTTTTTTCTCATTTTACTCTTTTCATATTTCATTTACTTATAATAGAAACATGATATTTGGACACATGCAACGATGCTTTTTTATAGGTATCAATTTTAAGGGGTTTAAGTATCTGTTATTTCCTTAATCACTTTTCCTTTTAATATAAAACTTAAAATCTGACAACCTACATTTGATAGCGTCTCGAATGTAACACGGGGACTACCTAGTATAGCATGATGCAGAAAAATGGTTCGACGAGAAAATAAGATTCCGCTCACGAAGAAGGACGAGTGCGACGTAGAATTAGGTATGATTTACGGCCGCGCCACTCCCGACTGGCGGCTTTGCCTCGCGAAATTTACCAGCCTTTTATAACACAGCTTAAAATATCGGATTTTTGGATTTGTATTATCTGTGTTATACAACATTTCGCAGCATTTTCTTACAAAAAAGTAAGTTATATAAAATATACTTACGTTGCCATGCATGTACATTAGAGACATGTGTATGTTTGTTAAAAAGAACCCCAATTATTTTGTACAAAACATAGACATTAACATGACTAACAGATCACAACGTTATCCCAATAAATTAGTTATGCCTAAGTGTAACAGCACAGCGTGTCAAAAGAGGCCCTATTTTATGGCTATTAAATTATTTATTAAATTGCCAAAAGATTTTAATAAACCTAACTTAACAACTTTTAAAAGAAAATTGAATGACTGGCTTTTAGACAAATGTTTTTATGACGTAAAGGAATATTATCTGGATACTTATTTAAAAAAAAAAACAAAGTTAATGACATAGACATCGTTTTCTTCCTTTTGTTTTTTTTTCTTTCAATTGTGTTTTTTGCTTTTTTTTCACATTAAAATATGTAATTTTTAAATGAAAATTAATAATTATAATACATTTTATTATTGACATTTGCATACTATTAAATTAGTTGAGTGACATGATCCTGAAATGTATATTATTATCTAAGACCAAATTATACATTCACTCTGGCAAATAAACGATTATTATTATTATTATTATTATTATTATTATTATTATTATTATTATTATTATTATTATTATATGTTTATTTCAGGCATAGCCTATAATATAGCTGTTAGTATACAAACGACATAAAGTTAATAATCACGTGTGCTTGGACCCAGTGCCGCAGACGGGAGCTGCCCAGCTTGGCGCTGAGCAGATTCAGGATGGTGTTGGGGCTTCCACCCGTGCGGAACATCAGCGATGCGATGCGCCACCGCAGCACGGTGTGAAAACCGCAATAAGGGCGCAGTAGGTATCTATTATACTAATTTAACCAACGTTCGGTCAATGAAAAAATTATGCTTATCGTAGCTTTTGTGAGGCTTTAATCGCAAACGGATATACATTACATATCTATTTTATTAATAAATTTAAAAATATCATCGAATGTGTTATTTGAGTTTATTAGTTGTTTTTAATGTCTCAATGCTTTAAAACAACTAAAATAAGCCTAAATTTTCACCTTGTTCGGTGTTCAAAAATACAAAATATTTCCTACTCTATTTGATACAATTTCGTTATATCGCGCCGCGTAAGTACATGGAGCAATTAAGTACCCATATTAGTATCCATATGATGTTCTGACACGATGTAGGTATAAATTGTTGTAAAATTAACTTTTAACTGATGAAATTTGGATACTGTTGGAGTTTTTTTTTCCTTTGGTATGAGTATCATTTGGTATGGGTAAAGTTTGGTGGGGGTGCAGAATAATATGAAAATTAAATCCATTTTGAACGTCTAAAATGGCGGCGGCGACATGTTTTTCATTAAAATTAATATGGGTGTCCTTTTCTAGGTTGGGGGTGCTGATAATAAAATTGTCTTCCAATTTGAATTTCCAAAATGAAGAAATTTCATACTTCGTAAAAATGCAATGAGTACTAATTTAAAAGTTGTTGCGGATGCTGATTAGGATTGATGATTATTATTAATACCATCATAAGTAGTACCATCTATGTAAGCTATAGAAATTTTTAGAAATTCAGGATTTTCAAAAAAAAACTTATCATAAAGAAAATACGTGGTTACGGGGTGGGGTTACTATGGCAATACTCTACTAGGGGCGACTGAAAAGTTTTGAGCCTAAGGTATTAAAAATGCTGATAAAAATGTACAAAAAATTTATTTTTCAATATAGTCTCCCTGTATTTCAATGCACTTCTTACATTTATTGTAAAGAGCTTTTAACCCAATGAAAAAATATTCGCCGTTTTTGTCTTCAAAATGTTCATCTACGGCCATCTTCATTTCTTCGTCATTGGAAAATCTCCGTCCCCGTAGGTCTTTTTTCAAATTTGAAAAAAGATAATAGTCACTAGGAGCCAGGTCAGGACTGTAGGGTGGGTGGTTGATTTCCTCAAATCCTGTCTCGGCGAGGGCACGCCTTGCAACTCGCGCAGTGTGGACGGGCGCGTTGTCTTGTAAAAACAGGACTCCTTTTGTCAGTTTGCCTCTCCGTTTCTCAACAACCACTTGACGTAACTTGGTCAGCAATGCGGCATAGTAGTCTCCGTTCATTGTAGTATTTTTCGGAAGGTAATCAATAATCAAAATACCTTCACAATCCCAAAAAATGGCCATGAGCTTGGACGCCGATCTTTCCACTTTGAACTTCCGTGGCGGCTTTTCTCCCTTTTCTATCCACTGCATTGACTCCTGTTTTGACTCCGGATCCTACTATCGAATCCAGGTTTCATCAACAGTAATAAGGCGAGAAAAAACGTCGTCTGGATTATCGCCACAGATGTCCAAAAACTCCTGTGAAGTTGTGACTCGACGTTGCTTGTCCAGCGGCGTCAGCATTTTCGGCACCCATCGCGCGCAGACCTTTTTCATGTGCAGGTGATCATGCAAAATATTTCCGATTCGTTCCTTGCTAATGCCCATGGCTTCAGCTATCTGCCACAACTTGATTCGCTGATCTTCCAGAACAAGTTTTTTTACTTTTTCAATGTTTTCTTCGGTAACAGCGGTGTTTGGGCGTCCTGACCTGGGGTCATCTTCGAGTGACTCCCTGCCAAGTTTAAACTGTCGGTTCCAACGTTTGACGGTAGCAAATGAAGGTGCAGACTCCCCATAAACAGCTGTCATCTCTTCAAATATTTCCGTCGGTGTTTTATTCTTCTTTGTTAAGAATTTTATCACAGCTCTGTACTCCAATTCGTGCAAAGTGCGGAAGACTCAGACATTGTGACGTTTACGATTCAATTACTAAAAGCGTAATGATGGAAATGACATGAAATTTGACATTTATGTTTCTAAGGATACCCGCAATTAGTGCTATGATGCGCGAGTAATTAGTTGTACTTTAAGGTACTTAGGCTCAAAACTTTTCTCGTACTTTGAGATACGAACGATGTATAAAGCTATAGAAATGTTGGAAAATTCAGTATTTCAAATTTCTTTTTCTCCCATCATGAATAAAATATGTGGTTGCGCGATTACTAAGGGGGAGAAATTTTTCATTATTTTTTCAGTAGGATGCGCCGTTTCCGAGTTATAAAATTTTTTTATATAATAAAGCATATCCGCCATCTTGGAATTTTAAAATTAATGTCATTTTCGTATCCAGCACCCCCAAAAACTTGGTAAACGACATCTATATCAATTTTACGAAAAATAAATATCCTCTATTTTTAATTTCAAAATGAATATTCACAATATCTACACCTCCCGAAACCGAGAAAAATTAAAAATGGGAATTTCACACATCTGTTTTGCTGCCTTATATGTTTTTTGAATTACCTACATCAGGGAAAATATATGTGCCTATTCTTAAATTAAATGTGTATCTTCAAATTGTCGCCAAGATGATTATTTGTTCGCTAAAATAATATCTGTCTGCCAGTTTAGAATATTCAGTGAAAAAAACTGGTATTAATTAGTCACCAGATTTGAAATTGTTTGTTTCTTATATTCCTTCGCCAACTTGGTAATTTAGTATTCAATATTCGCTTTTTTCACACCCAAAATTTGTTTGTTTTGTCGCAAGTTTATATACATGCCTAAATTATTTAATTAACCTAACTACTGACCCACAGAGATCGACAAGTATTTACTTGATCAATTGTTTTTTTTTTTTTGGTCAGTGAGTTAGCGCATCGACGTTCAAGCCGGAAATCACGGGTTTGAATCCCACTAGAGAACAAAAAGTTTATTGTGTTTTTGGGTCATGGAAGTGTATTAAATGTTAAATTTAATTATGTAATATGATACATACCTAGTACATACCATAAATATAAAAGTATTAAATATATTTCCAGGGACCAGATTAACGTGGTTGTATGAAAGCATGGATATTATTATTGTTAATGATCTGCCTGAACTTTCACGATAGTAAAGGCAAATGTATGCAAAATTCGAATAGAAAAAAACTTTTATTTAAAATTCAATATGAATTTAGAACACAGGTAAGTTGGCGGTTTGCCAGTTGTGACGCAACAGTTGAGGGGGGAAAACTTAGGACTGTTCAAATATTAATATACTCCTCCGTACAATTATATTTTGAAGTTATCGTGGTAAAAGACTCTAAAACAAATCGCAATGTTAATAAACTTCTTTTTAAATATGTCCAACGTCTTCAACCTAAATATTACACACAGGTATTTTTACGTTAATACGTCACCCAAGGTAACGTAACCAAAAGGTAAATCTATCAACCAACTTTTCCATAGGTTTTCAATTTTCATGTACTAAACAAGTTTGAAAGAGTTCATAATGACACTTGTAAAACACTTCCGGGCCTGAGGGAGCAATCGATAAGTTAACAAGAGCTTACCTGAATAGTGACTCTGGCCGCTTAAAATGAGGTCACCATTAGAAAAGAGAAACGAGGAAAGCGATAATTTTAATGATGACCGACACGCATCATTCTGTAGTTTCCGCTCCCACGTAGGTCACAGACCGTTAAATGCTGTCATGACCTTGCAAAACTTGTAAAAATGGGTCAAAATTAGTCAGTATTTTGCAAGTGGCGACCCCTGCTGACCTTTAGCAACCTATTTAGCGATGAGCCCAGCTCAATTGATTGAGCGGTGTGTGTGACGGCCAGTAGACGTTCCTGCGATTCTCACTTACTACTGTTTAGCAAGCGTTTGCAGTTTATTTGTTAAATACTGACAGTAAGTGTAATGAGCTGTCGACTAACAAACTCTTGCTTTTTTAAATTACTTACGAGTATTACAAATAGAGTGGTACTGCGATAAAATGTTTAAGCGGAATCCTAATTCACGTTATTATTTCTGTCATATTCACAGTATGGTTCCAGTGTCAACGCACGCTGTCGCACTCACACACGCATCAAATCGAGTGTGCATGAGAGCCGTAACATGACACTGAAACTCGAACCCAACTGCAAATTGAATAGAAAGATTTACGTGATTTGCCTTCCTGATTCCTTGCGATTCAAAAATTTTAAATGAAATATTAGGTGCCAATTTATGTAATAACAGGAACTATGTTCGGCTTAGAAATAAAGCGAGAATAATTGAACTGTAGTTTGAGATCAAGTAGCTGTCTCTTGACATGGTTTACACCGCAAAACCTAACTTCCAACCGCATCGAGCAATGTTTCAGTTGCGCCAATCGATGGCGGCTTCAACTTTCAAACTTAAACTGGGACTCTTCTCGCTTTAACCAATTCATAAACCGAGCCTAGTCGCCGACTTTCATTCAAAATGTAAGTACATTTAAGCAAATTTTCCTAACTGCCAAGCATTTATAATCCTTGACATGAAATGTGGTACTTTCACTACTTCAAATATATAGTTTTAATTCACTTATTGTATATTTTATTGTATTGAGAGACGTATAAAATGCTCTTATATATAAATATAGATGCCATATTAATGTACTATAATAATATTATTATTATACTGCTATGCTATACTACGAATACCTACATTATTCATTTTACTATTGCAAAACCGTCCTTGTTATGTCCCAAATCCCAAAGTCCCATATAAAAACCACACACACGTATAAAATATTTATGAAATGGGACACGTGTTTTTATATAATATGTAATTTACATATTTACATGACCGTGCAATGGAACGACTGCTGAATGAAAAGACTCGGCCCAATGTGCTATTGTTTCTCTACAGCAAGACAGTCTAGATTTTGTTGCAATTTTATAAAAATTTTAGAAATTTGGCGACATTCAAACGTGTAAGTTAGTAAATATTTTATTATAATTATGCCAAAAAGTATAAAGAGAATGCCGCTGTATCAGACTAAATGTAACATCATAATTAATTAACTGTAGAGTGGCTGGAGTAGCAACGGGCGATAGCAAAATAAACATTTTCAATATTAGTCCGTTGTTGAAGTAAACTATTAATTAACTTTGCTAAATATTCCTGTTCTGTATTACTTCAGCGCGTGCGGCCTTATTACCTACCTACTATTATTAATTTATTAAGAGACTTCGATTTGTAGTAATATATGTCGCTAAAAAAAATAAAAAAACTTGAAACAGTAATTACCTGCGTGAACTGTCATTAACCTTATCAAAGTTCATAAATCTAGCGCTAACTGATAATCAATAAAAATTCACATTAATATCGCGCGACATAAATCTATAACCTACACAAAAATAAATGTACACGAATATTTTGCTTTAATTACAAAAAGTTACTTGATAAAATGAAAACCACCCAATTCATTTAGGTATACATGCGTAGTGATGTAGTAGCAAATTTTAATTTAATAATTATCGATATATTGAGTAAAAAGTTATATTTTTACAAACCGAGATTATCTTATACTCATCTCGAGTATTGTAACCACTGGCAAATCTTCACACATGAAAAGTTAAAAACAATCATCACCAAACTGGTCATCCAACCCCGCCCCTAATTTTGGAAGTGGAAATGTCACGATTTGAGACTTTAAAATACAAACTAGCCCAACATTTACTGAATTATAAAAGCGATGACACAGTGTTGCGCGTCTGCAATCAAAAGAGATACGATGATGTTCTGTGATCTGTCTGAGCATAGGGCTGTGACGTTAGCGCTTAATATACGTTAATTACGTAAATATTAAATTATTAATTATTTTTATTTAATTTTATTATTTGGTTATTTTACCTCTGACAGGACCATTATCAGAGAGTAGAAAATATAAATACACTTAGGTACAAACAGAGATACAGCTTTCATAGAACGATCCAAATCGATTCAGTCCATAAAATTTCCACACAATCGTGGACACATCATAAGATAATACCTAGTGCCAATAAATCGAAAGCTAACTATGTAGCTGTTTATCTGTTAATAATATAATTTATAATATATAATTACGTTCTTGATATATAATTTAGTATATTTGAGATCTAACCACAATAAAGAAATACCTAGCTTGTTAAGGCGAGAAGAGTGAATTAAATTTTCTATACTGACTAGTACGCAACAGGCATTCTAAAATCTCAATTCTTATGAAACTCGAGTCGTCAGAGGTGAAAACTGTGCTAAAGCATACACGTAGTTCTTTAAAACTGCGCAATGGATTTTAGGTAATGCCGTTTTCACCAATAGATAAAGTGGTTCTAGAGGAAGTTTTTTAATGTAGAGTTCGTGTAATCTTTATATATAAAAACAGATTGCATTTCCAATGTCCCGCTAAAAGTCAAGAACGGCTGGACACATTTGGTTAATTTTGATCTCGAAATAATTGTGGAAGTTTATGAAGGTTAAAAATATTCGAAAAATTGCGGGGAAAATACTAAAAATTACGATTTAATTTTCCTATACTTACTGTTCACTGTCTTTAATTTGTCTTTTTACTTTCAAATATTTAAATATGCGTTCAGTTTTCCTGATTGGTTTATTTAAAATAAATCAGCTGGCCCAGTAGGTTGGTAAATGTAAATGTAGATGTAGGTGTAGGTTGTAGTTGTAGATGCAGGCTTTAGTTTTAGGTGTTGGTGTAGGTTGTAGTTGTAGATGCAGGCTTTAGTTTTAGGTGTTGGTGTAGGTTGTAGTTGTAGATGCAGGCTTTAGTTTTAGGTGTTGGTGTAGATTCTAGATGTTGGTGTAGGTTGTAGTTGTAGACGCGGTAGGTGTAGATGTAGTTATTTATTAACTACATTTCATAGTAAAGACAGAACAAATAGTGTCGGGACAGCTAGAGTATTATAAATAATGAGAATCTCGGAAATGTCTTCAACAATTTCCATGAAATTTCAAAAAAATGGTTCTGAGGTAAAAAATCAATCAAGCTCGGTTTTATCCCAGTGAAACCGCGACTTTTTGAGTTATTATATATTTTTTTTCCGTTGCATAATAAAATGTATGGCTCTTTTGTTATTGCCAAATTTTTTAGATTATTGGCAAATTGGTGTCTCAGGTTCGAGTCCAGATGAGACTAATATTTTTGTGGTTTTTTTCTATCGCCATCTATTATCTTTTGCCGTACTAATACTAACACTCCCAGCAAAGTTCGGTCTTCCAGGTACTTTTATAAGTTTCTACCTGTTTATTATTATAATACACGAGCTAATTTGTGGTCATAATCTAATCAGTCATTTATAGATTTTTGTGCAAAATGTTTTTTTCTGCAACCAAAAAATTTATTTTTATCTCGATATAATCGCTCAGACCGGGCACATCTCTACCTGCAGCTGTGAGCGGAGTGGAGGCGGACTGCCCTCAGCTCGACGCGAGGATTAATTGAATTATGTGAATGAATCCGACGCTTCCGCCGTCCTGCAGCCGGCAGCCGTGCACCGCACCACCAGGATATACCAATTGCCGCTCCAAAACAATATGTTTTTATGTTTGTTATACTTTTCTTAATTAAAAATATATGTTTTGTTAAAAAGGAAGATATCTAATACATCTATAATATATAAATAATCAATTATTAAAAACATAAATTTGAGAAAATGCGAATGTGCGAAAAAATGCGAATGCGACCTATGAGTTTTTGTATTTTATCTGCTTCAAATAAAGTAAAAAAATTAATCGGGTGAGTGATAATCAATGAAGGAACAGAAATTAGTAAGTAAAAAGATGAGTAATTTGAAAATTGCCGCAAAATAATAACGTGACAAGCTAATAAAAGAAACAGATAAAAATATATTACTTACAAATGAAGCCTTGAACAGCATATAGCAGTAACTAAAATCCGCTGTAAAAAAAGTTTATGACTGGCGGAAATATCGGCACTCGGGGGAAGTTCACTGGTGACACTCGCGGCTGCAGGGGACAGCGAGCCGGCCGCGCGCGCTACCGACCTGACAGAGTCTGCGTACACTGAGCGAGCGCCACGAGCCGCGGGGTTTCCACTCTACGATACTCTTTTCCCCGGTTTAACGTATTCGCGATGGACGATGGGATATTTAATGCATGTACGCTATGCATTTTAGAAAATTAATACTAAATTAACAGTTCATTTCTTGTTCTCTCGTTAAATCTTTGCATGGCTATACAAAACAAACACAAATAATCTTTTAACTTTTAATAATTTTATTTATAAAATAATTTTTGAAATATTTTATTAGAAAATTAATGTTGTATGAAGTATGAACACAATACGTCCCAGTTTTTTAAACTGCAATAATTTTAGATATTATGCTCTATTTTTTAATTGACTATTAATAATAAGTTCATAGAATTTTCGTTTTGTTTAAACGAATAACAAAGTTTAGCAGCGACTCTACATATCAATGGTATATCCGTATAAAAAGTACATCCATCTATACAAATTCAATGCGTGAAAACCCCGTGAACGCCGTCTACACTTCACGTCTGCATTTCACAGAGCATCAAGGTGACCATGGAGAGGCCACATAATACACCGAATGTAACTATAATATAAGTATATTACTTAAGAAACAAAATTAAGACTATGTTCCAACCGAGATTCCCATTTTGATCGGAAATTTCGTGACGGCGGTATCCCGCGACGTGGATAATCACTCCTCCCAACTGCTATCGTGCCCCGGGCGCCCTACGTGATGGCTCTTTACTAATGCATTTATTATATAACGAGGGCTTCACATTGTACGGTATCCACTGACTGTTATGTAAGACAACCTGTTTCAAATAAACACGTGCTGCTCTCAAAGTTGTAATCGTTAATTGACACATGCACGTGAAGCAGCAGCTCTGTCTGCCACCAAAACAAAGCTTGCAGAAAATGAGTAATAATTCTCGGCTTAATTATATTTCTCGATTGAATAATTATTATCTGGAAGAAACCACTTTAAGCAATAAGACCTGGCGTCTTATTATCATAGTACTGCACATTTTTTTTCTTCGGATTACTGTAGTTTAGTGAGTGATTATAACATTTGAAGTACCTACATGAAAAAATTTGAGAATCTATCAACGAAATAAATTATAAGTGTCTGTAAGATTTTGGTTTGTTTGTAAATTTTTGCGCGTTTAAGTAGCTATCAAAAAGCCTTAAATAATTATAAGGAAAATTGAGCACACAAATGAATATCTTTCGTAGTCTGGATTAATAATAATGAAGAACAAACACTACTGTTGAATGAATGTAGAGTTTCTTCTCCTAAACTTTTGCGCACTAGTCTCAGTGTCAAAAGTGTCAATTTTTTTTTAATATAATTTTTACCACACAGATTATTATTATAGTTAGCCTATATTGTTCTAACAAGGACTAGGAGGCTACCTTTTATCCCTGCATAATATTAGAAGCAAGGTTTCCGTAGGAATGGTAGATTTTTAATCTACGCAAAGTTGCAAGCAATAAATTAAAATAAAGACCACCTAAATATAAAATAAAGACCACCTAAAAATAAAGAGCACGTTAGCTTTAAAAATTAAAGCGTGTTTTTTTTCTTTTCGGAGAACTTGAGTGTTTCACAGAATATTTTTATTAACAGCGCATGATTATTTAGGTACGACACAATGCACATAGGACTAACTTAATGCTTAATTCAATTGGCGATGAAAAATATTGACGAGAGCAGCAAGTTACGTAATTGTTTAAACAAAACAAAACTTTAATTTTCTCGTTTGAACTGAGCGAGAGTCTGGATGGGGCTTTATTCGGATCCACGAAAGAGAAGCATTCCGAATGAGGTTATTCCAAATTGCTTACGCAACAAATAAACAACTGTCGTTTGAGAGGAGAATAAGTTTTTGGAGAATAAGGTTTCCCTATTGGTTGTAGGGGCCTACGCCAGCAAACAGATAACTCTTGACTACTGCTACTATTATAAATGTGAAAGTTTGTGAGGATGGATGGATGGATGAATGGATAGATTCGATGAAATTTGGTATGGTAGTAGTTTAGGCTCTGGATTAAAATATAAGCTACTGTTTATCCCGAAAAAGTACAGTACTCCCGTGGTATACTATATTTACGCGGGCGAAGCCGCGGGAAAAAGCTATAAAATTAATATTATTTTATTATCATATTGCCTCAATGGTCCGTAATTGATTAATAAAATACATGAACCCAAAATAATGACTGTGAACTACCTTGGTGCCTCACGAATTATTTTTCACGTCCCAAGTCTTTTTCGTTTCTAAATCACACCAGTATAAAAAGCACCAGCAGTTAATGACTTGCGCTAAACACAAAGCACAGCTGAAAAGATCTTCCATTCTCTTTTACTGCTGCATTACTAAGGGGCTCGAATTCAATGCCTTGTAGTTAAACATTAGGCCCAAAGCATTTAGTTAAAAAAATTGTATAATAAACTTCCCAAGACCATGTCAGGAGATGTCTATGGAGGGTTCCGTAACAATCTACGAGCAAAAGGTTTACTTTTAATTATTTCTTTTACTTCAAATTCAAAAAAAATAATTTTATTTATTAATTAACTTCAAAAATTGTTGTCCGATTTCACTCAAAATAATTTTCCTTAAGGGTATTTAGCATAATCTATCAGCATGGAAACTTACAAGTTTATATCTCCTATAGTTTAGAAATGTTAGGCGGGGACCAACTTATAAGACCACTTTGGAGGCCGTTTACTCGAAAATTTCTTAAATGCTATGTAATGAAACCTTGCCTTTATTTAAAAAGACATATTCATCGATACCCCAAAAATATTTTTCATCCCCACTTCACATGTTAGAGATATTTTATAATGCCAAAACCGAGATCTATACACAGTCCATAACTATAGATGCCAGTGGCGAGGGGTTCCTATAACTCCATTCCTATCGGCTTCACTTACAACTTACCTTTTGAAGACCCTCATCCAAATCCCTACCTATTACACAGGCTAGGGCTTCCCTATGAAGGAGAACCAGCCTTCGCCACTGATAGGTACCAAATTTCATCCATTTATATAATTCCAACATCAAATCAACATCAAACATCCATATAATTACGGAAGCTAGAAACACAGACAGACAGTCATACGGAGGGACATAGAGAAACTATAAGGGTTTCTCAAATATTATCGAACCTTAAAAATGGCACTGCAAACTTCAGTGATAATATGGTTTTTGTTTTTAATATCCCCTACCTACTGATCAAGATATTTTATTGCTAGTAGGTACCTAGTTGATAAGGGTAGGAAATACTTTTTATGATAAAGGAGGCAAATGAACAAAGTCACCTGATCGTAGGCGACTACAGTCCCCAATGGACAACCGAATCACCAGAGGAATTAAATGCGTTGCCGGTCTTACGTTACTCTTTCACTATTTACCTAACCTATTAAATATTATACCTATCATTAAAAAGAATGTACCTAAAAACTTCAGAGATTGGTATTCTAACAGCATAAGAATAATATAAACCTTGGATTTGGTTACGAAATTCTATTTCAGGGCGGTGGTTAATGTCGAAGGGTTGACTTTTAACCTTTAACCTTTTGTTGGATGGTTCCTACTTAATATTCGTAAATTCTGCAGGTAATATCACAAGACTTACATAAAATGTTATTATTTATGTTTTATTTGGAAATCCATTCAGTAGTTTTATGCGTGAAAGAAAAACATACATCCATCCATCCACCCATCCTCACAAACTTTCACATTTATAATAGTAGTAGGACTTACAAATAATAATGTTAAGTTAACATACAATGAATGTTTTAAATGTTTAATATGAGTTAATTTTAATTATTTGGTTATGAGATGAATTAATGATTTTGAAAAACGAAATGAGTGTATGAAATAATGTTTTAAGTGTCGTCAATTGTTTTCGATGCATGCCGTGATTGTCACTATTATCGAAAGGGACGGCCATTGTGACACATGTTACGATAATTTAAAGAGAATAAATCCTGTACATCATTGATTGGAGTTTTAATAACTGGATATGAATATAGAGAGAACTACAATTATACTATTGGGTTAATGGTAATTTTCTTTTTAACTTAGATCACAAGACAACCAAATAAATATCCACCTTATTAAAACGGTGGTGCCTAAGTAGCAAATACTTATAAGTATTGTTTAATTAAAATAGTTTGAAGTTTTGTAGAACTTAGGGACTTGTGTAACGTTAAATCTACGAGAGTAGTTCGCCTCGTTCCCTTTAGTGTTCCAGCAGTCAACAATATAAATAATTCAACCCGAGATCTCTTTGGGACTCTACCAGATAAAGAATGAACAGATTCGTGTTTTACTTTTAAAGTTACAATTGATTTCTATCTGTACGTAAGGAAAACCCTATTTAGTTTTCTTACCTTACATACCTACCTTAAATAATCTTAAAGCTAAAAGATAACAATAGGCTACTTGACTCGTATTTAATTTCATACATCGAAGGAGTATTTCCTTTAGTACTTGGCTTAGGAAAACGTATTCTAGCGATATAATAAATTAAAAAATTATGATTGATAAATAAAGCTGATTTCAAAATATATATTTTTGATTTTTTTAACTTCTACTGAAGAAAACACCTCGAAGTAACTTCCGGCAAGGATGTGACGACACAAACACACTAAAGACGGAAGTTAAAACCGTAGTAGTGAAACGGAATGTTTCTGTAAATAAATAGTTCATGACATCTTAAAAAGTTATTTATGTCAAAACGTCAAACGGAACGTAACACCGCCATTTTACTACTACGGACTATAGCACAGATTACAATGGGTGACGTTGTGGAATTTGTAATATTTCATAAATTTGTGTTATCTCGGTTCTTAATATGTAATATTGGTAGAATATTAACCATTAAATATTCGTTAACGCGCACAAGTGTGGGCAAGTGGTACAAGTTCTAAAAACGTGCTATTTTGTGTTTCCCGCAAAAACTCCCTAGGAACTTTCAGTAAAGCTTCTACGACTTACTGAATCGACTGACATAACTCATGGACTGTACTGACTATTTATTTGGACTTTGACGAGACTTTAGACTTGACGATATAGGAATACAGATATAGGAATACAGGAATACGATATAAAAATTGAATCGAAAGTTCTATTTCCCGCCTTTTTTACTTGACACTGGCAAGTGGTTTTAAGATAAGCCGACGCCATATATTAAAAAAAAATAAAAAAATAGTACTAGTAAGACGTCACAATACAGATAATTTATCAACCAACATGGAGAATAGTGTTTTCGCCAGTTTTTACAACGTGTATTTTTTAAATTTTTATTTTAGATTTTTATGTTTCAAAATAATATTATTTTGTTTGTGTGTAATGAAACAAGTATGTGTTATGCTACGGTACCCTAAGGAGATCGCCGATGCAGCACTTCGACCACGTCACGTCACGGCACGAGTCGCAGCGTCAGCAGTTTCTCAGTTTTCATTTATTTTGCATTGTGTTAGAAATGTACTTTATGTTCAATCGTTGAATGTAATAGTCGTCATTAGAATTAGTACCTTTTTATATTGTAATAATTAAATAATAAATGTATAATAAAATTTCGACTTTTTTTTGGAAGTCCGATTGCTGCACAACATTTTTGGCGCAGTCGGTAGGATAATTCGGAGTAGCCCTCGTATAGGAAATCGCAAACATGCGCGTGCGATCGCTACTTGACTTCCAAAAGTCTTCACCGAATTCTGAAGAACCTTCGTGCAGCAGCAGACTGTATCCAGCCATCGATACCCGAGAGAAGAGCCGAAATGCATATATGAGTACTTTTAGAATCACTCTAAATTTGCTCCTTTCTTTTATCCTATAAGTTTCATAATTTTATATCCAAGATTTTCCATCCGCGACAATCGAGGACTTCTAGAATTAGTAGTAAATTTAAATTGTTAGATACGGTTAGAGAAATTTGTGACGAAAATTTAGATTTAAATATGGCTACAATGGACGATATTTTTAAAGCATTAAGAATACTCTAATGTTCTTACAAGATTTATTAAATTGTGTGATCAGCTCGTTCAAAATTTTGTAAAGCCGGATAATAATTTAATTAATTTAGCTTTAATAAATGGAATATTAAATAAAATTACTGGGTCTGCCGCTAGGTTAATAAATTCGAACGGCATACCCGATAGTTGGTTAGGCATTAGGACAGCTTTAGTGAATAATTTTTCAGACCAACGTGATGAAACCTCTTTATATAATGACCTTGCACTTCTGACACAAGGGTCTTCTACCCCTCAAGAATATTACGATAAATGCCAAAATATTTTTAGTACATTAATGACTTACATTAGTTTGCATGAGACCATTCTGACTACCATCGAAGCGAAATGTGATTTATATAAGAAATTAACTTTGCAAGCTTTCCTACGTGGTTTAAAAGATCCCCTAGGATCCAGGATACGCTGTATGCGCCCTGAGACCATCGAAAAAGCACTTTAATTTGTTCACGATGAAACGAATATAATTTATATGCAGGATAGAAATGACTCACATACTGACAGACGTAATAACCATTCTAAAATTAATAATAACTTTAATTTGCCCGGACCATCGCGTTCTTTTCACCCTCCCGTAACTATGGGCCAAACGCAGTTTTGGCAGCAGCGACCACAAAATATGTGGCAACCTAATGTTTAACTCAAATCAAAATCAAGGACCGTCGCGTACTCAACAAATTTTCCGTGCATTACCACCTAATTATAATCCACAGAGTAATGTCTTTAGAATTCCTAATAGAAATAATTTTGCACAGAATAATCATAGTAATAATAATTTTAATAATTATAATAATAATAATTCGAATAAGCCCGTTCCTATGAGTGGAGTTAGTCACTTTACTAATAGGCCAGCACCCCCGAGAGGACATGACTGGACTAAACATGGAAATCCACCCCCATCAAATTATTTTAAATCCCGACAACTTAATTTAAATGAGTGCTATGACCAGACTTACTGTGAACCGTACATGTACTATGACCCTAATGAATATTATACAGAACCCGTTGATTATCCCTATGAATGTTACTATGACCAACCCGCGTTACCAATGACTGATGACAATGCTTATGAAAATTCTGACAATCAAGACACTGAAAACAATCAAAATTTTCGGAAAACACCGAAATTAGACAAACCACGATAGAAATTAACTTACAGACTCAAAGACAATTACCGTACATTCAAATTAAAAATCCTCCAATTAAACTTTTAATAGATACTGGAGCCAATCAATCGTTTATAAGTCCTAACGCAGTTAGTAGATATTTCCCTAATTTTCCCTGTAATTATGAGCCATTTTAAGTAACCAATGTACATGCTACAACCCGTAACGATTTCCGTGGTGCTTCCCCTTTAATTCTGACTTTTTGTCATCACAATTTTTGCTGTCTCCCGCTTTGCTTGGGGAGGGAAACTGGAATACTTCCTACTCCTCCTACAATCTTCTGATTAATTTCGATGCGGGTTCCAAGACAGATTTAGCATGTCCCCCGGGCACCCCTGAGATCATATCAAAGGGTTTTTGCGGTTGGTTACCACTGTCGATCCTGGCTACACAGGAGTTGCAGTGGTGGGTAAGTGTGGTGGGCCAATTGCCCGTTTAAAATAAAAACCCGTAACGATTATTCTATTACCATACCATGCTTTTCAGAATTTAATGATAGTAACGACATAACTTTATTCATTTATAAATTCCATGATTATTTCGACGGATTAATCGGACTTGATTTATTAGATAAATGGGAAGGTAAAATTGATTTAAAAAATAGAAATTTAATTACCACCCTTGCTACTAATCCAATTTTAATGTATGACTCTAAAAGTTGTAATTTGTATGAAGATATAATTCCCGCTAAAAGTTCTAGAATCATTAGAGTACCTATAAATGTTGATGATGGAGATGTTATAGTTAACGAACAAATTGTGTGTCATTGCAAAATAGGAGATTGTATAACTAGTGTTAAAAATAATAGAGGATATATAGAAGTATTTAATGATAGCCCAAATGATATAATTTTTTCTTTGAACCAACCTATTAGCGCAGAATCGTATAATATAGAATGCAATAATTATAATACTTTAAGTAATAGAGCAAAAGCAGTTTTATCACGACTACGTACATCTCATCTTAATACCGAAGAAATTAAAAATATAGAAACCTTGTGTGCCCGTTACGCAGATGTATTCTATCTTGAAGGTGAACCCCTTACATTTACTAATAAAATTAAACACAAAATTAGAACCACTGATGAATCCCCTGTACATGCTAAAAACTATCGTTATCCATACATTCACAGAGAAGAAGTACGAAATCAAATTAATAAAATGTTAGATCAGAATATAATAAGACCTTCAGACTCTGCATGGAGCTCTCCTATATGGATAGTACCAAAGAAGGCTGATGCGTCTGGAAAAACAAAATGGCGTCTCGTAGTTGATTTCAGGAAACTAAATGAAAAAACTATCGATGACAAATATCCAATACCTACCAAATATTACAGATGTTCTAGAATCTAGATAAATTAGGCCGATGTCAATATTTTACTACATTAGATTTGGCAAGCGGATTTTATCAGGTAGAAATGGATGAAGCAGATATTTACAAAACAGCATTTAACGTAGAAAACGGTCATTATGAATTTTTAAGAATGCCAATGGGACTTAAGAATTCTCCAGCTACTTTTCAAAGAGTAATAGACAACGTTCTGAAGGGCCTTCAAAATGAAATATGTTTAGTTTACCTTGACGATATAACAGTTTTCAGTACTTCCCTTCAGGAACATATGGTAAACCTTGAAAAGGTATTTCTGAGATTAAGAGAGTCAAACTTTAAAATACAAATGGATAAATCGGAATTTTTAAAATTAGAGACAGAATTTTTAGGACACGTTATTAGTAGAGAAGGAGTTAAACCCAATCCCAACAAAATTAAAGCTATTGAAAATTACCCCATACCAAAAACCCCTACAGAAATTAAACGTTTTCTCGGATTGTTAGGATATTATAGAAAATTTATTCCAGATTTTGCCAGAATTACTAAGCCCATGACCCAATGTTTAAAGAAAGATAGTAAAATAACTTTCGACGAAAATTATATAAAATGTTTGAATCATTGTAAAACCCTTTTGTTAAATGACCCCGTGCTACAATATCCAGACTTTTCAAAAGAATTTATTTTAACGACAGATGCATCTAATGTAGCAATAGGAGCAGTGTTATCCCAAGGTGTTATAAGTTCAGATAAAAAAAAACTTTAAATTCAAGTGAAATTAATTACAGTACCATAGAAAAGGAATTATTAGCAATAGTGTGGGCAACGAAGTATTTCAGACCGTATTTATTTGGCCGTAAATTTATAATTATCACCGATCACAAACCTTTGCAATAGATAATGAATTTAAAAGAGCCTAACTCTCGCTTAACGAGATGGCGCTTAAAGCTTAGCGAATATGATTTTAAAATAGTTTATAAGCAAGGAAAAGCTAACACTAATGCAGACGCTTTGTCACGCATTGAAATAAATGTTCATGAAGATCCAGGTTTAGAATTAGAGTCTATTATAGCTCAAATGTCCTACGATAGTCGTACTGCAACAGCACCTGAAATAGCAGAATTATTAGATGATTCCAGAACACTTACCGCTCAAACTTCTGAAGAGAATCCGATTTTAGAAATTCCTATTACAGATGAACCTTTGAATAAATTTAAAAGTCAAATAATTTTTAGCTTATTTGGCGATATAAAAAAAAACACATTTTAACAAAACCTTTCGATACACATACTAGAATTTCTGTTCAATTATCCGAAGCAAACTTAGAAGAAGATGTAGTTAACGCCATAAAAGAATATGTCAGCCCTAATATTAAAACAGCTTTACTTTTTAATCCTCCTACAGCAATGTATACGGTAATTCCTATCTTACAGAGAATGTTTAAAAGTTCCGCTATGAATTTGATAGCTGCAAAGAAAGAATTATAAAATGTTAAGGAATATTTAAAACAACAGGAAATAATTAATAAGTACCATGACGGTAAAACAAACAATCGTGGTATAAACGAATGTTATCTCGCTCTTTCTAATAAGTATTATTGGCCCCATATGAGAGAACAAATTACAAAATTTATCAATGAATGAATAGTTTGCGGACAAGCGAAGTATAATAGAAACCCCATAAAACAGCAGTTCAAAGTAGTTCCACCAGCAAGTAGACCATTTGAATTAGTTCATTTAGATTTATTTACCGCTCAAAGTGAAAAGTTCCTCACCATAGTAGATTCCTTTTCAAAGTATGCTCAAGCTGATTATCTTAAAGATGGTACAGCCATTAGTGTAATTCAGGCCTTACTTCAATATAGTACCCACCATGGATTACCCATAACAATTATAACAGATAACGGACCCGAATTTTCTAATCAATTATTTAGTGAATTTATTAGGTTACACAAGATTCAACATCATAAAGTTGCACCAAATACTCCGAATGAAAATGGAATAGTTGAAAGATTTCTTTCAACTATATTAGAACATTTACGTATACTTAGATTAGAGAAAAACATGATTCTGTAGTTATTTTAATGCTATATGCACTTTTAGGCTATACCAGTTCTATCTATAGCTTTACAAAATGCAAACCAATAGATTTAATAACAGGACATATTGATCCTAGAGATCCTTTTAATGTAGACCTTACGTCACATTTCTTACAGCAATACATGATAGATCATAAGGAACGTTTAAAAGTAGCTTATTTTTTGATACAGGAAATGACCACTGAAACACGTAGAGAAATAATGGACAATAGAAATAAGAATAGAGAACCTGAAAAAGAATACCTTCCTGAACAACCATTATTTGTTAAAAATCCTTTAGCATCCAGACAAAAATTAACATCCAGACAAAAATTAGCATCCAGATATACCCATGATAAAGTAATGGCTAATCTCCCAATCCATATTTATACAAAAAAGAAAAAAATTACCTATTGCAAAATCCCGTCTCAAAAGAGTGCCTAAAAGCGCACAATTGTTACAGGACAATACTGACAATACTGACGACTCTACATCTAAGCCGAACCCAAGAAATTCAACTTGAGACACTTGAAGACGGACCAGGACTCTTACCTTTCAAACTTGGACAGACCAGGATTATTCACCAGTACCATTCCTTTCTGCAGCATATAAACCTAGAAGACATAGATTCTAAAATTAATATTGTGTATTCCCAGTTGCAAGATTTTCGCCCTCAGCTTAATAATAAAACCCTATCTTTATACGAACCACACTTAGAATATCTCTCAGGCAAATTAAGTAAAATTTCAGAAATATTGCAAACGTTTAAAATTTCGCGTGTTAAAAGAGGTTTGATCAATGGATTAGGATCTATTATAAAAAGTATATCAGGTAATCTTGACTATACTGATGCAATTAAATATGAAAATGCTTTTAAAACTAAAAGAAAACGAATTTAAATTAGAATCAGAATGTAATAATCACATAAGTTTAACTAGAGAATGGTTACAGCATCACACTAAACTATTAAATACTATTGTTGAAAATCAAGATAAAATTAAAAAAAACTCTTAGTCTTATTATGCAAAGCGATATTAATAGAGAAACTGAGTTAATAAAATATGCTCATTATCTCAATATCTCTTAATTTTAGGTCATAATATAGATAGTCTAACAATCAAGTTAGTTAATTTAGGAAATATGTTAAATTTGAGTTATGCATCGAGCACAGCTCATTCAATTATTAATATAGCTATGTTAAGAAGTATGATTTCTAAAATAAGAATTTTATATTCAAATGATTTTACTTTAGATATAGAATTAAGAGAATATTTTAGAGTTATGAAAGTTGGTCATTATTATTTAGATAATCAGATAGTTTTAGGATATAAAGTGCCGATTGTCCTTCCTAAGCCTTTTGACCTTTTCAAACTCTCTGCAGTTCCTAACCGAAATCATCAAATCCTTATACCCATATCACCTTATATAGCAATTCAGGAACGAGATTCTAGGTACATAGAAACTGAATGCTTAGCAACTAATTCGGAATATTATATCTGCGAAGAATCCTGCACATACCTTCAATAATCACGACGAATGTATCCACACTCTTATAACGAAGCAGCAGCTCTTGTCATCCTGTAAACTTACCTCTATATCCCAAGAAGCTGAAGCATTTGAGCAACTCGATCAAAAGCACTATATTTTAAGTTTTCCAAAGTCAACTAAAATTCAAACATCCTGTGGAAAATTGCAGTATAAAACTCTTAATGGAAGTTATCTCGCTATTGTACCTCAAGGCTGTTTTAATTAAACTCCAGAATTCACTATTTCAAATATAAATGATATTATAAAAGGACAACCTCTCAGAATCTCAGACATCGTACCTGTAATAGAAAATCAACCCTCAGAACATATTTTAAATTTGAAATCAATAAATTTAGAAAAACTCCATAAGATCAATTCAGAAATTATGGCGCAACCTCAAATTGATTTAAGAAGCTATCAATACTCATATATCTATCATACTACTATCCCCGTCTATTTAATAGTAATCATCACTATCACTATCGGCTTGACTATGTTCCTGTACCAGCATTATACAAAGTTGCAGCCATCAATGGAGCAGAGAAACATCCCAACTCCAAGAGAAGTAAGGGTTGATTCATCCAACATCCCAGCAACGATTTTGGGAAAATAGTTGCTGATCTTCGGGGGGAGGTGTTATGCTACGGTACCCTACGGAGATCGCCGATGCAGCACTTCGACCACGTCACGTCACGGCACGAGGCGCAGCGTCAGCAGTTCCTCAGTTTTCATTTATTTTGCATTGTGTTAGAAATGTACTTTACGTTCAATCGTTGAATGTAATAGTCGTCATTAGAATTAGTACCTTTTTATATTGTAATAATTAAATAATAAATTTATAATAAAATTTCGACTTTTTTTTGGAAGTCCGATTGCTGCACAACATTTTTTATGAAGCGTTTAGGACATAAATAAAAACAAGGTCAAGTAGCCTATTATTTAATGTTTACAAAATACGTTCGTAGAAACGAAATCAGAAAAGAATCTGATTCTTTTATGATTTGCTTTACCTATACTAAAAAGTTGTGCTTTAATTTATCTAATAGATGAATAGATCGTAGGTACTCGCATACGATCATATTTCTTTTAACTCCCCTTTTTATATATAAGTAGGTAGGTACAAATATCTTATCTAGTTAATTTATTCACTTACCTTATGTATTTCTGTCTTCAAAGCCAACCTTACATGCACTCTTGAAAATGTAGTAATTCCCTTATAATGTTCAATATTGTATGATAGCTTATGTACTTAAATTACTTATTTGAGTAAAAATATCCGCAGTGACCCAGGGCGACCATATAATATTTTCCTACATGTTGAGCGAGGAGCTAAATGCACATTGCAACTTGACTCGATTTCCGCGTAACTCGGTCAAGGCTGGAGCTTACCTGAGGCTTAAAATAGAACATTTTCACCACTTACTACACCAATATTTTGCCTACTAACCATTACCGTCATCGCAATTAGATATAACTACCCGGCCTATTATTATAAATCTTTTTTACACCTCATTCGTTAAAATCGAATCAGTAGTTTAGGCGCTACTGTGAAACGAATATTCATATTGCCATTAAAATGGCTTCGCTGTAGTCGGGTAAAACTGAGATTGGTTTGCGGCTTGATTTTGACTCATTCAAGAAGCATTGCGAAGTTACCTTCTTCGAAAAAAAAAGTTATTTTAAGTTATTACTGAATGTTTATACATTGTGGTAGCATACGAGTATACATAAATTATGCACTGTAGTAGGTAAGTAAAATAGTATTATATGCACCTAATACCTATTTTAGGTGAGTTAATTAGCAGACCAATCCGGTACCTATCAGCTAATACCTACCTATTGATGCACTAGCTTTTAACAGAAACTAACTTTATACTAACTAACTGCATCTGTTTCATACACAGGCGCAATAAAGAGTTTATTTTTCGAGCAGTCGTTTCTATGTTACAAATATCAATTAGAAATCATGAGATCTACAATCCCTAAAAGTTAAGAAGACCTAGGTCGTCGAGGATAGGTATTGAAATAAAAAAACCAAACTTAATGAAACAAATATATTTCATCACGAAATTAATTACCCAACAAATCCATTATCAACACGTTTTCAAACCTTTTTCATCAATTATAATAGGAAATGTGCCTTTTTTTAAGTGCCAAATATTCTTTTAATGTGCCGTGAAGTGTAGTTACTTTGAGATCATTAAAGGAAGTAATAATATTTGAAATGAACAGTACCGCCGCGTGCCCATTCAGTAACCACACTTCAGCGCACTTACGCCTAATGGTAAAACTACAACACACACATTTATTGCACATTTAGAAATTTCGTAAAGTGTTTTTTGTCTTTTTATTTTTTTTTATAATTTTGGAGATCCAAGACATTTACTATAATTTTGCACATCGATATTAAATGAAATAATATACACAATAGCTTTATTTAAAACGGGGCGCAATACACACCCAAAATATTGAACTATACCTAAGTTAATTTTGGACAATGGACACGAGATTAAAAATGAATGGACCTTTTTACAGATACATCGACGTAGTGAATTAAAAAACTTGAAACTCGTATATAAAAGTTAAAAAGTTCATCGTGGTAAAACTATAAAACAGGACTCTCTGTTCAACAGCAATAGTTATCTGAAATATATTAGTTAAAAAAAATATATTATATGATATAACAGTATGTATTAAAACTAGTGTTTGCGCTTTATTGTATACGCTGTGTCAACTTGTGCAGTCCCGGTGGACAAGGGCACGAAATGACAAACAGTAGATACATACAAGTTTTGCTTCGAATCTCACTTTCTCATCACTCTATTACCTACTCTGAACGTCTTCACTTACTATAACAGTGAATCCAGCCAAAAGTCGTCACAAAATGAACGGAAACTTGACCAGCACGAGCAGACACATCGACAGACAATCAAACGCAAACATTTTTCAACAAAAACCTTTCTTATTCTAAATATAGAAAATGAGACTAAGATTAAAGACGCAAGTCTTTCACGGATTTATAAATAACAGCGTAAGACATTGTACATTTATATTACCTATAAGTAATGTCATATTCTACACCAATATAACTCCATCGTTAAGGCCATAAAACAAGTTAACACATAATTAAATTATAAGTGACTCTAAGCGTCAAATGAACTCCGCGTAACTACGCGCTAGCGAACATAACGAAACGGCGACATAATGCCTCAAGCGATAAATTAAGGTCGAACAATTAATACCGAACATGTAATTTCTTATTTTAGCCGAATTTTACATTAGTTTTGATTAAAACGAAGACTCTACCGAAACTCTAACACTCCTAAATAATCGTCATTTGGTGTTCGAGAGACATAATGACCAACGATCAATTTTAGGCAAAACAAATCGAAACACTTAAATCAAATTATTGCTGATGTTGCTATATTGTATTAATATTATTTATCTATGGAAGCTTCGGTAAATAAAACGTCTCTGTAGAACAGTTTCTATCACATATCATTACATACGTAGCACCACGCGGTTAATAGACCCATCTACGACAACTACACTTACCCCTATTCGTCGTTTGTATATGGACATGTATAAAAATGAATACATCTGAAAAATAATTTAAGATCGGTATATAAAAACATTATGTACAAGTCATGCTTTAAAAATTAAATAAACTCTCTTATTATCTCACTATTACTCTATTGAGACTGCGTTTTGGTTGTAAAATCAATACCTACTATCGTAAACATTAATTATTGACTGCGAAACATCTGGCCTACGTTACTTCTACCCAAAAATCAGTCTACATTCGATCGTTGGCTAGGCTGTGGAGAGATGTCGTTCGTCGCTCTGTATTAACTAACAGTAATATCACAATACACAACTCCGCAACCCGGCTGTGCAGGTCGCGTTCAGCTTAAGTAGGCTTGTCTGGCTTGTTGTATCGTTGTCATTCGATGCAGAGTTAACGCACACGACCACTTAACCTATGCAGCGTTTTATCGATAGAAAAATCAAGTGTCGATATCGGGTAAACAAGACAATAATGCATCATTTGACTATTCGGAAACAAAAGTTTTCTTTGGACGGAGTATAATAATTTGTATAAACATGACAAAACGGCTGTTGTATTGTGCGTGAACCAAACACGATCGCGTTACATTACGTCCTTGTGTAAAAATAAGTTAATACCTACTTTCAAATTCCTCTCACACCCATAATATCAAAACTATAAAATAATTAAACGTAGATAAATAATGCCCACAAGTTCACAGTCTAAATAGAAGTTACCGAAACGCCTGCTTTGAGCAGCTCCTAATAAATTTATTACGTTTTCTCAAATAAAAATTGTCCAACTTCAAATCAGAAATGACTTAAGTGCTAATTACTAGTATATCACATTCGACCTGGTTAGCCGTCGGCGCCGCGAGCAACGCGGACACGATGACAGTAAGTTGTGCTCGAAGTATTTTAGAATTTGAATTTTGAAAATTACAAATTACAATACCTATCATAGGTGAAAGTATATTATAGAAAGACCACACCGAGTTACACTACAAGAAATATAATAAATACAAAGAATTAACGGGAAAACAACCACTCAAAGACGCCACGCTGCCATTTAGGTAATTGACGTTTAACAATCGGATTTTATGACTTAAGAATTATGCATCAATGATCCCAAAATGATTACAATTTCGCCAAATTCACAATTGCAAACACATTAACTAACATTAACTAAGTTAAAAGCCGAAAGATTTTAGAAAGTGGAGTCATGTGTCCTATTCCCGATGTCGCCTCTATTTTTCCACCACTGGTGGACATGGGTAAAAAAGTAGCTTTGTCCATCAGAGACATATAGTCATAGAATAGACGAGTCATGGCTGTCGTAAAAATAGTTTCATTGTAAAATGTAAATATCAAAAGGTATCGTGATTAATTTTCTACAAGCTTAGCGTATTTTGTTTTGGCGCGACAGTCGCGGCTACTTTGAGTAGTTTTTAAGCCTACGTCATAGAACACTAATTTACACCACAACATCGAATCACTACCGCGGATATAATTATAAAACAGTCAACATCAATTTTGAATAATTAGTTTATATAAAGACACTGCCAAATATCTACATAATATACACGGAGACGAGAAGTCGTGAATCTCGACACGTTTTAATCACGAGAAAAATATTTACGAAATTATGATTTTAAAGGAGAATGGCTGTTACATAGCACACGTTTCACATTTCACCTTAACAGTAAACAGACTAGTACTGTCTGCGTCTTGACCGTCCAGCCTGCAAATCAAGCAGTATTTCAAAAGTGTCAATTATTTGAAGCGGACTTATAGGCAAAAATTAAAATGATTATCACTATTGACGGTCAATTGACACTGTTGACAGGCTGCTGGATTTTCAGGCTGGACCGTGAGTACGGCCCAATAATTTGTGACCAGTTTTCTGAGCTTCTTATTGAATAAGATTCCAGCACCGCGCAACACAGCAATGCCCCGTAACTCAGTGGACAACGATTGCTGGTATTATTTGACTATTTTTCGACGGCTCACGTCGTTTTTGGGTACATTGAGCAAATAAGAACACCCCACTGGTGACGTACATTTTCTGCCATTCTCCCTTACACCTTTTCTACTAAATATAAACATATAATATCTGTCCAAATAAGTTTTCACGTTACATGTATTGCGAATAGAGTATTTCGGTAGTAAAAATAATAATTCAAGAGTATTGCTTCTCGTTTATACTAAACGTTTTCTACTACCTAATTTTGACTTATAATTTATATCCCTCTGGCATTTTTGTAACTTATTTTTTAATGTCTACTTTTTCTGCAAATTTTTTAATGAAATTGAGAAAATCACCGTTAATATGGACCAACTAAGTGGTATAATTTACTACTGTGGAAGTAAAAGTTGACAAGTTTGTTCGTTGTACTTATTTTAGTAAATATAATAAACTTAAGCTACTTCAAGTGAAATATGACCCGAGTCTTTTTAAAAATATAATGCCACATTGTCTTTAAAACGATAAATACGATCCTCTTATCTATATTGTAAGCAAAATATTATAATTACGTTAAAAAAAAATACCCGCCCGCCTATCTACGCGAGTTCACCTTCGTTTCCTATCAATTATGTTTCATTAGGTAATTGACAGTTACTTAAATATCTAAATTCTGGATTTAAAATATTCTGCTATTGAATATAGAAAAATATGACTATAAAGATTTATAATAATTGTATGGTCTCACGAAAATATAGTCGGCAATAGTATAAACAAGTCAATAATAAATTTGTTTCAATTGCAAAAACATTTACGGCCTTAAGACACATAATCGGAACGCAAGGCACCACGGAGCGTGGCGGAAGCGTAGCGTCGAGATACGAATTGATCTTCTGCTTGCTGCTCCAGGGCAACCATTTTCTTATCATATTAATGTTAGTGGACATGATATCCGCCATAGATCACAATTAACGTATTACTCTTTTGTTGTTGAAAAGATAGTACACGAATTTAAATAGACATTAAAGGTAATATCACACTGAAAAATTGTGGGAGCACTGAGGATTTTGGCGGTGCGATGCGTTAAGGCGGTTATGTGTTTATTCCTTATTTTCAATGGACACAATTTAATAAAGGAATTACAGACACAAGTTATACAAGTCTTACAATTATTCTAACAGTTTTGATGAAGCTACGCTTCCTGTAATAATTAATTATTTTATAATCTGTTTCGCCGTTTTCGATTTTTTAATAGCGGATACGAGCTAGAAAGTAGGATGAACACTACGGGAATAAACAGATTACGTATCACTGAAAACTTAACAAAATATAAGTCATAGATTAGAATAGAGCAGACTCTCAAGACGGAACAGAGGACCTGGTATTAAAACAAAATCTACTACATTTACAACCTATTTAATCCTATTATATTTTTAATAAGTATAATTAAATTACTTTAATTTAATAATAAAAACGGTATTTGTGCAATTAAGTCGTCAAGTGTTAACTTCAACAATATTTAAGTAGGTAGGTTTAGGTAGGTATTCTGGTAATTTATAATAGGTAAAATATGTACTTTATGGCATATATTTAAAAATGTATTCGATTCTGTTTGTATATTGTATGTATAAATAATATCACATTGACGGCAGTTTATATTAAATTGTAGTTAATATTATATTGGCGTTACGGGTACGGTCTACATAGGATCGGGCAAGTATTTTTAGGCGCTTCTATATATCTGTAGAATATATTGTATTTGCTTATAAACGACTATGTATATAAACAAAATGTGTAAAAACAATCTATTCACTTTATCTACAACAGAGTTTACTTTATGAGGTACATATTTTGGCACAGAGAGATTTCTTAAACTACAATTAACATATCTATCGTTAAAATTATTTTAAATTACATAAAACATTTATTTTCGATGTTCTAAAAGTGGTTGACTGGTCTTAATCATAATAATATGAATCACAGCTTTTTGCATTCTCCTACTTACTTACCTATCGTCACCGCTACACATTTCCTAATTTTCGATAATTAATGGAATGGTTTTAATCTTAAATCAAAATTAATAGTAATTCAATCGATCCGTTAAAATTATATGATGATAAAATATAAGCATTGAGATAAACACCTTTTCTGCTCATTTCAGAATGATAACTTAATTGGAGATCTTTTGGATCCGAGGTGTTTAAATGTTTTAATACGTCTTTCGTAGCGTTGTGGCGCGTTTACAGTTTATTCGATCCTATATTCTCAGCGGCGATTCTATTCACTTCGTTATGAATCCGTAGTAATATAGAAAATAATAATTTTCATTAAACTATATAAATAGACCACTCCGAAATCAAATTTTTCAATATTTATCTTAGACCTGCTTAGCCACTATTCGTCCATAATAAAATTGTAAAGTTAAAAAACTTTAAAAAAATATTCCTTTGCCGTTACAAAATAAGACGGCTCCGAGCTACAGCGGCGTGGGGGGCGTGGGGGGCGCGCGGGCGAGCGGCGGCGCCGGCGGGCGCGGCGCGGGCGGATCAGCGCGCGTTATGCACGTGCGTGGTGAGGTGTTTGGACAGGTAGTCGGCGCGGGCGAAGCACTTGCCGCACGCCTCGCAGTGGTAGGGCCGCTCGCCCGTGTGGATGCGCAGGTGCCGTGTCAGATCGCTCTTACCGCCGAACGCCCGCCCGCAGAACAGGCACACGAACGGCCGCTCGCCCGTGTGCTTCCTCACGTGCAGCTTCAGATTCTCCTTGGACCGGACGCATTTGCCGCAGAAGGGACAAGCGAATCTCCTCTCTCTCTCCCTCTGTCGGTCGTCGTTTTGAAGGAATCCCAGTATGCCAGAGTGCGAGCTCGGGCTCTCCAGTTTTCTGTCCCCGCGCTCGCTCTCCGAGCTGTCGGCGATGGAGCTGACGCTGGCGAAGGACACGGGTACCCGCCTCCTCTCGTAGTTCGCCGGGGGGTCCTCCCGCTTCGTCTCGCCTTCGGTGCTGGAGTTGCGGCACTCGGTGGAGTCGTCCACGGTGACGATGGACTCCGTGGGCCCGTTGGAATCGACCGTGCTATCCTGCTCGGCGTCACCGACCACCTCGACGGGCGAGGATCGCGCGTCCGCCCTATTCTTCTTTTTCATAGACAGATCCATCTCGCCGCACTGGCCGATCTGCACCTCGTTCGTGCTAGACACCTGATCGATGCCCTCCGGCGGCTCCGTATTCTTCGTGTGCAGCCTCTCGAGCGTGTGGTTCAGACGATGCTTCTTGAAAGACTTGAGGTACCGGAACTGCATTCCGCACACGTCGCAGGTGAAAAGTTTATCCGCGGGTAGCCTCGCTCGGTGGTTCTGCTCCCTGTGTTTGACGTACGCGGACCTATATCGGTAGCTCTGGCCACACTGCTCGCAGACGAACGGCTTGTCCTCGCCGGGCGTCTGCGACGAGTGCTGCAGCGCGGCGTGGCGCTCCAGGAGCCAGGCGGAGGGGAAGGAGGCCAGGCACACGCCGCAGCGCCGCCGCTCCGAGTGTAGCAGGTGGCGGCTCTGGTAGGTCATACAGTCGTCGCTCAAGTACCTGCGCAACCGGCACGCCTGCAGCGCCAGGAGCGGCGACCACAGCGGCAGCGCAGTGGGGCTCCGCGTCGGTATGGCAGCGGGCAGGCCGGGTGACCCGCACGACATGTCCAGGCACAACTGTAATTGAGCAAACATTGGAAATAAGTCTCTGGTACACGTCATTTACTCAAATTAATAAAAGAAGCTAGTGGATTTCCAAAAAAGTTACATAGTTCTTTTACGCACCTGTGTATGAAAATAATGACATGGTCCAATTGAAAGAACAGTTGTGTAATGATTGTAGAGCTTTTATTTGTCAAAATTGTATTTTTACAGCTATGATATGCTTATATTTGTTTCAAAAGTTACAATGACCAACAGCGATGGATCTGTTTACTGTTGCGATTACAATTGACGAAACACGGATTCTATCCTCGACCGGATCGATATACTGTAACTATATTTCAACAAATTCGTACTGCTCTCTGTCACAACATTATGAACTATAAATAATGTTAAGGCAAAACAGATTTTCACTAGTCTAAGTCGTCAACAATAAATGTTAAATAAACAGCTTAAGGGAAAGGGATCGATACCTCTACGAGGATAACGACGATAAGCTATATACAGGGATGCTTTTCAGTCGGTGACCAAATTTTCAAGAGTGAATATACTCTTGAATATAAGCAAATTTTACGATAGTATCAACTTTCCTACTAGAAAAAAAACAGCTGTTTCCTACAAAAGGTCTATGGCATATATAGCACTTTTGAAGACTTATTAAAGTTGCTTATATATAGTACTTAGTTTATAAAAGTTGCTTATATTCATGAGTATATTCACTCTTGAAAGTTTGGTCACTGATTGAAAAAACAGCCTGTATAAATAAAGTGGACCTACGTTATTTGAACTTGTGCTGAATAATTCATTTACAGCTTAATACACGCGGCGTCACTTCGGCTCCGCAACGTCCGTGACGCCAGTTAATAGAATCATCTTAACAGTTTACAATATCGTAGGTACTAAAAGAACTTACGCTAAATAAATTATAATTAACGAATTACAATAAACAAAACAAATTGTACCAATTTACATTAATAATAATTAATACACCTACAGGAACTTAGAAAAATTGCAATATAAGTTCTATATTTAGGTATGCCACTTAAACAATAATCACAACTTCGGGGCTTCGCTTTCGGGTTCAACTTAACGTTAGTAACGCTAATCTAAGGCTTTCGAATAACCCCATAACTAATGAAAAGATTTACACAGCGGATAACTTAAACAACTTTGCTGTCTTTGTCTGATGCGTTGGAAAAGTAACTTGACAGACAAAGACAGCAACGTTGTTTAAGTTATCCATTGTGTAAATCTATTTATTAGTTAGGGGATAAATCTATCATCCTATTATTGATCGTAAAATAATTTTGCACTGGTTTATTTGTTTGTTGTATAATACGAAGATTGGAATGCGCTATCTAAGGAGATGTTAATCTGATTAAAATTATAAAGAACTTTGGTGTAGGTTCTTGCAATTCACGATAACGAAATGAAAATGTAATAGTCTACTTGGCTTGTACTTAATTTCAGACAACGAATGAGTATTTTCGCCGGTTTTTAAACGGCGTTTTGTTGATGTAAAAGTTTTGTAGGTTTTTATATTTTGAAATAATGTTGATTTTTTTTTTATCGGTGTAATGGAACAATTATTATTAATATTTTAAGGCATATACAAAAAGGGGTAAAGTAGCCTTTTATAATGTACAAAACTCGAGCTAGCTAGCTCATTTTCGCACCTGAATTACAAGATCTTTTGGATTTATAACAGAACAGTCTTGCAAGTCACATCATATCATAACATATCATAACGCAACTTACAATTTTCACCATAAAATTACATATTTTCACTAAAATTCATTTCCTACATAAACTATGTAAGTATATTCCGTGATTTGCAGCCTTTATATAAGTCTTGTATAGGCAAGAGGCACTCTAAATATAAAACTGTGGTCACAATTTATGATATAAAAATGAATCAAAGCTGTTTATATTTGCGCCTGCGAACACTGCACATAAAACTTTGTTATTCTCTTGTATAAAGTACAATTTATTACATTTAACAAAAGTTGTGTTAACGATGTTTACATGTTTTTACATAACCTGCCATTTTTTACAAGCCAAAATGTTGATTTTTTTTTCTTTATTTTATGTATAGTGTACACTAGGCCTTAAATAATTAACAATTCGTGCTAGTCTCCTCTTACGATACTTGTAATGTATTGGAAACAATAATATCTACATAAATTTGCCATAAATATAGTATTATATAACTTTGTGCTAACGGCGTGTGAACTTTGTGGCGTGGCTACAACTGTTAAAATTTGAATAACTGCACTGTGACCGCAACCGCGACCGCGACCGCCGCCGCGAGCTGCAGCCGCTGCCCGCTACAGCCCGCCTATGTACAGATACGTACAAATATAATTATAACAATATCTTTCATTAATAAATAGTGCCTCTGGAGAAAATAAAATATTTCAATCCTGCATTCCTGTTACTATTATAAAACTATCATGATAAAACGACATACAAATTTGTTATTACGCATTTATTATTTATTTATTGCTATCCATTTGTGTATATTGTAAATATCGCTTCTTTCTTACAATAAGAAGAGGAACATTAGTAAGGTTTCAATATTGCTATACGTTTGGTAACATTCCCTCTCTAAAAACGAAAATAGTGCAGCTTTTCAAATAGCAACAATATTGTGTCACTAATAAACTTTTTAATTTTATTTTTTATACAAATCTTCGATCACTACGGCTCCAGAAAGTAGCGCATCTACCAATCTATACTCTAAGTATGCATTACATGAGACTTACGACAAAAATTAATGCTTTAACTTTATAGTAAATTCTCTAAAACTTTACACCGAAGTATAAAAACTCCTCTATTAAAATAACTGATAAAACAATGGATGTTGAAATTTACTTTTCGTCTCGTGCAAAATAACGCGAAATAGCACCGAACGGAACAAATAAATTTCAACATCCATTCGCCGGAATGTTCGTAATATGAAATCATTAGGTACTCAAATCTTTGCACTAAGTGACTGATACATTGTAAAATAATTTAGTACACAAATACTGCGTATTCTATACCTAATTAACATTACCATGTGCATCGGAAGAGCTCCTACGACACTACGAGAGCGATTCTCTTTACAGACCGTCCAAAATATATTTCCAAAAGGTTTCACATGCCACGGTACTAGCGATATTCTGGGATTCACCCTCAGCTTTGCAGATGAATAGCAATGCCATAGGCGTAGCAACACAGGCAGACGTACTGCCATCGGCCTATCAGGCAGTAAGTACTATCGAACAAGTTGCCGCTCGTCCATGAGTAGGTGTTGTAATATATTAAGTCAAAATATTTTCGGCGTTTTTGGACCATACCCACAAATTGTTGTTTCGGTAAGATATCTGAGATGCAACATGACTAACTTATGATACGATTCATCTACTAACATTATTTCAACTTAATGTAGGTAAGTATTTCTAAACTTCCAAAACTTATCACAAATGAGATCCATTTTGAATTATATTTTTAAGCCAAAGTAAGATATGCTACTAGGTTTTTTACACACAATTCACTTAGTTAAAACTTTAAAATAATAAATAAAGCGTATCCACATCGAGATAAACAGCCTGTTAAAAACTTGATTTTGGAATAAATCTGAGATGCATTCTTAGTTGTAAATATCACAGACCTTTTCTAAATTACCATAATACTTTCGAACAAGATATTCCTCCATAATTTATAATTATTTTCTACTTTAAAAACGGTTTAACGCCTACATTTAAAACGAAATAGAGTAAATTTACAATCTAAATGCATTCCAATATGTGTTCGGCGAGAAATTTCTTTCTTTCAAATGATATGTATACGGTCTATCGAAGATTTTAATTCAGCTACACTATCAACTAGAATCAAATTATTTTCGTATATTTTCTTTATTAATCAGTAAATACATTCGCTATAGTACCGTAGCATGGCAAAAAATAAATGTATATAATCTTAATTTTATCCAAACAATCGTAGCGAATCTGAGCGCGAAATTTTTAAAAAGTAATGCACGTTTCTATTTTGATGTCATTTACAAACTGAAGCAAAAAAGAAGTTGGCGGAGGTTTATAATGTAGAAGGGATAAGTATTTTAAAGTGGGGGGATAGGTACCTTTGATTGACATACAAATATTAAAGATAATAATCATGATTCATGGCACAATGCTTCAAGTTGATAATAATAATTGTAAAAGCAATTCATCTAGTAGATATACCCAGGTGTATCTGGTTATATAGCTATTTAATTATTTGTCGAAGGCTCTTGTAAACTCTACCAAAGTGGGTAAACAATTTTTTTAACACTTGAAATCATACGAAAAGAAGTGACAATCGCGCAATCACAATTGAAAATGACATCACCACAAAAACATGATTATTTTTTTAAAAAATCATTGAATATATAATTGAACGATAGTTCGCGCTCACACAAATCGCTTCATAGTCAATCAATCAATAACAAATCAAAGCTTTAGTATAGTCCACCTGTTGTGATGTAGAAAATGAAGGGTTAGAGGTCGTGTGCTCTACACACAAGCCCATTAACAGGTTACAATCCATACAAATAAATAAAATGTAAATGTCTGTTTGTAACTTCAAATTAAAAGCTTTGCACTAAGTCATATTTACGGTACCTACACCAAAAAATCAATATTTAAAATTTTTGTCCGTCTGTGAGTTTGTTCCGGCTAATCTCTGAAACGGCGGCGGGGCTTAGGTATTCATAAACGAGACGACCTCTACCTTTTCATGTCGAGTTAAATCAAACATCCTGTCTAATTTATAACAACGGTTCAAAACAAAATCATATATGATACTATCTATTGAAATCAAATTATAATTCATAAAATATCCCTGTATTTGACTCTGTTTATTATATTGAACACAGCTGTTATAAGTTTCAAACGACCTAAGATAAAATACCCCAATCGTTGGCACCGATTAAATTAAACAAGTCGATTACTATTGACAACGCACAGACTTTACGGATAAAAGAACCGGTGACTAAAGCAGTGCCAATGATATGGCGGTTACCCTATATAGTTTATGTATTTAAAGTAATCAATAATGTCGCACATTATTCGAGATCGTTTGAAACATACTACAAAACTAATATTGAGATGTGGTTATTTCAGTATGAAAATAGATAAAAGTTTATAAACAGTATATGTATATTTATGGCCCTCGAGCTCCAGAGGGCGTGGCGACGTGTTACACACGGGCCGCGCCGCGCCACTCGGCGGTCCGGAGAGAGGGGCATACTTTGAACTGAACCGAAAGAAAGTGCTTAAAGCTTTGATTCCCATGATCACATCCACACCCTCCCTATACAATCGGCTATTGAAGCGTACATCCTAATAAATTTCCTAAAAATCCGATATCGTATATCAAACTATATATATTTACATTTATATGTCGTAATATTGCTTTTGAATTACCTCAGGGGGGCGTGCGTTGTTAACCGTCGATATACATAAAATTAGTAAAACACCTCAAATCCCTAATTGTATAAATACACCGAGTGCGATTCGACTCTATAAATCTTAAAAGCACTCCTCTTTAATCTTTAATATGTATTATAAAATCAATCTGGAGAGAACTACATATTATATATGCGTGTCCCTAATGATTATGCCAGCTCTAAAGTTATCGTATTCTATATGTACATCGTCGAAGTGGCAACAAAAGTCTCCATAAGAGCATTCAATAGAGCGAAAGCAAACGAGTGAATTTTAAATATTTATTTTTATTTTGAGAAGCATTAGATCTCTAGCTAACTTTGGCTATGCCACCTAAAGGACAGTCGAGAAATAAATTAATAAGGCGTAAAGAAAGCACCTAGGTTTTGAAATATCTCGAAGCGAAAAAAATCATAACGCTCATTTAACGGATGTGAGTTAATTATCTAAGTGAAATATCAAATATTCATATCATTCAGATCACAGTTGCGGCGCTTAATCACATTCTTAACTAATTCAAAATATTGTCCACCGTTTGTTCAACTTTGCCCGTTAACTACCCAGTGATAATGAATGGTATTGGTCTAGAACATTCACTGATGCGGGCTCTCCTCCTCGCCGTCGACGGGGCTGGGCGACAGGAACTTGCGCGCGTACTTCGGGTAGTGGGTCTTCTCGTGCGCCTTCAGTATCGTCGACCGCGAGAACGTCTTGCCACAGAGCACACATCGGAATGGTCGCTCACCTGAAAAGTATATAGTATACAATTAGATGAGGAGAAAAATTAATAGATTTTATCTCCATTTACTAATCCAAGACGACTCACCAGTATGGACTCTACAGTGATCTTTCATATGGTGTCTAAGTTTGAACGCCTTGCCGCAGAATTCACATTTGAACGGTCTGTCTCCCGTGTGAACCGGTAGATGTGCGATCAGAGAGGAGACGTCCGGAAAACTCTTGCCGCAGAACTTGCACAGAACGACGTTCCCGGGTTCGACGGGTCCGATGTCCAAGTCCAAGGGAGATTCCTCCGCGGGCATACTCAGGTAGGTTGGTTCACTGTACTGGCCGATCAACGGCAGCCCCATGGGTCTGCCCATCAGGGCGTCGCGGTACTTCAGGGTATCGAGCGTGTGGGTCGTCAGTATGTGCCTGGTCAGTTTGCTCTGGTGCGGAAACGCTGCGCCGCAATGTATACACGGATACCCCCTCTCCCCCTCGTCAATTCTCCCCCTACCGGACCCTTCGTACTCCTGCAACGACAAAAAGAACATCAACTTCTTTTTCTCTTGTTCGGTCTGTCGAACCAAGTGGGTGCAATATTCTACCACTACTTTCTAAATTGAGATGCAGTCTCGAAAGGTTTCGTTTTCACTATCTAAGAAGTTGACGCTCATTTTTGCCCAAAAAATTTGCAGGAGTGAACCCGGGAGCCGGCTACGCGTAACGTGTTCGTCTTTAGCGCGCGAGTCAAACTATATGATACGCATACGTATATAGAATGGCCAAAATTCAAATACAAAATTGCCCAAAATATAGGAATATCAAAAAAATGAATGTATATAAAAATGATGGCCAACAAAATGAAGGTCAACTTCTTGACAGCAAGGCATAGTATCGAATTATCGATATTCAAAATAGCACATTATTACATGCAAATAGCTACTGATGTCCACAGGACTATAATATAGTTAATGCCGACTCAATTTTTTCGTATGAATGGCCATAAAGTAAAGTGCAGTTCTACTCTCTCTATGATATATACTCTATATGATCAGAGATCAAAAAGACGGTATATTATGGAAATAATAGGGTAGCAAGCGATCATTTGTTACAGATAAGCAGCTACATATAAGGATACTAGCATTAGATACCACTACACTGGTATATACACAATTTAATATAAGATACTTATATAAGCCATGTATTTAAACGTGCGATAAAATAATCAAATTTTGGGTGTGTAAAAACCGAATATTGAATACTAAATTACCAAGTTGGCCTAAGAATGTAAGGAACAAAAAATTTGATATCTGGTGACTAAATATTACCAGTTTTGTTCACTGAATATTCCAAACAGGCAGACAGATATTATTTTAGCGAACAAATAACCATCTTGGCGATAATTTGAGAGTACACATTTAATTTAAGAATAGGCACATATATTTCCCTGTTGTAGGTAATTCAAAAAACATAACAAGCAGCAAACGAGCGCACATAAAAAAACGTGAGCATACAAAATTCACATTTTTAAATTTTCTCGGTTTCGGGGGGGTGTAAAATTGATATGGGTGTCGTTTACTAAAACGACACGAATATCAATTTTACGAACAATAAATATCCGCCAGTTTTAAATTTCAAAATGAATCTACACAATATCTACACAGCACAGGTTTTTGGGGGATACGAAAATAACATTCATTTTGAAATTCCAAGATGGCGGTCATATTTCTCATTTTTTTAAATAATATGAGTGCCCCCCTTTTGTAGGTTTCTGGGGGTGCTGATTATAAAAAAGTCTTCTATTTCCAAGATGGTAGGCATTAAAAAAATGGATATATGTGTCTTTTTCTAGGTTTCTTGAATCGCTGATTACAAATATTCATTCATTTTGAAATTTAAAATGGCGAATATTTATTTTTCTGTCAAATTGATATGGGTGGGTGTTGAAAACAAAAATGATATCCATTTTGAATTTCAAAGATAGCGGACATTTATTTTTAATAAAATGAATCTCGGTGTCCTTTTAGAAGGGGATGTTAATTACAAAAAAATCATTTATTTTAAAATTTTATGAAAATTTGCTCCCCCTTATTATCTTAGCAACCACATATTTCCTTCATGATATCTATAGCTTTATACATCACTCGTATCTCAAAATAGGCATTGCCATATTTTTTTTGTATTCGCTTCTATATCGGAAATGAATCCTACTGAAAAAATAATGAAAATTTCCTCCCCCTTAGTAACCTCACAACGACATATTTTATTCATGATGGGAGAAAGAGAAATTTGACAATCCTGAATGTTCTAACATTTCTATAGCTTTAGAAATCGCTCGTATCTCAAAGTAGAGTATTCTCATATTTTTTTCTATAATCGCTTCTATCTCGGAAACAGGTAATCCTACTGAGAAAAATAGTGAGAATTGCCTCCTCTTTCCAAGTAACCACGTAATCCCGTATTTTCTTTATGTTATGAGCTTTTTATTTTTATTTTTTGGAAATTCAGTTTCCAAAAATTACATAGCTTACATAGCTGGTACCTCGAACTACATAACATACTGTAACAGTAATCATCAAACTTTTAAATTAGTACTCATGTAATTTTTACGAAGAATGAAAATTCTCCATTTTAGAAATTGAAATTGGAAGACAATTTTGTAATCAGCACCCCCAGAAACCTGGGGAAAGGACACCCATATTTATGTTAATAAAAAAATGTACGCCATTTAGGAATTCCAAAATGGATTAAATTTTCATATTATTCTGCACCCCCAAAAACCTTGAAAACGACACCCATACTAAAAGATAACAAACTCCAACAGTATCCAAAAATGCGATTTTCCGTAAACTGCAAATTGAATTTTAAGCAGCCATTAATTTATCAACCCAATCTGGTGTTATAGCTGCTTACATCATATAATAGTCACCAACTCGGAAAAGGTGCCAATTTGGATTAACTTTGCCACTTTGTATTTTTTGTCACCTGAGTGCTTTCGCCAGTTTAGTAATTTAAGTAGTCGCCAACATATTAATTCACTGCCAAATTCAGTAATACATTATGCTCATTTGCAGTCGCCAACTTATTTTTCGTTCGCAAGATTAATTATATCTCCTTATATAATACCAGCCAAAACTTTGTATAGTAAGAAATTAAGAAAGCAGATTCCAATCAAAAAAAACTGATCTCGGCATTGAAAAGCACAAGCAAAAGCATTACAGTTAAAGGAGATAAAGTTAACTAATGAAAGCATAACAAACAAATTTACTTTCACATGTAAAGCAATAATAAGACTATTATAAACATTATAATATAATTATTGTAGTTTCACTGTTCTATGAGCTAAAATGTCCAAAAAACACAAATTTTTATACTTTATTATTAGCTTATTAGGTAAATTTTCAGCAGGCCCTAGTTTTTTTTTTGCTTGCACTTAAATACTTAGTATTTACAATAAAAAAACTATTTAATAGATATTAAGTACAATAATATGTAATTTAATGTGTAACAATCTTTACTAGGCTTTCAGTTGATACATTTTATTCATATAAGCTATTTAAGGATGATAAAGAAGCTCTATTTACTCACAGACTCATGTTGCAATCTATACTCTGCTTCTGCACTCTTTTCATCATTACTTCTTTCCCAATCTGCCTCCTTTTTTAGTGACTGAAAATATTAAAGAGCAAATTTACATACTATTTTTGAAAATATTTGGAATAATATAAAAAGTTTAATTAACTTTGTAACACAAATAACTTTGTATAATATTAAACTCCAGGGCAGTCATACAGCTGAAATAAAATGTAATATATATATATATATATATATATATATATATATATATATATATATATATATATATATATATATATATATATTTAATATAGTTGAGATAAGTAAATTTTCTTACAAGTGGTACTTGCTGAACGGGCGGTAGACCAGATGGGCCAGCAATTGGTTCATTTCTTGGGCTTGAAATTGAGCTGTGAGGGTGCGGAAGGCCGGGATGTGATAAAGAACTCAAAACACTCAGCCTTTGTTCTACTGGAGAGTAACGGGATGCTAGTGCACTTCCATGACTGTTTATTGTCATATTGATACCTGAAAACCGAATAAATACTTATGAAATAAGTTTTACTTTTTTTACTTTACTTACTTTACTTTTACTAAAGTATCAAAAGATTTCCTGAGGGCTGAGAAGAGATCTCTCATGGCAACAAAGATGGAATAACATAAATATTTGTTGGACTAAGCTTGTTTACCTCAACAAAAAATTATAGAAGTACAAAGCAATTACAATTTTTGAAGTAGTTGTGCAGGAAATTATGACTACACTAACTATTGAAACCAAATCAAAATCTATTAAGCATCTCTTAATTTTTGCTCACCTTGTCAGAATAATATATTTCCAAACAAAATAATACAATTTTAAATGAACCCTTAAAAGAAACTCTTGTCTAGCCATATTTTAAAAAAGTTTTTATCTGTACTTAATAGGAAAACAACTATGTATTGCGTTATGTGTACTTTGTAATCATTATTATTTCTATTTATGTGAAAATAACTTTACTTAGAGAGATTATATTTTTATAATTTTAATTCAAAAAAAATTGAAAAACATTGGAATAAAAATAAACTACGACAAATTTCAAAACAAACATCTGTCATTTGCTGTCACATTTGACGTTTGTTTTTTTTTATCACTAAAGCCAAGTAAAAGAATGTTTTAATCTTTTGGTCTACGGTGTATTAATATTTACGGAGTAATAATAACTACGGTGTAAGTAATAGGCTACTTGACCTTGTTTTTAAAAATTTATGTCCTAAACGCTTTATCATTGTTTCATTACAAAAAAAAATATATTAAACCTAAAGACCTATAAAAAATATTTTCAATATAAACTTTGTACAAACCGCCGAAAACACTATATGCCTTGTTGGTTGATAAATTATCTATGCTGTGACGTCATACTAGTACTATTTGTAATCTGTGCTATAGTCCGTAGTAGTAAAATGGTGGTGTTACGTTCCGTTTGACGTTTTGACATAAATAACTTTATAAGATGTCATGAACTATATACAGATACGTTCCGTTTCACCACTACATATGTGTTTAGTATGTTTGTGTCGTCGTCCTTGTCGGAAGTTACTTCGAGGTGTTTTCATTAGTAGAAATTACAAAACAAAAATACATAATTTTAAATCAACTTTATTTGTCAATCTTAAGTTTTTAGTTTATGATATCGCTAGAATACGTTCTCCTAAGCCAAGTACTAAAATACTCCTTCAATGTATGAAATTAAATATGAGTCAAGTAGCCTATTATTACTATCAATAATTATTGAATAATTATAAAATGATGTACATATTATAGAGTTGCAATCCTATTCATTACTTAAAATATGACTAGTTCGAATCAAAAATAAATAAATAGTTAGTTAGGTATTTTGTTTTTACCCAAACATAATGAGCCATAGCATAGCCCATAACTATGTCGATATGTTTATGTTGATGACGTCGTAGTTATCGTCATAGTTAACTCATGCAAAGCACCTAACTCATGATTATAATATTTAGTTTAGACTTTAGATGTTTTATGTAGTTTTATGAGGTTTTCATAATATTATGATATGGGTGATGACAAAAATAATATGTGAAGGAAATACAAAGTATGAACCTTATTAATGGGGTACCTACTGTATTTATTATTTATAATATACTTTCTTTGCTAGTTATTTTCTCAGGTTTTTTCTTTAAAGAGTAAAATACATTTCACAGTATTTATTACAGTACTCCTCCGAAATAGCTTGACCGATTTCTATGAAATTTCGCAAGTGTAGGTAGTTATTTGGTAGGTATGAGAATAGGTTGGAGGTTATTTTTCATACCCCTAAACGTAAGGGTGGCCCCCATTTTTTAGCGATATTAGTACAGAAATAATCTTCAACCTTCGGTGGTCGGAAACTTTGTTGTAGGACCAGGTAGTGCCAACCTACACGGGTTGGTGTGCATAGTATATATCAATACGTCTTATGTGCAGAAACTGCAGGTGTACGTATATTATATTATGTAGGTAGTTATTTATTCCAGTTCATATAGTTAAAACAGAACAACGTCTGTTGGATACCTACAGGCGATACAGCTAGTAGGTACCTACTTATTCAAAATATAATATTTTTTTATGGACCTAGTAGTAGGAAACCTAGGTAGACGTAAAATTGTACTGTGACCACGGTAGATGATTGTACATTTTTTTTAATATTTATTAAGTGGTAATTTAACGTTAGGTATGTATGGTAACGAAAATAAGATTGCAAGATACTATTATGATGAGGTTTTAAGGTGATACTAAGATAGTTATTTAAAAGAATGACATGCATACCAATATTATCATTTGCACCATTTGATCTAATCGAAACTGTATCTTCTTCCGGCGACGACGGTCTCATTGGCTCGTCAGGTGGTTCATCTTTTGGGATCGGAGGATGCGTCAGCGTCGGTGCTTCAATTGATGTTTCAGGCCTAAATCGACGAACAGAAAGTAAAGGGGACATTCGAGGAGGGGAAGCGTCTGTTGCTTCTCTATCACGAGGATCTCTCACATCCCGTAGGTCTCGTGAATCTCTATTTTCTCTACATTCTCTATGTTCACGTAGCTCCCTTGACTCTCGAGAATCCCTCGTCTCTCTAGATTCTCTTGTGTCTCTTATTATATCACGATCTCTAATTTCACGTTCCCGCTCCCGTTCTCTTTCTCGTGGTTCCCGTTCCCGTATCTCTTTGCTCTCTCTGTCTCGTAAGTCTTTTGCTTCACGCCTATCCTCTTTGTCTCGATTGTCTCGATCCTCTAACTTCTCTTGCGAGTCTTTGGCCTCTTTGCTCTCCTGTGGTTGACACTCCTCCATCGGCTCTGGAACGTTTCTTGTGGTAATGCCAGCTGCGCTTAAAGTCGTCATTTCAGCCAGACCCTTGACCTGAAATGATTAAAATTTAAATTTGTAAATAAATTGTGTACATACCTATCTAGCTTCTGCCCGGGGCTCCGCCCGCATAAGTATTGTTTCCCACGAGAACACTTTACTTTTTCGGGATAAAAAAGTAGCTTATGTGTTAATCCAGAGCTCAAACTACTACCACACCAAATATCATATAAATCCGTTCAGTAGTTTTTGAGTGGAAGAGTAACAAACATCCATCTATCCATCCATCCAGCATCCTTACAAACTTCCACGTTTATAATAGTTGTAGGATTACGATGGTCTATGATTATTTCAAGTAGAAAATAAAAAAGAATGGAGGATTTATGTTGTCATTGTGTTGAGAACAAACTATGTACTTAGGTATTATTATTATTTTAAATTCCACAGAAATTTTGACAAAAGTGTTGTCCCAGTTTACCTGAAGACTCTCAGCGGTTTTGAGTAGCGCTGGCAGTTGGCAGTACTGGACGTTGACCTCGCCCTTGTACATGAAGTCGACGAGCGTGCGGAGCTCCTCCAAGCCCACGTCCTTCAGGATCACGATGGGGTGGCGTGATGGATGATCCACGAACAGGGAACGGAAGTAGGATGAACACGCTGACAGAACTACCTACAAAACATTCAATGGGATTTTAAAAAAAATGGCAGGAAGTGGCATAACATGTTTTGTAGTTTAGCCCAAGTGGAGTTATTTGAAACTAACCTCACTACTTTTTAGGCGTACATTATAATATTAGATATGCTAAAATGTAGGTAAGTTGATCCATGAAAGATTGCCGCAGTGGACCCCAAACTAGGCAGAACCTGTATATCGTGGTGGTCCGTATTATATTTCATTAACGTTTTTTGTAGTAAAATTTGGCGCGCTTGCGTACAAAAGGTTTTTATTTCTCGGAGATCAGATACCTACATAGGATTTGAAACTTCCTAAACACTGTTTTACATTACTACGAATTTTTCAAAATAAAATCGGAAAACAATTTCGTGAATCAGCTGGATCTAAAACAAGAGTTAATGATTCAATTAGTTTCCAGGTTTCGGTGGCATTGGTTCTTGTGTTTTTGTATCTAGTGTGGTAAATTTTTGACTACTTAAATAATTTATCTACCTATTTAATTTATAATTTACCTATAGGTGATAATATCAGGTCCTTACATATGAAATTGGCGTTATGTCGTACTGGCCACTTTAATCTCAAATATATCTGTTTTGGTTAGGAATTCCAATTTCAAATTTATACCGCTATTTAATCATGCATTTGTGTTTCGAAAACCTTAATTCATTTGTTTTTTCCTCTTCTGGTTTTTCTTTGCGTAGTGACGCAAAAAAAAAACTGTTTACAAAATGGAAAACTTGAAATATCGTATTATCTTCGAGTACGAGTTCCACCGAGGCACCAGTGCTGCAGAAACGGCTCAAAGGATTAATGATGTGTATATGGCGGCGGTGTCGACACAAAACACAGTGCGTTTTTGGCTCCAACGTTTTCGTTCTGGAAATTTCGACCTGCAGAACAAGCCCCGTGGACGGCCGGAGACCAAAGTTGATAATGAAGAATTGAAGGCTATTGTGGAAGTGGATCCATCGCAAACCACGTCCGAGTTAGCTGCAGGCTGCGGTGTTAGTGATAAAACTGTTTTAATCCACTTGAAGCAAATTGGGAAGGTGAAAAAGCTTGAAAGGTGGGTACCTCATGAATTGAGTGCAACAAACCGACAAACGCGCGTCGACTGCTGCGTTACATTACTCAACCGGCACAATAATGAAGGGATTTTCAATCGAATCATTTCCTGTGATGAAAAGTGAATCCTGTACGATAATCGGAAATGCTCATCGTAATGGCTGAACCCTGGCGAACCAGCCAAAGCCTGCCCCAAGCGAATATTGACTCAAAAAATGTTACTTGAGAGTATTTGGTGGACTAGTGCCGGTGTCGTTCATTACAGCTTTCTTAAATCTGGACAGACGATAACGGCAGATGTCTATTGCCAGCAACTGCAAATCATGATGGAAAAGCTAGCTGCTAAACAACCGAAGTTGGTCATTCGCTCTAGGCCACTGCTGCTTCAGGACAACGCTAGACCACACACTGCACAACAGACGGCTACCAAATTAGAGGAGCTTCAATTGGAATGTTTAAGACATCCACCGGACCCTGCTCCAACAGATTACCATTTTTTCGAAATTTGGATAACTTCTTGCAAGGGAAAAAATTCAACACCTATGGGGCAGTCCAAAGCGCCTTCAAAGATTTTATTGATTCCTGTCCGAATGGTTTTTTTTAGTAAAGGAATCAATGAACTACCTATGAGATGACAAAAGTGCATAGTTAGCAATGGTATATAGTTTAATTAAATAGTTATATTATGTTTTAAAAAAATCGACTTTGTGTTCCTCCTTTACAAAATGCCAATTTCATATGTAAGGACCTAATATTTTAAATTTTTATGTAACATAGGAACCTCCTCAGTACCTATTATTTAAAGCGACACAAAGTAAATTCGTACTAGGAAGATACATAGTTAGGTATTTAAACCTTTAACTGCTGACGTGGGGGCCGCTCAGGCCTAGCAACAGTAATAATATCTAATTACTACTCTCCCCCGAGCGTGACACTTAGGTACCCCGCTTCAAGTGGTTTCGAATCTAGTGGCACCCGAGTCGTGGAAGTTGATTTATGGCCGTTGTTAATTTCTGTGAGTAAATTCATTTTTAATTTTTTTCCGGGCCTCTCAGACACCACGTCAGTATTTACGTAACTATTTCGGAATATTTGTGGTTTCAGTTGTTTGTTTATTTTCAGTTTTTAAATAAATAGTGTAAAACGTAACCTGAGTACATCATCTGGAAGGAAACTGACATTGAATACGAAGATGATTCGCGTTTGTCGAAAACGAAAAGACAAAAAAAGTTTGTTCCGACTGCTTCTAATTAGAAGCTTTTTTATTAGAGTGCCTTGCAAGAGCTCCGTGGCCTAGTGGGTAGACCGTTTGATTCGCACTCGAGACAGTGCATGTTCGATTCCCAGGTTGTGGCGAGTACCAATGAGACTTTTTCAGATCTCAAGTACGGATATGGACGCTCTAACGGTGAAGGAAAACATCGTGAGGAAATCCGCACATGGTTGGCCCCAGACGTATTGACCAGTCATTCCTCTGGACTAGGCTGACTGTGTTGTGAGAATATTTATTAAGATATTAAAAAAAATATTTAAGATATTTAAAAACCGCCTGTCCCAAGCAACTACAGCATTTCAAGAGTGGTTACCTACGTCGCTCGGAGAATACTGTATAAATCATCCAATTACAAATGAAAAAGGCCTAAGTGAAGTGCCTTGCAATTTTATATTCCTAGATAAGTTCCTACTGTTAATTATATACAGTTTATTAGAGAAATTACCAAACTCCTATGATACATATGACGATAAACAAAAATCTTTATAATATGATACATATTATAAAGATTTTTGATTTTGTTGTTTTTTTTAAGAATTTAGACTGATTTCTGATCTCAAGTGTTTATGTCTAAAAAAATTTGCTAATTGTTTTAATTGTCTGATTTAAGAAGGTAGTTACTTAATAATAAAAAAAAACAATCTTATTTTTTTTTATATACTGAGGATATTAAATAATTAGTAATTTAGACCCCAAAACTTCCATAAATTCCTTATGTTATATAAAATTAAATATAAATATAAAATATATATATAAATATATATATTAAAAAAAAATTATAAACATTTGAAATAGCAGGCCGCTCAGGCCCCCACGCCAGAAACTATGTAAAAAAAAATCACCTTAGTAGTTATAGGTTAACTAAATACTTAGACCTAATTGCATAGGTAATATTATCAGTATATTATTTATGGATTGACAAAATATCACTTTATTTTGTAACGCGAATGTGACTGCAAATACGACGATCTCTACTGATAAAGAATAAATCATATAGGCTGATGTAAGCAGGTAACTGTATGCTAATTTGTTAGTCTTTGAATTACATTAAGAACAGACACAAACTTTTTGGACTGCATGACGTATAATAACTATCTACTACAGTCGTCACCATTTCAAAGTTTCATTTATAATATTTGTAATAGCTAGGACTCTTGATCACTAGAACACCACCAATGACAACCCCAATTATTCTCGTAATTACACTTTCATTTTACTTGTATTCATTTGCATGGTTTCCTTTTTTCCTCGGATATACCTACATTTATTAAGACCTTCATGCCCCCCTGTGACGCTTTAAGGGAAATAAGAAGTACAGCCAGATTTTTTTTTGGCAACGTGATCAAACTTCTAATTTTATAACTTAGCAACGGGAAAATGAGACAGCCTCTAGTAAATTAATTCGTCTTTTTTACAACGCCAACTAAATATTTTAAAGAAAGCGCCAACTAAAGATCATCAATTATTTTTACTTGTCCTTCTGATTTACACATTGCCACGTAATTTACTAACTCAGCCACGGATTTTACAACTCATCACCATTTTACGTTTCACAGCTTCAATACGAGCTCTCAAAACAGAAGGCGACAAATCAATACTTGTCATAGATCAACTTGAAACTATAAGGGTTCCTTCTAGTTCCTACGGAAGTGTTAAAAATGGGTTAGGTTGGGTTGGAACTTTTTTATTACGTTTAAAATTGAATATGAAAAAACAGATAGTGATAATATTACTCCCAATCACCTCAATATTTACTGAGTTATAAAATTAAAAGGTTATAATAAAATTACTATTTTGGTGCTATATATTAACATTTTAGAAGTTTGCTGCTTGAATGCATTCCACAAATTTAGATGCTAAAAGATAACCACGATGCCGAGTTATATTTAGAGTGGCTCACTTAAAAGATAACTAATGGCTAAGATGATATTATTCAGACGCGTGTTAATTGTGGCTGACTTAGTAATTTAGAAGGCAACTTGGATTTTCAGAGTGGATTCAAATAGTGCTATTAAAAAGAAGTCTGTACCCATATTTTTTTGTAAAAAAAGGATTTTTATCTATATTATTACTCCCCCCTTTTACCTTATGAGCCCGTATGGAGGCGCCCTCGGAGCAGGCGAGCGTGACGTCCACCAAGCTCTCGTCGTGCAGCAACTGGCTGAATACTCCCAGCAGGTTGCTCTGATGATTGTTCCACCTCAGGCAATAGTGCTCACTTCCCATGTCTGAGCTAGCTCCCGCCGCTGGGAACATAATATCAATGTAATGTTATGGATACTTTATCACTATTTTTAATGTTTTTTAAGGGCCTGTTTCACAAACTACTGATAAGTATCAGATAGCTTATTGGTAAGTCTTGATTTTGTCGCTCAGTATAAAGTAAGCGGCGACAAAACTTCCAGATAAGCTATTCGACGCTTACTAGACGATCGCGAAACAGACTCTAAGATTCGTACACTATCTAACTGTAGGCACATTTTTATAATATTAATTATTATTAGTACCTGGGAGACCGTGCTTTGCTCGGAATTTTAGTACCTAGTACGGGAAAAAGTTATGAGATGGCGATAGGTATTAAAAATAAATATTAGTCTGACCAGTACTCGAACTCGAGACACCAATTGGCTAACAATGCAAAAAGCCTTAGGCACCTATACTTATAAATTCATACTAAGCAGTGGCGCCGCGACCCTATTTTCGGGCGCGGGTCGCGCAGTCGAGTCGCGCGTCGCGTGCATCGGAATACACGGGCTACAGACTTTTAGAGACCGAAAAATCTCATATCTTATTACGCAACGGAAGAATACATAACCTGTAAAAGTTTTCACCCTCTAAACCCCCTGCATAAATTTCATGGAAATTGTTGAAGCCGTTTGCAAAATGCTGACTTTTCAAATACACTAATACTTATTATAAGAAGGAAAGATTCGTTGCTTTGTTTGGATAAAATGGGCTCCGTATCTAGTGGACCGATATTGATGAATTTGGCACATGTACAGACTAGGCAGAAGAACATGGTCTACTTTTTATCACGGGAAAATGTACGGTTCCGGCGGGATTTGTTTTTTGCTCGTACGAAATAGCGGGCAACATCAAGTGTATTTATATACAAGAATTGTTCGTACAAAGTAGGTATGAAAATAATTATGAAATAACGGCGTGTAGCTGTTTTCGTGTTTTAATTTTTGCTATTTGAAAAATTATTATGATATTTATTATAAATATTTTAAGTCTAAGATGTAAGTGACTAAAAATGTTCTAAGTAGGTAAATGTAATTGACAGTAATATAATCTTATATCAAAAAATCCTAAATAAATTTGAATAGGTATATTATACCTAATACCTAGGGTAGTTCTTTAAAATTTTAATAATAACTTAAAAAATATGAAAATGAAGGCAGGTTACAAAATTACGTCAGTTTTTTTAGCAAATTAAAGTTAAAATGTAAGAAAGTAACTCTTTATCCTTTCATTAGAATTCAACGAAAGTGAAGCTACTGCAAAGAGAAATAACAATTGTAAGACTTACAGAATATGATAAGTCACAGATCAATAAATAGTTACTAAGTGACTATAGTATACAACTTTGTTACATCTTCCTACCAGGTAATTATGTAAGGATGTAGTATCCAAGTAGTATCCCCCTCCTCTTTATCACTTTGATTTACAAATTTAAACCTAAGAAGTAGATAAAAGCAGTTATATCTGCCGATCGATCATGATAACATATACATTTAATGTAATTTTTTTTTATGGATACGACCAGGAAATGTATCAGGTGAATCGCATAATGGTAAGCAATTATCGGCGCCCATGTACACTCGCAACACCAGAGGAATTACACAGTGGAGTTACTCCACTTACACCTAGAACTATAACTACATGTACTCCTAGAATTACACCTACATCTACACCAACCTAATTACCTACCTATATAGGTAGGTAGCAGTGGCGTGGGGTTCCTATAACTCCATTCCCGCAAAGTGCAAGAGTGCTGCCCACTAACAGTCACGCAGGAGTTTGCAGGGACTCGCGACTGCTCCATCCAGCACTTCTAAGCAGGACAACAATCAGACTAGCTCGGCTAGCCCCAATACTCATCTATCCTCTAACTCCGATGGATGACAATCGACAATTTACAGACCGAATGAAATAAACCTAGACCAATTCCGCGATGTTATCAATTTGGATGTGCGAAAAGCTGTCATACAAAGTATAAATACATATCTAGGCTCACAATTAAAAGACATCAGAGACGAAATTCTTGAATTTAAAAAATCCATCGAGTTCTTTAGCTGTCAGTTTTACGATATCCAAAAATGGCACGATAGTCATGTGACGCTTGAATCGCTTTCAAACGAAAATAAAACCCTCAAAAAGCAAATTACTGATTTAACACAATGTATCAGCCTAATCGAGTCAACATTCACGACCCAGCAACATCGAAGTGCAATGCCTGACTGAATCGAAATCTGAAAATTTGCTAACCGTCGTGAAGCATTGGGGGATGTTCTTAAGTGACCTCTAAAGGATGACAATATTTTACACTGGACCCGTACTGCCTGAACTACTGAAGAAAACACCAATATTCGTCGCGGAACATCTCACGCCCGAAATGAAGTCACTGCATGCTGCGGCAAGAGTTAAAGCAAAGGAATTAAAATTAAGGTTTATCTGAACACGAAATGGTAGGGTATTTATGCGAAAAACCGAAATATCGGAATATATTGTGTAAAGAACTTTGAAACATTAGACAGATTAACTAAGAGTAACGATAGTAACATTATTAATAATAACTAATTAATATGCAAATTGTTCATTTAAATTATTAATTTTATATCATAAAGGATTTTTTTTAAATATTTTAAATTATAAAAGAAACATTTTAGATCTTATATTCAGTCATATACAAATCGCTAATTTAAATGAATGCAATAATAGTCTTGTTAATATTGATCCAGCTCACGAGACTCAGCTCATTAGAATTTAACGCTTCAATACAAATTAGTAAAACTTTAAATTTTAAATCCATACCAAAATACAACTACTTTAAAGCTAAACTACCAAAAGATAATTGAGAAACTTGCTATGATTGATCGGGATGGCATCTTTAGCGAGTGCACAGATGTGGATTCCATGACAGCTCTTTTTTACACAAAATTAAAAGAACTTATTATAAATTCCGCACCGAAATATATCACTAAACGTACAAATAACACGTATCCCAGTTACTTCGGCCGTGATCTCATAAGACTTCTTAAAGAAAAAAATAAATACAGAATTCGCTACAAAAAGTGTCGTAACTCGTTAAATCGCATTTCTCTTCAAATTCTTCGAGATCACTGTAAGAAATTACAAGTGTCCCAATATATAATAACTATATAAATAGAATAGAAACAGCTATAAATTCAAACCCAAAACAATTCTGGCTGTATGTTAAATCAAAAAAGGCTCAACCTTAGGCATCCCATCATCAATGAGTCAACGATATCACCGCTTCAACTGGGGTTGATATATATAATCTTTTCGCCAATAGTTACTCTGACGCTCACTGTTGTGCCGATACGGTCACTGAGTATATTTCTAATAACCATTAATTTACTGTTACTTCATACTTTTTAACTTCATTTAATATATCCTACTCTAAAATATATTAAGAATTAGAAAACCATAAAATGCGCAGGAAGCGATGGCATTCCACACATTTTTATCAAATGTTGTGCAAAAAATATGTCCTTACCTTTGTTCCATATTTTTAACGCTTCCATGGGCAACGGCTCTTTTCCTTCTCGTTCTCCCATAAATTTGGACGCAAGCTATCGTAATACCTATACATAAATCAGGTGACAGGCATAAAATAAAAATTATAGACCAATTTCTATATTATCCACATTTGCAGTGATTTTCGAGAAATTAGCTTACCCAGTTCTCCTTTGGCATGTAAAACTTTCATTTCTGTGAATCAACACGGTTTCGTCGACTCTAGATGCACTACCACAAACAAGATTGCTTTCGTAGACGAACTTATGTATTCAAAAGACAACCAAAACTGTGTGGACGTAATCTACACTGACTAAAGTAAAGCTTTTGATAAAGTTTCGCACATTAGACTTTTAAGTAAGTTGGAATTGTTTGGCTTTACTGTATTGATGCTGACTTGAATCAGGTCTTATCTAACGGACAAATCATCGGCTGTAGTTATTAATGGTTTTTCTTGTTTTCCATTTCCTACATTATCTGGGGTCCCAGAAAGCTTGCCTTGGTCCCTTATTCTTTCGTGTCTTTATTAATGATATAGCGCTGTGTTTTCTACATTCTGACTTTCATTTATTCGTAGACGACCTCAAAATATTAAAATTATAAATAATGAACAAGACTGTTTAGAACTTCTAGACGATCTTATTAGACTAGCTGTCTGGTGCGACGATAACGAAATGACTTAAAATGTCAATAAATGCTTCCATGTGCGTTTCCCTCGTAAACTCAAATGTTCTTCACCCTCATATTTTATTAACAATAATCAATTATCTCAGTTTCAGGAGATTAGAGATCTCGTAATTATTCTAGACTCCAAATTACAAATAGACAAACACATCGATCACCTTGTATCTCATGGGTTAAAAATACTAGACTTTATTAAAAGTAATTGCACTTCTTTTAAGAATCCGCTCACATTAATAATACTTTACAACGCATTAGAACGTAGCAAGCTTGAATATTGCAGCCGTGTTTGGAATCCACATTATGCCATACTCGTATACTCGAACAGAATCGAAACAGTCCAAAGACGATTCCTTTGGCACCTATCCTACAAGCATGGCTTGGTTAGTAAACTACTTTATTATGTCAACAGGCTAAAATATTTCTATTTTGATTATCTGTTTGAGCGTCGAAAATATTTTGAATTAATTTTTCTACACAAGCTTCTGACTGGTGCTATTGATAATAATAATCTCTATAAATATTCCTACAAGATTAGCCAGAAAAAAACAATTATAAACCGTTGCATGTAAAATTTGCTAGAACCAACCTGGGTCATTACGCGCCACTCAGAAGACTGTGTAGTTCCTACAACGCTATGTCCAAATGTCCAGAATATTCTCAGATAAACTAAGCACATTTAAACATAAATTAAAACAATGTGTCAGAAGTAGTACATATCCCAATTAATAACATTATGAAGCCATATATATTTTATTACTGTTACGTAAAGCAAATAAAAAAATACTGGCATAAATAATAAAAAATTTTGCCAAATTTAAAAGGGGAATTATTTAGAAAATAAGATTTATTTCATACTTTTTTGTGTATTTTTACTTTGGATCTGGACTTTTAGTCGGTTTAATTTTTTGTTTAAAAATAATATTATTTTCATTTTTAGTAATTTGTTAAATTATTATTAACACATTTTAAGAACGTTTAAAATAATCCATCGAATGTATAATTGAATACGCGCCAAGCTTCCATTATGTATTTATATAAGATAATGATGATTATTATAAGTTCCACAATGGTATATGCTTGGAGTTCTTTAAGCAATGGCGAAATCTCCAAACGTTTGGATCCAAGGTATACCTTGGTGCAAAATATTACTTTTTGGTAGCATAATATGCTTGGGTTACTTCAGAAAAAGTCATAATCACTATATGTGGCCATATAAATTTCGAGGAGTTCCCTCGATTCCTCATGGATGCCATCATCAGATCACCACTTTGATGTCAACTTTAGTGACAACGAGACTAGGGATTATACCCTTTACATCGAAAAAAAATTTTTGAAAATCGGTCAACAGACGGCGGAGTTATCGTTGATATATTCAACGATAACAAAAAAAAGATATATTATTTAATATACAGCCAAACGTATAACCGCCTCCTTTTTTTGGAAGTCGGTTAAAATATAGGTAATATTATTGCTGTAGAATTCCTATGGGTGTAGTCATGGTGTAATGGGTTCGATTTTTAAATATCATTTTCAAAATTCTATGTAGAGATAATTTAAAATAGATTGGTATACATAAGAACTTGTACCTATCTAGTCACCTAGCTAGAAGCTATGTCTAATTAAATTCAAATAATTTCGGTTGATTTTGTTTTTACAGACAAGGACTTGCATACATTTACATTATTAGTACTTGTCTGTTTGTCATTATGCACTATTAACTGTATCAAATTATTTAAATACATGTACGAAAATTTTCCAAGTTTTTTAAGCATACGTCACAAAGTGGAGGTTTAACCTTGGTTATTAGTCTAAGGGTTAGTACCAGATTAGCCATATAGGCGGAGGCATAAAGAGCTACGGGCACCACGAAATGGCCCCCCCGCAATGGCCCTTCTTGCCCCGCGCTTCAACGTCTGTCCGGCCGCATCGACCGCGGGAGCGTAAAAAATAATTTTCATACATAGTAATAACAGCGCTGAAAATAGAACTGCACGCTAATGCCTAATACAATAATGCTGAAAATCGAACACACGACAGCAATTAAAAAACTTGACGCTTGTAAGTTTGATTTTCAGCTCTTTTGTATTACCCAATAGAACTGAAAGTTCTGAATACAAAAAACTATCTAACTAGCTTCTTAACGTTCCATATTAGCAGAGGCGGTGCAAGTGTATTTTCCCAAGTGCAGTTTTTCTGGTTTTAAAGTTGAACAGATTTTTATCTGGAAAGTAGGAAAAAATCTTTGCTCGCTCGCTCCGCTCGTTCGCGTTTAATATTATATTATATTATTAAGTACCGACGGTCGGTTTTAGGCTATTGATTGAATTGTATTTTCTAAAGTACACAGTCTTTCAAGGTGTAAAGTTTAGTTCAAGTAGTAAAATAGAAAAAAATTTGCTCGCTCGCTTTTCGCTCGGGGGCCCCGCGGTAGAATTTGCTACGGGCCCCACGCTGGCTTAATCCGGCACTGCTAGGGGTATACCTCTATTAACTTAATGTGTAGATGTCATATAACTTATAGATCAGTGGGCCTAGCGGTAACAACTGTACTAGTATCTGTCGAAATCATTACAGCACCTAAACAAATTTCATTCAATAACGTTACGTTTACGCCGCTGTCAAATGTTCCTGCTAGGCCCCCTGACAAAACAGATAGTACTTAGTATCCTGTCCTATTGGTTACATTATAATATTTTGGAGGGACTAAAACTGAAACATTCGTAAATATAGAAAGCGAATAGGTAGTAGAATGATTTGCTACCTACATACTTGCGTATAGCAGCGCGTAGCCTCTATAGCTATATATTAATTTTTGTACGTTGAAAATTGAGACGATGCAAAAACAGGAATTTGTAGCTTAACAGTGCTATGTAAAATGTGAACACCTTGAAAAAATATACATAGATAATCCTAAATGAAATATTGAAGCTCGCAGTGCCGCAAACACGGTTCATCGCATTGCTTCAGCCTACTGCCTAGTATTTTTGCATGTCTACTGACGACACGCACTCGTTAAAATGCAGGCGCGGCACCAGCTTCAAAAGCGGCCAAGTTATATCGCGCGCACTACGGGGTTCCGTATATGTTACGTTACTCTACTTGTACGGCCTATTAGGCTGTTAGTAGCCTCTAATATAACTATACTGCGTCATTTATTATCTGTATAGTGTAATTTAATTGTAGTATAATAGTATTGTAGTATAGTAGTAATTTGTAGTAAATTTAAGGTTTTTAAATTAAAGAGCAGAGAAAGCCGGAGGTATAAATGATAATGAGAACGAGGTAAATGAAGTTATTTCAATCAACAAAAAAATGTATACAAAGAGTTTCCTGAATTTATAATTAATAATCGTTCAATAGGTATGTAACATAAGCACCCATAAGGTATTTAACGATCCTTGCACACCTTGGTAATAAGATGGCCCATTGATGAAAAAGATGGCTGTATTTTTTTTTTTTTTCTCTTCTATTTTGGTAATTTGACACAAGGGATGCGTATGTTGTGCCACAGAGAAATAAAAACGTTAGGAAACAGCGGAAGGAATAGAAGCTAGGTATGTACGGAATTTGGAAAAAAGTTAATTATAATGACAAAAAAGGCTGCATTTCTATGTACATATTATCTTCTCTTTCCCTTCTTCTTCTTCTTTATAAAATTATAAAAATGGATTGCAATTCCAATGTCTCGTTAAAACTTAAGAGTGACTTGGCCGATTTGGCTTATTTTGATCCTGTAATAATTGTGGAAGTTCAGGGAAGATTTAAACAGTGAAAAAAATTTGGAAAACTAGCAGTGAAAATACTAAAAACGATGATTAAATTTTCGCATACTAACTGTTTACCGTTTTCAATTTGTCAAATATTTTTAAGTGCGTTCAGTTTATCTGTTTAGTTTATTTTAAAAAATCAGCTGGCCTCTGCAGTAGGTTGGTAGGTGTATGTTTAGTTGCAGGTGTAGTTTTAGGTGTAGATGTAGGTGTAGCCTGTAGGTTGCGGGTTGTAGGTATAGGTGAAGTTGTAGTTGAAGAACAAGGTGTATCGGGACGGTACGGACCAGTATAATATATTTTATGTAATTTATTTACATAATACATTGTATATAATATATGATACGTATATAAATTTTAAAAGAACACTTTTACCATCTTTTTGCTAAAAGGTGGTCCGTGGAAATTTCTTACGCCGGTTCTTCTCGCCGTTCAAATCTATTCAGAAATAAAACTTTTTTCATTTTCATTGGCGTTATGTAGTCGCACTTATATTATATCCGCATCACTGCGATCACTTCGCACCTCCATGCGAGAGGATAAATATAGTCTCGATCATAGTGTTTATATGTGGTGCGCACACGCGTGGCGGCGGCCACGAGCGACGCATTCAAGATCAAGGGCACGCGATTGCGCAAGAGTTGGCTGTCGCCGCACTGCAACTGGTGTGATGTCATCGTCTGCCCCCCGCCCCCCGCTCCGTCGCCGTTTCAGAAAGGCCGCGAACGCGGAACGTTCTATTTTTAAATTTTGAACGTGCAAAATTATGTGGCCTTAGATAATTATCTACTAGCGTCTAGACTTTGGAATATTAATGCCTTATATGAGGATAAAAAATGTAAAACACCTAATAGCTGTTCTGTAGGCAAATTTATTTAAATGTTTAACCTCAAAGCAGTATGCTACAAACTTTAACCTTAATTTTCGTTTCAAACAATAAACACACTATGTTAAAATAAATTGCTTACGTTGCAAGGCACCTACCAAATGACCGAAGCAATCACTATCTATGTATTTCCTACATCCGAAAGGTCAAAATTGATTTCATTGAGATATTAGCATATACTTATTACTTATATTAGAGACGAGGCATGGCGAGGCAAAAGTGTCCACACATAAACTGCCCCACTTTTGAGGTTGGTTGGAACTTGCAACAGAGGTTTGAAATATGTCATCTCGACATTTTGACATTTGCTTCCCGCAATTTACAATCAGTCCACATTTATTTCATCTGAATTTTTTTTAAATCAAGATGGCGTAACTTTTTATGGTATGAATTTTTTTTCTGTCAAATGTAGGTACGTCATTGGCTCATGATAGCCCATCCTTGGTTTTGAAATCATTGGATTTTATGTACTACTTACTAGGTATGAGGTAGCAAGGAATCTAATCGCTTCTCTGCCTGTGAAACACGGCGTTCTGTACTCTGAATTGCTTGCCAAGAACCGCGTGGAGTTTAGATCCTCAGGATGCCCAATGACAAATAAGTGCCAGCAAAAATGTTTTTTATTCACACGCTATATCGTTCTCAACGGCAAAGAACTCTACTTTTATTCATTCATATACGGAAAAACTGTCAAGTAACGATGTTATTTTGTACCTATCGTGAACAATAACTATAATTAAATCAATAAGTTATACGAAATAAGTAGGTGCAGCAGCGTTGCATCAAGTAAATAACTCACGCACGTTCTTAAAACAAAATCGGAAGTATAGATACTGTTGCATGAAAAAGCGATTATCTCAGAATAATATAATGTGCGCGGATGGCTGCTGGTTATTACAGCTGTGTGTGACCTTCGTCGCACAATACTGTACTGGCGTGCACAACGTATTTAAAGATGATTTTACATTACAGACCACAATAAAAAATACAATAGCATACTACAATACACATACAAATGATTACATTGATACCCACGTAAAGTGTAAACCGTAATATTCATAGTAATAGGTAAAGTAATTGATAATTACAGACTTTCGAATTTCACACACGTTTATCATTATTAGAAATTTATGCCATTGCAAGAACATCGCCGCCAATAAGTTAATGATAATAAAAGTTAATATAAAATAGCAAGCAATTACAGAAACTCATTAACGACAGGGAAAACGAATATTTTCACTATGTATAATAGTCAGTTGCAATATCATTATCATTATTATTTATGGCTGCTGCTTAGGTTTTGACGTAAATAAAACCATTCGAACAAGATATTAAGTATTATCTTGCATGGACTCACATTTTAAGGAATTTAGAGTTATGTTAATGATTTAGTAGTTGGTACGGTCTAACTCTACAGCTACGAGCGCTCAAATGTAGATGCGTCAAAGTTTGTATGTTTGTAAATTGTAGGTACTAGGTATATGTATGTGTGTATGTAAGGATAGTAAACAAAACAACGTGATTGTATTATTTGAAAATTGTCAATATACAATAAAGTCAGATATGTATACTTAATGCTTTATGATTCAGATTTCAGGTTAGCTTAAAACACGACCAAAATAAAATGTTACTTATTTCTGATTATTTTCAATGTATAATACAATCCTGAATTCTCTTATTCCATTTTTATGTGAGGATAAACATTAAAAGTGCATTAAATTTGCATTTTTCCTCTTATAATTATTCATTAAATTAAAACCAAAATAACCTTTTTAAATATTTATGTGTATAAAAATATTTTAAACACTTCTTCTGCCTTTTTACTTTTCGCACTGTGCACCTAATAGGTAGTAAAAATATTCATAAAAATATATAAAGGACAGATTTGTTTGTTTGTATGTTGGTAATGTATGGTTCTTGCGGGATATTCTTTTGTCGAAATCGTGGGAAACAAGATACACCTACTACATTTGAGACGTTTCAATAAATCGTTTACAAGGCCAGGACCTTTAGTCAAGATGCTAGAAGATCAAAAATGTATGACATTTGACATAAGTCATCGCTAAGTGACATGTCGCTTGTCGATGCCTTATGTCAAATCCCATACATTTTGTTTTCGAACTTCGCTGTCGAAATTATCGAATGCATCTTGACTAAAGGCCCTTTACTGTTTGTGCTGATTCCTCTGGTACAGTATGTAGCCATTGGTGTCTACTGTCAAGAGTCTAGACCATGCCATTACCATACTATACCATACTAAATGTTGAGAGAGATCAGATTCCGTAATCCATATACACGTCTACGTGTGACATTTTGCATCAGGTTATCCTGCGAAAATTTACGAACTAGCCTTATTTGATAATAATTAATTTAGTAAAATGTGAACCCTATCCTGATCTTGAACATAGTACAAAAATTATACTGATTATTTATTATGAACGATGCGCTACTAATGGCCTGACTGGAATACAAATCTATACTGTCTTCTATACTTATATTATAAAGAGGAAAGGTTTTTTGTTTGTTTGTTTGCATTGAATAGGCTAAAAACTACTGGACCGATCCTGATGAAATTTGGCACAGATATATAATAGACCACGGGGAAGGATATAGGCTGCTTTTTATTGCGGCAAAATCTACGGATTGCGTGGAATTTTCTTTAGCACGCACACATCGCAAATCGCGGGCAACATAGCTAGTAACACAATAAACCTTGTGAAAATGCGCCTTTACCTACACGCGCGGCGCTGCGAACATTGCGTGGGGATCAAGGCCGCGCGAATAACGCACACCGCCAATATCTCCGAACTGCTGCCGATAGCTGCGAGCGTCGGCTGGACATCCGGTCGCACCTAGGGCTTATCAATTCCCGACCGAAAATATAATTGCTTCACAATTTCCTGTTTGTAAGACAGACTCGCTAAATTAGTAAATTCCTGATACAAACATCAGCAATTCACACACTTTTGAGTGAACTATATGAAACTGTACTGCTTTTTGAATTTTACTGCTCTTGTGCCTATTTTTATAATTACGCTAAAGCCTTTTAACATTGTTAAATTTTGAATCGGTGTCTCAGTGAGAATTGACGCTTAGACCGTGAGAATTGACGCTTAGACCTATCTGCGGTAAATATCCTTAAACTATATCTCAAATATTATTGTAGATTTCTTATAAAATAAGAATTTATATCATAAGGTATTTTGACAAATACTACAGTTACAAACAAATTTTGATGCCGGTGGCAAAGAAATGTAGAGTTTACCTTTGATCATTATAGAGAGAGTTAGAACTATTTATTTAAATAAAATATCTCCAGCTTACTTATATTAAGCTTATTTAATTAGCTTATTAATAATCGAAGTTAGCAACAATGTACGAGGGCTGCACTAAAAGTATCGGGAATGGAATATTTCCACTGTTCCTGTCATATTAAAATCTTTTTAATTTAAAACTCTTTGGTTTTAAAAATCGAATACCGTTTATTTATTTAAAAAAAGATTCTCGGTCTTGTCACAAGGTCTTGTCAAACTTGCTTTTTTGAGAGCGATGATTTATTATGACTTTCGAAGTGGTTTAACACAAAAACAGTGTGTTAACCGGATGATTTCTGCATTTGGTGATGAAGCCCCATCCAAAACCACAATTTATCGCTGGTTTGCTGAATTTCAACGTGGACGTGTCAAGCTCAGTGATGATCCCCGTCAAGGTCGTCCAAAAACTGCAGTCACCCAAGAAAACGTTGATGCTGTGCGTAAGCTGATTGAGGAAGATCGACATGTGACATACCGCGAAATTCAGGCAACTTTAGACATTGGCATGAGTCAAATACAAATAATCTTGCATGAACAATTAGGTGTAAAAAAGTTGTTTTCCCGATGGATACCGCATTTGCTCTGTGAAGAGCAAAAAGCGGCTCGCGTTACTTGGTGCGTCAGAACTCTCGAAAGATTCCACGCAGGATCCTCAAATGCTGTATACAACATCGTATCAGGTGACGAATCCTGGATATACGCGTACGAACCCGAAACAAAAAACCAGTCACGAGAATTAAATGAGTTAAAGCCAACAAAAATTGTTCGTTCACGGAGTGTTGCAAAAAAAATGGTGGCCACGTTTGTCTCCAAAACCGGCCATGTTGCGACTATTCCTCTTGAGGGACAAAGAACGGTTAATGCAGAATGGTATGCTAACATTTGTTTGCCACAGGTCGTTTCTGAACTCCGTAAAGAGAACTGCAACCGCCGCATCATCCTCCATCACGACAATGCGAGTTCTCACACCGCGCACAGAACAAAAGAGTTTTTAGAGCAAGAAATCATAGAATTATTAGATCATCCGCCGTACAGCCCCGACCTAAGCCCTAATGATTTCTATACTTTCCCTAAAATAAAGAATAAATTGAGAATTCAGAGATTTTCATCACCGGAAGAAGCTGTGGACGCCTACAAAACGGCCTTTTTGGAGACCCCAACTTCCGAATGGAATGGTTGCTTCAATGATTGGTTCCATCGTATGGAAAAATGTGTCAAATTTCGCGGAGAATACTTCGAAAAGCAATAAATACATTTTTCAATAGTAATGTTGTGTCACTTCCTTGATTCCCGAAATTTTCAGTGCCGCCCTCGTATATAGTATTTAGTAATATAACGTTAGTAAATTTATTTTATTTGTTGGGTTGTCTAGAAGAAACAGGCGCTGTGAGTAGTGAATTGGCCTATTTGTACAGTTCCTATATATTATTTTTTAATTACTGTTATGTATAGTTTGCTGTGTTCTTTTATATTCCTTGTTTTTCACGTTATTTATAATCTGTAAGCAGTGTCATGTACTGGTGTAAGTTAATTTATTTAAGGTTATTTTTGTCCTCAATTAAGTGAATTATGTAATTATTCTTATTGAGAATATTAAGTCTTAAACCGTATCTGTTTTTATATGAGGGTGCAAATAAAGAGTTTTCTATGTTAATCTATTCTACAATTGTAACTGTAAATTGTAAACTTGTTGAATTATTGGCTTGGCTCTGAAACTACTGGGATTTTGATAAGGGGTTCCATATACGGTCCGGTTTTCCTTCAGTTCGGAATGAACGGAAGCAAAATCCTATCGTCTGTGTGCGATTTCGAAATCACATCAGTTGGCCGGATGGACTGAAGCGATGCGTTCCAATGTTGCCAGCTCTATTTTTGCGAAACTACTAAACTCGCGTCGATTTCTACTAGCAACTACTAAAATAATACTGAAAACTATCAAAAAAGCTACTCAACTTAGGAATCCTTAACTTAGGGCTTTTCATCCATTATTGGATGATTTATACAGTATTCTCCGAGCGAAATAACCACTCTTGAAATACTGTAGTGCCTGGGACAGTTCGTTTTTAAATGTCGTAGGGTTGCCCAAGCATTTTCACAACACAGTCAGCCTAGTCCAGAGGAATGTCTGGTGAATACTTCTGGGGCCAACCATGTACGGGTTTCCTCACGATGTTTTCCTTCACCGTTAGAGCGTCCGTATAATGTACTTGAGATCTGAAAAAGTCTCATTGGTACACGCAACCTGGGAATCGAACCTGCAATCTCTCGAGTGCGAACAAACGGTCTACCCACTAGGCCACGGAGCTCTTAATTAAGAAATCCCTAAAGCAACCAAAAAACCACTGCATTTTATGTTTTTTTTTAATTAAAATTGTATTATTAATTGAATTATATTTAAAATTTTATCGTTAAATTAAAATATACTAGGAAATATTACGTATATAGTAATTAAACATGTAGTTTTTCAGCAAATTACGGACGTATGCTACGATGTATTATTATGATAAGGTATAAAAAATATTTTTTGTTTTTTTTTGTGCTTAACCTAGGCCATTTTGCATATGATTACTGTCTGACTGTTTTCTACTAAAACACTACTAACAACTAAATTCCTACTAAGGAGGGAATAAAATACTTGATTTAGTAGCAAAACATTGTAAAATAACAAAGATGGCAACATTCATTCTGGACTGAACGGGCCATGTGTGACAAATCGCTTCAGTTCTTGCCAGAGCCGCGGCCGTGCGGGCGTGTATCGTGTACAAGCGTAGTGAGTTTACAATTAATAAACACGACCGTAGCTCGCGGCAAACCAGAACGAACTGATGCAAATTTTCCGTGTGTGTGCTCGAATCCGTTCAGGCCAAAATTATGTAAATTGGGTCGGATGCGATTTTTTTCCGTGTATGTGCTCGAATCCGTTCAGGCCGAAATGACTAATGAAACGATCGGCTTCTCGTCTGTGGGGGGCTTAAAATATGGCACAGATATACAGATATAGTGGACAAACGGGAAGGACAAAAACTACTTTTTATCCCGAAAAAGTACGGGTTCCCGTGTGATACTGTATTTACGCTGGAGGAGCCGCAGGGGGCATCTAGTTAAAAATATAGTCAGTGAACACAGGTACTTAAGTAAATTATTAATCAGTCAAAACTTAAACGTATAGTTTATTTTTTCCAGGCCATTATTACTTTGTTTTTGGTTTTTTTTTGTTAATGTAATTTAAAATTACTCGTAATAAAAAATAATACTAAATAATAAAATACATTGTAACTTGTAAATAAGTACATATTTTAATTGAAATGTTCTTAGCATGCATTTTTTATGTTTCACACATGAGCAATGTGCATGCTCATAAAACTGTAAAACGGAATCGGCTAGTAACAAAACCGTGTTTGAGAAAAATAACATAAGTATTAAGTTTTGTTTGAACGTAGCAAAAGCAAAAAAACTGCAGCAATGCCACTTATTTTAGATGATTTTGTCAATCTTTACTTCCTTCAGTACCTATTATTAATATATATAAGTTCCTGGGTAACCAACATAGGCTACTTTATCGAGGCAAAATGTGCAGTTCCCGCACAATAAACGGATTTCAATGCGACTGAAGTTGCTGGCAATAATATTATTGCCAGCAACTTCGGTCAATATACTGCTTAATATACTGGTCAATATACTAATATACTGTAAGTATGGGGTTAAAAAATCGATTGGCCGAACACGCAATAAACAATACTTAAGCCTGATACATTTTCATGAAGTGGTTGTGCACGATCGGCCGCTTAGGCCGATCGTTTCTCTCTATCTCTTGTTCAGCGCTCTCGCTTGCACGCTCGGCTCAGGCGGAACGTGACAATTTTTCGTGAGTGCAACTGGCGTTCGTCGATTTATAAGACGTTATCGAGTCAAAAAAAAAAATTGTCTACTGGATGTTAGATAACATGTTAATATAAATAATCTAGAACTCTTTTTTTTTATCTAAAAAATAAGATACAAACAACTTTAAATTATTGTTTTAAACACTGTAAAAATCACTGGCGAATTCTGCCTGATTTTCTATCAAGAGCGGCCAAGTTTCGAACATATATGGTTTTATAGTACTTAAAAAGTATTTCTATAAAAAATATATTATATTTTAAGGACTTGGGAATAAAAAGTTATGAATCTCCGAATATCAGAGAATCGATGTACAAAATACGTAGGTACTTATATGTGGTAATCGTTGTCATCATATATAGTCTATTATATAGTCTAGTCTAGTCTATATAGTCTATATAGTATCTAGTATCTAGACTATATAAGTCTAGTCTACAATTTACAGCATGATAACCATAGACTATATAGTCTATGGTTATCATGCTGTAAATTGTCAATTTCAGGCGTAAAAGATCCATCTAGTAGCCCAGTTAATAGATTTATTTTAATTAGAGTATAAAGTTATTTTCTTTTTCTCAGCAGTTTCGTTCTAACTTCATGAAAAAAATGTTACTTGGGGTGTGAAATAGAATATCCTATTTTTATACTAAGAAAAATAATTATTATGATTTTGGTTTGCATAACGTAAATACGACATCTATCATTTATCTGTTAGCATATTGAGTTTCCAAACGAACTAGTTATTAATTTCATTAAGTATTTGACACCGCAAATAAAAGATATCGTTTTTCCGCAACCCGCCACTAGAGCAATATATTGAACAATAAGTTAGGTTATATATAATCAATTATCTTTTTTTTCCCCGAATTTGATGTATAATGTTATTGATTTTTTGTTCCTTTATTCATAAAGTACAACTTACAGTAAATACTTCTTGTAGCCTAGTATTTTAATTACCAGGCAGTAAATGTATGGCGACTTGCCGATCTCCTTTACAATAAGAGAGCGATAGATTATCGGCATGTGACGTCCCGAGTTGTTGCCGCCATATATTTGCCATTAAAAAATGTATGGCGTTAGTAAATTGTGACAGCAAACTGTTTTGCGAGGGAGAGATGGGCAATATTTTTATTCGCATTATAATTTTTAATCGGTTTTAATAGTTTACTTCTTCCTGTTAAAGATAATGCGAACATGGGTCCTGCAACTTCCATATTTGTCCATTGCCATTGTTTACAAGTCAATTATTTTTTATACACGCAACATAATTACTACCATAATATGCAGCTGCATACTTGCTTGCTTAGTTGTACGTGTTGAAGTTATTAATTATACTTGAAATGGATTAGTAAAAAAGCCTGCAAAGATGATGTGTGTATGTAAGTTTTGAATCGATTAACTTCTATAGCTTTTACTTGATAGGTAGTTGATACATAACTCATTTTTTATTGGAGCTCGAGGTGCCAAGTCGTATTTTTTTCCACGAAGAAAAAATATATGTTAGTAATGCGGCTATAACCGTTTACCAGCTTTAGTCAAATGTAACATTTTAATATTTAAAATGTCAGAGATCTGATTGAAGAAAAATTTAGGAAAAATTAAGACTACCCCAGTAACTGAGATGGCTTACCTGGAAAATGATGCGGTCATCGGTGATGCATAATATCACGACTCTTGCATCAAGAAATGAAAAAAGTATGCCAATTAGTATTTCTACAAAAAGGCGTACTGAGTAACACTTGCGGCGACCGTAGGCCGAGTCTATTGATATTACAAAGACATTGATAAGAGGTGAAGTGTTGGGAATTTTCCTAGTACATGTTTTGAACCGTAAAATTTGTCGAAAAGAAGATAGTACAAACTGTTCTCGACGAGATGATTGGGGTAGACGTCAAAAAATAATTAAAAATGAACGTAGCACTTGGTACGTAATATGAAAAATATTAATAATTATATTTTGTTGTACATCAGACAATTTGCTTTTTTTTTCGTACAAGAAAACCTTGCGTAGAGGTGCTACGAAGTTACCGAACTTCCAAACAATATATATTTTATTTAATAATATCGTATTATCCTTCTAATATTATAAATCTGAAAGTTTGTGAGGATGGATGGATGGATGTTTGTTAACTCTTTCACGCAAAAACTACCGAACGGATTTCGATGAGATTTGGTGTGATAGTAGTTTAGGCTCTGGATTAATACAGGCTACTTTTTATCCCGAAAAAGTACAGTGTTCGCGAGGGATACTGTATTTACGCGGGCGAAACCGCGGGCAACAGCTAGTAATAATAATATGCAACACTTGAAACTAACATTAAAATATAATAAAAAAATGTATATGCCTGCTGCAAAAATATAAACTTTTACTGGGAGGAAGCTAAGGTATAGAGCGAGCCGTACTATTGCTATATTATTTCAGTACATTGTAACGGTCACCATATTTTCAATGAAACTATTTTTTACTAGCTAATTAGAACAACAAAGCTGATTGAGTTAGGCTTCTATAGGTATTCACTTATCATCATTTCAAAAGGCTTTCAGTTATTAGCATCAGAATTTAATTTACCGATGAAAAAATAAAATAACGACTTTTTAGCTTACCTAGATTAACTTAATTTCAATCTGCCAATGGAGAAATAAATTAATTCGGGATAATCTCGCATCTGAGAAATACTTTTAGTTATCTCCTATCTGCAAATGACGAATCAACAATTTTGCCAGTTAGAAATTATAGCAACGTAATGGGTATTAAATTTACCGACACAAAAAGTACTTCAAAATAAGAGGTCGACGTACCCTAGGCTAAATTGCTCACTTAATGACTATTTGACTATTATTCTATAGAAACGGAGTAGCTCGAGATAGATGAAAACGAAAAACAGGCCAAGTGCGAGTCAAAGTCGCACACCCAGGGTCGGTACCCTTACTACAATTATACCAATATTTTCCATGTTTACCATGTTTTCCAAGTAAGAGCATTGTACAAGTTATGCATCTATGCAATATGGACTGCCATCATTTATTTATTCTGAGTTTTTGAGCCAGTCGTTTAGAGGGGGGACGCCATATTTTAACAAAAAAAAAATCATCTCTCAATCTCAATGTTGTCTAATGATAACTCACAATATGTGGTAAACGCGAGAAAAATGTCATCCCCACTTTACGTGTAGGGGAGGAGACGGACATCGCGAAACAATAATAATTCCGAGACGTGAACTACGGAACCCTAAGTCTTAAGTTCTGATACGAATCAGAAAACTACAACTTTAACACGCTTGTCATGAACCAATTAAACAACCATCAATCCTTCCAACCAGTCCAGTTGTTTTATAATTTTTACCCGACTGCGCTAGAAGGAGAATTATGTTTTTCGAATATTATGTGTGTACCTACACACATAATATTATACACGGTATATTTCTTTGGCACGCTCTTGAGCCTAAACAGCTTGTCGCATTTGAGCTTGAGAGGTATCATTAGATTCGTCGTAACGTCAGTTCGGTACGGGACGTGGCGCTACATTTTTAAGATAGCTATTCAAAATTGAACTTTATTCATTACACAAGAAGATACACGTAGCGTCGCGTATTTTCGCGGTGTGAACTAACTGGTAAGTCGTGATAGTGACGTGACACATAAAAATTATTTCACGCAGTCGGTTTTTTCTGTTTTGTTTTTTAAATTAGCGGTAGGAATTTAGTTTATTGAATTTTCTTGTCACGTGCAATTGCATGATCCTATATTTCTTAATGTTCCAATAATAATTATTATAGTAAAAAATATTGTAATTTTGATCGATAAAGTATAATTAAATTAGCGCGTAATATTGGGGGGTTGCTTTTGATTTTTATTTTGATTTTTGTGCTAAAACACATCAAAAATGTTGTTTTGATAAAACAAAGAAAATTTTAACTATATTATTTTGATTCAAACTTTACTATTGTTATAGGTACCATGAAATCTACTCGTTCTGTGAAGTTTTTAAAATGAACATACTCATAGGTATTATATAAGGTACTTTACGTCTGGCGTAGCGTAGTGTAAGTTTTATTAATTAATAGCAGTCCGGACAGACGCTGTTCTGTCTTAACTATATAGAAGGATAAATAAATAACCAAACAGGCAAACTGATCGCACCTATACACCGCCTCTACCACCCACCGTAAAGTGGGGATGATTTTTTTCTCGCGTCTCCCCCATATTGTGGGGTACTTACCACTAGATAGGTCTTTCACGTTAAGTGGTTGCCAAGTATATTTTTTTCCTTAGGTAGATACCCGTTTGCGAGATATTCAACTTTAAAGCGCATTTTTTTGTTAAAATAGGAAGGTCCCCCTTATAAAAGCTAAAAAGCTGTCTCGAAAAAAATCTGAAACAAATCGTGGTGAACTTTGCAGGAAAATTATGACAGCTTATATATCTCTGTTAGTTCAGACCTCAGGAGTTATATATACTTAACTTGTGAAGTGTGCTGACTTGGAAAACTTGGTGCAAAATAACGATATTATACGCAAACATGTAACAATAATCCAAGTAGGTACTAACTTTAAATGCTATTGGATTTGATAGAGATTGAAAATCATAATCATTACTACATAATAATATTAGGTATACCGCTTGTAAATAGTGGATTTTAACAATGAAATAATATATGAACTGCACTGTATAATAGTGCAAAATTGTTTCTTTTTTTTCATCTATATCATAGAGTAAACAATGCGAAATTTCGCAATATACTGGCAAGGTGAGTTTAGTTACATTGCATAAAACATGAAAATTGTTTCGAAGTGCTAAAAATTCGCGGCACCTAGCGTATATTTTTTATACGAGAATTTATCTAGTAGATACTAGAATGTATGCGTTCAAGGGTAAAGTCTGCGTCCGGACATGTGCCCGTGCGACTGTTCTGCGCGTGTGTGCGCGGAACCTAGGTATCACCTATAATTGTAGACGCCTGTGTGCGTCGGCGAATTTCGTCTGAGTGCGTAGCCGACGGCGGCGGGCGGCTGGCATTTTTTTCTGCAGTACAGTTGCTATGCCCGAAATATTCACGCAGATGAATTGACAAGATGTTACGCGATCAATAATATTTACGTAGACCACGTAGACAAGATTTACGTATATCATTACAAAACAGTATATCTTCATAGTTACTGCGTACATTTTTAGTAGGTAACAGTATGTACTATGTAACACTTTCCAAATCGATATTAATACCTATTTTTTTTTTATTGAAATTGAGTGGTGAAAGTGATAGAGTTCGGATGGATGTGAAGGTTTGAATTTAAATCTGTTCTATCATAATGAATAAAACTGATACAAATTGGGATGAAAATAATTAGTTTGCATACATTCAAATTAAGCTCCAAACGGTATGTAATTACAGCGTGCTCCTTTAACATAAATAATTGTTTTTAAACTGCAGCTCCTACACCCACTTTACACCTTTACGCATAGACCGGGTGTTTAGAAACACGCTGTATAGAGAAAGATATTGCCCGTCCGCGCCGGTCACAACAAATTTGTTTAAGTTCGCACCCTTCCTGTCTCACGCGGCGACGCTCGCGTATGCTAGAGCTACGCGTAACGCACACGTGTTATACAGCATGATTTTAAGGGTTCCGTACCCAAAGGGTAAAAACGGGACCCTAGTACTGAGACTTCGCTGACTGTCTGTCTCCCCATCCGTCTGTCGGTCATAGGCTGTATCTCAGGAATCATGATAGCTAGAGTTTTCTTCGCAGGTGTATTTCGGTTGCCGTCAGAACAACAAATCGTTTGTTATAATTGTCGAATTGAACATTTTTAAGAGTATTGACAAATAGCGGATTGTCAAATGGTAACAATAAAATGTTGTGTTTCATTTTCGTAGACCAATGATCGATCAAACTTAAAAAAAATGCAGCGCTTTGATATAGCTACATTTTAGTTTGTTTGATAAGAAAATATAATAACATTAATCAGAAAATAAAATCCTCACTAGTTTTTCGCTTGCCGATTTTCTCATACGCCTTAAGGCTCTGTATAACGCCTTGAGCGTCAAGTCCCATAATAATTTTGCAGGCGACAAGGGCGTATCGCGCCGACCGGAGAGTATTGAAATCGGATAAAAAATAGCAATAAATATTTGAGACAAAATTTGCAAAAAACTAAAACGGCCTTCCCCTGATTCTTGTCTTATTTAAAATAATAAAATAGTCTTTACACTCGTGTGATGTATAGAAGAACAGAAAAAAGGTTTTAACTTTAAAAAAAAAGGGTGGAATTAGTTTATTTTCAAATCAATTTTTAAATGAAAATTTTCAGTATAAAAAAATAGTCCTTGGCTAAATTAGATTAATTTAAGATTAGCATATTTTTTTGGGACTTTTCAATACGACCATGACTGAGGAAAAAGGTTTCAAAGAACTCCAATTTTCAGTTCTATCCAGCGCACAACCCTTAAACCTTTTGGTTTATGATACAACTAGACGAAGCCCGCGACTTCGTATGCGCAAAAGGAAATCTCGCAGGTATCATACATTTTGCCACGATAAAATGCATATGTCCTTCCCCGTGGGTATATGTGTGCCAAATTTCATCAAAATCGGTCTAGTAGTTTCGGAGCCCATTTAATACAAACAAATCTTTTCTCTTTGTAATATAAGTATAGATAAGACTAGGGATTATTACACAAAAATTTAAGATTTTTCAGGTGATTGTAACACTACTATCCTTATGTTTCCCTGTCTTGTTAATTGTATGTTTTGTCTCTATCGCTCTATATAAAGTAAGTAGCGACAAAACTTCCGAATAAGCTATCCGATACTTATTAGAAGATTGTGAAACGGGCCCAAACAAGGTTTTATTTTTAACAATAATTATAATTTTATATGGCATAGTAATATTGTTCAATGACAATTGAAAGAGAAAAAAACTTAGGCCAATCGTTATTTATTATTAATATTAAGAATTGCAATGCACTTTGTTATACGTACTATAAGCGTTATCTGATAGGCTATTTATTACACTGATAACCTTGACAACGAGGAACAAATGATTGTCTGTAATGTATTGTGTGCGCTAAAAAAACTGAAATCGCGCTGTTGCTACTTATGAGTTCGAATAAAAAGCACTCGTAGAATGATTTGTATTCCAACATATAATACTTTTACAAATTAAAATATTAGTTTTTTATTAATTATGAAACCTTTATCGCATACCTCATTATAAAAGCCAGCAAGCATAGGATAACACAATGTAGTTACAATAGGATAGGAGTGTCCCTGAAAATAAAACTCAAATCAATAAAGAATTTCCGAGGCCTTGCCATAACCTACCCATTGGTCTGAAATAGCTAATTTGTATATTCTCGCATTGAACTCTATCAAAAATTTATAAAAAAAAACTATGACTATAAGTATAGATTAATTTTATTATGACCTAGATGTTGTCCGCGACTTGGTACGCGCAAAAAGAAAATTACGCGGGAACCGTACATTTTGCTGCGATAAAAAGTAGCATGTGTGTTAATTCAGAGCCTTTAAACTACTACCATAGAAAATGTTATCAAAATCCGTTGAGTAGTTATTGCGTGAAACATCCATTAATCCATACATACCAAATACCGCAAATAGTTCGCATTGTGTGCTTTTGTACCAACCAGTTCATGGATTAGGAGTTTCTGATGTTTTCGATGTTATGGACAAGAAGGAGTGAACACACATCAACAAGGAGGCCGCAGATACTGGAGAAAACCAAACAGGTGAGACTCGAACAACTGTTAATAATTGCCGGTTTCTAGAAATTCTGCTGCAATACCACACCTACTATTCCAATTTGGTGTAATAACTTTTAATTACACAATTCCTGATAGATTATATTTTAAAGATAATATGTAATACCTAGGTGACCTGCTTAACCGCTATCACATTGTTCACGCATTATTTGTGCATTCTTATCACCAAAACTTATTTTATCAGCGCGGTTGTTATCGAATTTTCAATGCCCATTGCGGTAATGTAGAGATGGTTTCTTTTGACGCAGGATTTTTTTCAATTATTTCTTAGCTTTACCTACTTTGTAGTGGAAATGTTTGTAATCTGTTAGCAAAAATAATATTATATTGCTTTTATGTTGCTATCAAACTAGTAAAATGCATCAGCATAATATGTTGTTATTAAATTGAAAAATATAACCATCCTTTTGCAGTTGTGGATCGTCACTTATAGGATAAGTTATTCGGTCTTTGCCTATCCAGTAATGCAATCAAATTGGAAGATGATACACACATAACATCTCTATCGCCCAATTTTTTTACCATTCGTTTTTCGAGTTTTGAAAGAATTTTTTAAAGACACGTATTCAGTATTTACGTTAAAAACAAATCACGTTTACATTTGTTAAATTAAACATGGTAATATATACAATATTTACATAATATACGTAGTCGCGGAGGTGCGTATCTGTGTTTCGTGGCCAGTCGATTGTGATGTGAGGTAGGTCAGGCCCGCAGTAGCTGTTATCACGCGGTAGATATAAGACTTCATTTTTACTAATAACCATTTTTCTCTAGCATATGCCTAATTTTACCCGACTTTCAAGAAGGGAATTGTTGATTAATCTTATTGCAGGAGCTCAAAGTTTAAGAAATATCTATTATTGAAACTCTACATTCTATATTTATAAGGCAACGTAGAAAACTAGATTCAACTTACAGTTTGGTTCACTTTCACGCAAACTTAGTCGCAGCTTATTTTAATACACAAAGAATAATGTAGAGAATTTAATGACAATAGACTTGTCGATGTAGGGTCAAGAGCACTAAAATAGTTATTATTTTGGTTGCAGGAACAAATACTATGTCACCAGGGAGATTTTACTTTTTGAGCAAGCCACCATTTGATTACAGTTAGTAATATGCACTTAAAGAACGTTTTACATTTTCAAAAATCAAATATTATACCTATCTAAAGTTATCAACTTTTTATTTTGCATTAAATAACTAATTACTATTTGCTTCATTGAATGAATATTTTGTTTTAGATCAACCAGCTTAATATAGTTCATATTATTTTACTAATCGCTCACCAAAAAAGTATCGCTTAGATACATAAAGGCTAATCTGCGTTTGAAACTGTTAATATTACTTTAATCTCTTCTTTTTGTACAATAGAAAACTAATGACCACGTCTTGAAATAAAAATAATGTTACTTCAACTGGTGCAAATATGTTATTAAGCACAAACGCGGAAAACTTGCAGAAGACTATAAACTGCTGCTAGAACATGTAACACTGAACATAATATTATAAATGTCGGAATTTGGCTTACCATACCTTATTTTACCTATTTAAAGAAAAATTTGTAAGTGAGTACTGCTAATGAGTGGTAGAGCTTATTATTTAAGGTTATATATGATAATTATCTATACTAAAATTATGATGAGGAAAGATTTGTTTGTTTGTATGTTAGTTAGTTTGCATTGAATAAGCTCGAAAACTGCAGGACCGATTTTAATGAAAGTTGACACAGATATAGATTAAATCAAGTGGAAGGACATAAGTTACTTTTTATTACGACGAAATGTACGGTTCCTGCGGGTTTTTCTTTTTCAGAGCGCACAAAGCCGCGGGCACTCCACAGTACAGTCTGGAGCCCTCACATAGATGCACCAAAGAAATATAGAGTACGATATTTGGGTGAAAGTGTCACAAACACACTTCCTCACAAACTGGCGCATCCTACTACTATTTTAAAGTCGCTGTTGCTCCGCCCGCGTGAATACAGAATTCCACGGTAACACTGTACTTTTCCAAGATAAATGTAGCATATGTGTTAATCCAGAGCTTAAACTACTACCATACAAAATTTCATCCAAATCCGTTTAGTAGCTTTTGCGTGAAAGAGTAACAAACATCCATCCTTCCATCCATACATGTTCACAAATTTTCTCATTTATAATTGTAGAATAGTATATTTACATTATAGTAGACAAGCCTAGAGTAAAATACCACATGTCTTTTACCACAAACATACAGATTAACAGATAAACAGCTACGTAGTAGCGTGTTAAGTAAGTAAGCGTGTTGATTGCGCTACTACAAGCATACGGTAAATGTGTATGGGTGTCCACAGCTAACCTCCTATCGCGTGCGCGGCAAGAGTGGAAAAATTCGGTAAAAATAGTGGACAGTCGAAAGGTCGTCAAAAATTTCGACTTTTTGTGTCATGTGAGATTGTGATATGATTCGTGTTGATTGTCATGACAATAGATTTCAAAACTAAAATAAAACGGAGACCCATATCACGGGGGCGACACTCTCTACAAATGACAGCTCGAGCACCGGCGAATGTCAGCCATGTTGACGTAAGCCTAAGCTTACAATGAAATAATATTAAACGAACCCCGTGAACGAAAGTCCTGGCTGGAAAAAACTCACGTCCCAGCCAGCCCCGCATTCGCCCAGCCACGCACACACAGCGAGTTGTCATTTGTGTAAAACGGTGGAATGACGATTCTTTACGTTAGTAATATAATATATTATTTGCCTATAACCAAAGCAGCCTATGCTCTACAATCAACAGTGTATAACACCCTTAACTGCCTATATCCAGGAAAAACTTCAGTAAACTTCAAGTTTGTTAAGATGTACAAGTAAATCCTACTACTATTATAAATGTAAATGTTTGTGAGGATGGATGGATAGATGTATGGATGGATGGATGGATGTTTCTTACTCTTTCACGCAGAAACTACTGAACAGATTTTGATTAAATTTGGTATGGTAGTACTTTAGGCTCTGGATTAAAACATAGGCTATTTTTTATCCCGAAAAAGTACAGTGGGATACTTTATTTACGCGAGCCAAGCCGCGGGCAAAAGCTAGTACATATATAATTTTAAGCTTCGAAGCTTATTGGTACCTACATGGAAAAACTTTACTGAAACTGATAAATGTTCATAATGTTTAACTGTGAATAACAGTGGCAGATTTAAATAAAAAATTGCAGTTTTCAGACACATATCTCACTAATATTATTGTGAAAAGCGTGTTATGTTAAAGTTATGTTGAGTTGTGCACTACAGTACAAATAGTGTTTTACATTTAAAGTTGTTCTGGCTTTAATTATATAACTCAAAAGTAGTTGAAATTCACCAAACCTTCAAAAACAAACACGAGCATTCTTTTAGGGTCCAAATATTGTATTTTTATTAGAAAAAGTCAATTTGAACACATTTTGGTATGGTATGGTAAGAATATCTAGGGTCATTGGCTAATAAGAAAACATGATGTTCAAAGCATGTGATCTTTTTGATTCGTATCTGACATTATTTATGAAATTATTTAGCATATTAAAATGTACAGTGTACTTACTAGTTAAGCTAGAATATGCAAGTGTAGGTACAATATCGACAAAGTTCCTGCTCGGCCAGTTTCTAAAAGTTTTCTTTGCACTAGGACGCCTCAAAATATTTAAGCACAAAGGAAGTGACCGCAACGACTGCAGACGTAGTTGAACTACGTATTTACACGTGAGTATTTGTGCGTGCGCACGATTCAACGGCGCTGTTAAGCGATTTTATCTTATGCCTGTTCGAACTCGTTCGATAGTACATAGCTAGTCGAGTACGACCATGATCTCAATATCTTTCGGTAATCGTCGTTTTCCATACATTGTCTGGTATTTCTATACAAAAACGAAGATTGCCGAGGGTCCATTAGCAACTTTTTACTGTACCTATTTACACTGTCTAATAGTTTACTACACTCATAAGCGAGTAATATAAATAGTTAAAACTATTTTAATCCTCTACATTGATATTATTACAGGCATAATAAGATAATGAAGGTAATACGTTTAGCACACACGTCCACATAAGCTTAAAATGCGATTGAAAGATGTATTAAAACTATAATTCATATTCCTATATGAATTGATTGATCTTTTGGTTAACATAAATATGAATTAAGTATAAACAAACCATAATATTATTCAAACATGCCTATAGTATCTATTAGAAAATTTCAAGCCGCTAAATATAAGAATGCAACACTTTGTATCATTTTCAGGAAGGTCACACATTAAATTTACACTCTAGAGTAGCACACAAACAAACATTTAACTTTTATTTAATTTACGCTATTATTTAAATGAGATAACATAGAATTTAGTTAATATAATAAACGCATCCACTACAACGGTACTTATAAGTAACGGCAACTCACAGCGTAGAGGGCGGTTTACGCAATTTTCAGAAGCGACTTTCCTGAAAGTGTCACAAGAGCTATGAAAAGGAGGAAGACGCAGCGAGTACCAACGGATTCTTATCTCGATCCATTGCCGACATGTAGTGAGTGTGACACTTATGAGTGCTACGGTTTTCCGAGTGACTCACTGTTCCTTCCTCACGGCCTCTAACCTACCTATTGTCGGACGTGTCGAGTGCGCACACGGCTGAAGTACAGCGAGCGCGTTGGGCACTCGGGGTCCGCGGCGGGCGGCGCACTAGCACTCACATTCAAATATTCGTCTAACCTTAATGCGAATCGGCGCACTCCGGGTTCCATCCGACGACTGTCGTCGCAAATGACTGGTCGAGGGTTTCGCTTCGGGTATAACAGCAAAAGCGACACTGGTCTCTCGAGCTCGCGAGATATTTCGGCGCGGGCGTCGGGCCGGACGGCAGGCGCATCGGCGCGCCGCCACCGGCGGAGTGGTCGCGGGGCTGCGGCGCGGCGGCCGCGCTACATGTCACGGTGCGGCGAGCGCGCTCTTCGCGCCGTGGTCACCGACTCACAGTGGCGTCGCCGTCCTACTGTCTGCCCGACGGCCGGGACGGCGGCGCGCGTTGCACCGCCCCGCTGCACCGCCTGCCCCCCTACCGCCGAGCCCCCCCTACCTCCTCTCGCCGCACTACACCCGCCCCGCCCCGAAGAATTTTCCGCATCGGGCGGGAAAAATCGATTGTGCAGCGAGCCCCGAATAATTTCGGCAAGACGCACGGCGCCCTTGCGTCCTCGGCGTCGCCGTCGCCACCGTCGTCGGCGCCGCGGTCAAGCGCACCGCAGCGTACCGCGCTACCTCGCGCTGCTTCTGCTCCATAAACATTAACACAATTCGCTTACTTGTTCTACAAATATACTAGTAAATTAAATTTCATAAATATTTATTACATTTAAGAGATACATTCATAATATAATTTAATAGGTATATGTATTTAAAATTATTTTTTAATTTAAATGTAAAAAATGTATCATATATATATATATAATAATAATAATGTAACTCTCTTAGCAAGAAATAAGACGTGTGTTATCTTTAACCGACTTCCAAAAAAAGAGGCGGTTAAACGTTCGGCTGTATATATTTGGGTGTCCCTTAAATTTCAAGTTCGATGTGTTTTTACGAATACCCTCTTAAAATGTTCGTATTGACCCAATATAGCCTAGAAAAAAATATTAGCCCAATTCATAAACGATAACCCGTATCGAGGAGTTTTGCCGGGGAATTCAATGGGTTACGTTATGGATTTTGCATTTCTTTCATAAATTTGTGTTATTTCGGTTCTTAATGTGTAATATTGGTAGAATATTACCCATTAAATATTCGTTAACGTGCACAAGTGTGGGCAAGTGGTACAACTTTTAAAAACGTGCTATTTTGAGATTCCTTCCAAATCTCCCTAGGAACTTTCTACTGAAGCTTCTACCACTTTACTGAATCGACTGACATGACTCATGGACTGCACTATTTATTTGGACTTTGACTAGACTTTAGACTTGAAGATTTAGGAATACGGTGTTGAAAATTGAAACGAAAGTTCTATTTCCCGCTTTTTTAACATGACACTGGCAAATGGCTATAAGCCGATGCTATATATAAATAATGAAAAAAAACCCGTGTCGATTGCGATTTTAATTTTTTCATACAAGTTACAAGGGGACAACCCTATGACCTGCAATTAAATGTTTCATTTGTCGTTTTATACGTCGTTTTTTGAGATTTTTTGTGGGCAATTGTTTATTGCGTACCTAAAGATGTCTGTGAAATTCAAGAGTGGTAAAAAAATACTGCCTAGCCACCAAATAAATGGTTCAAAATCAACACATAATCGTCAAGTTTTGGCAGTCCTATTTTACGTGTATTTGACATCTTTATTTAAAAAAGAAAGTCGTATTATTTACACTATTTATAACTCAAAAACGGCTTAACCGATTTGGCTGAAAATTGGTGGGGAGGTTAGAACCAGGACCGTCTCCTGGTTCTAAGCTAAGGTTCTAAACATAGGATACTTAAGTGCCCCGCCGAGTCTGTTTGTCTGTATGTTCGCGATTTATGACGATAATTGTTGAAGGTGTCGGAAAGAATCAAACCGTCTGGGAACTTTTATTGAAAACGCTGCCTAACCTAACCCATTGGAGATAAATAACAAAACAATGTATGGTGGGATTTTTTCTCTTTTATATGTCTACAAAAAAGTCCGCGATGGCATAGATATGTTTAAGGATAGGTTGCTATAATTATACTTAAAATTAAAAAGTACATGTGGAAATTTATAATAAAGTATATAAATAAATATAAATAAATATCTATGGACGCTTCACACCACGTTCATCTGGCCCCGTGCTAAGTATCCGTAGAACTTGTGTTACAGGTACCAGAAAACGGGAAGTATATTTAATACTTTTATACAATACATATATTTAAGATTTTTATTATATTATACACATACTTAATACACATCCATGACCCAGGAACTCAGAAAAACTTTTTGTTCCTTCGGCGGGATTCGAACCCGCGACCCCCGGCTTGAGCACCAACGCGCTGAACCACTGAGCCACAGAGGTCGTCGTCGAGTATATTTTTACTCTTTGCTATTACTATAATGTAGGCATATTTGCTACAGAAGTTTTTTGCCACGAACACTCTCTCACGCGGGCGAAGCTACGGGCAAAAGCTAGTTATTTATGAAGTCAAACTGACTGCCAGTTTAAAGAAAGGTAACAATAATAAGATTATATTCTTATTAAGATACTACATACAACTTGAATAGGATTACAATTGAGGAAGACAAATCTTTTTCAAAGAAACAAAGAGAGCAAGGTCACCCAAATCATTGCTTAGGTGGTTTAGACAAAAAAAATCGGAGAAGGAAAAACTTAGACAAAACCGATTACAAGAAGAGAAAGAAAATTAACTTCTTATCCTTTTCTATATTGTTATATTTTTGGTTTAAACATTTTTAAACAATGGTTTCATTCGACCTGGCTTGGCTACCTTTGTTTCTTTGAAAATAATTTTCTACCTCAATTGTCATCTTTTGAAGGCATTAGGCATATGTGCAATATCAAATAATGTTTTTTAAACATTAAAAATAACAACTAATAAAGTTGTTATTTTTACATTATCTGTAAACACATGGAACATGGAATATTCAAAAGATTCGGTCATATAACAGATTCTGAGTTCTGGACGCAGCATGCCAGACGAGATTTTCTCGTCTATGTACGAATCCAGGGCAAAAGCAATCAAAATGTCTTTCAGAACAACTTATCTGAAGTAATCTCAGTCTATCAGGGCGGAAAACTGTTACTTATATTTATACTCTAAAAGAGACGGTTTTTGTACTTTCATCGAATACAATCACTTCATTTTTTTTTAATCTACATTAATATTAACAACAACTTAGAGAAACTAATAATAAAATAAATAACTAGGTATACAGCTTTCAAAAATATAGTATCTGGGACAAGCTTTACTCTGAGTTTTATAGTGCGAGAAAAAAATATATAAAAGAAAGAGAAAAAAAATCGTCCTACCGGAATTCGAACCCGAGATCAACAACGCAAAAAGCTAATGACCTACGTAGCTGCGCTATCGAGTATCTGATGTCAGATGGCGGAATTACTTATATCTTATTAGTATTACACGACGAAAGGAAAAATATACAAACTAAGATCCTTATGTCGTCGGCATAAAGGTCTAGTCGGAGGTAAAATAACTTGGAATGGACTTTTAACTATAAATTCGAATGATATTTGACGGCCGGAGTGCGGAACAAAATGACATAGGTACATTTAGTAAAACGCCTCAGCGGGTACTACCGTTTCCTGTACAAATGAAAGAGAAATAATGACAGGTCGCCATTTCGTGACCTTTCATTCAACTCGTCCGAATTACTTATCATTGAAATGAAATAATCCTAACAAATATCTTATTCCAATCGAAAAATAAAAATGGCAATTCCCTTCCTTTTATTATGTATTAACTACGAAACTGTCATTAATTTTCTCTTTTTTTACAAATAATACAGTTACAACTCCAAGAATATCCATTTTAATGGTTATTTTATGATTTATATTTTTAGAGAATATTTACAGAAAACGTATTTTAAAAACGAAGATATAAAAAATATGATAAGATTAACATATATTTTTTTGCTGACATAAAATGTATCCATTCGTCAGATTTTTTTAAGGAAGCCTAATTTTACGATGTATAGCGCCAGAAAATGTTAAAATTTCTTGAGAAACTTACGACGCAATTTTAGTTTTTGTGAAAATTTTGTCGTAACTTCTCACAGGGTTTTTCGCCATTTCTTTTAATTTACTTTTGGATTATGCCTCCCATGTCTTAAAGAAATCGCTCTGAAGGTAAAGAATAAATATAATAATAAAAAAAGGTAAGAAATTAGCATTAATTACCCGCGGCTTCTCCCGCGTGAAATTAGGTTTTAAACTTTCATCCCCTATTTTACCCACATAGGGGCTGAATTTTAGAAAAAGCTGACATACGTAATTCAATATTTTTTCCGAACTTATTCATACGAAATATCACGCAAATATGTCTAAGAAATAAAAAGTTTCATACAAACTTTTATCATCTATTTTACCCCCTTGAGGGTTGAATTTTGAAAAGTTCTTCCTTAGTTCCTAGGATGCCTACGTCATATGAGAAATACGTGTGCAAGGGAAACCGGCAAGTCGCCAATACATTTACTGCCTGGTAGTTAAAATACGTGGCCACAAAAAATCTGTTCATTACTGTAAGTTGTACTTTATGAACGTAGGAACAAAAAAGCAACAATATTATAACATCAAACTCGGGGGATAAAAGATAATTGATTAAATATAACATTTTTTATTTATTTAAATTAACAGTTTATTGTTGGTTGGTATTCTGTTTTAATGTATGTAATGTGTTTTATAGCGCTAAGTGCTAACAGACACTCGGACTTGGTCCGCGGACCATATCCGCGTACCGAATCCGGTGTCGCTACATGCACACGGATTTGGTCCGGCAGACCGAATTGAAAACTCGACACCCGTGTGTTCGATTTTCAACTCTATTGTATTAGCGACGACGATAATTCCCGCAATCCATTGAAATTGTGCAGTGATACCTCAAAAATATTTCTCTCCAAACTTAACCAATAATTCGACCCTGATTAGTTTTACGAGATTTATGCAAATTTACTTAAATTAACAGGACTATAATTGGGTCCTCCCAATATTAGCGTGAATCTCTTCAAACTCTAAAAACTTTGTGTTTAATTGTTTATACACATAAAGACTTACGCGTAAATGACATAAAACTTGTCACTTAATCTGATTTCACTCCCTATAAATTTTCATACCCCGGGCTATATATATATATATATATATATATATATATATTTCTTTCCTAATTTTGGGTGGAAAATCCCTTAGTTGTCAACACTGAGATCGTTGTTCAGCCCAATCACCCGACTACTCTTCACACGTACGGATTTGGTACGGAGCGAACCACATCCGATGCGGACCGCGGCGGACTCAATTAATAATAATTATGTTCGCCGGACTACTCTACACACGGTCGGATTTTTTGTAGATGTCAAAAAACGACACACGAAAAGCCGGCATTCAGCGATTTATAAGACGTTATCACGTCAAAATTATAATTTTAAATGTTAGGGGCATACAACCTAAACATTACAATAGTTCTTATTTCTCGTTAAAGTTTAGTAATATTTTTTAATAGTTACTAAATTTATTTGCTAGTTTTGCTTATTGCCTATTCTAAGCACACTTAGTATCTAAATGGGCTCTTAACATACCTACCTAGTAATACCTACGTATTATTTTATAACCATAAAAAACAAGTCGTAATCAAAACCTAACGGTTTCTAATCTAAACTAAGTTTTCTCTTTCATAATTTATTTTATGAAGTGACTGCGATACAAATCATATGAAATTTTGTTATACGTTTTAAAAACTGTTTTGAAGTTAAAACGTATGAATATGTTCTAAATAATTTTTCAATTCATAGTATTGATGCAAGCAAAATAAAATTTCTCGGAATGTGACATCAATGTCCAGTTGTTCGGTGTTGAGTTTCCTATCCATAGGTAAACGGACGCATTCGAACTAAAGTGTATAGTTATAGAAATCCATTGAATTTAATGGAGCCTAATAATGTATTAGTGGGCAAGTTGCACTTGTACACTCTCGGGTGCAGGTTTGATCCTGGGTACGATTTCTCATACGGACGCATAACCACAGAGTAAATAATAATGTATACATACTTATGTACAGAGAAACGTCTTTCGTAGAAGCTTCAAAATCGATCCAAATTTTGTCAGGGTTACAGAAGATTAGGGTAAACTGATAAATAAATCATTGGTCTCGCTGGGCGCTCGACAAGATAGAGCACTCCCTTACAAAAACAGCTTCGTAAATGCGGCAACTCATTATTGTAGTGTGTAAATTGACAATTGACTTACATGTGACAAATTCTAGTGTGCGTGAAAAATGAGTTATTTTTATCATTTAGGAGTTGAAACCGATTACGACCGATTTTCAGACCTGCCGAATAATATGCAAAAAATTTTCATTCGAATTGGTAAAGCCGTTAATCAGTATCCTGCAAATTGAATTTTTAGCAGCCGAGCAAACAATTCGCAAGCTTAGTACATAGCTGTTTATCAGTTCCTCTTTAACCTGTGGCAAAACGGTGAAGAAAAACATCGGGAATAAAACTGCGTGTCTGGAAATCCTCGAAATAAATAACTTAAACCAGATTTTCCCAATTAACCGATCTAGCCTTCATTCTTATCTATACGTTTATACTATGAAATTATAAAGATATAAGATTTGCTTATTTGTTTGCATTGAATTGGTCCTGAAACTACTGGGCTGATTTTCTTAAAAGTTCGCACAAATATAGATTAGACATGGCTACTTTTTATAGCGGCCAAATTTACCATTCCCGCAAGATTTAATATTGTGCGCACAAAGTCGCGGGCAACAACTAGTCTATTTATTTAATATTTAAGAGTTGTAGAAATTTTTTACTACATGATTTATGTACTTTAATATTTTATAATGTAGTTACAACAACTGTGAATTTTAACTAAATTTGTAACTTTAAAAGTAACATGCAGTTCGCACCAAAAGTCTGTGTGAATCTAAACGTTAAGGAAAACCTAGACTAATCGATTATGTCGCGATTGTTGCGGTAAACTGTGCTAAAGTTCCACAGCAATTATTCTATTGTGATTTTTTTTGTAATTTTTGGAGGTGCCTTTGCATAAGTATGCCGATTAAATTATTTAAATTTGAAAAATTATTTAAATTTGAAAAAAATATAATAATTAGGTATAATCAAAGGACGTAGGCGGGTTTTAATGCTTAAAATAATTATGAAATCAAAAACCTTTAAAATTAGTTTGAGTCTGATATTGTGTCTTGCTTATATTGTGTGTTGCTCTGGGAGGCTCAGGCCTCGGCCCTCCCCGCCAGCGCCACCGCCGGTGCACCCACGAAAACGTCCATTAAGTGAATGCGGTCGTAGCCCTTTCTTTATTAGGGCCTTTGCCCTGCGTGATGTTTTTGCGTCATGTTTTAGAATTTCCATACTTTGGATTTCAGTTAGGTTTTTTTTTCAGCAGGCGCAATAAACTTGACTGGCCAAAGCTGCCAGAGTAGGCTGGGGGTTTAAACCCCAGATAGTCAAAACTATATATATGGCCGTGATAGAGCCGACTATTATGTATGCATCGGCAGCGTGGGCACCCACCGTGGAAAAGATGGGGGTCCAGAAAAGGCTCAACTCCGTTCAACGGGGTTTTGCCCAGAAGATTTGCAGAGCATATCGGACCGTCTCCTTGAACTCTGCAATGCTGTTGGCTGGGATACTCCCTCTTGATCTCAGGATACTCGAAGCTTCGAGGCTCTATGAGATCAAGAAGGGGGTACCACACCCGGTGTTGAGGGACAGGGCGGTGGAACGAATGGCTCCAGCGCTCGAGGACCCACATCCGGCAGAGCAGGAAGAGCTGAGGTTCGGGTTGGTAGACGAGGACTCTTATGCGGACGTGGTTAACAGCCACGTCCATAGGATCTATACGGACGGCAGCAAGATTGAGGGTCGAGTCGGAGCCGCACTCTCAGTTTGGGAGGGTGAGGCCGAGACGAAGGCCGTCAAGCTTGCGTTGCCGCCGTATTGCACCGTCTACCAAGCCGAGCTTCTAGCGCTCCAGAGAGCTGTAAGTTTAGCCTGCAAGAGTGGAATGGCGAAGGTCGGTATCTTTTAGCGATTCCAGATCGGCTCTCCAGGATGTCACCCTTAGTTCCCCTCATCCCCTGGCAGTGCAAACAAGGGCGGCCCTCCGAAAGACTGCTTCGCAGAGGCGGGAGGTCTCCCTGTTTTGGATTAAGGCGCACGCAGGGTTGAGAGGGAATGAGAGGGTTGATGAACTAGCCAAGGAGGCCGCGCTGGGATCGAAAAGGAAACCCGACTACGATCTGTGTCCTGTTTCATTCGTCAAGCGTATCTTAAGAGAGGATACGGTTGAGGAATGGGACAGGAGATACGAAGTGGGAGGGACGGCCGGAGTCACAAAGCTCTTTTTCCCAAGCGCTGCCGCTGCATACAAAGTAGTCAATAAGATAGACATAACGCACCACACTACACAGATACTGACTGGACACGGCGGGTTCGCCTTCTACTTGAACAGATTCAAGTTGAAGGAGGACCCGTCGTGCTCATGTCAGCCAGGAGTTGAGGAGACGGTTCCTCACCTGCTGATCGAGTGCCCGATTTTTGCTAGCAGTAGATATGATACTGAGCAAAAATTGGGCATATCGATCACGGGTGAGAGCCTGTCTTCCATCCTGGGGGGAAAAAAGAGGGAAATTTTCCTTTCTTTCTGTAAGAAAATCACTGTGTATGTTAACAAAATTAATTGTGATAAATTGGTGTGATATTAGTGTAGGCTCTAGATTAAGTTTTGACTGTGATAGTAGGGTTAAGTTGAATGTGTGTGCCGTTGTATTATATTCACATTTTAATTAATTGTATTTTTATTTTTTATTAATTATTGATTATTGTTTTTTATTGAGGTTTTTATTTGAATTTCAACTTATTGTATGTTATTTTATTGTTTTTACAAAAAATTGTTGACTTTTACTATGTAAAACCGACAAGTACATAGTAATTAACTACGCAAGAAAATCATGTTTATATATATAACTAGCTATAAGTATCTGTACAAAATAGAAAAATAAGTGAAAGCAAATAGAAAAAATAAACGATAAAAACAAGCCCTGATAATGTTAGGGGGATGGAAAAAAAAAAAATTGATGGTTGGTGGTTTTACATTTGTTATGTGTGTTGACTTGTTATGAATGTTCAATTCTGCTCAGCATCCAGAAAAGCAGAATATATTTCGTTATATATAAGGACTATTCTGAACGAGACCAAAACCGAAGTATCGAAGAAGCTTGTTATGTAATAGAGAAATATTAAGAGGCAAGTGCATACGTGCGGATATAAATAATTGTATTATTGTACTTTTTACAATACTATTCACATTAAATTGGGTTTGAGTTAATGTTATATATTATTAAATCATTACATATGAAATTGGCGTTTTGTAAAGGAGGAACATAAGGAGGACATAAAGTCGTTTTTTTTTAATATAATATATTTATTTAATCAAAGTATATATTTTAGTTTAAAGTTCTGCAGGTCGAAATTTCCAGAACGAAAACGTTGGAACCAAAAACGCACTGTGTTTTCTTTTCCAACACCGCTGCCATACACATCATTAATCCTTCGAGCTGTTTCTGCAGCACTGGTGCCACGGTGGAGCTCGTACTCGAAAATAATACGATATTTCAAGTTTTGTATTACCGAGTGACGCAAAGAAAAAACCAAAAGAGGAAAAATAAAATAAATTACACTTTTGAAAGACAAATACATAAGTAAATAGCGATATAAATTTGAAATTGGAATTCCTAACTAAAGAAGATATATTTGAGATCAAAGTGACCAGTACGACAAAACGCCAATTTCATATGTAAGGACCTAATATTATATTTCAAGTTCGATATTTTTTTTACGCATACCCTCTTAAAATCTTCGTATTGACCCAATGTAGCCTAGAAAAAATATTAGTCCAACTGATAAACGATAACCCGATCCGACTTGCGATTTTAATTTTCCCATACAAGTACTAGTTACAAGGGGACAACCCCATGACCTCTCATTAAATGTTTCATTTGTCGTTTTATACGTGGTTTTATGAGATTTCTATGCACGATTGTTTATTGCTTACCTAAAGATGCCTGTAAAATTCAAAAGTGGTAAAAAATACTGCCTAGTCTCCAAATAAATGGTGTAAAATCAACACATAATTGCAAGTTTTGGCAGTCCTATTTTACATGTATTTTATATTATTTATGAAGTCTATATTTATATTATTTATGAATAATATGATTTAAATCTTAATAAGATTATAATACATATTCTGACAACTTGAATAGGATTACAATTGAGGAAGACAAATCATTTTCAAAGAAACAAAGAGAGCAAGGTCACCCAAACCATTGCTCAGGTGGTGTAGACAAAAAAATTGCGGAGAAAGAAAAAAACTTAGATAAAACCGAAGAAGAAAGAAAATTTCCTTCTTGTCCTTTTCTTTATTATTTCATATTTTTTTGTCTACACCACGTACATAATGGTTTCGTTTGACCTGGCTTGGCTACGTTTGTTTCTTTGAAAATACTTTTTCTTCCTCAGTTTTCATCTTTTGAAGGCATTAGGATGTGCAATACCAAATAATGTTTTACAATAAAGAGTTATTTGTTGTTATTTCTTAATTTTCAGTAAATAACATGGAATATTTTAAAGACTCGATCATATAACAGATTCTGAGTTCTGGACGCAGCATGCCAGACGAGATTTTCTCGTCTATGTACGAATCTAGGGCAGAAGCAATCAAAATGTCTTTCATAACAACTAATATGACGTAATCTCAGTCTATCAGTATATAGGATGGAAAACTGTTACCTATTATAATATGTATCGAAGAAGTTAATAAGAAGAAAAGTTGCCAAATATTGCTACAAATGATGATAGAGAACAGTTTCTTGGACTTAAAAACCAGGTAGCTTATCAGAAAAGATCAAGCTAAAGACATCTAAACTGCAATCTTTAATAGTAATCTTCATAGGAAGTGCGTAAATCACTGGCAAAAATAATAATAAGGAAGGTTCTTGTTGCGCTGTGTGGTCAACATAGAAACATGTCAGGCCTGTAAAAACTGACCTCAAGATAAGTTATCCAAACTGGTTGTTATTATTTTATGAGATTAAGTAAGTGTCAGGCTTGTTTTATTTTGATCCTAATTTACCAAATTTTTGCAATTATATTGGTTTTGTAGCAGAACAAAATATCAGTACACTTCACGATTTTTTGTTAACTTTGCACCTCAGTCGGCACGGGTTGCAATCATCCTAGAAGGATGGAGGATAAAATTTATATTTAGACTTGTTTGAGCATTTATAAAAAATGTGGAGGGTATGCGTATTTTTTTGGCCATACAAGGGACATGGTATGTACCTATATATATTATGTATATATACGTATGTTTGTTTCACCGTACCATCTAAACAACTAATCCGATTTTAATAAATTAGGCGTCAATTGATTTGTAATAATAGCCCAGATAACTTAGGTATAGCCAATTCCCGACTACGTTAATTATGTATAATTTACGTAGTCGGGATGTAGTTCTTGTAAAAAATTAAGTTATTTCTATTACTTTTAGGCTGATTTATAAACAAGTTATAGCGATTCCTGCGATACAAAAAGTATACTTACACAAGATATACTTAAATCTATACTAAAACAGAAGAATAACGGCCGAATACACACCCATCACCAGCTAGGGGGAGGGGGGCCTAAATCACAGGTTATCGCAGTCTCTGTTTGTCATAATGACAAGTACAGCATGTCACTTGAGTGCCTCTTAACTCGAGTAGAGTTTGAGTATTCGGGCGGGTACAATATAAAGAAATGAATTATTCTCAATACAAGGCGTGTACGAGTGGTAGAGCCTAGTCAGCAGCGGCGCTTCCACGAAACGGCAGACCTGAGACCGCCCGCGCCTGCATAATGTTATGCCTTGCCTTGTGCAATCTATTCGGGTAATGATTACGTTTGAACTATCGGCATCCGTTTATAAATAATTCACATAGCCCTCATAAACATTATATTTAGTATAATATAACTAACGTTATACCTACGACATCTAAGTACGACAACATCGACACCTCTGTTTAGCAGTGTTCAGTTCTAGATCGAAACATATAGCAGACAAAGAACATTTTCAAACGACGTCTATAAGGAGTTAGTTTGATAAGAAATAATATTTAAACAAAACCTGATAAAAATCTGAACTGTTCAATTTTCTTGAACAATTCAAGTTTTTAATCCTTTGAAACAATTTTAATGCGTAGCTCTGAGTTCGATACGGCTTGATACTTCCAAAAATATTTAGCTAAACATTTAGCGGATTCAAAAGTATACAAATATAATTATTGTACCTAATACAATATAATCAATTAAATTTAAACTTTTTTTTTATTCAATGAAAATACATGGTAAATTACAGGTTGATATAAGTAACGATTTATACTTAATCGTCATAAAGTTTACAGTAGCGTCGGAACTAGGATTTTAAATCCTTTTATGCTGTAATAGAACTTACTTAAAATTTTAATCTAGGTATGCGTGTCTGTTCCCCTTGGTGTGAAGTGTTTTGCTTCTTAATACTGATAAAAAAAGTAAGAAAAAAAAAGACCTACGATTAAAAAATTCGCAAATGTGGCGACTTAATTAATCATTGGTTGCTACAACGTTTACGACATAACACTTTGTTTGTTGTTGCTTACCTTGTGTGCGTTGCGTACGTTGTGTATTAGATGCGTAATAGATGCCTGATAGGATTACTTGTACAGTTACATCAGTAAACTCGTACAGTACCAATTTGTATATTTCTTATCTCGCTCGCGAATGAAAGAGACAAGTAGCAATGAGTCAATGTACGCGAAATTCTACGTGCTCCGCGACCGGATTTTAGTATTCCAAATCAACCGAGAAATATAATTATCCTACTACTACTAAATGTGAAAGTTTGTGAAGATGTATGGATGAATGGATTGATATGATGAGATGTGACTCCTTCACGCAAGATCTATTGAACATATCTTATACTTTAAATGAGAATATATTATATATATCGTAATCTCGGCAACAGCTACAAGTATCACCATGAAATTTAGTATGCAGTAAGTTTTGGTTGAAAAAAAAGGATCTAACTATTTCTTATCCCTTTGAAACTGCGCATTTTTAAGCAATATATGTTTTTTCTTTCGTCGTGCAACTTGACTTGATCAATAATTTCGACTCTATTACGTCTGTCCGATTGGCAGCTTGGAATATATCTAATTTTTGCGATGTTCGGTAAGGAGATCGGCAAGTCGCCATACATTTACTTCCTGGTAATTAAAATACGAGGCTACAAAAAGTATTTATTGTAAGTTGTACTTTATGAACGTAGGAACAAAAAAGCAATAATGTTATACATCAAAATCGTGGGATAAAAGATAATTCATTAAATATAACCTAACTTATTGTTCAATATACTGCCCTAGTGACAGGTTGCGGAAAAGCAGCATATATATTTAATCATAGGAATATATTATTTGCGGTGTCAATTACGTAATGAAATTAATTACTAGTTTGTTTGGAAACGTAATCTTAGTATATAAGTGTAAATAGTATACAGGTATCTATTTCACACACCAAGTAACATTTTTTTCATATAACTAGTACGAAACTCCTGAGCTATAGAAAAAGAAAATAAGTTTATCTAATAAAAATAAATCTGTCTACTGGATAGATGTAAAAGCTCCAAAGCTTTTACGCCTCAAATTGACAATTTACAGCATGATAACCATAGACTATATAGACTATATAGATATGATGACAACGATCACCCTCAGATAAGTACGTATTTTGTACATCAATACTCTGATATTCGGAGAATCATAACTTTTTATTCCCCAGTCCTAATCAATATAAAATATATCAATATAAATAATATTGAATTAGATTTTGAAATTTGATACGGTAATGTCAAAGTCAAAAAAAAAAATCAAAATTGGTATTTTCATACCCTTTCTGAACGTCGGTACATGATGGTCCATAGATTTGGTTTAACACATGGGCTATTGTATCGCGCCAAAATGTACGGTCCCACGTGATTTCTTTTTCCGCGCACGAAGTCGTGGGCAACACGTAGTGGTTCATATTCGGAAACGCTGCCGTCTCGAGTCCGGCACGCGACCTTCAGAAGCAGCCAAATTATCTACACGATTTTTTGCGTAAGCTCAAAACTTATAAAAAGATGTTTACAATTTGCGAGTTCAAATATTATGCGGTTAAACCATAAGTATTGTTTGATTAAGAGTCTAACGGACAAGAATTCACGCCAAAGACTTAGACATTTATATCGATTGCAACTACAAACAATATCGTAACTGCAAATCCACTACTTTATAGGAGAGCGCTTTTTATATAATTTTTTTTTATTAGAATATTAAATATAACTACTGTTTTATATATGGAATAGTTTACTGTTATATACTATCTACAGCAATTTTTGATAAATATTATAGTTTATTAAATATTTCAAATTCGATACTTTATTTGGTTTCCACTCAATACTTTTTTATCGAATGTACCAGTTTTGACAGTATTCTATGACAATATCAACAACAATACTATCGAATGAACTCGTTTCGATACTCTTACTCGACAGGTATTTTTTGACATTGGAAATGTCTTTTCGTTCGCTTTGGTATAGGCCCCAATTTCACGAAAAAGTGCTATCCCCTTTCTCGGAAATTTTTGAAGATAAATATTCAGAAAAGGCTCAAAAGACGCGTATTTACGAGAGTTATAATCTACAAAAAGAATTATTCGAGATAGTAGAAAAAAATCTTTTTTTTTACGAATCTTTGAGCTTACTCGACATTTTGGAAAGTTAAAATGATATCAAAAATTTGAGAAAAATTCCTCTGGACAATTTAGTCAGCTACAATTTGAGTCTAAAACAAAGACGATAGGGTTAAGGCTTTGCTCTTTAGCCTAACTTTTTTGAAAAAAAAATATCTTGTACTTTAAACGAGACAATCTTGTTTATATTTAATCAAAATCTCGGCAACAGCTAAAAATTTAGTATGCAGGGAGTTTTGGGGGAGAAAAAAAGATCTAGCTAGGTCTGCGCATTTTAAAGCAATATGTGTTTTTTTTCTTTCGTCGTGCATCAATATATATTATCAATAATTTTGACTGTACATCAGTCAGATTGGCAGCTTAGTATAAGTACATATGTGTAATTATGCGTTGCTTGGAAATTTGGAATGTGGTAGGTTCTAATCTCGGTCAGATAAATATTTTTAACCGACTTCCAAAAAATAGGGTGCGGTTATACATTCGGCTGTATATACATATATTTTTGTATGTTCAACGATAATTCCGCCGACTGTGGACCGATTTTCTAAATTATTTTTTGATGTAAAGGGTATAATTCCAAGTTGGTCCCTTTTTCGCTAAAGTGACCTGATGATGGGATCCATGAGGAATTGAGTGAACTCCTCAAAATTTATATAGACACATATAGTGATTTTGACTTTTTCTGAATTAATCCAAGCATATGCTTAAAGTAAGAATTTGCACCAAGGTAATACCCTGGATCCAAAAGTACTGAGCAGAACTCCTGACTCCTTATAGATACATGTTTGGGGGTTCGGCGTTGTTTAAAGAACTGCAAGCATATGCCACTGTGTCAATTACGGTAATCATCCTCATCAACACCATCATCACACCATACATCATGACATTATGATGATATAATAGGTACTTCTCATAGTATTTTACACCGACAGGTATATCTTTGAATATTAGTCATTACTTTGCCATTGCCAATCCATTGTATGTGAACTTATTTGTAATTTTTTTTTGTTGTTGTAAAGGTTATAATTCGAAATTTGTGGCTTAGTCACCAAAGTGGAGACCCGATGAGGGGATCTCTTGAATCTCATGAATCTCTTCAAAATTTATATGGACACAATTAGTGATATTGACTTTTTCTGAAGTATTCCAAGCATATTCTACCAAAAAGAAAGCTTTTGTACCAAGGTATACCCTGGATCCAAAAGTACTGAACAGAACTCCTGAATTCTTATAATAATAATAAACATTTATTTGATTATAAATATATTACAAAGAATTATAGATACACGTTTGGGGATTCGGGCATTATTTAAAGAACTGTAAGCTTATGCCAACAAAAAAACTTAGGCCTTATTATCCGTTATTGGATGACTTATACAGTATTCTCCGAGCGAAATAACCACTCTTTAAATACTATTGTACCTGGGACAGTCGGTTTTTTTTTAAATGTCGTATGGTTGCCCAAGCACATACAGCATTCCCACAATACAGTCAACCTAGTCCAGAGGAATAACTGGTCAATATATCTGGGGCCAACCATGTGCGGGTTTCCTCACGATGTTTTCTTTCACCATTAGAGCGTCCGTATATGTATAATAATGTATATATAATGTACTTGAGATCTAAAAATGTCTCATTGGTACACGCCACAACCTGGGAATTAAACCTGCACTCTCTCGAGTGCGAATCAAATGGTCTACCCACTAGGCCACGGAGCTCAATGATCTCACTTACAGTAATAATCATCATCATCACCACCATCTACACAAGAAACACCAACATATTATTATGATGACATAGCTACTCAATACTCATCAGAGTTATGTGTACCGATATCAATGTCTTTGAAATTTTGCTAGTGCTAAATTTATATTCGTGATCATCATTATCACTATAACATATTTATTTAATGCTTACCGTTTTTTTTCCGTCAACTATAACAATAGATAATAATAATTATTTAATAATATAGTATCTAATCAATATTATCACTGGTGATTGTTTAGTAGGTTATCCACAGATCAGTAATGCTTATTTGGGGAAATACCACGGCCTCTCAGAAAACTGGCATAAAATAACACTTGAGTTTGTTTTGCCGAGAGATTGAGAATATCGAAGGCTTGTTTGTATTTATATGTTTCTTAAAATGTGTTAATAGTTATATACTAGAAAGAGATTTTTTTTATTTTAAACAAAAAATGACAACCGACTTTCAAAGTAATAATGCTTAAAAAAGTATGAAATAAAACTTATTTTCTAAATAATTCCCCTTTTAAATTCGTCTAAAATTTTAACTACATTTCTACTCAATCTTCATAACTTAGAAGTCGGTACCAGCCAATTTGAACGTGAGTTCTATAAAATATTGTTTTATCAAGATGTTGTCCGGGCTGGTACCGACTTCAAAATTATAAAGATTGAGAGAAATTGTTAAAATTTTAGACGAATTTAATAGGCGAATTATTTAGAAAATAAGTTTTATTTCAAACATTTTTGTGCATTTTTACTTTGGAAGTCGGTTTCATTTAATGTGTAAAAATAAATGTGATTCTTATCATTTATTTTTCTTCTACATTTTTTATATTTATTTTTAATTACTTACTTAATTAATTAATAATTTTATAATTATTTTTTATTTCAATTTTTAAAAATATCGTTCTACTAAAATTCCGAGCAAAGCTCGGTCTCTCGGGTTCTGTATAATTGTGCGCCACGGCGACAATTATTCAAACTTTGATACGCGTGTGGAAATTTTGTAATTTGTTTATTCACAGGCGTTATGTCGAGGATACTTATGTTAATCTTCTATTAAATAAAGTATCATGTCCTGATTGACTGATTCATCAACGTCGAGGCAGAACTACTGAAGCTAGAAACGTACTATTTGGACCGTGGCTTTCTTTTATGACGTATAGGTCCGCTAAGAAGGGATTTTATGAAACTCGGGTGAGTTTCATAAAAAAGGGGTAAAAAGGGGTATCAACGTTTATCTGTAACTTTTTTGTTGATGGTCAGATCTGTTTGAAATTTCGTGATATATCTCTTTGACATGATCTACTAAAACTCTATTTCAAAATTTTCTAAAATTCGATCTGTTAATTGGTAAAAAGGGGTATTAGACTTTGTATGGGAAAAAATATTAAATGAGTTCCGCTTGGAACTTTGTAAAAGTAGTCCTAAAAAAAAATAAGTAAACATGTATATCACGTTTTTTAGATATTCAACCTGAAAGGGGTGAACAGGGGTATAAATGTATTTTTGCAGAGTCAGACTTATTGACAGACTTGACCATTTTATTTTTTGTATATTTTTAGAATGTTCTCCTCAAGTTCTTTATTTTGATATCTGTAGTACCCAGGGGCATACGAGCAGATGAGGTAAGTCATGTTTAAAGTTTTATTTTTCATTATGCATGTGGATTCACATACAGAAGCTCACTTTAAAAAACATAAAAGTCCATTTGAGAAGTGAACTGTCTGCTGAACAGTTTTATAAGTTCTTGCTTAAAATAGGAAACGGTGATTACCCTACAATTGATGGTAAAGTTACTATCCTATCCGCAAAGTTTGGCAACAGTGGTAACATCACTTACAGAACTCACTAACGCAGTTTACTCTGATGTCACCAATCTCATGACAAAGCCCATAGAAAGGTGAGCGTGCCATTTTGACTACCAAAAATGATAACGCAGCCACAATAAATGAACTTCTACTAAAGCCATTTGAAGCAGATGAAGTACAATATAAGGCAGTGGATTCAGTAGTACAATCTGATGATGCAGTAAACTATACCGTGGAGTTCTTTAATACTCCAAACCCAACAGATCTTTCACCACATAATCTTCGTTTGAATATAGGAGCTTTAAATACCAATTTTAATAACCAGTTATGTTATTAAGAAATATTCAGCAATTATGCAATGACTCCAGACTCCAGATAAAAGTTCTCCATCGCAACATTGTCGAGGCTACTGTACTCACTAGATGTGCCTAAGGGGAAACTATTCATACCTAAAGTAACATTGATACCATCAGAGTATATATTTGTATTTAAAAGTCTAGAGTTTCCTCTTAAAGTATGATTCGTCATCAATAAAGCTCTGGGGCAGCCATTGAAAGTGACTGAGATAGACCTAGGAGAAAACTGTTTCTCACACGGACAGTTCTATGTTGCATGTTCCAGAGTAAGTTCGGCTAGCAGTCTGGTGATCCTTGCTCCGCACGGCAATACAGTTAATGTTTTATGTAGAGAGGTCTTTCAATAGCATAATAATGCTATTGAAAGACCTCTCTACATAAAACATTAACTGTTTAAGATTATTTTATTATGGTATAAAATGGTTTAAGATTATTTTATTATTATAGTGTATTACACTCTAATAATAAAATAATCTTAAACCATTTACCATTTAATTTTTTTCTAAATAGTTCGCACATAGGTGAGAATAAGACAGATTTTCTACCCTTATAGGGCTCTATAACGCGAAATAGGCGTGTAAGTATCTGTGTATTATAATTATAATATATTGTATTTGTTTTGAGTAATTTGTTTTGTTATAAATCGATTACAACAGACTTGTACTCGTAACGAGGGTTTGAAAACCTCACGGCCTGAGTTACTTCACCGCGACTCTTTAGCGTATTGATTATGTCACGTATAATACTACTACTAGTATATAAACCACAATATTTTTTAAATTGCTTCATTAACAAGCAAAAAAACTAGAACAAACATCCGGGCTAAGTCAGCAGAATTCTGAAGTCTCACGTTATCAAACTGTGCACAGTTAGTTTGTAGTCTCGTAAAGACGGAATAATGGCGAGATATCTATCAATGTAATTTCTTGAAGTTTTAATATATCCTCACCTTCATTTATGATGATCAAAATGTGATAAAGCAATTTCCACAAGAAATAGAGACCTTTGAAGACGAAAACTCTACCTTAGCTACTCCGAATCGTTCCAAATGCCTAAAATGTAAAAAAAATGTACTGGCTACATAAATATAAAATTGAGGCAAGTAGCTAAATTAATATAGATATAAAAATACTATTTGTTTATTTTTATCAACATTTAGACATTAAAATGACTATCGCGTAATGCATGACGTGTTTGGTAACCAACCACGACAAAAAGCTTCCACTCAGAGTATCAAGCGATTTTTTGAAAATGTTTTACTTCAAACTGAATAAAATGTTAATCGTTTAAGAATCGTAAATAAAGCTTTAATTTATCAGTGTCATAATAAGCCCAAGAAGAGCCTTTACTGTCGTTGAAAATGGACAAAAGCGAAAAGGAGAATTCTATGTCAAAATTCAGTGTTTATTTATTTTGGAAAACCAACAGCTTATTTATTTTAAAAATAGCGTCAGTATAAAATTACAGCATGCCAATAATAGGTCTTCACTGATAGACAAACATATAAAAATGATAAACTTAACTACTTACTCCTTAATTAGTTTTTAATAGTTACGGCTATAATATTTTCATATATGGCTATAATATGGGTTTGGAATTAATTATTTTTTTCAAAATCTACAGTAAATTTATAATTATATATAATTTCTTAGGTATAGCTAGTAAACAAATTGTGTAGTAGAAGCCGAGCAACTTGACGCTTGGATTGGTATTTTCGATGACAATGCGATCGTTTGTGAGTTCTGGTTGCGAGACTATAAAAATAAGAAAATGCGAAGAATCCAATTATCTACTTTAATACCTAGGTTTCATTTTCAATAATTATTGTTAACCTTTTTTTTGATATCAAAAAATAATCAACAGGAACGAAAATATTCGGATACAGACGAGATGCAGACTTTGCCCGACAGATGCCATTTTGAAGAGGATTTTCAGGACAGTAATTTGATAGAATTGGTCAAATAAAAATTGCTAAAATCAATTCTTTTTAAGTGATAGACTAAATTTAAAATATAAAACTATACTTTTTAACCGGCAAGATACAGTTAGATCTTAATAGAAACTAGAAAGTTCTTTTTCTAGTTTCTATTAAGGTCTTCTAGTATATGGATGTTGGGTCAATCTGGTTTAAAATCTGATATTGATGTCAAAGAATAAAGTCTTTGAATTTTAGAAACTTCAAGAACTTTAGCGATATTACTAGATTTTTGGGCTTGGAAACAAAAATCTTGACCAGAGTTGCTGAAATAGAGTTAACTAAATGATAACCATAATAGTGGTTTTGAAATAATAAACTCGAACAAATTTCATAATATCTTCATAAACTGCATCATTTTCTTCATTAATATTATTATTTATGTATCTTCAATCTTTATTGGGGATCGACATAGCATTTAAGATACAAAAATAGGAAAAAATATAATTAAAACATTGCAAAATCTGTCGGAAGTGGAAAACGTTGACGTAAAAAAGCATCGAAAGTGCTACGTCGATATATCTTAGCCAATATTATCAGAGAAAACAATCGAATTATTGAATGTGCCACTTTCAATAATTTTCTCATAATAAACAACAGACAACACTATCGAAAGTGGTTGATTCGATGGAAAACCATTGCTGTTTGTACAGATACAGTATCGAATCTACCACTATCGATAGTTGAAAATCAAATTTTTATGCTCAGATTTCGCGTAACACTATCGAAACAGGTAGTTTCGTGATGCGCGCGCATATTCAGACCACCAACAACATCGAAAGCGGTAAGTTCGATGTTTTAGTATGTTCAATTTTTGTACTTTCTATACTGTTCAATTGAAAAACAGCTGAAAGTAAAAGAAAGAAAAAGAATTATTTTTTTTACAGAATTATAGACCATATGCACTATTCAATAATGCAATAAAACAAAAATGCCATTTTTTAGTTTCGATATTGTTTGTAGCTGCAGCCGATATTTGCGTTTTATGACAAGATTTTTCCTTACTTAACCAAAATCCACATACGGATTTCATGGTCATATCCAATTATTAATAAGTAAATATGCATAGTACATAATATATTTAATTGGCTTTTCGCAAAATGTACATAATAAGCTTGAAAATATTATATTTGCATTGGAATATCGGTAATTTTTGTTTTCAATTAAATAGCAAAAAAAAGTAACTTTTTTCTCCTTTTTAGGGTTTCATAACGCTCAAGGAACCCTTATAGTTTCGCTCGCTCCGTCCGGCCGTCTATTCTATCGTCTGTCTATCTGTCTGTCTGTCCGCCCTTCTAGCTTCTGTAATTATGAATATAAATGGATGAAATTTGGTATAGTCATATAATGTATAAATATCTCGGCATTATACAATAATAATAATTGTATATTTTAGGTGTGGCACTCCATACATGTGAAGTGGGGATGCAATTTTTCATTCTACCCCACCGTGTAAGGTGTCGTTTAATATGTCTTTTAGAATAAAGCAGGGTTTCATACGTGACTTTTTTTAAGTCAACCATTTTTGAGTAATTGGCCCCCAGATAGTTTATAAGAGGGTTCCCTCCTGGCATGTCTAAACTATAGGAAATAGAAACTTGTAAGTTTCCATGCTGATAGATCATAATAAAAACTATTTAGGAAAATTATTTAGAATTGAAATCGGACAATAAATTTTCATGAAATTCAAGGAAAAGCTATTTATTACGCATTGATAACTACGGAACCTGTCTTGAAATGAATTAGACATGTCCTGACATGTCAGGACATGTCTGGACATAGACTAATAACCTAACCAAGAACATGCTCTTGGTTAGGTTATTAGTCCCATAACTATAAATAAATAAAAAAATTAGTAACATATTACTATTTTTTGCATTTTCGGCCCATATTTTTGTTTTCTTTCGGAAAATATACGACATTCGCTGATTTAACTTCTTTTTTTTAAATCAGCAACAGCATATTAGCAATAGTACAATTATAAATATAGGCCAAGATGTTTTATCTAATAAACGATAATCTTCTAGTAGCCGGAGATGAAGCTAAGTTGCTAGAATTATTATTATCGGTGTTTGTGCTCACGACCTCTCGCTAGGATTACGGCTGTAGGATTACAGTTTTATTAATTTCAGTATGTACTGGTTCCTGAAATAATAATAAATAAATAAATAGTAACAATGATGTGTAAGACAGTATTTTGATTGAGGAAGGCTACAATATTATTATTATGCATGCATTACCACACGTTACGACCATTTTTGTTTTCGCTCAAAAGACGCAGTTTTTAGGGTTTACAAAGGAACCTTTATAGTTTCGCTCTATTCGTTTATCTGTCTGTCTGTCCGTCTGTTCACTCTTCTATCTTCTGTAATTATGAATATAAATGGATTGTGTATAGATCTCAGTTTTGGCATCACACAATAATAATTATTTTATATTTTGGGGGTGGCTCTCCATATAAGTGAAGTGGGGGTAAAAACTATATTTTTTACCCCATAGCAATGTTTTGTACAGGACTTTTTTACAAAGGCAACCATTTTCGAGTAATCGGCCTGCAAAGTGGTTTTGTTGGTTGTCCCCCCTGTCAAAGTTGGTCTCCCCCTGCCATTTCATAACTATAAGATAGAAAAAATTGTAAGTTTCAATGCTGATAAATCATGCTAGAAACTATTTACCTGACCATACCAAAAGGAAGGGTAATGAATTTGGCAGTATATGTATGTATGTATGTTTGATCCCTCGTAGATTCTAAGCTACTGGTCCGATTGTAATAAATGAGGGGTCAATAAATTCGTAAATAATGCCGCGGGTAACATAGGCTATATATTTCGAAATATATATATATATATATATATATTTATATATAAGTATGTAGTATAATAGTAGCTGTCTGTATTTATCTTGGGGTATAATTTTAGCAACTACTAAAGGTCTTAGGTCGCATCTTGGTGTGAACTGAGACCAATGCCATTAGTAGGTGCGATCACGGCTCTACCTTGACAATTTTTTACCTATGCATTTCTGGATCTCTATCTGAATTATTTTCTTGAATCGGCCTTTTAGACCCCTTTTATACGTAGTAGGGTTATAGTTCTTTAGTAATTAGCAAATCTATTTTAGCGAAATCGGACAATTACTTTCGATGTAATTTAAAGAAATCCAATTGTGCGTTGAAAGTTACCTACGGAACCCTCCTTGAACGGCCTAATATGCTCTTGGTTAGTTTCAGTAAGATAAATATTATTTTATTTGTGGATATCTTTTCTACATAAGAATGTTAATTTAATCACATGCTGGAAAAATAAACAATATTTTTTTTGTAAAACCAAAAGAGGCCAAAAATATTATTAAATAAAATAATATTCAACTTAGGTTTTAGCGATTATTTAATCAAGTGTGGAACGACGCGTGGGTCGCGTCGCGGAATGTAACATAGACGCCAGTTCAAAAGTTGCACCGCCCGCGCCCGCCATTGCTGCGGAATCATTTTTTGTGGGCTGTCTACTTCTTGGCGTGTTAGGCACCGTTTTTTCTGCAAGCCAGTCGCTTCGTGACCTCGCCTGACATTAAAAATTGTTATGCCTCGTGCATTTATACAACTTTTTTCGTCGAATGGGTTGGATGTATGAGATGTTTCTAAAACGTGTAAGTATTGTTATCATAATACATATTTATTTATGCAACATGATCATTTTCTATGCTATATTTTGTTGCTTTTGCTATGATATTTATACCAATGATATTTTTTTAAGTAGGGTTACGTGAGAACACTCAAACGGTAAAAAAAAAAACATTTTAAGGATTGTGATTGTGCAGGTTGTACATCTGAGAAGTCTAACAATCCTCTAATGCCGGTGAAGTCTATGCTGTAGTTATTTAGGCCAGAGTGGTGGAAGAAAAGCTAAATTTCTTTAGATTGAAGACTCAAAGCCTATATAGCGCCAGGAGAAGTATGGATTAAATTGCGTCGAAATATGGTTGTGATAAGCCCCGGAGTACGCACCTATTTATATAATTTGTCCACAATAATTCACAAGCACCTTTGTCCTTGACATATTTTGTTTTGTTATGAATTGTGATCCTATCTTACCCAAGGCACTAAATTCTGGTCTGCTGGTTAACGTAATTTTTATGCTTTCCTTTCCTTGAAGTACTTAATATTATTAGTTACGTATTGACTACAAACTATTGACGAAATTATTAAATGAGGGCAGACCTAACTCACACAAAGCATCATCTGCTGGCATTAGTGGTATCAAAAACGGTCAATAAGAATTTTCGACACTTGAGTCTAAGCTTTAGATTCTAGAATCTAAAGTTTAGACTCAAGTTTGTGCATTAGTCTCGCTCGTCTACGTTTTCCTTCTATACGAGGTCACCACTCACTACCCATTAAAAAAAACACGTTTGCTTTAAATATCATTCTCCAAAAGATGACCGCTGCATTGTGTTTGCGTTATAAGTAAAACTTTTGAGATAAAATATTTACAAAACTTGTAGACCTTTTATTAAAAATACACTTAACTGTTTATTATTTTGTTTTATTTTTTATTTTAGTCTCCATCACTAAATATTACAAATTCGGAGGGATTTTGTAATATATATACCGCGTCTGTCTGTCAGTATTTATCTAATATTTACCACTTCGGATTTTCGTGCAGTTTTTATATATCGACAGAGTCACCTTAGGAAAGTTTAAGTGTATAATTAAAGGTATTGTGAAAATATCAAGCCGTCTGGAAGCTTTCAACAAAAACGCTGCCCAATCCTTTGGAGATATAACAAAATAATGTATAGTGGGATTGTTTCTTTTATTATAGGTCTACAAAAAAGTCCGGGTTAGCATAGGTTTACTCTATCTTTTAATCGCAGCTTACTATACCCATTCTAAGTTAAAAAAATAAGATCACAAATAATTTGGTATTTTGGAAAGCTATTTGAACGGACACAATATTTGTCCTTATCAAATTAAATACGTCAGTCATTCAAAGGCACACATTAAAAATGCCCTTAATACCATACTGTTTCAATTATTACCTTAGGAGCTATGTAAGCTCAAGCTAGCATAATGTTTTACAGAACTTTATTTCCAATAATTGTTACGAATTACCATATAGGTAGGTACGAAACAGCAGAAAGCAAAAAGTGGAAGACGGAAGTCTAGATTCGCCACCTGCATGTTCTAACTTCTACTATAATAAATTATTTTTAATTATATTCAGGTCGTCAGAAATTTTTAGTTACCTAGACTACAAGACAACAGGTGAAGTCTACATCTGGTGTTATTCTATTCCAAATCAGTGCAATCGAATTTAAATCAGTCGTTTGTAAGTATTGAGTTATTTTGATAAATAAATATTTAAATAAAATATATAAGCCGACATCCAAAGTCAAAGCAATACCATTCTTAAACATCACTTAAAAATATGAAATAATTCTTAATGCCGAAATAGTTCCCCTTTTAAATTCTGCTAAAATTTAACTATTTCTCTACTCAATCTTCTTATTTTGAAGCCGGTACCAGCAATTTGAACGTTAGTTCTTTTAAATATTGTTAAGGACGTATTTGTGTTAAAATTAATGATTTTAGGATTTATACAATAATTGTTTGGACTGGTACCGACATCAAAAATAAGAAGATTGAGTAGAGAAATAGTTAAATTTTAGCAGAATTTAAAAGGGGAACTATTTCGGCATTCAAAATTGTTTCATACTTTTAAGTGATGTTTAAGAATGTTATTGCTTTGACTTTGGAAGTCGGTTTATCTCATTTTTTTTTTATATTTTTTTTTTTTTCTTTTTAGTGATATTATAATATCATTAAATGGTACCTGGTAAACAGAGCTTTGCTCGGAGTTTTAGTTGGAAATAAAAAGCATCAGAAAAATATAAATCTGACTGGTATTTTAATTGATGAATAACACAGATTGGCTTTCTTTTACCTGCAAATCACTTTCCACAGCTGCACAAACTTTTTGGAAAAGGTCTCTCCGTTAGACGTTTAGACTTTAAATATTATCCAAGAAGACTTTGGAAGAAGACATCTGACATTGCAGACCTTTCGAATACGTCTTCATAACAGTTCTTTAAACAATTTCAGAATTCCCAAACGTGTATCTTTAAAGACTTACGTGTTCCATTTGGTGCTTTTGGAACCAGGGTATATAACCTTGATATAATATCACTTCTTGGTAGCATATGCAAAGGTTACCTTAAAATGAAGTTGTCGGCGGAAATGATGTAACAGTTGACACACAATATATAATGATGATGATGGGACAAGCGAACGTTCAAAGGTATCGATATTGGTGTAAAAGATTAAGAGAAGTACCTATTTCATCATAATATGATTATGTATGATTTGATGATGATGATTAGTTAATAGTAAAATATGCGTGCAGTTCTTTAAACAATGCTGAAATTTCCATACGTGTATATTTAAAGACTGAGGAGTTCTTTTCAGTCCTTTTGGATTCAGGGTATACCTTGGCACAACATTTCACTTTTCGGTAGCTCTGAATATTCAAAGAAATCGACATGTAGTGTAAAATAATGCGTAATACATGCTAAATACAGTTAAAATAAATTTTATTTATTTTGAGCAAAATCGGACAATGACTTTTGAAGTAATTTGAATAAAACCTTTTGCGCGTTGATAGTTACGAAACCCTCCTTAGACATGTCCCGCCATGCTCTTGGATAGGTTGTTTAGTTAAAAGCATTTAACATTTTAATTATAATATTGAGGGTAAATTTTAATAATACATTTTTATGTAAGTATAAACATAAATACTATTCTATATTACTATACTATTAAGATTCATTCGACTTTGTAATCTTACAATGTAACCGCATAACAAAGGGTTAGCAAGATTGCCTACAAAATAGTTTATGAATTAAGCTATAAGAAAAAATAGAGTCAACGACACATTGAAGAAAACTTTCACAATTCGACCGTAAAATGTACGTGACGAATCTGTGTTACTTAAGATGAAAATTCACGAGACAAAGTGCTTTGATTTGTTAGTTGTGTCTACAAATTAAAACCATTTTATTTGTACAGGTGCGTTCGGCAGACGCGAAGCGTTATAATTCTTGGTCAACAACCTTTCAACTCACTTTTAGGCTATTCGAAAAAAGTCTAGACATGGCTACAAATTAACATATTTTTTCTATCTAGCGGCCCCTAATTGGCTAGAAACGGCATATGGTAGACAGGATTTAGTGAAGATAAATGTTTATCTACAAAATGGTTAATTAATAGGTATTAAACATTTTTATAGATATTATTTATTATATTATATTATATTATAGACAACAATTATTTAGTATCAAGATATTTTAAAAGTGCTTTAAAAATACCATACCCAGGTATAAAATAATAATAATAATAATAAATAATATAAATAAGGATGCTTGTGACACATATTTACATGAAACATCTACCTAATACAATCTGACAAATTGGACACAGTGAACTCTTGATATAGAAATATTCAATCGTCGTTTTTAGTATTTTCCACGCAACTTTTCCATATTTTCTCACAATTTAACCCTTCCCTGAATTTCCACAATTAGCCAAATCCAACAGGCCTTAATCAAGTTCTAGCGAGAAATTGGAATTGCAATCCATTTTTATATATAAGAAGAAGATAGAAATAAGAAGAAGAAGATCATTGGTTTCGTACATAAGAAAAATGAAAATTATTTTAAATTTAGCGCAGTTCAATAAAACTATTCGAAATATATTAGCAGTAAAAATTAATACTTTCGAGACGCTAAAAAAATGCCAGATAGATGTGAATCCATAATTATTGACTTAGATAACCAGACGCGGGTAAATGACATTTAGGATATATTTTTTAGACTAGACAAACTAGTTTATTTGATTTTTACAAACGTGGTGTGAATAGATTGCCTAGTGCCTACATCATAGCCTATTAAAGATACTTCAGTTGGACAAGTAATACAATTTTGCCAACTAGAGAGTTACAATTTTCACTTACTTACTCTTCTATACTTTGCATTTAGGTACTATGTCAGTGGATTTTCAACTTTTTATTCACACACTCTTGCATTAGTGTAGAGTCGGGGTGGGGTTTATGAATACGTATCCTACTACTATTATAAATGTGAAAGTTTATGTGAATGGATGGATGGACGTTTGTTACACTTTCACGCAAAAATTACTGAGCGGATTTCGATGAAATTTGGTATGGTAGTAGTTTTAAGCTCTGGATTAAAACATCCGCTAATTTGTATCTCGAAAAAGTACAGTAGTCTCGTGGGATAAAGAAAAGCTAGTTATTATAAAAATTAATCCATAAAATGTAATGATGTTAATTAAAAGCTGATCAGGCGATCAAGGGCATTTTTTGACAAGTTTCACAGGATCATGATCACATCGTCTCTGGTGTTCTATGTTTCCGCGTTATAGATGTAAGATCCACACAAGGCGTCCGCGGTCTATGTCGTTATGTAACCGGCATGCACAATTCACCTTGTCCTTGTGTATTGTCGTGCGCTCGCTATCAACACGTCACGCACATAATGACATACGTTTTCTAATAAAACTCTGACTATACCTATATTCCGTTCAGAGTTATTTAACCTTTCAAGATTTTATTCAAGAGTGATCCTTATGTCGTTGGCACAAACGTCCTGTCAGAGGAAAAATAATTCTGAACGGACTGTATGTACGATTGTACACACAGGGCCTTTAGTCAAGACGCATTCGATAATTTCGACAGCGAAGTTCGTAACCAAGAATATATGGGATTTGACATAAGTCATCGCTAAGTGACACGTCGCTTCCGATGCTTTAAGTAAAATCCCATACGTTTTGTTTTCGAAAACTTAACTTCGCCGTCGAAATTATCGAACGCATCTTGACTATAGATAGGCCCAGGCCCGGCGCTTCATGAAAACTAGACTCGTTGAAGCAAAAACTGAATAATCTTTTTGTCTGGGTTTTTCAAACCTAATGATATCTTATTGAGCCTGCAAAAGCGAGATGCATAGAAATTTTTCGCAATCTCAGTATTTACATAGTTAGAGCGCAATCTGGCAAAAAGTAGGATCATGTAAGTAGGATGGCTAATATTTGAAGTAAGGTGGCGTATCTTTCTATTGTATATTGTGTATTCTATTGTATTGTTATATATTGAGTTTTGAAATATTTGGCATAAAACACTACGCGGGTACGTGGAGTGCAAGGAGGTTAAGGGCTCGCGACACGAGCGAATCTATCGACGCGATCGTGGCGCTCTGCAGCTACTTTGTACGCAACCCCTATACTAAAATATATCAAGCAAAATATACAGCTATGTAGCATAATATACCTAGTCAGATGGAGCAAGATAGCCGATGGGCAAAGGTGGCCAGTGATATTCAAAAAGTATGTTCCTTTATATTATCCAGAAAGGAAAACCTTCTCCCAGGCTTTGGTTCGGAGGGTGGTCACAACTATTCCAGTATTCGGTTAGTCACATTGATAAGATAATATTTTACTACTGTCTACTGTGGCCGTAGTTATTGTGGGTTTGCCTGCATATTTCCGCGGCGGGCTAGCGGTCTTGAAGCCGGAACATATTCATTTGAAGTCACCCGCGTTCCCCGGAGACTGAGCAGCAGGTCACCTTTAACTAATTATTGTGCAGTTCTAAAATTCAATACACTTTTATAAACAACAAGAAATAAGAACCACATTTATATGGTCAACAAATAATTTGTAAATAACCTTAACTTTGTCGTCTTTCCGGGATATTCAATATTGCCGTCTTTGTCTGTCAAGTGACTTTTCCAACTTATCAGATAAAAACAGCAACATTATATAGCTTATCCGTTGCGTAAATATTTTGATTAGTAATGAGGTATTAGTATGTTCCTTTAAGTCCGGACTTAGTATCTATATTTGATCCTCAATTCCGGAGAGAGACCGTACATAAAATGTATCTATAAAAATACTATATACCTATATATATTATTATAATAATTAAGGCAGGAAGAGGTACTCCATACTATCGAACAAGTTGCCGATCGACCAGGCATAACAATCTCTTAACAGCGCCGTTGAATCAGCATAGCATGTGTAAATACGTACCACGTCTGCAATCGTTGCGGTCACTTTTGTGTTTAAATATTTTAAGGCAAGTGAAAATCTTTAGAAACTGGTCTAGTACGAACTTAGTCGATATTGCACGTCGTAGTTCGTAGTACAACAAATAGATTAAAAGTAAAAAAAAGTGTAATACATTATTTACTTAATTACGAAAGAAAAAATACTAATTGCTAATAAGCCGCAAATTATCTTAAAATAATATTATGTCAATTACGGTATTACTTTGTAGCAAATAGCAATGTGGCGAGGAGATCGCGCCTTACTATACTTGCTAGTTTCTACTGGGGCATCTGCCTATTAATAATGCTTTTTTTTTAGAATACAGTGAAAGCTTTTTTTAAGGACATTATATAAAAGGACGACAAGGTCCACGGGTATTATAATGCGATTAACGGCCGGTTTCAATAACCTATCTACCAATAACTATTTGTTAAAAACGTCGTCATTCAATCATATTTTGCCGTTTTTTTTGCGATACAAATTTGACGTTTTTAACAAATAGTTATTGGTAGATAGGTTATTGAAACGGGCCGTTAGAGGATAGTCAGGGTACAATAATAATATAAACATTTCAAAATCGGTTTTGACCACTTTAGGCTATTACGACTAAAATGTATCGGGCTCTTCAATATCGTTTTAACATATTTTCATTACATGTATTAAGTTATAAAACAAGTTGTTGCTTAAATTTTACATAAAAATTAAAAGTTTTACTATCTAATAATTTTGCAATGTCTTCGATATCATGAACGACTATGTAATTCTGTAATCATCATAAATAAAGTCCAAACTGTAGGAATAGTGTCCCAGGTATAATAAGTAATAAGTCCCAGAGGGATCTTTGGGAGGGAGGGAGGACAAGATCTCCGACCGAGCGAGGTGCTATGCTCGGTCAGGCCGAAGCCCACTTGTATGATTTTAAGATGTTGTTACATAAATATAGCGCCGAACCACAGATTAATAAATAGGTCCTACGTAAGCCGAACCGTGAAAACTTCGATAGCGCGATTCAGGATCGCGGCGCTAATTGGTCCGCCACACCACTCCCCCCCGAAATTCCACCGTCCGCGTCACCGAAATCAGTGTTAGGAGCTATTATTATTATTAAATTGCTAAAAAGTAAATACAGCAAGAAATGAGTGAAGATGATCTTATCCTTATATGTAAATGAATCGCAGTTCCAATGTCTCGCTGATACTCGAGCCGATTTGGCTAATTTTGGTCTTGAAATAAATTCAGGGAAGGTTTAAACGGTTTGAAAAATGGTGCTCGAGCGACCGATTTGGCTAATTTTGGTCTTGAAATGAATTCAGGGAAGGTTTAAACTGTTTATTTGTGTGTGTATTTCTGGCAATTTTTTCAACATTTCTCATGTTGAAAAAATTGCCAGAAATACACTCATAACGATGATTAAATTTTCCCATACTAATATTACTAATAACTTAGGTGTAGATGTAGGTTTATGTGTATTTATGTGTATTTGTCGATACTCATTACTCAATATTATTCCTTATCACAGGTGGAAGTAACTTACGATTTTACATCACTCGTACGGCGTACCGTACCGTGGTGATAGTAATTATTATATGTTTAATATATATGTAACCGACTTCCAAAACACAGGAGGAGATTATCAATTCGTATGAATGTTTTTATTTTGTATGTATGTTCGCTCCTTGTGGACCGAAATCCTTTTCTTTTAATTTAAAAGCTTTTTTTTTAAATAAAAATTGACTCCCAATTTAGTCCCATTGTCACCAAATGGTAGACCTGGTGATGTGATCCATGAGGAATCGAGAGAAGTCTTCAAAATTTATATGGATACATATAGTGATTTTTACTTTTTTTTAAGTAATTCGAGCATATGCTACCAAAAAGTGAGTTGCGCTAAGGTATACCCTGGATCCAAAAGCACTGAACGACACTCCTCAGTCTTTGAAGATACACGTTTGGAAATTGCAGCATTGTTTATAAAACTGTAAGCATATGTCACTATTTAATAATCATCATCACCACCACCGTCATCACACCATACATCATGATACTATGTTGATATAGATATTTCTCACAGTCTTTTACACCAATATCGATTTATTTGAAAGCTAGGTACCAAATTGTGAAATGTTGTGCCAAGGTAAACCCTGGATCTAAAAGGACTGAACAGAACTCCTCAGTCTTTAAATATACACATTTGGAAATTTCAACATTGTTCATAGAACTGCAAGCATATTATGTTACTATTAAATAATCATCATAACCCCCATCATCATCACACCATACATAATCATATGATGAAAGAGGTATTATTATTACCTCTCTTAGCCCTTTACACCTTGAACATTCGCTAGTCCCATCATCATCATCATTATATATTGTCTGTCAAATGTTACATCATTTTCGCTATCAACTTCAATTTTAGGTAACCTAAGCATATGCTAACAAAAAGTGACATTATGTCAAGGTATACCCTGGTTCCAAAAGTACTGAATTGAACTTGTCAGTCTTTAAAGATACACATTTAGAAATTTTGAAATTGTTTAAGGAACTGTTGTGAATATGTATGCGAAAGGTCTGCAAATGTTAGACATCTTCCTCCGAAGCTAGGTCTTATACCTGAGAAATCACACCTTTTTTAATTTTTCTTTCGTCATCCAACAATACTTCAATAATTTCGACACTATTAATGTCAGCTGGATAGTAGAATAGTAATTTGTGCGTGGTTTACGAATTGGTCTCGGCTTCGAATCCCAGTCAGATAAATATATTTGTGGTTGTTTTTAACCCCTGACGCAAAAAGAGTAGTATTATAAGTTTGACTTCTTTCTGTTGTGTCTGTCTGTGTGTCTGTCTGTGTGTCTGTCCGTGGCGTCGTAGCTCCCAAACGGATGAACCGATTTTGATCTCGTTTTTTTTTGTTTGAAAGCTGACATGATCGAGAGTGTGTTTGTTCTTAGCTATAATTTATCATTATCAGCTTAAAGATTCGGGGTTACTTAATTTTTTTATTAAATTACATATGAATTTCCTTTATTTTGTATAATTTTAATTACATTTAAATATTCTATTGTCCTACTAAAACGCCGAGAAAAGCTCGGTCTCCAGGGTAGGTACTAGTTAATAATATTATAATTATTACCACTAAAAATTAATAAATATTAAAATAAAAATGTATAAACCGACTTCCAAAGTAAAAGCAATAACATTCTTAAAAATCAAAGTAGTTCTCATTTTAAATTCTGCTAAAAGTTAACTATTTCTCTACTCAATCTTATTATTTTTGAAGTCGGTACCAGCCGAAATAAATAAAAAAATCATAAATTTTAACACAACTACATCATTAAACATACAAACAATGTCTTAAAGAACTCACGTTCAAATTGGCTGGTACCGAGTGCAAAAATAAGAAGATTGATGGAGAAATAGTTAAATTTTAGCAGTATTTAAAAGGGGAACTACTTTTAAAGGGGGGATTTAAAGGAGGACTATAACGGTAATAATATTATTATTATTTTTTACCGTTATAGTGGTACCTCTATTCCCGTGAAATAAGTTAAATGTAAATTTTAATTTAAAAGAGAAATGTTAATTAAATAGAGTACCAAATTGTAAATGTGGTACTCTTCTTAATAAAATAGAGGGTAAACAAGCAACCGAATAGTTTCCGTTTAAAATTCGAGCGGCTCCTGAATTCATATGGACATGAAGAGTTACAAATGCGTTGCTGGCCCTGATGCCTGAGGCAGAGTTACATTACACAAATAAAATATGTACATTTACTTATCACTATTACCTACAGTATTGCCTACATTTTTTTTTAACTTGAGGATTAGTTCACACCAAAACGAGACGCTACGCGACGCGGCGTTGAATTTTTCAGATAGCGATTTAAATTGAACTTCATTAACTACCTATACAAGCAGATACATGTTTAATTGCAAGATTTCGAATGTCAAACTGCACCGCTTTGCATAGCGCGACGCCACTATTGCAAGGAAAGTTGTATCTTCTTGAGTACTGAAGTCTGAATAAAGAATTATAAATCATTATTAAAAAAAATACAGTGCCGCGTTACATATCGTCTTGTTACGGTGTGAGCTGACCCTAACGTTGTTTTGCAATTAATATATTTGAAATTTCCCAGTAACGATCACAGAGTACCTATTACATATTTTCATAATTGTAATACCTACTCAAAAATACTTATTTTGCAATATTATACCTAACAGAAAGTGCCTACGTAGTAAATAAAATTACTAACGTAAATCAGCTCTTTGGTGTATGTGAATACAGTTCCGATTTACTGTCAAACGTTTTATTACTTTTTATTGCGATTAATGCTTAAGCCAATAATAAATTAGCATCATATGTATTCTTATGATATAGCTGGATACACGTCATACGCACTATGTACTATGTACCTACGCGTAGTTAAGTAAAATATAAAACGAAACTTCGTAACATTTTTTTATTATTATTTGTATATGGCATCGGCTTATAACCATTTGCCAGTGTCAAGTTAAAAAGGCGGGAAATAGAACTTTCGTTTCAATTTTCAACACCGTATTCCTATATCGTCAAGTCTAAAGTCTAGTCAAAGTACATACAACTTATATACAACTTATATACAACTTATATACAACTTATATACAACTTATATACAACTTATATACAACTTATATACAACAATACAATACAGTCCAAATAAATAGTCAGTACAGTCCATGAGTCATGTCAGTCGATTCAGTAAAGTGGTAGAAGCTTTACTGAAAGTTCCTAGGGAGTTTTGGCGGGAAACACAAAATAACACGTTTTTAGAAGTTGTACCACTTGCCCACACTTATGCACGCTAAAGAATATTTAATGGTTAATATTCTACCAATATTACACCTTAAGAACCGAAATTACACAAATTTATGAAGAAATACGAATTCCACAACGTCACCCATTGAACTCCCCGGCAAAACTCCAACTTCTTAACATTGCAAAGGCTACTGCTAGTTCAGGCAGCTTCTTGTTTTTAATTAAATTAAGCTATAGAACGGTTATATCGACATGCGATTTGAAAAGTCAACCTGTAGAAAATAAACTTTTGGATATATGTATACTTTAATAAAGGACAGAATAATAGGCATTAGTTATTACAGAATATACATCTTTATGCTGAAAATCGAACACACTAGTATCGAGTTGTCACTTTTTAATCGACTTCCAAAAAAGAGGCGGTTATACTTTCTGGAGTAATCTAAGCATATATGCTACCAAAAAGTAAGATTTCGCACCAAGTTATACCCTGGATACAAAAGTACTGAACAGAACTCCTGACTCCTTATATTATATACCTGTTTGGGGATTTCGGCGTTATTTAAAGATCTGTAAACATATGCCACTCTGTCAATTACAGTAATCATCATCATCACCACCATCATCGCACCATATAGTATTTTACACCGACAGGGATATCTTCGAACTTTTTTTTTCCGTTTGTGAACCTATTTGCAAAATTCTTTTGTTGTTGTAAAGGTTATAATTTGAAATTTGTCCCTTAGTCACCAAAGTGGTAACCTGATGATGGGATCGATAATGAATCGAGGAAACGCTTCGAAATTTATATGGACACATATAGTGATTTCGACTTTTTCTGAAGTAGTCCAAGCATATGCTACCAAAAAGTAAGCTTTTGTACCAAGGTATATCCTGGATACAAAAGTACTGAACAGAACTCCTGAGTCCTTATAGATACATGTTTGGGGATTCAGGCGTTGTTTAATGAACTGCAAGCATATGCCATTATACCACTTACAGTAATCATCATCATCATCACAACCATCTTCACACGAAATGCACACAAGGTATATCTCATTAGAAAGGTATCATTTTATACTTTAATTCTTTGTATGGTCACAAATATTTAGTTAATTAACTATTTTGTGTAGACGCAAAAATAAAATTTAAAAATGTTATTATTTCCTTTTGTTTGAGAAGTTTTATAATGTTGACAATAAGGATCAAATTCTGGAAAGTAATAAAATGCGGCAAACTTAGGGTATGTTTTAATGCTGAATTTAAAGCTCTTAACAGGTGAAAATTTGGGTCTTGGCAAAATAGTTAATTTTTGTCTCCTTCTCTAACTACAAGTGGGCTTCGGCCTGACCGAGCACACCACCTCGCTCGGTCGGAGATCTCCCTTTGGGGCTTGCTACCACATCCCACAACTTTATATCCCTATAGTACATATAATAAATATACCTACATGTATCCAAAGAATAAAATAATGTCATTTCCAACGCCTATAGTTTGCTCATATTGTGTAGACCGTCGTTAATACATTTCTACTCATCTCCTTTGAAAGATTTTAATCGTGATTTCTTAAACTAAGTATCTACATTCCACAATTATTGACTTTGGTTAGCTTAATATAATTAAAAAACTTCCTAATTCTCTGACTTGAGAAGTTGAATAACATAATACAGCTACATGACGTTTTAAAATGAAATATTTTAACATTAATATGCAACGTTTTTAACTGTAAAACAAAAAATATATATCTTTAATGCAATCTAACGACCGGTAGATATGCGAATTGCGAACGTTAAACATGATCCTCCTATTGTTTCATGGTTTCGTGCAAAACTTTAATTGGCTTAATCATACACTTATAAAAATCTATTTTAATCATAATTATTTTTTCTCATGCTTTGTTTAAATAATTTGTTAAACTAAAAAGATTCTAACGCGGGAAGTAGGAAACATAAATAATAAAATACTAGAGAATAGTCATGATATTCATTAAATATATTTAATTTTTTTATATATTATAAGTATTACGGGAGGGATGGTGTAAGAATAATTATTTATTGTTAAGAGTCGAATGTGTATGTGTATAAACATGTGCATTGTGCATGAAGTAAGAGACAAATGCAGCTTAACAAGAGGTATGTTTCGTTATTATGTTAAAGAGCGACATGAATCGTATGACGTCAGGAGTGAAAAAGCGGGAAACAAAATGCAAAGCTGTGAACATGTGAGCGGCTCGTATGGAAAACGAAAGTCTTTCCGCGAAGTTTCATTCAGACGAAGTTCGCTCGCGGCTGCTGCGAGCTTGCTCAGCAAACATTTTATTATTATTATGTCAATAATAAACCGCCAAGTTATAAACGGTAACTGTCAGGGGTATAATATTTTATGTAAACAATTCCCAGCGTTAGCGTTACCCAGATTTAGACAGACCTCTACATTTTATATGACGTCTTCAAAATCTTATATACTTACTTCGGGCATACATTTCACGACGTTTAGGCAAAAAAATAATTTTCATACTCAAACTATGAAATCATCTCAATGGGTGACTCAACTAAACCCAAACTATTATACATATATAAATAATATAACTAATTATTATACATAAATAATTATTTTTCGCGTATGACAATTATTTTTACAAAAGCAGTATATAAATCATGTGCCCGAAATATCCTTAATTGACTTTTGAACAACGTTATATTTTTAGCCAAGTAGAAAAAGCTTCATACAATCAACTCCTCAAAACACGCTTAGATTATTACACTACAATAAAACATGTAAGCTGTAGGTTGTATATACTTAAATGTTTTATTAGGATTAACCTTCAAAGCTTTATCTTCATTATCATCGTCAGCCTCAAAGAGTGAGAAATCATAAACGCTTTCTTTCACAATCCACAAGATTGATTATTTTAGTCTTCATTCGATTAAAATTGTATTGTTAAGTGATTATAGTACTTACTCAAAGGATTTTACTCAAATCGATAAGTCTTCTCCGCGCAAATTAAAATCTTATGCCCGGTTTCAGAGGATATTATCTGAGGACACAAAAAATCTTAGGATTAGTGCATAAGATCCAATTTTAATATTTTATGTACCTACTTAAAAACATAATAAAAGATATATTTTAATTACTATTACAAATTTTATAAGCCGTATTTCTTAAATAAAATGACTACTTATATAACGCAATTTTAACCTACAAAAGACCTTGTGTCGGCGCGGCTGACTCAAAAACAACCTAGTAAGTAGGTTTAGTTTCAAGTTAGACACGCCGTTAGATAAGTATACATTTACGAAATAAATTTAAATTATTATCTATGAAGTACTAGTGTTTCATTTTGATTCATAGTGAATTAACTCATGCGATTTGAACAATAAAAAATTATAACTTACTTTGAAGATAACTTCAAATATTTTACACAAACTCCGTCTGTTATTGGTTGCCTAAAACAACAATTGCAATGGGAATTTGCATAGTGAATTTAAATAATAATTGATCTCAACAATTATCAAATCCAAGATGACCCAGTTGAAGTGAAAACTTCTATAGCCGCGTTTGGCACTTTTTGGTAGGGGAAAATCTTATAGGTTGGCGTCACCGACATGCTCATGACTGACATGTTGAAAGTCCGTTCAAAATTATTTTACCTCCGACTTGACATTTATGCCGACGACATAAGATAAGGATCTTAGTTTGTTATGTTTTTTCTTTCGTCGTGTAATACAAATAATATATGAGAAATTTCGAATACTAATTTCAGATACGCGTAACGTAGGCGATTTTGCTTTATTGACCAATTGGTATCTGGTTCAAATCTCGGTCCGACAAAATATTTTTATTCATTTTTTTTAATTTTTAGTTTTCACTTCTATCGTCTCTCGCTATCTATAATCATTTTTTTTAAATTGGCTTAAGCACAAGCTTTGCTGACTAAATGTCGTTGTACATGAAGCGTGCTTTTAAATAAATAAAGCCTTTATTTCCAGACCATTCACAACTTTGTTAACAGTTAACAACAATATGTGTTATACTGTTTAAAATTTACAATAACATGGCTCGGCGGCGGTCGGTGTATCTTACCACATCCTATGTGGCCTACCTCCTCCAGAGCCTTCAACTGCATTCTATTGGATGCCACTCTTAGCCAAAGCGTGCTTTTAGCAGTAAGAAAATTAGTAGCCAAAGCACGTACATTTTGCAAAAAAGTAATCGTATCGTTATCGAATGAAAATGAAAGTGCTAACATGATTTTAACAGGTTCTCATACAATTTCCATTTGATGGTTATGGTACTTTTTATTTCTTAAGAAAATCATTAGAAATAAAATTAGTTCGTAAAACCACATTTTAAGTATAGATATTATGTTATTGACGTGATAACGTCTTATAAATCGATGAACGCCGGCTGCACGCAAGAAAAATTGTCACGTTCCGCCTGATGGTCACGTTCCGCCTGAGCCGAGCGTGCAAGCGAGAGCGCGGAACAAGCGAGAGAGAGGCACGATCGGCGTAAACGTTCGGCTTGTGATGACGTTATCACGTAAAATTATCGTCCGTTTACCGACTTAACAGACAGCCATTTTTTTATAACCACCACTTTTAACTCGATCATACACTACCAATCCGCGTTAGCGTACCTACAGATAGACACGAGGAACCCTTCCACTTCGTAACTCCAGCCTTGGGTTAGAACCCAAGGTAAGGTAAGGTCCTAACGTGTGGACACTAACCTAACCTAACCCTAACTTAACCATTACAATTACATTATTATAATAATTGTGACTTTTTTTACTTTTCCTTCTAAAAATATATTTTAACCTATAACCTGTCTGAAAGTACCTAGATATAAAACATTGAACATATCTATAATTAAAATTAGTATTATTCCAAATTTCATTCAGAAATAAAAAGTTCCATAATTCCAAACGGACGGTAGTAACAACAAAGCTGTCTATCCAATAGTTGTTCTAATTGAAAACATATCCAACGACATAATAATATATTTAACTGCTATTGGAGGATGTTCCCAGTTTACATGACATTTTTCCCATCGTCATTCATTCATTTCATCTAAAACAATTTTAGAATCTACGTATTTTGTAAACCGATTAAAATACAAAATACATTCACATCGATCCCTTTGGGCAACAAATTTCGTATAAGCCAGAACTGGCAACTGGCATCTACGACATTTGCTGCTTAAAGGGTCGATATTTTCATATCAATAATAATCCTATAAAAATTGAACATTACAATTATAATAGTAATTTATCTATTTTGTTGCGTTATAGAAAAGTTTTCTATTAGATAGAGTCCGTGTTCTACTTAAGTGCGTTTTCAATGTCACGAATTGGGGGTGCTATACATTATGTACATACAATATATAAGGTTACATAGACAAGCACATAGTATTTCTATGAGCGCACCCCACCGATTGTAATCTGGGTGAGGGGCGAGCGGTCGGATCGGGCGGACCAATCACTGTGTTCTCGTGACCAGAAAAGTGGGAGGAGTTTCGCACCCCTAGTTTTCTAGGGGTTAGTGTGCTTCCGCGGCCAACCTAGTTTGCAGTAGTGCCCCGCACGCCGGCTCCCCCGCATCTACTAATCTAGGGTTGATCAATCGGCGATGCACTTGGCTTACGTAAGACACCAGACAAATTCGACCTAAGCTATCCGAGACGTAGAGTATCAGGTTTGCCGAAAATCTCTTTTAAAAGACTAAATTATATATTGTAGTAAATGATAAAATTGGAGTAAATGATACTTGGAGCTGATAATAGTAATTTGCTTCAATTCTTCTCACTGACAAATTATTTTCATGAAATATAAGCAGTTTATAAAATTAGCAATTCAGTATGTTGAGCCACCGAAATACAGTAACGTACAGACATGTACAGTGTACACAAAATAATGTTAAGAATATTTTTAAACTTAGAATAAAATACATTAAAGTTTAGGTAAATAAGTACATTAAATAGATTTTAATAAGTGTCATACTATATTTGAAGATGCAACGATATGTTGACCTACAATATATTAGTACCATAGCTTCCTGAACATTCTGTTACGCTAAAGACATTATGTGCCTCTCTTGAGATTGTATTAAAGTTCTCGTAGATGGCGCTTTCTCACAACTTTCCTTACTTGTACAACGTCCAAACTTTCGTGACATAGCTTTGACCTAAATTTTAGATTAAAATTACAATCACATAGCGAAATGTAGACTGTAGATATAAATAATTTATTGAATTGATTTGGTACCTTCTATGCCTCTAATCTATAACAGCTATACATTTAATAAATTTGTAACTGGTCACTGTCTGTACATAGAAGATAAATAAGAAAAACTATTACAGAGACGCGGATTAACTTTATGAACGGAATAGAAACAATACAATGATTTTTAGAATGTTTGTCTGTTTGTCTGTACGTTTGTACGCGCTAATCTCAGAATCTACTGAAAGGATTTTGATGAAATTTGGTATAGTAGTAGTTTGCTACTACTATACTCTGGATTAATACATAGGCTACTTTTTATTGCGAAAAAATTTACGGTTCCCGCGATTTTTGTTTTTGCGCATACGAAGTCAACGGCTAAACCGATTTCAATGCGGTTTTCTTTAATGCGTTTTGGTTTGCTCTACTAAAATTTTTGTATTTGTTTCATTTCAATCGGTTCCACAAATGTAAAAGTTATGGCAGTCTAAAGAATATAGTATTTAACATATAAAATGCTATAGAATATCTGATTAATTGAACTAGTTGAAACTTAACGTAGGTATTACCTATTGATTGATGTATATTAATACCAGTAGTAATAAGTGAGAAGTTCTAGGTCGTAGCGCTAACTCATGTTAAGCAACGCTGATCATGGATTCAACTAGGATGAGTGACCACAATCCCAAATATTTATAAGATCAAAGTCTATACGCCTAATACCTACTAACGATTTCTTATCCAAATTTTTTCGAAATCATTAAAACACAACGACCGACATATCCTTACTTTTTATAAACGCGAAAATTTATGTATGGATGTATGAATGCTTCGTTGCTATTCGTTACTCTTTCACGTAATAACCGTTGAACGGATTTTAATGTAATTTGATATGGTAGTAGGTTAGTCTCCGGATTAATTTAAGTCTTTTTCGTGGTAGTTGGATTTGCAAAATAAATCGAAAAAAAAACGAATGAACGAAATCGTTTTTGAGAAACGATCTGAGATAAACTCGATACAGTTCTAGAGAAAAGTTTTAGACCTTGTCCAAAAGGGAAAAATACGTGCGTAAACCTACGCGCGTAGAGATTTTCTTATCTTATCAAAAAAAAAAATGTCGGACGGTCTATCTGTGATGCCAACTTGGGACTTTTTCCCTAAATTTAGGGAGAAAAAGTTTCTGACGGGGTTTTTAAGGGGTTTCATATGCTTGTTTTATATTTGTATTTAAATTTGCAATTAATCTGCTTGTCGACAAGGAATGATTAGAAAAATGAGAGCATGATAAAAAATAAGTTTTTTTAAGTAAATAGACAGTAAAATTTATAATAAGAGCACACTAATTTTTATTATTTACCTACCTATCATTATTAAATTAAAGCTAACGTTCTGCTATTTAATCACCTATCACTCATTGGTATAAAAAATATTGTAAGACTTTAGAATACACACAGAAATAGTAGTGTTTATCTTCCTTTTCTGGGAATATGTCGGCCAAGTGATAGTCGGACTCCTGCATGCGTACTACGAGGGCGGCACTGAAAATTTCGGGAATCAAGGAAGTGACACAACATTACTATTAAAAAATGTATTTATTGCTTTTCGAAGTATTCTCCGCGAAATTTGACACATTTTTCCATACGATGGAACCAATCATTGAAGCAACCATTCCATTCGGAAGTTGGGGTCTCCAAAACGGCCGTTTTGTAGGCGTCCACAGCTTCTTCAGGTGATGAAAATCTCTGACCACGCAATTTATTCTTTATTTTAGGGAAAGTATACAAATCATTAGGGCTTAGGTCGGGGCTGTACGGCAGATGGTCTAATAATTCTATGATTTCTTGCACTAAAAACTCTTTTGTTCTGTGCGCGGTGTGAGAACTCTCATTGTCGTGAAGGAGGATGATGCGGCGGTTGCAGTTCTCTTTACGAAGTTCAGAAACGACCTGTGGCAAACAAATGTTAGCATACCATTCTGCATTAACCGTCATTTGCCCCTCAAGAGGAATAGTCGCAACATGGCCGGTTTAGGAGACAAACGTGGCCACCATTTTTTTTGCAACACTCCGTGAACGAACAGTTTTTGTTGGCTTTAACTCATTTTCGAACACCCAAACTCGTGACTGGTTATTTGTTTCGGGTTCGTACGCGTATATCCAGGATTCGTCACCTGATACGATGTTGTATACAGCATTTGAGGATCCTGCGTGGAATCTTTCGAGAGTTCTGATGCACCAAGTAACGCGAGCCGCTTTTTGCTCTTCGCAGAGCAAATGCGGTATCCATCGGGAAAACAACTTTTTTACACCTAATTGTTCATGCAAGATTATTTGTATTTGACTCATGCCAATGTCTAAAGTTGCCTGAATTTCGCGGTATGTCACATGTCGATCTTCCTCAATCAGCAGGAAACTGCAGATCCAATCCAATCCAATCCAAAAACTGCAGTCACCCAAGAAAACGTTGATGCTGTGCGTAACACAGCATCAACGTTTTCTTGGGTGAATGCAGTTTTTGGACGACCTTGACGGGGATCATCACTGAGCTTGACACGTCCACGTTGAAATTCAGCAAACCAGCAATAAATTGTGGTTTTGGATGGGGCTTCATCACCAAATGCAGAAATCATCCGGTCAACACACTGTTTTTGTGTTAAACCACTTCGAAAGTCATAATAAATCATTCTAGAATTATCTCGAGTCAATTCCATTTTCTCAACGACAAAACAAGTTTGACAAGACCTTGTGACAAGACCGAGAATCTTTTTTTAAATAAATAAACGGTATTCGATTTTTAAAACCAAGGAGTTTAAAATTAAAAAGATTTTAATATGACAGGAACAGTGGAAATATTCCATTCCCGATACTTTTAGTGCAGCCCTCGTATTAGTCTGAGAAGGGGAAGAAATGGAAGTTTCGAGTGTCGAGCTGTCATATATGACATTGACATTTGACTCGACACTCATGTTTTCGATTTTCAACTCTATTGTATTAGCGCATAGTTTTATTTTCAATACTCAGAATTCTCTACGACCTTCCGGAGCATATTAGGTGTCTATACAACTATAGTGGGTGTCAGAATACCACTTCCATTAACTTTGGGATATGATTATACTACTTTTTCTCATTACGAAAATGTAATTTTTTCTTATTTTTTTTTTAAAAAACTTAATTTTTTTTAATTATTTTTTTTACATTTTATACCTTCTAATCATAAGAACAAGCTGTTTACAAGTAGATTTTTCATTAAAATCTAAAATTTTATTATTTTTACTTCATTACGCAATGTAATTTACTTCATTACATTGTAAAGTCTATAAGCAAATTGGAACTAAGGTCTTGCTTTATTACGGCCTAGTCAGGAGCATACTTGAATTTAATAGCGTGGTTTGGCGTCCGCATTTTGCCACACATTGCTTACGTATAGAACGTATACAAAAACGTTTTCTTTGGCGTCTGGCTTATTCTACAGGTAACGCAAAAACATTGATATCCTACAAAAGTAAATTAGCCCATTGTAAGATGATTTCTCTATAAGACAGGAGGCGTCTAAATGACACAGTTTTTGGATACAAAATTTAAAATAATGAAATAGACTGTGCACAAACACAGGCATATTTTAATTTCCTGTCTCCTAGAAGAATTCCGCGTTACCCTATCACCCCGCTCTGCCCGCCACTGCGGAGAACTGTACGGTGTGAACTCCCCATGTGTAAGAGTGTGTAAGGCTGTGAATGATGTTAGTAGTAGACATTTGGTCGGAACCTCTTATTAAGGTCAAAAACAGTGCTTGACTATATGGCAAAGGCGTACGCAAGCTAACACCAAACACTTTCGCACACTTGCACACATTGCATATCAGTCATCATACAAACACTCACTACGCACCACACACTTAACATCTCAAACCACACAAAAACAATAAAATATAATATTCTTTTTTTTTCCTGGTAATAATTTTTTATCTGAATATGTTGCTATAATCAGTATATTGATTGGAAGTAGAACTAACTTGTTATTTTTAAGAAACACATGATTGTGACATTTTTGTTGTTTGGTTAGTGCATGCTGTATTTACCTTTAAGTGATTGTGACACGTCCAACATTAATGTAATAGAATTTATATAAAAATGTAACTAGTGTTAGCAATCGTTGGTAAATCTTATTAATAAATAAAAAAAATTACGCCCGCGTGCCAATGACCCGGCCCGGCATGTCAGCTGGGCACTGACACGCCGGGCCGGGCACCGTGCCGGGCGCCGCGCCGTGCTCCTCTCCCAGTACTTCACGCGTTCAGCGGTGGTGTATGCGGTGACTTAGAATCGTACACATACGAAAGTGACGGAAAGATGATAAGATAAGATTCCTAAATCCAATTTTGGTACTCGGATCTCTGACCTAAATAATGCCCTAGTCCGGATTTTTGCCAACTACCAAGTAAATATCCTAATTTCATAATTTCAAATAATTTTGGCGGAATCTTGATGACCATCCTACGGAATCCACCTTGGGAAACTCTATTCTACAACATACCACCATACCACTAATACCACGCACAAAATGTTGCTTGATAAATAACGACTGGTTTCGTTCGTACAGTGCAACTTAATTCTTAATGTCCAACGGCAATCATCGCTTTTCTATCAAAATTACAGACGGTGTGTGAATCGATCTGACGACGACCAATCGTATTAAGTAAAACTATGGCTAATGGCTGCTAGTAGGTACCAACTATACTCGTCTCGTAGTACTAAGTTCACGGAATCCATTGACCATCAGGTGACCGCGGCAAGGTGTCGCGTTAAAAGTTAAAGTTGTTAGAAAGTGTTTATGTTGCATTTTGAAAAACGTTGCTGGCCACCATAAGTCAAACCTCAAAACACGTGTCACGTAAAAATTTAACAACACAACAATAGGTTTTTCAACACGACCTAATAGTGAAACTCAATTCAGACGACATCCTCTTGTCTCGGGAGAAAAACGGCAACTAAATTTTAATTTAAATTATGTTCTATGAGAAATCCGATACAGTAATGAATAAAGTATTGAACGCCACACAATTTAAAATATTATTAGATTTGATTAAATTCTTAAGATCTGTGACGGTGGCAGCCCTGTATCGGTGGTGCGTGCAACGCGGCGCGGCGGCGGCTCGGTGGCATGGATTTTCGCGGCAAATATCAAAATCGGGCCGCTCTTTCAAAGACTTATAGGTACCTAGGCTAAATGATGTGACCTATGAAAATTTAATCATTTACTTGCACGTAGTCGATATTTAAATTAGTTAGTTGTTTGATATGATTTTTTTTCTTTGTTTTTTGTAATAAATAAGTTACTGTTTTTATATCCAGTCAGCGGAGTTTTTATAATTTATGACCGGCAAATGAGCAGTCAGTTTGCCTGATGGTATGTGATTATCGTACCTGACACATGTGCACGCACTTTGAGCCTCTAGTACGGAAACTTAATCAACGAAACACAATGCAAACGCTTTTTTCGCCAATTTCCTACGAGTGTCGTAACAAGATAAATTAATTATTTGATAAAAATTAGACAGGTATTGTTATCTGCGGCTTTTGTCGTACTAGCAGTTCTGATCGACTATCATTTGGTAATATTCTCTTTTTTTCGGATAAATAGTAGCGTGCTAATCCATAAATAGTTTTGACAAAACATAGACAGTACAAAGTTTCTGAACACTCTATAAAGTAAAATTTCACACATTTTGTTTGTTTCTATGCAAAATTAAATATACCGAATAAAATCTAGAAATATGGTTGATGCAATGATAACAGACGATAAGACTAATCATATCCTAAGTTAATCTTGGTTTGTAGTTATGTAGAATCCCATACAACTAAGGCCAATAGTTATGCCAATTTAGTACTAAGTACGATTTTTTTTAAACAAATACATTTTTTTTACAACCAATATTGCCATTAGAGTGCTAATTTCTTTGGAATATGAGAAAAAAATATTTTTTTTCTCATATTCCAATACCGTAATCGGTATTGGAATATTCAATTCACCGTAATCGGTGAAAAATTATGAATGTTTTAGGGGTTGCAATTTTGTTAAAGTTTTTGTATAATTCTTAGTTATATTATTATATTTCATAGTTATTATTCTGAGTTTTAAGAAAACAATCCAAAGTAGTCGATATTTTTAGTTTCTTAATTATCAGGTCCACATAATCTAATAAGAGTGTTATTTTGTGTTAAAATCACTTCTTTTCAGAAGATTGTAAAATATCTGAAGATAATATTTTTATTTAAGTTATTACTTTATTATTTATTACTTTTACATTATAAATAAGTATTTTTCGCATTTAAATCCTTTGTTAACCCTACAAAGTGAGATAAAGGGAGTTTTCCTTGAAGAGTCTCCAGCACCGCACGTAGGTGGTTACGTGACTAAAATAGGGGGTAGGTGGATTTAAGGGTTAATAACCTATATGGATTTTTTTTATATTTTGATTTTTGATTATCATCTGTGAGTATATTACTCTATTGTAAACGTTCTCAAACCTTAAATTGGATATTTTCCTACATGTAAAATACCTACGGACAGAGGAGATATGAGAAATGTTGTGCATATGACCATACATTTCGTAGCAACTTACAAGCGTGTGACGTCATCTGCTTTTGTATGGGGTGTTTTCACGAGACCCACAAAAGTGTTTCAAACAATCGGCAGTTTCATTGGAAATATAGATTTTTATTAGTATACTATTCTTTTTGTAAAACGTCTTATTTTTAACCGACTTCCAAAAAAAGGAGGCGATTATACATTCGGCTGTATATTTTTTTTGTATTTTCAACGATAGTTCCGCCGTCTGTTGACCGATTTCAAAATTATTTTTTTGATGTAAATGTTATAATCTCAAATTTGTCCCATTTTCGCCAAAGCGGTGACCTGATGATGAGATCCATGAGGAATCGAGGGAACTCCTCGAAATTTATATAGACACATATGGTGATTTCAACTTTTTCTGAAGTAGTCTAAGAATATACTACCAAAAAGTAAGATTATGCACCAAGGTATACCCTGTATCCTAAAGTACCGAACAGAACTGACACGTACCGACTTCAAAATTAGGAAGATTGAGTAGAGAAATAGTTAAAATTTTAGCCGAATTTAAAATGGGAATTATTTAGAAAATAAGTTTTATTTTATACTTTTTAGTGCATTTTTACTTTGGAAGTCGGTTTAATTTTTTGTTTCAAAATAATCAGAGCACTATTCATTAATGTACCTAATAAAAAATTACAAAAAAATACCGTATCATTTGAATGAATTCGAAACCTACGAATTCCTCTCATTTCTCAACCTATTGGATATATGCACATGTCACTATTAAACTACTTACCTTTTAGTCCTGATTTATGAAAATGTCTGAAAAGTAGGTGAGCTGAGAAGTTACAGTTACTTCCACGTTTTCTTTTTTTCAAAACTAAGAAAGAGAAACATAAGACGATCACTATGACGAGTTTGAATGAAAGAACCTGATAATCATGACTGGATAGCCTTGGCAAACAGAACATCTATCTAGAATTCTAAACTACCTACGCAACCTACACTGAAGCCGTGTTGTATGCATGAATATTTATTTTATTTGCATAATAATATTCGACAAAAATATAATATTATTTTAATAATAATCATAATAATATAGTGTTTTTGTTTTGTGTTCTCGTAGTATAGTCAAACACGTCCTGTAATAAGAAATATTAAAACTTGAAAGTGTGAATTCATTTAAAATAATTGTTGTATACCTAAAATGTAACCCTAAAATGTAAAATTATTAAATTAAATAGATAACATATATTATCTAATATCTCCGAAGTTTGCGCGTTTAGCATATCTAATTACAAAACTACACATAAAATCTACATTATTTTTTACTTTTATCAAGTTATAATACTATTAGGTAAATATTTTTAGGTTAGGTAATAATTATATTTCTGAATGTTTACAAAAAACTAAATACACACACCAGCATATTTAGTAGCTATATTTACATCTATTACGATGATGATGATGATGATGATAATTATGTATTAATAATATTTGTGTTGATCTAGCAGTGTGCAATTAAACTGGATGAATGAATCTAAACAAGATAATAGAGAGAAGCAAAGTGATAGCATAAATAATAATTAGGATATTGAATAGAACTTAAAATTGAAGTGGCTTTAATATAATACACACACACATAATACAATACACACACACATAATATAATACATATTTATATGTAGGCAAATACCGAACTAAAATAAACTACTTAAATATAATAAATATAATTAAGTAGATTAGTTTAGTCTAAGATTTATTCACTGAGTAAATTAATTGTAAATAATAATTAAGTAACCATAATATAATTAAGTAATAAAAACAATTTAAAAAATGTAAGATTCATTCGCTAATATTTTATTTTTACTGTCATTATTGCTAATTTCTTATTTTTGTATGGTAAGGGTAAGGTGAAAAGCCTCGTCCAAGATACACCACAACTCTCTATCTCTGGCAATGTTTGTCCAATCTCGTCCTGCTGTTGCTGTTATTTCATCCGCTCATCTGGATCTCTTTCCTTGTGGGCCAGCCCACTCTATCAACCTCCGAAACCATCTGTTATCCTCGTACCTCACTACGTGTCCTGCCCACTTCCATTTTCTTTGTAGCGCGTAAGTTAGAGCATCGATAACTTTGGTCTTTTTTCGGATATCCGTGTATCTAACCTCCTATCCATTCGCCTTTGGGTTATGTGGATTTTATTTCTTGTTTTATTGTCTTTTTAGTGGGTAGCGGTAATTGCGATTTGAATATCTCTTTGTGAGCCCAATATTTTTTCCAAGTTATTGCTACTCTCCGATTCACGTCCTCTTAATTCGATGTTTATTTTCGTCTAGTCTAATGTCTTCGACGTCTAATGTGCAATAAGGGAGTAGATTTGGCAGACGGCGTTTAATTCTCTTCGCAAGAGAAAATGAAAAAAGAGGAAATGAACGTCCAAAATAAATCGTATCTTTTTATGGGGCTCTTTAGAGATGACTCGTCCAAATGGTCCATGTTGATCAAACATGAAACGTTTCTGTCAAAAATATAACAATGTCTGTAGGGTTCGGTCCAATAGACCCGTATAAAAATTCGCCAGAATTCAATTTCTAAAACAAATTTAGTAACATATTGAATAATTGAATGAATCGAATATTGTTTAAAACATATTATTGAGTACAAAAAACAACCACACAAAACTACCATAGAGGCGTCAGAAAATAAAGCAATCAAAAATATCTCATATAAATGTCGCGAAATAACGACACGAAGTGTATAGTTGGGTCCTTTACCTCTACCTTCTTCGCCAGATGTTCCGCGGAAAGGGTAGACCGTCTTACCTCCAGCTACTAAGAAATATGGCAGTCACGCAATTTTTTTAGGAAATACGATTTTTTAAAACGGCCTGTGCGCTCCCCGTGTTAATTGACCTTACCCTTGCACCGGTCGTGAAATGCACTTTACCGAGATAATTTAAAACAAATTGAACATAATATCTATTGAATATATAATAAATTATAGCTCCTAGCTTTTGCCCTCAACTCCGCCCGCGCACATACAGTACCTATTCCACGGGAACACTGCACTTTTTCACACAACAAACATCCATCCACCCACACAAACTTTCATGTTTATAATAGAAGTAGGATAGTAGGATGAAGTTAAAGTATCTGTATACAATAAAAGCAGTCATCGTATTCTGTAAGCGGTGAGGATGTACCGATTCCTATTATTACAGTCTCAATATCGCAATCGGGAGATAGTAAGATCGTGACGTGGACGGGCGACGCGCCTTATCGCCGCGCGCGGGATCGGTCGTGGCCGCCGTAAATAATGTGCAACTTTTACCGCCACGCCCTCCGCGCGGAATAGAAACACCATGCGGTACCGCCAATACCGCCGAGTGACCGATCAGCGATTTGACACGCATGTTCGCTGCTCAGCGATAATAGAACGTCCCAATAAACTGGCGATCGTAACTGTAATTTCCTGAATATATAAAATCGTAACAAAACTTAACGATCGTTTCCATTTGAAAAAAAATGATGTAACCCTCGAATTGTCAAGCAATGAGTAAGCTGATGAAGATGGGTTATAGCTAATAACACTATCTCAATCATGTCAGCTTTCACACAATTAACTAGATCAAAATCGGATCAAAATCCGTTTTGGTCCGCTGTTATAAATTGTACATTGTCACTCAGGTCAAGATGATTGGTAAAGATAGTGCTATACAAAAAATATGGCTTCTCTTGACTTGCAACTAAAAATAAATAAGTGTGCCCTTTTTGCCCTAAAATGCATGAAATGGCACATGATTTTCGTGTGAAATGTTGCCTTTAAACTTGAATAGGATTTGAAATAAAAAAAGTATTTTACTTAATAAAAAATAATGAGAAGTCTCTATAGATTTGTAGGCTGAACAAAGACGGTACCACACTCCATCCTAGATCGTGGTCGTGGCGTTGTTTTCGCCTGAAAACGGTGCATAGTGCACGCGCGAATATACCAGACCCGGAGCCACGAAACTATTTCTAAGTTGTTTGACAACAAATTATATTCATGGGTCATGGCTAGCTTATTCCGCGAGTTTGTTCACGTAAGCATAGTTTTTTCGACAACTTATTGGAAAGAAAGTTAGACGCAGTGTTACCAACAAATCAGTAGAATCCATGCCTAAAAAGATATAATATTAGGTCCTTACATATGAAATTGGCGTTTAGTCGTACTGTTTGATCTCAAATATATCTTCTTTGGTTAGGAATTCCAATTTCAAATTTATATCGCTATTTACTCATGCATACAAATGTTTCAAAACCGTAATTCATTTGTTTTTTCCTCTTTTGATTTTTTCTTTGCGTCACTCTGTTTACAAAATGTAAAACTTGAAATATTGTATTATTTTCGAGTACGAGTTGCATAAGAAAACACAGTGCGTTTTCGGTTCCAACGTTTTCGTTCTGGAAATTTCGACCTGCAGAACAAGCCCCGTGGACGGCTAGAGACCAAAGTTGATAATGAAGAATTGAAGACTATTGTGGAAGCGGATCCATCGCAAACGACGTCCGAGTTAGCTGCAGGCTGCAGTGTTAGTGATAAAACTGTTTTAATCCACTTGAAGAAAATTGGGAAGGTGAAAAAGCTTGAAAGGAAAAGGGTACCTCATGAAACTGAGTGCAGCAAACCGACAAACGCTCGTCGACTGCTGCACTACACATTACTCAACCGGCACAATAATGAAGGGATTTTAAATCTTCTGCCCCAAGCGAAAATGGTAATCAACAGATTACCATTTTTTTTCGAAATTTGGTTAACTTCTTGCACGGAAAAAAATTCAACTCCGACGGGGCAGTCCAAAGCGACTTCAAAGATTTTATTGATTCCTGTCCGAATGGTTTTTTTAGTAAAGGAATCAATGAACTACCTATGAGATGACAAAAGTGCATAGATAGCAATGGTTACTTTGATTAAATAAATATATTATGTTTAAAAAAAGTCGACTTTATGTTCCTCCTTTACAAAACGCATTTCACAATCGCCTAGTAAGTATCGAATAGCTTGTCCGAAGGTTTGTCGCTGCTTACTGTATACTGAGCGACAGAGACAAAACTTGCCAATAAGCTATCTGACTTGTATAGACTGTGAAACAGGCCCTTAAAGTACTACACCTAGCCCAGGTGATCTTCTCTTTATTCATAGTTTAATGTTAATAGATAACGGCTACCACATGAATAAATTTCTGTTGACGTCCATTGGTTTCCTAATTTGTATCTAAGTACACGCTCATACATTAAAAATAAGGCTCTACTCGTATGTCCTTCGTGCTCACTGACTGAGTTACTGACACTTTATGTCTATTTTATGGTGTGCTGTAACACAAATCAACTCGTTAATTGAATACCACCATCGTTGAAACAATTTACAGCTTATTTTTGCCCTCGTTTTGATATAAAATATAGCATTAAAACTTAGCTTTGTGATAACGCTGACAACGTATAACATTATGAATTTATTTTTAACCGACTTCCAAAAAAAGAAGGCGGTTATATTTTATTTTATTATATATTTTTTTTGTACGTTCAATGATTACTCCGTCGTCTGTAGACCGATTTCAAAATTATTTTTTTGATGTTATAGGGTATAATCCCAAATTGGCCCTTTTGAGATTAAAGTGAGACCTGATGATGGGGTCCATGATGAATCGAGGAAACTCCTCGAAATGTATATGGACACGTATGGTTATTTTGACTTTTTCTGAATTAGTCCAAGCATATGCTACCAAACAGTAAGATTTTGCTCCAAGGTATATACCCTGAATCCAAAAGTACTGAACAGAACTCCTGACTTATAGATACACGTTTGGGGATTTCGGCGTTGTTAAAAAAACTGCAAGCATTGTCAATTAGAGTAATCATTATCATCACCACCATCATCATCCCATTATGATAATATAAAAGGTACTTCTCATAGTATTTTACACCGACACGGATATCTTTGATCTATTCTATCTCTGCCGTTTATGGACCCATTTGTAAAATTATTTTGTTGTTCTAAAGGGGTTGAGCATACTGTATTACTGAATTTGGCAGCGAATTAATATGTTGGCGAATAAATTACTAAACGGGCGAAAGCACTTAGGTGACAAAACATACAAAAATCGGCAGATAAAAAGTGGCGAAATTTAATCCAAATTGGTACCGAAATTTATAAGTTGGCGACTTAATTTCCGAGTTGGTGACTATTATACGATGTAAGCAGCTATAAAACCAGATTGGGATGATAAATTAATGGCTGCTAAAAATTAAATTTGCAGGCTACGAAAAATCGCATTTTTGGATACTGTCAGGAGTTTGTTTTCCTTTGGTATGGGTGTCATTTTCAAGGTTTTTGGGGGTGCAGAATAATATGAAAATTAAATCCTATTTTGAAATTCCAAAATGGCGTTTTTTGGTCAAATCGTTGGTCAAATTTTTTTCATTAATCTTAATATGGCTCAGTGGTTTAGTGCATTGGTGCTGAAGCCGGGGATCGCGGGTTCGAATCCCGCCGAAAAAACAAAAAGTTTTTGTGTTCCTGGGTCATGGATGTGTATTCAATAAGTGTATAATATAACTTTAAGAATCTTAAATATATGTATATTATTATTATACTAAATATACTTCCCGTTTTCTGGTACCTGTAACACAAGTTCTTCGGATACTTAGCACGGGGCCAGATTGACGTGTGAAGCGTCCATAGATATTTTTCCAGGTTTCTGGGGGTGCTGATAATAAAATTGTCTTCCAATTTCAATTTCCAAAATGGAGAATTTGAATTATTCGTAAAAATTACATGAGTGAATTTAAAAGTTGTTATGGATGCTGATTAGGATTGATGATTATAAACACAGTATGTTATGTAGTACCAGCTATGTAAGCTATACAAATTTTTGGAAATTCACTATTTTCAAAAAAAACTCTTATCATAAAGAAAATACGTGGTTACGGGGTTACTCGGGAGGGAGGAAATTTTCATTATTTTTTCAGTAGGACTCACCATTTTTAAGTAATTTTACAGAAATTAAAATAAATCCGCTATTTTGAAATTACAAAATATATTTTTTAATAACATTAGAAAAGGTGAACAAATCTAGGTGACCTAGATTTATTTTATTAAAAATAAATGTCCGCTATCTATGAAATTCAAAATGGAAATCTTTTTTGTACTGAGCGCCACCCATATCAATTTTACAAAAAATAAATATTTTTAAATTTCAAAATAAATCTACACAATATCTACTACCCTAACTACCCCCCCAAACCGAGAAAAATTAAAAATGGGAATTTTGTACGCTCCTTTATGTTTTTATGTGCGCTTGTTTTGCTGCTTATTATGTTTTTTGAATTACCTACATCAGGCACAATATATGTGCAGCATATGCCTATTCTTAAATTAAATGTGTACTCTCAAATTGTCGCCAAGGTGGTTATTTGTTCGCTAAAATAATATATGTCTGCCAGTTTGGAAACTTCAGTGAAAAAAACTGGTATTAATTAGACCCCAGATTTGAAATTTTTTGTTCCTTATATTCTTTCGCCAACTTGGTAAATTAGTATTCAATATTCGGTTTTTAAACACCCAAAATTTGATTTTTTGTCGCAAGTTTAATTACATGCCATTCTAAATTGGTCCTTTAGTCACTAAACTGGAAATCTAGTGATGGGTTCCATGAGGCCTCGATTCTGCATTCTTCCAACTTCCCGAAATTTATATGGACAGATATAATGATTTTGTCTTTTTCTGAAGTAACACAAGCATATGCTACCAAAAAATAAGATTTTGCACCAAGGTATACCCTGGATCCGAAAGCACTGAACAGGACTCCTTAGTCTTTAAAGATGCGCGTTTAGAAATTTCGGCATTGTTTAAAGAACTGCAAGCATATGCCACTAAACATAATCATCATGATCATCATATTATTTATAACTATTCCTCTACTCAATCTTCTTAATTTTGAAGATGGTACCAGCAAATTTGAACGTGAGTTCTATAAAATATTGTAGTATATTGTTTGGGCTAGTGCCGACTTCAAAATTAAGAAGATTGAGTAGAGAAACAGTTAAAATTTTAGTAAAATTTAAAAAGCCAGATTTAGAAAATAAGATTTATTTCATACTTTTAAGTCTATTTTAACTTTGGAAGTCGGTTTAATTTAATTTTACACTATAATAAATAGTGAAAGTAGTGTAACTATACAAATAAATTGTTTTGTCCTGAATGACTGACCTAAACCGCTGATGGTAGAGTCCAAAATCTTGGAGGGTATATTCTTTGTATGACGTAGGCATTTGATAAGAAAGGCTTTTCTAAAATTCTAGCCCTAAGGGAGTGAAAAGAGGGGCAAAGTTTGTATGGAAAATATTTGTACCGATTTCATTGAAAATAGTAACTCATGCTCTTAAATACATTTCATTAGATATAAATTTAGGATTTATTAGAATTAACCGCTTTAGGGTGTGAAATAAGTGTTGAAAGTTTGTATGGTTAAAATGCGAGCCAATATATGCAAATGATTGTACTTGTATTTTGCCATTTTTGAAACTCTTCCCCGCGTTCCCGTGGCGTTTTTGCGGAGAATCCTGAAAATTAATAAAAAGATGGCGAAATTTTCAATTATCCTACGACATACAGGGTCGTAGTAAGTCGGAAATGGTTCTTATAGCACCCAATACAAACAATCAATAACTTGTATGTGCTAAAGTCTAAATACAAATACTTCATTTGAAAATGTTTTACGAGTACTTAAATTTCTTATAGGTTTTCTTCTTAATAGAGAGTACATATAAATTGGCATTGATGATAAAATAAATTGCATCGTAAATATTCTGACCAGTCTCTTGGAATAATTCTAATGTGATCTATATTCTAATGACGTTTGAAATGACTTGAGTATTTGCAGCCCTTAGTATTTTATTATGATGGGCCACCTGAGCACCTGACACAGTACCTAAATATTACATTCCTTTTAGTTACTAGGAAAAACAACAGCGTGATCGTTATTAGCAATTTAGATTAATCCGCTCTAGAAAAATCAATTACTCTGTGAATTAAGTTGAGCTCTAGATTTCTCTTTTGCTGTACTAGATTTACGCAGCTCACATAAATGTACAATAGCCATATATTTGCATTTAGAAATAAGCGTTAAATGATTGTGTTTTTATTTGTACAAAGAACTTATGTAATTGGCTAATCACTTAATTATTCCTTCGTGATAACCATCATCGAGCAGCGCTGAATTATTCATTGACGCATCTACAACAGCTGGTTGTTTTTTCTTCAATTTTTGCACTGCAGCTGATTACAACGGGTAATACTAATAACTCATGATCCGTAGAATTTCTAATAAGTATATAAGAAATCACCTACGCATTCGGCATTGCTATTAGTAAATATATGTCTCGTATCATTAAAATTTGCAACATAATAACCTAACCAAGAGCATGTCAGGACATGTCTAAGGAGGGTTCCGTTTTTTTTAAGTTACTGTCCGATTTCGTACAAAATAATTTTCCTAAGGAGTATTTAGCATGATCTATCAGCATGGAAATGTAAGGACATGGAAGTTTCTAAGTCTCATAGTTTAGCAATGTCAGAGTTAGTAGAGTTATCTGTCATCCGTTCGTCTGTAAAAAAAAATACAGTGGTAAAAGTTTTTTAACCACTGTAATGTTTTTTCTTATCTACCTGTTTTTATCTACAAAGTCAGAAGCCAAATCCTATTGTTTATATATCTATTGCCAAAGGACCTTATCTGATTCATGTATTTACAACTGCAACTGTCCTAAGGCAGTTGTAGTAAATAGATGAATTGGATTGTTAAGACAGCTAAAATATAATATGGTAATAATAATAATTTTATATAATTTTATAATATGCTTCAGGACTATAGCCGGCTTGAGGTTACAAAATGATATTTGCAGATAAAATGATTGAAAGTACTATCAGTTATTAGAAAGAATTTACAGTGTAGATGAATATTACTAGGTTTTTTGTGGTGCAGCTTGCATGTCAGCGCTGGCTGGACAGGCAATGTTAATACAACGCTGCAATTGCGTGTGCCTAATGTTTGCGTTTTACTTCAAACCGGGTCAAAGATGGATATTGTATGAGGTCATTATTCTATTTAAACCTATTAACTGTTTAATGACGACCATAAATGTATATTGAACATAATTTATTTTGTTTTAATAATTGGCCTTTTTCGTCATTTGTTTTTTATTCGCGTTGAAACTTGAGACACAAAAACGCTTTACCAACAAATCACAGTTGTGATTGTCATTTCTTTATTCTTTATTCATTTCTTTTTTCTAAGGGGGCTGTAAGAGATAATTTCTAAAGCCCTTATATCGTTCTGATCGGTCGCTTTTGGATGACGTCACTGCTCAAGCCGAAGGTCGCGGGTTCGAATCCCATCAAAGAAACAAAAAAGTTTTCTGTGTTCCTGGGTCATGGATGTATATTAAATGTGTGTATAATATAATAACAATCTTAAAACATATTCAAATTAGTTGGTCAATGTATTAATAAAATATGCTTTAATATGCACACAACCTTAAAATATAAAAGAACTTAGCACGGGACTAGATTGACGTGGTGTGAGAACGTCCATAGATATTATTATTATTAAATATTATTTTTCTGAGAGTCCGACACTAAATACTGACCATTTAACACTAATTTGAATATTTTGTATGCCATAAAAACATATAAATCAATGAGGTGAAAATCCCATGTAATTATTATGTCAGTCTAGTTTCGCTTTTTTTTCTTGTAATTTCACAACGCGACTCGGTTGGAAGGCGAGCATGCGTGAAACTTGTAAACGGCAGTTGATAAGCAATCAATTTAATTAACTGTCGTTTAACAATATCGTAATTCATAAATAACTAGCTTTTTCACGCAGCTCCGCCCGCGTAAATATAGCATAGGGTATCCCACGGGAATATTTTTCGGGATAAAAAGTACCTAGTCTATGTTTTAATCCGCGAACCGTCTGCTCGTTACCGAATCCATTTCATAAAAAAATCATTAATTTCTAATCATCATCATTAATCAAAGTTCCTTGCAGCATTGAGTTTACCGTTTCTTTCAGATACAAAAAAGGAGTAGGTATATTTAAATCGTAACCACGAGTTTTACAGGTGTTTCTGTGTTCTAAAATCCCAAAGTACGAAATCCAACAAAATTTAAATGAGAGATATTCTCATCAAGTCGCTGAGATAATGATGCAGGTAATTGCGTCGCCTGACATCCTGGTTGCACGTACACACATGGATACTTGACGACTGACGAGGTGCGCCGTGCGTGTAAATATGGAGCTAATGGGATCTAGGGATTGGGTGGCAGTCAATTAGTCTATGTGATCTACATAATACGGTGAATTGTTATCTCTGTATAGGTAGAAATTTACTTTTCTGAAAAGTAGACTTCTAACTATGCAGAGATAACAACTCACCATATTATGTAGATCACATAGACTAATCGATCGGCTGAGCCAATGCTCAGCCGATCGATGAAAAAAATAAGCGCAGATTTTGTCGTTAGTTGAGATCTGAAGGAATCTCTGTCCAGTCTCAATGATTAGCCGTAGCAAGCAAGGTAAATCAGTGGCTATCCCGGCCTCGGAACCAGTTAACTGCCACGTCGATTTCGAAGTTAGCGAATACTTGCCATATGCCCTGTGTGTATCCTGATTAGGAGAGAAACGTTACTATCGCTTATAAAGAGGGAAACAAAGCGATCCTCTGATATTGGAACTGATACGTATAGTGATCAACTTTTTTTTTTAAAGAGCATTTGGCCCACCACTGCAACTCCTGTATAGAATCCTCCTGATAATATAATCTCAGGGGTGTTTGAGGGACATGCTAAATCTATCTTGGGTCCCGCAACGAAATTAATCAGAATATATTAGGGTGAGTAGGAAGTGTTTCCCTCACCAAGCAAGCGACAGCAAAATTGTAATGACAAAAAAGTCAGAATTAAAAGGGGAAGCATCACGAGAACAATATATATTTTTATGACTACAAGACTAAATGTTTATAATATGTTTTGATTTATGATATGACATTAATTACAATGCATTTATAATGGCAAACTAGTATTGGATTGTTTCCAATTACCAATAGTAAAGGTACCTAACCTACTTATGACAAAAACGTTTATGGTGATGAACTCATTATTGTTCAAATATTATTATAATCAAGTTATAAATACCACTACCGCAGTATGTACACGGACGCGGCGGGATCGTGTACGGTGCGCGCAAAACCGCGCGGCACGGTTCCCATGCTCACGTCTACAGCGCGCACGTCCGCGCCCATTATCAATTAGAGTGCGCGCGCGTGCGCCCTGTCATTACAGACAGCGCACGAGCACGCACTCGGACGCGAATTGACAGAACTATAGCCGTGTAACTCAAACGGTCCACCGCGCGACATCTTGCGGTCGACCACCCCTCCGATCGTCCAAGATGTAACCCAAAGAGAACGATTATTGATAGCTATGAAACTTACAGTCTCAATGTTAATAGGAGATTTTTCGCAGATATTTTAGCCCTAGAAGTCTAATTACGGGCAACGAAACGATTAAATAGTAGAGAAATTCAACAAAACTCAACCGGTCACCTCACACTAAAACATTTTTAAAATAGTGATTCGAAAATAAAACATTATTCAATAGGTATTAGGATTCTGCTAATTAATCCAGTCCCGTTATAATAAAACTGCAAAATGGTATTCTCATAAACGTCAAACCCGTTTTGATTGGTTGCATATTAGCAACACTATCGAATTGTGTAATTCAATACAGAGTGTGTATTTTTGTCCAATATCAGTCGGTTCGATTTCTGGCTAGGAAAAATGGTTTATCCCAAAACTAATAATGCAGTTTTATTTTTTATCAAAATCGGGGTCGCAACGTCGTCTTTTCAGCATTTTTCACTATTGCTTATAGTTTCGGATTTCGCCTACCATGGTCACTTGAATAACTCACCTGTATTTAAACAAGATTAGCTCGTTTGAAGTATAAGACTGTATCATCAGACTTACAAATCACGTGACCGCACTAATGGAACGACATAAATATTGCAACATAAAACCTAGTTCCTAGCTATAGAATTGTAATCTTGCTAAATCTACCCAAAACCAATCCTAAAAGCCGCAAATGCCAATCAGTACCGTTACAATGTCTACACAGCCTAACCAACCGGTTTCGTTTTATTGCGAATGTTAATGTGTCTGACTGCAAAAAATGACTATTGCTAGTATAATTTATGAATATTTTTTGCATATTTTGTCTGGCGTTTTGGGTGTTTGTGTCATACTTAGGCTGGTTACATACAATTTGAGTCGATTTTAAAGGCTTACAGGCCTTAAGCACCTTTACTGACTAACCACTAAGACATTAGGGTGACACCAGAGGTGGTTTGTATGGCTAAATTTATCAGTTATATATTTACACCCGTGTCATTAGTTGTTTCCTCGAGATTTCCTCCACTCAACTCAACCTCAATCCACTAAAATTTTATCATTAGTTCAACAAAATGTTCTCGACTTGAGGAATTTCCTTACGCGAGTCGAGGAATAAACTGTCAAACTTAAGGTAGGTACCTCAGGACGTACCTTGAGGCTCTCTCGAGCGTCTATTTCCGACATTTATATGAATTCTATTTATAAACAGAGTGGAATTATTTGAATCAATTACGCAATTACAGAGGGCTACTTATTTAAAGAGAAGCATGGAGGATTTTTTCTCCATTTCTGGATCATCATCATTCATCTCCAAACTCCATTTCTGGATTACCTTAACGAAAATCCGTATAATTATGCAGCGCGTAGATATTTACGCGACGCTCAAAATCCCTTAGAGCGGTATTGTGACGAGGAATTTAAAAAACGATTTAGATTTAGAAAAGATGTAATGTGATAGAAGTAATTTTACCACTTTTGAACCTACCAATTCGTTGAAATAACAGGGGACTACCAATCCCACCCATTATGCAATTACTTAAAGCGTTGCGAACACGACAATACAAGATAAACGAAGGGTTATAACATCATTCTGGTAACTATCGGGTGTTAACATAAAAAGTATATTTTTCTATGATTATCTATGACGTCATACCTCCACTCAACCTTACTGGAGGAGCAAACAGCTGAGGTAGAAATTACGTTTAAGAATGTAAGTAGAAGTAACTGCTACACTGCGTTACTTTTCAGTAACTTAGTTGTTGCATCGGTAACACAGTTGTTGTTAATGAAGTTTTAATGTTATTGATACGTTATTAAAACTGAAATAATCGACGTCTGCACTTAATGACGTTAACGAACGCCGAAAAACAACGTCACTACATGCTAAAATTAAAACTCTAGCTTTTTTTTTTCAGGGCCTACCCTATAGAAAATGTGTGTGAAATTATTAGATTTTTATAGTATTTTCAGTAATACATAGGGCTCTCTATTTAATTTAAAATTAATAACAGTAGTAGGATATTAAATAATAGTAATCTAAAACATGACAAAACAACAGACCTGCCTGTTTATCGATTTCTAGTTGGCGCGCAGCAGTGTATCAAAACAGTTTTTTGTTCCTTATGACCTTTTTTTATGCAAAAAATCACAATTCACAACAATCAATTCACACATTTTGGTAAATCAAAAAAAATATGCCAGGTTTAGAACCGCCAGACCGGCGGTTTTATATAAAACTTTTGGGCCCCTAGCGATCTACAGTGATCCAATGCTTGTTCGCGATGACCTCTTTTTTTAAAATTTATTCAGTAATTATAATATCAATTTCCACAATAATACATAAATTCCAGCAGCAGTCTAAATTAATTGTATCCTGTTATTCAAAAAGCTTGAAGTGCCTAGTTGACACTATTTTTGTTGGTCTAGATTCTAAAATCTGCTTATTATGCCTCTAGTTCTTTGCTCTATAACTGACTTCAAAATGTTGTCGCTCTCGCATACGTAGCACCATCGCGTCGCGCCACGCTCTTGTATCTTATCTTATACTTTAAACGTTTTTTGTTTGTATGTTTGATTGCATTGAATAGGCTACAAAACTACTGAACTGATTTTGATGAAATTTAGCGCAAATATAAAAAATATTTAGCAGAAAATACCGAGCTTATCCTTCCTCGTTCCTCACGAGGAAGGATAAGCTCGGTATTTTCTGCTAAATAAATTCTGCAATAATACAGTTACAATCCATTCCCGATATGATAATACTACAAAATGGTATTCTCACAAACGTCAAATTAACGTCAAGCCCGTTTTGATTGGTCCAAACACAAAAAGTCAGTTTATGGTATGATATCAAGAATTCAAGACAATTCATTTATAATTCAATAAAAGTAAATAAAAGTGTGTGTCAATTACGGGAATTGGGGTTCTGTCTTCCGGGTTAGGAGACTGCGAAGATGTAGATCCGTACGTCGACGTACCAACTAGGAGTGGTTCTGTGCGTTGGTTTCAATATGCTTTCAATCTTCTTAGGCGGGCCGATCGCTTATTATAAAAGTAGCCTTTGTTTTAATCCAGAACCTAAAACAACTACCATACCAAATTTATTAAAAATCTGTTTAGTAGTTTTTGCGTAAAAGAGGAACAAACATCCATCCATACATCCATCCATCAATCCTCACAAACTTTCACATTTATAATAGTAGTAGAATATTAAAAATTATTTTGCACTGTTTCGAACCTTCGCTCCTCAGCTGCAGTTGTGTAGTGTATTGTATATTTTGACGTTTAAGGTTAAAGCAGAAGTTTTAAGATAAGAGCAAAAGATTGCACCTGTTTGGGATTGCAATGTCAATTCGTAGTAGACATGACATTTTGTCAGGAATTGGCGGCATCGGTATGTTCCTCAATCAAAACCTTTTTGAAAACGTGTCTCGAACCTTTTACCCACCTTCGTCCCGACAATTACTCACAGCTATTCTAGCCAATTTCCCTTGAATTATAAATACAAATAAGATTAATAATATAGGAGGACATGGCCCTTAACGAAAGCTCGGTCGTGAGCTGACTGCGTGGTCGTGAGAGCGCGGGAGATAAGTGCGAGGTCGCGGAGCGTCACGACCGCAGCCAGACCGCGGGCGCGTCGCGGGCGCGGGCCTTACGCAGAATACTGCACTAATTATTGTGCCTAGGCTGCGCATGCGCAAAGATCAGGAATTCGATGACCATTTATGCCTGACTTGAGGACGCATCCAGCCTATCAATATCTACATAATAGGTATATTATAATAAAATCGTAACTGGTCGCTGTCTGTACATGGAAAATAAGAGAAACTATTATAGGGAGATTTTATGAACGAAATAGACTCAGAACTACCATTTTTAGATTTTTTGTCGGTCTGTTTGACGATATGTTTGAACGCGCTAATCTCAAAAACGGCTGAACTGATTTGAATACGGTTTTCACTAGAGAGTTTTGATTTGCTCCACTTAGAATTAAGAGTTTATTTCATTTCAATCGATTCATAAATAAAAAATTTTATAATATCAAATGAATAATATATAAAATGCTATAGAATAATCGATCAGTTGAATTGGCTAAAACTTTACGTAGATATTATATAATCATCTATATTCTATAATAATAAGCAATAACCCTATTAATATAATCTATAATAATATTTTGCGATAAATATCTTAAATCTCATCTTCATTATTCTATATGTCCATTAAAACTCTGAGAATCTCTACCTACCGGACGCGACATAAATATGACATCCGTGATATTAAAGCCACCTTGATTTTATGTGTGATTTTTTTTTGTGAAATAATAGCAAATCAAACAAAACAATGTAAATGGTTTGCTTTCTTGCTTGTTTTTAAGCTACTATGTAGTAAAAACAAGCAAGAAAGCAAAGCGTTTACAAATTACCTGCATCATAACGAGCGTTTATTTGCCGCTAAAACCTCACAAAAAATAAAAACATAAGTCATTTCATCTCTACAGCGATCATTAACAATTAGGGTTCTGTGAAACACTTATTTTATAGCACAACAATTGACATTTACAACAACATTGCAAAATAAAAATTATGTCGCGTAATTGACATACTATTTATCTGGAATATATTAATTTTCCTTACGAGCATGTCTGACGCGGTGAATACTATTTGTAAATTTTTTTTTCAATTACAACAATACATTGACAAATGTTTACAAAAACTCCGGAGCCGCTGCATCTGAATTGAAGCGTAATTTAGCGAGACCTTTCCTTAATGACAATTGTGTAATTAGCCTAGACTTTTATATAGTCTATATGCCTGCTCGACGCTCGTACGACAGACCACGAACCCCGCGTAACATTTAGCTCAATTACTGTGCAGGGCATAATCGCAATTATTTCCTCTTCGGCACTTATAATTCATTATAATAAGATTAGCGATATGCACGACTGCATAATTAAGCGTGTTGGTTTATTCAATATTTATATTTGAACATGACGTCTTATTTTTGCGGCATGTAGGATGCATTACAATAAGATACTCGTAATGGCATTAAAATTATGTATGCGAATAATACCAATAACAGAAATAATTATTTGAATAAAAATTTAACCTTTATCTTTTCAACAATGCAGTTCTCGTAAAATTCTGAATTAATATGAAATATTATCACAGCAATTAACGCGCTCACGGGGCATGTTAATATTGACCTTTATCTAGACAGGTACTAAATGCATCGTACGACTATCAAATACATTCGCAGTTTCCTACTAGGCCCCGCGCACGCGGGGTGCGCTTAGGCGTGCGTGCGCCGCGAGCGCGCTGCGTGAGCGTCGCGTGTTGCCGCCGTGTGGCGTGTGTGCAGCGCGCACGCGGCGCGCACTCGGCGCTCGCATTGGCCGCCCTGTGACTGACGACCGAAACAGTAGCGAGCGACGGGACCAGTGGCCGAAAGGGTAAGAACGCGCGTGCGCTGTCCACACACACCGCAGAGCAGCAAAACGCGACGCTCACGCAAAATGCTCGCGGCGCGCTTGCGGCGCCCGTGCCGCTCACACGCTCGAGGAACGCGCACGCCTAAATATGTAGGGTCAGCCTAAGTAGTAAGAACTTAGGGCGAAGTACAAGTATCACTCTTTGCGAAGTAATCTGCAACACAAAAAAGCCTTTTTATTTGCCTTATTTGTGCGCCAGGCTATTTTTTATGTCTCTCGCGATCTCTACATAACAAGATAGGTTGTATTTTCTCAAGGACGTACGAAAAAGTAGGTACTTACGTCACTGGTAATAATAGATACTCTGCTGCCTGCGATTCACCTTTTGGAAATATAAGATACTAATAATAATATCTATGGACGCTTCACACCACGTCAATCTAGCCCCGTGCTAAGTATCTGAAGAACGTGTGTTACCCAGTAACAGGCAGGTACCCGACCTACCAGACAACGGGAAGTATCTTGCAACTATTAGGTAATATATGGTCATATATGGTCCGGTTTTCCTTCAGTTCGGCCTGAACGGATGCAAAATCGTATCATCTGTGTGCAATTTCGAGATCGCATCAGTCAACAGCTCTGTTTTTGCGAAACTACTAAACTCGCGTGAATATTTACTAAAAACTACTAAAAAAATACAAGAATACTAATCGGGATTCTTAAGTTGAGTAGCTTTTTTTAAAGAAAAATATCAAACATACTACTCAACTAAGAGATACACCTACAGCCCCCAAAAACCACTGCATTTTAGGTTTTGTTATATTACATTTTTTTTTAATTTTAATATAAATTTTATCTTTAAATTAAAATATACTAGGAAATATTATGTATATAGTAATTAAACGGATAGTTTTAAGCAAATTACGGACGAATGCTACTATGTATTATTATGATATGATGTCAATTTTTTTTGTTTTTTTTGTGCCTAACCTAGACCATTTTGCATATGATTACTGTCTGGCTCTTTCCTACTAAAACACTTCTAACAACTAAATTCATACTGAGAATAAAGTACTTAATTTAGTAGTAAATCTTTGTAAAATAACTAAGTTGGCAACATTCATTCTGGACTGAACGGATGGACTGAACGAACCATATGTGACAAATGGCTTCAGTTATCGCCAGAGCCGCGGCCGTGCGGGCGTGTATCGTGACAAGCGTAGTGAGTTTACTACCTACTACCTATTTACTACAATTAATAAACACGACCGTAGCTCGTGGCAAACCAGAACGAACTGATGCGATTTTTCCGTGTGTGTGCTCGAATCCGTTCAGGCCGAACTGACGTCAGTTCTAACTGAAACGATCGGCCTCTCGTCTGTGGCAGCCTTTATAAATGTGAAAGTTTGTGAGGATGAATGGATGGATGTTTGCTACTTTCACGCAAAAACTACTGAACAGATTTTGTCAAAATTTGGTATGGCAGTAGCTTAAGCTCTCTATCACTTAGGTTACTTTTTCCCGAAACATAAAACAGCATTCTTGTGCGTAACTGTATTTACGCGGGCGAAGCCGCGAGCAAAAGCTAGTATTTAATACTTTATGCTATACTTATCGATATATACTTATTTAATTAAGACTTTTATTATATTATTCACATATTTAATACACATCCTTGACCCAATAAAACAGAACACTTTTTGTTCCCTCGGCGGGATTCAAACCCGTGACCTCCGGCTTGAGCGCCAACGCGCTAACCACTGAGCTGCACAGGTCGACTTATACAGACATTAGTCTAAACGACTTACCGTCAAAATATTATGTACTTAAGTACTGTGTTGCGTATAGACTTGTATATAGAATTCTCGAGAATCAACTAAGCAGGTATTTAGTCTGATAGCTTAAGTGCAATCGGAAGTCAATTCAGTTTTAATCGACCTTTAGAAACCGATCATCGTATAGCCTAATTAATTATGTTATTCGAACTATGACACGTACTACCCAATTTCGTATACTTAATACAGGCAAATAGTGAAACAAGTCGCGTCTCTGCTACAATGACGCGTCTACAAGGTTGGTGAAATATCAAGCTCATACTAAAGTCGTAATGCACAGCTGAAACTCTCGATGCGTTTTTCTGCGTCGCATTCGTTTCCGCATCGGTACTTTGAATCGATTGGCCACTGCAGTCGCCTCGACCACCTACCGAGCCCGGGCCTCGGGCACGCAACCGTCCACGCTCTACACCAGGAGTTCCCAACTACTGGGGCGCGCCTCCCTAGAGGGGCGCAGAGAGATACCAAGAGGGACAAAGACCAATTAAATATATGTATTTTTTGCACAAATTTTAATCGATAAAAATGCTTTTTTTCCAATAAAAATATCACAGTGGCATGAAAGTAGGTACTATTTATAACCCGAAATCCGTACAAAAAAAGGTTAGGAAACTCTGCTCTATACGACTACACGATGAACAAATATTTTTTCAATATATCGATGGATTACTTAAAAGATACAAGTAATATCGTGTGAGTGTACATTTTTCATATCCTCACTAAAGCGATGAAGACAACAAGAAATACCAAGAAGTGACCACTAATTGACGAGCCGGAGTTCGCGGGTTTAAATCCCAACAAAAGGACAAAAAAATGTTTTTCTGTGTTCCTGGGATGTGTATTAAATATATTATGTATCTAATATGTTAATATTTTATGTTTTTACTATACTATTATAAATTATTGTATATATTAGTATATCGTATTTTTTTATTTTTATGTAAGTATTTGTATAATAATAAAGAACTTAGTCTGTTTTCATATTGTTTATAATTATACGCACCAGATACTGTTAATTGCTTTTATGTTCTCCTGTATCGGGTCTACTGGAAGAAATTCCAATTTTGGAATAAGTAGTACCTTTGTACTAAATTGTATCCTAGTTTTAAGATTTCATAATTTATTATTCTGTGTACATAAATTATTAAATAAATAAATTAAATAAATAAATAGAACTCAAGTTCAAAGCTGTCACCGACTTAAAAATTAGGAATATCGAGTAAAGAAGTACTTAAAATTTTATCCGAATTTAAAAGGGGAATTATTTAGAAAATAAGTTTTATTTCATACTTTTTTGTGCATTTTTACTTTGGGAGTCGGTTTTAATTTTTTGTTTAAAAATTATAATTTTTGCTCTTTTTAGTTAAATTAAGTATCTATATTATTATGAACACATTGATATCGGTGCACAAAAGTCTGATGAGTAGTGAGTACCTATGTAATCATAATAAGTTGGTGTTTTTTGTGAAGATGGTGGTGATGATGATGATGATTACTGTAAGTGGTATGATGGCATATGCTTTCAGTTCTTTAGACAACGCCGAAATCCCCAAACATGCATCTATAAGGACTCAGGTGCTCTGTTCAGTACTTTTGGATCCAGGGTATACCTTGGTGAAAAACCTTACTTTTTGGTACCATATTATGCTTAGACTACTTCCGAAAAACTCGAAATCATCATATGTGTACATATAAATTTCGAGGAGTTCCCTCGATTCCTCATGAACCCCAACATTCACTTTGGTAAAATGGGATCAACTTGGTATACCCTTTACATCAAAAAAAGAATTTTGAAAATCGGTCCACGGACGGCGAAATTATCGTTGAACATACTTATAAAAAAATAAATACATATAGGTAAGTATATAAGGTTTGGTAAAATGAACTACGGATATTGTGGGTATATGATCTACTGCTTACTATAAAGAGGTTTAGGCAATAAATTATAGTCGTACCTACTCAAAGCAAAAAATCATCTCATGTATGGGTGAATCTCCACTCAACGCAAACTCTGGGCGAGTTACGAGTATATGAATAAAATATAAAAGATTTTTTTTTCGAGTATGACTAAACGTCTATACATAAGCAGTAGATAATATGCCCAAAATATCCGTAATTGATTTTACCGAACCCTATATATATATGCAGATGAATGCAAAGCCGCCTCCGTTTTTTGGAAGTCGGTAAAATAATCTCAATTATGCGTATAGAGTAAAAGTATTAAATATATTTCCGTTGTCCGGTACCTGTGATACAAGTTCTTAGGATACTTAGTACAGGACCAGATTCACGTGGTGTGGAAGCGTCCATAGATTAAAAAAAAACTAATAGTAAAGAAATGTCTAATTTTAAAACAAGTAGATTATAAGTTAATGACCTAAAGTATTTAGGTAATTAACTTATAATCCACTTAAATTAATTATTTTATTCGTTAGTTTTAATTAATTAAATAAAGCCTTACAACTTTTAGCAAAATCACGAAATAGGAATACGTTACTACGAAAACTACCTACCTAGTACGAACATCTGCTGCTTGGAAATATTATACCTAGTGGCATTACATACTCAGAACACAAAACAACTTTGATGTTATGAAAACTTTATCGATGTGTTCTTATCTTGCAAAACTAGTAGTAATGAAATGCCATACCATGTACAGTAAAATTTATACTTTGTTTAAAGGTGGTAAAGGTAACACCTTCAAGATCAATCTGCATACAATGCCGGCACACCATGCGCGCACCGGGCCGCTGCGCCGGGAGCCGGGACACCGCTGTTGTTTTGCCCTTTATTATGTGCTTGTTAATCCCCGTATTGGATGTCGCACATGTAATTACATAAATTGAACACTTCTTAATGATATTTCGTTATATATACGTTTTTTATGGCCGTTTATTATTTTATGAACATTTTAATAGAGTATTGAAGTTTTAGAATGTATAGTGTTCTATGTCCATGTGTATAAAATATCACCTTTTGTCTTTACTCCACGCTAATGGAGACGTAACTCTGTATTATGAGCAAGTTAAGAACACACGTATTATAACAGTACTATTGTATATATTATGCAGGATATGCCTATTGACAAAATTTTTCCAAAAAGCTATAACGCCTATTTACACGTTCCTAGGCATATGACCAACTTATTTACTATTGAATCTTTGTAAAAAGTTCAATCTTTAAAAGACAAATATTATATTTTATTATATTTTATCCCAATTACATTTTTGAGTAATCAAAAATGTTATAGGGATGCCTAGATTGCCTAGTGTGGAATATCCCATTTTATAAATTAAATTGTAAAATTTGTTGGTTAAAGATATATAAATCTAAAAGCAATAGGTATGTAGATTAACGCGATTAAAAATTATAAGCAAATAAAAAATATTGCCAATCTCTTTCTCGCAAAACGATATGTTACGTCACAAGTTGCAACCGCCATACATTTTGTAATGACAGATGTATGGCGGGTGCAACTAGTGACGTCACAGGCCAATATATCGCTCTAATTTATATTGTAAATTTAAATTGTTTGTATCTTCGTTATTTCTTAAGATATACGAAAATGGGTTCTAAATTGTTTAATAACATGTTGTCTAACATCGAATAGACGAAAAGCACCACAGTTTGAATCGCGCTCTATTTAAGACCCCGGCAGTCAAAATAGTGACGTATTTTAGTCGTATTTAACACGACATTCCGATCCGCAGTCCAAACCACACATCCGCAGTCCGATCTGAGGTCTGAACTTTACGTGTGCAGGGCGTTATTATATGAGTCATATGCACAAGACATGCAAGACTGAAGCTACGGAGTAAGTTTTTCACACGACATCATGAGTCAGAAATCAATACTGCGCGCGGCCAATTCACACGCAGAGGTTCTCGAAATCATACCGCTGATTCGTGCATTCCGCTCGGGCTCGCGTTACCTTCGCACCTGCAGCTCGCTTGTGTCGCAGGTGCCGCGATATAGTCACCTCCCGGAATGTTACATCGACGGTCAGCGAGCACATAGTAGATACCTACTCCGTCCTTAAATTGCTTGTTAATTATGTCGGAGTAGAAGAAATAAGCCAAAAACAGAACAGTTGCAGAACCTATACAAAGAAGCATTTATGTTCAAGATCATACATAAATTACAGATTTGATTTACAGAACTTAGTTTCGGCACAGTATCAGTATCGCCAACAGATACAGATAACAATTATGAGTTAGTATATAACAATTATGAGTTAGTTAGTAAATTCCTCGTGATTGTAATTTGATGATATATGATCCAAGTAATATTGTACACGTTGAAAATAGTTTGCAGGAATTTCAACGACCACGATACAAGCCTGAGGGTAGACACATTTTTATAAACAATAAAATTATCACACAATAGTACCTACTTAGAAAACAACAATTCATAGTTTTATATTCCTGTGCGTCATGCGTACGCAATTTTCAATTATACTTACCGTGAAATATAAAGGTTATGTACACAGCAAAAATGCGAGGCACCTTCTTGTTAATAGGCTAGAAGATAACATTTTTTTATTACATAACTGAATAGTACTCTTAAATATGAGTAACTTCTCCGAAGAAACAGTATATCAAAAGTCCATATTTTCAAAGGTACAGCGATTTGTATACAAAATTTCGCAAGTTTCGTGAAAATGCTCCATACTAAAGTCGTACCTAGCTGTGACGTCACGCCTAGGTTAAAGTGTATGAGGTATACGGCCGCAGGAACACATTTGTAAATATCTCTGATATCTGTCCGTGTAAGTTCATACTTACCATAATGAATTTTTTGTAAGTAAACTGATGTAGGTTTTGTTTACTAATTTAGCAACTTTTTTGTACCTTTTAGATCTCCTTACCAGACAACACATAAAATATTATAATTTTTAACATTTTCCAAGTACTAATGCCTCAATATTTCTCAGTATAATAATGAAACTAATTATTTTAGATGTAGTCATCATCCCTGCCTGATAATACTTTAATCGCCCTCGTGATTGTAATTTGAATACTCGAGAATATTAATGTCACTGTTCGACTTGTAATATATTTTTTATATCTTGGTAATAATAAATATTGTAGAGTATAATACAATTATGATAATGTGATCGCATATAAGTATCATTCATTCGATTTCAGATTATTTTTTTATATGCAGCCGAAATATGTATATTTTTACAATAATGTTTTTCGGAAAATTAAAAACCCATACCATATTTATAATAATAAGCATAATTTCAATGATAAAATTCATTGTGATTGTAACATATTGTATTAATTGCAACAACCTATTGCAACAACAAATTGTATGAATTCAATTTGGGTGCAAATGTGATTTTTTTGTATCCAGCGAAGTAATAAAGCAATCCGCAGACTATTCCCCAGTTGGTAAAAATAACTTTTTTTCAAATCAATAGTCCGTTTCAACTGCTGACCCACTGCGCCCGAACTGGGGCACTTCTCTATTAATACCACTGCTTCGTCTGTCGTTTTAACAGACACCAATTTTAATTTTAGTTTCATCCAACCTGAACAAGGAAATGCTTTTATTTTACGAGTAGTCCAATTCACGCGAACGTTTTTATCACATGTGATATCTAATTTTTAACTGACTTCCAAAAAAGGAGGCGGTTATACAGTCTGTATATATGTATATTTATTTGTATGTTCAACGATAATTCCGCCGTCTGTGGACTTAATTTCCTGAACTATTGTTCAATATTTTATAAAATTCGATATATTAATTGGTAAAAAGGGGTATTAAACTTTGTATAGGGAAAAAATATTAAATGATCATTTCGGCTTGGAACTTTCTAAATGTAGTCCTAAAAGAAAATAAGTAAACACATACTTCACGATTTTTCGATATTCAATACCTAAAGGAGTGAACAGGGGTATGAATGTATTTTTTTCAGTGTCAAAATCCTGCTTGACCATTTTACTATATTCGTTGTATATTTTTAGACTGTTCACGTTCAAGCTCTTAGTTTGATACCCGTAGTACCCAGGGGCACCCGAGCGGATGAGGTAAAGTCGTGTTTAAAAGACTTTAAACACGACTTTACCTCATCCGCTCGGGTGCCCCTGGATGTGGAGTCACATACAAAAGCTCGCCTTAAAAAAACATAAGAGTCCATTTGAGAGGTGAACAGTCTCCTGAACAGTCTTATTACCCTACAATTGATGATAAAATTACTACTCCGCAAAGTTTGGCAACAGTGGTGACATCACTTACGGAACTCACTAACGCAGTTTACCCTGATGTCACCATTCTCATGACAAAGCCTGTAGAAAGTTTATATTGTGAGCGTGCCATTTTGATTCCCGAAAATGAAAACGCAGCCAGAGTAAATGAACTTTTACTCGAGCAATTTGAAGCTGATGAAGTACAATATATGTTAGTGGATTCAGTTGGACTTCCTTAATACTCTAAACCCAACAGGTCTTCCATCACATAATCTCCGTTTGAATATTGGAGCACCTGTTATATTATTAATCAATATTATGCCTCCAAATTGTGCACTGTCACCAGACTCCAGATAAAAGTTCTGCATCGCAACATTGTCAAGGCTGTACTTACTATATGTGCTTAAGGGGAAACTATTGATCCCATCAGAGTATCCATTTGTATTTAAAAGACTGCAGTTTGCCCTAAAAGTACGCTTCGCCACCAATAAAGCTCAGGGGCAATCATTGAAAGTGGCTGGGATAGACCTAAAAGAGAACTGTTTCTCACACGGACTGTTCTATGTTGCGTGTTCCAGAGTAAGTTCGGCTAGCAGTCTAATGATCCTTGCTCCACTCGGCAATACAGTTAATGTTGTATATAAAGAGGTTCTAAATAGCATAATACACTCTAATAATAAAATAATCTTAAACCATTTTCCATTTAATTTATTTTTAGCATAATTAAAGTCTCTTTCTAAAAATAATATGAAATTAGTGACCTCAACATCGACGCGTACGAAGTCACGGGCAAAAGCTAGTCTAAGATAAAATAATTATCATTCAACGTTGTAGTTTAATTTTGTTACCTTTTCCTTATCCCGACTTTCTCGTCGCTCAGCGACAATATTTTTCGAATTCCGGAGATTTATTTCCAATGTACTCGATAGTCGTGTGAGGCACAAAATCTGTGAATTTTTTGTGCATTTTCACTTAGGAAGTCGGTTTTTATTTTTTGTTTATGTTTTGAAGTGAAAACTTGCGCGAAAAGGCACGATGCGCGATTTTTGATAGGCGATAACTTGTGAATGTTATGATTAGAATATAATTTATTATTATGTACGGTCCTATGTTGGTCCGTACTCACTTCATACTCAGATTCACACTTCAACTTAATAAGTACCTAATATACAAATTCAATGTAAATACATTATAGATATAACAGAATAAATATTCTCACCACGAGTTTAATAAAAAATTTTTTAACGAGAATATACAGTTCGTTGACTTCAGTTATGCTTTGGTAGCATTGAACTGCAGTGTAAAATAAAACATTCACTAAAACGCTAAAAGTAGACGAATGTTTGCAAGAAATTTAACTTAGAAAGTGCTTGTAATTTTTAACCGATTGCAAAAAAAGGAACAGTTTTTATGTTCTGCTATTGATATAATTTTATATGTTAAACTATACATTAGTATAGCTTTTGAATTGACCATCTGGCCCACGATGTTAAAGAAGATTAGCTATCTCGGCGCAAGACGGTCCAATCTCGTATTGGACAGCTAGGAATAGCTGGCCCGCCGCAAGAAAGCTCTGCTCATTGTGCGTGATCTGACCTACGAGCTACGGCTGGACCCAGGGTTCACGCTCATGACTGAGCCTCCGTGTATAATGGATTGAGAGACGAATACATACAAAACATTTCATATATATTTTATGTGTAGTTCCGTAATTAGATACATCTAAAAATACAAAAAGTTTCAAAGTTTTTACATATTAGTAAAAATCGGATGTCTGTAAAGTCGATTTACTGACGATAGTTGAACGTGACAACGTCATAAGAAAATACTGATGGATCGCTCACTCAAGTAGGAGAGAGGCAGATTCCGCGCTCTCGCTTGCACTTCAAGCCTTAAATGGAACGCCTCAGAGCGAGGTAACGCCGCATGAGTCATGTTTTTGAGTGCGTGCAGCCGGCTCCATCTAATTATAAGACGTTGTAACGTCAAAAAGCTATATTATTATTTTACTTATATTACAAATCATTCAAGTTAGTATGAACTTAAACGCATAATTAATTACGGCGATATTTACAAATATGTTCGTGCGACCTTATATTTCATACACATTTACCTAATCGTGACGTCACAGTTAGATAGATATACATAGGTATGACTTTCGTATGGAGCGTTTTCATGAGACTTCCGAAATTTTGTTAACAAATTGCTTTCCTTTTGAAAAAATATATATATTTTTTTAATTTGATTTTTTTTATCGTATAATATATAATATAAATTTGATTTTGAATAATGAATATACTGTTTTTTTTTTGAGACCTTACTTATGAGTACTATTCATTTATGGAATAAAAAAATTCTGTCGTCTAGGGTATTTCTTTATCCTATATCTTTTAATTTTCACACCGTTTTTTAGGGTTCTTTACCCAACGGGTAAAGAACCCTATTACTAAGTCTCCGCTCAGCCGTCCGTCTGTCACCAGGCTGTATCTCACCGTGATAGACAGTTGAAATTTTCACAGATGATGTATTTCTGTTGCCGCTATAACAACAGATACTACAAAAGCAGAATAAAATAAACATATTTAAGGGGCCAAAAAATTTTTTTGCCGTTTTTATAGATAATGGTATGGAACCCTACGCGCTCGAGTCCAACTAGCACTTGGAGAGTTTCAAAGTGGCACATCACACCATATTAGTTTTACTTGCGTGAATTAAATAATAAGGTATGTATTTGTAAATTCGCAACACAAAAACACTGCAAAATGCAATGCATGAGGGGCGAGCCATCTAAAATTATTTTTAATGGAAATTATAATGTTGGCCTTGGCGGTAGAATTAATTTATAAACAAATAAACACAGAAAATTCGCACACAGGAATAATGATATCAAAGAATTTTTTCAATTTTAATTATTTAAAAATATGAACCCCATTATGCAAGCTCGTTAAACATATTCAAGGGTATAGAAATAAAAATGCACAAAAAAGTATTAAATAAAACTTATTTGATACATAATTCCCGCCGTTTTGTTACATAATTTTCCGTGTGGTCCCCGGCAGAGTAGAATAGGACCTCCCTCATTCCCACCGAGGTGTCGTACGAGGCGATTAAAGTACAAATATGCGTGCGAGATCACCAGCACACAGAGAAGGAAAACTCTGGTATTAATGAAACCCTCGCCAATACGCCCTTGCCCAGCGCGGGGAGTAAGGGCAATTTTTCCCAATGAGACGCGCCAGAATACAACGGCCCTCAGTTACCGGTGGCCCCGCTATTCCCGGCCATCGTGGTGGCGGTTGCGGTCACGGCGGGGTGGAGGGTGCAAAGAATCCCCGGGAGGGTTACGGTCACCACCAACAACAATTACATTTGGCTACATATAATGCTCGTTCGCTGAGGGAAAACGTCCATATTGCTGAGCTCGAGTTAGAGTTAGGTCACATTAACTGGCATATCCTAGGGTTGTCTGAAGTCCGAAGACAGGGGGAGGAGATGATAACCCTGGAATCTGGTCACCTACTCTACTATTGGGAGGGAGATATGACGTCCCAAGGCGGGGTTGGCATATTGATCAACAAAGTTATCTGTAACAATGTGATGGAAATCAGCAGTGTGTCTACGCGGGTAGCATACCTCGTTCTCAGACTTACCAAGAGATATTCTATAAAGGTAGTCCAGGTTTATGCTCCCACGTCGGCATACTCTGGCGATAAAGTCGAGGCCGTCTATGAAGATATAGCCAAGGCCATTCATAACACCACCAAGACTCATTTCACTGTTGTTATGGGGGACTTCAACGCCAAAGTGGGAATACAAAAACGCGGGGAATCGGTGATAGGTTCGCATGGTATTGGTAACAGAAACCAAAGGGGACAGATGCCGGTCCATTTCCTCGAAGCCTAGAGGCTTTTTCTGATGAACTCATTCTTTCAGAAAAAGCCTCAAAGGAAATGGACCTGGCTGAGCCCCGATAGTGTGACCAAAAATTAGACTTCATCATGACGAATAGGAGGTATATATTCAAAGATGTCACAGTGATCAACAGGTTTAATACTGGTAGTGATCACGGACTTGTACGTGGCACTCTGAATATAAACTTCCGTACTGACAGAAATCGTCTGATGAAGTCTGCGCTCCGACTGTCACTGCACCATATTGCTGCGGGATCATAAAAATTCCACCACCACCACCACGGAAACCACGGAGGACGTTGATCAATGTGTCAAGAAATTAACTACTATTGTCCGAGAGGTGGGAGAGGTATTTTGTCAACGGAAACGTGGGAGTAAGGTGTCCAAGATCTCAGCAGAAACAGTAGATCTCATGCGACAGAGACGGGAGATGGTAGCGGATTCGTCAGAGTGTCGCCTTCTCAATAAAAAAGCAGCTACGTTTCGACCTGCGCCAAAGCAGTAATCGAGAAATCGAAGATGCAATAAGGAGAAACTAAGGCTCGAAAGTATTTGCTAAGCAATTGGGAAAGGAAGGGAAATTGGTCATCTGACGAAGCTGACGACATCTAATGGTCGAGTCGTCATATCGAAACGCATCTACTATGTAAAGCTGAGACCTTCTACGGACAACTATACTCTTCACATGCACTGAAACCCACAACTCTCGATAGGGACAATAAACGTGCCCAACTAACCCGCCACTTCACGGACGAGCTACCGAGAGCACAGAGATCGAGATGGCTCTTGAGCAGCTCAAGAACAACAAGGCAGCTGGAGATGACGGTATTACAACTGAGCTTTTAAGAGCTGGAGGGCGTCCAGTCCTAGACCAACTACGGAAGCTATTTAATACCGTCCTTCAGAAAGGCGCAATGCCGGAGGTGTAGTCCAGAAGTGTGGTTATATTGTTCTTCAAGAAAGGTGATAAAACGCGCCTAAGGAACTACCGACCGATATCACTTCTGAGCTATGTCTATAAGCTGTTCTCAAGAGTCATGTCGAACCATCTTGCCCGAAGATTCGACGACTTCCAGCCTCCGAAACAGGCTGGGTTTCGAAAAGGCTACAGTACGGTGGACCACATTCACACACTACGGCAGATCGTACAAAAGACCGAGGAGTACAATCGCCGTCTTTGTCTTGCGTTTGTGGACTACGAAAAAGCCTTCGACTCCATCGAAACCTGAGATGTTCTAGAGTTTCTCCAGCGTTGCCAAGTCGATTGGCGATATATTGAGATGTTCAGATGTCTATATAAGGCCGCTACGATGACCGTCCAAATCCAAGATGTCCAGACAAGTCCAATCCCATTACAGCGTGGAGTAAGACAGGGAGACGTTATTTCTCCTAAACTGTTCACCAACGCACTGGAGGACGTCTTCAAAACACTGGAACAACCCGCCCCGTAAGACGACCTCCCACGGGGTGGACCGACGACCTAAAGAAAAGAAGCGGTTGGATGCGGTAGGCAGAGGACCGGGTATGATGGCGCGAAATGGGAAAGGCTTATATCCAGCAGTGGACGACTACGGACTGATGATGATGATGATGACATAATTCCCCTTTTAAATTACTCGAAAAATTTGCCTATTTCTCTACTCAATCTTCATAACCGGTCGGTACCAGCCAACTTAAACGTGAGTTCCATAAAATATTGTTTTATCAGGATGTTGTTCGGGCTGGTACCGACTTCAAAGTTATGAATATTGAGTAGAGAAATAGTAAAAACTTGCCGAATGTAAAAGGGGTAAAAATAAAAAAGTTTTATTTCATAATTTTTTGTGCATTTTTACTACTTTTTTACTTTGGAAGTTCGTTTTAATTTTTTGTTTAAAATAATATTCTTTCTTTATCACTCTCTCGTCAAAACAAACTCAAGCGTTAGTTTATGCCAGTTATCTGAGAGACCGTGGTATTTCCCCAAATAAGCATTACCGATCTGCGGACCTACTAAACAATCACCAGTGATGATAATAATCAGATACTATATTGTTAAATAATTAATATTATCTATTGTTATAGTCGGCGGCAAAAATGTAGCAGTAGGCTAATGCCTACTGCTACATTTTTGCCGTTTGCCGTGCATTAATATACTATAGTGATGATGATGATCACGAATATAATTTTGGCAATACCAAAATTTCAAAGACATTGATATCAGTGCACAAAACTCTGATGAGTAGCGAGTACCTATGTCATCATAATAATATGTTGGTGTTTCGTGTGAAGATGGTGGTGATTATGATGATGATTATAGTGATATGATGGCATATGCTTGCAGTTCTTTAAGCAACCCCAGAATCCCCAAACATGTATCTATAAGGACTCAGGAGTTCTGCCCAGCACTTTTGGATCCAGGGTACACTTTGGAGCAAAATATTATTATGCTTAATATGCTTGGACTACTTCAGACAAAGTCGAAATTACTATATATGTCCATATAAATTTCGAAGAGTTCCCTCGATTTATCATGTATCCCATCATCAGTTCACCACTTTGGTGACCATGAGACAAATTTCGAATTATAGCCTTTACAACAACAAAAGAATTTTGCAAATAGGTTCACAAACGGAACGGAAGTCGTTTAAAAATACTCTTGATTTAAGTATGTGTAGTGTGTACTTATCCCCTTTATATAAAGTAAGATAAAACTTAAGAGAAGTAAGAAAAAACTTTAATATGTGCAGTAACGGACATGGTCCAAAATTCGCAGTAAAGACACCCAGCGTCATAACTTTGTTCTTAGATTGCCAAAAGTTACAGAACTTTCTACAAGGCTCTCATTAATCTTGTGGCGGATCAATTAGCGCCACAATCCTGAATCGCGCTATCGTAGTTTTCTATGATCGGTACTATATATACGACATCTAAAATTCATACAAGTGGGGCTTCGGCCTGACCGAGCATACCACCTTGCTCGGTCGGAGATCTCCCTTTGGGGCATCCACTATTCCCACATTGGTGATCCTCGACAGAACACGCTTCCTTCTGGACATCATCATCATCATTCCCCACCCCTCCGCACCACGCCAGCCAGCTTCAGACTCATCGGGTACCTCGACCACCAGCCTCAACGCACCGCGGCCTGGTCGAACCCTCATCAGCTTCAACAGGCACACTCACTACAACGACCGGTCAGCAAGCAGAGCACATCTATCCTGGTCAGCACGTAGCATCGGCCCGCACGGCAGCACTCCGTCTCACTGGAGCCCGTGCAGCAGCAGCACAGTTCCGACTCACTGGGACTCTCTGGCACTAGCGACTCAAGCAGACGACTCAAGATTCGACCACAGGTCTTCGGGGGGGAGTGATGTGGCGGACCTGTTAGTGCCACAATCGCGCTATCGAAGTATTCTAAGATCGGCAGTATATATACAACACCTGAAATTACTACAAGTGGGCTTCGGCCTGACCGAGCATATAGCACCTCGCTCGGTCGGAGATCTCCCTTTGGGGCATCCACTCATCCTACAGAAGTTTTCTATGATCGGTACTATATATACGACATCTGAAATTCATACAAGTGAGGCTTCGGCCTGACCGAGCATACCACCTCGCTCGGTCGGAGATCTCCCTTTGGGGCATCCACTATTCCCACAATCTATAATACCATTTTTATCTTATTAAATTCTTAGCCCAAGAATGTATGAAATGGTTTCAGTGTCCTTTAGGACTAAAGATAACAAAGTGCTAAAATAAGTAAAGTTACAGCATTCAATTACCAAAGTATATATTTCGGTTCTAATATAATTTCTAGTCTCCTTGCACTTTTATTGCGTAATGAATGAAAGGTCGGCGCCCCCCGCCTGGGGGGGAGGTCGGGGTTGCAATACCACCCGCCTCCATACCGTATTTCGGGTCATCGAGCCCGGGGCCGCTGTAACAAACGCTCAGAAATTCACTTATATTCATTATTAGTATCATTTTAATATAACATATTCAATGTAAATTAAACAATAAAATTTTAAGGACTATACTTAGCTTTCCCTACTTTTGGAATTCGAGGGGGAGCAAAATCGATCTAGCTTGGTCTTATCTCGATTGGTCGATTTATCTATTGGTCGAAACTGCGCATTTTTAATTTAGGTAAAATATAGGTTTTTTCTTTCGTCGCGTAATAACATAATATGAGTGATTTCTAAATGTGAAATCCGTTTGGCGACTTGCTGAGCGTTGTTGGCATATTGGTGACTTATATTTTTTTGTAATTCTTTTTATATAATATAATTATTTGATCCTTCTACTATGGCAAATCTCGGTCTTCCGATTCCGAAAAGCTAACCTATTAAGTAAGAAGAAGTAGAGCGTCCGTATTATGTACTTGAGAACTGAAAAAGTCTCATTGGTACACGCCACAACCTGAGAATCGAACCTGCACTCTCTTGAGTGCGAATCAAACGGTCTACCCACACAGCCACGGAGCTCTTCTATTGTTATAGTCGGCGGCAAAAATGAAGCAGTAAGCATTAAATATACTAAAGTGATGATGATGATCACGAATACAATTTTGGCAATAGCAAAATTTCATAGACATTGATATCGGTGCACAAAACTCTGATGAGTAGCGAGTACCTATGTCATCATAATAATATGTTGCTGACTCGTGTAAAGATGGTGGTGATTATGATGATGATTATGGTGGTATGATGGCATATGCTTGCAGTAAGCATATGCCATCATACCACCGGCACCGGCAGATTAAACAACGCCGGTATCCTCAAACATATATCTATAAGGACTCAGACAAAGTCGAATTTACTATGTGTCCATATAAATTTCGAAGAGTTCCCTCGATTTATCATGGATCCCATCATCAGGTCACCACTATGGTGACCAAGGGATAAATTTCGTGTTATAGCCTTTACAACAACAATAGAATTTTGTAAATAGGTTCACAGACGGCAAAGTAATGTTCAAAGATACCCGTGTCGGTGTAAAATACTATGAGAAGTACCCATTATATCATCATAATGTGATGATGTATTCCATTATTTATCGACTTAGAGGTGACATTATGCTCAACGCACGTCGTTAGTCATTTAGATAACCTTCTGTAATCGGGATTTTTACAATAATAAGTAATAACAAAGCGGCGCGCGAGGTAGAGCGCGGGTCGGGCGGCGGGCGACAGGTGAGGCGTGATAATCTTGCGCCCGCGCCTACAAACAACGTGACCTTTCCGTAATTGAATAGGCAAGCCTGATGCAACGCACGCACCGCACGCACGCGAACAAATATGTAATTTATACCATTTTTATTCATCTGCCACATAAAAATATCATAAAACATCTATTACTATTCGCCCATTTACCTTCTACATGACATAATGATGAGAGTATGTATTATTACAACATCTGTTTTGTAAAAAATATGAAATATCTCCGTATAATTAGTTGCTTCGAAGAGGAAATATCCGCACTCGCTGCAGTGAAGTTCAGGGACTTTTTGCATGTTGAATGCCTTCCACAACAAATACTTAACTATTATTTTAGATCAGTGCCCAAACTTGTAGAGGAATAAGAACACGAACACTGAATACTTACGGCCAAATCAATCCAAAATACTGAAACGATAGTAAAATTAATTGACGCCTAAGTCACAATGCAGTCTTTGTCATTTCGGCTAGCAGAGACAGCGACGGCCTGTGAATAGGGCACTTAATTTTAATCAGCGTTTCAGAATTCGGCCGTAAATTTGGTGTCCGGTAGATTTCAAAACTTAATATTTTATTCGCCACAAATACAAAATAAAAAACAAAATATAGATTAAGCTATTGAAGTATCAATGTAAACGATATAGGAAGTGGCAAAGATAGTTTGCCTACGAGGTGTCGATTAAACAACATAATTGATAGAGCCGAGCCCGTGTGGCGGTAATCGGGTGGAAAACCACTTCACTGGCCGATGCACATTTCGATTTTTCTCCTTTGATGTGTTCAACAATGCATGCGCCGGCCGCTTTGGTGGGGCGGTCAGCGGATGACCACGGATGACCACGGCGCGGGCGGAAATGTATGACCACAAATCGAGAAACGTATGCATTCTAATTGATTAAGTATCTAGACCTCGTCCGACTGACGATAGTGCCTAACGCTTGTTTGATGTCTGTGTTTGTAGCTGAATCAAACTTGTCAATTATTTATTTAGGTAACAAAATAATCTTAAAGGAATCTACTTCAAATAATTTTACCTGCAAAAAGCTTCTTCAAAATGCTTCACATAATATAACAAAATTTACAAAAGACAAAAGTAAGGAAATTTTAAGCGCTAAAATTGTAAACAATAGTATATATCAGTGGCGAAGGCTGGTTGAGACTTAATAGGGAAGCCCTAGCCTGTATAATGTATATATGTAGGGATTTGGATGAGGGTCTTCAAAATGTAAGTGGTAAGTGAAGCCGATAGGAATGGAGTTATAGGAACCCCACGCCACTGGTATATATGCAATAGACATTAGAACATTCACATTATCCAACCCAGTCTGAAAAAAAACGTGTAGCTATTATTTTTATGTCCAATAAAGGTAAATATAAAACAATTATGCAAATTGACAAGAAGTAACAAAATATTATCAGATAAGTGATAAATCACTGCAAGGTTTAAACCCCTCATTAAAAATTATTATCTTAAAATATGTACCTAGCGCCACAAACGGTCCGGTAGGTCGCCTTTTTTAAATGTCGATAGAAAGTACGCACATTGCACAATATACAACAAAACACCTGCTGCAAGTACAAATACACACCACCCACGTAAAACAACCTTTGGAAATCTTTATAACAAGTAATAGAAGTCCAAACAATTGCCTTATTTATTAATTTTACGTTCATATTTATAAAAAATCCATACTCATATAATTATTACCGCGACAGTTTCTATGTGGATGTATTGACTTTTGCAAGGGGAACTTGCAAGGGAAAAAATTCAACTCCGATGGGGCAGTCCAAAGCGCCTTCAAAGATTACTGTCCGAATGGTTTTTTTTAGTAAAGTAATCAATGAACTACCTGTGAGATGGCAAAAGTGCATAGATAGCAATGGTATTATATACTTTGATTTAATAAATATATTAAGTTTAAGTTAAATAAATATATTAAGACTCGTTGGGTTTGAGCATAGATCCTTGCACAATGAAGTATTTTTTCGTGTCAATCTATGGATATGCAATTCTATACGGAAAACTTGCTGTGTTTCATGATTTTACTTTTATAAAACAGTTTTAAAAAGTAGAGGTATTTAAGGTTTTACGAAACTATACGTTGATAACTCGTGGATTCTTACTAACATTGCTTAAACATAAATTTAAAACCCTTTTCATCTTTTCATCTGCTCAAATTCGAAAAAACGCAATTTCGCTGTACTATGCTAATAGCACTAGGAGTGCAAATAATTCTAGACGTTTCTAGGAAATTAGTTTTACATCTTTTGTATTCATATACTATTTACCTAAAACCAATAAGGTATTTTTCGGTGCTAGATCTCGGGACCAGTGGTGGGCGCGGCCGTGGATAAGGTCTGCGACCTTCGCTCCCGATCCAGGTTATCAACATCACCCCCTGTCTGTACTGTACTACCTCCCCCCCCCCCCCCCCTCGAAACGCTGCAGGAATTTCTACAACGTAATATGGAAGCTCTTCTACGGAGGACGTTGACTTCGTAAGTGGTAACACAATTTATTTAAAATTTAAGGGTCGCAAAAATCCTGGTGACTTTTTATTAAAAATATTAATCAGCAAAATATAATAAAATGTTTTTTTAAGTACTTATCTACTTTTTTTAGCTTTTACGGTGCACAGGCGACGCGGCTTTTAAATACATAGGTGCCATTCTTATTTCTATACTTTTGTTAATTTATGATTTCTGTGTTAAAAATATATATTTTTGAGCATTACCTACAATGTTAATGTTTATATAATATAGTACAATTAACAATACATATAAGATACAAATTTTTACACTGCCAAGTAAATTGTAGCTTTTAGTTTTTTAGTGTTAGCGACACATTGGAATTGAAATATCTTTGTATATGTAAGATTACTATGTACCTATCCTCATTAAGAAAGTATAAAAAACTCATAGACAAATTATTGGTCTCAGCGCTCGAATAGATACCGCGCTATCTAACAACAACAGGTCCGTGAATGCGGCAACTCATTATTGTAGTGTGGGTTTATAATATCATTGTATGTAAGAGAATTTCTGGAGTGCGTGAATTTGGTACGTACATCTGACATGAAGATTACAATGTGACGGGCTCGGGCAGGCCGACTTCGACGTACTATTTTTGCCGCTTTTTTGACAATCACCGCGAACAATCATTTATCTATGAACAAACTATAATTCTATGCAACCACATGTAATTAAAGCCATGTTTAGGTGTTCTTATTATTTCAGGATGTAGTTTATAGCCTTTTTATTATTCAAAGTTAATAGAAAATATAAATTAATAAATAAGCGTACATTGACGTCATAACTTTTTTCAATGTAGCCTGATAAAAAATATATATGTATACAACTGCCGACGAAGGGAGGATTATCTTTTTCGAGCGTATTCTTACTATTATAAATGTGAAAGATAGTGAGGATGGACGGATGGATTTTTGTGACTCTTTTACGCAAAAACTACTGAACGGATGATGATGACAATAGGGGAGATGACTACATCTAAAATATTTAGTTTCATTATATACTCAGAAATATTGAGGCATTACTACTCGGTAAATGTAAAAAAATATAATATTTTATTTGTAGTTTATTATTTAGATACATCTAAAAAGGACGAAAAATTTTATTTCGCTGTACCTTAGAAAATATTGACTTTTGATATACTGTTTCTTCTGAGAAGTTACTCATATTTAAGTGTACTATTCATTTATGCATTAAAAAAAATTCAGTCATCTAGCATATTGGCATGGTAGTAGTTTATTATTATTAGTCTCTGAATTAATAATACCGGCCAGTTACAAAGGAGTAATTTTATAGTGCTGAAATGTGTGCGTAGTACACAAGAGCACTCTCTTTTCCTTTACTCTCATAACCCAGTCGGACAGATAATGGTCACGACTAGCGAGAGATCAGGCGCAGATCCGCCCTTTTTACATGCCCATCCGACGCATGGATCACCTTTCATGTCAGACAGTCAGGTCATCAGCCTGCATTGTCCAAACCAAACTTGGAAACAACATTTTTTTGTTGTTCCAATGCGGGAATCGAACCCACGACCTCCGAGTCGAGAGCCAAGCTCTAACCACTAGACCACGGAGGCTGTCTCTGAATTAACACGTCATTAGCTACTTTTTATCCCAATAACGTACAGTGTTCCCGTTTTATTGATTTAGTGACCAGTTTGTATTAAAAAAAATAAGTTAATAACTTTTTAGCAAGATCATCGATAAATTTAAGGCAAAAATTTAAGCTCCACCTCCACATGTAGGCTATGGGCGGCTTGGCTTCTACGAGATGTTCACGTAACACAACTTTGCCGAGAAAACACCGCGATAGTTTGGGGCCACCATAAATAAATTAGCTTTACACATTACTTACATTTTAGTGAAAACAAGGTCACAACCTTTTGATTAATAATTATAAAATAATGAGGTATTTGCATGATTTATAAATCCATAAATAATTCACTCACTACATACGTAGAAGAGATAGCTCACAGTCACGATATAATAAAAATTTAGGATAGGATACCTAATTGGCTAGACGACAGAATTATTTTATTGCATAAATTTAGTCACCTACAATTCGAGCCTAAAACAAAGACGATCGGCTAAACGGTTTGCTATGTAGCCTAACCTTTTTGAAAGAAATAATTAAATATTTTATACTTTAAACGAGACAATCTCGTTTATATTATTTAATCGAAATCTCGGCAACGACTACAACTATTACCATGAAATTTAGTATGCAGGGAGTTTTGGGGGAGATAAATCGCTCTAGCTAGGGTTATCCCTTAAAACTGCGCATTTTGAAGCAATATATGTTTTTTCCTTTTGTCGTGCAACAATATATCAATAATTTCGACTCTCTTACGTCAGTCTGATTGGCAGCTTAGTATGCGTACCTATATGTAATTTTTACGTTGTTTGCAAAGATTTTAAAACTAAAGATAGGCTATGACGTACATTTGACAGAAAAAATCTTAATACAAGAAAAAGTTACGCCATCTTGGTTTTTACAAAGGGGACTCAAAGTAGCTTTTTCTGTCTGTCCGTATGTATGCTTAGATCTTTAAAACTACCCAACGGATTTTGATGCAGGTTTTTTTTAATAGATAGAGTGATTCAAGATCAAGGTTTATATGTATATAACATGCATAATATAGTAGAGAAACACTGATAATTTTAGAAGTTTCTCATGTCGAAAATAAACACCTTTTTTGCGCTTACATTGCAAACGCTGGCTGAACCCTACGAGGTAGATCAAAATTATATACTACAGTATTGTACACCTTAAAAAGGTATACAAAAAAGTCCCGAATAGTGTATGTCTATCTATTAGGGATAACCCACAATAACCATTTTTTATCCTTTACTTTTTACGATAAATAATGGCTTATTTACGAAGCAATTTTAAGTAATACAGAATTAATCCTTATCCAATTAAGTACCTTAAATACATTGTGCATTTAATATAAATCAATATGGCCCTTTACAGCATGTAATTTAAATAAATGTTTTTGAAGATATTACAGATTTGAAATGCAGGGACATAGTACAATGCGCGGCGAAACCGGCCTCGCAAGTTATTTTCTGAAGAAGTTTTTTCTCCAAGAGCGCTATTTCACGCGGGCGAAGCCGCGGGCAAAAGCTAGTATTGTATATAGAGAGTTCCTTCAATATCATAATACACTCTAATAATAAAATAAACTTAAATCTTTTACCATTTAATTTATCTTTAGCATAATTAAAGTATCTTTCTAAAAAATTCACAGGTTTCGTGCCTCACACGACTATCGCTCACATTGGAAATGAATCCACGGAATTTGAACAAATATTGTCGCTGAGCGACGAGAAAGTCGGGATAATAGGAAAAGGTTACAAAATAAAACTATAATGTTAAATGATAGTTATTTTATTCTTAGACTAGCTTTTGGCCGTGACTTCGTACTGTTAGGGGTCCCTTCGGATTAGGCTTTTTAAAAAAAGGTTTCTTTCCACAACCACTTTTATTAAAGGAGAATACAATAATATATGAAAGGACCCCTGGGCAGAACCGTCACGACCGAGGACTGAAGACCAACTGAGACTCACAGCTAGAGTCTAGACCAGACTAAACACGGGATGTGCTGATTCGACGTTACGTCAGCAACAACCCTAACAGGGACGGGACATAACACCTCCCCCCTAAGATGTAACTTCGAGGAACATCGAAGTTACAGTTGAAATTCTAAAATCTACTTCGAATATTATTAATGTTTTCAATTTCTATATTATCTTCAACATTCTGTTCAGGTTCTTTCATTTCTATTATGTTACACTGAATATTTTTAGATACTTTGGAATTAGAGTCAACTTTTGCTAGATTCAATTTTAAGGTTCTGCTGCCGGGTTTAACACAGTTATAAAGTCTAAATATGGAATAAAGAAATATTACTATCACTATGAGTATGACTAATACGGAGTAATGTGTACCGTATTTAACTATATGAGGATTTTCTAGAATATTTTCTGAGTCCTCAAGATTTTTAAGGAAAATTTGTTGATTAAATTTAATATTATCTAAATCAAAATTTTGTAGTTTGATAGGGGTCACATTCCTCGCGCTTAAATTTAATTTCTTAAAATTACAACAGCTGTCATTAATAAGATTAAAATCAGGTATTCCAATTTCTATGGTAGCGTTGACAAAATCGTGTTGAGTTATGAGAGTATTGCTTTTATGATAACCGATACAATTACTAGGAAGTGACATAACGCCAGTGCCTAAAATCTTAATTTCGGATGCTTCGCTATTTCTACAATCTATAGAGACCTTACCGGGTACTGACTGAACAAAAATCCATTTATTATTTTTAAGCGGTTTCCAAATATCTAACTCTCCAAAAATTAATTTAGTTTCACAATTTTCCGGGACTTTATCAATTACCTTACTCATAAACTCTGTTTCACATGTGGACTTAGTTTCTGTTACATAAATTATTGAAATTTCACAAATATAGTTTTCGTTTAACATGTTTTTGCAACTATTTACATCTTCCAAGATACAATACTGCGATTTGTCTTTGGTCATTGCTATGTATTTTGAATTAGGTATTATTAAACTGAAAGAGTTGGGGTTGCTAGAGTCATGTGGTGTCGGTAATCCAATATTATGAAATAACATAAATTCCTTAATTAACACTAACGGAATTTGGAGAACAAAAAATATCTTATTATCTACATAATAACTATCAATTTTAGAAATACTTAACATATAACTCATTGAGGCTATGTCGAGGCTCACAGGATACTTCATATTATTAGGTAAATGTTGATGATTATCGGCAAGTTCTCTGAATAACAGCTGTGTCGTGATTAAAGAAGGGTGTAAGATATTTTGGTTACTGAATAAAATAGAATTAGTTATGTCTTCCAGTTGGAAGGATAATGTTAAAATTGAAGTTTCTAAATTATTAATAACCTGGTTAATACTGATCTGAGACCAGAGCTCATCCGTGATGATAGATATGTTACGTACTTTAACAGAGAGGTTGTCGATAGCATCATTCAAATTTAATTCGTTAATTTTAATTTTATTTATAGTATCGTTATACATCGACACGGTAGATGTGGTAAGTAAAATATTATTTTTGACAAGAGAAACTAATTTATTTTGATTATTAAACAATACTTTTATAGCCTCGTCGTATTTAAGACCATCATTCTCATCTAAATTGCCAAATACATGTTTTATTATTGAGCCTATTCCACTCACCCAAGCACGCTTTGATTTCCTGGTAACTAAATGGGATACAGAACTAAATTCCTTATACATATCATTATATCTAACAGCTAGCGGCTCGAGGAGATGGTGACAATCGATATTACTAAATGTTGTTTTCTCACAAAGATCCTTAACTAATTTTATAGCATAGTCTATATTTTCAATATGTGTACTTAAGTGAGATATGTCCATTGGCATCAAGATATTTAATTTCCCGTTAATAACGCTGAGCTTGCCAAGATAGTCAAAATAGATCCCTGGGCTTGATTTAAATTGTTGAACGTAATGATTTTGCTGACTTTCAGCATGTTGATGAGTTCTGCAAGAATAGAACAGTATCTTGCTATTATAAATTATAATAACTAATATTATATACTTAGTGTGCACTAGTATGAAGAGTAATAAAAAGGTAAGGTAAAAGTAATTTGTAAATAATGTATAGGTAAGTATAATAAAGTAAAATTTAAATGTAAAGTATGTATAAAAGCAAGCATTTTACGAATTCGGCACATGAGCAGGTTTGACCTGGTCATAGTGGTGTACGACATGACGTCGATTAATTAATATTGTCAATGTATTATTACCATTGATCTTAATTATTTTATAGGGGCCTTTCCACACTGGGGACAAGGCTTTCCGCAGTCTTAAATGATTCTTTACGTAAACGTAATCGCCTGCATGATAGCTGACTGGTCGTGTCCGTGTATCATAATATGTTTTGGAATTTCCTTTAGATTTATTGATGAATTCTACGGCTTTTTGCCGGGAGTACTTGAGACGATTCTGCAACATGCGGACATATTCAGGGTATGTAGCCCCTGGGGATTCGCTATAGATAGAATTTGGTATAAATGGTTTATTACCGAACATTAGTTCATATGGTGTAAAATGCGTAGTAGAGTGGACGGATGTATTATAAGCTAGCATGGCAGTGTATATATATCGAGGCCAATTTGTTTGTTCCTCATTAATGTATGATTTTAAATATTCCTTAAGGGTGGAATGACTTCGTTCAAGAGCCCCTTGCGTCTGTGGATGGTATGGCGAAGCCCAAAGATTTTTAATTTTTAAGAATTTGCATGTCTCTTTAAACAGTCCAGATGTAAAATTTGTCCCTTGATCTGTGAGGATCATTTTGGGTATACCAAAAATTGAGATGTAATGAAGGAGACATTCACATGTTTCCTCAGCGGTTGTGGTCCTAATAGGATATGCTGAAGAGAATTTCGTTAGGTCATCTTGAACTGTTAATATATATTTCAATTTACCGGGACCAGATTCTGGAAGTGGCCCGACAATATCAAGAGCTACACGTTGACAAGGTTCTGTTGAAGTACTAGTTATTTGCATGGGAGCACGATTTATTTGTCGGAGTGCTTTATTTTCTTGGCAGGATTTACATTGTTTAACATATGTTTCTATGTCGCTACGCATCCCTTTCCAATAGTAAATTTCTTTTATCCTGTTATACATACGAGCAGAACCTAAATGGCCAGCAATCGGGACATCATGATTATCGTGTAATATTTTCTTTATTTCAGTCGGGACAGGGAAAATAATTTTATTATGATATATTTTAATTTTAATCTGCGTATTATGAAAAAGGTAAGTTAAAATATTAAATATTTTAATAAATGAATGTTTTTCAAAAGGATTTTTCATATCTGATATACCTATTTCGTTGCTATTTCCGAAAATTAATAATTCATTACGAATCCTCTTTAAGGTTTCAAATATTTCTGGATAGGATGCTTCATCAAAATGATGAATTTTATAGAATAACAAATAACATATTTTATTATTACGTTCTATTTTATGGAAACCAAAAAGCTCTCTTTCAGAATTTAATATTGTTTGATTTGTTTCAGAATCATTCAGCATTTCTTCAAGATAAAGGTTGGATTCATCAAGGTCAATAGATGTTGGTACAAGGATTACTTTAGCCGGACATTTTAATAAACTTTCGTTATATTCTTCGATTACAGTATTAAATGTTTTACTTTTATCTGACATGGACTTTAAGAAGGTAGGATAATCATCTACAGGAGCATCTGGATTCGCGCTAGTGGAAGGAGTTCCACCATCCGAGCGGATGGTACTTCAAAATCTGGTTCAACGATAGGCTGATCGTTAGGCTCATTAGCCACGGCATCTTCGAGGCCGGGTGGATCAAATGGATCAGGAGGAGTATTCAAAAGTTCTGGTGGAGATTCAGTATTTTCTACAGGGGTTGGATCGGGCAAGAGATCCAAGAGGTCTCTCTCGGGATCAAAGGATGGCGGTGTCACTAACAAATCTAAAAGATCTCTATCTGGTGAGTACGGTTGTTCCTCCTGGGACTCTGGTGCTGAAGGAGATGGGTTTTCAGCTTGGATTGGGTTCACGGGGTACCGGGAAAGAGCGTCGGCATTTGTATTTATTTTACCCTTTTTGTATTGAATATCATAATCGAATTCTTCGAGTTTTAGTCTCCAGCGAATTAACCTAGAGACCGGATCTTTACAGCTGAACAGCCAATTCAGCGGTTTATGGTCTGTAATTATTGTAAAACGGCGACCAAACAGGTAAGGCCGGAAAACTTTTGTTCCGGAAACTATCGCGAGACATTCCTTTTCAGTTACTGAATAATTGGTTTCGGCTTTATTTAAAGTTCTAGAGGAATAAGCTATGGGACGATCTTGACCAATAGGACCTTGGGACAAAATTGCAGAAATGGCGTAATTGGATGCATCACAAGTTAACAGGAAAGGTTTGTTAAAATCAGGATAAGCTAATACCGGAGCACTTATAAGATTTTCTTTAAGAGATTCAAAAGCAAGTTGTTGTTCCTCTTTCCAGACGAACGGAACATCCTTTTTCAACAAACTGGTAAGTGATTTTGCTATTTTAGAGAAATTAGGAATAAATCTTCTATAATAGGAAACAAGGCCTAGGAAGGATTTAATGTCCTTAGGGGACTTGGGTATAGGAAACTTAGCTACAGCCTCTGTTTTTTCTGGGTTTGGCCTTACGCCGTCTTCGCCTATTATGTGCCCTAAATAAACTACCTCTTTACGAAGGAACTGACATTTTTCCGGTTGTAATTTAAGATTAAACTTTCGAAGTCTATCAAATACGGCTTTAAGGTTATCTATGTGTGTGTCGAGATCAAAGGAATAGATTACAATATCGTCCAAATAAACAAAACATCGACTTCCCTGTAGTCCTGACAGGCAAGTATTCATTAGTTTTTGAAATGTACTAGGTGCGTTTCTGAGGCCAAATGGCATACGATTAAATTGAAAGTGACCTTGAGGGACTGAAAATGCAGTTTTGGGTGCATCGTCAGCTGAAATACGAATTTGGTGGAATCCAGAAGCAAGATCTAGTGTTGTAAAATATTTACTTTTACCTAACTGGTCTAGAATTTCAGAAATTTGAGGTATCGGATAAGTTTCGCCTACACTTATGTCATTAAGCTTTCTATAATCTATCACTATTCGCCATTTGCGTTGTCCGCTTGAGTCAATTTTTTTGGGAACTACCCATATGGGTGAGCTCCAAGGAGAGGATGACGTTCTATTATGTTATGTTCAAGCATTTGATTTATTTGTTTTTCGACTTCCTGCTTGTGACATTCGGGAAACCTATATGACTTGGTATGTATTGGAATTTCGTTATTTGTTCTGATGGTATGTTCGATTGCAGACGTATGTGTGAGCTGATCACTAGGCATGTGAAAGATATCCGAATATTGACTACAAAGATCAACAAGAGCATTGAGTTCTTCTTTATTTAAATGATCTGTCCGAAGTTCTTTTATTACTGCTTCGGATCTTTCTGAGGTAAATAAACTACACGTATTTACCGGATGTAGAGGAAAATTTAAAGGTTCAACATGGAGTTTTAGATCTCTTTTAATATGTGCATAATTTTCAGAGGTGTTGGCAATAGTTAAATTAACGCGATTATTATTTTTGATTTTAACGATGCAATTAGATATAAGTAAATCTTCCGAAAGATGTTGATCAACTATAACACCCTCTTTTAAATTAGTTTTCTGTATTGAGCATTGAATTACAGCTTCACTTCGAGGTGGAACAATAAAGAACGGTTCGGTGAAAAGTAATTTAATTTCGGATTTTCCTATTTTTAATATATCATTCGTGTAATCTATTTTGCAGCCGAACTTTGTTAAGAAATATGTGCCTATAATACCATCGTAAGGTAAGCTAATCTCTTTTATTACATGAAATTTAAATACTAACGGATTTTTGTCATTTAATTTTAGCCTAAGTTGTAAGTGACGCTCTGTAGAAGTCGGTTCGTCGCCTGGATCTATGCCTTTAAGTTTTACAGGTTCTTTAATTAATTTTTGACTATTTAATATACAGGTTTCTTTTATTAAGCAGATCGACGAGCCCGAGTCGACTAACAAGGATAAAGGGATATCTGAAACTGAAGATTCTACTAATATGTGAGGTAAGCGTCGCTTAGTTGTATCAATATTAATTTCGTAAATTTCTTTTTTTTCAGGTTCAACTACGAGGGAGTCTTCGGTTTGGGGCTGGTTACCCTGCTGCGTGACTCTGAAGAATGCATCTCCGTTTTGGGGCTGATTACCCTGTTGTATGATGCTGAGAGATTTATTAGCGTTTCCATTTTGGGGCTGATTACCCTGTCGTATAACGCGAGACGATTTATTAGCGTTTCCATTTTGGGGCTGGTTACCCTGTCGTATAACGCGAGACGATTTATTAGCGTTTCCATTTTGGGGCTGGTTACCCTGTCGTATAACGCGAGACGATTTTTTAGCGTTTCCATTTTGGGGCTGGTTACCCTGTCGTATAACGCGAGACGATTTTTTAGCGTTTCCATTTTGGGGCTGGTTACCTTGTCCTATAACGCGAGAGAAAGTTTTCGTGTCGATTTCAGATTTAATTAGTCCCGCACGACACGAGAGCGAGACGGAATTTAGTTTAAATTAATATTATCCGATTGGAATGAGTCATCGACGTGTTGATCATCATGTTCATTCATAACCAAATGCATTCGATTCGGTTGTTGCCGGAATTTATTATTAAATCGGCTGTTATTGTATTCCCTTTTCGCGCAATCTTTAATATCATGGCCCGTAGTTTTACAATATCGACAAAACACCGATTGGGTTCTGTCTGAATAATTATTATTATTGTTGTTATTAAGGTTACTATTTGGAGAATTAAATCTCGGCTGATAAGAAGGCTGATTACGTGACGTGTTTGGTTGTCCATATGATCGTGGGAAAAACGGTCTGGGTCTCAAGTTACTTTGATTATTATTTAACTTCGATTCTCCCAACTGAGGTCGTTTGTAAAGACTTTGTTGTATGTGCTCCTCAGAGATCGCAATATTAATAGCGTCATTTAAATTTCGCGGATTTCTGCAACGCACAATATTTGAGATACGGGGATGTAAGCCAATAAGAAAATGATGAAGTGCTAAATCCTCCATGGCCGCTGAACGACCAGGGATTTCCTTTAGTGTGCAATTGGAGAGGGTTACCTCAGTCAGAAGCTGTGAAAGATAGGTTTCTACGCGTAAAGAATATTGTGTTACGTTTTCATTAAGACCCTGTTTACTTTCTTGCAAGTCCATAAGTATGTGAGCATAATGCTTACGTTCACAAAATTGGTTTCGCAGGAATTCTTTTAATTGGTCCCACTTTTTGAATTCTTTGATAGCGCAAGCAATTTCGGCTTTACCTTGCAACTGGCTAAAGATATAACGAAATAGGATTGGCTTTTGTACTTCAGTGGCCAAGTCATACGCGTTATTACAATTTATAATAAATGAATTTACACACTCCCGGGAACCATCAAATGGTTTGATAAATTTAAATAGTGTATTTAGATCCAGTTCGACCATCATGGCACTCGTACCCGAAGCGGTTCCCTTTCGGGTCGTTGCTTTGGGAGAAACAGGAGGGTTTTTAGCTGTGTCAGATGGACCAGCTTCCAATTCGGACATAGGAATGTTAAGATTTAATAGTTCACTTTTCGACATATTGAAAAATAGTATTAATGAGAATGATAACAAATTAAATTACAAATATGGATTATATTAGTGGAGTACCGAACCCTAAATCTAGGTAACCTTAGAAGGCTACTAAATGTAAACAGTGACCAAAGACTCACAGTGATATCAACGCGTGGGCGGCGAAGATAAGCTGCACGGCGACTCGATGCATGCCCGCGCCCGGCCGGATAGTATGACTCGTTCACACGGTTATAACTTTTAGGATTTTAACACTATGCACTTGGGATTTTCACTTTTCACTTTGACTTTTGCTCTTAATGACTTTATGGATATTGGAAATGAGTTGGTTTCCTCACTGCACTTTCACTAAAGATTTTTTTTTTTTGACGAATTTTTAGATTTTCACTTTCTTACGATAACTTTCCAGGATTAAACGACACTGGGGATATTCTATCCCACCGCTGCCACCAAATATGTTAGGGGTCCCTTCGGATTAGGCTTTTTAAAAAAAGGTTTCTTTCCACAACCACTTTTATTAAAGGAGAATACAATAATATATGAAAGGACCCCTGGTCAGAACCGTCACGACCGAGGACTGAAGACCAACTGAGACTCACAGCTAGAGTCTAGACCAGACTAAACACGGGATGTGCTGATTCGACGTTACGTCAGCAACAACCCTAACAGGGACGGGACATAACAGTACGCGTAGGTGTTGAGGTGACTAATTTCCTATTATTTTTAGAAAGAAACTTTAATTATGCTAGAAATAAATTAAATTAAATGGTATAAGACTATTTAATTATTAGACCGTATGCTATTGAAGGACCTCTTTATATACAACATTAACTGTATTGCCGTGCAGAGCAAGAATCACCAGACTGCTAGCCGAACTTACTCTGGAACACGCAACATAGAACAGTCTGTGTGAGAAACAGTTCTCTCTTAGGTCTATCCCAGCCACTTTCAATGACTGCCCCTGAGCTTTATTGGTGGTCATAGCGAAGCATACTTTTATGAGATTCTGCAGTCTTTTAAATACATATGGATACTGTGATGGGATTAATGGTATTTTAGGTATGAATAGTTTCCCCTTGAGCACATCTAGTGAAAACAGTAACTGCGAGAGAGATGTTTAAAAAGGAGATGAGAGATGTTTAAATTCGTCATCAAGAATAGGAATTCTTTTACGCAATTAATAAATAAGTATTCCACTAAATAGTATAAGGATCATCAGAGATTGATTATTGATAAAAACCCAAGACATCTGTTTTCCTCAAAAGTATTGTATGTGTGTAAAAATATACAATATGGTTCCGACACACATAAAATGTTTAACAAATAATCGATCTGTAAGAGAGATAAAAAATGCTAGCAAACAAGAGTTACTATAGTGTAAAAGAATTCTTACAGTCGTAAATTTACTTATTAGTTTAATTACAGATACTATGATACAATATTTATATGCACTGAAATAATTAGGAATACTGAAATAATTTAGGAAAAATATTATGACACGATGTCTAGATCATTTATTGTAAAATCTTATTATATAATTATTTTTATGCATTATTATTAATTCTGTAAATTATTAGTGTTTGAACAGACGTATATAATATTAGATGTAATTTGCGCATGTTTAAAATTATAACTCTTCTAAATAATTGTCAATTATAATGTATTAGATTTAATTTTATGTTGTACACCATCAAGTAGTAGTATGAAAGATCAAATTATATTTATAGAATAAGACTATATTATTGTAACTTCATTCTGGCAATAAATTAATTATGAATTATGAACTTTTATCTGGAGTCTGATGCATTGCACAATTTTGGATGCTTAATATTTCTGAATAACATAACTGGTGCTCCAATATTCAAACGGAAATATGTGGTGGAAGACCTGTTGGGTTTACTGTATTAAGGAACTCCACGAGATAGTTTTCTGCATCATCAGTTTGTCCTACTGAATCCACTGACTTATATTGTACTTCATCTACTTCAAATCACTTGAGTAAAAGTTCATTTATTGTGGCTGCGTTTTAATTTTTGGGAGTCAAAATGGCACGTTCACATAACCTTTCTATGGGCTTAATCATGAGATTGGTGACATCAGGGTAAACTGCGTTAGTGAGTTCTGTAAGTGACGTCACCACTGTTGCCAAACTTTAGGAATAGTAATTTTACCATTAATTGTAGGGAAAACGCCATTTCCTATTTTAAACAACAATTCTTAAGCTGTTCATCAGACTGTTCACCTCTCTAATGGTTTATTGTTAAAGCGAGCTTTTGTGTGTGACTCCACATGTATGATGACTTTAAACACGACTTTACCTCATCCGCTCGTGTGTCCCTGGGTACTACGGGTATCAAAATAAAGAGCTTGAAGAGAACATTCCAAAAATATACAACAAATATAGTAAAATGGTCAAGACTGAGTCTTGCTCTGTAAAAAAATTGTGAAATACATGTTTACTTATTTTCTTTCAGGACTACATTTACAAAGTTCCAAGCCGAAATTCTCATTTAATATTTTTTTCGCATACAAAGTTTAATACCCCTTTTTACCAATTAATAGCTCGAATTTTAGAAAACTTTGATTTAGAGTTTTAGTTGATCATGTCAAAGAGCTATTACGTAATTTAAAACTAATTTGACCACAAACAAAAAATTTTACATACAAACTTTTTTGTGCATTTTTACTTTGGAAATCGGTATTTATTTTTTGTTTCAAATTATATTTTTTCTGTTAGTTATATTTATTATATTATTATTAACACATTTTAAGAAAGTTATTAATATAAAAAGCCTCCGCTATTCTCACTATCCTTATTTGTAGCCGACTCTGTTTGTGCTGGGTATGACGGGCTACTATAAATTAGATGTACGCAGGGAGGTGGTTTTCACCACCTGCTTATTTAAACTATTGCGAGGCAAAGTGCACAATCCTGCCGTTCTCGAGGCAGTGATTGTGCTGTGTGTTCCGGATGAGTACGCGCGGCGCCGGCGCCGGCCGCCGTTGCTGCTAGTGTCTCGCGCGCGCACCAATCTGCTGCAGCGAGCGCCGCTGATGCGCACGCTGCGAGTGCTCAACATGTTAACTGTTCATGTCGATGTATTTTCATGTACACTGAGTGAATTCACAAGACCCGCATTTTGTTTTTTATACTAGAGTTTTACACCCAGAGTTGAATGATTAAGTTTTTTAATTTTATATCGTGTTTTTATTTTTAATTATTTTTGTAACTTTCATTTATCTGTTGTATTAGGTTACCTGTAATAATAGATATGTGTGTGGCTATAAATACTCAGTAGTAGGTTTTCACCGGGTCTGGCTCGCAGGCAGACCCGGTGAACCCGGTTTACTCCAGATTTTCGGCATTGGATGGGCATCACCAGCTAAAAAAAAAAAAAAAAGTTTGGTGTCAAATTGGGGGTTTTTGCCCATGCCCGATCGATTGCGCTTATCCGCTTTTCAATATCTCTAACGGTTACAAAAATAGACTTTTGCAATCACTAGGTTCATTAAGCTCTGTTCATTACTAATTACGTCATGCAGCGGTAAACAATGGACGGTGATAAGCTTAGGGCCATTAGTGGTTAAGTGTAACAACAATAGTATTGTAAGTGAGTCATTTTATTAGTAAAATAACACAATTTCAAATCGTTGTTTTGTCAGGAATCGAGCAGATGGATCGTCTAATGTTAAGCGATTTCCGTCGCTCATGGAAACTCGCAACTACTACTACCCTAACCTACTAACCTAACCCTACTCTGGTGTTGTAACCTGCGTTCCCAGTCATAAAAATCCCCAAGCCCTCTTGGACCTACGGTAAATCCGCACTCACACAGCGATACACAACGCAAGCGTTATTTCATATCGGTTTTCTGTGTGGCCGTGGTATTTACCCGATCGAGCCGGCCCATTCATGCTGAAGCGTAATCCATGACCAGGAACACAGAAAAACTTTATGTTCCTTCGGCGGGATTCGAACCCGCGACCCCCGGCTTGGGCACCAACACATTCAATCAACTGAGCCACAGAGGTCGTCATTACACTTTTGTTTACACACCTGTACCCTAAAGTTTATCTACCTAGGTAACACTGAAAATGTTTAGAAAATGAAAAACGGCTTAATGTTGAAAGTTGTCAATACTTTTATTGTTTTTCGAAGTAATCTCCGTTCCTCTCTACACATCGTCGCATTCGATGGAACCACTGAAAAAAGCAGTGGACCCATTATTCCTTAGGGGTCTCTTCTATGGTATTTTCGTACTCTTTCACCGCATCTTCAGGGCTCGTAAAGCGAATACCTCGAATTTTATCTTTAGTTCTTGGGAATAAATGAGTCACAGGGTGCCAGGTCAGGGCTGTATGGTGGATGACTCATTATCTCGACGCCTGCCATAGTCAAATATTCAACAGTCCGTTTTGCGGAGTGCGCTGAAGCATTGTCGTGGTGAGGGAGGATCCTGCTTCGAGGGCACTGCTGTCGAATTTTTTCCAAGACAACAGGTAAACAGCGATTGACATACCAGTCTGCAGTAACTGTAAATAGTGGCACGAGATGAGGCTTCATTAAGAAATGCTAATCGCGGTCTATCATAGCTTTGTTGTTGAGTAAGCCCACAACGAAAGTCATAATAAATCATTGACCGAAAATTTTTTCACATTAGGTTCATTTTCACGTATAACAAGAGTTTTAGATTTGCCGCCAATTCATAAAAACAAATGACAAATGAATGCAATATACTAAATACATTAGGTTACCAAAGAGTTCTAAAATTGAAATAAAAAAAAAAATTCATTAGCAATGTTTCTAACTGGCCAGTTCTAAACATTTTCAGTGTCACCCACGTATTAGGAAGCACTACACTGGTTTTTAAAAAGTGGATCTATAAGGAATAAGGGTGAACTTTTTTTCAAAGTGTATCTACGAGGAATAATTCTTTAGCAGAACCTCATAAAATCTCCAGTTTTAGAAGAAAATTAAATAGAAAATTTATATATTTTAAAGCAAACCTCATGTATATTTGACGACCTCTGTAGCTCAGTGGCCAATAGTTGCAAAGTGGAGGCGGTGCGAGTTTTCTATGTTCTTAGGTCGTGGATATGTATTCAATACTAGTATTAATTGCCCGAGACTTCGCCCGTGTGAAATTAGGTTTTAAACTTTCATCACCTATTTTACTCACCTAGGGACTGAATTTTAGAAAACGCTGAAACACGTAACAAATTTTTTTTTCGTTCTCAATTCATATGAAGTATCATGTGAATATGTCCAAGGAATAAGAAGATTTATACAGGGATAAAAATTTTACCCCCTTGAGTGTTTAATTTAGAAAAATCCATCCTTAGTGGTTGCATACGCTATACCAGAAATACGTGTGCAAAATTTCAAATTTCTAGTCTTAAAGGTTTGGCCTGTGCATTGATACATCAGTCAATGAACTTTTCTTTATTAAACTTTTCGATGTGCAGGTCCTTACTGGCCCTACGGATAAAAATGTATTATTATCGATAGGATGTTGTTGCCGAAATAATAGGTGTACCCATTAATCTAAAGATAATAGTCGTGATGAAACACAATTAACATTCTCTAAGTTTTGTTGTTATAAATAGTATTCTCCACTAACCACGGTATATTCATTTTGTACTCTCAAGATTTCAACAGTTTATTCACGGTCACCGAGCGAAGCCGGTGATGTACTAATATTAATACTAAAGTACTAAATAATTTAGATAGAAATAAATGTTAAAGGATATCGTCGTGGGAGTAGAAATCGAAAGGGACCAAGAGATTCCGAATCAGAGAGCTGCATATTTTCTCATACTGAACAACTGTATATTTGAATATAAGCCTTTGAACAATATTGTAAATAAGACATCATGAATAGCGATACAGTTATCGTTGACCTTCAAGGATTTAAGGATATCAAAAATAAATTTATCGTAAAAGAATTTTCAATTGCAACCAAAGACTACACAGAGACGTTTGTAATTAAACCACCATATCCTTATAATAATCTTACAAGTGAAGAAAAGAAGCAAGTTCGATGGTTAGAAAAAAATCGTGGACTAAGTTGGAGTGAAGGATTCATTGACTATCGTGAATTTCAAAGGACGATTATTCCCTACTTAAGCGGTAAAAAAATACTAACAAAAGGAATGGAAAAAATTAAGTGGATTCATGAGCTATGTCAAGACTGTGAAATAATAGAATTAGGGGAAAAGGGTTGTCCTAAATTTTTAATATTGTATTATAAAGAATATTTTGAGAAAACAAAGAAAAAAGAAAATGACATATCGAATTGTGTTCATCACAAAAATATATCTGCTTTTAAAAATGTACTCTGTCTGAAAACATGGTATTGTGAAAATGCTAATTTGTTTTAATATTTTTATCAAGTAAAAAATTTACTTTCTTAATAAAATATGTCTATTAGAATATAATTTTCTTTAATTTCCTTTTATTCTGTTATAATAAATTAAACCAAGGAGAAAAAATCGACACTATTTAGTTTTTTTTATTTGTTCAAATTTTTTTATATTATATTATACTAGCTTTTGCCCGCGGCTTCGCCCGCGTGAAATAGTATTGTTGGAGAAAATCTACTTCGGCGAATAACTCTCTACTTACAGCAATATACTTCTGATACAATATTGAAAATGTTTTTAGGTTTACCCAATGCAGATGGTTTAAAATGGGACCCTATCACATCGACACGACATGCGGGATCGTTTGATATACACTTATCACGCTTGAATATAAATTTTACGATATCTTAATACATATTAAAGACTATTTAAAAAAAACCCACATCATAATCCGTTGCGTAGTTGTAAAGATTTAAGCATACATAGGGATAGACAAAAAAAGAGACTTTGTAATATACTATGTAATGATAATGATTATACCGACTATAGTAAAGAAAGAAGAAAAGAAAATAACGTTTTGAATTGTGTCCATCACGAAAAGATATGCGTTTAAAAATGTACTCTGTCTGAAAACATGGTATTGTGATAATGCTAATTTGTTATAAAAATTTCATCAAGTAAAAATTTCACTTTTAAAAAAATGTGTATTGAAATATAATTTTATTTCATTTCCTTCCACTCTATAATAATAATTAAGCCAAAAGAACAAATCGACATTGATATTTTTTCGAGATTTTTTATTTGCTTAAAATCTTTAGTAAAAATTTTGTTTTTTAATAAGTATTTATTTTGAATATCATTTTAGTTTAATTCCTTTTTCTCTATAATTATAATAATGGTAATTTGTTTAAAAAATTTTGTCAAGTAAAAATTTCACTTTTAAAAAAATGTGTATTGAAATATAATTTTATTTCATTTCCTTCCACTCTATAATAATAATTAAACCAAAAGAACAAATCGACATTGATATTTTTTCGAGATTTTTTATTTGCTTAAAATCTTTAGTAAAAATTTTACTTTTTAATAAGTGTATATTTTGAATATCATTTTAGTTTATGTCCTTTTTCTCTATAATTATAATAATGGTAATTTGTTTTAAAAATTTTGTCAAGTAAAAATTTCACTTTAAAAAAAATGTGTATTGAAGTATCATTTTATATCATTTCCTTCTACTGTATAATAATAATTAAACCAAGGGGAACAAATCGACATCAATATTTTTTAGAGATTTTTTATTTGCTTAAAATCTTAAGTAAAAAATTTACTTTTTAATAAGTGTATATTTTGAATATCATTTTAGTTTAATTCCTTTTTCTCTATAATTATAATAATGGTTATTTGTTTTAAAAATTTTCTCAAGTAAAAATTTCACTTTTAAAAAAAAGTATGTTGAAGTATCATTTTATATCATTTCCTTCTACTGTATAATAATAATCAAACCAAGGGGATCAAATCGACATCGATATTTTTTAGAGATTTTTTTATTGGCTTAAAATCTTTAGTAAAAAATTTACTTTCTGATAAGTGTATATTAGAAGTATCATTTTACTTTAATTCATTTTACTCTATAATAAATAAAGCGAGGCGAAAAATCAACACCGATATTTTTTAGAGAATATTTATTTGTTCACAATTTTTTGTCAAAATTTTACTTTTAAATGAATGTCTATGTAATTGGAGTATCATTTTATTTCCTTTTACTCTATAATATTAAATAAACCAAGGGTAAAAAAAATCGACACCGATTGTCTTAGAGATTATTTATTTGTTAAAAATTTTTAATATTATATATTATACTGGCTATTGTGAAAAACAAAAAAGCAAATAATATTTTGAATTGTGTTCATCACAAAATGATGTGTTTCAAAAATGTACTCTGACTAAAACCACGGTATTGTTATAATGCTAATTTGTTTTAGAAAGTTTTATCAAATCAAAATTTTACTTTTTAATAAATGTCTATTGGAATATCATTTTCTTTTATTTCCTTTTATTCCTTAAAAAAAAACTAAGGGGAAACAATCGACACAGATTTCTTTTGTCCTTGAGCCTTTTTTGAATATCATATTTTCAGAACTCTCCGAGATATAACGGGATCGCACTTTTTCGTGAAATCGGCCCCAATACTGGAGCGAACGAAAAGACATTTCCAATGTCAAACTAATAGGAAATTAGTCACCTCGACGTCGCTCAGCGACGATATTTTTTCCAATTCGGTAGATTCATTTCCAATGTGCTCGATAATCATGCGAGGCACGAAATCAGTGATTTTTTTTACTAAGTTAGCAAAAACTTTTTTTTTGTATTTTTAGATGTATTTAATTACTAAAGTACACATACATTTTTATATTTTTTTTACTTTTATCAAGTAGAAATACCTCAATATTTCTGAGTAGGTATATAAATTAATATAAATATTTTGTATGTAATCGTCTAACCAAACCAAAGTGAGCAAAACCTTGAGACTAGAATAGAGACATACCAATTTGGTATTTTCCTATTGCGTTTTCAAGGTTTAGTGCGCCTAGATAAGAACTAACTTAGCTAACCTTCCCTAGGTAAACTCACATCGCGCTAATTCATACGTCACTCTATGTAAATATTTTTATTTACGTCATTTGTATCGTCTAATCAAAAAAACATGTGATTGGTAGAGTACTCGGTACGAAAGCTTAGTAGAGGACGCAACTATAGTAACCTATAACCTAACCAGGAGCATTTCAGGACATGTTTGTTGTCTTAATAGGGTTCCGTAACTATTAGGTTCTTTTCAAATTACTTTACGAGTTGTTGCCCAAAATTATTCATTATACAATTATTATCAATACCATCTGTCTTCAGATCGTATCGCGATCATACACCTTTAAAGATAAAAACTACCGTAACCTGAAAGTTGATTTTATGAACCCCTATCTATCGCATGTGAAAATTTGTTATAAATTTTTATCACCTAGAATTATTACAGAATAGATACGGGTGAATTTTTCACGAACTGTAACAATATGGCTGCTCAGTGCTCACGCGATGACGCCTCCCGCCGCCGCCGCCCGCCGCCCGTAGCCAGCCGCCGTCGTGTTGCGTGCCGGGCTTTCTAGTCCTAGACCTGCGTGACTCCACCGAATGCACTTAATGCATATACTTGCATGCTTTTATTGAAAAACCTACGTTTAGTAAATGATTAAATCGATTTTAACATGAAAAACATGAATAACTAGCTACTGTATTTGTATATCTAGTATTTGAAGCATATGGGAAAAGCGCCATATGCTTCAAATACTAAATAATGTAATTTCATTTTCAATGTAACACTTTAAAAACTTTAGCTTTTATACAAGATGTTCGGTGGACGTAGTTAATTCGTGAAACATAGATTCGGAGATGAATACAAATCATTTGGGTTTCAATTCCTTTGTATGGTCGATATTGGACCGTTTCTCAGACATTTGCCATTTGGAGTTTTTTTTTCAAAAGTGGGTGTTCACGCTCACGTGTTTTAGTATAATAATAATAAAACACAGAAAAGGTTTCAATCGTCAATGTTTTAATTTTCTCGTATTAACAGAAACATAGTGAACTAATCTAAGCATTTTCCAACTGCTAACTAATCTAACTTTAACTTATATTTTTTGATATTTTATTTAACGCTTTACTTACAAAACAATAATAATTGTATCCTCTTAATTGCACTTTGAAGGTAACGCGACCATAAAATGAAAAATTTTAGCTAAAAAAAATTAAAACTTGTTTAAAATATGCTATATTTAATGTTCTTTTAAATAATTAATGTATAACACTTAAATCTTATCTCTATGATATCTAAAAAATATTTCCTGAGTGTTTAATCGGGAAAGATTTTTTCACCTTGTATTATTATTAAACATGTAATTTTTAAATTATTGTTATTATTTTATATATTTTACAATGTAACTAAGATAACAATAATTATAAAATACCTATTCACAATAAATATTTTATTTACAGTTAGCAACCGAAAAAAGTAACAAACACACTAAAAACTTAGTAGCACATAACAACAAAGAAGAATGAAAATCTATAAAGCACAGGAAACGAACATTTATAATATCGGAAACTAAAAACCCGTTTAGGCATTAAAGCGTAACATAACAAAAACCTTTCACAAACACAATATCAGGATTTACATAAGTGGTTTCACACTCGGTACGGTCCTCTGTGCCACATTTGAACCTTTTTTAACATAGTATTAAGATACAAATCGTGCACCGAGTCCTCAGTTGGCGACCGTACATTGGCAGGAGTGGAGTTTATCGTCGGAAGTTGGACGATGACGCGCCGCGTGCTTAGGTGTGCAGCGCCGCCATCTAGACGTCTACATTGGCGCCGTACACTTCGCTCAAGTTAATCTCCCAACGAGATCTTTCTAGAATATAGATCTCGGCAATATTTTCACCAAAGCGCAACTTGCAGAATCATAGCAGACGTGACTTTTAAATATTAGCATACTGCATAGTTAAATCGACTTACGGATTGTAAGGTAATAAGTTTGAAGTATAAGAGGGCTTTCTGAGATTAGCCACAACAAACAGCCAAAGGGGCTGACATACATTTTAAAAGTTGATTTTTTTTATTGTAAGTAATCGTATAAACTTTCATATGCATTTAGTGTAACGTGTTTATTTAAAATAACAAACAGACGCATCAATTTTATTTTAACCGACTTCCAAATAAAGGAGGAAAATTATGAAGATTGTGTAGAGAAATAGATTAAATTTTAGCCGATTTAGCCGAATTTAAAAGAGGAAATATTTTGGAAATATGATTTGTTTCATACTTTTTGTGTATTTTTACTATAGAAGTCTGTTTAATTTCTTTGTGTAGAGGTGCTTACTATGAGTAATTACTATCATAGAAGATTTTATCGTATAAATTACTACGGATAAACAGTTACGTGAATGAGTGTGTTTGGATATTTTTGCTGTCGTTAGGGGGCAGACCAAACGCACACAAAGCGTCATCTGGTGGCATAAGTGGTATCAAAAACGGTCAATAAGAACTTTCGATTCCTTTTTCTGTCATCAGGCGGCGCTTCGTAGCCCGACGGTCCTTGTCGTGTCAAAAAGCTGTCTTGTTTATTAAAATTGTCAAATTAGTACAACTAAAATAATTTTTCGACTGTCACAATAATGATACGCTAGTAACAGGTATATATTCTTTGAAAACGATGAATTGGCTTGGTGAAACATTATAGGTATCTACAACCCCTTGGTTTAAGTTTTACGTACTTTTAGCAAACGTAAATTATAAATATTACGCAAGAGCGAACCCGAGACGGTCAACGACCGTCAAAAGGCGGTGAATGTAAAATTAGCCGAAAAGATAAAATAGTAATTAATTATTATTAAAGCCGTTAATTTCATTTTAGGTCTCTTTCCGCCAGACAACCTTGGCATTCCTGATATCCTACTATTACAAATGTGAAATTTTCTACGGATGAATGGATGTATGTAATCTTTCACGCAAAAACTACTAAACGGATTTTGATGAAATTTGTTACGGTATTTAACATAAGCTTTTTATTCCGAAAAAGTACAGATTTCCCGTGGCATACTCGGGCGGAATCGCGGGAAAAGGCAGGTATTAACATACTTTATTGCGGGATTGTCCGTTTAGTTGCTGAAGAGGTTTTATAAGTCTGTACCTATATCCCGATGTAGGTAACTTTGCCGAATAATTAGAATTTTCCTACGATAAGTTCGTTGTATCTTGTAAAGAAGAAACATACGTCAAATAATTGGGGGAGGCCAACAACATATTGCCTTACTATAGGCTATACCTTTATATATACTGCAGCAGTGAAGTTCCAACGCTTTATAGGAATCTGATTACAAAACGGTTTTAATCCAAATCTTTACTTGTATAAAACTTTTATTTGTCAAGAAACAGTTTGATTTGTCCGATGTTAGTTTCCAGTTTCGAAGAACATACTTATTACTAACATATTATCGAATATTAATCTAGTAACGAAAGATCCAGGTAGCGCTTCAATGCTACGCGAAACTATGTGGTTTACAGTCATCGAAGTAATGAATCCAGCTAGCCTTAAAATAAGCCTTATCACGCCCAACAGTTTTAGTATGGCAACGCCACGTAAGCCTGTCATAACTTTACACGTGTAAAACATAAACATTTATGTTCACACTGTCATTGTATGTAGCCATAACTCTAAAATATATAGGCGATTCTTATTGAAAACGTGCGTGGTGACATCATGTCGCATTATAAAATATTCCTCCGAGAAACCATCGAATCCACGACAGTCTATCATAAGTTACGAACAATTCCAAGAAAATTATACTGACACAGTTAATACCAAATGATCGGTACAAATTCTACCTACTTAATACCTGTCCAAAAAATGATGGCAAACCCGAAACAAAATGTATGATATACGTACATTTCATTTTATTGACAATAATTCATTTAGACTCTCCAAAATAAAAATAAAGTTTACAAACTTTATTTTTATTTTGATAGTCGCGAATCTACTTTTTTATGTGTTACGAAATGAACATAATGTAACACGTTAAATGTCGCACAGTGTTTTAAAAACTCAAAAAAGTGACATGTACTTTGTTATTACAGTTTCGTAAAGATAAGATCAAAAGAAGTGCGAGAGTAGTCTCTAGTGTTGAAAATCCTTATGATTTCGGCCCGATGTCTGAAAAAAATATTACTGGCGCATACTAACAACCAAATATCTAATAAAAAGTTAAAACGCGTTAAAAATCGTTTGTAATAGTTTTAATCAAAATATTATAACTGAATTACGTGTCCTCCATTTGTATCCCCATGGATTAAATAAATTCTACGGTAGTTAGCATGCGCCAGTAAATATTAATATTTTTTTTATACTCAGATCAAAAGAAACGCGAGACTAGAATAGGCATATATTATACTTCTTTTTTCTCTTTCTTTTCCTCTGATCTTTACGAAACTGTAATGAAAAGTACATGTTACATTTTTTTGAGTTTATAAATGACTGTATGTCGTAGAAATAAGAATGTCGTAGATTATAATTATTAATTGAACTCAGTAGGTACATACAGTTTTATTGTATGGTGTGATAATATTCTAAAACGTACATTAATAAATCTACCTTTTGAGAATGAAAGCCAACGACATCTATATTTAACGAAAGATTTTTCTAGGGTTGAACTAAGGACCCAGTTGAACATTAGACTGCCAGGTAACGAAAGAAAATAAGCATTCAACCTTTTCATAAAAAGCATCACTAATGTCTATTCAAAGTCTCCGAGGCTCGCCTGTAGATGAAACCGAAGACGGTACCCGGCAGTTATTAAAGAAACATAAAAATGTGCTTCTTAAAATTTTCCTTCCAACTTTATTTATAAAATTCCAGGTCCTTTAATTCTGTTCTATTTTTACATATCTCACAAAATTTTATATATAGACCTAGTAGCCCCCAAGTATTATTACTTTTACTTTGGAGAAATAAAGCTTAACGCAAATTACATACTTGCAACAAATATCTAGGTAAACTTATCATAGGAAATCAGAGTTGAAAAGATCCAGGTTTGAAGATTTTCCTGTAATTTCTCACAATATTTTTTCAAGTTTGAAAACAATATAATTCACAAGCAAAAAATTGCACCTGAATTTTATAATGACAACGAGCATGCATAATGGTGGAATTCGGGAGGTTTAATGGTGAAATTTAGAGGGTATAATGGTTGTATTTAGGCTGTATAATGGTTGGATTCAGGCTGTATAATGGTGAGATTCAGGACGTATAATGGTTTAAATGGGTAAAATGGATTCAGACTACATAATGGTGCAATTCAGGCTGTATAATGGTGGCCATTCCACCATTATACAATCAGGTTGTATAATGGTGGAATTGAGGCTGTATAATGGTGGACATCAGTCTGTATAATGGTGGAATTCAGGTTGTATAATGGTGGAATTGAGGCTGTATATTGGAGGCCATTCCACCATTATACAATCAGGTTGTGTTATGTTGAAATTGAGGCTGTATAATGGTGTAAATCAGGCTATGTAATGGTGGTTATTCAGGACGTATAATGGTTTCAATGGGTAAAAGGGATTCAAACTACATAATGGTGCAATTCAGGATGTATAATGGTGGACATCAGTCTGTATAATGGTGGAATTTAGGTTGTATAATGGTGGAATTGAGGCTGTATAATGGTGGAAATCAGGCTGCGTAATGGTGGAAAGCAGACTGAGTATAATGATGTAATATGATGGCATTATGGTTTAGCAGCGAGGTTTGAAACATTAGTAGTGTAAGTCACCCCCCCCCCCCCCCAGACGGAACCCCCTGTCCTGCAGGCGGCTCTGACGTTGATTGATGCAAGTGCAGCAAGAACGAGGAACTGTTTTCACAGTCACGGGATACGAATTTTCGGTCTCGTAATAAATACCTACTAAAAATTCTTATGTGTATTTTCTTTGCCACTAAACATTGGTCATAACGAATTATACTCTGTTCAGATCCATTCTTACTACTTATTATAAATGTAAAAGGTTTGTGAGGACGCATGGATGGATGTATGTTTGTCATTATTTCACGCAAAAACTACTAAACGGATTTCGATGAAATTTGGTATGGTAGTAGTTTAGACTCTGGATTAAAACATAGGCTACTTTTATCCCGAAAAGTACAGACATTTGGAATCGGGATGGGAAAAATCGGGAAGACCTTGGGAATCGGGATGCTACATTTACGCGGACGGAGCCGCGAGCAAAAGCTACTTTTATGTAAACAAATATTAAATTCAACTAGCCTTTATGTTATTGTATTTTTTTTCTTGCACTCTAGTAAATAAGTGTCATTGGTAATATCGTAGGGAGCAACAGGCATGTTGCCTAAAAATTATTTTTGTCTATTCGATTTTAGACAACATGTTGATAAACAATATAGAACCCATTTTCGTATATCTTAAAAAATAACGAGGATACAAACCATTTAAATTTACAATATGAAAGAGAGCGATTTATCGGCCTGTGACGTCACGAGTTGCACCCGCCATACATTTGTCATTGCAAAACGTATGGCGGTAGCAACTTGTGACATAACAGAGCGTTTTGCGAGGAAGAGATGGGCAGTATTTTTATTTTCTTACAATTTATAATCGCGTCAATCTAAATACCTTGTTCTTTTATTAGATTTATGTACCTATCTTTAATTAACAATTTTAAAATATAATTTATATAAATGTGAACATCCCTATTGTTTTCTTGTTTACTATTTACTATTTCTCTATTCCTGTAACAACTAGAATACTTAAAATAGGTCTTTACCTGTGAAATTGCCGTTCTGCAGTACTGGCCATTTCAAATCAAAATATTTTTTTTAGGCTAATAATTCTAATTTCAAATTAATTTTATTTTAAAAACATGGAATTCTTTTTTCAAAAGTAGTCAAATGTTTATTGATTAGTGTTACATTTTCATCGCATTTCAATCTTTTTCGTAATCATGGATACGTTAAAAATTCGAGTAATTATGAAATATGAGTACCGTGTATGTATATGAGATGAGGCAGCAACGCGGCACAAGCGGCAGGCAACATCAACGACGTTTACGGAGCTAACACTACAAACCAACGCACCACCTGTTATTGGTTTGCTCGCTTCCGTTCTGGAAATTTCGACCTGAAAAATGAACCTCGCGCTCGTCCGAAGACTTTGGTCGACAATGACGAATTATTTTGTTGTGGAAGCTGATGATACACAATCTACGGCTGAATTAGCAGTAGCTTTCGACGTTAGCGTCAAAACAATATTGGTCCATTTGCGTCAAATTGGCAAGGTATAAAAGCTTGACAAATGGGTGCCCCACGAACTCAATGATCGCCAGCGCGAAGTACGCGTCGAGACGTGCCTTGCACTGCTCAACAGACACACAAATGAAGGAATTTTGAACCGCATTGTTACCTGCGATGTAAAATGGATTCTGTTTGATAACCGCAAGCGCTCAGCAAGTTGGTTGCATCCTGGTTCAGCACCTAAACAATGCCCTAAACGAAAACTTACCCCTACAAAAGTGATGGTCACTGTTTGGTGGTCTAGAGCCGGTGTGATTCATCACAGCTTCTTACCAAACGGGGTGAGCATTACTGCAGATGTGTACAGTGAAGAACTGAACACAATTATGGAGAAGCTGGCACATCTCCAACCAGCATTGGTCAATCGCTCGTCTCTGCTGCTCCTGCACTACAACGCGCGACCTCATACTGCACAGCAGACGGTCTCCAAGTTGCAAGCACTGGGGTTGGAAGCTCTCCATCATCCGCCCTACACTTCAGACCTTGCGCCTACAGACTACTACTTTTTCCAAAATTTGGATAACTTCTTGGCGGGAAAAAAATTTTATACTGCCTCTCGGGTATTGAACCCGAGAGGCAGTATAAAATGCCTTTGAAGAATTTGTTGCCTCCCGTCCAGCTGATTTCTTTAAGAAGGGCATCAATAAACTGCCACTGCGTTGGCAAAGAGGCATTCATTGCATGGGTGATTACTTCGATTAATACAAATAAAAAATACATGAAAAAAATTCGTTTAAATTTTTTCATACAAAACGGCAATTTCATAGGTAAAGACCTAATATTATACGTATATAATATGTTTATGTTCAGGCCGTAAAATATACGCAACTATCGCATAATTTTATGACTCACATAAATAACCATGAAAAAACTTAAGAAAATCATAAAAATACTGATTTATGATTATTGTAGGGATTTTAACATAAATGTCATGTGAATGCATTATTTCACACAGACTAATTACGCGTTAGTGCTAAGTAGGTGCATAAAGTGAATTATGACGAAACATTTACACATTACCAAAATCAACAAACTAACTTCCAATCTATTATTGAATATTACTTTTCTTAAAGGTGGGACCGCACTAGGCGTTACTACACGGTAGCGGAACTACGCGACGTGACACGGCCAAATATTCTTATACTGAAATTGTATAAGATACGCACTACGCGGTAGACTAATTGGATTCTTAATTTTGCTTTACTGAGCAGTAAAAAAATTATAGCACTTCATAATTTCTTACAAAACTTTTAAAAGATTAAAGAAAAAAAAAACAAATTTAAGCAACGTACTCTAGTTTCGCTTCGTTTAAGCCTCATTAATAAATTCGCTTTACTAAGCTTACCCTTTTAAAGCGTCTAACGTACATAAGAGCACGACCAAACCGGACACCCCGTGAGAAATCGTTTTAATACACAAAATCCGCTTGCAGTTTCAGCGTTTAATGAATTACGTTGGGTGCAGCCTCCGGCGCAAGACGTGCATCGATCAAAGTCGTCTCCTCCCCCCATACCCCACCGCCCACTCCCTGGGGGATAGGCGCAGGGAGGTACGTTCCTGCACTGCCCAAATAAAATATTCGCACACTGTCTGTGCTCCAGTGCCTGCCTGCTCAAATATGACAGCTGCGACGGTGGACGCCAAGGCGTTGCTAATATTAAAGTCCTGTATTTCTGTGCGTCACAGCAAATTAATTTTTCAAATTCCACCTGTGCGAAATAAGTTAACAAGCAACAGACTGACTGACCAATACTGAAACGTTAGTTAAATTAAGTGACGCTCGAGTCACACGCTGTCCTTGTCATTTCGGCTAGCAGAGACAGCCTGTGAATAGGGGGGGCTATTAATTCAGATTGGTGTTTCAGTATTAATATATTTAAAAAATATTTTTGATATAAGTTACATCAAAAATATAACTTATATTATAACCAGCCTTCGGATAGCTTAACAATAGTTTTCTTACTGATTATTCGTAAACAATAATTGCATTCTTAAATAGAGTTTTTTTTTTTATGAAATGATAATATCTTGGAAGTTGGCAGGATCCCGCCAGAATATAATTGCACTAAACTCCAAAAGTAGAAACCGATTTTGATGAGGATCTTTTAAAACAAACATTGAACTAAAATGTTATTTTAAGTTGACATTTTAACTATTTCATTTCAAGTAAGTTGAAGTAATTCATTTTCACTAGATCATATTGATTAAATTAATGGTGTGTATCATTAGTTTAATCGATTTTAAGATTGAGATGTCATAAAATTTAAGGCTAAGATGACAAATAAAGGTAACTGCAAATGAGTTAGCGTGCGGGCACCCCGGGCGGCAGCGCGGCTACGTGACGCTCCTGAATTATAAGAAAATGCATTTCCAGCCCGCCGTGTTTCGTGTCTAAATGCGCTGCAATATAGATTACGACGATACTAATGCTATCCTTTTGTTCTGTAACGTACACGAGAGTCGAGAGCTGCTGATTAATGCTTTTATTGTATTTGGAAATTAATTTAGCGCGCAAACCCACTGTAGAGCTCTGCCATGTTTGTTACAGCGAGCACATCGAGTCTGTATCGTAACAATATAATAATGCAAATATGGTATCACAATTAAAATATTCTAGTTATTATGTTTAGTATAATAGGCGAAATCACATGAAGAAATTACAGAAACTCCAATAATTAGCAGTTAGCTTTTTTGAAGCTATCGTGGGTATAATGTGAACTCGTTAAGTATGCTATTCGGTATTTTCGTTCGCCAAAACATCATTTTGAGAAAACTTCAACAAGAAATGCATGCAGCTTACTTGCATCCGAGCTTATCGCATCTATCAACGTCCGAAGGCTTTCACGGAAGGCTTTGTTCGCACCGCGTGGGCGCCGCCGCCCGCTTGCCGCCCGCCCCCTGCCGCCCGCCCTCAGACGTTACAAACAACTTTAGCGAGCGCCGACAACTTTTCTTTCTAGGTTGATAACCTTCAAACTTTAAACATTTAACTTTTATGTAAGAATTTATGACTCTTATATTATGTTATACAAATAAATACCGAAAACTGAAAATACCTCGTGTGTATAATGTAGGTACCTATTAGGTAATTTAAGTATCGCATTAATTAACGAAATTTATAAAAAGAAGTTTTGTGTCCAGTCGTGTGTAAGTATCACAGTAGTTGACAGTCGCCAGCATAGACTTTTATTTTGAAATGATTATCAACTGTCACTGATAACAACATATATATCCTATATATACTCTAAAAACTGATAAAATATAATTATAATTCATAGTAATGTGTTAACTTGCGCTGTTTATTTACGTAGACCCTATATTGAGGATCTAGTGTTAATATAGGCTATGTTAAATATGGTTTTATGGAGATTTCGTTCGGCTGTGCATCTCGAGCGCTGGAGCGCCGGAGTGGAGTAGCATCCATCAACGTCGAGAGAGGCGGCCGATACTAATGGGGCCGCGGCCGAACTCACACATGCACCGCCATCTCACTGTCTACACAACTTTCAGAAACCATTCAGATAACTACACCTCGTTTGTTACGTTAAATTTAACGTTTTAATCAAGCTTCATAACGAATATATCTATCAAGCTACGTAATGATTTAAGTTTTTAAAATGTTTAATAACGAATATAGTTACACTTGGACTAGGTAGCGTAGGCGGGTCTAACAATTGCACTTGCAATGTGCATATTATAATCGAAATGATGAACCATTCCAAATTCACCGAACAAACAAACCCTACGAAATTCGGATAATTTACAAAACCACGATCGTCGATTTGTTAGAATTTTTTCGTCTGGGGTGGTTGTCGGTCCCCCCCCCCCCCGCTGGCGCCCCTGTCCCCCGGGTTGTATATTCTATGATTCATCCATTCACCCGCAATACCAGCTCGTGTAGCCGAAATTTACGGTTTCGTGCCGTGCCGCGAATACTTGTAACGACTCCGCTGCATTCTCGTGATGACGTCAACGTTACGACTTGGACCAACTTATACGGTGAAATAAGCGTCAAATATACAAGTAAATTTTCGAGTACCAATATTATAAAGTTTCATGTTTTTACTCCTTAGAAGCTAGGATCTAAATTAGAATTTAATTAATGTAAGCCAGGGTAAACAGAGCTATGCTAAATGGATAAGAAAGTAAAACGGATGGGGAGCGTTCGTCAAAAGGATCACCCGTTACGCTGCATCCTTCTCCGTCGGACGATCGCTTAATATCCGAACTGTTGGCGTCTTTTTACCACGTCGAGCGAAAAATAATTGATCGATTCCACCGGCGAGGCTTAATGGCGGTATGACGTGAACTAACGCCGTGCCGTGTTTGGCACAGATGCTCTCCGTACTTTTCATTTATTTCTTACTATGCTGCATTCGTCCGATAAACGGCTTCCTATTAAGGTATTCGGTTCTGAAACCTCAGTGTACAACGTAAAAAATCTATGGACGCTTTCACACCACGTCAATCTGATCCCGTAGTAAGTTCTTAAAGAACTTGTGTTACGGGTACCAGACAACGGAAATATATTTAATACTTTTATACTATACTAGATGTTGCCCACGACTTCGTGCACGCAAAAGGTAATCTCGCGGAAACTGTACTATTTTGCCGCGATAAAAAGTAGCATATTATACCCTTAACCGCGGTCTATATCTGTGCCAAATTTCATCATAAATTGGTCCAGTAGTTTCGGAGCATATTCAATGCAAACAAACAAAAAAGAAATCTTTTCTCTTTATAATATTAATGTTGAATTATTTAAGATTTTTATTATATTATATACATATTTATTACACATTCATGATCCAGGAACAGAAGACTTTTTTTTCTGTATTGTGATTCGAACCCGCAACCTTCGGCTATAGCACCAACGCGCTAACCACTGAGCCACAGAGGTCATCTGGTCGTTAAAGAATGACCGTTGCGTTTAAAATAATAACATTTGTATTGAGTGTTTTAGCACATCTATGAACTACTTAATTTCTACATTTTTCATCATGATAATCTTATCATTAATTTATTAAGTTTATGTTTTAACAACACAAAGTTTCTTTAAGAACACCTTAATGTTCTTAACAAAAAAACCTAATTAACCTTATCTCTTATTAATACTACTTTATTCTGTATCTAAGTGTGCAATTTGCACTGGATTGCTAGGACGTAAAACTGAAAAGCCGAATATACCGTCTACTTCTACCAGACATTTGGGTGGAAATCGCAGCAACACGAGTTCACTCGGAAGCGGAAATAAACACATTATGACAAAAAAATATATAAAAAAGTAGACCAACGGACACTGAGACTTCTATGGAACAATATGTTACGACGACCATAGACAAAATTAGGCAAAATGCAAACGTAGATTACAACGCATGTCTGCAGGAGGATTCGAATATTCATATAAAATATTATGATTAACAATATATTGATGTTATCTCCACTTCTCCATGGATCTGAATTAATATTACAGGAAATTAAATGTGAATAAAAATTGTACAATCTAATAGTACCTTAGTTTTTCTTTTCCAACGTCTTTTCAAAAAATTCTAATTTAGTTAGCTACACAACCAAAAAGTCAGTCGGCTTACCAGGACGCCTGGAGCCTAAGTGGAAACTCTAGTGTGCACGAACTCCGCTATTCATATTGTGTTTCTTATTCAATATATATCTATATATATAAAAGGCAAAGCTGATTGACTGATGTATCAACGCACAGGCCAAACCCTTAAGGCCAGAAATTTTGAGTTTTGCACACGTATTTCTCATATGACGAAAATGGATTCCTACCACTAAGGAAGAGTTTTTCAAAATTCAACCTCCAAGGGGTAAAATAGATGATGAAGTTTGTACTTATGAAACATTTTATTTCTTGGACATATTTGCATGACATTTCGAATGAATTGAGTAAGGAACAAATAATGAATTATGTATTTCGGCGTTTTCTAAAATTCAGTCCCTAGGTGGGTAAAATAGGGAATGAAAGTTTGAAACCTAATTTCACGCGGGCGAAGCCGCGGGCAATTAATGCTAGTAATAAATATGTACTACTACTATATAAACACATCTACATAATCGTTGATCTCTGATAAATAACTAACTGATCGATGTGTTATCGGATTAAAAATTACTTATAAACTTACCCAATTATGAAATAATGCGCCAGCAAGACTTATCTGTGTATGTGGCAGCGCTCGCAATTAATGGCCGATGGCGTGACGACTCGGCTATCTATAGGTAATTAATTGTCGGGCAAAAGAAATCATTCATTAGATAAATATTAATACGTTTGCCATAGGATATGGTTCTTGTAGATTTGTAACGTAACGCGAGGGAGTTTTTGTGGGGCGGTGCATCGATCAGCGGTCGGGCGCCGGCCGACGCGGCCCGACGCACGACGCGACGACCCGACGCGGCGCGGACCGAGAGGGCACCGCAATTAATTAAAGTCGTTCCGCCGATGACCGCTGCAAAATGCATTTTAGCGACCCTCCACCTGGGACTGTTTTTGCTTGTTTATCGTTACATATAACGGCTGACCGAGCCGCGCTGAGCTGTGTTCGGTCGGCGACAAACGCTTTGCTTTTTATGCTTTTAGACGCTTGTGCAATATCAGCAGTATCTTATGTAATCCTAAAAACATAATAAATCCACTTTTTTTTTCACAACCATTTAAAAAAGTATTTGTACCTACACGACGTGTTGCCGATGTGGAATCACACTAACTCTGGCTCTATACAATACGATTGATCATAAAATAAACTTTAGAAGTCTTTACCAAATGTGAACAATACTAAAAGGGAATCAAATAATGAAGATCGAATACATCTATAAATTCATCTTGATAACACTATTGATTTCTTTGTTATAAAGGCGCCTCGATACACTGCACTAAGCACTAGAGCCGGGTCGAAGGCTAGGCTTTTGAGATACGCGGCCATTGTCGGCCCATTGTCAGTGAAACAATAGCTATTTCACCAGCCTACAATGGCTTTAGTAAGCTTCACGAAAAATTAAGTTGACGTGCGTATGAGACGAGTGCCAAACGCCAGTGGCGACTGATCGCTCGACACACCGACCACCGTTTGATTTAGATTTTAGAGGCTCCCTCTGATGGTCAATTCACACCGAAACGAAACGAAACGTAGCATGGCACTGCATTTTTAACCGACGAAAAAACCGGAGGAGGCTCTCATGTCAACGCGTATTTTTTATATTTGACCACACATAACTTTTTACACTGTTGTCCGATTTTTATAATTCTTTTTTTGTTGTAATAGGTTTACTTCTAAGTACTGTAGTGTATGTCCTAATTTGTTAAATAAACGTTTTTTATTTAATTTATTTATTAAGTTGGTTTCATTGGTCACCAAATGTTGGATAATGAAACCTGATAATGGATTCCATGAGCAGTTGAGGGTCATCGAAGTCCTCGAAATTTATATGGACACCTATAGTGTATAGTGATTTCGACTTCTTTTGAAGTAACCTAGCCATATGCTACCAATAATTCAGATGCCAAGGTACGCAGCAGAACTCCTGAGTTTTAAAGATACATGTTTGGTAATTTCAGCGTTGTTTAAAGAACAGCAAGCATATGCAACTCTGCCAATTACCGTAATCATCATCATCATCACCACCATCATCACACCATACATATTCATATTATAATGAAATAGGTATTAGTCATAGTATTTTACACCGATATCGTTATTTTTGAACATTTACTATTCCCAAATTTATATTCATCATCATCACGATTCGCTTCACTTGACAGAATTTAATGCCGAGTTGTTGATTACAATAGCATAAAATTATTAACTATCGATGAGCTTAAGCATGTAGTTAATAATGAGTAGTAGATTCTAGTCACAAAATATTATAAAATAATAAGCTTTTAACAAAAACTTAAACCGCCGAAAGAACTGAAAAGCAAAAAATAACTAACCTTTTTTATTCAACCATAATAACTAAGTTCTAAAACTAATGTAAGTATATTTAAGTAAATTGAGTCGGCGCCAAACAAGCAAATTAAATAATAACGTAACGTAAGTAAATTACGTGGTTAAATTAAAAGGTTTGTTATTTTCTGCTTGTCAGTTTTTTCGGCGGTTTAATTTTTTGTTAAAAACTTATTATTAAAATAGCTATTCAAAATTAAACTTTGTTCATTACACAATAAGATACACGTTTCATTGTGAGAGTTCAAATGTCAAGTTGCGCCGCGCAGCACAGCACATGTGCAGTGTATGACTGAATATGTCATATAAAACGTGTATCTTTTTGTGTAGTGAATAAAGTTCAATTTTGAATAGCTATCTTAAAAATGCAGCACCATGTTGCGTATCATTTTGCGTCCTAGCGTCGCGTATTGTCGCGGCGTGACCTGACCCTAATAGTGTAAATTTTAAATAAGCTTAGATGGGGCTAAAGCAGCATACTTTTTTATTGCTAATTAAAATTGGTATGGGATTGCCAGCCATTTGCCATTAGACCAGCTTCCACCATCTGACAATACTTTAACCAATAGAACCATGTTTAATGAAATAGGTAGGCTTAAAAAATTTGCAAATAAAAATTATAGTACTTTAGATTAGTAGTGCTAATCTTAATCCCATCGGCCATCGAAATCATGAAAATAAAGTCTATAGTAATAAGACTAAGACTAGCCTAATTTCGCCCGTACCCGTGTCTCAGATTAGTTCGTGGTAAGTGTAGTCTTATGTGTAGGTTGTAGGTGTAGGTAGTAGATGTAGTTGGTAAAAATATGTAGTAGGAGTAGGAAGTATGAATTTGTAGTTGGTGTAGGTTGTAGGTGTAGGTCTAGGTGTAGGTGTACGTTGTAGGTGTAGGTTTGTAGGTTTAGGTTCTAGGTGTTGTTTGAAGGTGTAGTTGTTAGGTAGTTAGTTACATTTTATTTATACCACTTCATAGTTGAGACAGCACAACGTCTGTCGGGTCAGCGAGTAATTACTTTTGCTTGGCATTAAAACCCAATTATTTTTTTACTTTAATAATAATTTCCTACAGTCTTTACAGCATAATTAATTGCATAATTGCTACTCTATATTATTATACTAGGGTATTTTATTGCAATTTTCATATACACTCCAAGTAAAATATTACTAAGCTTTTAGGTAATTAATAGTTTATTTCCTTAAAAACTTGAAAGCTTTCGCGTTAAGGCAATAGCATAATCGTTTAAAAAAATGACAAATAAGTTAGGCAGACATTAAATTTAGTAACAGTCGTAATTATTAGTTCTGAAAAGCCTTAATAAATAAATCATGCCAATACCATCGTGCAATGTTAATAAGGCAGAGCTTCCTCAATTCTTCGTCCAAATTAAATGTCACGAGATCAAATGGTGGTTGTGTTGGGGTCTGTATGATAGCGCTGGCCTCAATGCGGGTCCAATTAGTCAGCTCGTGGTTCCGCACGTTTTTGCCCTGCGCTAGTAGGCCAAGTTAACCTACGGTATTATGTAAGCCTGCTCTGACTTAAATAAAATTTTAAAATGTAAGATTTTAAATTTTAATTCACTTCTAAAATTTATGTCTTAGGGTCGATTCACATTAAACAAAACGATACGTATAGACATAATATGTAAATATATTTGTAATTGTGCACGTTTCTTTTATCCCTTTTCTCTCCGTAGGGTTGCTGGAAGAAATTTCTTTTTAGAAATAAGCAGAACCTTTGCGTCATTTTTCCATGTAAAGTGTAATGTTTTAAATGTTTCTTGTGTACAATAAATTGTTAAATAAATAAATAGATACGCGACATGGCGTTGCATTATTAAGATAGTTATTCAAACTTGAACATTATTCATTACAAAAGAAGATTTCATTGTAAGAGTTCGAATGTCAGGTTACAAGCGCTGCACTTGTATGTTTTTGTGTAGTGAATAAAGTTCAATATTGAATGCGTATCTTAATAATGGTGCGTCGCGCATCGTCGCGGTGTGAACTGACCCTTATGTTCTTATTTGCTTTCACAGTAGTAAATAGTCAGATTGTCTAACAGCTTAATTATCTAACGGCCGAATACTGAAACGGTAATCTAAATTAAGAGCCCTCCTATTCACAGGCTGTCCCTGTCTCTGCCAGCCCAGTGACAAGGAGAGCATGTGACTTGAGCGTCACTTTATTTAACTAACTTTCCAGTAAAGAAGGCCGCTTCTTAAAGATATGGGACCCCATAATCACAGTTTGCTTCTCTCTCTCTCTCTCTCTCTCTTGGCAGAATTACAATGTCAGCATGTGACTTGAGTAATTTGATTATATTTGAGTATTTGGCCGTAAGACGGAGCTAATACTCCCCCAAGGTACTGCAATGTTAATCCAAATTTTATCTTCCTATTTAAAAGTTGCTTAAGTGTATCGTTTTAATCACGGACGTGCTCGTTAAGTATACGGTTTCGGTTACGCTTAACGTCATTAGCACATCTCAGGATATTTCATGTCCGTAAGGCTTCTTAGAGCTGCAACCCAAAGCATGTTTAGATTCGCTTTTGTAAATAGCTAAAGCCATAAATAAATTAGCATTCGGGTTTTACACCTTAAAGTGAAAAATTACCAAACAACAATAACCTAACCAAGAGCGTGTCAGCACAATAATGTGCCTGAGAAGGGTTCCGTAACTAGCAACGCGCAATAGGTTTTCTTTAAATTACTTCAAAAGTTATTGTCCGATTTCGCTTCGAATCCACTGCTGTCAATACGACATTACATAAAATGTTATAATTAAAAAGCGGCTTATTAATACACTATAAAAATACATAAATAAATAAATTCCTTAAACTATTACACAGTAAATATTTATTTACTGTGACTATGATGAGAGGATAATGCGTGGGAAAGCCTCGCAACGTGGTTAACTGTTGGCCGCTGAGCGTCATAACGCGGATCCTTCACTTAACTGTATGGCACGCATTCAGCCGTTCTTGAAATATGCAAAGCGCACTCACGACCCGAGGGGTAATGGCCCAAGATGTTCCGGCGAAAAATATAGACTCGTCACTTTTTATGACATTAATAAAACCTATTTTTTAATTGTCATGTATTTAGTACTGAGTGTAATGTATGTTATCTAAAATTTAACTGTATCACAAACTGTTTTTGAAGTGGTCAAGGTGTCCTCGAGTAGCTCTGTAGACTGTAGCCCACGATTTTCAACATGTAATCATAATGTAAAAAATAATACCTAATTCTCTCTACGAATTCGATAAATTTGCTCCCGTTGAATCGCGCGCACGCACAAAGACGTGTAAATACGTAGTTCAACTAAGTCTGCAGTCGTTGCCGCCACTTTGTCCTTTGTGCTTAAATATTTTGAAATTCTAGTGAAAAGGAAAATGTTTAGAAACTGGTCGAGCGGGAACTTTGTCGATGATGTACATACAAATGTTAGAACATTAATATTATAATGTCCACATTAATTGTGTGATATTAAAAATCGTAATCACATAAAGCATTACATATTTGTGAATAATTTGAAACATGTGTACGCTATTTGTAAGTTGCACCTGCGACTTAAGCAAATCCACACGACATCTAGCCATCAATTACAAGCACAAGCGAAAATTAATTTTAGCAAGGCGGACAAAATTAAATTCTCGAAACAATTAGTCGTAGAACTATTTTTCCCAGAAGACCTATATTACTGCATCGAAATTTATTATGCAGTCATAGTCAAATATTATATTATATTAGATATAATTATATAAAAATTCTCATAATAAAATGTGGATGTTAGTCAAACGAGTTATTTTATGTTTATAACATACCTAGGTTTTTTTTTTTATGAATTTGAATTCATATTTTTATTACGCAATTTACTAATATTAATTTAACTGTCGAGGTTATTTTCTATCATTACTGTTGTCGAGCTAAATCATTATTGTTTATCTATTTGCTATTTCTAAGTTTGTAAGTTAGGAAAAATTTATGTATATATAATTATGGTTTAAGTAGTCAAATATGTAAAGATGCTAAACGGAACCCTAAGATAAAGTAGCCATAAAACATCAGCTATCTGCCAGTGAAAGTCCCGTGGAAATAGGTCCATCCGTTTCAGAGATTAGTCGGAACAAACAGACAGACGGACAGACAAAAGTTTAAAAAATTGATGATTTTTTTATTGTAAGTACCGTATTCATAATATACATTAAGCGAAAAGCTGTTAATTTTAAATTGGAAACAGATGCTTTAGCTTTACTTAAATGTATGTATAGATTATGATGTACAAGTTACAAGAAAATCATTGAACATAAGTGTACCTACTACCTATCAATTCACCACTGAGCTCGACTGCCTTTAGGCTACAGTATAGGCTGGCGCGGGCGCGGGCGGCTCGCAGGACGCGGGAGGCGTGGGTGCCTCTAGATATGTCTCGGATATAATACAAATAGCAACGAACCCCACGGGTCGTGACAGGCCCGCACAGCCGCATCGAGATCCTATAATATTCTGTTTGCTCATTAAATAGCCTTTAGCTCAAAATATCCTTGCCTGCAGCCTGTCACAAATGATAGTTTAACGCTGAACAACACAAGAATAGGAAATAATGCCGCTAGCACTGTGAGAATTACTCTGAGCTAATACCTAATACTGTAATCACTTCTTTTCTCATTTAATTTATAAACGTAACCCATTATATAGGTAACTAAAAATGATTAAACATTATATTTTGTGTCGCACAGTTCACATCGTGACGATACGCTACGCTAAGCAGCACTGCATTTCTAAGGTAGCTATTCAAAATTTAACTTTCTTCAAAAAGATATATGTTTCATAATATTATGGGATAGGATAGGATAGCCGAAAAACTCGTTAACCATTAATAAATCAATAAAGTAGCTAATTAGTCAAATTAGGTTATGTTACGTTCCGCTCTTAGTATTATTTTTCATATTTTGAATTGGATACAAATTATTACTAGAACTCTTAGTGGCAACTTCACCAACGTCTGTCAAGCTTAATCGTTGATTAAATGTTCTCTCTCTCGTTCTTCGTATTAAAGAAGGAGAAGAAGAAAGAAGAAGGCATGATATTTAGACAAACGATTAACACTACTAAGCTAGAAGTATATAAGTTATCACTTCAAATTGTGTCAATCTCGGTTTAAATGTGGTATCATTAGTCGCACACAGATTTTTGAAAAATAAAGTTCAATCATTTTTAAGATAGCACGATGTCGCATATCGTTTCGATTCGGTGTGAATTGTCCCCGTTTAAAAAGTTGTGTACCTATTTAACTATTGTCAACTCGAGAAGCCAACTATCTTCAACGTCGAACAGTAGCCCACTAGGTCTACTAATCCCTACTAAGCTACTCACACAAAAATTGTTTTTTATACGACAAGGAAAATAAAAGTATCGCCGTCAAATTAATTTGTACGGCGAGAAAAAGAGATGACTAGCAAGATACGGAACCGATCGCGGCAGACGCGGCGCGCCGAGCCATCGGTTTTCATTTTAGCATTTACAAAAAGTTGTTAATTACGGCAACTGTGAAGAAAAGAGTAAGACGTTATTACTGTATCGGGTATACAAATTATTCTTATGCACTATAATATTATTACATAATAAATATAATGAAACAACAAACGTATTAAAGTAGGTGAGTATCCTACTACTATTATAAATGTGAAGGTTTGAGGGGATGGATGGATGGATGTTTGTTACGCTTTAACGCAAAGGATTTTGGTGAAATTTGGTATGGTAGTAGTTTGAGCTCTGGATTAACACATAGGCTGCTTTTTATCCCGAAAAAGTGCACAGTGTTACAGTGTTCCCGTGGGATACTTTATTTACGCGGGCGAAGCCATAGTCAAAAGCTAGTTAATAATAAGTATGACGTGATTTAAATGATAAAAGCTTTTCATTTATTTAAATACTATTAATTTACAAAGAATCCTAAATTATGTACAATTTTGTACAAAGCTAGTGTCTATTACAAATTGAAATTTCTTTTAGTAGACTTTAGGCAGGAAAATTTAAATAAACACTAGGAACTGTGTCATTTAAGTTTAAAAATGCCTAATACCCTTTTCTGTCGTGCAAAGAAGCCAAGCTTTACAGTTCCGTAACTTATAGATGTTATTAAAATGCAAACAGCAAAATAGCAAAAATTCTTAACGTATGTAAATGTACTCGCTTGAAATTAAATGCTAATTAACTATCAGGTACATAGCTCAACGAATTAATAACTTTAGTTTTAAATATATTTTATAACAAAGTTAACATTGAAGAACATAAATAATATTAAAATTTTCCTCAAGCTTAGGAAACAGTGTTTATTGTAATAAACCTAGGTTATTTAAAAACAACATACGTGCGTCAATGCATAAAATTATGCCTCGCATATTACAATTTTTTTTAAATACGTGGAGCTAATTTTGCTTGTCTACCCAAACCTATCCATATATCTATATAGGCCATAAATCAGACTGAGGAGGTCATTATGGGCCACACGATCACCATACCCTCTCGTGCTCGGCCCACGCGATGGGGAATCCACGTGTTCTATTGTCTTGGAGGATGCAATTAAACCCGTAATTTATTTACATCATCTCAACTATTTGTGTGTTATATGGCATTATTTTCATTATAAAATACACAAACTATACTGGTAACAGGATAGTTGCTAGGTAATTTGTATTTAGTTAGGCTGAGCTGAGGAAGTTTTTTTAAATAATTCTGAAACAGAAGCTTTCAGAATGTCAAAGAGACGCCATCTCTTTATGCATTGAACAATGATTTCAAAACTGAGGATGGGCTATGAGTTATATGACATATTAAAGCAAATGTCAAAAAGTCAAAATGACAAATGTCAAACCTCGACAGCCCCAACAGCCCCAAAATTAGGGCAGCTTAAGTATGGATACTTTTTGCCTCGACATGCCAGGCATGACCAACGGGCCGCATGCGGACGCGGGCCTTTGTCATGCAGCCCCTGCGCTAATTTCGAAAAATCGAGCGGTCAGTTTTTGTATGGACGAACCTTGAACCATCTAATCGTGATTGTTTACAAACACGATCTATCGAAATTAATTTTCGCATGCCTTTTTAAAGTCGTCTTGTACACATACGTTATGACAATATTTACAAATATTTGGTAATGTTTTTTCAAACATATTTTAACAAACCAAATATTTTGGGTTTTGTGGACGAATTGTGGATTATTATAGATGTGCGCGTTAGGGTTTTGCTAAAATAAAAAATGGCACGCAATCTTGAAAAGGTTGGTCATGCCTGGTCTATGGCATTGAAATAATTTTGTGTACAACGCTTTCTACTCAGGCGTATAATAACTTTTTATTTTGCGCACTTATTCATATATTAAGTATATCATCTACATGCGTATACCTAATTAAGTTATCAAAATTACACATTATGGCGATAAACATCTTAAAGTGAATGCATGCAATCTGTTTAGGTTAATACTCGTACACCGCAACGACAAACGTACCCATTAGCTGGACCTGGCCGTGTAATTCGTATCCTCTTAACTGCTGGACTGGCTTTGGCCATTTTGTGCCAATTAACCGTGTCCGTCATAAGCGCGCTTCACACGTCAAGTTCGGACCGCGGGAAACAGCACGCGCCGTTGCAACCCTCGCTCCAAAACGAGGATGTAGCAGGGCTGACAGGGCGATCTGGCATGTCGATGCGACCGCATTTTCCACGGTTATTTATCCGCGCATCACGTATGATAAAACGACATAAAATAAAACATGTCTGTTTGGAGCGTCAACTTACTACTGTGAGCAAAACATTTAAAATTATAACTATCCATGCGCCTGCGCCAGTCTAAACTGCAGTCTAAACTCTTGAAGTCAAAATACGTCATATCCGTCCGCAGTCCAAATAGTAGGCGTATTTTAATCGTTATTAGCATAATAGTTTTATCAGCGGTCCAAACCGCACAAATCCATCCGCAGTTCAGAACGCCGTCTCAGATGCGCGGTCCAAGCTGTAACGTGTGGAGGACGCTAAAAATAGCACCTGAAGCATGAGCACATATGAATCGAGTTAGCGACGAAACTTCCAAGCGAACGCATATTTAGGTAGTTTAATGAGGTAGATTTTGTGAATTTGCTTGATGATTTACCGTATCACTGTAAGGCTTTTGTATCAGTAGTATTTTGTATTAAATCAAGTATTATATTTAATTTTACCCTCCTTCTGATTACATTGTTAGTAAATTAAACATTTTCAGAATCAATAATAACATCTAGGCATAGATAAATGATTGATCTCGGCGCTCGACTGGATACCGCTTGCATACTTGAAAAATGCGGCAACAAAGAGTATGCCGTAGTCGGCTTGCCTGAGCCTATCACATTGAAATCTTCGTGTCAGATGTGCGTACCGAATTCTCTCACTCACACTAGAAATTGTCTTACACACAATTATATTATAAATCCACATTACAATAATGAGTTGCCGCATTCACAGAGCTGTTGTTGTTAGATAGCGCGGTATCTTGTCGAGCGCCGAGACCAATCTGTGTATCTAGGTAGGTACAATAACATTACCACTGACGTTTATATAGATACTTTCAGTTGATAACAAATAACCGAATAGCACACAGCTGAATTATGGAAAACAACATAAATTACAGAAATACAATGCAAAGTTTACCAAGAAATATTTTTATATCACACGCGCAGAAGCTGAGTTCGAAATTTTAAATGGATACTTGAAGCCTTTGAAATATTATTAACGTTTTGTTTTAATTATCATATTTTATTACTACTTATTTCTACTTTAAATTTATATAACTATAGTGGTCGCCTGGTGATCGAAAGTCGACCATCCTACTACTATTGTGTATTTGTATACAAAAATGGCGAATATTTAAAAAAAAAAAAACAAAAGCTATGTCGAGAAGCTGTAGAGATAAATTTAAATTAGAAATACCAAAGCTACGGGTCAAAATGTGCAGTAGTAATGTGTCTTGTATGGCTGTATCCATCTATAACAAATTACCCGAACGCCTAAAATCTTTACCCGAAAAAAGTGTAAGAGAGATCTATTTACATGGCTTATATTACCCCGTGAAAGAATATTTTGATGATAATAAATATCTTATAAGTTATAACCGTAACTGTATTTACCTAATATATTAATTCAACTGACATAACTCCTTTAGATAGAACTTTGAGAAAAAAATGTGTATTGTAATGAGAAATAATGTGAAATAATATATATTTGTTTTGTTAAATAATGTGAAATGTTTATTTGATTATTAATTATGAAATTTTATTTGACTATGTTATGTACTGATAATATAATAAGACTCTAGATAAAATTGTCAGAAAAGTAATTTTTTAGATTTAAATGACAATAACTTTAATGATTTAAATACCTGTACAATTATTAACACCTACTGTAATCATATTCTGGCAAATAAATACTTACTTACTTACTATTATAAATCGTCAACATCAACTTGTGACAAAATATGATTGTACTCGTAATCAAACGCATGGTCGTATAATAAATTAAGGTGATATAGTGTCTGTTGTTGTTATTTTTATTAATTTTAGGTAATTCTAAACATTTTTTTTTATATTAGTACGTAACTTTAATTTAATTTTCCGGCCAAATTTCATACTTCTTCCGTTGCACAATTCTCGTAAAATTGTACTGAAAGTTTTCGCTTCACGTATTAGTATAATATTAGGTAATAGACAAAGTTATTAGACAAAGTGTAACTATTACAAATTGAAAAAATATACCTCGATAAAATGATTATGCCTTAAATTAACGTTTTATCATGTGAATCTCCTCGCCAGTTATAGCTACAATGTGCATGTGCTCGAATAATCATAAATTAACCGTTAAAAGTTATTATATAAAAAGGGAAAAATAAATTCAAATAGCGTAGAGGCATACAACTATTATAAAAAAAATATATTAATATTGCCACACACTCTGTACTGTGCCAGTGTCATTTGAAACACAATGGAATCAATTTTATTACATAACAAAATGCTGTTGTTTTTTTTTTTAATAAAAACAAGCTTGTGAGACCATGAAGCATTTTTCGCTAATCCTAGTTTTGTACTTGCCCATTCGGTACCTAAACTTGAAACTGCCACCCGTAAATAAGAACATTGAAGCATCAATGATCTAATATAGCAATAAGTAATAATAAAGTGAGTACTCAATAAAGCCTAGCGTTATGAAGTAGTTACGAACGTCTGTTTCGTTGATCAAAGATACCATCGATTAAGTATTGAATACAATTCAATGCCTGAGAGCTAAAAATAAAATATTATCATGTTTTACTGAATTCAATTGTATATTTCAACTTTATATAAATAATTATTAATCAGTCGTTCAAAGTAACCAAGTAATTGTACTATTATAAACAAATTCAAAAGTCATAGGAAATGGTTTTAATTCGCCAATTACTAATTTCTTGTTTTAAAACCTTGTCATATGCAGGAAGTGAAAACGAAACAAAATATGAAAAGGCCGTGACGACAAGTCGGCGTTTTGTGGTAAAACTAAAACCAACCTAAACCTACTACCTACACCCTCACCTTCAACCTACACCTACTACATACACCTACTACACACCACTAGCAACCTACAGACGTTGTGTGAAAGAGTTATCGACCACTGAGGGTTGGAGATTATTACAATATTGGTAACGCTATTAAAATGAGGGTTGGTGTTAGAAGGGTGAATATAGAATATTTTGTGTATTGACATTTCACACACACACAAAAATATTATAAAATCGACTAAATTTTTGATTTTTTACTTCTAAGTGATAGGGGTGGCCTACATTATATAATATAATTTACAACCTATTCTCATACCTACCATCGAACCTGCAAAATTTCATAAAAACCGATGCAGCCGTTTCAGAGGAGTTTTGATAAGTAAACACCATGTGACTCAAGAATTTTATATTGTCCCTGCGTAAATCGTAATTTCTTTGATTATGCCTATTCTCATCTATCTCTCGTAACTATCAACACAGATTAAAGAAAGGGGAACAGATAAACAGCTACATAGTTAGCTTTCGATTTGATTGCCCTACTGCGAGCATACGGTGTGTCCACGATTGTGTGGAAAAATTGTGGGCCGTTGAAGGGGACGTCAAAATTCTTGGATCGTTCAATGAAAACTGTTTCTCTGTACGTATGTATATAATAAGTTTTCTACTCTGTGCATTCGAGTATCAATACGTTTAAAAATGTAATCTGCGTTCTATATTTAAAAATTTATCTATTAAAAAGGTTTTATAGTAATCTATAATTGGATAATGATCGGCGAACTTTTAGAATATCTCTGATAACGCCATAATTAAGAACACCATAAAAACGAAATAAAAGAGTTCACCACAGACATAGAGACATTATTAGATATGTACAGATAGGTATATATACATTATTGTGTAGTCAAATTGCGATGAAATCAACTGGGCGGCCAATCAGTATGAAGTATTTTTGATGGAAAGTAGAGATAAGTAGCACTTAACACTTGGCATTTAGAAAAGTTATGGATAGCAGTTTTCCAAACATGCAACAAAATTTATAAGGACGTCTTTAACACGTTATTATAATATAATTATTACTTTTAACCTTTAATTCTATAGACCATCGCATTAGTAAACTGCTAAGTAAATATTTATCTCTTTTAATAACAACACGTATAAGAAATCCAATGGATGTAAATGAGAATCAATTAAAGTTAAATGTTTAAATTACATACCAAATACCAATTATAATATACTTATTGGCCTGTGGTCGGAATTCACATATAATAATTCATATAATTTTTAAGTATAAACTTATGCGGTTCTTTTGCCCCTTAAATAGAAAACATAATAAAAAATATAAATGTTGTGACAATGTCAACGTGTAACCAAATTGTATGATCTATCAAACGTAAAATAGTCTGTGTTAATTATCTGAGGTAGTGTGTGTTGGTGTTATTTTACTAATTTTATGTATTTCTAACCATTATTAAAAATATTAACGTTCTGCACACCATCCTCTACATAAACTTTAATTTAACGGCCAAATTTCATACTCCTCCGGTTGCACAATTCTCGTAAAACTTTACTAAAAGTTTTTGCGTCACGTATTAATATAATAATTATGATAAAGTTCCCCAACTCTAACGTTCCTACATCTATGATCTCGACACTCAAGTAACCTGTTAAGATTAAGATTAAGATTAAGTATTTCTGTTAAGATTGCGATCGGCGGTACGCGTAGAGGGTAATTGTTTAACTAATTAAAATGTCACAATAACGTATGCTCCATATTTTAATCCGTACGTCGAGGAGTCGAGTACTTACTTACTAATAAAGATGCAGGTGCTATCCACCTGCTATACACACATAGGTAAGTAGTACTAGCTCAAACACTGCCGCGCGAACTAACAAGTTACACACTCGATACATGTAGAAGATAAGATATTATAATTAACGAATTAATGACTAATTTATTTACGGATTGAGTTGATAATATATGCCAACACTAATTCTAGTTAGCTTAGTTGTTCTAGGGTTCCGTGCCTAAATGATAAAAACGGGACCCTATTGCCACCAACAGGCAGAATCTCATGAACGGGGATAGCCAGAGAATTGAAATTTGTACAGGTAATTTCGGCTCCCGCTATAACAACAAATACTTACTAAAACAGAATCAAATATATGTACAATTGGGCTCCCATACTACGAACGTGATTTTTTTTCCGTATTGTACGTAGCCATTCGTCCACGAGTCCGACTCGCTCTTTTTTGTTGTAGCAAAAATGCTATTATATTGACTGTAAAATTTCATGTTAGTTAGTGTAAAAGTAAATGTTACTGATAAAAGCTAGTGATCCTTTAGCCAGTCAATCAATTACAAAGTTGCTCCCTGTCATTGCCGGATATTAATTTTTAAATTTCCGTATCCAAAGGCTAAGAACGGAACGGCCTATAACTAAGACTCCTCTGTCCGTCCGCTCTGCTGTCTGTCAGTCTGTCTGTCACCAGGTTGTAACTCATAAACCGTCATAACTAGACAGTTGAAATTTTCCAATAATAATAATTTATTTGAACATTAAAAACAGAATAAAATATATATTTAAGTGGGGCTTCCATACAGCAAACGTGTTTTCTTTGCTGTTTTGAACCGTCGCGTTGCACGGAACCCTTCGTGCGCGAGTCCGACTTGCACTTAGCCGGTTTTTTCTATACATTGTTAATGTAACTTATCAACTCTGTTCACCAAGCTTTAATAATATAATAAAATAAAAATATTTCAACAAAAAAAAACACAGTATTAGCCATAAAGACATTTAGTAGTATGTGTTCTTTGTCTGCACAAATCAAATTTAATCAGCTAGTGGCTGAGTAGAATCGCTTCTTAGCACGAATGGCTAACACCGAGTATTATTAAAAGCAATTATAATAAGGAACATGTAATTTGTCGGTAATATTGCGAGACTGTGACGGGGCGTGAGGAAAGCTCTTATTCGCATGCGGGGACTGTATTTACAGATACAACTTTTCAGATGATGACGATAAGTCCGTAATTAACGTGTGCGCCTTTTTATCGCAAAACATTAAAAAAACACTTTGTTCGGACGATATTCGAAAGTCAAATATGACATGTGCATTCCGAATAAGCGTAACGAAGAAATTGAAAAAAGGTCCCAGAAACTCCATTTCCAACGCGGCCGCAGGTTGACATCTAAATTGAATTGCATTGTCAGTTCTCGTACTTTTGGATGTCGCTTGTGTCGTGTGGTGGAAGATTTGTTTGCCATATTACATGGTACACTTGACAGTTTTGTACAATATAGACAAAGTTTCTCAACATTTCCCCTTGCACTAGGACGCCTCAAAATATTTAAACACAAAGGAAGTGACCGAAGCGACTGCAGACGTGGTTGAAGTCCGTTACACGTGAGTATATTATGTGTGCAAGCGCACGATTCATCGGCGCTACTAAATGGTGTAGGTGTTATGCCTGGTCGAGCGGCAGCCTGTTCGATAGTACCTACTACCCTACGTAGGCGGTAAAAGTTACGAGGGCTGCACTAAAAGTATCGGGAATGGAATATTTCCACTGTTCCTGTCATATTAAAATCTTTTTAATTTAAAACTCCTTGGTTTTAAAAATAGAATACCGTTTATTTATTTAAAAAAAGATTCTCGGTCTTGTCACAAGGTCTTGTCAAACTTGTTTAGTCGTTGAGAAAATGGAATTGACTCGAGAAAATTCTAGAGCGATGATTTATTATGACTTTCAAGTGGTTTACCACAAAAACAGTGTGTTGACCGGATGATTTCTGCATTTGGTGATGAAGCCCCATCCAAAACCACAATTTATCGCTGGTTTGCTGAATTTCAACGTGGACGTGTCAAGCTCAGTGGTGATCCCCGTCAACGTCGTCCAAAAACTGCAGTCACCCAAGAAAACGTTGATGCTGTGCGTAAGCTGATTGAGGAAGATTGACATGTGACATACCGCGAAATTCAGGCAACTTTAGACATTGGCATGAGTCAAATACAAATAATCTTGCATGAACAATTAGGTGTAAAAAAGTTGTTTTCCCGATGGATACCGCATTTGCTCTGTGAAGAGCAAAAAGCGGCTCGCGTTACTTGGTGCGTCAGAACTCTCGAAAGATTCCACGCAGGATCCTCAAATGCTGTATACAACATCGTATCAGGTGACGAATCCTGGATATTTGCGTACGAACCCGAAACAAAAAACCAGTCACGAGTTTGGGTGTTCGAAAATGAGTTAAAGCCAACAAAAATTGTTCGTTCACGGAGTGTTGCAAAAAAAATGGTGGCCACGTTTGTCTCCAAAACCGGCCATGTTGCGACTATTCCTCTTGAGGGACAAAGAACGGTTAATGCAGAATGGTATGCTAACATTTGTTTGCCACAGGTCGTTTCTGAACTCCGTAAAGAGAACTGCAACCGCCGCATCATCCTCCATCACGACAATGCGAGTTCTCAAACCGCGCACAGAACAAAAGAGTTTTTAGAGCAAGAAATCATAGAATTATTAGACCATCCGCCGTACAGCCCCGACCTAAGCCCTAATGATTTCTATACTTTCCCTAAAATAAAGAATAAATTGCGTGATCAGAGATTTTCATCACCTGAAGAAGCTGTGGACGCCTACAAAACGGCCATTTTGGAGACCCCAACTTCCGAACGGAATGGTTGCTACAATGATTGGTTCCATCGTATGGAAAAATGTGTCAAATTTCGCGGAGAATACTTCGAAAAGCAATAAATACATTTTTAAATAGTAATGTTGTGTCACTTCCTTGATTCCCGAAATTTTCAGTGCCGCCCTCGTATTAGTGTGTGTTTTTGCTATTTTATGTTTGTTTCTAATTAATTTTCGTGTTATAATTTATATACCGTTCATCTAAACACGCGCCTAAAATAATTTAATTATTACTTTTCAAATGTTTTCTAAAGCATTTTTTATTGACGATATATGTGGCTCAGTGCTTGAGCACGTTGGTGCTCAAGCGGGGGGTCACGGGTTCGAATCTCGCCGAAGGAACAAGAAAGTTTTTTGTCTTCCTGGGTCATGGACATGTATTTAATATGAGTATAACATAATAGAATCTACAAAATATATAGTATAAAAGTATGTAGGTATTAAATATACTTCCCGTTGTCTGCTCCCCGTAACCCAAGTTCTTCGGGTACTTAGCATAGCTTTGGCCAGATTGACAGATTGTAGTGTGAAGCGTCCATTGATATTATTTTTATTATTATTTTCAGTATATTTTCTTAGTCCAATACATTTAAAGCTACAGTAGGAGCTATAAACTTTGGACATCATTACGCACGCACAATCCGCACGTGTCTCGCTTTAGCGGCGAATGACGTCCGAATGCCGTTTGAGGAGCGCCGCTGATGTTGTCTCACTATCTACCATCGCCTATGAATGGAAGACAATCCTGAGATACTTGTTATTGAAAAAACCTTCACACATCAGAGATATCTGATACTTGAAACATTAAGGTTGCAATCGGAAAATCAGTATGCAATTAGTTTTAACAATGATTTTGAACTATAGGTATTTGGAAAAAAATAATATAATATTTGGGGAGACGACTGCATATTGTACAATATTTAGTTTAATTAATAAAATCAGAAATATTGAGGTATTACTACTTGATAAACGTAGAAAATATAATAATTTATGTATAGTTTAGTAATTAGATAGGTACTTACTTACATTTAAATAATACAAAAAATTATTTTTTTTACTTATTTGTTTTACAAGTTTATTTTACTAATATGGCAATAAAATGCAAATGCATGCAATATGGCTTTTTTTTTGCAATATTAGTAAAATTAACTACATCATTAGTTTACTTACATCATAATATACAAAAACATTTATTGGGGTAAGTATGAATTTAAACGCACAAGTTTCGGAGATTTGTTACTGCGACCTGCGTCCTTAGATTTAATATTAGATAATTCCAGAAAATTTTACACTTTTAGGTTACTTTTTTACTTTTCACAGCTTTTGTATGGAACGTTTTCACGATTTGTAAACAAAACGCTGTACCTATGAAAATATTGATTTTAATTAAAATACTGTTTTTTTTTCTGAGAAGTTACTAATATTTAAGAGTACTATGTTATTACATTTAAGCAATAAAAAAATCTGTCGTTCAAGCTGGAGACTCCTGACGTATTTTATGACGTAAACAGGTAGTCGAACTTATGTAATGTTTACATGACATAGTATTTAACTGGTCAGCAACAGATTTTACGCAAAAGCTTTGTAACGCGAAACTTTGAATTTTGCATAAAGTACCTAATATTGTAAAACAACGAAGAAATTTAGCTTTTGATGACTTAAAGACTCGTCAAATAATGCAAAGAGCAACATAACATGCTACCCCATACAACAGAAAGGGAATTAGTGATTTAAATACCTACTAACGAAAGTAATACTTTCAGCTTTTCTCCTTTTCGGAATGTTATGTGATGTAATTACGTCAGAAAAACGCGGCTTGAATAAGTTTGCATAGAATCACAAGAGGACTTCTCACGTACAGTTACAGTGTAGTGAGCACAGCTCGGCCAGCGACCTGATTTAATAAAAGCGAAGCGCATAGATATTAGGACGCAGTTGGCCTGCTCGGTCAATTCCTTTACCATGTTGTTCCAGCGTTAGCTTTACATCGCTGAATTATTTTTGTGTTTCCTTAAAATCCCTTGGTTATGCGCTGGGTAGAACTGAAAATAGGAGTTCTTTGAAACCTTATTTCTCAGTCAAAGTCGTATTGAATAATCCCAAAACAATATAGGTTAATCTGCATTATATCCAGCCGAGGACTGTCTTTTTATAAATTAAATATTTTATTAAATATTGACTTCAAAATATGCTAATTCCACCCTTTTTTTAAGTTTTTCTCTTCTTTCTCTTCTTCTAGAAGTCACACGAGTGTAAAAATTATTTTATGTAAGACAAGACTCAGGGAAAGTTTTAGTTTTAGTTTTTGTTTTAGTTTTTGCAAATTACGTCTCAAATATTTATAGCGATTTTTTATCCGATTTCAATACTCTCCGGTCGGTGCAATACGCCCTTGTCGTTGTTACAAAATTAGTATGGGACTTAACGCTCAAGGTCACTGACGTTATACAGAGCCTTAAACTTTAATTATTATTTGCAACCAATGTTAAAGCTGTCTGATACTGGCTTCAAAATAGCATGATTTGTATTTTATGTGGAAGACACTATATATATTGTATATAGGTGTGGCCAGGTACGTTGTAAGTTAAAATTTCGGTTCAAGCTGTTCAAGTGAATTTTTATAGTACCTACTGCCAGCCAAATTTTTTATTGGATATCATGACTGTGTGATTACATAAGCCATAATTTCTTCGTAAAATAGAAATGAAAACTAATACAAAATAATTAATACTCTTAGATCAAAATAAGCAATGTAGACTGCAGTGCCGGGCGGACAAGCCTTCTGCCTTCCTATACTTTAGCTCTTCTCTGTGGGCGATAATACGTCTCAATATTTTACTGTTTAAGAATTGAAACCAATAAAATATTCCTAAAAGTAGGTAATGTAGGCTGCGATGCTGGGGCGGGTAGGCCTTTCTATACTTTATATACGATATTCTATGGGCGAGCCCACGTGTGCTCGGCCGTCGGCGCGGCGCGGCGGTGTGCGGCGGTCGTGCGGCGCTGTGGTCGTTTTGCGTTGCCGTCGTGACTCGCGACCGTGCGCGCGCGCTCGTCACGCCGCGCCCCGACCGCGCTATTTTATCGCATTAATTATTTGGAAAACGATTCCCCTAGTCCTAGCATTCTTTAGCCGTCTTGCTTGTGGCAAAAATGTTGCCTCAAAATTAACAATTGAGGCTTAATTAAGTTACGAATGACATTACAATTTACAGCATAATATTTTGAGGCTCTTAAAGTACTACCATATCAAAATGTCTACTATTCGTTAGTTTTAACATTTTGTTATGAGTTAAGTAACATTTAAGCAAGAATACAAAAAATTATTTGGCATAAAGGTATTTAAATGAAATAACTGATAACGCGAGGCAAGCCAAGCATTGGTTATTTATAAAGGCAGCGCCGCCCGTTAGTACAAGGTGTACAACTGGGAGTATACCGTTGCGTGCAGATGTTATCAGCACTAACATTAAGTAAGAGATGCGTTTTGCGCTATCGCTATCACATAATTAATTAATTTCACTACAAAAATATATTATCTTCGCAGAGCAAAACTTGATGCTTCTTCGTTACATTGTACAAAATATCAGTGTCGTTCGCCGCTTCGTTCCTTTTAAGTTTTAAACTATACACCGATTCCAGAGAATAAAATTGCATTCACTGCATCTGTACTTGTATGATAGTAGGGACAGAGCTATATTTCGCTAGACTCTTACTGACTGATTTAAAAAAAATAAGCATAAAATACTATAACCCGACTACGTAAAAAAGGAGTCTAAAAAGGCCGAAACAAGAAAATAATTCAGATAGGAATCCAGAAATGCATATGTACAAAATTGCTCAAGTTAGAGCCATGGTCGCACCCACTAATAGCATCTAAATGTCAGTTCACACCGAGATGCGTCGAGTCTAGGAATGAGCTGACCCTAAGGCCTAGAGAAGTTTCTAAAATTATACCCCAAGGTAGATACAGACGGCTACGATTTGACATCGACTGTTCGAACCATAAAAAGTAGGTGCGACCACAGCTCTACCTTGACCATTTTTGTACCTATGCATTTCTGGATTTCTATCTGAATTATTTTCTTGTTTCGGTATATAGTATTATATTACGTAATGTACAATAATTCTACTGGGTTAGTACAAATTGTACAAGCATATTTGTGCAATCACACGACAAATATGTAAAATAAATTAGGTCCTTACATCGGAAATCGGCGTTTTGTCGCACTGGCCACTTTGATCTCAAATATATCTTCTTTGGTTAGGAATTCCAATTTCAAATTTATACCGCTATTTACTCATGCGTTTGTGTTTCGAAAACCGTAATTCATTTGTTTTTTCCTCGTTTGGTTATTTCTTTGCGTCACTCTGTTTACAAAATGGAAAACTTGAAATATCGTATAATTTTCGAGTACGAGTTCCACCGTGGCACCAGTGCTGCAGAAACGGCTCGAAGGATAAGCAAAATAAAACACAGTACTTTTTTGGTTCCAACGTTTTCTTCGTGGAAATATCGACCTACAGAACAAGCCCCGTGGACGGCTGGAGACCAAAGTGGATAATGAAGAATTAAAGGCTATCGTGGAAGCGGATCCATCGCAAACCACCTCCGAGTTAGCTGCAGGCTGCGGTGTTACTGATAAAACTGTTTTAGTCCACTTTGGGAAGGTGAAAAAGCTTGAAAGGTGGGTACTTCATGAATTGAGTGCAGCAAACCGACAAACGCGCGTCGACTGCTGCGTTACATTACTCAACCGGCACAATAATGAAGGGATTTTAAATCGAAAAATTACCTGTGATGAAAATTGGATCCTGTACGATAATCGGAAACGCTCATCGCAATGGCTGAACCCTAGATTGCATGATGATGATTGCATGCATCATCATCATGCAAGCATGATTGCCATCAAATGCCAATCACGATGAAAAAGCTAGCTGCTAAACAACCGAGGTTGGTCATTCGCAGTGGACCAGCGCAGTTCAGCGCAGTCATTCGCGCTGAACCAGCAGTGGCCTAGAGGCCACTGCTGGTTCAGGACAACGCTAGACCACATACTGCACAACATACGGCTACCAAATTAGTGGAGCTTCAATTGGAATGTCTAAGACATCCCAGTAGTAGGTTTTCTAACCTACTACTGGGAGAAAAAAGTACTCTTTCACCGCATCTTCAGGGCTCGTAAAGCGAATACCTCGAATTTTATCTTTAGTTCTTGGGAATAAATGAGTCACAGGGTGCCAGGTCAGGGCTGTATGGTGGATGACTCATTATCTCGACACCTGCCATAGTCAAATATTCAACAGTCCGTTTTGCGGAGTGCGCTGAAGCATTGTCGTGGTGAGGAAGGATCCTGCTTCGAGGGCACTGCTGTCGAATTTTTTCCAAGACAACAGGTAAACAGCGATTTACATACCAGTCTGCAGTAACTGTAAATAGTGGCACGAGATGAGGCTTCATTAAGAAATGCTAATCGCGGTCTATCATAGCTTTGTTGTTGAGTAAGCCCACAACGAAAGTCATAATAAATCACTGACCGAAATTTTTTTCGTGTTAGGTTCATTTTCACGTATAACAAGAGTTTTAGATTTGCCGCCAATTCATAAAAACAAATGACAAATGAATGCAATATACTAAATACATTAGGTTACCAAAGAGTTCTAAAATTGAAATAAAAAAAAAAAAATCATTAGCAATGTTTCTAACTGGCCAGTTCTAAACATTTTCAGTGTCACCCACGTATTAGGAAGCACTACACTGGTTTTTAAAAAGTGGATCTATAAGGAATAAAGGTGAACTTTTTTTCAAAGTGTATCTACGAGGAATAATTCTTTAGCAGAACCTCATAAAATCTCCAGTTTTAGAAGAAAATTAAATAGAAAATTTATATATTTTAAAGCAAACCTCATGTATATTTGACGACCGCTGTAGCTCAGTGGCCAATAGTTGCAAAGTGGAGGCGGTGCGAGTTTTCTATGTTCTTAGGTCGTGGATATGTATTCAATACTAGTATTAATTGCCCGAGACTTCGCCCGTGTGAAATTAGGTTTTAAACTTTCACCTATTTTACTCACCTAGGGACTGAATTTTAGAAAACGCTGAAATACGTAACTAATTTTTTTTTTTTTCGTTCTCAATTCATATGAAGTATTATGTAAATATGTACAAGGAATAAGAAGATTTATACAGGGATAAAAAATTTACCCCCTTGAGTGTTTAATTTAGAAAAATCCATCCTTAGTGGTTGCATACGCTATACCAGAAATACGTGTGCAAAATTTCAAATTTCTAGTCTTAAAGGTTTGGCCTGTGCATTGATACATCAGTCAATGAACTTTTCTTTATTAAACTTTTCGATGTGCAGGTCCTTACTGGCCCTACAGATACAAATGTATTATTATCGATAGGATGTTGTTGCCGAAATAATTTCCAGTGATAGTTAGGAATGGAATTGGTGTCCCCATTAATCTAATGATAATAGTCGTGATGAAATACAATTAACATTCTCTAAGTTTTGTTGTTATAAATAGTATTCTCCACTAACCACAGTATATTCATTTTGTACTCTCAAGATTTCAACAGTTTATTCACGGTCACCGAGCGAAGCCGGTGATGTACTAATATTAATACTAAAGTACTAAATAATTTAGATAGAAATAAATGTTAAAGGATATCGTCGTGGGAGTAGAAATCGAAAGGGACCAAGAGATTCCGAATCAGAGAGCTGCATATTTTCTCATACTGAACAACTGTATATTTGAATATAAGCCTTTGAACAATATTGTAAATAAGACATCATGAATAGCGATACAGTTATCGTTGACCTTCAAGGATTTAAGGATATCAAAAATAAATTTATCGTAAAAGAATTTTCAATTGCAACCAAAGACTACACAGAGACGTTTGTAATTAAACCACCATATCCTTATAATAATCTTACAAGTGAAGAAAAGAAGCAAGTTCGATGGTTAGAAAAAAATCGTGGACTACGTTGGAGTGAAGGATTCATTGACTATCGTGAATTTCAAAGGACGATTATTCCCTACTTAAGCGGTAAAAAAATACAAACAAAAGGAATGGAAAAGATTAAGTGGATTCATGAGCTATGTCAAGACTGTGAAATAATAGAATTAGGGGAAAAGGGCTGTCCTAAATTTTTAATATTGTATTATAAAGAATATTTTGAGAAAACAAAGAAAAAAGAAAATGACATATCGAATTGTGTTCATCACAAAAATATATGTGCTTTTAAAAATGTACTCTGTCTGAAAACATGGTATTGTGAAAATGCTAATTTGTTTTAATATTTTTATCAAGTAAAAAATTTACTTTCTTAATAAAATATGTCTATTAGAATATAATTTTCTTTAATTTCCTTTTATTCTGTTATAATAAATTAAACCAAGGAGAAAAAATCGACACTATTTAGTTTTTTTTATTTGTTCAAAATTTTTTATATTATATTATACTAGCTTTTGCCCGCGGCTTCGCCCGCGTGAAATAGTATTGTTGGAGAAAATCTACTTCGGCGAATAACTCTCTACTTACAGCAATATACTTCTGATACAATATTGAAAATGTTTTTAGGTTTACCCAATGCAGATGGTTTAAAATGGGACCCTATCACATCGACACGACATGCGCGATCGTTTGATATACATTTATCGCGCTTGAATATAAATTTTACGATATCTTAATACATATTAAAGACTATTTAAAAAAACCCACATCATAATCCGTTGCGTAGTTGTAAAGATTTAAGCATACATAGGGATAGACAAAAAAAGAGACTTTGTAATATACTATGTAATGATAATGATTATACCGACTATAGTAAAGAAAGAAGAAAAGAAAATAACGTTTTGAATTGTGTCCATCACGAAAAGATATGCGTTTAAAAATGTACTCTGTCTGAAAACATGGTATTGTGATAATGCTAATTTGTTATAAAAATTTCATCAAGTAAAAATTTCACTTTTTAATAAATGTGTATTGAAATATAATTTTATTTCATTTCCTTCCACTCTATAATAATAATTAAACCAAAAGAACAAATCGACATTGATATTTTTTCGAGATTTTTTATTTGCTTAAAATCTTTAGTAAAAATTTTACTTTTTAATAAGTGTATATTTTGAATATCACTTTAGTTTCATTCCTTTTTCTCTATAATTATAATAATGGTAATTTGTTTTAAAAATTTTGTCAAGTAAAAATTTCACTTTTAAAAAAATGTATATTGAAGTATCATTTTATATCATTTTCTTCTACTGTATAATAATAATTAAACCAAGGGGATCAAATCGACATCGATATTTTTTAGAGATTATTTTATTGGCTTAAAATCTTTAGTAAAAAATTTACTTTCTGATAAGTGTATATTTGAAGTATCATTTTACTTTAATTCATTTTATTTTACTCTATAATAAATAAAGCGAGGCGAAAAATCAACACCGATATTTTTTAGAGAATATTTATTTGTTCAAAATTTTTTTGTTTTTTTTGAAAATTGTTTTAAATGAATGTCTTAGATGTAATTGGAGTATCATTTTATTTCCTTTTACTCTATAATATTAAATAAACCAAGGGTAAAAAAAATCGACACCGATTGTCTTAGAGATTGTTTATTTGTTAAAAATTTTTGATATTATATTATACTGGCTATTGTGAAAAACAAAAAAGCAAATAATATTTTGAATTGTGTTCATCACAAAAAGATATGTGTTTTAAAAATGTACTCTGACTACAACCACGGTATTGTTATAATGCTAATTTGTTTTAGAAAGTTTTATCAAATCAAAATTTTACTTTTTAATAAATGTCTAAGATTTCATCATTTCTTCAAAGAATGAAGTTGTGATGAAATTCTGCATTGGGTAAACTTAAAAACATTTTCAATATTGTATCAGAAGTATATTGCTGTAAGTAGAGAGTTATTCGCCGAAGTAGATTTTCTCCAACAATACTATTTCACGCGGGCGAAGCCGCGGGCAAAAGCTAGTATAATATAATATAAAAAATTTTGAACAAATAAAAAAAACTAAATAGTGTAGATTTTTTCTCCTTGGTTTAATTTATTATAACAGAATAAAAGGAAATTAAATAAAATTATATTCTAATAGACATATTTTATTAAGAAAGTAAATTTTTTATTTGATAAAAATATTAAAACAAATTAGCATTTTCACAATACCATGTTTTCAGACAGAGTACATTTTTAAAAGCACATATATTTTTGTGATGAACACAATTCGATATGTCATTTTCTTTTTTCTTTGTTGTCTCAAAATATTCTTTATAATACAATATTAAAAATTTAGGACAACCCTTTTCCCCTAATTCTATTATTTCACAGTCTTGACATAGCTCATGAATCCACTTAATCTTTTCCATTCCTTTTGTTAGTATTTTTTTACCGCTTAAGTAGGGAATAATCGTCCTTTGAAATTCACGATAGTCAATGAATCCTTCACTCCAACGTAGTCCACGATTTTTTTCTAACCATCGAACTTGCTTCTTTTCTTCACTTGTAAGATTATTATAAGGATATGGTGGTTTAATTACAAACGTCTCTGTGTAGTCTTTGGTTGCAATTGAAAATTCTTTTACGATAAATTTATTTTTGATATCCTTAAATCCTTGAAGGTCAACGATAACTGTATCGCTATTCATGATGTCTTATTTACAATATTGTTCAAAGGCTTATATTCAAATATACAGTTGTTCAGTATGAGAAAATATGCAGCTCTCTGATTCGGAATCTCTTGGTCCCTTTCGATTTCTACTCCCACGACGATATCCTTTAACATTTATTTCTATCTAAATTATTTAGTACTTTAGTATTAATATTAGTACATCACCGGCTTCGCTCGGTGACCGTGAATAAACTGTTGAAATCTTGAGAGTACAAAATGAATATACTGTGGTTAGTGGAGAATACTATTTATAACAACAAAACTTAGAGAATGTTAATTGTATTTCATCACGACTATTATCATTAGATTAATGGGGACACCAATTCCATTCCTAACTATCACTGGAAATTATTTCGGCAACAACATCCTATCGATAATAATACATTTGTATCTGTAGGGCCAGTAAGGACCTGCACATCGAAAAGTTTAATAAAGAAAAGTTCATTGACTGATGTATCAATGCACAGGCCAAACCTTTAAGACTAGAAATTTGAAATTTTGCACACGTATTTCTGGTATAGCGTATGCAACCACTAAGGATGGATTTTTCTAAATTAAACACTCAAGGGGGTAAATTTTTTTATCCCTGTATAAATCTTCTTATTCCTTGGACATATTTACATAATACTTCATATGAATTGAGAACGAAAAAAAAATAAATTAGTTACGTATTTCAGCGTTTCCTAAAATTCAGTCCCTAGGTGAGTAAAATAGGTGATGAAAGTTTAAAACCTAATTTCACACGGGCGAAGTCTCGGGCAATTAATACTAGTATTGAATACATATCCACGACCTAAGAACATAGAAAACTCGCACCGCCTCCACTTTACAACTATTGGCCACTGAGCTACAGAGGTCGTCAAATATACATGAGGTTTGCTTTAAAATATATAAATTTTCTATTTAATTTTCTTCTAAAACTGGAGATTTTATGAGGTTCTGCTAAAGAATTATTCCTCGTAGATACACTTTGAAAAAAAGTTCACCTTTATTCCTTATAGATCCACTTTTTAAAAACCAGTGTAGTGCTTCCTAATACGTGGGTGACACTGAAAATGTTTAGAACTGGCCAGTTAGAAACATTGCTAATGAATTTTTTTTTTTATTTCAATTTTAGAACTCTTTGGTAACCTAATGTATTTAGTATATTGCATTCATTTGTCATTTGTTTTTATGAATTGGCGGCAAATCTAAAACTCTTGTTATACGTGAAAATGAACCTAACGCGAAAAAATTTTCGGTCAGTGATTTATTATGACTTTCGTTGTGGGCTTACTCAACAACAAAGCTATGATAGACCGCGATTAGCATTTCTTAATGAAGCCTCATCTCGTGCCACTATTTACAGTTACTGCAGACTGGTATGTCAATCGCTGTTTACCTGTTGTCTTGGAAAAAATTCGACAGCAGTGCCCTCGAAGCAGGATCCTTCCTCACCACGACAATGCTTCAGCGCACTCCGCAAAACGGACTGTTGAATATTTGACTATGGCAGGTGTCGAGATAATGAGTCATCCACCATACAGCCCTGACCTGGCACCCTGTGACTCATTTATTCCCAAGAACTAAAGATAAAATTCGAGGTATTCGCTTTACGAGCCCTGAAGATGCGGTGAAAGAGTACGAAAATACCATAGAAGAGACCCCTAAGGAATAATGGGTCCACTGCTTTTTTCAGTAGTTCCATCGAATGCGACGATGTGTAGAGAGGAACGGAGATTACTTCGAAAAACAATAAAAGTATTGACAACTTTCAACATTAAGCCGTTTTTCATTTTCTAAACATTTTCAGTGTTACCTAGGTAGATACACTTTAGGGTACAGGTGTGTAAACAAAAGTGTAATGACGACCTCTGTGGCTCAGTTGATTGAATGTGTTGGTGCCCAAGCCGGGGGTCGCGGGTTCGAATCCCGCCGAAGGAACATAAAGTTTTTCTATGTTCCTGGTCATGGATTACGCTTCAGCATGAATGGGCCGGCTCGATCGGGTAAATACCACGGCCACACAGAAAACCGATATGAAATAACGCTTGCGTTGTCTATCGGTGTGTGAGTGCGGATTTACCGTAGGTCCAAGAGGGGTTGGGGATTTTTATGACTGGGAACGCAGGTTACAACACCAGAGTAGGGTGTTGCGAGTTTCCATGAGCGACGGAAATCGCTTAACATTAGACGATCCATCTGCTCGATTCCTGACAAAACAACGATTTGAAATTGTGTTATTTTATAACTAATAAAATGACTCACTTACAATACCATTGTTGTTTCACTTAACCACTAATGGCCCTAAGCTTATCACCGTCCACGACGTAACTAGTAATGAATAGAGCTTAATGAACCTAGTGATTGCAAAAGTCTATCTTTGTAACCGTTAGAGATATTGAAAAGCGGATAAGCGCAATCGATCGGGCATGGGCAAAAACCCCCAATTTGACACCAAACTTTTTTTTTTTTTTTTAGCTGGTGATGCCCATCGAACGCCGAAAATCTGGAGCAACCCGGGTTCACCGGGTCTGCCTTCGAGCCAGACCCGGTGAAAACCTACTACTCATCCCGTACTCCCCGGACCTTGCTCCAACAATTTACCACTTTTTTCGAAATTTCGATAACTTCTTACAAGGGAAAAAATTCAACTCCGATTGGGCAGTCCAAAGCGCCTTCAAAGATTTTATTGATTCCTGTCCGAATGGTTTTTTTAGTAAACGAATCAATGAACTACCTATGAGATGGCAAAAGTACATAGATAACAATGGTATAAACTTTGATTAAATAAATATATTATGTTTAAAAAAAATCGACTTTATGTTCTTCCTTTACAAAATGCCAATTTCATATGTAATCACCTAATACGAGGGCTGCACTAAAAGTATCGGGAATGGAATATTTCCACTGTTCCTGTCATATTAAAATCTTTTTAATTTAAAACTCCTTGGTTTTAAAAACCGAATACCGTTTATTTATTTAAAAAAAGATTCTCGGTCTTGTCACAAGGTCTTGTCAAACTTGAGAAAATGGAATTGACTCGAGAAAATTCTAAAGCGATGATTTATTATGACTTTCGAAGTGGTTTAACACAAAAACAGTATGTTGACCGGATGATTTCTGCATTTGGTGATGAAGCCCCATCCAAAACCACAATTTATCGCTGGTTTGCTGAATTATAACGTGGACGTGTCAAGCTCAGTGATGATCCCCGTCAAGGTCGTCCAAAAACTGCAGTCACCCAAGAAAACGTTGATGCTGTGCGTAAGCTGATTGAGGAAGATCGACATGTGACATACCGCGAAATTCAGGCAACTTTAGACATTGGCATGAGTCAAATACAAATAATCTTGCATGAACAATTAGGTGTAAAAAAGTTGTTTTCCCGATGGATACCGCATTTGCTCTGTGAAGAGCAAAAAGCGGCTCGCGTTACTTGGTGCGTCAGAACTCTCGAAAGATTCCACGCAGGATCCTCAAATGCTGTATACAACATCGTATTAGGTGACGAATCCTGGATATACGCGTACGATCCCGAAACAAAAAACCAGTCACGAAAAAACGTTTCGTTTGGGTGTTAGAAAATGAGTTAAAGCCAACAAAATTTGTTCGTTCACGGAGTGTTGCAAACAAAATGGTGGCCACGTTTGTCTCCAAAACCGGCCATGTTGCGACTATTCCTCTTGAGGGACAAAGAACGGTTAATGCAGAATGGTATGCTAACATTTGTTTGCCACAGGTCGTTTCTGAACTCCGTAAAGAGAACTGCAACCGCCGCATCATCCTCCATCACGACAATGCGAGTTCTCACACCGCGCACAGAACAAAAGAGTTTTTAGAGCAAGAAATCATAGAATTATTAGACCATCCGCCGTACAGCCCCGACCTAAGCCCTAATGATTTCTATACTTTCCCTAAAATAAGGAATAAATTGCGTGGTCAGAAATTTTCATCACCTGAAGAAGCTGTGGACGCCTACAAAACGGCCATTTTGGAGACCCCAACTTCCGAATGGAATGGTTGCTTCAATGATTGGTTCCATCGTATGGAAAAATGTGTCAAATTTCGCGGAGAATACTTCAAAAAGCAATAAATACATTTTTAAATAGTAATGTTGTGTCACTTCCTTGATTCCCGAAATTTTCAGTGCCGCCCTCGTATATACATATTTGTGGTGTGCTTGCCACGACCTTTCTTTTAATACCAAACACGTGATTATTATCTCGGTTTAGTTTTTTTAGATGTTATCTGAGCTTCAATTTTCGACACATAAAATTTAGAAAAAAATTATATAGCTTATGTTACCCGCGGCATCATTAGGAAGCTATTGACTCCTCCTTTATTAAAATCGAACCAGTAGTTTAGACGCTACGAGGGAACAAACATACATACATAGTACATACATACATAGACTGCCAAAAGCATTACCTTTCCTTTTCGCTTCGCCGTAGTCGGGTATAAAAATGTGACGTGTACAAAGTACCGTTCCTAAAGAATATCACATGAAAAATGAATATAAAAATTTAAATTTGTACACGTAGTGTAATGAGCCGTACTTAAAAAATTCAAAGCTGTTATGTAGGAAGTATAAGTAGCTTTCGACAGATGGAGTTATATCGATGGCGTCATATCGAAAATCGTGTCGTGGCGTGACGCGACCTTGAAAATTTCAGTCTCAACGCAGCTAAAGAAATTTCACTTCAAAAATCTGAGTAAACGCAACGAACGGTGAATGCACTAATCAATAGACAGATTGATTTTGGAGGAAATTTTGGAACATATATTACCTACCTACTTACTTGATATGCATGCAATATGCATGTGATACTAGAAACTGAACTAAACGAAGCCAAAGCTACAGGAAAATTATAAAATAAAAATAAATGATTTCAAACAATTAACAAGTACGATTCTCATTTTCATAATTTTGAAATAATCGTATGCCATAATTCAACATACAGTAGGAAAGACAATTAGTATATGTAATAATTATCATTTATTTTATTACTTTTAGCATGTAAGACTTGCAAACATAACTAACTACCTACCTAAATATAAACATGAATACGAGTAAAATTATAAATTATACCTCCACGTATTGACAGCTGTGTCTTGTCATCAAAAATTTAGCATGATGCAGATAATAATAAATTCTCGGTACTCAATAGTACAGCTAAACATTAAAAACAAGTAACTGTTGAGCGTGCGTGCAGTACCTTTGTTGTTCAGTGCAAGAAAACTAAAGGTGACATCACATTGAATAGTAACGGACCGACAATTTTGTACCTTTGATAGTCAATTCAGTCAAATAGCTTTAAACAATTAGCTTAGCGCAAAACAATACATTATAATTAAAAGGTACCAAACTAAGACTTATATTGCCGTATAAAATAGTGGTTCTGTAAAATAATAATTATGTTGTGCTATACTGTTAGTTTCCTCTTTGTACAACATAGCAAAAAATTACCAAAATGCAGCCAACAAAACATTTTTATTTATATTAATTGTCTCTTGTGAATACAGCCTTACGTATGATTACTCGAGGCGCATGCAAAAACGAAGAACTTTGTACGCTCGCGCTAGTAAAATGGCCACAAAGTGGAAGCTTACACACAATACAAATAGCTCAGAGCAGTTCGCGACTAACGCTGTATTTATATGAAATATCTTCTAAGCCTTCCCATGGTGAAATTGACTAAAGTTACGAGCAGACTGCGCCGTTATCCTGCAGCGATTCTAAACCTTTCGCACGAGGCTGTCATAAAATGCACGCTCTAACTAGTAACCATACTCTCTTTGTGGTTATTTTACCTAATTAGTTAAGTTCTCTCGCAATAGCTTGTGCTAACTTGAGCTGATTCACTGATTGTACTTAGAATGAATAGTGTTAATTGATAACCTCCACTTCACTATGGATCTGAATTAAAATATTGAAGGGAAATGAAATGGGAATGAAAATTGTACATTAAAATAGTATTTTAGTTTGTGGTCGCCACGTTTTTAAACAGTGGGAAAAATCTCTCAATATTTTTACGGAGGCAAGACTATAAATATGTAATATCATAATATGGATGTATCGAAAATAAATGTTACCGATGAGCCAACACATTTGACCTATGATGCATAATCCTTAGTTTACATAATCCTTAAGTCTAAGAAGTAAGTACTGAAAATGAAAATTTTGATTAAAATAGGAGATAATATCCCCTTGCTCACAGAGCTATCCTGTTACTGAGGAGACTGGATAAGTCTTCCCTTCGTCCGCCCCTCCAAGTGCCGTCACAAAATTAAAGCTGCAGAAAAAGTTAAAGTGTGTGCAATCAAATTACAATTAGAATAGAATTTTTTAAATTTCGTCTGTGGATCAGTGGTTAGCGCGTTGGCGCTTGAGCCGGAGTTCGCGGGTTTGAATCCCGCCAAAGGAACAGAATTTTTTTCCGTATTCCTGGGTCTTGGATGTGAATTAAATAAATAAATAAAAATTTCCGTTGTCTGGTATCTGTGATACAAGTTCTTCAGATACTTTATAAGTTTTTAAGATTAAGTTTAAGATTAAGTTTTTTTTAAGATACTTTATAAGTTTCTCTTAAACTTAACTTAAATACATATTGTTTATAGCTCTTGCGTCCACCAGAAACAGAAAACAAAAGGTCTATAAATGAGTAAAGATAAGCACAATATAGTAAAAGTGTATTACGGAGGCTAGCAGCGTGAAGCCCGCAAGCGATACGAGATACAGAGCCCAGGGAAAGGCGGTTCGCTGTTATCTAACCTGGCAAGAGAGGTTGGCACTTCTTTAATCTGTCCTGCCCTGCCCAATTGGATGTTAAATTAAGAAATGTATGTTGCCGCAAGCCGCAAATGCTGACTAACAGTATTTATTGTTGACTAAATTAATTCTATATTATTTTAATTGAAAAGTAGGTACAAATGTACTACTACCATTAAAAATGTAAAAGCTTATGGATATCCAAACAGTAACAAACATCATCAACAAACATCCAACCATCAATCATCTATCCATCCAACAGCCATGAAGATGGCTGGATGGATGGATAGATGTTTGTTACTCTTTCACGCAAAAACTACTGATCGGATTTTGATTAAATTTGGTATGGTAGTAGTTTAAGCACTGGATTAACGCATAGGCTACTTTTCATCGCAGTGTACCGTGGGATACTGCATTTACGCGGGCGGAGCCGCGGGCAAAAGCTAGTATATTCATAATCAAAATCAAAATCAAAATCAAAATCAAAAATTTTTTATTCAAAATTGGTATTTTTAAATACTCTTTTTGAACGTCGATACTACGTGATGCCTACCACCGGTTCGAGAACTAACCCAGCGAGAAGAGCCGGCAAGAAACTCGTCTGGGGCCATCTTTTACCAAAAAGATGGAAAATTATTCTTTTAAAATCAAAATTATTACAATGTTTACTTATGTCTATGTAACAAATAATAAGATAAGATAAGGAGCCACCTTATTCCCAAGGTGTGCCGTCTTGAATAAAGTCATTAATTTTATAATACGCTTTGGCACACAAACGCTCTTTAACTACTTTTTTAAACTTATTAATGGGAAAGTTTTGAACCTTTTCTGGGATTATATTGTATAAGCGTATACATTGGCCTTTAAAGGATTTACTAACTTTGCTTAGTCTGAACACTGGCATATCTAACTTGTTCTTATTTCTAGTGTTTACACAATGATTATCACATTTCTTTTTGAAGTTGTTTAGATTCTTTCTTACATATAACACATTTTCCAAAATGTATTGAGATGCGACGGTCAGAACTTTTATTTCTTTAAACTTTTCCCTTAGAGATTCAAAAGTCGACATCTTATAAATAGAACGTATAGCACGTTTCTGCAGCACAAATATTGTATTAATGTCCGCAGCGTTTCCCCACAAGAGGATGCCGTACGACATTATGCTATGAAAATAGCTAAAGTAAACTAATCGCGCGGTCTCTATGTCGGTAATTTCTCTAATTTTTTTAACAGCGTATGCTGCAGAACTCAGCTTATCTGCCAATTTAGCAATATGTGGTCCCCACTGTAACTTACTATCTAATGTTATACCTAGAAATACAGTGGTGTCTACTAATTTCATTTTCTCATATGGATGGATTGGTGGATTTTTGTTTCTCTTTCACGCAAAAGAGATTTTGATGAAATTTGGTATGGTAGTAGTTTAGGCTGTGGATTAAAACGTAGGCCACATTTTAACCCAAAAAAAAAAAGGATAGTGATCCCGTGGGAAGCGGCGCCGCGGGCAAATGCTAGCAAGTTAATAAACAACTATTTAGCCCTATGTTAAAACATGTACCCCCTTACTAATAAAAACATTTACACAATGGATAACTTGAACAACGTTGCTGTCTTTGTTTGTCAAGTGACTTTTCCAACGCATCAGACAAAGACAGCAACGTTGTTTAAGTTATCCATTGTGTAAATATTTTTATTACTAAGGGGAGTAATGTATAATCAACCTTACAAGCATTAAACATTAATAATTTTCATTAAAGCATTTTCATGGAATTGTTTCATAAATGTATTACGATAAAATGAAATGAATTTAACTACTGAATATCACGATTAATATAAAATAATCAAGATGGCTTCATTTTCATGAATAACTCTAAGCGTATCTCACGAACGAACAAATGTCGATGCACTTTATTTATTAAATTATTCATTTTCATAAAAGTTTCTAGACTAGAAGTAAATATACATTATTTATGTCTACGTAATACAATTCATATGCTCGTTATATTATGCCAACACATAACTGAATATATCTTAGAAAGTCCGTTGAACTCTTTTATATGATTTAGTATAAGCTTCATGTAATTAATATTGCAATATTATAAATACTTAAAATTATTCATTATCACTTTACTCCAAAAACTATTCCTCGTAGATACACTTTTGAAAAAGTTCGCCTTTATTCCTTATAGATCCACCTTTCATATTGTACAGCAAAGCAGATAAGCGATAGGAATTATAAGTTCTGTCACTCTTATTTAAAAAGAAAATAAAATACCAATGGTTTTTTTTATATAATATACCATTAAAATAAATTGGATTCAGACAAGACAAAAAAAATGTTTTTGTTTATTTAAAAAAAAAGTAAATAAAAATTTATCTTCTTAAATAATTAAAGTAAGTAAAATATATTATTTGTACATTGTTTTAACGCATTTCTTATTTCAACGCATAATTATGTGCGTGGAATTCCGGTACGACCGAGAGTGAATTTGTTGATTACACTTTTGTTTACACAACTGTACCCAAAAGTGTATTTATTAGGAAACGATACATTGGTTTTTAAAAAGTGTATATTTAAGGAATAAAGGCGAACTTTTTTCAAACGTGTATATACGAGGAATAATTCTACTCTAAAAGTGTATTTTCAAATGAGTACGACATTAGTTTAACGTTATACGAGACATTGCCCTACGGCGTAGCTGCGTAGCGCGTAGGTCTACGGCCGGTTACTGAACCCGGCCGCGCCGAATTTGCACCCGCTCGCACCCGCACCCGTCTGCAACTACACCCTGACAGTTGAACGGAACGCACCCACACCTAAAACTCATGTAAACAACATTAATTGAAACTAAACTTCAAAATCACATCGTTCAAATATGTATAATGAATATTATGCAGAAAATTCTAAAGAACGAACAAAATTCTAATAAATATTCCTTCTTTGTCTTCGAGGTAGTACTTAAATCGTAATGGTTTGCAATTTACCCGAATGTATGAATAACATTTTGGACCTATGCGATAGTCTGCCCAGATGTAACTATAGTGCAACTCAAGTTTTTTATTATTATGTTTTGCCGTTGGCCTTTTAAGTTTCCTAGGGATTTAGCATAGTAAAAATAAATTAGCAGTTATCTGTCTTAGCTATTCCTTTTAAACAAAATTTAATGTAAATGTGACATAAGCTTCAGCTAAAATATCTAAGTGGCTTGAACAATCTATTCTCGTAATCCAGTAATCAATTAGACGGGATCTAACTAAGACGCCTTTGTTTGAAATTAAGCATTACGTAACAGGTAAATTGTGAGTCTGTACTAAGTAAGTGACTAATTTAAGTGTTTGAAATACGAACGACCGATATCGCTGTAGTAAAGGCCACATGCGAGAACATACAGTGGGTTTCAATAGAAACTAAAAATGTCCTAAATAATTTTTGGCATTTGAAGTACCTATTATAATGGGTAAAAAAATATATATATATAATTTAAATCTGTCTCTCTCCTCCTCACTCTCACGAAGGGGTAGGCGATTTGGTGTCAATTTCTTCATCAAGTCTGGCACAGAAGTCAATTCAGTCGACTAATAAGAAATTTGTACAGATTACTTTTTGTTTCAATTGGAAATTTGGAACAGACTGAATGATGTACGTTAGCAAATGAATTTCCAGCTTCAGATTTAGCTGTCATTTGTATCAGGCGTAGCGTGACGTGATAGATTATCGCATTCCTTCCTCGGGCAGGGATCGTCGACCGTCGGGCTCGGGCTCGGGCTCGGGCTCGGGGGCGGGGGCGGGGGCGGGGGCGGGCGGGCGTCATTGCCCTGTCAACTGAACAATGCTCGGCAGACGACGTTGCACCGATACGAAATGGCTCTGAATTAGAGAGTTCGCCGAACTGCGCCACTCGCAAGTAACAAGTCTAAACCAATTACTGTTACACTTTCATAATAAGTAGTTTGTTTTTATTTTGTTATGCATATTATTCATTCTTTTGAACTACTTCAGCTAAAAGTAGTTGAAAAAAACTAATCAGAAACGATAAGTTTTTTCAGAAGTTAAAATAAAATTAAAGGTTTTCGCGTCATCTGTTACGGAATTACAAGATTAAGCACAAAAATAAGTGCACCTGATTAAATACTATAAGGTGTAGAACTTATACTCACTTGGCCCATTTCTGGGATAATAATTAATTATGTATATAAAAATAATTAAAAGTTATTTTTTGCTTAAAGCGCGTATGCTATTTAGCCCATGAAAAGTGTTGAATCTCTTATAAAATTAATATAAACCTACTATGTGTTTTAGTTTTTACATATTATTATCATTGTAATTTAATTTGTATTAATATATTGTGCTATAAAGCCTCAGAAAAATTTCCATACATCACGTAAAGTCAGCGAAGTGTTATTAACTATTTTTTTTATCCGTACCAGCCTACTTTGATAGTCTGAAGATTTAATTACTAGGTATTAATACATAACAATAGGCTACTTCAATGTTTGAACATTGAAGGAGTATTTCCTTTAATACTTGGCTTAAGAAAACGTATGCTAGCGATATCATAAATTAAGAACTTATGATTGATAAATAAAGTTGATTTAAGAATATGTATTTTTGTTTTTTAATTTCTACTGATGAAAACACCTCGAAGTAACATCCGGCAAGGATGTGAACACAAACACACTAAATACATATGTAGTAGTGAAACGGAACGTTTCTGTAAATAAATAGTTCATGACATCTTAAAAATATAGCACAGATTACAAATAGTCCTACTATGACGTCACAGCACAGATAATTTATCAACCAACATGGAGAATAGTGTTTTCGGTGGTTTTTAAAAAGTGTATTTTTTTAATATATTTTTTGTAGGTTTTTGGTTTCAAAACAATAATGAAGCGTTTAGGACATAAATAAAAACAAGCCTATTAGAGCCCATGAACAGTAAACCTTATAATATACAGTAAGTACTTAAATAATGTCTTCACGTGTTTTATTTTATTTTATTTATTTAATAATTTATGTACACATAGTAAACCTTTGACATTGACAACTTGAAAACAGAAAACAGTTTTGTACAAAGGCGCTACTTATTCCAAATTGGAATTTCTTCCAGCAGACCTGATACAGGAAAGTTTAGTTATAAAAGTAACAATAAATGGTGCGTACTACTACAATTTACATATAACAATAATAATAAATGAATGCATATATATACGAATACTTACATAGATATATTATAATAAACTAATATATATCATAATCATTACAATTGCAATAAAATATTGGATAAAAATTACATACTTATAAATAATAATCAATCATACTATATAACACTTTAATTAAAGGCTAAGCTGAGAAAGTGCTCGCGCAGCCTTTTCTTAAATAACCCAAGTGTCTTACACTCACGTATCTGAGTTGGTAAGGAGTTCCAGAGCTTAGTAGCGTGGACCGTGAAGGAGTAGGCAAAAAAGTCAGTACGATGGGGAGGGATATCTAGAAGGGTGCGTCTAAAGGGTCTACAAGATAAGTTGTGAAAATTAGGAAAGAAAAAGCGCTCGTTTAAGTAAGAAGGAGATGAGGGACTAAATAAAGTATTGAAAAGAAAACATAATATACGATAATTTCTGCGAAGGCGAATAGGAAGCCACTGGAGCTGCTTTCTGTATTGGGATACGTGGTCTCGTTTCTTTAATCCAAAAATGAAACGTATGGAGAGATTCTGCAAACGTTCTACTTGTTTAGGATCTCTTCATTTGCATCCAGGTAACAGACGTCAGCATAATCGATTATAGGTTGAATAAGGGTTTGTGCTAAAAGAATTTTAGGAGGAGCTGGAAGGAAGTTTTGGAGTAACTTGAGCGAATGGAGGGCGTGGTAAACTTTACGGCTAACATTGTTGGTATTGGCATTCCAAGACAGGTGAGAGTCAAAAATAACTCCCAGGTTTTTGGCAGAGTCGGAAAAGGGAATCAATGAACCGTTTAGACTAATGGGAGGAAGAGTTGATTTATTAAGTAGTGCTAACATCCGTTTGCTACCTATTAATAATGCCTTTGTTTTAGCAGGGTTTACAAGTAGACCAAAGGATTGTGCCCATTCACTTATTCGACTAAGATCATCATTAATAAGAGCTATAGCGGATGCTGCATGAGGAATAGTGAAATGACGGTATATCTGAAGATCATCAGCATAAAGATGATATTTAGCCACTATCACCTTAGTAATAAAGTTAATGAAGATTGAGAAGAGAAGAGGAGAAAGCACCCCACCTTGGGGAACACCCGCATCAAGATAACACCAATCTGAGAAATTATCATTGACTTGCACTCGCTGCGAGCGACCCCGAAGGTAGGAGTTAAACCAGGACAGGACAGAAGGGGACATATTGAGAGACTGAAGCATACCGACTAGGATATCGAAGTTAATGGAATTGAAGGCATTGCTGAAATCTAAAAGAACGAGGACACTAAGAGATTTATTTTCCATAGCCCACCGAATGTCATCAGTGACATTTACAAGTGCAGAAACAGTTCTATGACCAGTACGAAAACCAGATTGTAGTGTACTTATTAGTTTATTTTCTATCAAAAATGAAGAGAACTGCTGGTGGACGATGTGTTCTACAACTTTAGATAGGAATGGTAGTATAGATATAGGACGAAAACATGATAGAGAAGTAGGATTATTAACTTTTGGTAGAGGAATGATATTTGCCATTTTCCAGGATTGTGGGAAACAGCAAGAGGATAAAGAGAAGTTAAAGATATGAGTTAAAATAGGCAATAGAAAGGGGAGAATCAGTTTAATCATTTTAGAACAAAGCTTATCACAACCAGCTGCCTCAGAAGAAATTGATAAAACTGCCAATCTGACCTTAGCTTCCGTACAAGGAAGAAAGGAGAAGGATGGACAGGTGACAGGTAAGTTGGACAGAGATTGCAAAGTATTGATTTTAGCACTAGTACTTAAAGTCACAGGGGGCTGAGAGAAATGTTTATTGAGGGTATTCAAGTCATAATCTTTGGAAGAGGAAACAGGAGTTTTGCCAATACCAACGGATCTAAGAAATTTCCAGACATCTGCAGTGCCACGGTTATGGAGAGAGGAGTAAAAATATCGTCGTTTGGCATCGCGACATAAATGATTACAGTGATTACGTAGAGTTTTATACTTGGTGTGGTTGACTTCGTTAGGAAAAAGCTTAAATTTCCTCTTGGCCTTATCACGTGCCACCATTCGCTCCTTGATGGCTTCAGTAAACCATGGAGCCGGGTTGTGCTTTATTTTGACTCTCTTGACAGGCGCGTGGTGATCATACAGTTTTAAAATTATATTGTTAAAGCTGTCAACTTTGTCGTTTATATTTGTACTTTGAAGCACAGATGTCCAGTTCAAATTTTTAGCATCTAGCTCAAGTGCTTGGAGATCAATATTATTGAAACTACGTAAGAGGAAGGATTGGGATTTACGTTTAGGGGGTTTTATTTTATAAGACAAGAAGACAAGGTCATGATAGGTAAAAGGAGCATCAAGCTGTCCATGAGTAGCTACGTTATTAGGAGAAGAAACAATCATAAGATCCAATAGAGAGGGGGTACAATCAGGAGAGTAGTGGGTGGGATTGGAAGGAAGGACATGCAGGTTGTAGGAAGTTAGAAGCGACTGTAGTTTTTCTGACCGGTGATTAGTCTTGAGCAGGCAAGTGTTGAAATCACCCATGATTATGACATATTGATAATTTGGACGAAAATTAGTAAGAAGATTGTCAAGAGAATCAAAATAATCGATACGAGAGTTAGGGCTATATAAAACAATCAGGAGCAATTTGGTATGATGAGCGACAATTTCAATAGCCAGATATTCCGCTGATTCTGAATAAGGCGAAGGAGATATATTCAAGATTGTATACTCAATATCAGCACGGAGATATATAGCAACCCCACCGCCACCCTTACCCGTTCTATCATTGCGGATGAGGACAAACCCGTTTATAGAATATTGAATTGAAGGAAGAGAAGGCTTAAGGAAGGATTCGGATATAAAAATGGCATCAAGGTTAGCAGCGCTGAAGGAAGCAAGGAGATCAGGATAATGACTAGGAATGCTTTGGGCATTAATGTGTACTATGTTAAGGTTTGAATTGTAGTGACAGAAAATATTAGAGAGTTCATCACACAAAGAAGGAGGTGAATTAGAGTGAGGTGAACTGCGCGCACTTTCAAAACTCGACGATGAAGAGCAGGAGAAAAAGCTACTGTTAAAGTCAACCATACTCAAACCAGTATAATTATAGATATGACAATTATAATATAAAATTTAAATATTAAGAATATAAAATAATATAAAAATAGTAAAATATATATATATATATATATATATATATATATATATATATATATATATATATATATATATATATATATATAAGAAATTAAAATTAAAATTAAAACTAAAAAAATAAATACTAATATTTGGTAGTGAAACTCACTAGGTACTCATTACAAAACCATTATTTTACCGTGTAACATAAAATACATTTTTAGTTTAAAATAAAAATACAACAAAATTATATCCAAAGGGAATGATCTAAAAATAATATTAGTAACAGGTAGGTAGATCAATTTATGAATATACAAAACACGTTTTTGGCAGGTACCTACAAGAGAATCGTCCGAATAGCAAAACTGAAAGCAACCAAAAAAAGAAGAAAAAGACAGCTGTCATTTCACATCTGACAAATCTCGGTGGCGTTGTGGATTTTGTATTTCCTTCATAAATTTGTGTTATTTCGGTTCTTAATGTGTAATAACAGTAGAATATTAACCATTAAATATTCGCTCACGTCCACAAGTGTGGGCAAGTGGTACAACTTCAAAAAAAAAGAAAAAAAAAAAAAGTGCTATTTTGTGTTCCAGGGCCAAAACTCCCTAGAAACCTTCAGTAAAGCTTCGACCACTTCACTGATTCTACAGACTTGACTCATTGACTGCACCGACTATCTATATTATCTAATTGGACGTCGACTAGACTTTAGACTTGACGATTTAGGAATACGGTGGTAAAAATTGAACCAAAAATTCTATTTCCCGCCTTTTAAACTTGACACTGGCAAATGGTTTAAGCCGACGCCATATATTAAAAAAAAAAAAAATAATAATAATAAAAAAAATTAAAAAAAAAACTCAAATTGACATATGACAGTAAATTATTGTGAAACAAAATGACAATCGAAATAACTAAAAAGTAATAAGTTACGTGTTTTGTTACAGTTAAAAAATAATATTATCTGGATAAAGCTAATTTTCGTGCTTATGTTACTTGTATGAATGCAAAACGTGTCTTAAACCTTACATAAAAACATTTTTCAGATTCTTAACCAAAAAAGCTTAATATAATATAAACTAGTAATAATGAGCAACGCTATCTTCTTATATCTTATACCAGTATCACCCGTATAACTATTTCAAAGAAGACTACTTCTTCATCCTTCGGTCCTGTGTCCAGCCCTAGGTCCAGCCGTAAGTATCGAGGAGCCTTTTGTACCTAAGTCTGTTTTTTGGTTTTGCATTAGGTATACATAGTCTGTTAATTTTAATATTTTAATTGTCTTAGTTCTTAATCTTTTAATTAAAGTGATGTTATTTAAATGCCCCTTTGTAACGAATAATTAAATACCATTACTACAGACATAGTCAACAAAATTAACATTTAATTGTAAGTAACATTTATTTGCATGCTTAAACAAAAACAACAAACTTTTTGTACCTGCTCGTTAGATAAAACGCATTATAATATTAGTTCATCTACAAACATTTGAACTTATAAATATAAAACACTTTGTTTTTCATCCATACATTCGCCATATGCCAATTGCAAAAGTATAACCGATCGACCCTGTCCAAAGTACAACACAATGTCATCTTAAACAAAACGTCAGATTTTAAAAATTAAAGTAAACTGTCACTCAACTTTCTTAGACCTTTAATACTTGATGATAAAAAAACGTTCGAATTTAAAATATATTTGGTATTATAACTCGTTTAAAAATATTCGACTTCTAATAATAGTAAAAATAAATATTAATTTATAAGTAAAAAATAAATAAAATCAAAGACGACTTAATGGCGGTAAACGACTAGCTCTATTTATGATGGTCGGTAACGACGTAGCGAGCACCCTATGCATTAGAATTCATAAGCTAAGGAATACTTAGAAAATGCCTTGGTCAAGGTACAACTGGCTCTGTAGGTACGACATATTCCCCTACCTAATAAATTATTACTGTTATTTTAACATTTAGTAAGAATTAGATAATAATTATTGCTATAACATTTTGATTAATTATTATTTACAGATAAAATATGATGTCCAGAACAAAACCGCTAAAATTCCAGGCAAGGAAGCAACCCTCTTTTAATTGCTATTTACGTACAGCATTTAATATAAATTACAGAACTAACAAAAGATACACAGATAACATATTTTAGTTACCCGTTCATATTAGTTAAGGATAAAAATAACTGGTAAAAAAGGAAAAAACTGTACAACACTTGTATCTGTTGTAATGGCCTTTCGAACTCATAAAACATGTCCTCATAAAGTTAAACAACGAGGCGGGTGAACCCGCAACCTTTAGTTGTAATACGAAAATAATCAGTGGAAGATCACTAATTCAAACCGACAAACAATTACGGAGCGCAATTAATGAAGGCTTTATGTTAATGTGGCTACTGAGTAACAGCTGCGGGGAACGGCGGCGCTCGGCGGCGCTCGGCGGCGCGAGCGTGCGGCGTGCGGCGTGCGGCGCCCTCACGCAACCGCCACCGCGCCGATCTAGAGTCTAGACGTCTTGACAGACAAACGCAATAACCGCCATAAAGGCACGACACACCAAAATAACAAAAAAAACATCATACTCGTATATCTTATAAGGCAGAATATCTTCTCTCTCGTACAGTAATTTGACTTTGATTGAAGTAAGCTAAAAATTTGAAACTTAAGTGAAATATTTACCTCAACCTCACTTGATCGATTATGTTTATTTTAAAAAAGCCAAGTAATAATTTGCGATTGCAGAAAGTGTTCGCTCTAAGTGATCGCTGCGGTCGTAGAGCATGCCAATATCCTAATTGCGATTACCTTTTACAATCAGATATTTTACGGTTTGTAATTGTCACGTAATCGTGGCGATATGTGCGGTCAACGACGAGGTCCATTATAGTCATATAGGCAATCGGCATTCACTAATTACTGGCCGTCTGACATTTACGGCCAAGTGTGTGTCGCGCCCCGCGCTGCGGAGTTTCGTAGTTGCCTCATTATTACCTTGTAAACGCTAATAACACAGTTTTAACATAAATTCTTACAACATATTGTGCTTTTTAAGTTATTTTAAATACGTTATGTGTATATATAGAATATTTTAACAAGGATTGTATTGCGTAAGGAATGGTGCAGTTCGGAACCCTACAAATGTATCTACTCTAAGTAATTGATGATACCGTAAAGTAAATAAATAGTGCAGTTTTTCCGATGACTGCCAGGTTTATGATGTCGTTTGAATTACACTTATTAAATAATATATTAAAGCAACTGACGCATATGTTGTTTTTATAAAAAAAACATAATTATTCGTAACATTATTCGTACCACCTTAGTTGTTTCTACTTTCGATAGCATCAAGTCTACGTTTCTATACTTACAATAATTATTGTCGTCATAGACTTAGCTGTTTGAATTACTGAGTCTGGAAATATGCACGCACGCTGTGAATAATCCACTAAACTGAATTTAAATTCAAAAACTATGAAATCTTTGAGATTTCATCAAACACATCAAAGCTTTAAAGGTCAATAATTTTTGGATGAACATACTAATATAATTAATAATCACTAATTAAAATTTACTTAACATTACCAATACATAGCAAAGGGTGCCAGGTTCGCTGGTTTTTACCGGTGCTGGTCGCAGGGTTTTCTGCGAGGAGGGAGCTTTGAATATGTAAAGCTTAACAAGCGCATTTTGATGAGCTGCTGTTGACAACACGACGATCGCATGCTAATCTAGCTTTCAATTTTAAGCTCAGAACGAAAAAACTCACGAATTATGGCATCGGAAAGATATCTATCGAAATCCGAGAGAAAATTATAATAATTTGAGCGAAAAGTTACGACAGATGCGATTCGATATAGGTATCCTTAAAAATTTAATAACAATATCGTTTACGAAATAGCAATTTATTTATGTAGCGGGCTTCGACCTCTTGATTGTAAGTCCTGATGTGTGTCTGAGTGGTGATGATAATAATACAGCAACAATTATTATATTCTCCTTTATTGGTGCTTAACACTGATTACGTATTACATATGAGGTATATGCCTAACATAACAATATACCTACGTCTACACTATTTATAGCCTTTTGGCCAACTGAAATAATCTAACTAAATAGGTTTTACTTCATGACATCTGTCAATGTCAAAAATGACATTGACACTTACTTTTGTCAATATGTAACATCTCCCTTTTCAAGAAAAAAAAAGCAAGCTAATATTAGTATTAAGTAACTTACATAGCTAATAACAGTACATTGCTTATCTACTCAAATTTCTCATGTATGTACAATTTAGGACGTCTCACACTTCTACCAGACCTGGTTACGTAACCGGTATTATCTAGACTTTCCACAGGAACACAGTTATCATCGATAATGCAATTTTGAACAGGACCGTCTCCGAGCTGTGCCGAACTCATGGGATCTATACTGTCCTGAATGGGAGGCATATCGTCAGTGCTGCCGTTGCCATAAAAAGAAGGTGGAGGATTTGTATTTTTTAAATTCTTTTTTCTAGGTCTAATGTGTCCCCTATTCCTCCTATACACAACACCATTTGGATCCACTACATAATATGATCTACCACAACCTAATTTCTCTTTAATTATTCCCGGAGACCAAAAGGATTTAGGATTTTTTTTGAAATAAATGTCATCTCCAGGCTGAAACAAATAGGATGTATACTTCGCATTCCTGTCAAAATAAAAAGACATTCTGTCTCTGCTTTGGTTATGACATCTTTCAAACGTCGAAAATTTCACAACTTTTGGTCTGAGTTTTCTGTTTAGAATTGGTAAATTTACTCGCAAGTTTCTAGACATTAATAATGCGGCCGGACTGGGAAAATCTCCCTTAGCAGCGTTGCGGTAGTGTAGTAACGCCAAATGTATATCCGAGCCATCTTCCTTGCATTTTCTTAATATGTTTTTGACAATTTTAACTCCACTTTCAGCCTGGCCATTAGACCTGGACCAATAAGGACTGGTAGTAATGTGTTCTACATCCCAATCAACAAGAAAAGACTTGAATTTGCAAGAGTTAAATGGTGGACCATTGTCAGATATTAATTTTTTCGGGATACCATGTCGAGCAAAGAAGGATTTGAGGTTTTTAACAACGTTATCGACAGTGTAATTCTTATGCAAAGAAGCTAGCTCTATGTACTTGGAATAATAATCCATGCAGACAAGGAAATTTTCTCCATCAAAATATAATAAATCTATACCTACCTTCTCCCACGGAAGATAAGATATCTCATGGCATTTTAACGGTTCCTTGGGTATGTTTGCCATGAATTTTGCACACGCCGAACATTGATCAATTAGGTTTTTAATATCCGCGTTAATATTTGGCCAATAAACTGTTTCTCTAGCTATGTTGAGTGTCTTATTAATACCTAAATGCCCACAGTGTATTTTATCTAAAATCTGTCTTTGCAAGGATTTTGGAACAATAAGCCTATTGCCTTTAAATATTAATCCGTTCATTATATGTATTTCATTTTGTATGTTCCAATATGGTTTCACAAGACAGCTTACTTTGTCTTTGCTTCTTGGCCAACCATTCTGAATATAAGACTTGAGCAGATTTAAAGATTCATCATTTTTACTTTCTAATAATATTAATTCTAAATATGGCTTACTCACTGATAGATTAGAAAATATTGAATTTACATGATATTGTAAGTCTTGTTCATACTGAGGTATGTATGTATCACTAAGTGAGGCTCTTGACAAAGTATCTGCTATATACATATATTTACCAGGTACATAAACCACTTCTAGGTCGTAACCCTGCAACGATAACATCATTCTTTGTAGTCTAACAGGTACTTCATGAAGAGGTTTTTTAAAAAGGTAAATTAAAGGTTTGTGATCAGTATGAACAGTTGTTTTACTGCCATAAATATATTGGTGAAATTTATTACATCCAAATTGTATGGCAAACAATTCCTTTTCAATCTGAGCGTAGTTTTGTTGAGAGGAGGTATGTTCGCGCCAACACTAGCGCGACGTTTAGAATAAACACAAAGGACATCACTACGTGATGTATGGCCGACCGAAGGGGGCGCTGTCAGAGAGTGACGAACACTTGCATTTAGATACCCTTCCGCGCCGGATGCATTTTCAGCTCATCCCGAAACCTAGTGAACGCGAACGCGTGTGCTCATATTTATTTGTGCTCGTTAATATAATACCAAAATCGCCGGCGAACCTCGATAAATCTATCGATAATCCGCTCAACAGCTGTGTAGTGTAGTGAGAAGAAACCTCCGCCCAGATACAGAACCACCAGCTCAACAATAAGGTCAGTCCCAGATTTCTCCAGCCCTCACATTAACCTATATACCTACTTCCCTCAGCTCAAAGTCGTATGTGTAAGTTCCTAGCTTACACATTTCTTGGTCCATCGAGCCTTCGTGAAGCCTTTCTCCCTATTACCGGCGTTGGGCCTCATTAGAACCAGCACCTACAGTTCCACTCCGCCCAATTCTGCACATAAAATCAGCTCGATTATTTATATTTTGTCCAATTAATTCTGGCCAGGCCGCCCCGCCATTTTAAAACCAAGTTACAGTCCATTCCCATTATCAATTCGGCACATTTAACATTAAACCCCTATTCTGTACTTTGATATTAACCTATATGTTAATTATTTAAATTATTTTGTGCATATTTCGGCCCATAAATTCATAGAAAAACCCAAAAAAAAATATATAAAAAAAATAGTGGGTAGGTTGTCGGCTTATTGTCGAACAAAGAACTCGAACATTCCAGAACTTCCCTAACGTACCTAATACATAATTTGTGCCAATAATATCTCATATAATTTTCTCAGCTCTTAATTACTTACAAAATATTTTAATGTTTGACTCGCATATAAAATAAGAAATAACTAGTGCGTATTGTGAATTACGTTCGGCTCATAACAGAATTGTGAATCGTCGTTGCATTACTAAGTATTTTATCTATATATAACGTTTATATCTTCATATTCTCAATTTTTAAAACACAATATTAATTAACTTAGCATTATTTTAATAGTTACGGGTTGCATAACATCTCAAGTGCCCATACTAACATCGTCGGCTCGCTTCGATACAGAAAACTTGATTTGTGTACCTACACGGCGCCCGTGCGAACAACAGCTGTTACATTCATTCTCAATTAGGTATTCTTCATAGAATAAATAGTGACCTTCACATTGAATTCATATCTTATCTACGTTCTGTGTCTATACAAAAATATTATTAGGTGTTACGTTACAGCTGTTTTAAATAAGAATTCTTATCGACGTTCTGTGTTTATACAAATATATTATAGGTGTTACGTTACAGCTGTTTTGAATAAGTCGGCACACTATTGAGATTGAACCTGCTCATACCTACTTACATTGTTTTCATTACGTTATTTTGTTTCTAACGCGCCCGCTAAGATTTGTTTATATTCAAACTTCAGGACATTAATATAATATTACAGACGACTTCTAACGCATTAATCTCCGCTCATCAAACATACACTAGTGCTATGTTAGCATCAGGCGATCGGTCAGCTCATTTGTTAATTAACTCGTACACATTTTATGATAAAATTTTATACATTGTCGGCACATTATTAAAATCTATTTTCTGCGTTTTAATTAATTGCGCGCGTATTTTCCGCTCATTACTTTTAAATATTTAACTTAGTTACACGCATATATTTTTAAACATGCCTACAAAATCGCAAGCGGCCATATTTAGGCAAACTATAAAATCTATTAGTCGGCTCAGAGAGATCGCATTGGCATTACACAAAGGTGACTCAAAGTCTAACAAAACGGAGTTTAATGCGCGTTTTAAAGACCTACAAAATTTGAAACAAAAATTAGAAAATTTATACTGCGAAATTTTAGACGACGGCAGTGTTACAGAAGAAATTGAAAAGTTTTATACAGCCGGTTACGAGAACGCGCTATCCGAATATTATGATATTTTAACTGCAGCGGAAAATATAAGTTCCACTTCAGAGTCAAGTCAGCTCACTTCTGCCGTTCTGCCCAAAATTGAACTGCCAAAATTCAGCTCACGCGTTGAGGACTGGCCATCGTTTATTACGATTTTTAGGAGTCTTACAGACGACATGACGTCACTTACAGATGCAGTTAAGCTGCACTATCTTTTGTCTTGCCTATCGGGGGAGGCGCTCAGCATGATTGCGCATTTAAAAATCACAAATGATAATTACAGCGTCGCGCTCGATATACTCACACGTAGGTATGAAAACCGCCGTGTTCTGATAGATGGGTTTGTTGATATAATACTCGGCCTACCTAATATTCATATTCGATCAAGCATACGCGCGACGTTTTTAACTCCGCTCATTTCCGCACAAAGCGCATTAAATAATCTGCGTTTACCTATGGATAGTAATTACGTATTTGTGTCTATTGTAGTTAGAAAATTACGAGGCGAGCTCCACACCCTGTTCGAAAGAAGATACGGCATCTCGGACACTCTGCCCACCTTAGGTGATTTGATTTCATTTTTAGAGGAGCACGCGCGCTGTATCGAAACCGAATATTCTAATGCAACGCGCGGTGTTACCTACTCACCACAAACTGGGCCCTCTCGTCAACACACACCCCCCGCAAACTCTCCGCGCAGTCCACGCTTTGGACCAATTGGTCCCGCGTATCCTCGTAATACTCAGCGCTCGCCATCGGCTCACACTTTAAGTAGCTATCACGTCAGCCCAGTTCCTCATTACCCTCAACGCTACTGGCCCCCCTCCCCCCGAACAGAGCGGCGCGAGTACTCAGCCCGGAATACAGATAAACGCAAGCGATTCTACTGCCCCTATTGTAGGAATACAGAACACAAACTTATCGCGTGTCCGAAATATAATCATCAGCCCACTCAAGGTCGTTGGGATTTCATAGAAGCCAACGACAGATGTCGTAAATGTCTAGGTCCGCATTTTGAAAATGAATGTCGTTCGACAAACTCATGCAAAGAGTGTGGAAGTGCAAATCACCACACCTCGCTTCATCGTCACGGAACTCCAAATTCTCCGGTGTCGTCAGCGCATTTGCTTCCTCCTCATTTACGTGCACAGCCCCGCCGGCGTGCTCAAGACAAGCCACATACCTACATGGCCTACACACAACATACGCGTGCACATCAATCATCATCATCAGACCCCAACCAATCGTCTGATCATGCACCGTCTACAACTCATCAATCTCAAAACAAAAAACAATGACTACCTACAATCACGGAGCACATAGAATTAGAAGATCAACCCAATAATTTAAAATGTCATTCAGCTCATAGTACACCTGCATCACATTCAGCTCATAAAATATCTAAATCTAGTTCAGCCCAATATTCTGTAGAATCAGCCCAAGTAAATTCAACTCAGCACATAGAAAACCCATTAAAAACTCCAGTGTTACTTCCCACAGTCGTTTTAAATATATCTGATAAATGCGGAGAATATCACAAGGCTCGGGCTTTATTGGACTGTGGTAGCATGATAACGCTCATAACTCAGCGCATGACTAGAAATCTTAATTTGCAACCAAAACAATGTTCATTAAAAATTACAGGTGTAGGTGATCAGCACATACAAAATTCTAAAGGTTGGGTCACAATAACATTTAGGCCCACACACCGTGACACGCCATCTATTACTACTACCGCTCATATTCTCAAAGACGTTACAGGTTATTTATCTTTGCAAAAAATACCAGATGTTGTACAAGACTCAGCTCATCAGCTCATTCCATTGGCGGATCAAGCTTATCATACTCCTGCGCCCATTGATCTCATTTTAGGCTCAGACGTATTGGGTCACGTTTTGGATGGTACTAAGATTGCTTTGGGCCCGGGGAAGCCCATAGCCTTCGGCACGATTTTTGATTTTGCACTCATAGGACTCGTTGAGCACTCATGCGATTCACCTGTAGCTCAAGTTGGCTCTGCTCATGTTACTCATACTCATTATACTCAGTCGGCTCACTCTACACATTCTGCTCATTCTACTCATGATTTTTGCAAAAGCCTGGAAAGATTCTGGGAGTCGGAAGAACCCCAGCCTCGTTCTGCTCATTCAAACCCGCTACACGAGCAATGTGAACACATATTCAGCTCAACCACCATTCGTGACGATTCAGGCCGTTACATGGTGACTCTTCCCTTCTTATCAGATGCACCCGTATTAGGTAGTACTCATGCTATTGCTCTACGTAGATTTCTCAATCTAGAAAAACGGTTGCAATCCGATCACACACTGCGACAAAAATATATAGAATTCATGAACGAATACATAAACTTAGGACACATGACACCGTGTCATCCGTCTACATTTACTCATAAACCTCATTATTATATTCCTCATCATGGCGTGTTCAAATCAGGTACTGACAAACTCCGCACAGTATTTGATGGCAGTTGTAAGTCATCCAATGGAGTCAGCTTAAACGATTGCCTGCACACAGGTCCAGCACTTCAACGAGACATTGTAGATATTATTATATCATTCCGCGCACATCGTATAGTATTCAGCACTGACATAAAAATGATGTTTAGAAATATTCTCTTAAGACCAGACCAAAGACACTATCAGCTCATACTCTGGCGATCGTCTCCAGATCGACCTCTGCTCACATATGCACTCAACACTGTTACATACGGATTGCGCTCAAGTCCATATCATGCTATCCGCACATTATTACAATTAGCTGAAGATGAAGGTCATCGCTATCCTCAGGCTGCCGAAATTTTGCGTAAATTTGTTTTCGTGGATGATGTACTTTGCGGCCATGACACCATAGAAGAAGCATCAGCACTCCAAACTCAGCTCATTGATTTGTTATCACTCGGTGGATTTAAACTTAGTAAATGGACATCAAACACACCTCAGCTCTTGCAAAGATTTCCAGACGATCAATGCGAAATGCCTAAAGACTTTGACATCAGCACAGAGTCTCCATCAATTAAGGTTTTGGGTATTAGATGGATTCCCCGGTCTGATGAATTTACATATCACATCTCATTACCACCAGTTACCCACATTACAAAACGTTCAATTCTTAGCACAGTAGCTTCTCTCTATGACCCAAACGGTTGGGTTACACCCGTCATATTCCGCGCAAAAATACTTCTTCAAAGGTTATGGTTAACTAAATTGGACTGGGACGATCCCACTCCAAATAATATTACAGAGGATTGGCAGCGCATCTATCATGATCTTCCACACATCTCAGATATACATTTTCCCAGACATATCGCTCCACACAAATTCAAATCAACATACTCACTTCACGGATTCGCAGATGCTTCGGAAAGTGGTTTTGCTGCAGTGATATATTTACAAGAATCAGCTCACAACGGATCTGTTAACGTTCACCTCATGATTGCTAAATCTAAAGTCGCACCGATTAAAAATAAACTCACAATCCCCAAATTAGAGTTGTCTGCTGCAACTCTATTATCTCAGCTCATGTTGCGTGTCTCCCAACAATTATCTGCTCATCTCACAATTACACATCACATTTGTTGGTCAGATAGTACCATAGTGCTTGCATGGATAAAAACTCCGCCCCATCGATTACAAACATTTGAATCAAATAGAGTAACAAAAATTAACTCAAATTCACTCACACTTAAGTGGCGTCATGTACCTTCCCAATTAAATCCTGCTGACTGTGCAAGCAGAGGATTATCAGCTCAAGCTCTCTCCGCTCATGATTTATGGTGGTCTCCTCCTTGGCTCAAATTGCCAGAGGATACCTGGCCCAAGATGCCTTCAGCTCATACTCGACAAGACTTGCCAGGGCTCAAACCAAAATACGTACCATGCAATTTCTCGATACCCGGTGTCGATAGTGATCTGCTCACTCGCTTCAGCTCTTTAGAAAAACTAACTGGTGTCACTGCCCACATGAGGCGATTCATTCGTAACTGTAAACTAAATTCAAACTCGCGACAACTAGGCCCTCTAACTGTAAGTGAACGTAGAGAAGCATTACTTTTCTGGATCCGCTCTGTACAGCAAAATGCATTCGCAGAAGATATTCACCGCCTGCAAACCGATAGAATCTGCACAGTACGACTACAACGTCTGTCGCCTTTTACGCAGGACGGTCTCCTCAGAGTAGGAGGTAGACTCACTCGTTCGGAACTCACATACGATGCTCAACACCCATTCATTTTGCCTAGTTCTAGTCCGCTCGTAGACCTCATAATAGATCACTATCATCGCATACACTGCCACCCTGGCACGGACACGCTACATGCTATTTTACGTCAGCAATTTTGGATATTATCTGCCCGCCGCATTATAAGGCACAGAACGTTTAAATGCATAAGATGTTTCCGTTGCCGCACTCAGCCCGAAGTACCTATCATGGCTGACCTGCCAGCTGATAGAGTCATACCTCAGCCCGTATTTAGTCACGTATCAACAGATTTCGCCGGACCGTTTCTGCTCAAATCAAGTCAATTACGTAATGCTAAGTTAATTAAGGGATATTTTTGCATATTTGTTTGCCTCACTACAAAGGCGGTTCACTTAGAACCAGTCTCATCGCTCACTGTCGAAGCGTTTATTGCAACATTACAAAGGTTCTGCTCACGTCGCGGACTTCCGGTATTGATACGTTCGGATTGTGGCACAAATTATGTAGGAGCTAGGAATCATCTACTAGAGGTACAACAATTTCTCAATGACAATAACGACGCGATTTCTCATAAACTCTCAACTCAAAATATAACTTGGTTACTCAATCCGCCTAAAGCCCCATAGATGGGAGGTATCCATGAGATTAATGTTAAATCCACAAAGCAACTTCTATACCGTGTTATCGGTGAGCAACACCTCACTTTCGAGGAATTCTTAACTCTGCTCACTAGAATCGAAGCTGTGTTAAACTCTCGGCCCATCTGCCCACTTTCGTCCGATCCCACGGACTATCAGCCCCTTACTGCCGGCCACTTTCTCATTGGCCGTCCGCTCACAGCTCTCCCCGAGCTGACTCTAGATGAAAGAGTAATATCTCCGCTCAAACGCTTTCAGCTCATTCAATCACTCTCTCAGCGCTTTTGGAACCTTTGGACCAAGTCCTACCTCCATACCCTTCAAATCCGCTCCAAATGGTTTTCCTCTTCCTCTCCACCCAAAATTGGAGAACTGGTTCTGCTCAAGGAGGACAATTTGCCTCCTCTACAATGGAAGATGGGAAGAATCTCACGTCTGCTACCTGGGAAGGATGGAGTCATCAGAGTTGTGGACTTGGACACGACTCAAGGCCAGCTGCGGAGGCCTGTCGGCAAGATTGCCCGGCTCCCACTGGATTCTGCTCAGGATGGGGCTCAGCTCGCCGCCTGTGCGGGCCCCCCAGGATGTTCGCGCCAACACTAGCGCGACGTTTAGAATAAACACAAAGGACATCACTACGTGATGTATGGCCGACCGAAAGGGGCGCTGTCAGAGAGTGACGAACACTTGCATTTAGATACCCTTCCGCGCCGGATGCATTTTCAGCTCATCCCGAAACCTAGTGAACGCGAACGCGTGTGCGCATATTTATTTGTGCTCGTTAATATAATACCAAAATCGCCGGCGAACCGCGATAAATCTATCGATAATCCGCTCAACAGCTGTGTAGTGTAGTGAGAAGAAACCTCCGCCCAGATACAGAACCACCAGCTCAACAATAAGGTCAGTCCCAGATTTCTCCAGCCCTCACATTAACCTATATACCTACTTCCCTCAGCTCAAAGTCGTATGTGTAAGTTCCTAGCTTACAAGGTAAGTGTTCTTGAACTATATGCAATGGGTCGTTTGTTTTGCATCAATACCGCTCCCAGTGCATTCTTTGATGAATCTACCGACAAAATCACAGGTAAGTTGCAATTATAATTAGTTAACACAGGTGCTTTAGATACAACTTCTTTTAACAAATCAAAGCACTTTTGACAATTTTCATCCCATAACCATAATATAACTTTTTTTAACAAATTTCTTAAGGTATTAGTTTTCTCTGCTAGATTTTCTATAAACGGTGCTAAAAAATTAATCATGCCTAGAAATCTCTGCAAATCTTTAATATTTTTAGGTAAGGGCATATCTTTTATGGCTTTAACTTTCTCAGGATCAATTTTTACACCTTCTTTACTAAAAATATAGCCCAAATATGCTATTTCTTCTAGAAGAAACTTGCACTTGGCTTTATTTAATTTTAAATTAACTTGCCTAGCCCTTTCCAAAAACATTTCTAACCTTTTATTGTGTATTTCAATTGTTTCACCGTATATTAAAATGTCATCACACCAAATTATTATACCTTCAATGTCTCCGAAAAGATCTATCATGGTTTTATAGAAAATTTCTGTAGCCGTGTTTATTCCAAAAGGTAATCTTAAAAATTTGTATCTGCCAAAGGGAGTTTGAAATGTACATAGATCACTACTTTCTTTAGTTAATTTTATATTATAAAACCCAGAAAACGCATCTAAATGTGAAAAATAAGAGGCTTTGGACAATTTAGACCTGACTTCATCTATATTTTTAATTGGATAATGACATCTCAATAAATTTTTATTTAAATTTCTAGGATCTAAGCAAATTCTCAATCCACCATTCTTTTTCATGGCTATAACTAAACTACTCACCCAGAGAGTAGGTTTGTTCACCTTCCGTATGGCTCCCATGTTTTCCATGAGTTGAAGGTCTTTCCTTAACGGTTCAACCAACGCGAAGGGTACCTTTCTAGGGGGGTCAACGCACGGAATAGCATCCTTCTTTAGCACGATGCTGTGTTCGTATGGGAGGCAGCCTAGACCCTGAAACACATCATTATATCTGGTCACAATTTTGTCACAAGTTTTTTGATATATATTATACACATTTTGCTCAACAGTTTTGACATTTTCATTCTTTATATGAAAGTTTTTTGTTATTAAATTTAGCTTTATACAAGTGGGTAAACCAATCACAGTTGGACAATTTAATTTAGTTACAACAAAAGTAATGTTTTCTGGTCTTGTTTTGTTTTCTACTAAACAACAAATGTTTGACACTGAAATTATCGGAATTCTGTGCCCACTGTAGGCAAAGATATTATATTTTTTACACATTTCTTTACTATGTTTGTCAAATTTAAGATTCAATTCTTTAAATACTTGATAAGACATCACATTTATGTCTGCTCCAGTGTCAATTAGGCAATCTACATTTTTGTTGTTTATTTTAAGAGAATAATGCCAGGAATTATTTGTGTTAATCAAATTTGTACTAGCATTTTGTGACTTTATGTTTTTAATGTTGAATAATGCCCCTATTGTAAATCTCTCAGCCTCAGCACCCTTGGGGCTCGATTCATCATCGAGATTTATGCTACCTACCCCAGAACCAATAGTCCTGACATTATTTTTCTTAAAACATAGATGAGTAAAATGTACATATTTAAAACATGACCTGCATCTGTATTTCCATGCTGGACAGTTGCGGCGACCATGCGATGTGTTGCACTTTACACACGACGATGTTCTGGATCCAGGTGTAGCCGACCTTGGGTGACCTTGGCGTGATGGGGATCTTGAGTTTTTTCTCTTCTGGTGTGGGGGGAAACTGGTCCGACGATTTTTGTGTAGCTTGTATACTGTGGCTTCTTCTTTTCCATCTGCTGCCTTGATTGATTCTTCACTTTTCTGCGCCAGTGTTCTACAGAGGAGTTTGGCTCTTTCTAGGGATAAATCTTGCTCTTGTAGGAGCTTTTGACGAAACTTCGAGAAGTTTGTGGCCATATTAGCAATGAAAATGTCCTTTACAAGGGAATCGCGTAGCGAACCAAACTCACAGGCATGACTTGCGTTTTCTAATTCCATTAGAAAGTTTTCCAAGGATTCGTTCACACGTTGTTTCAACGTAAAGAATTTGTGCCGCGCCACGGTCAAATTCTTTTTGGGTTCAAAATACTCGACGAATTTTGCCTTGACTTCTTGGAATGTAGCAGTGCTTAGGTCCAAATTGAAGGAATTGTAGATATTTAGGCCCTTATCTCCCATGGAATGCAGCATGATTGCAATTTTTCTTTTGTCTTCCGTCTTCCCCATGCCTGACGCCAGTAGGAATATTTCGAATGACTGGGTCCATTTCTTGAAATTTTCAGCATTATTGTTAATAATTTCTGTAGAGATCTCAAGCTTCTGCACTCCGTTTCCTGCCATTGTTAAGTTCCCACACTCAGATTGTCTCGAAGCTTCCGGAGTTTTTCGATGTACCCCCTTTTGCGTTCATGATTTTCGTTTTTCTTCTGACACCATGTAGCGGGCTTCGACCTCTTGATTGTAAGTCCTGATGTGTGTCTGAGTAGTGATGATAATAATACAGCAACAATTATTATATTCTCCTTTATTGGTGCTTAACACTGATTACGTATTACATATGATGTATATGCCTAACATAACAATATACCTACGTCTACACTATTTATAGCCTTTTGGCCAACTGAAATAATCTAACTAAATTGGCTTTACTTCATGACATCTGTCAATGTCAAAAATGACATTGAAACTTACTTTTGTCAATATGTAACAATTTATACCACAAAAACATGTTTATGTTAAATGGTGACAAGACGAGACCAAGTGACCCGCACTGTCAAAAAGTTATCAGATCTCATCTAGATTGACTCTAGAGCCAAGCTTCTGACTCTACAAGGCCTAAATTCTTAAAGCTCGGCTTATATATTTTAGTTAAAAAATGCAGCTTGGGCATTTTGCTACGTAAAGTGAAAAAATATACAGCTCATGTAGAAACGAGACGGCCAAACCACACATTTTGACTAAGATGTAGATTTTGTAAAGTTCTTGTAGAGTTAGTGCGTTTGGAGTCAGAAGCTTCGCTCTAGATAAGATAAGATAACTTTTTGATAGTGCGACTTGCGAGTCACTTGGTCTCGTCTTGGAATCATTATACATGAAAATATTTAACTCTTTTTTCTTTTCGTAAGTTGGCTATGAAAATATTTTATTTGTTACTTAGAAGGATCCCTTTATAAATTTTCAGACCTAGAGTATCAAAATTTATGGATGTCTCATACAAACTTCCAGTCCCTGGTTTAAGAGATTGGAGGTTATAGTTCCAAGTTTTACCATTTTTATGTTGTTTGTGTAGTAATAATAGCTTACATACATACCAAATTTCAGCTTTCTAGGACATTTGGAAGTACTCTATAGGTTTTAAGATCATCAGTGAGTCTGTTACGAAATCAGGGGATTTTAGATGTCAATTAAACCTAAAGTGTAAGAGCCAAGCAATTAATACTTGATAAGTTTAATAAGTTTGTTACTGGGACCATATTCCAAAAGTTTCATTTATTTGTTATAATCAAAACCCAAGTTATGAGGGCTCAAAAAATCTACGAAGCGCTCCGAGAAAAGGTGGTTAGGTAGTTCACTTGCGCTTCGCTTGGCTCGGCTTGGCGGGGACGCTACTGTGGCCCTAGATTTGGATATTATACTTATCATAATATACTTAACTGTTCAGAATACAACATTATCTTTTATTAAATGGAAAAACAGCGATGCATTTCACAGAAACATTTTCTTATATTTAGCAAATGACAGCTTAAGAGTGGCTATTGTATTTGCACGAAACTGCAGACAAAACCCAGTGCGTCATAACAAATTTCTGAAGCCCGAGCCACCCTCGGGGGCCGCCCACCACCCCCTGTTCCCACGCAACGACCTTTGTGCCTTGGCGATGCACTCTGACACTTTACTAATTCAATAGATGGACGCTGTGCTTAGCCTCGCCTTTGTTAAATATGTTTTAATTAAAACACGCTCCTCAAGTAACTAATTATTATTATAAGCCAGGAGACGTTGCACAAAGATACGTAATGAATATCATTTTATATTTTAAATTAACTATACACACTTACCTCTATTTATGCATATTTCCTTTCATGCTGAAATTCACTCGTGCGAAAGTTTTTACTTTAAATTCTTAAGAACACGATTATGTATTTTACTGTAGAATAAATTGAGTAAGTACTTTACTTATGTGCTACTAATGATTTCTGTATTAAAATGAAAAATAATGACTGTCTTCCAAGCCCTAAATTTAAGTTACAAGAACGTCTAAATATTATTAAAATATTTCGACATCCGAATTATTTGGTTCAGGTACCTACATTAAAAGAACTTCTATTCACAACCTAAAATGCACCTGAAAACTTGAAAAGGAAATACAAAAATCGCCTATTTGTATCACGTAGGTAGACGCAAGTAAAATAGAAATTTCGTCACCGCAGTGCAAAATTTGAAAGCATCGGGGCACTAAACCATAAATGAAGGCTTGAACGACAGGCGCACGAAGGGGAGGGGGGAGGAGGCCGGGGTGGCGGCTTGTTTTGGTCTGTTTGGCCCTACGACGGCTTCACAAAGACGTCGACCGATCCGCACACTAATTCAACGGAGATCGATAGTGCACCCGACCAGCGCGCCCTTTCACGCCCACCTTATAATCGGGACATAATTAAATTGCTTTGTTATGTTTCGCTAATAATATAAAGTGGTAAAGTCCGCGTGCTACGATGTCGACTCTTTCTGAAACTTTAAACACGACTAGAGGTCAACCTGTGGTCGAAATTAGCCCATAATTATTCATATAGTTTTTAAGTTTGAACTTTAGAAGTATTATTTTGCCTCTGAGATAGAGAAATGTAAATGTTGTGATAGATTGAAATTACGTTTTTCTAAGCATTTAAAAAATAAATTATCTTTTTGCGTACCTTCCTTCACATAAACTTTAACTGTGCCAAATATCATACCGTCATTCGTTCGCATAATTCTCGTAAAACTGTACGTACTGAATGTTCTTACTTCACAAATTAATGTCCTTAATGTCCCCAAATTATCCTAATAAAAACTACTGAACGGATTTCGATGAAATTTGGTATGGTAGTAGTTTAGGCTTTGTATTAAAACATAGACTACTTTTCAGCTCAAAAAAGTATATTGTTCCTTTGGGATACTGTATTTATGCGGGCGGAGCCGCGGGCAACAGCTAGTATGATAATAAAGTACTGTACCAGTACGGGGGTTTGAGATTTCCGATAACCGATCATTCCGACAACCGACCTACCTTCCTAATTTCTTTAACATAATCCTCCCTTTCATGTAACTATTTTCATGTAATCCTTACATGTCATGTAATTATTCAAAGATTTTCTTTTTTAGGGCAATAATACTGATAACATTTAAGTACTACCCACAATAAGTATAAAAATATACACGCAATTAACCACATTGTGAACAGCAGCAAGTTGGAGAGTGCAACAAACATAAAATGCTAATGAAAGTGTTTTAACTACAGGATTCGCTTCAGCGAGAAACTTTAACGCGACCTTCGACAGTTATAAGTTTCAATTACCCACTTCTCGCTTGCGCTTAACAATTACCCACTTCTCGCTTGCGCTTAACATATAACTTGTAGCAATTAAGAACCATCATCGAGCAGTTGCTATTTACAATTTGTTGTTTTTAATTATGTATCCCTTAAATCCACTAGGTAATTGTTATAATTAAAGTGGTCAAGTTTTATAGCCGTATACGACAATTAAATAAACTCACTATGGTGTAGGTACATGTTGTCACTACAGAAAATACCCAGCCGCTTAAAAAAAGTCTACATTTCAAATAAATATTGCATTGCTCTGATAATCCTTTCCATTATACCGTATTAGTTTAAGACAGTGCTGATTAGCCGCTATCATTCTGTAGCTGATAGGATAGCGCAAACTTCCGAAATTGGAGCCCACAACAAAGGAACGTCAAAGAAACGAGCAAGTGCACGCGTGAAGCCCGGCATAAAGAGCGACGGTGCACAGCGCCGCCGTATCGTGCGTCCATTACCCCACCGCCCCCCGACCGTCCCCCGCGCCCACAGGGGGAGGGGGCTGCCGAAAGCGAGGAGGTCGACTCACACCCGAAAAGATGCATCGGGTTTCTGGACGAAACCGCACCACCTCTTGTAATGAGTTTGCACCTTTATGTATTTTGCCATTTAAGTGCATATCCGTTTAACATTGTTAAATGTACGCAATTAGTTAGTCCCATTTTTGCTACAGCTACGGTTAAACTTTTCCATAGACTACGATTTCTTGCTCCTCAAAAATTTCAGGTTTTTATTCTAGGGCATTTGTCTTCCAAATTGCTAATTTCTTAACACTGCTGGTTATAGTGGTAACTATTTTTTGATGTGTACATCTTTCCTCTCGCTTTCTTGTAATACAAATTGTGATTTCGTTAAATGAGACGGAAGTCACGGAAGAGCGCGATACTTGAATTGACGAATGAGCGCGCGGTGGTAGAGTTCGCCGTCAGATTCGAATAAAATGTTTCAGTAGGTGTTTAGCTTTTTTAAATTTTGACGTCGATTTCTGTCACTGCTTGATGAAAAAGTTCCGTTTTTTTTATCATATTAGAAAATCGTACTAAGCATTGTGTTATTTTGAAATATTTTCATAGAATGTTACACATCATATGCGACTACTGTACTCGCTCGTTTTTTTCTTTGTCTAATCGAAGTTGAAATAATTTGGAGTACCTTTAACTTATAAGGATATAAAAATGGAATGTCTCGCTGAAGCTCGATAACGGCTCGATTTGGCTAATTTTAGTCTTGAAACAATTGTAAACAATTAAACCGTCAGATATACTAGAAAATGGGCGGGGAAAATACTAAAAATGACGATTAAATTTTCCCATAGTAACTGTTTCTGTGTTCAGTTTGTCACTTGACTGTAAAATATTTTTATGTGCGTTTAGTTTAACTGTTTAGTTTATTTAAAATAAATCGGCCGGTCCCAGTAAGTTGGTGTAGGTGTATATGTGTAAGTGTAGTTGTAGGTATAACCTATACCGGCCGGTAGTTGTTGGTGTATGTTTTAGGTGTAGGTGTATATGTAGATATAAGTGTAAGTGTAGTAGTAGGTATAGGTTGTAGTTGTTGGTGTATGTTTTAGGTGTAGGTGTATATGTAGATATAAGTGTAAGTGTAGTAGTAGGTATAGGTTGTAGTTGTTGGTGTATGTTTTAGGTGTAGGTGTATATGTAAATATAAGTGTAAGTGTAGTATTAGGTATAGGTTGTAGTTGTTGGTGTATGTTTTAGGTGTAGATGTAGATAAATTTCCGATTCATAGACAGAACAACGCGTGTCTCGACAACTACACAGATTAAAGAAAGCTAGGACCAGATAAAATAGATTGCATTACTACCTACAATTCTCCTATCGCGTACACGGCAGTAGTGTCAAAAATTCGTCAAGATTGTGCGCCGTCGAATGGACGTCTAAATTTTTAAATTTCGTGTTTGAGTTTTAATGTCATGTGAGATTGAGAATTGTGATGTTTGTTGGTTGTTATGACATTTTTTTTTTAAATATTACATTTGTGTCCAATGAATATTTAAACTTTATAATATAAGAATATGAAATACAAATAAAATCAAACAAAAATGTGGTTATAATATGTATCGTACTGTATGTATGAAAAATAATAGAATAAATAAAAATGTATCTTATTTTACCTATCAAATATTTGATTTTCTAGGAGATGTCATGCTTTATTATAAGAGTGTCCTTAACCTAGTGAATAGACCCCCTGAGTCACACGCGAATCTGCACCATGCAGGTTCGATGCCGGGTTGTATACTTTATAATTTGTACACACCACAGTCTGTACAAATTAAACTTTCTCAATAACCGTATACTGGTGCTAGACTTAGTTTAATATTCTGTGACAACCCTGACAAAATTTGGACCGTTCTATGAAAGGTGTTCCTCTGTACATAAGTATTTTTTCTCTGTGACAACTAGTTAGCTACCAATAAAATTAAAAATTTCAATCCACAATGCGAAGTTTCCTCAAAGGGTAGGACATTTCCAACATTCAATATAATATTTTTTAGTCGGTTAAAAATGAAAATTTGAGGAATCAAATTCAATAGTCAAATCCGACAATCCGACTCTGCAGTCTCATAAAACCTATGATGCATACCTAAGCTGTAGAACTACACGTACAATGTACTAGTACACAGTACACACAATACAGGGGGCAGAAGCACACCCGTGGACCGATAAATCGCATTAGGGCCCACGTGCGGGGAATACATTTTTAATCTTATTTCCTTTATTTTGCCCCGTTCAGTAAAATACAAAGATAAACCAATATAATCTAATATTTATGCTCGATAATTAGAAACATGCCCCGCCGTTGCAGAGCCATGATTTAAGTAACTAGTTCGTAGAGATAAATAAAATTCATCACTTTAAAAACATGTCTTCAGGTAGCAACGTCAACATAAATTGGATACTTAAGGGAGATCGTCAACTCATCTGCATATAAACTAAAAATATCGGGTATTTTTTTTCGTTAAGCGCATTAACTTATATATTAAAATAAATACACATTTCAATTGCACACTTATTTAGGAAAATACCTTTACACACATCATTTTAAATCTGTATTATTTAATGTAATGTAATGAAGAGCCAGACTAGTAATTGACAACTGTCTTTTATTATTTTTCTGTTACATGAAAACTACTTACTACGTCAGCAAATGCGGATGCATGAAATAAAATCACAATGGTTACAAATAATATATTGAGTTACATGCATGAGGAATTAACATTCCATATTATAATGAAGTAAGTATGTATAAAAATAAAATAGCTTTTGAATTTTTTAACACAGAATTACATTTTAAATATAATATGTAAATAATGTAAATATTTTTGGAATAGAATTGGTTTTCTTTTATAAAAAATACAGAATACTCAAGCGCGACTGACAATAAAGTTAGAGAAAAACGAAGAAAAGAAGCAGGGGCCGTTATTAACAGCGATGCCAATGTAGATATAGGTATGTCCTTTCAGGCGGCGCGGGCCGTGCATGCTGTGTCAAAGCACGTAATTAGTATTTAGGAAGGTGGTAAGAAAGGCGAGGTCGTGGGCCAGACGTCGGGTATCGATCGCCGACCTGCCCCACGCCATGCCGCCGGGGGAAGAGGGGGGGGGGGGGGGGCACGCACATCGACCCACCAATTGACACACTTAAGGTAATACTTGGCACTTACAACGTTGCCTTCTTCGAGAGCTGAGATGGCTAGTTGCAGCGTCGGCTCCGCTCCGCTATCCCCGAACTCAACGTTTTACGTAACTCTCGAAAATAAAGCTCTTGGCCTGTGCGAGTAAATAAGCGTCTGTTTGCGTCTGTCTGCATTTCCATAGGGCAGGTACGGCGTTGGCAGTGGCGGCAGAAAGTTACAGAGAGTTTGACCCAGTTGGCCGGGAGCCCGCCTTGAGGTCGCATATGCAATGTATAGGGAAATAAATGTATTACTTAACCTTGGCTCCGAGCTCTATCTTTTCGTCATAATTCAATTGCAAAAGTGAATCTTATTAGTTATTACCTGATTACAGTAAAACAAAATTTCCAAATAACAAGTTAATATTAATTAATAATAGCCCGCACTTAATTCCTGCACACAAATAATAAAGGTTTAAGGAACTTTAAATGCAGTCTTTCAGATTAGCATTTTAAAAGAGATTTAAGTAGAGAAGTTATATTTTTTTAAATGTAGGTAATGAGAATAATGTTTTAGCTTGAAAACTTACATACCACCAAAGTTTATAACAACAGTAGGTTAAATTTTTAACAATAGGTCAAAATTAAGCTATGTTAATCTGCTAGTTTAGCTACACTGAAAAACCTCGTGAAATATCGAGATTTAATTATTACGTTTCAAGTGTATATTTACTAAATGGATTTAGTTTTCGTATGTTATAAGGACAATTTCCGGAGAAGGAGCGGGGGGGGTGAAAATAAGCAGAACACGCAGATGGTCCGAGGCGACCGTAGCGATGCACCCGGGGGGCGGGTGGGCTAGAATTATCAGGCGGGTGGGTGGTGTAAAATCACCCGCAATCATTTATAGCCAAACTGCCTGCGGAATAACTAGCTGTCACTAAATACGCGATAAGCCCCAACAAACGCGGCGCATTGCCGCTTTTACGCTCGACTCGGAAAATTTCGCTCAAGCAAAGCCGCAATGATGGTACTTTCCTTTAAAAGACATCTATAAAACTTATCTCGGTAGGAGTGTGTACTTTGCTGGTTTTGTTGTCTACAAAATGTTGGGGCCTCGTGAGGTCTTCCGAACTTAATGGCGAAAATAAAAGAGTTTTCTCCGTACGTCCTCTAAATTGTAATATCTACTCGCTACTCTCTTATTGTCCGACGACCGTATCAGTTAACGCACCCTTGATAATTGAACCATACAATTCCATCACATTTGAGTTAAAAATTAATACTTACGTAACGCGAAAGCTTCTTACCCCTTTTTCCAAAAAGTACCTGGGTAACCGAGCTTTGCACGGAGCTCTAGTAGATAAAAAAACACAAAAATATTTTACCGGGGTTCGAACCCACCACATTCCAAATTTTTGAACAACGCAAAAATTTAACCAATCTGCTAATCGGACTGACATTATTAAAGTCGAAATTATTGATATATTGTTGCAAGACAAAAAAAAATATATAACTTAAAAGCAGTTTTCCAGGGATAAAACCTAGCTAAATCGATTTTTCTTCCCCAAAACTACCTGTACCTGTATTAAATTTCATTAAAATACTTCCATCCGTTTTCGAGATTACAGATACAGAGGAATATCAAATTGGGCACAGTCGGAGGAGGGTGTGCAGAAATCTAAAATTTTGTAAATAATACTTAGTCACACCTGCTCAGATTATTAACTCACACTACCTAACATGCGTTTGTGTAATTAGATTTCGACTGTTACATGTTTTATTTGGTACGTACTAATTTAAGGAACCACTATTATAGCTGACATCTCGATTCTACTGAAAATCGCACAGCAAAAAATAGATTCTCCTCATCTCCTTTCCAAAATAAACTTAAAAGTCCCGTCACGATCCTCCAGAACCTTATTCTATAACCCTCTCTATACTCTTTTTCCCATACTAACTATCGTAAAAACTCTTTCTTCATAAGGTCATCTAACTCTCTTAACGACTTAAGTAAGCTTCATAACCTTGATTTATTTAATTGTTCAGTTAACGCTACTAAAAAGTTAATCACTAGGCAATGGTTTGAGGCTGTTTCTTAACTGTTGGTGAACTAATATGATGAAATTATGGTGACAAACTGTTTTGTACACTACACATACTTTTTCTTCATACTTACATCAGAAAAGCATTTGTGGTTATTTAATATTATAATTGTGAAAATGTGTTAATAGTGTAAAGAATTTATATTGTATTTAAGATGTTTATATAATATATAATATCACTGTATGTTCTCCAAATAAATAAATAAAAAATAACAATTAAAAGTTGTACTAAAATATTAATTTAGAAATCTTTTACACTATGGCCCTACTGTAGTGCACTGCCAAGGGGCTGGCGGATTCTAAAACCATCATCGTTAAGTAACTGGCAAAACCAGGCTGACGCCGGCTGAGCAACTTTCGTAGACCCTCTGTAACGAATGTGATGGAGCCACTAATGAAGTAGGTATAGCTACGGTAGCCAATGCACCATTTAGGTAGGTACCTTAGTCTAAGTAACAGTCAGTTCACACCGAAACGAGACGATAAGCAACGCGGCGCTGCATTTTTAAGATACCTCAACATTTAAATTTATTCACTACGCAAAAATATCCACGTTTCAAATATGACACCAGTCATACACTTGACATGCGCTATGTAGTACAATCTCGTATCTACGAATATCCACGAATGGAATTGATTTTTCCTGTAGATATATATTTTAATACTACTTTTGCGTGCATCGAATTGTTAATCAATATAAATACCACTTACGTAATAGTTAATGTTGCACAAACGTACACTCGTACAGCCGGCAACGTGAACGAAATGGGAATGTTATGAAAATGCGTTAGCTCTAGCTTTTGTAAGTTGTTTTGTAGTCAAAACATTACAGAAATGAAAAGTGCATTCTAGGCAAACAGGTCACATAGAAATTTTAGAAAAATCGTGTAACATAAAATATTCAATTGCTCGTAACTCCGGAGGGTGAGGGTTGCGTGTTTTGTCATTAAAATTAAACCTATTAAGTAACTGCTGTCAAAATCTCTTAACTTTGAGACGACACACAGTTTATAAGTTTTTAAAACATGTGAGTTTCTTTGCACAGAAATAACGTGGACCTCAATTGGGTTGCAATTTCGGGGTCCCCCCTGCGCAGGGGTGCGAGGGAAACTTTTACGCGTATTGTAGGGTTTTTTTTATCCATTTATTCATGATTATTAAAAATATTGTTTCATAAACATAAAAATCGCCAAACTGCGAAACAGTTTGTTGGCGATAATGATAATATACGATAGTACCTACATCTTTTGATTAAGGGAAAGTTTAATAAAATAATATATAGAAAAACTTGTTAATTTTCGTGTGCACAAAAATAACGTGGACCTCAAGTAGGATGCAAGTACCCCCTACGCGGGGGTGCGAGGTGGTGCTAGGGGGGTGCGCGGGGGTGCGGGCCACGTGGTGAGATGCGACGCTATTTGTGTCAGGAGCCCGCAGCCATGAGTCGTGACTCGTGACCCAGTTCGCGCCGCAGCCCGGGGTACTGCCGTATATTTTGGTCTAGGTTATGGCCCCAAATGGAATTGCGTTTCTTGACTATTTAAAATATCCGACTGACAGAGAAATAGCTGATAGTGAGTAATTAAAGAGTAAAAACATGCGTATTTCTTACCAAACTCTTAGGTGCGTATAGTGAAATTAAATGAAATTATTTTGTTCTTATTTCCAAATGAAACTTAACAAGGTTTTTCGGAAAGTCAACAGAAAAAGCTACCACCGGTTCAACCCTAACCCGCCGAGAAGAACCGGCGGAAACACATACCTAAGTGTGAAATGTTATAGACGGCAGTGATCAAAATTATTATATAATCATGTTTTAAACACATGACCTAATTATAGACAAAGTAGGTAAGTATGTATTAGCTACTCTAGTAATACACCTTTTAACTAATATTTAGTATAACCTAGCTTCACTGTACTTATAGTTCCTACTTACTAAGAGAGGACCTAAGACGTATCAGTGTCAGAAGCGCAAGAAAATACTTATTGGTATAGGTCAACATAAGCGATAATTTATCTATTGTATTAGGTTACCTGTAGATATTTGTGTGTTATTAAGTAAATAAACAAATAAATCCCAAAAGGCCTTTTTCACAGTCGTCTAATAGGTAAGTGATATAATATATAATAGTATTTAAAGTAAGTTGTAGGTAGTTTATACTGCGGGACAGAGACAAAACTTCCGAATCAGCAATTTGTCACTTATTAGGCGATTGCTTGGCGATTGTGAAACAGGCGCTCATTCCTTAGTCTATTAAGTCTGTGTTAGCCGTTAGCCAGGGTAAAAGTAGAAGACGTGTGTATTAAAAGTCTTTAGATATGAAAAGAAACCTGTAATCTTGTAATCATTACTGCGCTTATCGTCTTCATTAAATCATGTAGGAATAACGATAATTCTGGGTATCAGTGCCTACATAATAGGAACTCCTCACGTAGTATAACGTATGGTACTTAGGTGTTTTCTGAAATCGCATTAAAACGAGATATTTTTATAAGATTAGCGACGTGCGGTGCTCGAATTAACATGAGTAATGAACGGTTCGCGCCGCCGGTGTCGCGATAACCTATAATTGCGTCTAATTAAACGGAATACCATAACAATCGCATGCCCGCTGCCATTGAATTAGTTTCGCTCGTTTTCTAAATAATTTTAATGAGAAAAGCTACGGCGCGGAGTCAGTGTGAGTCCCACACATTTTACAGCGCCCTCTCACGAACTCTGTGCGTTTAAGGTATGACCGCAGCGGCGGCGAAGCGACGTTTGCTGAAATCTGAGCGTGCAGTTTAAAGGGCAATGGCGGATTTTGTATGGAAGGTTTTTCATTTTCACTATGTTTTCACGCGGCCATCAATCAAATCTTGAATTTTGGTTTTAGATTGATGTAAGAAATCAAACTTCATAGTACCTAAGTTTTATTTTTGACCCATTTTTCTCTTAACTCAGTATGAACCGGGATATTAGGGACAAAATAATTTTAAAAATCACTCTGTATTATTGTACCATTTGAAAGTGTTGCTTTAGTACCAAAGTTATATGGCAAACTTAATAAAAGTGTTAAATTTTGAAAAGCTCCTTCATATTTTGAAAAAATGTATGGAAAGTAATAACAATAAAAATGACAATAAGCTCTGTCCTCCATTTTCTGGCATACCTAGCGACACTATCGAATCGTGCAATAATACAGGTGTTATTTTCATAAGCTTCAGGTTTGATCGCTAGGGATGTTGACTTACCAAAAATCTATTACTGACTGAAAAATAAAAGACAATATTCTTGTTTCAAATTGTAATAGAGTATATAAAAAACTTTGGAAAATTGTTAGGTACAATAGTTTTATCAACATTTGTAACGAGTTACGCTTACGATTAGGTACCCAGTTATTTAGACTGATCACAGTTGTTACGCTTACGAGTAGGTACCCAGTTATTTAGACTCTGATCACAGTTTTAAAAGGTAATATAGATTTTTAATGAATATAAAAGTACTGAAAATATTACATACTTAGTTACATATTTATTTATAATATTGTCAAGCAGAAAATGAATACTATCAAATTTTCCTATTCCACTTTTATAGGTAACTACTTAAGTACTTGAAATAAAAAAAGCTTGTTTTGTTGACTATGTTGAGTAGAAGTTATAACAATAACATTATTATTTATAATTATTATAATTAATAATTTTTGTGTCTCACACATTACAAAATATAACTTTAGGATAAATGTAGCCGCCAGCGCTTACAAAAATACAGGTTGTAAGTTGTACCTAATTATAGACATGGATCAACGGAATCAGACGTAAGTATCACGATTTTCGGAGCTTTAAAAGTTATCTAGGTTTTTGTAAAATTACAGCGAAAATCATAAACCCAATTTCGGTAATTAGGTAAGTACTCTTGTTAACGAGTTCATACATGTGCTAGTGCGTCAGCATGCGCTGACACTCGAACCTAACTGCGAATTTCACAGAAATAAGTTGGCCCCCGGATCACTTGAGCTAAAAAAAAACAAAACTTTTTAGACACTGAATGCCGTAGATCTACGGCGTAGAACATACCGCCCATGTATGTTTTAAAAAGGTCCCCTACGCGCTAACTTATAGCCATATCACAAGTTACATCCTGGATATACACCAAATTTCCACGAAACAAAACGCCAAACATTTTTTGTTTTTATACAGATTATATATACATGAGCCATAGCGTCTTTTGATATTTAGCACCTACCGTACGTAGTGTTATCTTGTGCCTGCACATATAAAGGCACTGCACATTTTTTTTCGAAACATTACACAAAACTTCGAAACATTGGGGCGTAGCTATACACATTTGTGTAGGAATACACAATGTTTTTGTCTGTCGAGACGGACGGAAAAATTGTGTATTCCTACACAATGTTTCATTTCTCATCAACTGTTACACCAGTCACATGACCATTAAACGTAGAAATACGGAAGAAATTATTTATCAATCCCAAATCGGTCTTCTATTCGTAACCCGTAACTCGTATTAACTGACCTGTAATTTAAGTATTTATCAGGATAAATACTAAAATCACGGGTCAGTAAATATGGCCTAATTCGAAATCTGGGGGTCTAAATAGGCCACTTCAGATGTTTCATACATTTTTTTCTATGCAAAAATCGTGAAATGGTAAAATGGCTACATGATTCATCTGATTTCATCATATTAGAAAACACCAATTTTGACAGTTTTCAATAGAAATGCGTAAAATGGCGCACTTAATATGAGTTGAAAAAAATTTATGAAACACCTAAAGTGGCCTTTTTAAACCCCGTGTGTTTTCTCCTAGATTCTGCATCTACAATCGCTAAAACTGCGAGTGCTTACGTCTTCCTCATCGGAACTCATGATATTGTCTCCACAAAATGTTTTGTTTCAATCAAACACATTTTCTATAGCCGGAGACAGCTTGTGAATGAAAACAAATGTTTTTGTTTTATGTTTTCTGTGTAATATTTCGAAAAAACATGAGCACGAGACGAGCCTTTATGTCAACAGTAACTACCCCTAAGGATTTTTATTGTAAAACAATCACTGTAGGGAGTTTTGCCGGGGAATTCAACGGGTGTCATTTTGGTTTTTGTATTTCGTTCATAAATTTGTGTTATTTCGGTTCTTAATGTGTAATATTGGTAGAATATTAACCATTAAATATTCGTTAACGTGCACAAGTGTGGGCAAGTGGTACAACTTCTAAGAACGTGCTATTTTGTGTTCCCTGCAAAACTCCCTAGGAACTTTCAGTAAAGCTTCTACCACTTTACTGAATTGACTGACATGACTCATGGACTGCACTAACTATTTATTTGAACTTTGACTAGACTTTAAGACTTGACTTTACGGTGTTGAAAATTGAAACGAAAATTCTATTTCCCGCCTTTTTAACTTGACACTGGCAAATGGTTATAAGCCGACGTCATATATTTAAAAACAAAAACACTGGAGCATCGTGACATTGTGAATTGAACGATTTACAAACCTAGTTTTAAGTGATTTTATTAGGCCAGCGGCAACCGTCTTTTTATTGTACAAGAAATAATAGCGAAACCATACATTAATTTTCAACAGCCATATTTATGATTTAATATTATATAGCCTTAATTTTGATTCAACACCATTTTAACCTATTACAACACTTCTTCAATAAGCAAAAATTCAAGAAAATTATGAATACGGCTTTCGTATCTTTGACATATTCACCCTGTTTTACTGAGATCTCCAAGCGGATCAAGTGGGCTGTAAAATCATCGCTGTTGCGTCGTCGTCATAATCGACATTGAGATTTTGCTTTTGATAGTATCTTTATTAAAGATTTGTCTCTTATTTGACAATGTTTATTTTTATTCAGAAGCCCAGTTCTAGTAATTATTTTTGATATAATCCTGTTTCGGTCGGGACGCTGATTCATTCCCATACGCGCCAAACAGGCGTGCGTGTGCGAGCGGGACAAACTGTCAATCCAAACTAGATTTTACGCAAAATAATTACGTGAATTTAAACCCAGATCTACTCGTTTTAAATGACAAAAATTATTCCACGCTATTAATAATACAACTTAGCACACAAACATTAATTTTAATATTATATTATTTACAACACTATCAACAAAAGCATGATATATTTTACATATAAACAATAGGCTTATAAATTATATAATAAACATAATATAATTTCTATAATAACATTAACTTATATTCTAAGGTCCATGTAGCTTACTTAAGACAGATTCTATATCTATATTCTGGATATTTGCAGACTTAAGCAATTCCTGCGTCTCAGACTTAAGTTTTTTAGCATGTCCAGATTCATTGGCAACATTAAAACTCCTCTTTCTCTTTTTAGCGTCCGTTTTATCTTTGCATTGTATGTTTTCGATCTCTAAAACAATTTCTGTAACTTGAATGTCGAGGTCTCTTTCAGTCTCTTTGGCATCATCTTTTTTAAGAGGTGTGTCTAAGCTTGTTAAAGTGGAGTCAAATATATCAATACATTGGCTGCGAGCACTTTTCAGTGGAGTATACAATTTTTCAATATTTGATATTGAACTTATAGCCGTCGCCGTCTCTCTGGCGTACGATTCGTCAACAATAAAATCTCCAGGATCTTGTTCAAACACTGTACTTAAAGCGGTTGCATTTAACCTAATTGAAATGTCATCTTCTATACATAACTCCATGCAAAATTTATCTTTTAATTTACACAAATTATTATTTTGTACAAAGCTAGATTCATTGTACACACATGAAAAATAATTTTGGCTTTCTTCATCGCAGTTGCTCACAGATAGCTCTACTTCTTCTTCATCTAAGTCCTCACATGATTCTTTCTTATCACAACCACTGTCATCTTTACTATGAGAGATGACAGTAATTTCCGCCTTATTAGATTCATTCAGAGTAATATCTATCGTTTGTGCAACTCGTGGTGGAGTATCGAGCAAATCTCGTTCTATGATTTTCGCTGTTTCCACATCAAAATTTCCTTTTGTCTCCACCTTACAACTATTGAGATGATATTTACTACCATCTTCTTTAGTACAACTTTCAATATACTTTTTTATATTATCTATATCATCATCCTCGTTTTGACAGAAAGAGGACTGTGAGGCTTCTTTTGATTTAGCATCTTGAGACCCATCATCTGACCATCTTAAAGGCGGTTGTTCACTATCAGAATCCTGAACACCTAATACCTTTGATTCTTTCACCGTCGCATCTTTATTCTTGGATAAATCAGATAAATTATGTTCGCTATTATCGGAATTAAATGATTTAGTGCAGTGAAGTTTTCTAGGTGTCGCAGATTTTCTTCGTGATTTTGTTGGAGCTGCGACCGTTATAACGGTGGCGTTTATTTTATCTTTACTTATTTTCTTTTTTGTTTGATTTTCAATAACACAGAGCTGCTTAGAATCATTGCTCACTTTTCGACTTCTTTTAGAAACTAAATCTTTTGCGGTTTTTTTCGACATAATTTTTAATTTCTTTTGAGTTTCCAATTTCACTGGTGATTCTCTTTTTTCTTTCAAAATTGTAGGTAGAACCTCAGGTTTTAGTTTTCTTGATGGTGTAGCTTTTGACGATGCTTTTTTAATCTGCTTTCTGTCGGTTTCAGTGTGAATGTCTTTTGATGATGGAGCATCTTCTTTTGTTTTCGTACTACTACTTTTACGATACGATACATTCTTTGTGCACTTTCTTACAGGCCTTCGAGGCTTTTCTGGGTCATTTTCTTTATTCGTCGGATTCTCACGAGCATCTTCAGTACAAACAGTTATGGCACACTCCAAAACTTCAGAAATGGGAATGTAATCCTGATCGTCTGGTTTATAATACGACCCACCACTAGAGTAGTCTGTTTGTCGAGAAGAATAGGACGAAGGTGTAGCTTGTGTAATCTTTGGAGTATCAAAGAAGCGTGGAGTGGGAATATTCATTATCTTTATATCTGACATAGGTTCATCGGGTATATCGGGACCTAAAAATCGAGGTGTTTCCATTTGTATGTCATACAGCGCTTGTTTATAGGGTGTTTCCAATAATTCTGATATATTCAATTTTGCACCAATCACATTTTGCAGCGCTTGTCTTTCTGCTTCGGGTGTATCTGATTGTTCCATCTGGTGATTAATTTGTGCATGATTATTTGGACCATCCTGCCTAAGTGTTTCGTTAGAAGCGGGTGGTGGAATATTTGTGGAAGCTTTAACTGGATTTTGTGATGAATTAAACTCGAAAGATTTTTCTTTTAATTTTTTACTTTTTTTTGAAGACAGCATTCCTTTATCTTTTCTTTTGGAAGAATTTGTGACCTTTGATTTTTTAGAATGAGATTTTACTGAAACTATATTTTCATTGACTTTATTTTCTTTACACACGATTTTTTCTTTGCTTTTTTCAAACTTTTCTATTATATGAACATCACTTTGACCGATTAGAGCACGAAGGTCTGCATCCCAATTTATTTTCTTTGTTGGTTTAACTTTTTTATCTACAGAAATCTTAGTTTGACTTAACATATTTTCGTCTAAGTTTTTTCTACTCCTTTCTTTATCAGGTACATATTTAGAAGATATATTGCAATGTGGAATATGAGTTGCGATGGCGTTTTGTTGAGTATTGTTAACATTTTCATTAGTATTTATTTCAGTGCTATTCTCGTTCAAAATTCGCCTTGGTGTTGTGAAGTCTAAAACTCTAATATGGGAGGTGCGACGAGGTGTTGATGACGACTTTTTCATGGGGGGCGCAGAATTTGGTGTGCTAGTCTTGTGTAGAACAGTACCCAAAGGTTCTTTAGGTAATGATGCAGAAATAGAATCTACAGTCTTCACTAAACCAATGTTATTCGTATCATCAATGGATTCAAGGTTTAATTCTTTAGTAACTTTATCTGCCACTGAACTTTGCGTTTTAATGTCTATACTCAAAGGTTTTATTGTAGTAAATTTTTTGGGAATTACTTTTGTAGCTGTTTCAGAGCTTTGTACACTGGAAGTTAAAGCTCGTGAAGCAGTTTTTGTTTCGGAGTCCAAATTTTGAATAACTACAGGACCTAGGGTCTTCACATGGGTAGTTTTCTGTACTGGTTCCAAATTTTGTTTATTGACTGGAGGTATACAGGGAGATAATTTTTTTGCCGTTTCAGAATTTAGTATATTTATAATTTCTGTAGACTTTGGCGTCACTATTTGCGGGTTACCTGAAGAACCTGAAAAATTAAATTAAATTTTAAGTATGGTCAAGTAAACAATGTTCAGACAACAAGTTTTACATAAGTTAATTTTTGTCAATAATGTTAATATTACAAACACTTTATTACCTGATGAAGGAACTAGTATAATTGTTGGCATAGCCATAATTTCATCTTTTGTATAGTTGAAATTTGTTCCAGTTTGCAAGTTATTCTTGTATGCACATGTCCCATTTATGTAAAGAGTTTGCATCTGTACTAAGGGAGTATTTGTAGTGGATTTTATAATTGGTGGCATTTTAGCATAAGTGTTATTGTTAAATTTGATATCAGATATTATTTTAATTTTTTGCTCGCAGCTTTTATCATCTGTAACGCTCAAAGCAGGACTCTCTTTGCTAATAGAAGGATCAGACGATGAAGCAGGAAGAATTTTTCGAGATAACCCGGCAACAGTTGGAACCAATTTTTTATTTTTAGGACACCTGGAAGTAATTTTTTTAAGATTATGAATTATTAATGAAATATATTTTTCCTTATGTTATAAAATATGTTATCAGCATAAAGTTAGTCAATTTAAATCACTAATTTATTTAAGTAATAACAAATAAAGTTTCACATTACAATATTATTATTTTTTTAAATACCGATTAAAAAAAAAATTAGTTTTGTGATTTAAAATTAATTACATATTGGTTTTTATTTAATTTATTGTAATATAATATAAATATATCGTAATAGTAATACATTATTATTTGATTATAGTTTATAGTCAATATAATATATTACATTACACTTATAATATTTAATGAATAAAAATAAAAAGCTTTGAAATAAATTTAAACACTTACTTTGAATCTGGTGCATGTTCTGCATTATAATTAATATGTGTAATATCTTTAATGGTGCCTGAAATAATATAGATTTATTTCAGATTTTATTATAACACAACAAAATTTAGGTTTTGGTTATTATTAATTTGCCTATAGCATACCTTCAGCACCATCAGCAGGGTTTTTACATGTGCCTTTATTAAGTATTGTTGAACTTGGCATAGCCATAGTGTTATTGCTTTCTTTAGCTACTTTGCTCATTATTGTATCAAATTCCTCTATATTTTGTCGTGATGTATCTGCACTTGTATGCTAGAAAAATATGGTTATCTTTCAGTAATTAGCAGTAACACAAAAAAATATTAAGATTAATGCTTGCGCTCTGCAATAGCTTATAAGAATTTTTAAGAAAACTCATAGTACAATGAATACTAATTCATGTTAAAGCAATACAAAAAGCCACACATCACACAAACATAATTAAAGTATTCAATATCATGTCCATTGTGTTTATGACATTAACAATGAAAGATAATTTGCAACGATTTGCCATACACTCAATCAAATTATTTGCACAACATAGTTTGTACTGTTTAATTGCTACAACAAAACATTGCAAGAAATAGCTCAACACCCACTCACAAATTACCTATATAATAATTTATTGAAAAAATTACCATTAACAAAGCTGATTGTGGCAGGCACACAGTGGCATTACTTTCTGGTGTACTACTTGTAACACTGTTAATGTGCAAATCAGAGTTACTGCTTGGTTCTGTAGTCCTCTGAATCTCACTAGATTCACTAGAATTTGAGTCACTCTTCTTTAAGTTTACAGCTGTAGAAACTTCTTTTTGGAAATCTTCTTTAACTACCGCATTTCCTGTAATGTTTTATTTACCATATCACTACATAGTTTAAAACAATGTCGCTTTTTCTGTCTATCCCTATGTATGTTTTTTGCGATTACATTGCAAACGCTGGCTGAACCCTTCAAAGTAGATCAAAATAATGGACTACAGTATTATACACCTTAAAAATGTCTGCAAAAAAGACCACGATGGTATATGTTTATTTCTTAGGGATAACCCTCAATAACCATTTTTTATCCTATACAACAAGAAATAATTCTTCTTACAAGAAATAATGGCTTATTTACGAAGCGATTTTAAGCAATACAGCATTAATCCTTATCCAATTAAGTACCTTAAATACAGTGTGCATTTAATATAGATCAATATGGCCCTTTACAGCATGTAATTTAAATGAATATTTTCAAAGATATTACAGATTTAAAATGCAGGGGCATAGTATAATACGGGGCGCTACTAGCCTCCCAAGTTATTTGCTGAAGAACTTTTTTCTCCAAGAACACTATTCCACGCTGGCGAAGCCACAGGTAAAAGCTAGTAATATATAATGATGTAATATTATATTATGCTAATAAAACATCTGGTTTTCTTTAATAAATGCAAGGAAGGAATTTTGTTTTGCCTCCTAGTTTAGAATACAATTTACAAACTGTTATCCTAATCAAGTGTGTTCATTTTTTGTTTAGCTGTTATCAATTTTATATAATAAAATAAAAGGTTCATGATATTTAATAGTTCAGATTCTCAATACTGTAAGTCTACTTTAAATTACGGGCCATGCTCACTCCATCACATGCTGCCAATATCTGTTTGGCAGAACACACCTAATTTATGTAGTGCTTCAGTATTCAGTAGATAAATATAAAACATCTAAGAAAACACAATTTACCTGGCAAATCAGCAAGAGATGTAGCCTCTACTGAACTATCTAATGTGTCCGTATCACAGGATGCATGGCTTTTTGTATTGGCATACATAGAATTACATACACAGCTAGCTGAGTTTGTAGAACCACACATGTCACAGCTTGTGTACACCTTTGATACTTGTTTAACTACCCTATAAAAGGTTTCATCACAAAATTATTATTTGTATTAAAAAAATATTAGTTATAGTCAACATTTATCATATTCTATTTGGTTTCATGTTACTAGCTTACTACTGATTAAAAATAAAATTACTTTTAAGGATTACTAGCTGTCCCAACACACATTGTTCTTAAATATGAACTGGAATGATTAAATAATATATATATATATATATATATATATATATATATATATATATATATATATATATATATATAGATATTGTGGTTTGTTAGCATTTAAGTCAAAACCATAAAAGTGGTTTTGCTTCCAACAGGTCTATTTTTCTATTAAAATAGGTCCCAGGACAAAACTAGTCAATATTAAAAAATAATAATAAAATAAACATACCGTGGTTTATCTTGAAAATTAGCCTTCTGCACATCCACTAAAGCAACTAGAAGTTTCACAACCTCTAACAAGTTAGTACATTGCATCAATTTTCTTCTTAAAGCAATTGGTTTACAAGACTCAACTAAAAACAAAGATTTAAAAAATGTATATAAAACATAATAAAATATTAAAATCCTGTTAATTATATAATTCAGAAGTTTTCTTATTAGTGTAAAGCAAGTATTGATTGCCTTTGGATATTATAAAAATAATTCTTCAAGAAAAAGAGAACAACATATTTTGCAATGAAATACTAAGTTATTACTGTATTGTTTTCCTACCAAACAGCAATATTTTGTTCTCTTAAAATTGTTTTCTCACCATGTATCTTGATAGCCATATATTCTGCAAGGATATTTTTCAACGATGTCATAAACATCCTACCATATTCATTACTGAAGGCATCTAAATATGGGCTAGCTTGAAGAAATTCGTCATAAGCAGTCATCAAATCCTCTTCTGCCAGGTATCCTGCAATCAAATTGTTAATTGAAGACCACGATTATGCCAGTAAAATAAACGTTTATTGACTCCCGCCAAACGCCTTACCAAGAACAAGTTTCGCCACTTCTTGAGAAGGAAATGGTGGTATAGCCATATTTATAAACAAATGTCCTTTACTTATATTAAATGATCACTAATTTGTGTTAACTATTAATAAAGCCATTACAAACTATAATTTCTAATTCTGAATACAAACGACATACGAAAACTCAAAAACACAGATTGAAAATTGAAACAAGAGCCAAGACGCAAAACCGACATATGTTTTTTTTATGATTGTAAAGAGCTGCAAATCACCAAATGTCAAATCCTTACAGCCTAAGCAAATATTAGAATGTCAATTTTTATTCAATATTTATTTTTAATTTAAATAGTATGCACGTGTGGATATTATGTGATCTAGGCCAGATCTGGGTTAGTAAGCATAATATGCATTATGCGTCGACGCTTGCTTATACGAATTAAGTATCCCTGTACGGGATAAACATATTATGTTTATCCTAACCTAACCTAACCTATTTTAAAATTATTTTATGACCGTGTACGGTACGCCTAAATTTAACTGTCTAGTGGAGCTGTAAAATCCAGTGTTGCTATAAATAAGTTTTTAAGTAATTTTTTTGTGATATAGAATAAATGTTATATGTCTATTTTAATAATTAGTATCCATATATCTGCCTAAAGCTAGCTCAAAGTTTATTGTTTCTTTTTTGATGTCACGAGCAACAGCTAAAAAAAATCTTGCTTTTTTGCAGCATGGATTTTAATTTATACATTGGCAGCACTCATTCGTCGTCGCTCGTCAGTCGTCAATCGTCATCTCATTTCTATATTTTATAAAATTAAAAATTCATAATTTTTACATTTTGCTTTCGGTTCTGTTTTTCAAATTTTGTAATATATAGGTATTATTTTAGTCTCTTTTTGCGTTCAAAGCGAATTGTTGTTGAATTTATTATTTTTTTAAATAATTAAAAAAATGAGTTCCACTGCATCTGTAGCACTATTTGCTTGTTCTCGCTGTTTTTCGAGACATCCTTTCGAAGAACTCTCACCTGGAGAACAGCTTTGTAAGGTAATGGTAGCAAAGGCAATAAATTCTACATATTAAATACATAAAACGATTTTTGTTATGTTTGTAACTTTTACTGTTATCATGACGTCAATTGTGACACTGTTATTCATGGGTGTTTCAGGAATGCCGTGGCTCTTTCCCTGTTGTGAAATGCACGTACTGTCGTTCCGAGTTTCAACAGACAAGGTCAGTATAAAAGCTGCCAAATCATGTGACCAACTTTCTTCTTGTTGCAACTAGTTGTTTTAAACAAATTACCTACAATTTTTACTAGAAAGGAAATTGTTAGTAGGTGCCTGATATGGCAATAACAATAGGCTATGGCTAATATTTTGCATTAAAGAAATAGTGTATTTGGTGTGTTGTATAAATGCTGCATAGAATTATGGTGCTTTATATCAATAATAAGTATGATACATTGGTTCAATGTATCATACTTATTATTAATAATAATTCAATAAATATAATAATAAAAAATATAGTTTTTTTATTGTTATGGATAATGTCATCAAATACTTCCTTGACAACTCCATTATTTCACTTTCTTTCAAAGAGCCTATCCCTACAAGGGTTAATCCCCTTCAAACTAAAATCCTCGGTCCTCCATTGATAGGTTTGTACTTTTTACACACTGTGGTTTGTTTTCCAGTAGTTTCCATTAACATAACATAATTTTTAAAACATGCTAGAAGAAGCAAAATTAATAATTTTGATAAATGAAAACCGAAATGTCTCTCACAAATGTTTATCGAAAGGAACACAATTTCACAATATAGTTTTTAACAATAGTTTCACTTATTACAAAGAATATTACTAAGTTATAGGCCGAAAATTATAGGTATCTTAAACAAAGGCGAAAATGCGGGAAAACAGTACACAGTATTATCGAATATCGTCTAGTCAGATAGGTAGTGAGTGGGGGTCTTGCGGGGGCGAGTCGGATGTGAACCACACGGTTCATGTGCCAACTGAGCTGGCCAACAGAGCATTCGCACACTGAGTGAATGTTTTAGTTAGAGAGGTGTTCACTAGGAGGAACCTGTTAGATTTGTAAAAAAATGTACTGTTCAACATACTTGAGCGTGTCGATTAAGATACTATAGATAGGAATTACTAACTAAGAAATGTCCATTTTGCTATTTCTTCATTTAAGCATAACCTAACGGTGTAGGAGTGGAACAAAGTTGCAAAAAAAAACGAAGTGTGGATGTGCTCTAGTGTGTTTGTTTTTTTCCTTTATTGTAGAGGTAATACAAAAAAACAAATAATAATATAATCTGATATTTTAGAAATAATATAAAAATTATTCCAAACAAGCGAAACTGCAGTATAGATGACGAGATCTAAGATTTTGGGCGTAATTCGCCCATAATAATTAATATAATTTTAAATAACTTAAACTGTGTACTCGCCCAATTCTCATAATGAAAGTTTTTGCTTCAAACATTAATATATAAGGTCCGGTAAAATCAATTATGCATATTTTGAGCATATGATCTACTCACTGCTTATTTGGAGACATTTAGGCAGAAAAATAATTGTCATAATCGAAAAAAGAAATCTTTCTATATATGAGCGATTTGTGTTGAGTAGAGAGTCACCCATAAATGAGATGATTTTTTACTTTGAGTATGTAAATAATTATTTTTTATTACCCAACTGGTTTATGTTTTTCGCGCGTATCTTATATGTTTGTAAATTCCTTTATTCCCACGTATCTTCCAAACGGCTGGATGGATTTCGACAATTAAGGTATTGTTAGATTAGTCTCAAAAAACCTAAGATATCTACTTCAAAGAAAAAATACAAAATAAAATATCGAATACATAGAAATAATAAAATAAATAATAGTAAAAATAAAAAACCCAACTCCAAAAAAGACAGATACCTAAGCAACGCACTAAAAAGATGTTCGGACTTTTTAGTGTGTTGCTTAGGTATCTATTTTTTAAAATTATTTATTTTATTCTATCTTTTAAACTGCTTTTCTTCACAGTAAGTCTAATACCTCATCAATCTGCAAAAAATGTGAAGCAAATGTCAAGGCTTATGGAAAGCCTACAGCTTGTGAATACTGCAACATTATAGCAGCTTTTATTGGTAATATTATTGTTATAATATTTTTTTTTATTATTACTTTCTGGTAATGTAGTAAGTTATAGTCATAAGCAAATATACAAACAGAAAAGGAGACTGTTAATTTTGGGCCTAGATGTCAAAGTAAAAAAATGATTGATATAACATTGTAGGGGAAACCAATCTAAACATTTTTATCGGACTACGGCGAAGTCAAAAGGAAGGGTAATATTTGTTTGGACTAAGTATGTATGTTTGTTCCATCGTGGCACCTAAGCTGATCCGATTTTAATTAAAGAAGTGTCAATAAATTCGTAATAATAGCCCGGGTAACATAGGCTATATGATTTATGTATTTGGATTAAAGTTTTTTATAATTATAGTTATCTGTTATGGCAACAGATCTTTAATAGTCATTTATATAAACGTTGCTAATAATTTATAGGTAACAAATGTCAACGCTGCACAAATTCTGAGCGTAAGTTTGGTCCTGCTGTTACATGTGAGCAATGCAAGCAGAGGTGTGCATTTGACCGACATGATGAAAAGAAGGTTAGATATTATAATATTATTATTATATATTGTAATATTTAAAGTTAATGTTTTCAAAGGTACAGCGATTTGCAATACAGAATTTTGTAAGTCTCATGAAAACGCTCTATACAAAAGTCTGACGTCACGCGTTCCTGCAGTTGTATGAAATATACTCAGTGACTGACTTTCCGAAAAAAAAGCTTGCTAAGTTTCATTTGGAAATTTAAAAAAAATCATTTAATTTCATGAGTGACTTTTTATTCCGTTTAGAGAAATATAGTGTTTATAGGTACATAAAATAGAGTACTATGGCATACTTAGGCTGGGACTATATTGTCCGGAATATGGAAGGCCAGGGAAAATTCAGAGCACAGAAAATAGAACTCTGTACTAATACAATAGATCTGAAAATCGAACCCACAAGTGTCGAGTCCAATGTCATATATAATGACAGCTCGTCACTTCGATTTTCAAATTTAATGTATTAGTGCAGAGTTCTATGGTCACTGCTCTGAATTTTCCTGGGCCCTTCTGATTCCGGATCATAGAAAATAGAACTCTGGACTAATACAATGGTGTTGAAAATCGAACTAGTCAATGGCCATATGACAGCTCGACACTTCGATTTTCAACTCGATTATACAATGGAGTTGAAAATAGAATTGAGATAAATTTTAATTTTCAGTGCTCTGAATTTTTTACGGCCTTTCTCGGGCCCGCCGGATTCCGGATCATATAGTCCCAGCCTTAGATTCTTTTCCTTTTTTCTAACATGGTGAAAATTCGTTTTACAAAATCCCATTTATTTTTAATTTACATTTAAAAAAGTATGCCAGAAAAAATTATAAAAACATTAAAATTACTAAATAATATAATTGTCACATACCTGACCCCTGTTAACCACTATAAACCGGCCTCGCCATTATCCCTTGCCCGCGCGCTACACTATGTCGCCCGCGCACTACCCTCTGTCGCCCGCGCACTACCCTCTGTCGCCCGCAGCGGCGAGTCGAGTACTCAAATCTATGCGCATTACAGGTGACAAAAATTCATGTTCTTTTTAAGATTTTCCAATTTTCAAATAGTTGACCTTCGGCATAAATGTATTATATTACTGATACATATAAGTTATAACATAACCTATAATTTTCATCCCCAGACGGAATAAAAAAATCATCCAGTAATCAGTATAGGTCGTAAGAACATAATATTAATTGCCAATATCTCCGATATCATTGCGTTTATGACTACTGTTATTAATGTTTTTTTTTTTTATTTTATGTAAATAAACTAATTATGTAGGGTTTTTACACGTATTATGTAAAAAAATATTCCAACTTTCTTTTTACTTTGCACCTTATGACAAAACTACACATATTTTTTATATGTATCACCTTTATAACAGTACCTCATTATTACATAATATATAAATAAAATTAAAAAATGTACATGTAGTCACTACCCTATTGTTATACTATGCATAATATTATGAATAAAACTTATTGTACTGTTGTGTTATGATCTGTTATAAAAAGTAATAAAATAATTCAGCAATTTTACAATAATTCCTCAGGTGGATGGAAAACTGCTTTGCTGGCTATGTACTCAGTCCCTGAAGAGAGCCCTGGCTAGAACTAAGCAGCACCTATCTTCGGTGGATAAACACAAGCATAGGACCCACAAGTCAGTTGATTATATTTTTATTGAAGTTATTATTTAACTTTATGTTCTAAATATATTAGAATAATTAAAACAACGTCGACAGGTCGAAAAGCAGCCACAAAGACAAGCGTAAATCTGATATGATGAAATCTATGAACTCAAATGACCACAATGATTCACAACCCCTTGAAAAGAAGTCAAAATTGAATCCTCTTCAAGGTAAGTTTTCGACTAACTATTTCTTCTATGTTTAAGAATATGAATGCAATAGTAAAATTTCGAAGCTAAGCTATCTACTATGAATAAAAATTATTTTGCTTTCACTTCATAATGTTGTGTCTACTTTTTCAGGCGAGCTGATAGACCCAAACAGTTCAGATCATGTGGTGGCGATGACTCAGCTGAAGGAGACTATTGCTAGCCTGCAGAAGAAAGTTCAGCAGAAAGATATGGAACTATTGTCTAAAGACAAACTGGTATGTTTATGTTTAATTGATTTACACTTTACAAGTTATAAAAATAGATGTTTTAATTTAAAAAAATATTTATCTCCTTACATTTGAATTATCCAAAGTACATTTAGGTTTTTTTAAAGATTTTATTTAAAGGTTTTTATGTCATTAAAGATTACAGAATTGAAAGCCCAGCACCATAATGATACAACAGATCTACGAAACGAAATGAAGAATAAGGAGCGTCTGAATGAAACTAGGTTTAACCTTATGAATACAAAGATTCAAAATTTGCTGAAAGAGGTGGCCACTCTTAGCAAATCCGCTAAGAAGAACAATAAGATCACCAAATCAGCTCTGGCCAATACGGAGAACAGCGGTAGCGGCACCGACAGCCCTAGCACCAATTAGAACAATTTTAAGCGAATTACTTATATTGTAAGTGAAACTGGAATATATTTCACTACTATTTTTTTATTCCTACAAATTATTTCATTTGTAGCTTTTACAATCGTAAGTAGTGTTCAATTTAGTGATTTTTGTATTATTTAAGTAAGTGTTGATCAATTGATATAACGATCCAGTATTCGTAGGTACGGGTTGGAGACAAGTCCAAACAGAGACATCTGTAATGACGAATTTTCGGTATTCCATTTTCAGCATCGTTTAGAATCTTGTAGTCTGAGTATGTGATCTTTATTTATTTTTATTATTATATAATATGACATTGTGTAACTGTGACTGCTCGCGTGCGTGCGTAGATATTATTAATTTATTCGAATCAATGGATGAGAATTCATAAAATTTAAAGATCATATAAAATTTAGTTTTAGTAGTTATATTATGTAGTTTATCGTCGGGAGAATTTTGGTATTGTGATTGTGAAGCATTCTTTTTGATCATAAGAATTTTTTGTTCGTTTTAGTAAACGTTTATATTACCATTATTTTTATACTATTTACTATACTTATGTTCTGTATTATCAATATGTGTAAAACCAAACAAATCATTTTCATGGATACATATTATGTAATTCGTGTGACGGCGTGGAGATTTGTCAACTACTAAAAATCATAAGGCGACCTAGGAAATTTTTAAAGCATGAACAAAAACGTAAATAAAAAAATCTAGAAAAAAAAGTTGTGTTTTTGTTGTCTAGTTCCTGTGGACAGAGTTCAGACTTATTGTTACCTTTTTATTCCTTTCCACACGCTCAAATTCACCACTTCCAGTCATTTTATTTTTATTATTTATTTATTTATTTCTAAACTTAAATCTATCTTTACAGGACCTTATCATAATATGACAGACAAGTAACTAATAATAAACAATAAACATCAAATACATAATAACTAATAAAGTAAATTTCTTAGATATTTAGATAACAATTTCATACAACTACTGTGACTAATGACTTACTTCAGACATCTTATGAATTAAAACATACTATAAAATATGCAGCCTTAGTAAAGTCATTCAATGAAAGATCAAATATATCAGCTTTCTTGTCTACCGCGTTGAGCGTTCGCAGCGCGCGCGTCAGAGGCGCCTGCTGTAAGAGGTTGGTGCGTGCTGCCGGAACCGCGATCGCGAACAGCTGCGGTCGCTTCCGCCGTTTCATGTACCTATCCGGGACGCATAATCTCACTTCTCCCAAGTATATTGGGATTATAATTTTATCGGTTGCCCCTCCATGTGATACTCGTAATGACTAGGGGCACGTCCACGAGTAAAGGACAGCACCGAACATTTTTGTACATTAAAAGTACAACTTGTTCCTTTGAGACTCCTCGACTATTTTTGGTAGGTCATTAATCATGATAATGAAAAGAAATGGCTTCCTTGACTAACTCCAGATCTAGTGTAGTAAGGCTCCGAATGGCATCCGCCACAGTCGACAAATTGACGCCTATCGCGCAGGTAGCTCGCGAAAAACTTTAGCGTGCGAGGAGTGAAACCCATATCGGCCAGCTTACTAAGCATACTATTAGCAAATAAACGCGCTATGGAAAAACACACATTGCAAATAGAAATTTATAGTAAATAAATTTTGTGCAAAAAACGTCGGGGCAGACGTCCCGGGCTGAATGATAGAATATGGAAAAGTAGGATAATAAATATAGGAACAGATAGTGTAAAATAAACAATAATTTAATATAACTTAATACTAATAATAATTTAATATAATAAAACAACAGATAGTGTAAAATAAACAGTAATGTAATTAATTAGTGAGCTATTATGAAAAGTGTAATTTGATTAACCTATTAATAATGATAGACAACAAGAAAGAGTGTGATAATTATATACATTAATGAACATAGGAAGGATAATGTACGTATAAAAGAGGAACACAAATGCAAAGGAGAAAAGTAAAGAAATGTTAAGTATAAAGCTAAGATACGAGAAATGTAAAATAAGGGAGTGATGTAATATAATAGATAATGTAACGCTAAGGAAAGCAAAGAATGTATACAAATGAGAGTTAAAACAAAAAAGTAATGTAAATAGGAACGTAATACCCAACATTGGAAGGATAATGTACGTATAAAAAGAGAAATGCAAATGTAAAGTAGAAAAGTAAAGAAATATTAAGTGTAAAGCTAAGATACGGGAAATAAAGGATACGAGTAAAGTAAGGATGTGATGTAATGTAATTGATAATGTAAAGTTAAGGAAAGGACAAGAATGTATACAAATGAAAGTTAAAACAAATAAGAGATATAAACAGAAATGTTATACCCAATAAATGGAATGTAATGGAACGTTAAAATAGATTAAATATACTTAAGAAAATAAATAAATGAATAAATGTATATGATGAGAACTAGATTAAAAATGTAAGATGAAAAAATATGTAACCAATAAAACTAAATATACGTGTTAAAATGAAAACAGGCAAAAAATTGTCTTGACCTCGTTGTTAGGGGAACAAGCAGGCCCAGAAATGGGCCCATAAAAAAAAAAAGCTTACGAAGCAAGACATCATTGTCGACTGTGTCAAACGCTTTCCGGAAGTCCAAATAAGTAACATCCACCTGCAGCCCCGCATCAACTGCTGGAATCATGGTTGCTAGCTGGTGTGCGTCAGATAAGTGGCTACTCACCTGTGCGTACAAGTTGATGTGGATAGCCGCCTCGAATACTTTTGCAGGCGTTGATAGAATCGCCCCGGTCTGTAATCACTAGCTCCCTGCCTACTTTACCTTTAGGCACCGGTACCACTCGCGTCAGTATCCAACGGTCAGGAAATGTTGTCTTAGTAATACAGCAATTAAACAAATGCAGCAATGGATTTACCAATGTCCTTCCACAGTCCTTAAATATATATAGCCAACGTCCATACCACGTTGAATACACCGGTTCTCGTCCGAGGATCTCGTCCTTTAAGGACCGAAGTCCTTAAATATAAAAGGAGGTATGCAATCCGGCTCCACTGAACGTTTGGCCGGCAATTGCGCGAGCGCGCGCCGCACCTGGGTCCGCTCGAAGCTGCCGAGATGGGCCCACGCACCGGCACCGCTTTGAGAACCCGCAGCGCTCGCCGCCCTTTCATCCAGTGAAGCCGGCTCCGTGTTGTACACTGAGTGGAAGAACTTTGCAAACTCATCTGCACATTCGTGGTCTGCGAGTACATTTCCGTCTCTCAATAGTTTGTATTGTCTACAGTTTCCTTTTTTTGACCTAACGTAGCTCCAAAAAGCTTTCGGGTCCGAAGCCAGGTGCTGCTGTACGCGGTCACGATAGGCATCATGCGCCGCCTTAGTCTCCGCTTTGACTCTCGCCCTACACCGCGAAAACTCCTCATAGTCAGCGGGTGACTTGCTCCTTTTATATTATTTGTGTAGATTATGTTTAGTAACAATATTTTTAATAGTATCGGACGTATACCAGACTGGATAAATACGTTTCCTTACATTTGTATTCTGCCTTTTAAGAGGTACGCATGTGTCTACAGCCAATGTGATCTTATCATAAAAAAAAATGAAAGCTAAATCTGGATCGTCAATGCTGTACATGTCATTCCAATCGACTATTGATAAACGATGATACAATTGAAAAAATCTGCTTTTGCAAAGTTCCACTGCTTAAATAATACGCGGCGTTGATTATTACTTTCGTCGGTCGTAGAGGATATTTGTAGAGCAGGCGCGGAGGGCGTGGAGACGACGACGACGACCGCGAGTGGCGGATGGTAGGCATCCACCGGCTGCAGGCCCTCCGGCTCGGCACAGACCGTCACGCCAGTGCACTGCGCCCGCTCAATACTAAGTCTAGTTGTCTGTTATTACAATTATGTACGCTGTTACATTGAACCACTTCACAGTAGGCTGCAAAATACTCGTAACAATGATTAATATTAGTATTGCACGAAAAAAAATTAAAATATCCTAAAATTGTTACATTTTTATTATATTTATTACATATACTCTCTAGTATTCTAAACATTAACATGTACTCGTCCTCATTTGTTTGTGGTGGAATATACACTACACAACATGCAAACAGAAACTTATTTTTCTTATAAATAGTAGCACAGATCAACTCAAATTTATAGTCGTCAATACCATCAGGAATTTTAACCTGTCGCAGTTCAAACCTCGGTGTGGCCACGAGAAGCATGCCGCCTTGTTTACGCCCATCTGTTCTGTCACATCGCAGTATTCGGTATCCCGGTAATATTAGTTCTGCGTCATAGATGGACTCATTGCAGCCAGTTTCCGTTATCGCGAATAAATCTGAAGGTGAAGATTGTAAAAGAGATAAAAATTTCGACGTTTTTGTTCTCAGTCCTCTAAAGAACATTTTGGTAAAAAATGTTTAATTTTCTGTTGCATAATGTAGTTTTAAGAAATATAATTGTCAATGTCATATAGACAGATGTCACAAGTAAAGCCTATTTAGTTAGGTTTATTTCGGTTAGCTAAAAGGCTATACTCAGTGTAGACTGTAGACGTATTTGTGTTGGACATATCTTATATGTAATACGTATATGTGCTGTATTATTATTATCACCACTCAAACGTAAGAAGGACATGCAAAATCAAGAGGTCGTAGCCCTCTACATTTTCCACTAGCTTTTTCCTTATGTTTGTGTTGAATTCAGCATTTAGTGGCCACACATCCGAATCACAAAGTTTATTAAATTTACTTTCGTTAATACCTATTTTAAATGACGCGTATTCTCTTTCAGTCTTAGGTTTCAATTACTCAATACTTATTCATTTCCCAGTATTTCCTTAACATACTCTAATAAGTTCTCCTTAGTTGTGGCTTTATCTAATCTCCAGATATGCAAGTATTTCCTCCGTTCAATAGTTTTTATAGACATAACCACACAGTTTCCACCTCCTATTTTCCCACAGTTTCCGCCTAATAGTATTTTTCCTTTTTTCCTTCCTTTTTATTTCTGTCCAACCATCATAAGATTCCGCGTTAACTACGCTCGTGGCCGCACTCGCGTATGTAGCGGGCGTTGCAGCGGCACGGGGCGCGTGGTTCAGCGCTAGACGCGCGCTCGGGCGAGACAGCGCGAACGGCGCCTGCGTGGGCGCGGGCACGGTCGTCGTCGGTCCGCGGCGCAGGCCGCAATGGTGGTAGCGGCGGTAACAAATTCATAATAATATTATTGTCTGCGTGTACATTTTCTGAATCATTATTTTGTTTATTACTATTGTCTATTGACATGGTTATTTATTCCTTTCTTTTTTGTATATTTAAGTATTTTAATTTCATTTTCTAAACTTATACATTTCTTGCAGGAAATATTTAGTTCTCGTCTTAGTTGATTGTTTTCAAGTGCCAAATCCGATACCGTCGCCTTCAATTCGTCAAGTTTTGTTTCCAATAAGTACCTACTTCTTTTATGTTCTCAAGGAAATTTTATCAAATAAAATAAAGTTTTTTTATTTATTTATACGTCAATTATATACCGTGGTATTTATCAATACTGTTCATTACAAATTGTCTACACTTTTTATTAGTTGTAATTAGTTAGAAAACAAAAAAGTACTTTTATAAATTTACTTGGACCCCAGGACCGATCTCCTAGAGATCTAATCGGACCGGGTGTGGGTAGTAGTCACAGACAAACTGAGCTACAAATGCGTACGTTACTTTTACGAAATTAGCATTAATTCCGTAATGAAAGTTCGTTAAAACATTTAAATATTGTTCTAATGACGCTTTCGACGAACTTTATTTATTTACACAAAACACTGACTTTGTTATTGAAAGTTCAAGTGTTATTATTCAATATAATGTTTTGTTGGGCATATCTAAGTTATAGTTTATATTTACACTTACAAATAACAAGTTATTCACATTCAAAAGTCACGGTTATTAGAGTTGGACCTTTTCTAATTTAATCCACGCACTATTTAATAAAATATAACTTCAACTAAATGTTTTTACACTTATACACACTTTTTATCATTAAACATGAGAAAAACTAGTAGTAAAACATTTTTAACATTTAATTTTCGCGGAACCGATGTTGGCGCGCGCGCATCGCTCCCGATCCGATCATATGACGACCATCTGTGGCTCAGTGGTTCAGCGCGTTGGTGCTCAAGCCGGGGGTCGCGGGTTCGAATCCCGCCGAAGGAACAAAAAGTTTTTATGTGTTCCTGGGTAATGGATGTGTATTAAATATGTGTATAATATTAGGTCCTTACATATGAAATTGGCGTTTTGTCGCACTGGCCACTTTGATCTCAAATATTTGGTTAGGAATTCTAATTTCAAATTTATATCGCTATTTATTCATGCAATTGTGTTTCGAAAACCGTAATTCATTTGTTTTCTCTTTGCGTTTTTTCTTTGCGTCACTCTGTTTACAAAATGGAAAACTTGAAATATCGTATTATTATCGAGTACGAGTTCCACCGTGGCACCAGTGCTGCAGAAACGGCTCGAAGGATTGATGATGTGTATGGCGGCGGTGTCGCAAAAGAAAACACAGTGCGTTTTTGGTTTCAACGTTTTCGTTCTGGAAATTTCAACCTGCAGAACAAGCCCCGTGGACGGACAGAGACTAAAGTTGATAATGAAGAATTTAAGGCTACTGTGGAATCGGATCCATCGCAAACCACGTCCGAGTTAGCTGCAGGCTGCGGTGTTAGTGATAAAACTGTTTTAATCCACTTGAAGCAAATTGGTAAGGTAAAAAAGCTTGAAAGGTTCTCATGAATTGAGTGCAGCAAACCGACAAACGCGCGTCGACTGCTGCGTTACATTACTCAACCGGCACAATAATGAAGGGATTTTAAATGCTATGATTACTTGTGATGAAAAGTGGATACTGTACGATAATCGGAAACGCTCATCGCAATGGCTAAACCCTGGCAAACCAGCCAAAGCCTGCCCCAAGGGAAAATTGACTCAAAAAAAGTTACTTGTGAGCGTTCGGTGGACTCGTGCCGGTGTCGTTCACTACAGACTTCTTAAATCTGGCCAGACGATTACGGCAGATGTCTATTGCCAGCAACTGCTAATCAAGGGCGTACCCAGGATTTCAGCTCGGGGGGGGGGGGGGGGGGGGGGGGGGCGGCGGCAGCTCATTCCTGTTTCGAGAAGATGTTCGGTCTGGTATATTCAAAATTGTGGCGGGGAACACAAAATAGCACATTTTTTGAAGTTGTACCACTTTGCCACATTTGTGCACGTTAACGAATATTTAATGGTTAATATTCTACCAATATTACACATTAAGAACCGAAATAACACAAATTTATGATGAAATACGAATTCCACAACGTCACCCATTGAACTCCTCGGCAAAACTCCAATGTCAATAGTTAATACTTATTAGCTAATTATGAGGTAAACGTTTCCATCATTAGAAGAGCTTTATTTTCCCCCATATTTGAAGCATAAAAAATATAATAACATATTACTGACAGATCGACATTGTTAGTAATAAGGTTCAAAAGTGGTACTTATGAGCAAATGAAAGTACTAATTGTAATTATAAATAAAGTCATTTACTAAAATGTGAGTAACAAGATAGTGGAAACACTCTTATTGTAAACAGGTTACGTGTTCAACCACGTTTAACGCACGTTTACAGTAAACCGATTAAGCACGCTGTCTATCTCTTGTTTTATATTATTTGCGCTCATCACAATAATCTCAATGTGTAATGATGTTTTGACACTAAACACATAAGAGAAAAACAAAATTAGCAAGTAATGGTAATTAACATTTGAAACACTTTCTATTCTATTACCTACCAGCTACCCTACGTAAAGAGTAACGTCAGTTATGTTTTTATATGTAGGTATACTTATCTGTACAATTTTTTGCTTAGATGTACCAACTAAGTATACATTTATTTGCTTTCCGAAGGAGGGAAAGTGGATCTATTGACGCTAATTCGTATTATAGTACTGGCCCTCCGGCCTATGTCACTCACGAACTGTGGGGTCAGCAGGAACATTGACAACAACGTATTCGTAACGTTATCGAAAGAGAATTGTATGAAAATAATAAAACCCCCATACAATTTACAGTCGATAACGTAGTTGTTAATAGTTCCTGCTTGGGCTACTGTTACGGGCAGAACTTAGTTGAGGTTAGTGCTCCGAACTTCCTCTGCATTTCAGTATTCGTGCTTCCCAAAGTGCCGGTTCGTGCTCTGCTAAACAGTCGAGGAAAAGATGTACTGGCGTCTCATTCTTTTTCTTACAAAATCTGTATGCTGGTGTCGTACCAACGCCCATCGGAGGTAGTTTTTACCTTTTTGGTGATTATTAGCTGAGTTAAAAGTTTATGAGAGCTCACAGTAAGTCAATAGGGAATATAAATATAGGGAGATACAAATGTAACATAATAATATTATGTACAAGTATATAATGTTGTAAGTATATGAACATTTTGTGATCAAAATGTTAAAAAAGTATATAAGAAGGATAAATGGTTTAGATTAAAGTTTATGTTTTAAATCATAGTATTGTTGACTGTAACTTATAATTATATGCAAGTTGCTGATTGCCCTTTGTGCATTATTTTGTAATTGTTTCATATTATTAATTAATCATTGTTCATATTATTCCTTGTCAGCAGTTTTGTAATCAACTACTACTGCTTATGCAGAATTATTTGTGGCTCAGTGGTTAGCGCGTCGGCACTCAAGCCGGAGGTCGCGGGTTCGAATCCCGCCGAGAGAACAAAGTAGTGTCCGAAACTACGACCGAAACCGAAACTGCATTCGGGAGATCTCGCGCTGTGAAAATTTTCGTTTTAATAGTGAAAGTATTTGATTTTACACCTTCGATTGGTATATAATATAATTCAAAGAACCTCTAACTGGCGCTTTGTCTAAACATCATTTTCAAATAACTATTGGGCAATCGAGCTGTTTGACTATCTTGCTTTGGGCCTTATGCGATTAAGAATGTACACCTAAATCTTATGTGGCATAACTCGCGCTAAGCCTGAAATTTTGCACATAGATATGATCTATGGATCATTCTATGATGTAACGTTTGACCATATTTAACTGTCACACCGCACACGACAATTATACTTTTACGATATTCTATTTTCTCATAACTGTGGGAAAGCCATGCTACTTAGATAATAAGGCTAAAGGCTCCCACAGACGAGAGGCCGATCGTTTCAGTTAGAACTGACGTCAGTTTTTCAATCGCGCCCACCAAAAACTGACATGTGAACGTAGGCTAAGTCTACAGCTAGTGTAAAATCGAAGTGTGACAGGGCTCAACAGTGCTCTCCCAAGTTTATAATACAAAGTCTCCCACGTTTGTAAGACCGGCAATGGGTCCAAAGAAACTCAATTTTACGTGGGCAAAGTCGCGTGTAAAAGTTAGTAAACTTAATATTTGGACGACTGTACTTCTGTCCTTTTGTGAATACGTCGTCTTGAGAATACGTCTTATTGAGAGTATGGCGTTTTGCGCCTGAGTCCTTATTTCGTAAGGTACAAGTTTTATAACCGTATTAGGATGGATCACACTCCACCATACTTACATACTTATGATCACCGTAATTTATAAGTTGGCGACTTAATTTCCGAGTTGGTGACTATACTTACGATGTAAGCAGCTATAAAACCAGATTGGGTTAATAATTTAATGGCTGCTAAAAATTCAATTCGCAGGCTACGAAAAATCGCATTTATGGATACTGTTGGAGTTTGTTTTCCTTTGGTATGGGTGTCGTTTTCAAGGTTTTTGGGGGCGCAGAATAATATGAAAATTAAATCCATTTTGAAATTCCAAAATGGCGTACATTTTTTTCATTAGAATTATTATGGGTGTCCTTTTCCAGATTTCTGGGTGTGCTGATTATAAAATTGTCTTCCAATTTCAATTTCCAAAGTGGAGAATTTTCATTCTTCTTAAAAATTACATGAGTACAAATTTAAAAGTTTTTGCGGATGATGATTAGGATTGATGATTATTAACACAGTATGTTATGTAGTTCGAGGTACCAGCGAGTTCGAGGTATGAGTTATCCATTAGGTATTGTATATCATTATAATATATTATATTTTGACTACTTTCACCGTTTAAACCTTCCCTGAAGTGATACGATTATTTGAAGACCAAAATTAGGAAAATTGGTCCAGCCTCTTTTGAGTTTTAGCAATCAAGTCGATTTTTTTAAACAATATATTTATTTAATCAAAGTTACTGCACAATTGCTATCTCATAGGAAGTTCGTTATTTCCTTTAGTAAAAAAACCATTCGGACAGGAATCCATAAAATCTTTGAAGGCGCTTTGTACTGCCCCATCGGAGTTTATTTTTGTTTTGGTATTTGGTAGCCGTATGTTGTGCAGTGTGTGGTCTAGCGTTGTCCTGAAGCAGCAGTGGCCTAGAGCGAATGACCAACCTCGGTTGTTTAGCAGCTAGCTTTTCCATCATGATTTGCAGTTGCTGGCAATAGACATCTGCCGTAATCTCTGGCCAGATTTAAGAAAGCTGTAGTGAACGACACCGGCACTAGTCCACCAAACGCTTACAAGTAACATTTTTTGAGACAATTTTCGTTTGGGGCAGGCTTTGGCTGGTTCGCCAGGGCTCAGCCATTGCGATGAGCGTTTCCGATTATCATACAGAATCCACTTTTCATCACAGGTTTCATCATTCGATTTAAAATCCCTTCATTATTGTGCCAGTTGAGTAATGTAACGCAGCAGTCAACGCGCGTTTGTCGGTTTGCTGCACTCTTCTAATGAGGTACCCACCTTTCAAGCTTTTTCGCCTTTCCAATTTGCTTCAAGTGGATTAAAACAGTTTTATCACTAACACCGCAGCCTGCAGCTAACTCGGACGTGGTTTGCGATGGATCCGCTTCCACAATAGCCTTCAATTCTTCATTATCAACTTTAGTCTCCGACCGTCCACAGGGCTTGTTCTGCAGGTCGAAATTTCCAAAACGCAAAAAGTGAGGCCGCTACGAACTAGGCCAATAGCTATTCTGCACTATTCAATATGTCAAAATTGTTAATGTATCTTTGTTTCTGAGATCAAGAAAGCCATAATTGGCCATTTTACGCAAAAATCACAGTCGAGATGTAATATGCCTCATAACGGTTTTTACAATTTTACGGTGACATATCTATAAGAACTCATGAGTTCTATTCGATACTTTTGAATCCAGGATATATTTTGGTGCGAAATAATACTTTTTGGTAGCATAATATGTAAGTACTAAGTAAGTAAGCACCACAAGGTGCTTCAGAATAAGTTGAAATCATTAGTGTCCATACTCCATATAAATATCGAGGAGTTCCCTCGATTCCTCATGAATCCCGTCAACAAGTCACCACTTTAATGTGAAATGTCAGATTATACCCTTTTGAAAAAAGAATTTTGAAAATTGATCCACAGACGGCGGAGTAATCGTCCAACATACAAAAATATATATAAATACACCCGGAACATATTATAACCGCCTCTTTTTTTGGAAGTCGGTTAACATGAGTGTTATTACAGGAACAAATAATGAGTTACATATGTCGTGTCGTCTAATTCGTCACTGATTTGGCGTTGAACTATATGTAAGATGGTGTGTAGCTAGTAGCTAGGTACTATCTGGCTATAAAACGTGCTTACTTAACTAGAGCCGCCGAGCAAACTATTCCGCAGTTCGCCAGCACACCCCGAATAGTAAACATTACTCATAATGGATTTTCGGGTTTTGATTATTTTCTCTTTATTCGGTTTTATCCATTCAAAAGGTATTTCGTAACTTATTTGATTTGAATTGTAATTTAAATATATTTTTTATACGATATGGACCAGAGAACGAGGAAACTGATCGCCCGATGGTAAACGATTACCGTCGCACCCACAACTCCAGAGGAGTTACTACTAGTGCGTTCCCAGTCCTTAAAACCCCCAACCCTCCTTGGGCCTCCGGTAACCTCACGCAGTCGGCGATACACAACGCAATAGTTTTATGCTTGTTTTCTGTGAGGCCGGATGAGCCGTTAGTGCCGCATACTTACTTATAGCAGGAAAATGATTATTATTTTAATTGTAATGTTTTTCCTTTTAATATTTTTCAGTGATAGATTTGTCGTGTGCTCAGATCGGCAAGTTTGTGGAAGGGCACAACGCGCGGCGGTTGCGCCTGGCGCGAGGCGAAGTGGCCAAGCAGCCCGCGGCGGACGATATGAAATATGTCGTGAGTATATTTATAATAAGCCCCCGACGCAAAATAATTAAGTTTTTAGTTGACGTGCCTGTGTATCCGTCTGTAATTCTTTAATTTTTAACCGACTTTCAAAAAAGGAGGCGGTTATATTCATATAATATATAGGTCATTATGATTATGATATATACATATGAAATTGGCGTTTTGTAATGGAGGTATACATAAAGTCGTTTTTTTTAAACATAATAATAATATTTATTTAATCAAAGTACTGACCTAACCATTGCTATCTATGCACTTTTGCCATCTCATAGGTAGTTAGTTCATTACTTCCTTTACTATTTTATTACCATTCGGATAGGAATCAATAAAATATTTGAAGGCGCTTTGGACTGCCCCATCGGAGTTGAATTTTTTCCCTTGCAAGAAGTTATCCAAATTTCGAAAAAAATGGTAAACTGTTGGAGCAAGGTCCGGGGAGTATGGTGGATGTCTTAGACATTCCAATTGAAACTCCTCTAATTTGGTAGCCTCTATCTAGTCTCAGTCTAGCGTTGTCCTGAAGCAACAGTGGCCTAGAGCGAATGACCAACTTCGGTTGTTTAGCAGCTAGCTTTTCCATCATGATTTGCAGTTGCTAGCAATAGACATCTGCCGTAATCGTCTGGCTAGATTTAAATCTAGACAAAAGAAAGAAAGCTGTAGTGAACGACACCGGCACTAGTCCGCCAAACGCTCACAAGTAACTTTTTTTGAGTCAATTTTCGCTTGGGGCTGGCTTTGGCTGGTTCACCAGGGTTCAGCCATTGCGATGAGCGTTTCCGATTATCGTACAAGATCCACTTTTCATCAGGTAATGATTCGATTTCAAATCCCTTCATTATTGTGCCGGTTGAGTAATGTAACGCAGCAGTCGACGCGCGTTTGTCGGTTTGCTGCACTCAATTCATGAGGTCACCCCACCCACCTTTCAAGCTTTTTCACCATCCCAATTTGATTCATGTTGATTAAAACAGTTTTATCACTAACACCGCAGCCTGCAGCTAACTCGGACGTGGTTTGCGATGGATCCGCTTCCACAATAGCCTTCAATTCTTCATTATTAACTTTGGTCTCCGGCCGTCCACGGGGCTTGTTCTGCAGGTCGAAATTTCCAGAACGAAAACGTTGAAACCAAAAACGCACTGTGTTTTCTTTTGCGACACCGCCGCCACACACATCATCAATCCTTCGAGCCGTTTCTGCAGCACTGGTGCCGCGGTGGAACTCGTACTCGATAATAATACGATATTTCAAGTTTTCCATTTTCTAAACAAAGTAACGCAAAGAAAAAACCAAAAGAGTAACAAACAAACGAATTACGGTTTTCGAAACACAAATGCATGAGTAAATAGCGGTATAAATTTGAAATTGGAATTCTTAACCTAAGAAGATATATTTGAGTTCAAAGTGGCCAGTACGACAAAACGCCAATTTCATATGTAAGGGCCATTACCATATTACCAATATATTACCATTACCATTACCATACATTCGGCTGAATATTTTTTTTTGTATTTTCAACGATAATTCCGCCGTATGTAAACCTATTTGCAAAATTGTTTTGTTATTGTAAAAGCTATTATTCGAAATTTGTCCCTTATGGCCTATTTCTTCACTCGTTATAGTTATCCTACGATTAGAGTTATCCATTAGTTAACGTGAGTTAACTGGAGATTTCGTTTTCTTTACACCAGTTTAAGAAATAACCCCCGAATATTTTTGTCCTAAGGATAAATATTGGGCTGACTAACCTGGCAGTAACTTACTGATGTCAGTGTGTGCGTAAAAACTCTACAGTGTAGAGTTTACATGGCACTGTACATGCTTGTACAACGATTCTTCGAATGTCAAATATAAAATGAATAATATTTCCTTCCCACTTGTGAAAATTTTAATTGTTTTAAACAAATAGAGGTGAATATATATATTAGGGTGGCCCAAAAAACCGACTATTTTTTTTGTCGATATCCCATGAAAATTTGTCGAAAAAAAAAGAATAAAAAAATTTAAAAAAACTTTAGATAATTTAGCGTAAACAAATAATAAGTAAAAAACTTTTATTAGAACGGAGAAGTAGGTAGTAAATATTTTTAAGTACATACATTAAATTTGGGTCTAGAGGACCCCTAGAGTAGGTATATAGCTCACAGTCACACATACATTACCATAGGATGCTAACCCGTCGGTCTGTTGAAAACAACCATCGAAATTTTAACCCTGGAATAAGTATATCTGCCGAATAACAAACTCCAGTTTATCTCTCTCATGAAGAAATTGGCCATTAGTCACCAAAGTGGAGACCTGATGAGGGGATCAAAATTTATCGAGGGAACTCTTCGAAATTTATATGGATATATATAGTTATTTTGACTTTTTCTGAAGTATTCTAAGCATTTGCTACCAAAAAGTAAGCTTTTGTATCAAGGTATACCCTGGATCCAAAAGTACTGAACAGAAATCCTGAGTCCTTATAGATACGTTTGGGGATTTCGGCGTTGTTTAAAGAACTGAAAGCATATGCCATCATACCACTTACATTAATCATCATCATCATCATCACCACCATCTTCACAAGAAACACCAACATATTACTATAATGACATAGGTACTCACTACTCATCAGAGTTTTGTGCACCGATATAAATGTATTTAAATTTTGCTATTGCTAAAATTATATTCGTTATCATCATCATCATCACTATAATATTATTTAATTATTATAATTTATTTAATGCTTACTGCTACATTTTTTCCGTCGACTATTACAATAGATAATATTAATTATTTAATAATATAGTATCTAATCAATATCATCACTGGTGATTGTTTAGTAGGTCCACAAATCGGTAATACTTATTAGGGGAAATACTTCGGCCACTCATAAAACTGGCATAAAATAACGCTTTAGTTTGTTTTGCCGAGAGAGTGAGAATAGCGGAGGCTTGTACAAACAAATTTATATCTTTCTTAAAATGTGGTAATAATAATATAACTAAAAAGAGAAAAATTATTATTTTTAAACAAAAACTGAAAACCGACTTCATAATAATTATGAAGTCGGTTTTTTTTTGCCAGCCAACTTGAAAGTGAGTTCTATAAAATAAGTATTATTTTATCAGGATTTTGTTCGGGCTGGTTTCTTCCGACTGACTTTAAAATTATGAAGATTGAGTAGAGAAATAGTTAAAATTTTAGACGATTATAAAATAAGTTTTATTCTTTCATACTTTTTTGTGAATTTTTACTTTGGAAGTCGGTTTTCATTTTTTGTTTAAAAGTAATGTTTACTGTTTAACTTATCAGTTGTTTTATTTCAAACGAAACAGGTATAATATTAATGCTTTCTTGTGAATTAAGTATATTGTTAAAACTTACAATGTAGTCGCCCAGTTATGTCGCATCTAAATCATTTATTATGGCTCTGTATATTGCGTGTATTTACTTATGGCTCTGTATAACGCCAGTGGCCTTGAGCATCAAACCCCATACTAATTTTGTAGGCAACAAGGGAGTATCGCGCGGAGAGTATTCAAATCGGATAAAAAATCGCTAGAAATCAGGGATGTAACGAAAGTGATGATATCGAAACCGGAGTCGGATTCGGAGTTTGTAAATTTGTTTTATCGGAACCGTAACCGGAATCGTAACCGGAGGTGAAAAAAAGATCTAAGAAGAAGGTAGTTGTGATTGTAAATGTTTCTTTTCCGATTCCAATTTAATTAATACTCCATATTCAGTAGCATCAAGATTGAAGAGACTTTAAATGACTTTTTAAGGAGAAGTGATACGTCCAGTCCGTGAATATAAATTAAATTAAATTATATACCGCTTATTTCAGGCTGCATAGGCCTTTAATATGCATAATATATATAATATAATATCTTTTCACAAAGTTTACACTTTTCTGTCGTCGGCAATACATCGTAAAAAATATTCCAAATAAAACTCGTTATTGGTTTTATTGTCCAAATCAAATAAATATGTCACAATCCAATAGTTAGCCAAACACACCAACACTTATTAATAACTCTCAGTTTACTTGAGACGCAAATGCATAAACAAAACGAATGACCCGATAACGAATGCAAAACAATAATAAATGAAAGAGTAATCGCTCTGCCGATCTCCGATATAACTACGATTCAAATGTTTCGGAACCGGAACAGTAATCGGAAGTGCAAAACCAATCGGAGGTTCCGATCGGATCTCCGTAACAACCCTACTAGAAATATTTGAGACAAAATTTGCAACAGCTAAAACCCCGTCTTGTCTTACTTAAAATACTGAAATCATTTTCACACTCGTGTGACTTACCTATAGAAGAGAATAAAAGTTTTATCTTAAAAAAAAGGGTGGACTTAGCATAATTTTAAATCAATATTTATATAAAAATTTCAATTTATAAAAAGACAGTCCTCGGCTAAATATAATGCAGATTAACATATATTTTTTTGGGATTTTTCAATCTGACCATGACTGAGGAAAAAGGTTTCAAAGAACTCCAATTTTCAGTTCTATCCAGCGCATATATTTATTATTTTTAACTAGTTATTAATAAAATATGATAATGTAGGTACCTATTTTTTAGGTATGGGACGAAGAATTAGCAGCTAAAGCAGCAAAATGGGCTTCAAACAATAAATTTCAGCATAACCCGGACAGGACCATCGGTATGTTTAACATTTATCACAAAATATTATTTTTGACTCTTCCAAGATAAGCTTATCGCATAGAGCCCGTTCACACTGGCGTTTTTCTAGCATAGGCGTTTGCGGAACTTGTGCGCAGCGCATAACGCTAGAGTGAATACGTCCTCAAGTAACGCAGGAGAATTGAGTATTATACACAGACCGGCATATTTAGCGGAACATAAAATAAAGGTTTGATATCAGTATCATATAAGGTTGCTGGCTGGTTTATACGTCATTTAATTTAAAAATAAATATTTTCAAATTAAGAAAACAACTGAACATCACATTTTATGCAATTGTTATAATTTTATTCAAATACACCTTATCTGGAGCGAACTTCGAGTATTCTTCCTTCTGAGTTCGATTTAAAATTTCATTGAAATACTGTTTTTTGTTAGTTTTTTTTTAATAGCCTATCTTTTTGGAGTTGAGGACTGAATTATGCCTGACTTAGCCCCAACGGAGATTGCCAGGGCACTCCAAATGCGAAGAAATGGTCAAACCTACAGAGTGATATCCAGAGATCTTCGTCGACCAGTTTCAACGATCCATCGCAGTATCCAACGGTTCAGGCAGACCGGTACTTATGTGAGAAGAGCAGGACAAGGCAGAAAAAGACGCACTTCGAGTAGGGATGATCGTTTCATTCGGCTTCGTGTACGTAGGAACCCCCGTTTGACGGCCGTCCAAGCCCGACATGAGTTAGAAGCAGTGCGGGGTGTAACCGTAAGTGAGCGCTCGGTACGAAGAAGGTTCGAAGAAGCTGGTTTGGGTTCATTTGTGCCCGCCAAGGCTCCAAGGCTCGAGGTAAATCATCGTAGAAACAGGTTAACTTTTGCTCAGGAACATCGACTTTGGAACGCGGACCAATGAAGTAAGGTATTGTTTAGTGATGAGTGCAGAATTGTCTTAAATCAAATTGACGGCAGGCAAAGAATATACAGACGCAAAGGAGAACGATACATTCAGACAAATTTTGCAATTACAGTTGCATACGGTGGTGGATCAATAATGGTTTGGGCGGGCATTTGTTTGGGAGCTCGCACAGACTTAGTAGTGATTGACAGAAGGAGTCTGACTGCAGACCGCTATATCAGAGAAGTTTTAGAAGAAAATGTCGTACCGTTTGCCCCATATATCGGTGACGATTTTGTTTTTATGCAGGATAATGCTCGGCCGCATACCGCTCGGGTAACTCAAGCTTATCATAATGATATGAATATCACTGTTATGGAGTGGCCGGCGAGATCACCGGATATGAACCCAATAGAGCACATTTGGGACTTGCTGAAAAGAAAAGTTAAGTCCAGAATTCCAGCTCCTGCCAACGTGGGTGAACTGCGAATCGCCGTAGTTGAGGAATGGCGGAGACTATCCCAGGAGACCATCGATAACATCATTCTCAGTATGCCTAGACGGGTAGAAGCTTTAATAAGAGCACGTGGAGGAATTACGCGATATTAATCACCATTTTTCTAATTTAATTAATTGTTATTTTAATATTAATTTTCACTTTTCCCGTTACATGAAAAGTTCAAAAATGTACCATTTTTCACAAATAGCCTTTACTCCCAAAATCTGTTCTTAATGTGATCTCATTTTAAGTAAAACAAATGAAACTTTAAATAACAAAAGAAGTGTAGTAAGTAGATTTTAAAATAAAACCATATTTTTTTAAATTATGGACCTTTTTTGTGTTCCGCTAAATATGCCGGTGTGTTTGTATTTTGATTTAGAAAAATAGAACTTTCTATTACGTACTTAGTAACTAAGTATTTAGTAATCTGTGCTTTCGATCCAAACTTGTCTGGAGCGGAAAATATGATCTCCCCTCGCCATATTTCATGAAATAACTTTAGAAACACCTTTTTGTTTTCAGCATCCCATAGATTCGGTACGGGGGAGAACATATTCTGGAGCATGTCCAACAACCAGGCCTACGAGGTGGACCTGGACTCAGTTATGGACAGCTGGTTCAACGAGTACAGAGACTACACTTACGGTCCACTCAAAATGAGCGACTTTACAAATGGGAAGAAGCAAATTGGGCACTATACACAGGTTACATCATCATAAAATTACAGTGGATAAGGATTTAAAATATTCGTATGGAGCCCTTTCAGTGTAGTGTGTACCTACACTACCGTTTATTCAATATAGGCATACGCTGGACTGTGAAGGGGTTCCTACATCGTATCTGTTGTGCTAAATAAGAGGGATTAATCTGTCCGCATTCAAACATATTTCAAATTATTATAATTCAAATGTTTGCATAGATTTTATTTGCCATACTTACAGTGGCGAAGGCTGGTTCTCCTTCATAGGGAAGCCCTAGCCCGTATAATAGGTAGGGATTTGGATGAGGGTCTTCAAAAGGTAATTGCCCAAGTAGCACAAAAGCGCTGTATATTAGCTGTATTACTATCCACAATGGAAACCAAAGGGGTACTAGCTAGCTGAATAAGAGCTGTAGAGGCGCTGTAACAGCTCATATAACTCTGATTTGGGCAAAAATTAAACAGCTGTTAGCTAAATAACATTTGCTGTATATCAGAATTATATTAGCAATATTAAAGGTGACAGTTGTCCCAAGAGCTGAATATTGGCTGATTATTAGAGTATGTGTTACCTTTAATACAGCACAATGCAGATTATTGGAGATTATTCCTGTTACATATTTTGCAGCACAAAGTATACGTTTGGGTTGTTTTAAAGCTTCTATAGAGCTCAACGTTCACAAGTGCCAAAATTGTGAACAATTTTTAACCCTGGTCCCTTATTCCCTGAGTTTATTTTTATTTGTTGTATTGTTAAATACGTTTTTAAAATAAATCGCACCTTTCAGATGGCCTGGGCCAACACCATATACCTGGGCTGTGGGATTTCTGTTTACAACACGGATGACGGATTCAAAAACTTCTTCGTTGTGTGTAACTACGGCCCTACGTGAGTGTTTAATTTGTTAATTATATTAGGTCTTTACCTATGAAATTGCCGTTTTGTATGAACTTTAAACGAATTTTTTTCATGTATTTTTTATTTGTATTAATCGAAGTAATCACCCATGCAATCAATGCATCTTTGCCAACGCAGTGGCAGTTTATTGATGCCCTTCTTAAAGAAATCAGCTGGACGGGAGGGAACAAATTCTTCAAAGGCATTTTGTACTGCCTCTCGGGTATTGAATTTTTTTCTCGCCAAGAAGTTATCCAAATTCTGGAAAAAGTAGTAGTCTGTAGGCGCAAGGTCTGGTGAGTAGGGCGGATGACGGAGAGCTTCCAACCCCAGTTCTTGCAACTTGGAGACCGTCTGCTGTGCAGTATGAGGTCGCGCGTTGTCGTGCAGGAGCAGCGGAGACGAGCGATTAACCAATGCTGGTTGGAGATGTGCCAGCTTCTCCATCATTGTGTTCAGTTCTTCACAGTACACATCTGCAGTAATGCTCACCCCGTTTGGTAAGAAGCTGTGATGAATCACACCGGCGCTAGACCACCAAACAGTGACCATCACTTTTCTAGGGGTAAGTTTTCGTTTAGGGCATTGTTTAGGTGCTGAACCAGGATCCAACCAACTTGCTGAGCGCTTGCGGTTATCAAACAGAATCCATTTATCATCGCAGGTAACAATGCGGTTCAAAATTCCTTCATTTGTGTGTATGTTGAGCAGTGCAAGGCACGTCTCGCACGCGTACTTCGCGCTGGCGATCATTGAGTTCGTGGGGCACCCATTTGTCAAGCTTTTTTACCTTACCAATTTGACGCAAATGGACCAATGTTGTTTTGACGCTAACGTCGAAAGCTGCTGCTAATTCAGCCGTAGATTGTGTAGCATCAGCTTCCACAATCGCCTTTAATTCGTCATTGTCGACCAAAGTCTTCGGACGACCGAGGTCGAAATTTCCAGAACGGAAGCGACCAAACTAATAACAGGTTAGCTCCGTAAACGTCGTTGATGTTGTGTGCCGCTTGTGCCGCGTTGCTGCCACGACGGTACTCATATTCCATAATTACTCGAATTTTTAACGTATCCATGATGACGAAAAAGATTGAAATGCGATGAAAATGTAACACTAATCAATAAACAAATAACTACTTTTGGAAAAAGAATTCAATGTTTTTAAAATAAAATTAATTTGAAATTAGAATTCTTAGCCAAACAAAAATTATTTTGATTTAAAATGGCCAGTACTGCAGAACGGCAATTTCATAGGTAAAGACCTATTATATGTATGTTACTAGGGTGCCGTACCCAAAGGGTCAAAACCGGACCCTATATTAGACTTCGCTGTTCGTCCGTCTGTCACCAGGCTGTACCTCGTGAACGGTTATATATAGCTTGACAGTTGAAATTTTCACAGATGATGTATTTCTGTTGCTGTTACAACAGCAAATAATAAAGCAGAATAAAATAAATATTCAAGGGGGCTTCCACACAACAAACATGTTTTTTTTTGCCGTTTTGTACGGAGCCCTTCGTGTGCGAGTCCGACTCGCACTTGGCCGGTTTTTATAATTACATAGTGACTCAACGAACGATTCCAAGTTATTATGGATTTGAGCCTTCGACACGCGCTTATGCCTTTTTTAGTTTTTTAATTGAAATTAATTTGACAATTATCGTTTCCAGTGGCAACTACCTGGGCCAGGCTCCGTATAAACGCAGTGACAAAGGAAGGCGCCAACTCACATGCGGCGTAGAGAACTGCTTGTCCAAAATGTACGGAGAGTGCCCGGCCAAATAAAATAAGAAGAATGCTACCTATTGGCTATTACTACAACCTACTCAGAGGCTTCAAAACTTAATAACATACTAATTAAGTATTCACTTATTTCGTTAGATCTAGAGTCTAGACTGTAAATGTTTAGTTGAATAGATTCCTAGTTCCTAATATGATAAATAAAATAAAATTAATCAACGTGTTTATTTAATTTAAGCCTTATCAGTCTTAACATTCTTACTTGTTAAAACATAAAGAACTTTATTATGTAAGTCTAACACACATAATAGCTATTTTTACTATGCGAAGTGAACACATGTTAGATTATTCGCGAGATAGAAGTAAGACACAAAAAGGTCTTAGTTATAGGCATAGGAAACATATTATAATTAAGTGCAAAATAAAATATTTAAATTTACATATTTGTTCCTTAAGATATTTATATTAAGTATTATTAACCAAAATAAATGGTGCTTAAATTGAAATACTGGGGAAATAAATGCGACCGGATTAAAATGATACGTAGGTAACATAAGTTATCAACAAATATTTTTAATCAAACTGTTATCAATTATCTCAACGATAGTAAAGTATGTCCTGTAATTAATAAGTATACAATATGTTTTGTAGTTATAAGTGTACAAAGGCTGTCGTGATCAAAATGGTATGTATCTGAAAAATTATAATATATTGGTACCTACTTAATTTTCTTCAATTTAGTAAATATTTTCCTCAAATCCTGCGAAGAATGCGTCATAAAAAATACAATAATTATTAATGCTATAGGTACTTAAGAACATTTCAGTATGGGAATATATGATCAGTACCTACTCCGGCAGGTCGAGGAAAATTCAGATCATTGAAAATAGAAATCTGCGTTAATTTAGTAGAGCTGAAAATCGAACACAAAAGTGTCGAGTCAAATATCAATGTCATATCTATTAGATCATTACATATGAAACTGGCGTTTTGTCGTACCTACTGGCCACTTTGATCTCAAATATATCTTCTTTGGTTAGGAATTCCAATTTAAAATTTATACCGCTACTTACTCATGCTTTTGTGTTTCGAAAACCGTAATTAATTTGGTTTTTCCTCTTTTGGTTTTTTCTTTGCGTCACTACGTTTACAAAACGGAAAACTTGAAATATCGTATTATTATCGAGTACGAGTTCCACCGTGGTACCAGTGCTGCAGAAACGGCTCGAAGGATTAGTGATGTGTATGGCGGCGGTGCCGCAAAAGAAAATACAGTTCGTATTTGGTTCCAACGTTTTCGTTCTGGAAATTTCGACCTGCAGAACAAGCCCCGTGGACGGCCGGAGACCAAAGTTGATAATGAAGAATTGAAGGCTATTGTGGAAGCGGAACCATCGCAAACCACGTCCAAGTTAGCTGCAGGCTGCGGTGTTAGTGATAAAACTGTTTTAATCCACTTGAAGCAAATTAGGAAGGTGAAAAAGCTTGCAAGGTGGGTACCTCATGTATTGAGTGCAGCAAACCGACAAACGCCCGTCGACTGCTGCGTTACATTACTCAACCGGCACAATAATGAAGGGATTTTAAATCGAATCATTTCCTGTGATGAAAAGTGGATCCTGTACGATAATCGGAAACGCTCATCGCAATGGCTGAACCCTGGCGAACCAGCCAAAGCCTGCCCCAAGCGAAAATTGATTCAAAAAAAATTACTTGTGAGCGTTTGGTGGACTAGTGCCGGTGTCGTTCACTACAGCTTTCTTAAATCTGGCCAGACGATTACGGCATACGTCTATTGCCAGCAACTGCAAATCATGATGGAAAAGCTAGCTGCTCAACAACCGAGGTTGGTCATTCGCTCTAGTCCACTGCTGCTTCAGGACAACGCTAGACCACACACTGCCCCTTGTGGAGAAGCTGAACTCCCATCGGGCGCGTCCCCAGGTGGCGGATAGGGGTAACCCTCGGAGCAATTTTCTCTTACAGAGGCAATTATTCCGAGGGCGTGGACCAAAATACAGCACGCGTGGCATGACTACCTTAGAGATGGGTTTTGTCTGCGGGGGAGTAGATGGGATGGCTCGTGTCTGTCATCTTGTCTATTCTTTCGGGACACAGCCCGTTTTTGCGGTGGTCATGCTACGTGTAAGTTGGAGATGTTCGGGAGTAGCGTGATTGTGGTATGGTCACGTTACTTTTGAAGATTTCCAACACGTACGGGGTAGAGTGAAGCACGAAGATGGTAAGTAGCAAGTTCTGCGTAACAGCGGTGACTTCTGCTACAGGGTGCACCACTCGCTCTAATTGTAGAGAGATAGCGTGTGCACGTGGATAGTCTTGCCTTAGCCGGCCGGACTAAGAGGAGTACACCTCTATAATAATAAAAAAAAAACCTCAATTCCTGGCGTTGCGGTACGTGGCGTCGGGGTGCTTTTCGAAGTGGCTGGGGAGTTCATCAGTCGTTAACGGCCAACCTGGGATACCGCCCGTCCTCTCAGTGTAAATAGGGTTATCTAGGTTCAGGGGGCACCACCTAGATGGACTTTTTATATCCCCCATTCTCGTGGGAACAAATATGGATAAAGAAAAATTTAACAACAATAAACAAAAAGAAGAAGAGGGTGAACAAAAAGAAGAGGGTGAACAAAAAGAAGAGGGTGAACAAAAAGAAGAGAGCTAGAACGAGAGAATACTGCCTTACGTGCAGAGCTCGACTCGTTAAACTTAAAAAATAGATAGGCTTGTAGCAGATTTATCTATACGAAATAAACAAATGGGCTCGGAAAATAATAATACGATGGCTGAAATTCAACCCCCTAATAGGCCTAACTATGTTACAGTGGAGCAAGTTCAGGCTATTGTTGAGGGTAAATTTGCTTACATAATGGATCAAATAAATCCTAAGGATATTAATAGACCTCCGTTAGGTAAAAAAGTGTTGGGAATAAAAGTTATCAGTAGACAAAATAATAAGACAGGTTCGAATAATAAAAGAAAGGAAAATTTGTCTGGAGCAAGTCTGGAAAATAAAGAAGTCTTTGGCTCAACAAAAACAACAGAGCTAGAACAACCACGACCAAATATGAGTTGGTCAGAAGTTACTAGTAGAAATACGAAAAGAAAGAATAAAAAAACAGCCACACAGTTTGATAAAAAACAAAAGAAAGAAATTCCAAAAGCACCAAAAACTGCAGCTGTTAGAATAACAGTTACGGATGAAACTCAAACTACTTATGCTGAGGTGATGGCAGCAGCTAAAAGTCGCATTAAATTAGCGGATATTGGGATTTCGGAAGTAAGGCAAAGAAAAGCCATAAATGGGGGCTTACTTTTAGAAGTAACAGGATCGGATAACGTGGAAAAAGCTGATAAACTTGCGGAAAGGTTACAGCTCTCTCTTTCGGATTTTTCAGTGCGTGTGACACGGCCAACAAAAATGGCAGAGCTAAAAGTTTTAGATCTTGACCAATCGGTTACTAAACAGGAAGTTGCTGAAGCTATCTCTAAATTAGGGGATTGCAAAATTGAAGATGTTAGGGTGGGTGATATTTATTTTCACCCTAAACGACTTGGTATGTTTTGGGTCCGCTGTCCCCTTGCCGTAGCTGGGAAAATCATCAGTACTGGCAGGATGTTAGTAGGCTGGGTATCAGCAAGGGTCGAGTTATTACCAGCTCATCCGCTGCAATGCTATTGATGCCTGGAGGTAGGACACACCCGAAGTCAATGCAGTAGTGAGGTTGATAGAAGCTCTGTTTGCTATAAATGTGGAGGTGAAGGCCACAAAGCAAGTGGTTGTGAAGTAGCTATCCCAAATTGCCCACTATGTAGTGGATTAAGATTAGCATCTGATCACAGAATGGGGAATAAAAAATGTGTCTCTCAACAACTAAAAAATAGAGCACATGGACGTAAACAAGTTTTAAACACCTTGAGTGTCAATATGGACACTAATGACGAAATATTGTGACGGAATTGATACACATTTAAAATTCAATACACAACAAAGAATACTACAAGGTAATCTTAACCATTGCCGTGCAGCACAGGATTTGCTATTGCAGACTGTTGTTGAATTATCCATTTCTTTGGCTGTAGTAGCAGACCCCTATCGTATTCCAGCTCATCCTAGGTGGTTCGGAGATATTTCTAATCTAGTTGCCATATACTGGGGCGGTAGAGGTGGAGATCCGTCTTGCCAAATGCTAAACGCAACATATCCAGGTATCGTTGCAGTAAAATGGGGGCCTTTAGTAGTTATAGGATGTTATGTGTCGCCCAACTGTAGTTTGGACTTCTATCACCAATTTTTAGGCCATGTTGAACACCTTATTCGACAATTTCTTCCAGAACACATTCTAGTCCTAGGCGACTTTAATGCACATTCTCAAACTTGGGGAAATTCCAGAAATAATGCAAAGGGCAGAGTACTATTGGATTGGGCAACTGGTCTTAGTCTCTGCCTTCTTAATCAAGGATCAGTAAGTACTTGCGTAAGATGGCAAGGGGAATCGGTTGTTGACTTGTCATGGGCCACGGATTCGGCTGCGCGATTAGTTACAGAATGGAGAGTAATGGAGGAAGTCGTAACCTTATCCGACCATCGTCACATTACACTAAATATAACTTTTCCTGTGAGTATGCCCTCGGCGAATTCCTCAAGTAGAGTTATATGTCCTTGGCGGTGCTGGGCACTCAGAAAGCTAGACAAAGATAAATTAATTGCTGCTGCCCACGTTGTCGACTGGTCTGACAATACATACACACAGCCTGACCCTGAAAGAAGTGCAAACTGGTTACAAGAAAGAATGATAACTATATGCGACACAGCGATGCCCAGAATAAAAGCGGTAAATAAAAAATCGGCATATTGGTGGTCGGAGCATATAGCACAGCTGCGCAGGACTTGCCTATCTGCTAGGCGGCAATATTTAAGAACTAGACGTAGACGGAGGCCTTCAGAAGAACAGATACTTGTATCATACAGATCATATCGGAGTGCATGCATAGCCTTGCAAACTGCAATAATTGAGACGAAGTCTAAAGCATGGACAGAACTCATAAAAAGCTTAGACAGAGACCCATGGGGGCGGCCATATAAAATAGTGCTGAATAAACTACGACCCTGGGTTCCACCTATAACTGAACGCCTAGATCCTTTATTCACTACGAGGATTATAGAAACGCTTTTCCCTCAAGATAGTGGTAGTTCCGATAATGTAATAGTTCAAGATGTACAGCAAATGGCTTGGAACACCGACTGGGCTGTCACGCAGGCGGAACTTGATTGGGCAATAAAACGCTTAGCGATTAAAAATACAGCACCAGGCCCTGATGGAATTCCTGGACGAGTCTGGGTGATTGTACTACCTGCCCTCGGTGAAAAACTGAGAGACCTATTCACAGGCTGCCTCAAGGAAGGCATCTTTCCTAAATTATGGAAAATTGCCAAGTTGGTTCTATTGCAAAAGGAAGGCAGATCTGTGGATAGTGCCTCGGCATATAGACCAATTTGCCTTTTGGACGAAATTGGTAAACTTTTTGAGCGAATAATTGCTGATCGAATTAATAAGCATGTCAACAACTGCGGTCCAAACCTGTCTCAAAACCAATATGGGTTTCGCAAAGGGCGCTCAACTGTGGATGCAATTTTGCGTGTTAAAGATATAACAACAAGCGCAACTTCCAAGGGTAGGAAAGTTCTTGTTATAAGTATTGACATAGTAAATGCATTTAACTCTCTGCCCTGGAGAACGATAAGAAAGGCGCTTGTTTACCATCGGGTTCCACCGTATCTCCAAAGAGTTTTGCATTCATATCTTTCTGATAGATGTATTATATACGTAGATAAAAATGGAGTTGTGCAAGTTAAAAATGTTGAGTGTGGGGTTCCGCAGGGATCAGTTCTAGGACCTTTTCTGTGGAATCTTGCATACGATGATGTGTTAATAACAGATCTACCGGAAGATGTAAACTTAGTCTGTTACGCTGATGATACTCTTATTCTGGCTGAAGCCACAACATTTCAGGGATGTATAGGACTTGCTGAATTTGCTGTGACTAAAGTTGTGGCGAAACTTCAGGAACTAGGATTAAAGGTGGCTCCAGAAAAAACCGTGGCAATGTGGTTTTGTTCGTGTCGGAGTAGAGCTTCTATACCAGAATCTGTTGTAAGAGTAGAAAACGTTAATATCCAGATAGGACTACACTTGCGATATTTGGGTCTGACCCTAGATAGGCAATGGAGTTTTACAGAGCATTTTGAACATCTGGCGCCGCGCTTACATAGAGTAGCTGGAGCTTTGCGAGGTATACTTCCAAACCTGAGCGGTCCACGAGAGGAGGTTAGGCGTCTTTACGCCAATATTATTCGATCGATTGCTTTGTACGGCGCCCCGGTTTGGTTCAATCAACTGGTCAAAACTCGCAGCTCCGGACGAAAATTACTTAGTGCCCAAAGTAGTATTTTAATAAGGGTTGCCCGTGGATATAGGACTATCTCCTATGAGGCAGCTTATATTCTTTCTCGATGTCTACCTCTAGATATACTTGCCGAAATAGACGCGAGAGTATATTATCAACTCCGTGTACTTCATGCTAGGGTTGACATAGAATCTGGAGGTGGAATCAAAGAACTCCGTGAGAGAGAACGAGACAGAGCTTTGCGTAAATGGTACGACCGTCTTCAAGAGCCCAATTCTATTAGGCAACGAGTTGTGACAGCAATACTCCCAAACATACATGCTTGGATGAATAGAAAAGAAGGCTCCGTTACTTTTCGACTGACTCAGATACTCACTGGACATGGCTGCTTCAGTGAGTATCTCTTTAGGATGGGAAAACAGCCTTCACCTTATTGCCATCACTGTGACGCCAATGAGGACTCTGCGCAGCACACTTTGGAATGGTGCCCAGCATGGCATACTGAGCGGCAGATACTCAAAAGTTTTCTTGGAGAAGACTTGTCTTTACCGATTGTGGTGGCAAAGATGTTGGACAGAAAATATATATGGAACGCTGTAGTTTCTTTTTGTGAAGCTGTCATGCTTAAAAAAGAGGCTGCAGAGCGACAAAGAGAAAGGTACCATACAAATCAAAGATAGAGGCAAAATATTTAATTCCCTCTATTAAAAAGTGAAGCATTCAAAAGTTGTAAGTGGTATGGATGGTAACAGCATGTTTTGTCTCGCTGTTTATAAGCACTTGTGAGTGGTTATGAATGTTATTAAAACATAAACGCATGGAGAGCACTGGCGTAGTTCAGATGAGATCCCAGAGTTCTCCAATAGCGTTGAAGTGGACCACCGAGGGGTTTTAGTGGGTAGAAATCTCCACATACCCCTAGCTCTTACCCTCAAGAGAGTTTTTAGGATGATCTTATGAAGATTTTCCCCTCGGGATTAAAAAAAAAAAAAAAAAAAAAAGACCACACACTGCACAACAGACGGCTACCAAATTAGAGGAGCTTCAATCGGAATATCTAAGACGTCCACCCTACTCCCTGGACCTTGCTCCAACAGATTACCATTTTCTTCGAAATTTGAATAACTTCTTGCAAGGGAAAAAATTCAACTTCGTTGGGGCAAAGCGCCTTCATAGATTTTATTGATTCCTGACCGAATAGTTTTTATAGTATTCGGACAGGAATCAATTAACTATCTATGAGATGGCAAAAGTGCATAGATAGCAATGGTATATACCAGGGGTCGCCAAATGGCGGACCGCGGTCCGCATCCGGACCGCCGACCCATTTTGTGCGGACCGCGAGAACACAGTAACTTACACTAAAGACTACTTCCGATATAAATAAATAATAAAATTTACTCCAAACTTCAGACAGATAATTCGCAACAAAAAATGTCATTTTTCGCATTGATACCTATGTAACAAAACACATTTGTTATTTCCTTAATTACATTTGTTTAATAAATATTTTTTCTTATAAATAAAATGTGCGGACCTCGATGGTCATTTCATTTCTTAAAACGGACCCCGAGCGAAACTAATTAGAGACCACTGGTGTATACTTTAATTAAATAAATACTTATATTATGTTTAAAAAATCGACTTTATGTTCCTCCTTTACAAAACGCCAATTTCATATGTAATGATGAATGATATTATATACGGTTCGGTAAAATCAATTACGGATATTTTGGGCATACGATGTACTGCTTATATATATGCTGCTATTATATGTATAGACGTTTAGGCTACATACATACAATACAGCTCGACACTTAAATAGTACATACTCTTAAAAATTAGTAACTTCTCGGAAGAAACAGTATATTAAAAGTCAGTAAGTCTCGTGAAAACGCTCCATACTAAAGTCGTAACTGTGACGTCACGCCTAGGTTTAAGTGTAAGAAGTATAAGGCCGCAGGAACATACTTGTAAATATCTCCGATATTTGTGCGTTTAAGTTCATACTTACCATAATAAATGTTTTGTATATGATGTAAGTAAACTAATGATGTAAGGTTTTGTTTACTAATTTAGCAAAAAAAAAATTTTTGTATTTTTTGTACTTTTTACCTACAATGTATCTAATTACTAAACAACACATAAAATATTAATATTTTTTTACATTTACCAAGTATTAATGCCTCAATATATCTTATGTCTGAGTATATTAATGAAACTAAATAGTTTAGACGTTATCATCCCTGTTCTATTTTCAGTGCTCTAAATTTTCCTTGGACCGTCGGACTCCGGATCATATAGTCCGAACCTTAGTAGTTTATTGTGTTCCTGAATGCGTTTTAGTTCGGGTTGCTTCTCCTGCTTGGGCTCGCCTCGTGCCGGGCGGAGCCGCGCACACTGGAGTCGGCCATACGAGTCGAGCTGCCGCCGCCGGACGCGCCGCGCTCGCCGGCCCGAACTGTGTACGAGAGCTTCATCACCATGCCAGTAGACCACTTTGATCCTCAAAACACGGATACTTATCGAATGGTGCGTAAATTGTAATAACTTTACTTTCAAAAACATTAGGTAGGTAATAAATGTTGAGTGTTGCCCAGTACCTAAGTAGATCACTTCTGTTAAAAGGCAGGAAATTGGCGCGTTCAAGCAAAATATGAATCTCTTATACATTAAACGAGACAATTTTATATATTTTTAATATTATTTAAATTCTGATGATGATGAATTATAGCTAAGAACACTCTTGATCACTAGATCTTAATCAGTTCATCCTATTTTGAAACACAATGACACAGAGAAAGAGAGAAAAAGAAACACCACCCCCTCTCTTTTCGTCGGGGGTTAAAATTTGCACGACAAATTTGCGAAAAGTTTTTATTTTGCTATCGAAAAGGAAAATTGTATTAGCGCTGTCTAGATTTTCATACAATAATTTTTCATTCGATGGCGAAACGAGTACTCTTTCGCAAATTATTATTGTTCTCGTATGGGCTACTGTGTGCTGCGTACGAGTTTTTGTCACCACTCGCCGTGAAGATAAGATAAGCGCGCATATGACACGCGTTGACTAACAAAGAAAATGCTTACTGTGCTAAAATTATTCATGTACGGTTGGCAACAACTCGTACATCCTGCGCCCCCCAAAAGAGCGGCGAGATTGATTCAGTTGATACAATGATGAGGATAATTAAATCAATTGATATAAAGCAAAAAATGACTTGATACAAAAATATCAAATGTAAAAATACACAATAAGTCTGATATCAAAAAGTTAAAGGTAAAAAATCGCTAAAAATGTATATAAAAACAAAAAATATAAATGTGTGCAACCTGAAATTATCTTATAAACAAATTTTTATAATGACATATAATTAGCCATTCAATGTAAATATATAATTCAATTAGTCAATCGAACGGAACGACTAAACATAGGGGAAGTGCTTTTATCAAGACTCAACACTGATTGCTCTTGTATGTAGCCGTAAGTTTTCCGAATGTTAAAAAAATAAAATAATATACTTAATGGGAAAAAAAATAAATTAATAAAATGCCTCGGTCTCACCGAGAACCGGCGTAAACTCTTGCGTTGAATTTTGCTGAGTAAAACGGGCCTACGTTTTAAAGGCTACGTTTTAAAGGCTAAAGGCTAGGAAGCCTATGTACTTTTAACTTCTCGATTGTCTAACCCAGTAATTCCCAAAGTGATCCAGGTGGACCCCCAGGGGTCCACGGAGACTCGACGGGGATCTACGTTGGACGTGACAAAAAATGGTCTACAATCGTAAGCAGGGGTGCATGAAAATTAATTTGGTTTTGATAGTGAAGAACTAAAATGTTGGCTTATTATTTTAAATAATATGATACCTAAATTAAACCTACTCAATAAGACAATTTATAAATAAATTGAGGAAAAAATGGATAGTTTCGAATTGGGAGTCGAACCCAGACCATGTCAGTATCGCGCCGAGTGCTCTACCAGTTGAGCTATCCGACCCTATGCCACTTTCCTTTTTCAATTTCATTTATAACTTATTGAGCCACACCGTCCATCATATGATAATACAACAACACAAACAATATGATACCTAAATTAAACCTTCTCAATAAGACAATTATCTCCTATCAATATACGCAGATAATATTTTAAGAAGCTCAGCGACTGTTACTTGTAAAAACTTTCATATCCATATTCAGTACAACGCGTTGAGACTTGTTGCCGCGCCGGCCGCCGCCGTCCCGTCCGCAATGCGTGTTCAAACGTGCAGATTAATACGACTTGTGGTGTATGTACTTGCAATCTTGTATGAACGTGTTTAAACTAATATATTTCACTAATATTCTTCTAAAAACTTCACCAATATAAATACGAATGTCAAGAATAAACGTTGCTCATCTGTTTCCGAAATTTCATAAAGAAAAGTGAATCGATATTAGTGATACCTACCTACCTGCCTATATGATATAATATCGCGTGCCTAATGCTAAAAGGGCGCATTTTTCAACATTTTGTATTAAAACTTGAAATTTTTTATTTATTATTTATAGGTAGATAATTGATACGTGTCGTCAGTATAGTGTTGAATATTTAAAAATTGGTTTTCTTCCATCACAGGCAGATAAACGATTGCCCACATGCCTTTTATGCAACAAAGCTTAGAGCAATGACTATGAAACCATCAAAGCTGGAAGACCACCTAAGAAGGTGTCATCCTGATGAAATAGGTAAAGATTCAAAATATTTTCAAACATTAAAGGAAAAATATGAAAAGAGACCCACCGTGCACAGTATGTTCGCTTCAACGATGCGAAAGCAACGATGATGGCTTGCGGGCATCTTACAATATCTCATTACATTGGAGAACAGTTAATTTTACCTGCTGTTGAAGAGATTTTAAAAACTATTCTGAACAAATCTTCATTTGACATACTCAAAAGAATTCCTTTGAGTAACAACACTGTACAAAGACGTATTGATGAAATGAGCTCTGATGTTGAAATGTTCTTGTGTGATTATCTGCAAACAACTCATTTTTCTATTCAACTGGACGAGTCAACTTTACCTGGCAATGAAGCATTATTATTGGCATATTTTCGATTTGTTATGGGCGAAGAAATTCATGAAGAGCTACTATTCGCGAAAACTTTGAAGACGGACACTAAAGGTGAATCAATATTTAATGTCCTAAGTGATTTTTTTAAAGAAAACTCGATTCCATTTATTTACAAACGTTATATCGGTGGCAACAGATGGAGCTCCTGTCATGGTCGGACGATATTGTGAGTTTATATGCCATCTTAAAAGAATTATACCAAAGGTAACTGCAATTCACTGTATTATCCACCGACAACATCTAGTAGCGAAAAATTTGAGTGACAGATTGCACCAATCGCTTCAATTTGTGATTAATTCAGTTAACAAAATTAGAAGCAATGCATTGAATACGCGCTTATTTGCACAATTGTGCGATGAAAATGATGAAAACTTCCAACGATTGCTGTCACATACGTACGCTGGTTGTCGAAAGGTGCATGTTTATCAAGACTTTATTCATTTTTTGACTCAGTTTTATAATTTCTGGAAAGTAAAGATCCTGATTTAAAAAAAAAACCTAATCAATTTTAAAGCAGACATCGCGTATTTGACAGATCTATTCAAAATATTTAATAAGCTCAACTTACAATTACAAGGGGACAGCCTTAATTCAATAAAAACAAAGAGTGTAATTTCAGCTTTTATTGGTAAATTGAAATTTATGAAGGGAAATATTGGTCGGCGCGAATTTTCACAGTTTTCAAACTTATCGCAGGTAGAATGCCTTGATGAAGACACACAACATACGCGTGCACATCAATCATCATCATCAGACCCCAACCAATCGTCTGATCATGCACCGTCTACAACTCATCAATCTCAAAACAAAAAACAATGACTACCTACAATCACGGAGCACATAGAATTAGAAGATCAATCCAATAATTTAAAATGTCATTCAGCTCATAGTACACCTGCATCACATTCAGCTCATAAAATATCTAAATCTAGTTCAGCCCAATATTCTGTAGAATCAGCCCAAGTAAATTCAACTCAGCACATAGAAAACCCATTAAAAACTCCAGTGTTACTTCCCACAGTCGTTTTAAATATATCTGATAAATGCGGAGAATATCACAAAGCTCGGGCTTTATTGGACTGTGGTAGCATGATAACGCTCATAACTCAGCGCATGACTAGAAATCTTAATTTGCAACCAAAACAATGTTCATTAAAAATTACAGGTGTAGGTGATCAGCACATACAAAATTCTAAAGGTTGGGTCACAATAACAATTAGGCCCACACACCGTGACACGCCATCTATTACTACTACCGCTCATATTCTCAAAGACGTTACAGGTTATTTACCTTTGCAAAAAATACCAGATGTTGTACAAGACTCAGCTCATCAGCTCATTCCATTGGCGGATCAAGCTTATCATACTCCTGCGCCCATTGATCTCATTTTAGGCTCAGACGTTTTGGGTCACGTTTTGAATGGTACTAAGATTGCTTTGGGCCCGGGGAAGCCCATAGCCTTCGGCACGATTTTTGATTTTGCACTCATAGGACTCGTTGAGCACTCATGCGATTCACCTGTAGCTCAAGTTGGCTCTGCTCATGTTACTCATACTCATTATACTCAGTCGGCTCACTCTACACATTCTGCTCATTCTACTCATGATATTTGCAAAAGCCTGGAAAGATTCTGGGAGTCGGAAGAACCCCAGCCTCGTTCTGCTCATTCAAACCCGCTACACGAGCAATGTGAACACATATTCAGCTCAACCACCATTCGTGACGATTCAGGCCGTTACATGGTGACTCTTCCCTTCTTATCAGATGCACCCGTATTAGGTAGTACTCATGCTATTGCTCTACGTAGATTTCTCAATCTAGAAAAACGGTTGCAATCCGATCACACACTGCGAAAAAAATATATAGAATTCATGAACGAATACATAAACTTAGGACACATGACACCGTGTCATCCGTCTACATTTACTCATAAACCTCATTATTATATTCCTCATCATGGCGTGTTCAAATCAGGTACTGACAAACTCCGCACAGTATTTGATGGCAGTTGTAAGTCATCCAATGGAGTCAGTTTAAACGATTGCCTGCACACAGGTCCAGCACTTCAACGAGACATTGTAGATATTATTATATCATTCCGCGCACATCGTATAGTATTCAGCACTGACATAAAAATGATGTTTAGAAATATTCTCTTAAGATCAGACCAAAGACACTATCAGCTCATACTCTGGCGATCGTCTCCAGATCGACCTCTGCTCACATATGCACTCAACACTGTTACATACGGATTGCGCTCAAGTCCATATCATGCTATCCGCACATTATTACAATTAGCTGAAGATGAAGGTCATCGCTATCCTCAGGCTGCCGAAATTTTGCGTAAATTTGTTTTCGTGGATGATGTACTTTGCGGCCATGACACCATAGAAGAAGCATCAGCACTCCAAACTCAGCTCATTGATTTGTTATCACTCGGTGGATTTAAACTTAGTAAATGGACATCAAACACACCTCAGCTCTTGCAAAGATTTCCAGACGATCAATGCGAAATGCCTAAAGACTTTGACATCAGCGCAGAGTCTCCATCAATTAAGGTTTTGGGTATTAGATGGATTCCCCGGTCTGATGAATTTACATATCACATCTCATTACCACCAGTTACCCACACTACAAAACGTTCAATTCTTAGCACAGTAGCTTCTCTCTATGACCCAAACGGTTGGGTTACACCCGTCATATTCCGCGCAAAAATACTTCTTCAAAGGTTATGGTTAACTAAATTGGACTGGGACGATCCCACTCCAAATAATATTACAGATGATTGGCAGCGCATCTATCATGATCTTCCGCACATCTCAGATATACATTTTCCCAGACATATTGCTCCACACAAATTCAAATCAACATACTCACTTCACGGATTCGCAGATGCTTCGGAAATTGGTTTTGCTGCAGTGATATATTTACAAGAATCAGCTCACAACGGATCTGTTAACGTTCACCTCATGATTGTTAAATCTAAAGTCGCACCGATTAAAAATAAACTCACAATCCCCAAATTAGAGTTGTCTGCTGCAACTCTATTATCTCAGCTCATGTTGCGTGTCTCCCAACAATTGTCTGCTCATCTCACAATTACACATCACATTTGTTGGTCAGATAGTACCATAGTGCTTGCATGGATAAAAACTCCGCCCCATCGTTTACAAACATTTGAATCAAATAGAGTAACAAAAATTAACTCAAATTCACTCACACTTAAGTGGCGTCATGTACCTTCCCAATTAAATCCTGCTGACTGTGCAAGCAGAGGATTATCAGCTCAAGCTCTCTCCGCTCATGATTTATGGTGGTCTCCTCCATGGCTCAAATTGCCAGAGGATACCTGGCCCAAGATGCCTTCAGCTCATACTCAACAAGACTTGCCAGGGCTCAAACCAAAATACGTACCATGCAATTTCTCGATACCCGGTGTCGATAGTGATCTGCTCACTCGCTTCAGCTCTTTAGAAAAACTAACTGGTGTCACTGCCTACATGAGGCGATTCATTCGTAACTGTAAACTAAATTCAAACTCGCGACAACTAGGCCCTCTAACTGTAAGTGAACGTAGAGAAGCATTACTCTTCTAGATCCGCTCTGTACAGCAGAATGCATTCGCAGAAGATATTCACCGCCTGCAAACCGATAGAATCTGCACAGTACGACTACAACGTCTGTCGCCTTTTACGCAGGACGGTCTCCTCAGAGTAGGAGGTAGACTCACTCGTTCGGAACTCACATACGATGCTCAACACCCATACATTTTGCCTAGTTCTAGTCCGCTCGTAGACCTCATAATAGATCACTATCATCGCATAAACTGCCACCCTGGCACGGACACGCTACATGCTATTTTACGTCAGCAATTTTGGATATTATCTGCCCGCCGCATTATAAGGCACAGAACGTTTAAATGCATAAGATGTTTCCGTTGCCGCGCTCAGCCCGAAGTACCTATCATGGCTGACCTTCCAGCTGATAGAGTCATACCTCAGCCCGTATTTAGTCACGTATCAACAGATTTCGCCGGACCGTTTCTGCTCAAATCAAGTCAATTACGTAATGCTAAGTTAATTAAGGGATATTTTTGCATATTTGTTTGCCTCACTACAAAGGCGGTTCACTTAGAACCAGTCTCATCACTCACTGCCGAAGCGTTTATTGCAACATTACAAAGGTTCTGCTCACGTCGCGGACTTCCGGTATTGATACGTTCGGATTGTGGCACAAATTATGTAGGAGCTAGGAATCATCTACTAGAGGTACAACAATTTCTCAATGACAATAACGACGCCATTTCTCATAAACTCTCAACTCAAAATATAACTTGGTTACTCAATCCGCCTAAAGCCCCATGGATGGGAGGTATCCATGAGATTAATGTTAAATCCACAAAGCAACTTCTATACCGTGTTATCGGTGAGCAACACCTCACTTTCGAGGAATTCTTAACTCTGCTCACTAGAATCGAAGCTGTGTTAAACTCTCGGCCCATCAGTCCACTTTCGTCCGATCCCACGGACTATCAGCCCCTTACTGCTGGCCACTTTCTCATTGGCCGTCCGCTCACAGCTCTCCCCGAGCTGACTCTAGATGAAAGAGTAATATCTCCGCTCAAACGCTTTCAGCTCATTCAATCACTCTCTCAGCGCTTTTGGAACCTTTGGACCAAGTCCTACCTCCATACCCTTCAAATCCGCTCCAAATGGCTTTCCTCTTCCTCTCCACCCAAAATTGGAGAACTGGTTCTGCTCAAGGAGGACAATTTGCCTCCTCTACAATGGAAGATGGGAAGAATCTCACGTCTGCTACCTGGGAAGGATGGAGTCATCAGAGTTGTGGACTTGGACACGACTCAAGGCCAGCTGCGGAGGCCTGTCGGCAAGATTGCCCGGCTCCCACTGGATTCTGCTCAGGATGGGGCTCAGCTCGCCGCCTGTGCGGGCCCCCCAGGATGTTCGCGCCAACATTAGCGCGACGTTTAGAATAAACACAAAGGACATCACTACGTGATGTATGGCCGACCGACTCAGGGGCGCTGTCAGAGAGTGACGAACACTTGCAATTAGAACCCCTCCCGCGCCAGATGCATTTTCAGCTCATCCCGAAACCTAGTGAACTCGAACGCGTGTGCGCATATTTATTTGTGCTCGTTAATATAATACCAAATTCGCCGGCGAACCGCGATAAATCTATCGATAATCCGCTCAACAGCTGTGTAGTGTAGTGAGAAGAAACCTCCGCCCAGATACAGAACCACCAGCTCAACAATAAGGTCAGTCCCAGATTTCTCCAGCCCTCACATTAACCTATATACCTACTTCCCTCAGCTCATAGTCGCATGTGTAAGTTCCTAGCTTACACAATTGGCATAACATGTATCTTCATGGGCGAGGACAGTAGTAGGTTTTCACCGGTTCTGGCTCAAAGGCAGACCCGGTGAACCCGGTTTGCTCCAGATTTTCGGCGTTCGATGGGCATCACCAGCTAAAAAAAAAAAAAAAAAAACATATAAAAACAACATTAATCAAAGCTTCTACCAGTTCTACCACCAGTAGTAGGTTTTCACCGGGTCTGCCTCGAAGGCAGACCCGGTGAATCCGGTTTGCTCCAGATTTTCGGCGTTCGATGGGCATCACCAGCTTAAAAAAAAAAAAAACTTATCTGCTTTTCAATATCTCTAACGGTTACAAAGATAGACTTTTGCAATCACTAGGTTCATTAAGCTCTATTCATTTACTAATTACGTCATGCAGCGGTAAACAATGGACGGTGATAAGCTTAGGGCCATTAGTGGTTAAGTGAAACAACAATGGTATTGTGAGTGAGTCATTTTATTGGTAAAATAACACTCAAATAAACTACATAATTTCAAATCGTTGAATAAAGTATTTGCACCAAAGTGTACCACGAAATCATTCAGTGACTTATTGTTATAAATATAATACAGATACATTATACAGTATTCTCCACAAACCATGGTATAATCATTTTGTACTCTAGCTATATTGTATGACCATATTCTACAATTTCTCTCCAGAAACTTTCGGTGATATCCCTGTGGAGACCGACCATATGAATCAAAGTATTGTCCAATACGTTGTTTATCAATATGTATGGCGATCCAATGGGAACCTGGTTTATTATCAGCGTCCAAATTGCTCACGATATAGCATGGAACTGGAACATGTATCGGTAATCGGTTTGCCACGTAAACATTATTTTCAATGCTAGCATCAATTTTTTTCAAACATTTCTGTATGTCTAAAGTATCCATGAATACTGTTTAGGTATGGTGATCTTATCTGCTCTAGCGATTGAGTATTGATGTGCACCATCTTAACCAAACTTGATATAAATCATGATATTTAAAGTTGATATCAATATCATCATATTATATGAGGGAGAAAAAATAAACGTTTTTTGTAGTAAATTTTTTATTCAATACACATATAAGATATACAAATAAAAACCTATGAATAATATACTTAACTACTATAGTCTACTGAAATATTGCGATTTTTATCTATTTCTATAACATTATCGAATTCTGCATAAACAACGCAATTGATCGTTTGAGTCAGAGCAGATTCAAAGCGAACTTCTAATCTAACACTACCATGTCTAATTAGATTCCAATGACTAGATGAATTGGCTGACAAATCAGGTGTGAGATCAAATGCTAGCAAACAATAACCTTTCGAATACTTATCGTGAGATATCCCATTACCTTCGTTAAGAAAATGTATTCCTGTTCCTGAGAATAATGTGTGACAAGTTGTGGTAAAAATATTATTATCAAAAGATGGTTGTAAAGCTTTTGAAGGAATTTGTTGACCGTCAATATATAAACAAAAGGAATTCATTTTATAGTTCTCAAAATTATATGGATTTTTAGACAAACAACCATTAAATGCTGCATTATTTACAAATCCAACTATACATCTCAACACCATTAATTAAAAACTTTTCTTGATTGAATATGTCACCATGAAGGTGTTAAATCGAACAAATTAAAAACATTCCTGGTTGAATATATCACCATGAAGATGCCCAATCATTTCAATGTATATTAAAAATTTCGATGTGCAAGTTCTAACTTGTTCAACAGGTACTAATGTGTTATCAATGGAATGTAATTATTGACGAAATAATTTTTAGCGATAGTTAGGGACGGAATGTGTGCCTCCATTAACCCAACGATAACAGTTGTGTTGAAATACAATTAGCATTCCACAAGTTTTGTATATAATGGCCGAAAGTTTTAAGTATTGTCACAGTCGGTCATCGTGTGGTGAAGTTGTTATTTTTTGTACAAGTTTGTGTGACAAGTGCTCTACAACTACTATGGAGGTGAGTGTTATAATATATTTTCATTGTTTAGTAAAGTATTATACTTATTAATATACTTGCCCGCAGCTCCATTTGCATAAATACAGTACCCCACGCGGACACTGTAAATTTTGTCGGGGTAAAAAGTATTGTGTGTTTTAATCCAGTGCTTTAACAACTACTATACCGAATTTCATCCAAATCTGTTAAGTAGGTTTTGTGTGAAAGAGTAACTAACATCCATCCATCTTCACAAACTTTCACATTTATAATATTAGGATGTATATTAAGCATTTGTTATTGTTGTTGCAGGCTTCATTTAACACCGAAGAAAATACTTTTAAACATTATTATTCTTCGTTTTCTAACGACGAAGAAAGCCAAGATAACATAACTCACAAACTACCAAAAACATTGAAAAGAGTTAAATCGGAAGACAACCTAGACACACTTTTTGAAATCAAAAAGTGTAAGCAGACAAAAAAGATGTCATCAACGGTGTCGCGAGCTCACAAAGATGGCAATATTTTTATTTCAACCAATGCTGACGATAACTTACACGCAACGCATATTATAAAAATTGAGATATTTAATTTGTGTAAAATAGAAAAAGTTCCAACTGAACAACAATGGAAATATGCCGATTACAAATTAAAATACTACACCAATGATGCTAATGACAGTTACAAAGAAACGAAGAAACTTGTTTATAACATAACAAAGGACATCGCAAGCGCAGAGAATTGTAAGAAATACAATTTTAAAAACAATTAACGAGTCACATTAAAATTTTTGAGCTCTTTAAGTCATTAGTGTAATAATGTAAGCCTATTTTAATAATGTAGCTAAGTACCTGCTCTACATTTATTTAAACCTTCGTAAAAGTGTGAAGAATATCATTCGACTTTGTACATTGTAACTGGTTGTTACCCTTTTCTAAATCAACAATGGAGAACAGTGAAGTTTGTGTCAGTACTTTCTTTTGCACATCTATTGACACAGAAAATATGAGTGACTTTGAAGACGAACTATGCAAAATTTGTGAAAAAGTGGAGACATCTGATGTGTTTGACGATGCTTTCAACGAAGATCTCTACAACTTATGTGAAAAGGTTGAAACAAATATCAAGTAAGTGTTATTGTAATATGTTACTTTAAAATAATATTTACTACATTAATAGGGTTCACTCCAAACTTATAATTTTTTTTTGTCGTTCCAGTGAATCTACTCTTCAGACCGGAGGAGAATTAAATAGAAAAATGCATCAGGAAAACGCTACTAGCGCAAAAAGAGCAAGATATGAAGATAGGGCATCTACATCGTCAACCGGATCTAACAGTGTGAGTGATGAAATGATGAACTGTTCTTTTTGTCAAATATTAGTTCGTAAAAGGTATTTCGCAAACCATTTAAAAAGTAATCTTCATAAAAGTAATGTTACAAAATCGCATAGTACTTTAGAAAACGTAATAGTCGTTGAATCAACTTTTGGTAATAGAATAATGTCATATAAAATCAATAGTAAATGTGAAGAATTAAAAACATTTGAGACACCCGAAATATTTATGGAGTCTATCAAAAATCAAATAATAACATTATTTGAAGAATTGATTCGATCACTGACAATTTTTAAAGTAAATTTTGTACTGCATGCAGATTTTGTTCAAGAAACAAAAAATATTTCTAACACATTTGAGTTCCAAACTTCAAATTAAATAATAATGCAAGGTGATGACTTTAATATTTTCTTTACATCTCTTTGTGACACATTTGTAACCAAAATTAGTTCTTTTGAGAAAAAAGATAGCGGTTGGAGTCTTAAAAAAAAATAGTTTAGATATGAATGTAAATAAATTTGATCCGTTACGCGGGAAATCATATATTGAATTACCTAGAGACATTAAACTTAAAAAAGCGGTAATTAATGTAAAGAATAATGATAGTTTGTGTTTTAAATGGGCTTTGCTTTCAGCATTATACCCTGTTACCAAAAATTCGGAAAGAGTTTCATCTTACATGGTGCACTCAAATAAACTAAACTTTACAGGAGTATCTTTTCCGGTTAAAATGTGTGATATATCAAAAATTGAAAGATTGAACGATATTAGTATAAACGTTTTTTGATTAGAATATGACATCAAAACAAAAAAGCATAGTGTAGTGGGGGCGTTATTTTTAACTAAATCTAGAAAAACTAGTCACGTTAATTTACTATTTTTTTCATGTGGTAATATTAATCATTTTTGCTATATCAAAAATTTGTCACGTTTGGTAAGTAGTCAAATTTCCAATCAAGAACATACAGTTTACATTTGTGATGGATGTTTATTACACTTTCCAACACAAGAAAGGTTATGCAATCATCAGCTAAACGATTGTTCCCATGTAAAAACCGAAATACCAAACGGTGTCACAACTGGTAAAGACTGGTTCGGTAAACCTGTTCCAAATAATATATTAAAATTTGATAAATTTAATAGGGCGTTAAAAATACCTTTCGTAATATATGCTGATTTTGAGGCTTTCCTAAATCCAATTGAATCCTGCTCAAACAATCCATCAAAACCTTATACAAGTGACATTCATAAACACGAAGTTTACAGTTTTGGTTACTACATAAAGACGCATAAAGAGCTGCTCGTCGCACTGCACACTTTAAAACCAAAGTATCAAAAAGCTTTATTAAAATCATGTGATGAAGATGAAATAAATTGTATATGTGAGTGTATTCATAATGTGCTACAAGGCAAAGTCCCATTAAAAGAAAAGGATAAAAAATCTTTAAAACAATATATAACATTACTCCGAAAGCTTGTTCGTAAAACTACAACCAAAGTTAGAAAAAATATAATTGTTCAAAAAGGTGGTGCATTTCTACCTATTATTTTAGGTTCCATATTAAGTGGATTAGTTAGTGGTCTTGTTTAAAATGGAACACGCTAAGAAAATGTTACTGGTGGAACCAAGTTTGATTGATAAAATAAACGAAAGAAACGAGACTCACGAAAATCCTAAATCACGATTAGATGCTGAAATGCAAAATATTATTAAAAGTAACGATGACGACAGAAAAAAATTGATTTTATACTTACAAACATTACAAAGGTATTTGCACTTCATTGGAGAAGATCGTCAGCCTTATCAACTCCCAATAATAACCTCAAATATTGATTTATCTGAAACACTTTTGAAAAGAACAATATGATAAAAGTAGAGGCCCAAACTACAAATATCCAATTGTTGATCAGACATCGAGTAAAGAAGAAGATAGACACAAAGAAAGCGACACAGTTGAAAATAAATCTATATAACTACTCAAAACAACACATATTAAGTTTAATACCTAAATCTTACATTAATAAAGGTGAGTCATTATTAAACTTCTTATTAACAAATCAAAACAAAGTACACTGGAACGATAATGGTACAGTACTAGTGGATAGTAACAAAATAAATGGGAGCAATATTGTAGATTTAGTCAATGATTCATTAAGGCCATTGAAAAGAAGTGATCCAATAGGATGGGAAAAATTTGCTAAAGCTTTGAAGGATCTAAAAGTCCCACTCACTTATATTGGTAATCCGAAGAGAAGTGAGTATATTAACCAACTTCAGTTGAAAGATTTTGGTGAAATATCTGGTGGCGAGGAATATTCTACACCTGCATCTGAAAACAAGTATACTAGAAAAATAAAAAAGAAAATTGATTGGGAAAAATGGACCCCCTACTAGAAATTCACAATATTTATTATGATGCATCACACCCTGCTGGTTACAGCAGTATTGACAAACTTGCAAAAGCTATGGAAGGAAAAATGAATAAAAATGATGTCAAGAAATGGTTGCAATCACAAGAAACGTACACACTTCATAAACCGGTTTATAAAAAGTTTCCTCGAAACAAATATATCGTATCTGATCTTAATAAACTGTGGCAAGCAGATTTAAGTGACATGCGAACATATTGTAAATATAATGATGGTTATAACTATATATTGTGTGTTATTGATATAGTATTTAGTAAGTATGCTTATGCGAGACCTATGAAAAATAAAAATTCTTTAACAATCAAAACATGTTTTGAGAGTATTTTTGAGGAAGCTCATACAGTTCCAACTCACATACAGTCTGATAAGGGTACTGAGTTTGTTTCCAAAGATGTTCGTCAATATTTTAAGAGCAAAAATATTAATTATTATACGACAAATAATCCTGATATAAAGGCTAGTATTGTAGAAAGATTTCAAAGAACACTCAAGTCAAAAATGTGGCGTTACTTTACACATAAAAATACATACAGATATATAAATATTTTACAAGATTTATTATATGCATATAACCATAGTTTTCATTCAAGTATTAAAATGCCTCCATGTGATGTAAGTTCTAGTAACATTATGACTGTTTGGAACAATTTGTATGCTCGAGAAAATAAAAGGTCATTAGGAGATATCTCATTACCAAAGTTTCACGTGGGTGATCATGTTAGAATCACAAAATACAAACATATATTCCAAAAGGGGTACGAATCTAACTGGAGTGATGAAATTGTTATTGTTTCAACTGTAATCCCTAGATCGCCTTGGGTTGTGTACACCTTAAAAGATTTACAAAATGAAGAAATAGAAGGTACTTTTTATGAAAGAGAATTACAAAAAGTTACTCCACCTAGCCCCACTTCAGATCACAAAATAGATAAAATAATAACTTCTCGATATTCTGGTAGCAGAAGGCAGGTGCTTGTCAAGTGGAAAGGTTATCCTGATAAATTTAATAGTTGGGTTTTGGTATCTGATTTAAAACAGATATAATGAAAGGAAGTTTTTATTTAACATTACTAAGCAACAGTTCAATGGAATATTTTCCAGATAATATGACGACAAGGTTTTCAACAAAATTACCAAAATCAATTCAATTTGAAGGGGAATGGACTGTAGGTGTTGTTGAATTTCAGTACCCATGTACAATGTTTACTGTTCAAGAACATGAAAATATTGTTTATATTACTAAGAAAATGTTAATGCCAAATGAAAAATATCCTTCAATTGTTCACTATAAAAAACACATCCCCGCTACCAACTATGATAATATTGATCACATTTTAACAGCTTTAAATAATATAAGAGAAAAATTTACCTTTCGTTACGATGAGATATCCAAGTTTGTATCTGTGACAATTGCAGATGATTCAATTATATCCTTGTCACTATCACCTCAGTTAGGTATTCAATTAGGGTTTGAACCTAATAGAAATTTTGTGGGAAAGACGTTTGGCAAACGTCCTGCAAACTTACATCTGGGATTACCATCACAACTGTTTGTTTATTGTGATATAGTGGAACCACAGATTGTTGGGGATGTTATGAGCGCTTTACTAAGAATTATACCACTAGATCCTTCAAAATATATATACGGAGCAAATAAAATGTACGTGTTTTCCCCTCCTCACTACTTACCAGTCATGCGCAGAGAATTCGATACAATTGAAATAGATATAAGATCAAACACCAGTCAAAAAATACCATTCCAGTTTGGAACAGTGTGTATTAAACTACACTTTAGAAAATTATAATGTATACACACAATAACATAAATTGTCCGTACGAACATTATTATACCCATCAAGCTGGTTCTGGAATAGGAGTCGTCTACAAAGGAGCTCCTTATCAACGCGCACATGGCATTGGGGGTTTTTTGGGAGGGTTATTTCGATCTGTCTTACCTTTGCTTTCTAGTGGTGCTAAAGCGATCGGAAAGGAAGCTATGAGTGCGGGTGATGGACTTCTATCTGATATGGCACGTGCACGGCCCATGGATGAATCAATAAAATCACGACTTAAGGAAATTAGTTCAAATTTGAAAAGAAGGGCAGATCAAAAAATTGATAAATTAAACATGACTGGTTCAGGATATATAACTAAAAGAAAACGTCTTGAAACAGCCATTCGTTCATCGAACGGTAAAGGAAGAGGTGCTAAGAGACAAAAATCAACTCGTCAATATCAAGGAGATATATTTTCATAAATTTAAAAACTATGTCTTTCTTACATAGTCACTCTTGTGAATGTATAAAATCTGAATTAGATTTGTTTGCTTTACCATCAACACAAACAAGCATAGAAAGTGGAATGTGGGTGCACTACAAACCAATATCATCTTTAGCTGACGATGGCCCCATAGAATTTCAAGTCCCTGGAACTGGCGATGATTATATAGACTTGTCACACACTCTGATTCATTTAAAATCAAAAATATTAAATGAGGATTCTTCAAAACTGGCAGCTTCAACTGTTGTAGCACCTGTAAACAATTGGCTTCATTCAGTTTTTACTCAACTCGATGTTTATTTGAACCAAAAATTGGTTTCACCGCCAAATAATACATATGCTTATCGAGCTTACATTGAAAGTCTTTTGAATTACTCACCCAATGCTAAAGAATCTGATTTAACGTGTAGCCTTTGGTACGAAGATACAGCTGGTAAAATGAACTCAACCGATGACAAAAATTCAGGTTTTACTAAAAGACAACAATTAGTTTCAGAAAGTAAGGAATTCGAAATGATAGGACACCTTCATGGTGACATATTCAATCAAGAAAAGCTTTTAATTAATGGTGTTGAGATGTGTATTAAATTGGTTAGATCACGTGAAACATTTAACTTGATGGCCCCAACAGATGATGTTAAATACAAAATTAAAATAACAGATGCGACTCTCCTTGTTCGAAGGACAAAAATTAACCCATCCGTCTTACTTGCCCATCAAAAAGTCTTATCCACCACTACTGCAAAATATCCTATAACTCGAGCCGAAGTAAAAGTTCTAACGATACCGTCAGGGGTTCAAGGCAAGACATTAGACAATATATTTTTGGGACAAGTACCCAAGAGATTTATAGTTGGATTTGTAAATAATGCAACATTTAATGGTTGTTTGTCTAAAAATCCATATAATTTTGAGAACTATAAAATGAATTCCTTTTGTTTATATATTGACGGTCAACAAATTCCTTCAAAAGCTTTACAACCATCTTTTGATAATAATATTTTTACCACAACTTATCACACATTATTCTCAGGAACAGGAATACATTTTCTTAACGAAGGTAATGGGATATCTCACGATAAGTATTCGAAAGGTTATTGTTTGCTAGCATTTGATCTCACACCTGATTTGTCAGCCAATTCATCTAGTCATTGGAATCTAATTAGACATGGTAGTGTTAGATTAGAAGTTCGCTTTGAATCTGCTCTGACTCAAACGATCAATTGCGTTGTTTATGCAGAATTCGATAATGTTATAGAAATAGATAAAAATCGCAATATTTCAGTAGACTATAGTAGTTAAGTATATTATTCATAGGTTTTTATTTGTATATCTTATATGTGTATTGAATAAAAAATTTACTACAAAAAACGTTTATTTTTTCTCCCTCATATAATATGATGATATTGATATCAACTTTAAATATCATGATTTATATCAAGTTTGGTTAAGATGGTGCACATTAATACTCAATCGCTAGAGCAGATAAGATCACCATACCTAAACAGTATTCATGGATACTTTAGACATACAGAAATGTTTGAAAAAAATTGATGCAAGCATTGAAAATAATGTTTACGCGGCAAACCGATTACCGATACATGTTCCAGTTCCATGCTATATCGTGAGCAATTTGGACGCTGATAATAAACCAGGTTCCCATTGGATCGCCATACATATTGATAAACAACGTATTGGACAATACTTTGATTCATATGGTCGGTCTCCACGGGGATATCACCGAAAGTTTCTGGAGAGAAATTGTAGAATATGGTCATACAATATAGCTAGAGTACAAAATGGTTATACCATGGTTTGTGGAGAATACTGTATAATGTATCTGTATTATATTTATAACAATAAGTCACTGAATGATTTCTTGGTACACTTTGGTGCAAATACTTTATTCAACGATTTGAAATTATGTAGTTTTTTTGAGTGTTATTTTACCAATAAAATGACTCACTCACAATACCATTGTTGTTTCACTTAACCACTAATGGCCCTAAGCTTATCACCGTCCATTGTTTACCGCTGCATGACGTAATTAGTAAATGAATAGAGCTTAATGAACCTAGTGATTGCAAAAGTCTATCTTTGTAACCGTTAGAGATATTGAAAAGCGGATAAGCGCAATCGATCGGGCATGGGAAAAACCCCCAATTTGACACCAAACTCTCTTTTTTTTTTTTTTTTTTTTTTTTATAGCTGGTGATGCCCATCGAACGCCGTAAATCTGGAGCAAACCGGGTTCACCGGGAATATATTTATTTATTTATTATTTATAGTGGCTTAAATCCGAAAATAAGTGGCCGAAATCCCCAAACATGTATCTTATAACAAGTCTGGAGTTATGTTCAGTACTTTTGGATCCAGGGTATACCTTGGTGCAATACCTTAGTTTTTGGTAGCATATGCTTGGATTACTTCAGAAAAAGTCTAAATCACTATATATGTCCATATAAATTTTGAGGAGTTCCCTCGATTCCTCATGGATCCCATTATCAGGTCACCACTTTTGTGAAATCGGGACCAACTTTGAAGTATACCTACCCTTTATATCAAATAAGAATTTTGAAAATCGGTCTACAGACGGCGGAGTTACGGCGGCGAACATACAAAAAAAACAGCCGAACGTATAACCGCCTCCTTTTTTTTGGAGTCGGTTAATAAAATGGTACACATCGAAAGAACAAAGCAAAAATTATACATACGCATACCAAACGGTTAATAGGATACTTAGGACTGACTTAATAGAGTCGAAATAATTGATATATTGTTTCACGACGAAAAAAAAACATATGTTACAGCTTAAAAACGAGCAGTTTCCCAGAGAGAAGACCTAGCTAGATCGATTTTTCTCCCCCAAAACTCCCTAGTGCATACTAAATTCCATGGTAATATTGCAAACGTTTTCGAGAAAAATAGTAGATAGTCTCGTTTAAATGTATAAAATATTGTAGATTGATATCCCACGGGAACACTACTTTTTCGGGATAAAAAGTGTTATTTCGGAGCTCAAACTACTACCATTAACCATAGCAAATTTCATAAAAATCTATACAGTAGTTTTTGCGTGAAAGAGTAACTGCATCCATCCATCCTCACAAACTTTCACATTTACAAGTGCCTAGTATAATTGTAACAAATGCCAAATACAGCGCTACATGTTCAACCCGGAGTTCTATGGCGGTCCCGGCTCCACCATCTTCATCATGGTGGGCGGCGAGTGGGACATCGTGCCGGGCTGGCTGCAGGGCGGGAACATGTACCTCATGGCGCAGGAGAACCACGGTTACCAGGTGTACACGGAACACCGATACTATGGCCGGAGCCTGCCGTATGAGTAAGTTTAATCATAATTATATCTATAGTCTATACGGAATATAAAACAACTCGCCATATTGCGAAAAATACATGAAAAAATTGTCATTACTATAAAGTTTTTGGATTTTAATTAATCACAAGGGTATTCGTCACTATAAATTAAGCGCACTTAGAGCAGGTTTTTAATATTCCTGGTCAGGTTTTACAAACATCAATTTATAGACTTCGCATTTCAAATTTTGTAATGGATACAGTTTACATATTATTATAGCTGACACTAAACTGGAGTCGAACATTTTTTTAAACGTATAAATATTCATAGCGTGTTGGGTCCACATTTTTTTGATATATTGAAAGTAACTTGTTAGTGCTCGTTATATTGGCGCTGTAGCTCCACCTCTCGTTTTTCTCTGTTTTTATGGAAGAAAAACATTTATTAGGTACCATAATGTTCCAGAGAATTCACAACGGAGAACTTGCGGTTCCTGAACGTAGACCAGGCGCTGGCCGACCTCGCGTATTTCATCCGCCACATGAAGTCGTCGCCCATGTTCGCGGACAGTGACGTCATCCTGTACGGCGGGTCGTACGCAGCCAACATGGTGCTGTGGTTCAAGCAGCGGTACCCGAACCTCGTTCTCGGGACTATAGCTTCGAGCGGCCCTATCCTAGGAAAAGTTGATTTTACGGGTACGTTGAGGGCGTGTTTATGCGACCAAGACAAGAATCACAACGCAGCGGCGCGGCGCGGCGGCCCGTAGGCCGAGCACTTGTCTTCATTCATAGCAAATTGTGCTTTATTGAGTAGGCTACAACGTATCATATTCTTAACAATAACCTAACCACGCGGTTAGGTGATTGTTATTAGTTTGTACGTGGCCAGTGGTGGGCGGAAAATTTTACGGAATTTTAAACGGAAAATTATTTCCCTTAATTAGTAATTTTTTATTTAATAGATAATACAAGAAATACAACATTATAAGTAAAGAATAAATATCAAAATAATTTAATTTATTTATTAGGTACCTTGAAGATTTAAAATGTTATATTTTGTTTATTTATTACGGCTAATAAAACCCAACTGCGATTTTGTTAACTATTACCATATTACCTACAATTTCGATTGATTTTATTTGTGTGGGCAGTACTCAAACGCTTCCGTTATTTAATAACACATAAGAACTAAACGAAACGCAAACTCGAAATTAATAGTTAAAAAATAAAAAACTCAAGCTTGGGATGACTAGACGTTTTAGCACTAGACGTTTTCGACTAGACTAGATAAATAGTCAAAATGGGACCCAAGTCATAATGTAAATTTTATCAACTTTTTGTTCCAGGTTACTTGGAAGTAGTACACGAAGCTTTCCACTCCGAGGGCGGGGACCAGTGTATATCGATTGTACGTCAGGGCATAGCGGAAACAGTGGCCGCCACACAAACTGAGATCGGCCGCCAATCCGTACAGGAAGCGTACAGGTGGGCTGATTTTATATTTTATTTCAACAAACCTATTTATAGGTTTGTTGATATAGGTAACATTTTGAAATTGATAATATGGTATCTATAATATGGTAAAATTTAGCTTACATTTCTTTGGGTTCAACTTTTTATCCAGTCCAGCTTGGCTCTCGACTCCAGAGGTTCGATCCCCGCGTTCGACGAACAAAAAATGTTGTTGTCAAGTCACAGGTGGTTAGGACAATGCAGGCTGCTCACCTGATTGTCTGACAGGAAAGATGATCCATGTGCCGGATAGGCATGTAAAAAGTTCGTTAACTTTTGTATTTTTTCGCGGGATATTGCTAGATATAATAATACTTAGGAATCAAACTGTCAAACTATTCCGCTAGAGGCGCCACCGCAGTTAACGTAAGCAAAATACAAATTTGATATTTGATTTGAATTACATTTTTTCTGCATCAAAAAAGAGAATACTTAGGTATAAGTAGGAAATAATATGCATCAGTTTTTTTAATAAAATCAAAGTTGAAACAAAACACTCTTGACACTTTGGAATTTTACCGCGCTATAATATAAAATAATGTTTACGTTAAATTTAGGTGGCGCCCTCTACCATTAGCGTACCTAGTATTCCTAATGAAATTGTATGCTATGGATTTCAGCAAAATAAGGCCTGAGTCTATTAACTATTCACTGTGATAATATTCTAGGCTATGCGAGCCGTTGAAGTACGACAGCGAGTACGACATGGGCTACTTCTCGGGGCTGATCAGCTGGACGTTTTCCACGTCGGTGCAGCAGGCGCGCCCCGGCACCCTCAAGCAGATCTGCAACAACTTCAATACCAACGTCTACGGTGAGATTATATTTACGGGCATTTGTACTAGAATAAATTAAATCTCGAGGTTAGTTTTCAATTTGACAAAATAGCTTGCATTCTACACGTTTGGCATTAATATTTCGGATGATAACCAGCAAACGCATTGTGACTATGACGCCGCCCATGCTCTTGCAGATTAAAGTGCGAGGTTCAACTATCGCGTTCCATTTCCTGCGAGGCCGTAGTTTCTCTCCGGTTGAGCCAGCAGCCAGCATTCGTGCGATATCACGGCTCGTGATATCGCACGATCCTAGTAAACCAACCCCAAGTAAACCGATATATCGGTTTACTAGGGGTCGACATAAACGAAAACTGATTTTGGGGGTCGACGAGGTCTAAAAATCGACCCCTATTAAATTAACACAACTTCTATTTAAAACATTCAAGATAGGTATGTACTGTATTGTTTATGTTGTGTTACGTGTACTAAGAATAATTAATATTTTTGTAGGAAATAGCATTGTTGTAGTAATGTAAAGTCTCAAGTTCGTACAAGATGAAAAACTCGGTAAGTCAGTGTGGACAAGTTTGTGCAAGATAATGAGTTCGAGCGTACGTCTTTCAGGAGCGTTTTGACTTGCTCTCTATTTGACGCTTACGCAATAAGCAATTTAACACAAACGATCAACAAGTCCAAACGTGTTCCTGATATTTTACTATTTAATGAGCTTGCACTTAGGTTGAAAGTTTATTTGCGTTTTGGAATTCGTTGGAGCTTGAACGATAATAACTCATACAAGTACTCATTTATTTCAAGAGATTACAAAGTTATTATATAGCTAAATTAAGTGAAGTAAAGTGACTGAAAAAGAATTTACAAAATGCTGAACTTCCTACGAGAGTTAATAGCGTAACCATATAATATCTGCAGTCTATGAAAAATTTACAGTGTAGGTAAGTACCAAACAGTTTTTATCCGGCACAGTACTTACATCAGCATTGCCCCACTGTGTGACAGTGATCAGTTGAGCTATCTGTAGATTGTTTGCAACAGTTTGCAGTTGCCTCAGTTGTTTCAATTGTAAAAATTTACTAATTTACTTAATTTGTTTTAGTATTTGATTGTAATTTTTTTTTGCCCTATGGTAAACACAACATATTTTAAATAGGTAGGTATAAAAGTATTTGTAAAAATTAGTTACTTACACTTAAGTTGTTTAGTAGGTAGGTACCTAAACTTTGAAGTGTTCAGTTTGCTTTGGTTTTCGTTCTTATGCTGATAGGTACCTACTTACCTAATACAAATTTTCTATACCTAATTACCTACTATAGTTACTTACCTAATATAGGTATCCAAGTTTAGCAATGAGTAAGTAAGTAATACCTAACAAACATCCGTTACCTGGGTGTGATAAAAACAAGATAGTGTGCAAATTTAACAGTTTATTATTGTTTTTTATTTAGTTAGTTTCTTATTTTTTTATTTGCAGGATTACTGAGAGTTCTATGATGGTGGACACGAAAAATAAATGCAGACAATACAGTTTGGACTACTTGAAGTTCGGATTTATTGCATCTCCGTCAAATCAACACTTGCCGATGTGTCTCATATCTGAAAAAGTATTCAGTAACGATGCCATGAAGCCTTCAAAAATGGATGACCACTTATCAAGAGGACATGCTGGCAAAAAAAGTAAGCCATTGTCATTTTTTCAAGCACTTAAGGAAAAACTAGACAAAAGGCCATCCATAAGATCGATGTTTGCGTCATCATCTATTAAAGACGATGATGGTTTACGAGCGTCCTATAATATATCTTTACTAGTAGCGATGTCGGGGAAACCACACACAATTGGAGAGCAGCTTATCTTACCAGCCATTGCGGAGGTCCTTAACAATGTGTTGCACAAGCCCACACATGATATTTGAAAGAGAATACCTTTGAGCAATAACACCGTTAAGAGACGCATAGACGAGATAGGACGCGATGTGGAAAACATTTTATGCAAGTTCTTACAGACCAACAGATTCTCTCTCCAGTTGGACGAGCCTACATTACCTGGCAATGAAGCTGTGTTATAGGATATGTTCGATATATCAAAGATGAAAACATGTGCCAAGAACTGCTTTTTGCTACATATTTAGAGACTAATACCAGAGGAGAATCGATTTTTCAGACCGTGGAACATTTTTTTACTGACAAAGCTATTCCATGGAAGAACATTGTTTCTGTTGCGACTGATGGTGCACCGTCTATGGTTGGTCGTCATCATGGTTTTATAGCTCACTTAAAGCGACAACTGCCTGATGTACTGGTTATTGCGTGATTCACAGGCAGCATTTAGTAGCAAAAAAGCTGAGTCCTAGATTGCATAAGTCTTTACAATATGTAATAAATGATATCAACAAGATTCGAAGCAATTCTTTGAACTCTCGGTTATTTGCTCAGCTATGTGAGGAAAACAACGAAGTCTTTACTCGATTACTTCTGCACACTGAAGTTCGCTGGTTATCAAGAGGCTCTTGCTTAGATAGATTTTCAGCCATTTTTGAATCTGTGTTGGAGTTTTTACAAGAAAAAGATCCGAATTTCAAAGAAAATCTGAACAATTGGAAAACAGATATTTATTAGATACTTGACTGATATCTTTGGAATGTTCAACAAAGTTAATTTGCAGCTGCAGGGTGACGATCATAACTTGATTAAAACAAAATCAATAATATCGGCCTTCGTGGGTAAACTAATCCTTTATAAGAAAAATTTAGGCAGAAAAGAATATTCGCAGTTTCTGCATTTGTCAAAATTACCAGAAATTTCAAGTTGATGACATTTTATTATATGTCACTCACTTGGACGCATTACACAAGGATTTTACGGAGAGGTTTGAGGATCTTTTAAATTTACAAATTCCTCAATGGATAACAAATCCGTACAGTACCACAGCCATATAAGAAGCCAATGTGATAATGCAAGAAGAGTTGATTACCATCATCACAGACGAAGAGCTTAATCAGAAGTTCAACCAAGGCTATCAGAAGTTCTGGTTGCAACGCAACATTGAAACATAGTATCCTACATTGTGGAACATTGCTGAAAAATACCTTATCACTTTTCCATCATAATACCTAAAGTAAGGCCAACGAGACGAGATAAAAAACGTAAATAAACGGACCGCTACTGAGTTGCATGATGAAAGTGAGTTAATATTATATCTGTCCTTATCACTCGTATGCAATAATGACGTCAGTTGGTCGACGACAGCTGTCGTAGCGTGTTTCGTGGTACAGGAAAGCGGCCAGTGCCGCAGTTGTCAACATTTGGTCCGTCAAACAATTGTGAACAAGTTCATTCCTGTTTGGATTGCGTTCGAAGTGATACATATTTTTTCGTCTCCGTATTTACTTGGTTTTTTGTTGTTATTATTTCGTTTCGGTTAGTTAGTTAGGTTAGGACTCTTCCGACGAATCATCTTTGTCTAGTACAGACGACAGCGATTAAATTTGGAAACTTATAATAATTTATTCAAATAAAAATGTTTTGAACCACTGAAAATTTGTTTACATTCTTTATCTCGTCTGGTTGGCCTTACTTTAGTTGAAAAAAGCTTCAGTGTGGTAACAAACATCTTGACGAAACAAAGAAACCGTTTGAAAATCAACGAACGTGGAGATTTAAGGCTGCAACTCACCAATATTCAACCGGATGTAGCTAGATTGGTAGATAGTCACTAGGTTCATCCATCACACTGAATGTTTTATTTTCTCTTTGCGAATTAATACTTTTTTAAATATAATTTCCTACCTACTTAAGATTCATGAAGTACTTAATTTGTAATAATCATTATACATTAAACTTGATATTTACTGAATTGTATGTCTTTTTATTTTGTTAAATTTTGATGAGAAAATGAAGTCAAGTTTACTCACTTAACCAAGTGCAAAGTTTTCCAGTTGGTACCTTAGTACCTAGGTATTTTGTATCAATAGGAAAAAACTAAAGATAGGCCCCCTTATTCATAATAGTCTGATAACTTAAAGCATTGCTAATTACTCTGTCTTCTTCTATTGACCTAAGTCAGAATGAAAAATAACACTCTGTAGCAGCTGTTTTAAGTTAGCGGACCATTATGAATAAGGGGGTTCATCTTAAAAGTATGTCATTTGGCCATGTGGGTCTGAGATAACAGTTCATTTTGGAAAAGGGACAAGGTCACTTGTCCAAAATAGTTTGGGGATCCCTGCTTTAAACTGTTTAAAATGCAATTCCAGGTATAACGCCAATGCAGAAGATCGGCGGATACATCGCGGCTATCCGAGGCCTCGCTGCCGACGATTGCTGGAACGTCGCGTACGAGTCGCTCGTATCTCTGTATAGCCAGCGCTCTAACTGTAAGTCCTACAATCTAGATCGTCCTATTCAGCACACAGTAAAAGAAATAAATAGCGTTATGTTCGTCACACGCTGACGTTGACTGAGGCCTCGTATCCACAAGGCAATATTTCGCTCGCGACGAATTGCACATGTAACATGTTGAAAATTAGCGCGGAACTTTTGATTAACGCCGTTGTATGTCTACACATGCACTACTAATTTGTACGCGCGTGTGCGTCAAATGTCGCCTAGTGGATACAAGGCTTTATAGGCGATATGCTAAAACGCCTTTCTATATTCATAATTTTTTACGCGTACCTTTATAAAAAAATTTCGTCTACATATGATACGATCAACTGATCGACTTTATTTGTCTCAGTGAGTCCCACTTACGCAGATCTGGGTTAAAGTGAAATATCTTGTTATCTCACTAATCTTCGTATTTGTGAAACAGACGGAATTATATTTTAACCCCGGGTTAACTTTAACACAGATCAGCGCAAGTGGGCCCTAAGAGGTTAAACGAATGACTTAAGTTCCACTCAGATGTAACAGCGTCATGTTACAGCGCGCGCGTGGTACTACCAGACCTGCACAGAGTACGGCTACTACCAGACGGCGCCGCGTATCGGCACCGTTTTCGACCCGCTCACGTGGCTCAGCGTGGACTTCTACGTCGACATCTGTAAACGTGCCTTCACTGAAAGGTTAGTTGGGATGATAACAAAATATGTATATATTTTTATATGGACGCTTCACACCAAGTCAATCTGGCCCCGTGCTGAGTAGTCGAAGGACTTGTGTTACGGGGACCAGACAACGGGAAGTATATTGAATACTTTTATATTATACATGTATTTAAGATTTTTATTATATTACACACATATTTAATGCACATGTCATGGATGTGGAACAGAAAAGGAACACACAAAAACTTTTTGTTCCTTCGGCGGGTTCGAACCCGCCACCCGGCTTGAGCACCAAAGCGCTCAACCACTGAGCCCGAGAGGCCGTCGATAATATCGTAATTAAGTATAACGTTAGTAAAGAATGATGGGCATTTTTGTATGGACCCTGGCCGGTATTTTCAATATAATTCTAATGTCGGATCGGATTTCTTATTGCTTATAACATTCAGTTACCGAAACGTAATACTTCATCATAAGAATCAACCGTCGCGTCGGTAACATAAGTTTTTTTTTAGTCTACTAAACACGGAAACTACTGGACCGATTTGAAAAATTCTTTGACCATTAGAATTTAGAATTCTACATTATCGTCAATGACATGGGCTGTAGAATACACAATATATAGTTTTTGGTCAGTATCTATATCAGCCGCGCCCACGCGACGAGTGTGTTTTTTTTTCGAAGTGTCTTAAGGTCTCCACAGACGAGAGGCCGATCATTTCGGCCCGAACGGATTCGAGCACACACACGGAAAAATCGCATCAGTTCGTTCTGACATAGTATAAAGAGGGGAAGTAGGCTAACTACGGCCCAATCCGCGATATAATTGCCTACTGTCTCAGGGTTGTCACTTTTAGCTATATTTTAATTCAGTGCCAATAAATTGGCAAGGGTCGGGAAGTTGTATTTTTTACTTCTATTGTCTGGGTACAGGGTTTGTGAGGTCGGTTTTACCTAAACGATGAAAGAAAGAGCGATGGGCCAGCAGACAGGCGGCGCGGGGCGGTGATGAGCACGAGTAAAGGGTAGGTTACTGATAGAACTGTCATAAATTCATTAGTTTAAAGCCCGGCCCTTACCAAAGATAACACATCTCTGTATAACTAATTCAGTGATCATTAGTCAATAAAGTTCAATAATGGTTTTCCTAATATATACAGAAATGTATTCAAGATTCAGAGCAGTATTATTTATAAAAAAGGGATAAAATAAACCGGCGGGCGGTGTGGGCGCGACTGTCCACGCTTCATCGGATTCGGTTGTCGCCCAAACCGCTAACAAATATTTATAGACTAAGATCTTGTGTTTAAATTATTTGTTTTGTATACTAGTCAGGTTTTTGTATATTTAAAGTAAAAAATACTTTAGCGGCGTTGTGCACTTTTTTGGAATGGGTAAAAAATGTTAAACTTCCGTTAGGACACGTGACCTGATCGAAAATTTGTAAGACGGAGGGAGAGTAGACCGCGGGCGCGGCGTAGCAGAGGAAGTAATATCCCCCTCTCTTTCTACCGCGCGGCGAAAATGTATGCCTCCTCCTGCTGTTTCGTAAGCGGATCAGGGCGCTTGCGCGTGTCTGCTATTCTGAGAGATAAACATTTTAATGTAAAATAATTGTAATAGTCCGAAAGTGTAAAACTTTTTATGTAACATAAATTGTCATGTTCGTGTACGATAGCACAATAAATGAATATTGTATTTAACCACATAAATTATATTACTTTTATACTGATAAATAAAGCAATTCGTGCGTAATTATTTCTAACCATTCCAAAATATTCAAAAATGTACAACGTTAAAGTTCAAGTTTTCACTTTTGCCGGCACTCCCGGAGTGCGACCCGTTGTTTTATTTTTAATAGGCATAGTGTAGTATTTGTACACATAAAGCACCATATTTATTTTTATTTTTAATTAATACAAACATAAATAATACAAACGTATCTAATGAACCACACATTTATTACAAAATTACAAATTAGCTACAGAAAAATACTTCATTCGGTTTCGACTATTACGAAACGCCTTGTTATTAAACTTTAATGTGTAATACATCCGCATCCTTATAAATAACTTTTGCAAATATAATTTCGGAAAGCATCGGCAGGGCGGTGAAAAATGTAAATCTTTTATTTGTTCGTAAACAGACCAATTTTGTAGTTTATGTGATAATTTTTAAATGCTTTTTGGAATATCTGCTCCACCCTCTTAATATTTTCTACAAAGTCGTCGGGTGGAACCACTAACAAAATTTGGTCTCTAGAATAATTTTTGTAGTGAAGGTACCTAGATTCTGCACTTAAATTGCAAACTTGCTTATTAGCGTTTAAATACGATTTGAGTTGTTCGCAATCCTCGTGATTCAATCCTCCATGCATTTTTTCAACAAGGCTCCGCATACGTAAAAAAAAGCATTTTTTTCGGGAATATCAAATTCTATATAGTCTGAACAACTAATATCACGCAAAACACTATTTGACTGCAATATCTCTGGTTGGTTAATATTGATAACGGGTGGAACGTTCTTGATTTCAGTAGCGTCATTATCCGTATTTTTGTAATGACTTAAGTGAACGAGGTATTCTGTCAAATCTTCCGTGCAATTGCCTTCTTTCGGAGCCCGGGTAATATTGGCAAAGAAAATTTTACGATATGCAGATATAAATTGTCTACTAATACTATAAAAATTCTCAATCACGTCCTGATTAAGACGTCTTGTTAGAATGTATTGATATCCTTCTTGTTTAAGATCTTCGTACAGATGCACAATGATGACAAAACGCTCTTTTGTACTTATAGCTGTCACGGAGACTAGATGAATTTCAATGCGTCAAATAAATCGTTCATTAACATTATTAATTCGACTGTGTGCCTTGCTGATTCATCTATTACATTAAAATCTATGTATGTTGACAAACCAGCTGCTACAGATCTGCTTAAATGTTGCGTCGCGTAACGAACTTTCATTTTTTCAAAGTTCGTAGGGTACATATGGCTGTTAGTCAATTTATGGGCTTGTCTAAAGCTTTTATTCTTATCATGCTCATATAATTTTTTTATGTGACAAAATTTTGCAACAGCGCCATTTTGGAAATGAAAATCATACGCCATTAAGTTGGTACGAACCAACTTTATCAAATGTGGTGCGTCAAAAATATAATAAATTTTATGACCATTAACAGTAAAATAAGTTTTGTTCACGCAAATCCCTCCTTAGCAGATTTTAACAGATCTGGTCCCATATCTGAAACGCACACTCTGATTTTTAATCCGATCTCAAAGAGTTTAATTATAAGTTTATCAATCCATTTAGCATCGCTTGAACATTCCGATAATAAGACGTAGCCAATTGGCTGGCTCCATTTCACAAAAATACCTCTCATTATTCGGCGATTGAACGCCATCAACTTCGTGGAAGCCTATTATTTTGTCGTTTTTTATATCATAAAAGACGTTCGTTTTTAAACTCATGGCGTCCGTCACTAAAGTACAATGTTTTTCTCTCTCCGAAATATTGTTTACTTTCAATTTTAGTGCTGTCATTAATTTCGTTTATTTGAGTAGTAATCGGAATGTATAACTTATTTAACGTATAATTTTAAACTCATGGCGTCCGTCACTAAAGTACAATGTTTTTCTCTCTCCGAAATATTGTTTACTTTCAATTTTAGTGCTGTCATTAATTTCGTTTATTTGAGTAGTAATCGGAATGTATAACTTATTTAACGTACTTCTACATGGCAGAAAAAGAGTTTTTTCTAATAAACGGTAAGCGTGTGGGCTGACGTAGTACAAGTTTAAGCAAAACATTTTGTAAGCGATAGTGTATCTGTTTCCTTTGTTAGCACATTTTAAGTATGTTTGAGCTTTAACAAGTTCGGCTAAGTCCTTAGATAAAAAACGATCACATAATTTATGAAACATATCTTGTGAAGTATTTGCTGATTCATTTGCTCGTAAACGCTTTTTACATTCTAATAACTCAGATTTTAGTTTCCTCTTGCGTGGAGTACTTGCAGAAAGACCAGCAGTAGTTTGAGTTAGATTATCCGTGGTGTTAATATCCGTTTGGCATGATGAAGTGGCAATAGTTAAATCAATTTTATTTGACCCTGAAGCACTAGTTGTTTCTGTTTGACTTCAATTATTATATGAAGTTGTTATTTCCACTTCCGTATGTTTGTCCTCGCGGTCAATTAAGCGCAGCCACTGAAGACATCTGAAATGGAAAGCACATTTAATATACATTATGTATCTATAATAAAAAATTTAATAAAGTGACTAAAATATTATCAAAAAAAAACATCCTAAAACAACATAAAATAACTAACGCCTGCCTCTTAGACTATAATCAAATTTTGGTTCTGTTGTTATGATTCGAACATTGATCTATTTATGTGATTCACAATTCGTCAATTACTTATTTTTAATTACGATTTTATAACTGTAAGTAGGTAATTAGTTACTATAACTACCTACAATACTGAGAAATCGGCAGACTAAAGTACGTACCTAAACAAAGCAATAGCGGCAAATCAATTGACAGATCAAAAGTACCTAATACATTCTAGTGGGAAAGTAGGCCTTACCTACTTCCTCTGTCTGATAGAAAACTAATACAACAAAAAATAAGTAAGTAGGTATCTCATCATCAAATAAAAATTATATGTTAGAATAAGTGACTTTTGCTTACCTTCCCTGTTCAATAGGTAATCTGAACAGAGACAATTCTGGAATCGATGAATTATTAAGACACCCAAACACAGCAATAGTTCTCCTGCGATTATCACACATTTTTCATTCATTTAGCGGTACCGAAAAGCCGTGACGCGCGGACTTCGTGCGGTGTTAGCCGACTGGCGCACTGAGAAACGGGTCGAGATTTTGTTTAAGTGTGCGTGCGGCAACGCATGGATACTATGGCGCACACATGCAAGCCGCGTGCGATGCGTTTGTATGAAGACAACTTACAGCATACTTCCCCTCTTTATACTATGGTTCTGGTTTGCCGCGAGCTACGGTCGTGTTTATTGCAGTGGCGTGCACAGGATTATGACACTGGGCATGCGGCGAAGTACTCGGTCACAAAAACTTTTTCGTTTATAGATTTTTAGCATAGCTACAGCCAAGCGACGGATCTCTAAGTCGAAACCATGCCAACAGAGCAAGTCTTAGATGTACTACTATTCATGAACATCTTCTACGGCAACGCAGACAAAACAGCGATCGATCGTCGCGGCGGAAGAAATTCTAATAAGTAAAATAATAAGCATATTTTAAAATATTATAACTACTCACCAGTCAGCTTCAATTTTCACATATTAAAGATTCCGGTTACTTGAGATTACTATATCCCAATGTAAATTACTAAATAATATGCAAGGAAAACAATATAATTTAATCTTGTGTACACAACCACACAGCCAGCTATACGTTTCATAACTTTTAACATGAAATTTTCGAGTTACATTATTTTTTTGCTGGTTTAATTGTTGTAACTCGGGTACACACCTACCTTTAGACAGAATTTGAATCTTTTCACTGAATGACAATTGTGAGAACTTGTTATTTTTAATTTTTAATAAACACACATTTTCAAAACCTCACAGTCAAATAACATTTGACTGTGAGACACATCACTACAATTATTATAGAAACTCAGTAATAAACTGTTAAATGTACACACTTTCAAATGTTAAAATGAAAAATCTTTAAAGAAAACTATAAATAAACTGGAGCGATTAAATTGTAAACAATGCTTATCACATGAAATATGCAATATGGCCCCCGCGAAACACAAAACGTTTCTCCTATTTAACAAATAAAACCTTACTAAACAAAAATGCATAATGTGCATACGTGACTTATTAGATTTCCGACTATTCTTTTTACTCGGATTATAGGCAACGAATAATTTCCGACAAGCCAGTTCGGCGGTTTTCGAAAGCGATCGGATAGCCGAACCGAAGCCGAGAGCCATCGCCTGCCGCTGGAGTTATCGCTATATAATCATGTCGATATTCATGGGTGTGTGCGTTTGCGAAGTATGAAAATTACACATACATGCGATGATTTGTCCTGCACAAAGCAACCGCATGAGTGGCTATTTATAAAATATTAGGCGTTTTTAAGTTATTATATTTTTTTAATTAATTTATTTACTATTAATTAATTATTAATGTCATCTAAAACGTACGAACGTTTTATTAAAATATCTGTGAATGACAAGTAAAGCACTGCATTTCTGCCTATATGGAGCGCGCGCCCCTGATTTAGACGGATACAATATTAATCCTTATCTAGGAGATTATATCTAGGGGATATATTTTACTCTGTGCTATTTCTATATTGCAGATATATTTGCTATAGAAGATTTTGCCGCGAACTCTCACGCGGGCGAAGCTGCGGGCAAAAGCTAGTCTAGCATATTATATCTAATAGAGCTACCCATTCGCTGCGGCGGACGCCCATCGGCGTCTTTGGACGTCACATTCAGATGCGGCATACGCCCATCGGCGTCTTTTTTTAGTAACTTATATTTTGGCTAAAATAAATTATACAAGTTTATACCTGCAATATATGCTCAAGTTTTGAAAATACAATAAGATAATGCACGCCGTTTCAACAAATTCAACTTTCTGCAAAATGGCTAATTCCTTTTTAGATGCGGAAGACGCCTAAAGGCGTTTTCCAGCTATTGACAACCTTTGGTTTTAATAAATTTTTCTTCAACTTTTCAGCCAACTGTAATACCATAAACATCTATAATAATAATATTATTATCTACATTGTATACTATATACCTACATATAAGAGGTAACGCCCGGGCTGTGACTGATTGACTGACTGACTGATCTATCAATGAAACGCCGAAACTACTGGATATAAAAATCGTGAAATTTGGAACATAGGTTATTCTTATAAATTAGGCGAGACTAGAAGTAGGTAAAGATATTAAATTACGAAAAAAGCACTAAATGTTTTAAATCAAAATGGCGGACACGATTTTTTTTTAAATACCGACATGGGTACAATTTTCAAGGTTTATTTATGGGGGTGCTGATTACAAAATTAAGACTCATTATTGAATCCAAGATGGCGGACGCGAGTTTTTGTAAATTACCGACATGGGTGTCAATTTCAAGGTTTATATAGGCGTGCTGATTACGGAATTAACACTCATTTTTAATCCAAGAAGCGGGCCCGAGTTGGTAAAAAATACCGACATGGGTAACAATTTCTGGGTTCATTGGGGTGCTGAATACGAAAATACCTTTAAATCCAAGCTTGGATTTAAAAATTAATAATTTTTAAATCCAAGTTGAGAATTTACTATAGTTTTTAAGTTTGTGTGGGTAAAATAAACATAATTTTCTGTAACAGGCCGAAATCCACGATGCCGCGGGCAAATACAAAGACATTAATGGAACCAATTTCATTCATAGCCAATGCTTAGCTTTAGTCAATGAACATTTGTAGTTGCAAAAAGTCCAAAAATATTCCGATATATTAAATGAGTTTTTTAACGCCACCTGAAGGAAAAGAATTTGAAGTATTCAAAAGCAATTTCCTCCGATAAAAACATATAATGCTTTGTCTTAATGAATGAACACTTTTATCGCACACAACATATCTACACATTACACATACATAAAAACTTAAATCTAGGTAAGAATTAAGTTTTACAGCCAATTTTGTGATGGGGTATGTCACAGCCCACCTCATACTCATTGTTACATTTTTTCTCTCGCCTCTCGCCGGGTTAAAATAAACCGATTACCTAACTATGTTAATATAAACTATAACTGATACTTAAACAGGTAGGTACCTATATTTAAATATACATATAATATGTAAGGGCAAACAAGAAACATCCAGTTAATTGGTCTTTTTTTTTTTTTGTCCTCCCCCTAACGTAATCAGGGCTTTTTGCTTATCTTTTTTATTCTTTTCTCATTTTTTGTTCTCTTCTGTTTTATAATTTTCTTATTTCTACTTACAATTTTTATTTTTACTTATATATATACAATGATTGATATATAGATTTTTTATTACAGTAGTAATTTTGTCCTGATGTACAATGTACTTGTACTTGTCAAAATTTCTTTTTCTAAAAGAAAAAGATTTATATAAGATAACAATTTTTTAAAAACCAATAATTACAGTAAAACATCCATTATACAATAAGATCCAAAGTAATACAATAAATACAATAAAAATTAATCAATTAAAATAATAATTCACATAAAATAAATAAAATAAAATAATACAATTCAACTAAAATTATTACAAATTAAAATATCAACAATAAAACGACGACACAAGGTAAAAGACTAGCCTAATATCACAAAAAATACATTAAAATAGAGCCTAACTAAAATCACACTAAAATATCACAATTCTTCTTACATACTACACCCACAATCTTCTTACAATACTCGAGGAATATATCCCTCGATTTTCCCCCCAGGATGGAAGACAGGCTCTCACCCGTAATCGATATGCCCAATTTTTGCTCAGTATCATATCTACTGCTAGCAAAAATCGGGCACTCGAGTAACAGGTGAGGAACCGTCTCCTAAACTCCTGGCTGACATGAACACGACGGGTCCTCCTTCAGCTTTTTGTGAACACGCCTATACCGCTTTCTGATGCACTGCAATCCGTGTTGCACAAGTCACTATTTCACTGACCTCGTGGGGACGCTTAAAACTAAAACACAAGGTCAATGGCACTAAATCTACAGCTAAAATCACGAAAATCACAACACACATAAAGGTCACTATCCTACACAAAGTTCACTTATTGTTTTGAAAATTCGCTAAAAAACACTTGTTCTATTTCACTTTTAAGTTATTTAAATTTTTCTTTTTTAGTTTTACACTGTTTTTGCCACTTTTTTCGCTAGTTTTAGGGTATGCCCTAATCGCCCGCGTGTAGAGGGCGCCGAGACGATTCTGGCGATAGCTTTTTTATCAAAATCGGATAACTTTTTCCCACTTTTTCGTATTTTTAAGTGCGGAGCGTCGCGAAAAAGCTGCTGCTCTGTCAACGGAAGCCACGGAACTCGTTAATTGGTATCTATATGGTTCAACTTATCCGTGTGGGGACGGAGAAAGAATACAAATCCCTACCGCCGTCCGGAAAAGCGTGTCGTAAGAGGCGACAAACCCGGACCTCAGGCGAATGGGCAGCAGCGTCCGAGTAAGTAGGTATACACCACTGCGGTCACCAACCCGCCTGCCAAACGTACCAAGGGTGACTACGGCAAACCCCCCCCAAAAATGAACATCACAAAACGGCCACGGCCCCTAGTCACCGGCAGCCCCGCTATCCCTGGCTACGGTAGCGGCTACGGAAACGGCGGGGCAGGGGGTGCGAAGAATCTCCGGCTCCGAAATTCCGGCTACCACCCCCGACGACTCGACCTGGCAACGTACAACGCACGCACTTTGAGGGAAGATTCGAAGATTGCTGAGCTGGAAGAAGCAGTGGACAAGTTGCGATGGCATATCATAGGGTTATCTGAAGTCCGAAGACAGGGCGAGGACACGATAATTCTCAAATCTGGCAACTTGTTCTACTACCGGGAAGGAGAACGTAAATCCGAAGGTGGTGTCGGGTTTATCGTCCACAAGTCTCTTGTCAACAACATAGTGAAGATCGAGTGTGTGTCGAATAGGGTGATATATCTGGAACTCAAAATTACCAGTCGGTATTCGATCAAGGTTATACAGGTATACGCACCTACTTCGACACACCCTGACGATGAAGTTGAGATTATGTATGAGGACATTTCTAAAGCCATACATACCTCACCAACCTACTATACGGTTGTGATGGGAGACTTCAACGCGAAACTGGGCAAACGAAGCGATGAGTTGAGAATGGGACAATATGGAATTGGGCAGCGGAACCCAAGGGGGCAGCGACTGGCTGATTTCATGGAGAAGGAGGGACTCTTCATGATGAACTCCTATTTCAAGAAGCAGCCTACCAGGAAGTGGACCTGGATCAGCCCGGACGGTTCCACAAAAAATGAGATCGACTTCATTATGACGACCAAGCGGCGTATATTTAATGATGTCTCTGTGATCAACAGGGTTAAGACTGGTAGCGATCACCGCATGGTAAGAGGCACATTAAATCTAAACGTTAAGCTGGAAAGGTCTAGTCTGATGAAGTCCACGATCAGACCCACCGCTGCCAATATCCAAAATCCCGAAAAATTCCAACTCGAGCTCCAAAATCGCTTCAAATGCCTAGGCGAGTGCGAATCTGTGGACGATATAAACAACAGGCTTGTGGAAGCTGTCCATGCGATTGGGTCGAAATTCTATAAGACCCGACGCCAAAGTAGAACTCAAAAGCTCTCCGATGGAACTCTGGAACTCATGGCGCACAGGCGAGAAATGAGATTGCAGTCTTCAGCTGACATGTCAGAATATAGACGGATTAATAGACAGATAACCAAGGCAATGCGACACGATATACGCTCCTTCAATACTAGATGTATTGAGGAAACGATTGAGCGAAACAAGGGCTCTAAAGTGTTTGCAAAGAAACTGTCTATCGGACAAAGCCAGATGACGAAGCTGAAGACCGATCAAGGCAAGATCATCTCGTCGAAGCCAGATATTTTGGAGGAGATAGAAGAGTTCTACGGACAGTTGTACACATCGACACGGACACCTGTTAACAGCACGGCTAAAGATCCAAGAGCCAAGCTAACTCGACACTATACCGAGGATATCCCGGACGTCGCCCTGTACGAGATTAGGATGGCCCTCAAACAGCTTAAGAACAACAAGGCGCCAGGTGAAGACGGAATGTGGAAACGGAAGGTGGAAAACCGGTACTCAAAGTCTTCCAGAAACTGTTCAATTCCGTCATACATGAAGGCGCCACACCTGAGGCATGGTGCAGGGGCGTTGTGGTGCTGTTCTTCAAAAAAGGAGACAATACCTTGTTGAAGAACTACAGACCGATCTCGCTCTTGAGACATATCTACAAATTGTTCTCGACGGTTATCACGAACCGACTCGCGCGCAGGCTCGACGACTTCCAGCCACCCGAACAAGCCGGTTTCCGAAAAGGCTATAGTACCATAGACCACATCCTCACACTCCGCCAGATTATAGAGAAATCGGAGGAATATAATCGTCCGCTCTGTATGGCGTATGTGGACTATGAGAAAGCCTTCGATTCGATCGAAACCTGGACGGTGCTTCAGTCTCTTCAGCGGTGCCACATTGACTATCGCTATATAGAAGTGTGGAAGTGTTTGTACAACAATGCCACCATGTCGGTCCGAGTACAGTATGGAAGTACGAAACCTATCCAATTGCAGAGAGGTGTAAGGCAGGGAGATGTCATCTCTCCTAAACTCTTCACCACAGCATTGGAAGATGTTTTTAAACTCCTAGACTGGGAAGGATACGGCATCAACATAAATGGCGAATACATCACTCACCTTCGGTTTGCTGACGATATAGTCATAATGGCAGAATCGCTGGAAGACCTTAGCGCCATGCTCGGTGACCTCGATAGAGCTTCCCAACGAGTGGGTCTAAAAATGAACATGGACAAGACGAAAATTATGTCTAATGCCCATGTTGTACCCGCTCCAGTATTTGTTGGGAACTCTAAAATCGAAGTTGTTGACGAATACGTCTACCTGGGACAGACAGTCCGATTAGGCAAGTCCAACTTCGATAGTGAGGTCCAACGACGAATCCAACTCGGATGGGCAGCGTTCGGGAAACTACGCAGCGTCTTCGAGTCCGAAATACCTCAGTGTCTAAAGATAAAGGTCTTTGAACAGTGCGTGTTGCCAGTGATGTCTTATGGATGTGAAACGTGGTCCCTCACTGTTGGCCTCTTAAATAAGCTCAAAGTCACTCAAAGAGCAATGGAGAGAGCGATGCTCGGGGTTTCTCTGCGTGACAGAATCCGCAACGAGGAGATTCGCAGACGAACTGGAGTAACCGACATAGCTCGCAGAATCAGCAAGTTGAAGTGGCAATGGGCAGGCCACATCGCTCGTAGAACTGATAACCGCTGGGGAGTAAAGGTTCTAGAGTGGAGACCACGAACTGGAAAGCGCAGCGTTGAACGGCCTCCCTCTAGGTGGACCGATGACCTTATGAAGGTCGCGGGCCGCCGTTGGTTGCGGGTGGCCCAGGACCGTTCGTTGTGGAAATCTTTGGGGGAGGCCTATGTCCAGCAGTCCTATGGCTGTTAATGATGATGGTCCAACTCTTCGGCTATTAACTGACCAAATAGGACATTCCGTTTATCTTCATGTTCAATATTTTGAGTTACAATTTTGCAATCTTCACATGAATGCTGACATGTTACATCTTTTTTAATTTCTTTAGTTGTAACATTGTATTTTGTCTTACGTTGCGGTGACAATAATGACTGAGACATATTAGGATCGTTCCAATCTCCAGTATCACCTAATATGTTGAGTGACCAAGGACGTTTTTTATCTGGAAAATTAAAAAATAAGGTGTGAAATACTTAATATACCTAAGTATAATTTAGTACACACACGTATATCCCATTAACAAAGTTGTAATAAAAAAAAAATATATGTAAATAATAAAATTATCTTAAAATTAATTAATACGATGATGTTATACGATATATTTATAAAAAAAGATAGAAACAAAAAAATATGCATATATTCCCTACTATCTCAAATCGCAAAAAAAAATCATAATATTATCATACTTATTTTCAGGTTATTAAAAATATTATTTAAAAAGTTGATATTAATATTAGCTATGTGTGATCTGCGTAATATGCTTACGGAAATTAAGATAAGGTTTGCCACCCCTGTTATTAATTGGTTATTAATTTATACTGATAATTTTACTATTCTTATCACTTAAAACTAAAATATATGAGATGTTAGTCAAAAAAAGAAGCATAATTTATTTAATTAATACAATTTACTTACCATTTCTCGCCATATTCATCCAATTTTCACCATATAACAATTGAAGCCCAAATAATAATTTATGCCGTAAGATTAATTTTTACGCCAAATACGCTCTTGAACACACCACACGTTTGACGTAGGTACCTAACTGAAGATTTTCCAATGAATTTAACGTAATAATGATTAATTTTTTAATAGTGTGCTGAAAACGCCGATCGGCGTCTTATTATTACCCTTTGAGGTGCCGAAGACGCCCATCGGCGTCGCGACGAAAACCGCCCCCGCACCTGGGTAATAAGTGTAGTTTTTATTGCTGCATGGAATGGGTTAATGTTGTGTTTTGTTCGAAAAGAAATTCCGCCAAAACGCTGCGCCGCTAACTGCGCTCTGATTGGCCGCGGTATTGGTGCGGTACTGTTACAGCACGAGCGCGATTTGTTATTTATCGGAATTATCAGTGACAAACCACTGATTAGAATCAGACTCTCATAGTTCATATTACTACTGTATTGGTTATATGCTCGATGTAACGTACTAACACAACACAATCTGGTCATAGATTCACGGAATCGTTTGTGTACGGCGCGGTGGAGCGCGTGAACGCGATATTCGGCGGGCTGCAGGCGGCCGTCAATAACACTATAAACATTCACGGACACATCGACCCCTGGCGTGCACTCGGCGTCTACGACCGCGATCTCGCACAAACCTCGCCCACTTATAACGTCCCCCGGTAAGTTTACTAACTAACAGTACCTTTTCCGTCGACTTTCTTTTTGTGTATATTTGTATTACTCATTTATGTGTACAATAATCTGTTACCTAAATAAATAAACGTGTTATGTTCGCACGTAAGAAGGTATACTTTATGGCGCTGCCTCGAACACAGCGGCGAGCGGCGGCGCGCGCACAGGGGCGCCTAGTCACCGCTCGAAACACTTCACCTCTGTCAAGCGGTGACTATGGCGCCCGCCTGCGTGCGCTTACTCTCTCGCTTTATAAGCTAACTTCACCATGTAACTTTTTGGATATCGGTGTGTGCGCGAATCGTAAAAACAATTTCAAAACTATTTACTATTTCCAGGGCGTCACATTGCTTTGACATGGGCAGCTGGCGCAACACGGATACAATCCAAATGACGAACGTGCAGCAAATCACAAGGAGACTCGTGAATCAGTGGTTAGCCTAGTTAAGCTCGTCATTTGTTTCATATCATTATTAGCTGGAAAATAAGGTTAAAGTGAAATACATAATTAAACACCAGTTTTTACCTTACCTTAATTTATATGCAATTCACCTATCTTTTACTTTATTAGTTATTTTACTTTCTGAGATTAAAATCAGACTATAAACAATATATATTTTAGAGTAGTACTATGTGTTAGGGAAAATAAATAAAATTCTTGCTTTTTGTTCCCGATATGTGCCGGGAAAACACAATTTAATATTAGTTTAAAACTTCACATTCTGACAAAATTGAAAATTTTGAATTGAAAAATGGTAGGTACCTATTCACCCTACCGTAGTTACAATTCTAAATGAACTTACTTCGACGAAGCGTCTACGTCTCTAATATCGTCGATCGTTACAGTTCTTGCAAACTACGAGCGCGCGTAGCCTTTATTTGTAGTTGTAATTGTAAATATACTGTAAATATACATTTTCGTTAGTGTGCGTACCTGACGGAGCGGTCAGTAGCGAGCGAATTTGTACAGATATGGTCACTCACACAACTAAGGGCGCCGCGCGCTCGTAGTTTGCAAGATCTGTACTTTGTTTTAAATGCACAGCATACTACTGCTTTGGATGTGTCGGTGTGTTTTCAAAATGGCTCTTTTCCACATTTTATCCTTTTCGGAAACACAACACAAATTATACTGTAGTGAGACAAATCATAACCAACCCAATAAGGACGAGATGCGACGTCGGTCCTCACAGATGACGTAGTCATATTTGTCTCAATAGTACTATATTTGCAGCTTCACGGGAAAGTTCTCCGCTTAATCGTTCCACTGTGACATGTCCAAAGAAGCAGAACCCCGTGTCTATATTATAAGCGCTTATATTTCACTTATAAAAAAAACATTTGAGATTGTTGGCAGTTCAGTAATAAAATATAAGGAATTATATCATAAATTAAAAAGTTCATCATATTTCATTCCGGCAACTGAATATTATGAATGATTATAGATCACAGAACAATATAAATAAATTTGAAATATTAATAAATACATAAAATATTAATGAGTTACAAAATTTCATTAATACACTGGGACAAACATGAACCAACTCAAATTCAGATATGACGGCACCCGTTACACCTATATAATCTAATGAATACTTAAAATATAGAAGTAAGTTTCGCTTCGTGTTTAACACTCGCCTAGTTGCGAAATTGGATTAACATAAATTAACCTATAGAGAGACTACAGCAATATCTCTGCGCTCCCCCGCTACATAGACACACATAGATAAGTGTTCGAAATATTATACTCGTGACTATTTACATTATACTAAGTGCTCACACTTCAAGTCAATCTACATTGAGGGGCTTCGGGTTCTCCCACGGGAATCCCTCCCGTCCGAAGTGACCATAGGTGCTGGTTCTCTGATAGATGGGTGCTCGAAGGTTCAACTCTCTGAAATAAATAAAAGCAAACCATTAGCACCCACACAGGACACAGGTAAACACACAAAGTAATGCTACAAATGTAACATTTTGATTTGTATTCTAAACTACTGGCCTGACAGACATAATTCTGTCTCTACTTCATAGGAACAGGAATAAATAACTACACCTAATATATACATCAACCTACCTATAGCTACCTACATTTTCTTTTGCGTTAAATAACTGTGAAATTAATACCACATACACTAACCGTTAAAAGATATATTAATTTTTGTCAATGCAATGAGTTAAAGTTTCTTTAATTCAAGTGCCAGACCCGGTTAATGGAAGTTTAGAGGTTTTGTCAGAGAAAGAACATTTTAACACAGAGTCAAGAAAGTTATACAGTGGTCGCAAGGATTGTACAAAACTTGAATGGATTTTGGACCGAATTAATTACATTAAAACTAATGGATTTGGGAATTCCCGACAGTTTAAAAGTCCCGGGACACGAGACACCTACAATCAAAGTCCCGGGAATTCCCGGGACCTTGACATTTAAAAAATATATATTTTATCAATAATTCTGAGCGTCAACAGCTTTATCCTACAAGTATATATAAGGAATACGCACTCTCCTCTTTCCTTATAGGAAAACACTCTCCTTTTCAACAGATGTCGGTTTAATTGTGTGGCTTTATTTATTTAGTCTGTAAGGTATTTATGATAATATGGGGCCTATGCCGCCCAAAATAAACGATATTTAATTTAATTTTAATTAATTTATACAGTAGTTTTAAACTTTCTGTACGTTTTCTGGTGCTTCAAACAACAGAAACTCCTTTTTACCGGACTGTCAAGAAGGGTTATGTTTTTCGCACGTATCTTGTATGTATGATTTAATGATGATATTATTTACGTTTGTAAATTCCTTTGTTCCAACATTTGTCTCAATGACTCAAGTATCCTTAGTTATCTAGTTCAAAGAAAAAAAACAAAATGGCGGATTTTGGCGCCAAATTTTAAGTAGTTCAATAAAAATTTTTTTACCAAACCTATTGAGTATGGTATCAAAATAAAGGAAATTATAAGTAGATTTCAAAAATATACATATATCATGTATTTAAATTTAATCAGGAATAATTACAATCATTTTAATTAAATCATTCGAATAAATTTGTAATCAATCATAGACATATATTATATTATAGACGAGGCATGTTGAGGCAAAAACTGTTTCCACTTAAATGGCCCAACTTTTGGAGTTTTTGGGGCCATTTTGACATTTGAAGTATTGTGAAATCAAGATGGCTCACATTGAGCCATCTTGATTTCACCTTGATTGAGCTCACACCAAGATGGCGTAACTTTTTCTTGTATGCAGATTTGTTCTGTCAAATGTTTGAAATCTTTGTAATCAATGCATTTAAAAAGTCGTACTATGCTTTAAATCGACCAATCGTGTGTTAGTTAAACTAAAAAATATAAAATAAATAATAAAAAATAAAAAAACCCGTTTTCTCAATCTTGTTTCGGTATTTTAATGCGTTGCTTAGCAACTGCAGTCGGGTTTTTTTATTATTTTAATGTTGCTCTTGTTTTTTTTTTTGCAGAATCTCGGGTACATTTTCTTGGGTAATTTTATTGCTTGTTCCATTTAATTTAGGCTCGTTGTGTACTAGGTTCAGCGCCCATTATTTCCACATCTGGTGACCGAATACGAGGGATATTTACGAAAAACCTCTACAATACAGTTCTTCCACAATTCGAAATTACGGAAAGTCCCGGGACTTCGGGACACGAGACGTCCCGGGACCCAAACCCTAATTAAACCCCATAAATTTAAATTTTTGAATGAGCTGATTTTGAACAAAATTTAATCTGAATAAAGATGCTCTAAATGCACTCTTTTATAACAGCCAATCACTAATCAGTACTCAAGTTTTCTATATTCCTAAATAAGTTAAGTTTTTTGTGAAGATCCTGAAAATGATTAGGACGATCGCGAAGTTTTACCTCGGACTCAAATAATTCTAAATTGCAAAGATCCTAATTTTCCAATTATTATACGACATAATATATAAAATTTAAAATATCACAAATTTTCACTTACTTGACGATTTTTCCAGGCCTCAGGTCAAAGTTTTTCTGAACAATCGCCAAAAGTTGCTGTTGTGTCTTGTGTGAAGTGCCATAGTCGAAAACTGTAATTGATAGTGGTTCAGCTACACCAATGGCATATGCAACCTAAAAACCATAATTATTTATGTTAGTTTTGATACGAATAGTTCGATTCGTCATATTAATAAAATCGAGTCTCAGACAAATGGCCTCAGATTAATAACTATAAATAGATACCCGGCTATTAGCAGGAGATGACATATTATCGTTCTTCTTGCGATATGCTAAGTGTGAAGAAATATATGTCTAATAAGGGCCAGTTCAGACCGAAACGAGACGATACGTGACGCGGGCATTTTAAAGGTAGCCATTCAAAATTGAACGTTGTCTCTAACACAAAAAGATACACGTTTCATATTATGACATCCTTCATACACTGCACTGCTGCGCTGCATCACGTATCGTTTAGTTTCGGTGTGACCCTAATGGATTGACCACATCCACATCCAAAATATTTCCATATATTTTGTTAAAGCTTTCCGTGCACAGATGACATATTTATTTTGCTATCAATAAAAGATGTTACTTATTTCATTTCAATAATGTCGTAATTAGCACGTCATATTAACATAATAACCAAAGTACAAAAACTTATTGAATTTTGACAACTTTAGTATCCTTTCCATGTATGGAGGGTAGAGGAAAGGAGGACTAACCCTCTAAGGCAGAAAAGCTAGTGTCCGGCAAAAGTAGTTAAATAACAGTTCCAAAACTGGCCATAATTGCGCTGTCATAATTGGGTGTGATTATGACCAGTTTTGGAACTGTTACAACTGAACACTTATTTACAGACACTTTTTCATGTATGGACATAATCCGCCTTTCTTCTACCCACCATACTTTCATGTATATTCTTCTTCAAAGCAAAGGGAGATTACATACGTTAACGTCATCAGAAGCCCAATTCATGTTACTGTATTTGACATCATTTTAGTTGGGTTTAGGGTTGCCATGATATTGTTGTGAGTGCAACGTCACATCACTCACAACGATATAACGGGTGTGCGAGTGCGAACCGAAGGAAATTTCAAAATAATTAAGGAATTGGCTCCTCTATTGGCTTGATTATATTATGAAGTGGTCTTGTCTCAGTCCCAAGTATTGTGTGAGTACACACCTGCACCATGCAGCGCCTGCAGAGCCCGGCGCGCACGAGCGACTTGGCGACCCAGCGCGCGGCGTACGCGGCCGAGCGGTCCACCTTGGTGAAGTCCTTGCCGGAGAAGGCGCCGCCCCCGTGCGCGCCCCACCCACCGTACGTGTCCACTATGATCTTGCGGCCCGTCAGACCGGCGTCAGACTAAAAAATAAATTAACAAGAATACTTACTTTGAAGTTAGTTACTTATTTTCACGTAAACTGAAGTGACAGTTATTACCTAATTACATCGTGTCGCGTCGTTCATGATGGAGAAAATATTATGTTGAAGTTATCAGCTAACTTCATCATATTTTCTCCAAACGCGGCAATAGCATAAAAAAATTTAATTACCTATCTAACGATTTCAATCAAGGTTATGAAAATTTGGGACAGTTTTCATACTAAATCAGCGGAAATTTTATTGGTCAGTTCCAAATGACATGTGGAGTAAATTTTGTGTAAAATTATTTAAATGCAGTCTTATTCATTGAATTTGTTTTCATTAAACAAAATATAAAAATAGTAACCACCTGAGGTCCTCCTATGATGAAGTTTCCACAGGGGTTGATGTGTACAACAGTTTTTTCGTCGAGATAATGAGCTGGAATAACTTCTTTTATAACCTTCTCCCTGATTTCGTCCCTCAATGTTTCCAGTGTGATCTAAAAATATAAATTAAGTTAGTAAGATTTTAATCAATAAGTATTATTGCCAACTTGTATTAACAATTATAGTTTCATTTGAAACTTTAGTTAGATGCAAGTTAAATCGATGCCACTTTGTTTTGCATGGAGCGCATTCAACAATTTAATCTTTCAGAGGAAAGTTTTTAAATCAATATTTTATCTATTGTTTTGGAAAATTAGTTACATGAAAATACCTATAGAATTTCCTTATCATATCATCAGATTATAAAAAATAAAATTTATTTATAACACATTAACATTAAGGAGAAACAAGATAATTAAGCATAATAAAAGAAATCATTCTTTGCGAGTTATTTTTATTTAATGTAGAATTATAATTATTTACATGGCATAAAAATATATCTTTTTGCATGGCAATAATATAATGTTAATCCTAAGCAAAATTTTATCACTATTTTATAATTTTTAAATTAAATTGTTATGTTCCAAATTTGATATTTTTATTATATTATATGCATTAAGTAAAATTCCATATTACTGAAAAAATTAATGTGAATTATTGTATTTTTTACTTTTTTTATAAAATATAAATATAAAAGAAGGACTAATTCCCGATTTCATCAACAGACTCCTAAACGTTTCCTACCTAAGTGACATAGGTGATCCCTTAAATTCCCTTAAAAAAATAATTTTATTTACACCATGCTAGGTTTTCGGTCTCTTTCCAGTGTGATTTTAAAGTTCAAAGGATGATATTTGATAATTTTCTTTAATCCAAAAAAATGAACCTCAACAGCTTGTTTCTAGACAATTATGGTAGATGGCGTTGTATTAGGGTACCACGTGTGATCACTAGATGGCGCGCTAAAAGTATCGGTTCCTCATAAAATAAAGAGGCACAATGTTGCATTGATAATAATCGTAAGTAGGTGTGGCCCGCAACTTCGTCCTTATAAAATAAATGAACTTGCATATTTTAAAAAAAAGTGCAATAGCTAGTCATACTCTTTACTGTCTATTTATCAGCATAGTTAGTGTATAATATCAAAACAATATAAAAACTGATGTAATTCATTCATTTCTGGCCAGTGTTCAAAAAACTAAAATAAACTAAAAAAAATAGATAAAACTCTAAATAAAAAATTCTCTAAATAAAACTTATCTTAGGTACTACTTATGATAGATTTTTTTGTATTTTTTTTTGTACGGCCATAAGTTCTACTATAAATATATCTACCTACTATAAATAATAAGACATTTCAGGGTTATACATTAATTACCGGACACCTGTATACAACCAATGACGTTGAAAAAAGGGGCCATTTTATGAAAAATATTTTAAAGTCAGATACAAAAATTATACTTAAAAATGTTAGCTTGCTCCCTTCACTCTTAATGACTTTAATTTAAATTCAATGCGAGAAATTTTATGGCTTTTGAGAATTTTTTGGCCTAAGGCTGCTGCTACACCACTGGAGATACCCTAGATAACTGTTAGGGTACACCTATTATATTGTATTAGGGTGCAGTTGATGAAAACGGGCATAAGTCTAATACTACTTACTAGGGAACATTTGTTATGCAATAAAAACCTACCTTTTCAGAGTGCTGAAGAGATACAACAACAGTGTGTACCCGCTGGGGGACAGTCGCACCTCCCGCAAACACATACTCGCAGGTCACCTAAAAGATACTTTACGTTAGGTATAAACTTTGCTGGAAAAAGGTATCATACACAAAAAAATTAAAATTCTCAAAATCCAAGCTTCTAAAAATAAAAAATTAGCAACAATTTATCTACACTTGCATATACATTTTTAGGGTGTCAACTAAAAACGAAAAATACTGAAACTTTCCATAGCCAGTTTTAATATTCTTAGTTGTCTTCTTAGTAGTTCAGTATGCCATATTTGGTTTTTTGTCGGCAGTTTAATACTACCCAAAATCATATAGTCATGAATTGTAACTTACCTGTGTCTTTGAGTCTGGTCTGGCCCACCAAAATTCGCCATTGCGTCTGAGCTCAGCTATTTTCTGGTTAAGTTTGTGGGCAAGCACAACTGTCAATGGCATACATTCTTCAGTTTCGTCTGTTGCATATCCAAACATCAAACCCTAAGTGAAAAAATAAAATACATGATACAAATACATTTAATTTAAAAATTAAAATATGTTGAGCAAAATCATGCTAACACATGCAAATGAAGTTCACAACCATATTTAAACAAGCACCAATATTTTTGCACTAAATAAGGGTCAGTTCATACAGAGACAAGAAACAGTGTGTACTTTTAAGATATAACTTTATTTACTACACAAAAAGATACACGTTTCGGTGTGAGCTGCCCCTAAGGGTCAATTCACACCAAAGTGGCCAGCAGCATTTGTCATTTAATTTTAAACTTTATCTTCATTACTATAGTACATACATATTATCGCTTTAGAAATTGAAAATGTCCTGCAGCCGCTCGTGGTGGTTGTCTCAAACGAAACTGTGTTTTGTAGCAATGAAGAAAAAGTTTTAAATTATGTGACAGTTATGCAGCTGGCTGCTACACTGCAATTTCGATGTGAATTGACCCTAAATAATAATACCCTAAAAACTAGTGTTACAAGTTCCAAACTATGTTAAATGTTAGACGTCAAATTATAATCAAAATCGTGCTTTTTGATTGATTAATATGATAGTAATTTATTAAACAGGCTTGAGTCTGTATAATAAATTACAATTTAATTACCTATGAAATTGCCATTCTGCAGTACTGGCCATTTCAAATCAAAATAATTTTTGTTTGGCTAAGAATTCTAATTTCAAATTAATTTTATTTTAAAAACATGGAATCCTTTTTCCAAAAGTAGTCATTTGTTTATTGATTAGTGTTACATTTTCATCGCATTTCAATCTTTTTCGTCATCGTGGATACATTAAAAATTCGAGTACCGTCGTGGCAGCAACGCGGCACAAGCGGCACGCAACATCAACGACGTACGGAGCTAACACTACAAACCAACGCACCACCTGTTATTGGTTTGCTCGCTTCCGTTCTGGAAATTTCGACCTGAAAAATTAACCTCGCAGTCGTCCGAAGACTTTGGTCAACAATGACGAATTAAAGGCGATTGTGGAAGCTGATGGATACACAATCTACGGCTGAATTAGCAGCAGCTTTCGACGTTAGAGTCAAAACAATATTGGTCCATTTGCGTCAAATTGGTAAGGTAAAAAAGCTTGACAAATGGGTGCCCCACGAACTCAATGATCGCCAGCGCGAAGTACGCGTCGAGACGTGCCTTGCACTGCTCAACAGACACACAAATGAAGGAATTTTGAACCGCATTGTTACCTGCGATGAAAAATGGATTCTATTTGATAACCGCAAGCGCTCAGCAAGTTGGTTGGATCCTGGTTTAGTACCTAAACGAAAACTTACCTAGAAAAGTGATGGTCACTGTTTGGTGGTCTAGCGCTGGTGTGATTCATCACAGCTTTTTACCAAACGGGATGAGCATTACTGCAGATGTGTACTATGAAGAACTGAACACAATGATGGAGAAGCTGGCACATCTCCAACCAGCATTGGTCAATCGCTCGTCTCCGCTGCTAGTGCACGACAACGCGCGACCTCATATTGCACAGCAGACGGTCTCCAAGTTGCAAGAACTGGGATTGAAAGCTCTCCGTCATCCGCTCTACTCACCAGACCTTGCGCCTAAAGACTACTACTTTTTCCAGAATTTGGATAATTTCTTGGCGGGAAAAAAATTCAACACCCGAGAGGCATTACAAAATGCCTTTGAAGAATTTGTTGCCTCCCCCATCCAGCTGATTTCTTTAAGAAGGGCATCAATAAACTGCCACTGCGATTCTATTACTTCGATTAATACAAATAAAAAATACATGAAAAAAATTCGTTTAAATTTTTTCATACAAAACAGCAATTTCATAGGTAAAGACCTAATATTAACCTGTATAATAATCATATAATAAATTTAAAAATGTATTATATTAACTAAATAATTTAAGTACATCAATTGAAATGAATGTTATTAAATAAAAATGTCATTGTTTGAATATTTTTATAGTATAAGTGAATATTTTTATAGTAACATTCATTTCAATTCAAAATTGAAATGAATGTTACTATAAAAATATTCAAATAATAGTTGTTACGTGAATCATTTCCATAAAAAATTATTAAACTAATCTATATTATTTTTAACAAAAATGTATTATATTTCACAATATTATTTTTAAGTCATTATATTATCAGAAACATTAGTCATGCAATAATTACAGCTCTGGAGAACTGATAACAAGATTGAGGGATTTATTCATGCAAGGATGAAAATTACTTCCTTGTAACATGAGACAAAGAATATTTGGCAATTCAAATATGCATTTATGTAGTCCGGGTGCAGGCTGTGCATTTTAAACTTTGAAAATGTATAAAAGGTTTTATAAACTTAATGTTAATAAAAATTTACAAGCATAATTTGCCAGATCCATTTGTCTAACACTATAGTCAATGCATTGTTTGATGATATACATGAGATATTTGTGAAGTTACCTAATGAAACTTAATTGACTGTATTTACAGTCAACAATAATACTAGTTTTGTAATATTATTACAAAACTAGTATTATTGTTATAATTTTAATATTAGTAGTTAATTTGTAATTTTTGAACATACAATTTTTTATATAGTAAATTAACATTAAATTATATATTTTATTCAGTTCTTTTTACTTGCCAGAAGTTTGCATAGCTTGGAATATGAGAACTGTTCCACATATCATACAGTGCATTAACTATAACAGGTTAATTTAATAAACAATTCAAAGGTACAAGTTATTACCTGATCTCCTGCACCAACTTCTTCATCGTTTCTGTTCTCATGCACACCAGCCGCGATATCAGGTGATTGTTGATCCAATGCGAGCATTACACTGCACGTCTTGTAATCAAATCCTGTCCCCAACATGCATATTATATGATAAGAGAAACAAAGTAAATGACCATTTTTATACATTATAAAATGAGATGCCTAGATGTCCATGCATTTTATAACCCAGATTTTGATGTTCAAGTGTAGCAGGCAGTAGTACCTGGTCTCCGGCCCCTATATCATTTTCATCTCTGTCCACATAAACACCATCCGCTATGTTCGGGCTTTGCTGCTCAATAGCCACCAATAAATTGAGTGTACGCCAATCAAAACCTAGTATATACGAAATAACTAGGTACATTTCAGGGTAATGGTTTTATTTGAAGTTTATTGAGACCTGGCTAGAGGCTAAACTAGTTTAAAATTACCACCAGGTACTCTGATATAAGTTTATAACTGAGTCCTGAATTAATTTGAATCAATAAAATCTTACCTTTGGAAGAATCATCATAGCCAATGTGCTTCACTGTATCTCTTACAACCTTTTGGTAGTCAACATTTGCCTTTGAAGTTATTTCACCACATAATAAAATCATGCCAGTCTTTGTTACAGTTTCTGTAAACATTTCCTAATATTATAATGATGTCCTTCTATTTGTTTATAATATTGTAAATTCCTATAATTATTACAACTTACCACATGCAACCTTTGCGTTGGGATCTTGCTCTAAATGCGCATCTAGGATAGCATCACTTATTTGATCACACATTTTATCTGCAACGTTTATAAATTATAGATAATATTATCTTTTGACCCACGTAAATATATTTAAAATCAGTCACCACGTGTTTTTATTCTTCATTTCTTATTTATCACAATAAGTAGCAAACAATGATGTAATAAATGAAAACATAAATCACAATACAGGCAACATTTATTTTTGTAACATTTAAAAAACTTAAACATTTTAACGATAATGATAAAATTCATAATGAAAACAAATGATTTATTTAAATGTTGATGTAATATTTGCGCACATGTGTGAGGCAGCCATATTACATTTAAGCCAATTCTTGGAAACTAACCTGCATGGCCTTCCCCGACAGATTCTGATGTGAATAAAAACACAGATCCGTCTTCCATATCATAGCTGTGACCATTAGTTTTAGCATATCCATTCATTTTTGAGGTTTCCGGCATCCTAAATTTCGAGTTAGCTCACTAAAATAACAGTAAAATTCCTCTATATTAGTACCGTGGAAAAGAGACCCGGCGTGCGCTCGCACTGTTATTTATATGTCGGGGTGGCGCTGAAGTGACGTTTAAAATAACCAGTCACAGAAAAGATATTGACTTTGCATGCAGTGGTAGCTGTGACGTGATTGGTTAATTTTTTTGTTTTGATTATCTGAAAAAAAAGGGAAATATTACGTATAATATAGTAATTTAACGGGTAGTTTTAAGCAAATTACGGATTATGCTACGATGTATTATCATAAGGTGTCAATTTTTTTTTTATGACTAAGCTAGGCCATTTTGCATATGATAACTGTCTGGCTCTTTCCTACTAAGACACTAACTACTAACAACTAAATTCCTACTAAGGAGGGAATAAAATATTTAATTTAGTAATAAAACTTTTGAAAAGTAACTAAGTTGGCAACATTAATTCTGGATAGAACGGATGGACTGAACGGACCATGTAAAAAATATGTGTGACAAATCGCTTCAGTTCTTTCTAGAGCCGCGGCCGTGCGGGCGTGTATCGTGAACAAGCGTAGTGAGTTTACAATAATTTAATAAAGGCCTCGCGGCAAACCAGAACGAACTGATGCGATTTTTCCATGCGTGTCTCGAACTCGTTCAGGCGGAAATGACTTATGACATTTCGGCCTGAACGGGTCCCTGAAACGGGAACCTGAAAAAATCGCATCCGAAATTTTTTTCCGTGTATGTACATGAATCCGTTCAGGCCGAACTGACGTCAGTTCGAACTGAAACGATCGGCGTCTCGTCTGAGGGGACCATTAACGTTTTGACAGATAGTTGGAACGCAGCCGCACCTCAGCCCAAGCGCAAACGCTGTCAAAAAATCAAAAAAATTATACGATGCTACTTTTACCCGACTACGGCGAAGCCAAAAGGAAGGGTAATGATTTTGGCAGTTTGTGTATGTATGTACCTATATATGTTTGTACTTTGTTCCCTCGTAGCATCTAAACTACTGGTCCGATTTTAATAAATTAGGTGTCAATAGATTCGTAATGATGCCGCGGGTAACAAGGTTATATAATATATATAAAAAAATTGTGTTTCGAAAATTAGACCTCAGAATCTAACATCTAAAAAAAATTTACCGAGATAATCATCACGTGTTTGGTAACAAAAGAAAGGTATTGGCAAGCACATTACAAATATGTATATATATTATATTAAATAATATCGTTTAAGTCATAATATACGTTTAAAATTACGTCGTACAATTCGTACAACCCAGTTGTCCGATTTTCGAACATTACGTAATATAAGACTATAAATATTATATAATTTATATATTAATATACATTATTGTACCTTCATAAAACATATTTTATTTTATAAATAATTTTATAATTATTAGACTTAAGGAAATAAAAAATTTAAATAATCCCTAAATTGTCAAGCAGTGAACGAGCTGATGATGATGAATTATAGCTAAAAACACTCCTTGATCGTGTCAGTTTTCAAACAAATAAAACTAGAATAAAATCGGTTAATCGGTTCATCCGTTTTTAGTTAAAACATGCAGATGAAATAAATTATTGGCACTTTTATTATTATAGACATTCTGCTTCGAGCATCCAACCAAATATTTCTGATTCGCAGTAACTATAGTTGTGTTTGATGTGAGGTTATTATAATATTCGACTACTTATTATTATACCATATACGGTGAATAAGTGAAATGGTGTTCCTCTTTGTGTGGTGTGCCTCTTGAATGATCTCTATTGCATTTCTTGATTATCGTAACATTAAAAATTTTATTTATTATTATTATCGTTCTTTAAATCTAGAAAAATTTTTGTCTCGCACCGCGCTCGTGAAAAATATATTTTTAATTTCAAGTGTTTTGATTACTTAATAATATTATTTCAGGAATATGTTGGATTAGGAAACGGAAAAATACGAAATAAAAAAAAATAGTTCAAAAAACTATAACCAGACTATCTACGTAAAAAAAGGGTCTAAAAAGGCCGAAACAAGAAAATAATTCAGACAGAAATCCAGAAATGCATAGGTACGAAAACGGTCAAGTTGAAGCCGCGATCGCACCTACTTTACAAGGTTGTCAGACGATGTCAAATCGCAGCCGTCTTTAACCTTTTAGAGGCCCTGGGCACATTAGAATAATGGGCCCCTATGACCATAATAAAGTAATATTTTATGATTATTTTCTTAGATAAGACAGGCAAATTTTTCCCTCTTTTATCTGTTTAAACTTTAAACCTTGAAAGACTGTGTACTTCGGAAAAATACAATTAAATTAATAGCAAACTGAACGTCAGTACAAAAGATTATAATATGTTCTTTAAGCTAAACACGAGTGAGCGGAGCGAGAGAGCAAATTTTTTTCCCATTTTACAGGTTATCTGTTTAAACTTCATTATATTAAAACACTGAAAAACAGCGATCTTAGGTAAAATACCATAAAATAAATCGGTTAAAACAGAACATTGGTACTAAATAATATAATAGTTATGTACTTTTTGTCAAACGCGAGCGAGCGAAGCGAGCGATCAAAATTTTGTTTTTCTATTTAACAGGTTAAATCTGTTTAAACTTTAAATTCTAAGACTGTGGAAATAGGATAATTTGTAATTTAAATTAAAGTAAATTTTGTGTTATTTCTAATGTTCCAAAATAGACGACAAATAACATAATATTATGTTAGGTTTATGATATAATACTATAATATATTACTACTATAATACTTTTTTCGTAGTATGTACCTACTATAAAATGTTGTATCAGTGACGTGCCAAAAATATTGTGTCGCACTCCATTGATGGCACGCGCGCCATACGTTCGCCATCCCTGTTTAAGGCTGTTGATATTATTGTATTTTTCTGAAGTACAACAGTCTTTCAGGGTTTAAAGTTTTAAAAGATTTTAACAGGTAAAATAGTAAAAAAACATTTGCTTGCTCGCTCCGTTTGAACGCGTTTAACATAAATAAATGTTAAACATAAAATTTAACTGTGGGAGAGCCACGCTACGGCACGAATGGGCCGGCTCGACCGGATAAATACCACGACCTCACAGAAAACCGGCGTGAAATGCCAAACGCTTGCGTTGTGTTTCGCCGAGTGAGTGAGGTTACCGGAGGTCCAAGAGCAAGGAGGAGACCTTGGGCCCAAGGGCCTTGGACCTCCGGTAACCTCACTCCCATTTCTTTTTTGTTTATTTGATTGGGGATTTTAAGGACCAGGAACGCAAGTCGCAACACCAGAGGAGTTACTAGTATAACTCCTCTGGTGTTGCGAGTGTCCATCTGCGGCGGTAATGCCTTACGATCAGGCGATCCGTCTGCTTGTTTCCTGGATTATTTCATAAAAAAATAAACAGTATAATATCTTACCCCCTATCTTGGGGTATGCATATGTATGACGAATATACGAATTTTCTAGAAACTTCTCTAGGCGTTAGGGTCAGCTCACTCCTGTACACAACGCATCTCGGTGTGAACTGACGCATAGATGCCATTATAGTAGGCGCGACCACGGCTCTAGCTTGACCATTTTTGTTCCTATGCATTTCTGGATTTTTATCTGAATTATTTTCTTATTTCGGCCTATTTGGACCCCTTTTTTACGTAGTCGGGTTAAAGTTTTTTAATTCTCGCACGTTTCTGACACGTTTCTTGTTTTAGCCGACTTCCAAAAAAGGAGGTGGTTATGCATTCGGCTGTATATATTCGATAATTCCGCCTTCTGTGAACCGATTTTCAAAATTCTTTTTTCCATGTAAAAGGTATAATTCCAAGATTGTCCCTATTTCACCAAAGTGGTGACCTGATGATTGGATCCATGAGGAATCGAGGGAACTCGAAATTTAAATGGTGATTTCGACTTTTGATGAAGATACCCAAGCATATCCTACCAAAAAGTAAGATTTTGCACCAAGGTATACCCTGGATCCAAAAGCACTAAAAAGAACTCCTCAGTCTTTAAAGATACAAGTGTGGAAATTTCGGCGTTTTTTTAAGAACTGCAAGCATATGCCATTATGTAACTTACAGTAATCATCATAATTATCTTATATACCTAATGAAAGCTTTGCGCGTATTCAATTATACATTCGAACGCTTCTTTTAAGTTTTCTTAAAATGTGTTATTAAAAATATAATGAATATGACTAAGAAGGGAAAAATTATTTTTGTAAAAGAAAAAATTAAACCGACTTCCAAAGTAAAAATGCACAAAAAAGTATGAAAAAAATATTGTTTTATCAGGATATTGTTTGGGCTGGACCGATTTAAAATGATGAAGATTGAGTAGAGAAATAGCTAAAATTCTAGCCGAATTTAATGGACATGTAATAAAAAGTTGATCCTGCGCCTGACCGCCAGTGTCTGTCATCCGTCCGAGAGTAAAGGAAGAGAGAGTGCTCTTGTTCTCGCATCTCGCTCTCGCACACACTTGGGAACTATAAAATAACTCCTGTGTAGCTGGCCTGGTTTCAAGGAACCGGCCACCGTCACCGAAATCGGTGTGGGGAGCTGTTAAATATACGACCTGCAAACCTTCAAGAAGAGAGCGTATTCCCTCTTAAAAGGCCGGCAACGCACCTGCAGCTCTTCTGATGTTGCGAGTGTCCAAGGGCGACGGTAGTTACTTACCATCAGGTAACCCGTTTGCTCGCTTGCCCCCTTATTTAATAAAAAAATAAATAAAAAATAAAGGTACAGATTGTTCTCCATATATTATCCACATACAAAAGGTAATAAAATCACCTAATGAGAACAAATTCTCACCCTATAGTATTCGGCCACTATTTAAAGAAAAACAATATACAGAATATTGTTAATGGTAGCATTAAATAAATAGGTAGAAACTGGTTATCCACAGCTTTTTCTGTATATAGCATGTATATTTAATGCTTACTGCTGCATTTTTTCCGCCGACTACTAAAATAGATAATAATAATTATTTAATAATGTAATATTTTCTAATCATTATCATTACTGATGATTGTTTATTAGGTACACATATCAATAATAAGTACATATTTGGGGAAATACCACGGCCTCTCAGAAAACTGACATAAAATAACGCTTGAGTTTGTTTTGCCGACAGAGTGAGAACAGCTGAGGCTTTTATGTATTAATAACTTCCTTAAAATGTGTTAATAATAATATACCAAATTTCAACATAATAGAAGGACACATAGGATACAAAAGGAACATAAAAAAGACTATGCAGATTGAGTAGTTAAATGTTAAAATTTTAGCCGAATTTAAAAGGGGAATTATTTAGAAAATAAGTTTTATTTCATATTTTTTGTGCATTTTTACTTTGGAAATCGGTTCTTATTATTTGTTTAAAAATAATTAAATCTACTAGAGCTCCGAGCAAAGCTCGGTTACCCAGGTAGGTACTTATTATTATCACGACAATCCATAATAATAATACCTAATAAATAATAATACTAATAAATTTTGCTTACCTCAGTAACCTTGTACCAAATATATTCTAGGTACAATAGGAATGTCACTGCACTATCAGTTAAGTAGAACTTACTTCGAACCAAATTGTAGGTTTGAACACGAATATTTCAGCCGACCCGAGCAGACCCAAACCGAAGACTGAGAGTAAATCCACAGAGACTGTTTACTTAAGAATAGAGTTTCTGTAATAAAGTCGGATTTTATTATTGTTTTTGATCTGAGTCTAAGAGAAGGCAATAAACTTCGAGTCTTGTGCCTGTTTCACAATCGCCTAATAATTAGTGTCAAATAGCTTATCCGGAAGTTTTGTCTCTGTCGCTCAGTATAAAGTAAGCAGCGACAAAACTTCCGGATAAGCTATTCGTCACATAATAGGCGATTGTGAAACATGCCCTTAGTTTATTACAATATTACGTAGGTTATTAGATCAAGATATTATCTCTAAACCTTAAGATCAGGAAAGATGTCTTCAAGTTGATATTTCTAAGTTTGCTCAGTTATAGGTATGTTGTAGTCATCTACTTAAATTAGACAGCCAATTTATTAAACGCCGGCGCCCGGCATCCAATGAAGTGAGTAGATCGATAGTTATTTAAACTTCAATCACTCAACGTTTACGACTGGATGTATTGAAAGTTAGTCTGTTGGAAGATGACCAACAAAATGATTCCAATCTAATAAAGATGAAAGGCAGTTTTACAAGGAGTATCCAATTAAAAGTAGAGTCAGTTAGCATACAACTCTACCTATAATAGTATAGTATATGACATATGTACACTATTTGTTCTACGGTCTTCCCGTGTACAGTGGCAAATGAAACGTATCTAAGAGTAAATGACTTACAGAATGTCATAGAATCGTACCCACTAACTATCCCAAGAATACTACTACTACCAATGTTGACAGATCGCTGTCAACATTGGTAGTAAAGTAGTAAAATTTGAGATGACCCGTCCCTTAAAACACTGAAAATGGTTTCATTTGCTCAAGTAGTGAGAAGTACTATTAAATTTTTTTAGCACAATTTGAACGTGTATTTTTTTTTCTTTTATTTAATGCTTACTTGCAATACAAAAAAAAGTTATATACTAATTGCACTTTTAAGTTTCTACGAACATAGAATGAAAAATGATAACTTAAAAAGAAATTTTGTGGTTAAAAAACAGCAACATTTATTTACTTTCTCAATAATATATACCTAACACCTAAATATTATTTCTGATATCTAAAAAAATAATAATTAGGAAGTAGTTTTGTATTCGATAATTACTGACTGGCTGGTTAGAGATAGTTTCGACGAATAAAGAAATAGAAGATAATAACAAAATTTTTTTTTTTTAATAAAATTTATTCGATTCTCCTATTCCTTGCCGGTCAGTAGAAAAACTGAATGCAAATTAACGCTCCTGTGTTTGCGTGGAAGTTTTTTCTTATTATATAATAGTATAATTCCTATATTTCTAATATAGGTGTTGAAAATAGCATTAGCGGTTTGTTTAGACCAGTGTTAATTTTTTTAGTTATGCAGTTTTCATTCTATGGTCGCGGAAACTTCAAAGTGAGCGTCAAGTCCCATACTGATTTTGTAGGCGACAAGGCGGTATCGCGCCTACCGGAGAGTATTGAAATCGGATAAACGCAAAAATCGCTATAAATATTTGAGAGAAAATTTGAAAAAGTGAAAAAAGATTTCAACTTTTAAAAAGGGTGACTTAGCATATTTTTTAATCAATATTTAAATAAAAATTTCAATTTAAAAAAAGACAATCCTCAGCTAAATATAATGCAGATTGACATATATTTTTTTTGGGATTTTTCAATACGACTATGACTGAGAAAAAAGGTTTCAAAGAACTCCAATATTCAGTTCTATCAACACCTACTGTTAATATACTCTCGATCAATCGAGCGCACAAATGCCGTAAAGGATTTCTCGTTTAGGTACTAGTTACGTTCACATATAAATTGCACTTTACGAACATTTTGGTGGCTATGGACATTTTAAAAAAATCTTTGAAAACCCAAAAGATCAAAGGCTATTCCCCTTTTTTTATTTTTCTTTACTGCTGGAACATTTAGTATCTAACAACTTAAGATCTCGCCTTAGCAAACAAATACTCGACGATTTTGTATTTATAGATTCATAAAGAACAGTAGGTACCTAAGCTTAGTAGATATCTTATTTCCATTAATGTTGATTGTTAAGATTTTAAATGGGTATAATAATAATTACCAACTATATAATTAATTGTTTGTTACACACTTTGTTCGATTTTATAAAGCTATCAGCTATGCATATTAAATTTATATGTTTAATAGACACGACTGATACGAGTGTGTGTGTAAAATATTAACTATAAAACTGAGCAATGAAGCAATTAAAAAGTAATTTAAAACTCTAAATTTAGGTTTTAGAATAAGTAAGAAGAAATGATTTAAAAATATTACTAAAAGTAAAACAATAACCAAATTTATATAATTTGAATTTGTGATTCAGATTGTGTTTTTATTTATTACAAAGAAAACTATAATTACAAAGAAAATATTGCTGTAAATATAATTAAAGTTGCGTTTGTTAAAATTAAATTTAGAATTAACTTTAAAAAAATTAAAAACAAAGAAAAAATATATATTATTAATGAGTGTTGGGGTTTTCTCCTAAGAATAATATAAAATTTTTATAAAATAGGTATGCGAAAAATTTAAAATATTATGAAAAACTTAGAAAAAAAAAACATTTTTATCAAATTATCCGGATAATCCGGATCTAGGAGCCAAGCAACCGAACTTGCTTGCTACCCCTGCTTGTAGCTGTGTTGTGAATCGAATTTTAATTTAACCCAAAATCGTCAAATAGAATTCTAAATTAACTTTAAAAAAGTTACGACCGTTTATGCTGCAAAAACGCATATTTCGACACTCTCATAGAGTAGGTACTTTTCAATCTTCTCAGCGACCTATAAATATAACTATAAAATTTGGCAAGTAACATCGTTAAATACTACAAGTACAAGAAAAGAATCTGAATCTCCAGCTTCACTGTGCAATGGGCTTCAAAAGACGACTCGGCTTCATCTCCCATTGCATGTCAGGGGCCAGGCCCACCCAGAAAATGGACCTAGATACGCCAATGCTTACCCGTATATATTTACTTATAATTGTAGGTATACGGCGTTGTTACATGCTACGATATAATAATAAAAACATAAAAAGTAATTAAGTAGCTACAGTATCATCTATGTAACATGAATCGTAAGAAAAATATAATTCTTATAGTACTTTTTGCTAACGCATCCAATAAGCCTGTAGGTGCATACCACATCTAAGTGATATTTAATTTCATCGAATAGGAGAAAAATAAACTGTACTCAGTTGAGTAGATAATAAAATTATGCTGATGCTTCATGCTGGTATAATAATTATTTTTAAGCGAATAATACTTTTGTTGAAATACGAGTCATGTTTGTTTTTGAAAGCAATAAGTGCTTATGCTGTGAAAAGACCTGCAAAATAACTTCAAAGGACATACGTGCCTATACCTGCACCTAAGTACCTGTAATAATTACTACTCACCTACTTAAATATATCGTCCTTAACTCTCGGTTGGTCGCTCCTTTATCGCTGTTTCTTTCTAACGCTGTTGGTCACATGGGATCTTTAAAAGCCCAAAAAATAAATTGCTTGAAATAGCTAGCCGAATATGCATTTTTGCAACAAATACATCTTCAGTAGCACACAGCACTTGCAGGCGAGCTCAACTTGCTTGCGATTATCTCAAAATATAATTCATATCATGAAGCTACTAAGAAGAGGAGTTGCTATGAATTACGAGGGTTAAGAAATATCTTCAATTATTGTTAACCTATGGAGCTAGTAAAAAGTCTTTGTATTAACCGCATCATTTTTTCTTTATTTAAATAAAATATTATTGCAAACTGTCGCTCTTACACTATAACATAATATAGTGAGGTCAAAACGCAATTATCGCAATAGATAAGTAGATGTTTCTAACAAAAACAGCGATAATTCTATGTTATGCAAATAAAATGTTATTTTATTTGAAATTGACGTTTTATCAAACGATATTTATATACTTACTTACTTTAACTTCAACACCGCCTTTAATAATTTCATACAGTGAATAAAATAGAATTTATTAAATTAAATATTTATCAATAGTAAAATTAATAGATATTAGTGAAGTTAGAACATTTCTTTTTTAAATTTATAAAATCTACATTAAGTATTCTACTTTACAGTTTAAACAGCTGCGACGTTTTGGACTTAGGTACATTATCGAAAATATTTTTGTAGGTAAGAAGGTAGGTATCTAGCTACCTAACAGTGGCGGTTCCTATAACTCCAATTCTATCGGCTTCACTTACCACTTACCTTTTGATGACCCTCATCCAAATCCCTACCTATTATACAGGCTAGAGCTTCCCTATAGGCTATAAATGAGAACTAGCCTTCGCTACTGCTATCTAATAAATTATAAGCTGTTGCCTGAGACCCTGTATCAATCCTATGTGAACTGTAGATAAATATATAAAAGTGTAAAATTTTAAACCACTAGAAGCTAAAACAATTAACCCTACCCTGTGATTATTTTTACTATTCATCATTTACTTATTTGATTTTGTGCAATGTACCTAATCAGCACATTTTGTATCATGCTCTTTTCATAATTAAGTAACTTTATAATAATTGAGTTTCGTAGCAGTAAGCAGGAAGATGCGATATCTTGTTGTAAATAGCACGATGAGTGTTACTGATATGTTACGAGGTTTGATAAACTTTAAACTTCTGTATGTCACCGAATCATGGCTACTAATTGAGACGTCTTTTTAATAATAATCTGACGCAATATTTAGACTTAAATGAGATTACGGATTTTATAACATTTTTATAATTGCACGACCTCTTCTAAATTAAAACTACTGCAGTTGCGTAGCATATCAGGGGCGGGGTCCAAAGGGTCACATTGGACATGACCCAAAATGTAAAGGCTCTAATTATTCACCCAGAGATTGCCACAGAAGTGGCAATATATTATGTCAAATATTGTCAACCGATTTGGCAATAAAAATAGGAGACTTTGTTATTTAATGTGTGCAATAAAGTCTTGTTTAGTCGACATATTGTATCGGTTATTATTCCTGACCCCCTTAAAATTTTCAGGCAGCGACCGCGCTTGAGCAATGTTAAGGTACGAAGATATTATTATGGCTATATTGAAGTTCCAGGTATTAATTAGTAAAGTAGCTAATACATAGTAAGTCAGTGGAAAGAAAACACTTAGTAACTAGTAAGTAGCTTTCTTAAAAGTGTAACAAATATCTAGACACGTCCTCACAAACTTATCGGCAAACGTATTTTTCAAACTGCTTTGTAAGAACATTTGGTTAATAAAAACCGGCCAAATGCGAGTCGGAGTCGCGCACCTAGGTTTCCGTACCAATGTGCCAATATTTTACATGCTTACTTATAATTTCCTTATTTTTGTACGAAGTTTTCCAAGTTAGCACATTTTACCAGTTAAGTGTCTATAACTCCTAAATTAACAAAGTTATTTATGCCGTTATAGTTCATGACATGAAGGTAGTCCATAATGAATTTTTTTAGATTTTTAGAGCCAGCCGTTTTTAGCTTCAGTTTTTAGCGCCCTATTTTTACAAAAAATGCGCTTTCAAGTTGAATATCTCGCAAAAAGATACCTAAAATAAAAAATCGTTTTTGCAACCTCATAATGTTTTTAAAAGACCTATCTCATGATAACCTACACTATGGGGTAGACGCGAGAAAGAAATCATCCCCATTTTTTTACATACATACCCCAAAAACTATATTTTTCACGATTATATTGTAGCACTTTATCGACGTACACATAGGTATCCCTGCAAAGTTTTATCTTTCTAGCACTAACCGTTTGGACGGTAACCCGAAGACGGACGGACGGACATGACAAAACCATAAGATATACATAAACTAGATGACTACGGTACCCTAAAAATGTATCAGTTATCTAGAAGTTATTATTGAAGTGAAATTATACTAACGATAACCGCGTGTTTATAATTCTGAGATTAATGAAGTCAAAGCAGAATAGTGTTGCATCAGACCTAAAAAAAAACATATAAAAACAACATTAATCAAAGCTTCTACCAGTTCTACCACCAGTAGTAGGTTTTGTGAACCCGGTTTGCTCCAGATTTTCGGCGTTCGATGGGCATCACCAGCTTAAAAAAAAAAATAAAAAAAAGCTTATCCGCTTTTCGATATCTCTAACGGTTACAAAGATATACTTTTGCAATCACTAGGTTCATTAAGCTCTATTCATTACTAATTACGTCATGCAGCGGTAAACAATGGACGGTGATAAGCTTAGGGCCATTAGTGGTTAAGTGAAACAACAATGGTATTGTAAGTGAGTCATTTTATTGGTAAAATAACACTCAAATAAACTACATAATTTCAAATCGTTGAGTAAAGTATTTGCACCAAAGTGTACCAAGAAATCATTCAGTGACTTATTGTTATAAATATAATACAGATACATTATACAGTATTCTCCACAAACCATGGTATAATCATTTTGTACTCTAGCTATATTGTATGACCATATTCTACAATTTCTCTCTAGAAACTTTCGGTGATATCCCTGTGGAGACCGACCATATGAATCAAAGTATTGTCCAATACGTTGTTTATCAATATGTATGGCGATCCAATGGGAACCTGGTTTATTATCAGCGTCCAAATTGCTCACGATATAGCATGGAACTGGAACATGTATCGGTAATCGGTTTGCCGCGTAAACATTATTTTCAATGTTTGCATCAATTTTTTTCAGACATTTCTGTATGTCTAAAGTATCCATGAATACTGTTTAGGTATGGTGATCTTATCTGCTCTAGCGATTGAGTATTAATGTGCACCATCTTAACCAAACTTGATATAAATCATGATATTTAAAGTTGATATCAATATCATCATATTATATGAGGGAGAAAAAATAAACGTTTTTTGTAGTAAATTTTTTATTCAATACACAATATATAAGATATACAAACAAAAACCTATGAATAATATACTTAACTACTATAGTCTACTGAAATATTGCGATTTTTATCTATTTCTATAACATTATCGAATTCTGCATAAACAACGCTATTGATCGTTTGAGTCAGAGCAGATTCAAAGCGAACTTCTAATCTAACACTACCATGTCTAATTAGATTCCAATGACTAGATGAATTGGCTGACAAATCAGGTGTGAGATCAAATGCTAGCAAACAATAACCTTTCGAATACTTATCGTGAGATATCCCATTACCTTCGTTAAGAAAATGTATTCCTGTTCCTGAGAATAATGTGTGATAAGTTGTGGTAAAAATACTATTATCAAAAGATGGTTGTAAAGCTTTTGAAGGAATTTGTTGACCGTCAATATATAAACAAAAGGAATTCATTTTATAGTTCTCAAAATTATATGGATTTTTAGACAAACAACCATTAAATGCTGCATTATTTACAAATCCAACTATACATCTCAACACCATTAATTAAAAACTTTTCTTGATTAAATATGTCACCATGAAGGTGTTAAATCGAACAAATTAAAAACTTTTCCTGGTTGAATATATCACCATGAAGATGTCCAATCATTTCAATGTATATTAAAAATTTCGATGTGCAAGTTCTAACTTGTTCAACAGGTACTAATGTGTTATCAATGGAATGTAATTATTGACGAAATAATTTTTAGCGATAGTTATGGACGGAATGTGTGCCTCCATTAACCCAACGATAACAGTTGTGTTGAAATGCAATTAGCATTCCACGAGTTTTGTATATAATGGACGAAAGTTTTAAGTATTGTCACAGTCGGTTATCGTGTGGTGAAGTTGTTATTTTTTGTACAAGTTTGTGTGACAAGTGCTCTACAACTACTATGGAGGTGAGTGTTATAATATATTTTCATTGTTTAGTAAAGTATTATACTTATTAATATACTTGCCCGCTGCTCCATTTGCATAAATACAGTACCCCACGCGGACACTGTAAATTTTGTCGGGGTAAAAAGTATTGTGTGTTTTAATCCAGTGCTTTAACAACTACTATACCGAATTTCATCCAAATCTGTTAAGTAGGTTTTGTGTGAAAGAGTAACTAACATCCATCCATCTTCACAAACTTTCACATTTATAATATTAGGATGTATATTAAGCATTTGTTATTTTTGTTGCAGGCTTCATTTAACACCGAAGAAAATACTTTTAAACATTATTATTATTCGTTTTCTAACGACGAAGAAAGCCAAGATAACATAACTCACAAACTACCAAAAACATTGAAAAGAGTTAAATCGGAAGACAACCTAGACACACTTTTTGAAATCAAAAAGTGTAAGCAGACAAAAAAGATGTCATCAACGGTGTCGCGAGCTCACAAAGATGGCAATATTTTTATTTCAACCAATGCTGACGATAACTTACACGCAACGCATATTATAAAAATTGAGATATTTAATTTGAGTAAAATAGAAAAAGTTCCAACTGAACAACAATGGAAATATGCCGATTACAAATTAAAATACTACACCAATGATGCTAATGACAGTTACAAAGAAACGAAGAAACTTGTTTATAACATAACAAAGGACATCGCAAGCGCAGAGAATTGTAAGAAATACAATTTTAAAAACAATTAACGAGTCACATTAAAATTTTTGAGCTCTTTAAGTCATTTGTGTAATAATGTAAGCCTATTTTAATAATGTAGCTAAGTACCTGCTCTACATTTATTTAAACCTTCGTAAAAGTGTGAAGAATATCATTCGACTTTGTACATTGTAACTGGTTGTTACCCTTTTCTAAATCAACAATGGAGAACAGTGAAGTTTGTGTCAGTACTTTCTTTTGCACGTATATTGACACAGAAAATATGAGTGACTTTGAAGACGAACTATGCAAAATTTGTGAAAAAGTGGAGACATCTGGTGTGTTTGACGATGCTTTCAACGAAGATCTCTACAACTTATGTGAAAAGGTTGAAACAAATATCAAGTAAGTGTTATTGTAATATGTTACTTTAACATAATATTTACTACATTAATAGGGTTCACTCCAAACTTATAATTTTTTTTTTGTCTTTCCAGTGAATCTACTCTTCAGAGCGGAGGAGAATTAAATAGAAAAATGCATCAGGAAAACGCTACTAGCGCAAAGCTAATGTATCAACATTATTAGGTAAAATATGTCGTTTCGTATCGTTATATGACAAAGATATTTTATTTACACGTTGAGTAACAAGGTTATGTTTTATAGATCTAAATCTAAAAATCGTTGAATATTCAATTGTTTTGTTAAAAAGACATGACTTATAATTTTCTATTTTCATTTTTTTTAGTGACACATTTGTTTACCCCTTTAGCCTTAGCTATAAATTTATCGTCTACTTCTAATGCATACATTTTTGATCTTAGGCCTACAAATTCTTTAAAAATTTTACCATTATTCTCATCTTTAAAATAACCTAACTTTTTTTATTAATTTTTGGATAACCAAATATATTATTATCTTCGTAATCAGATGTGTCAAAGCGTGAATGTAAATCAGGTTTAATATCATCATAAAAAATTTCACAAAAAATTTGATATATTAAGCTACCGGTATCGGTATATAATTATTTTATTTTACCTGGAAACTTTGTTAACATATAATTATAATGAAAATCGTACATGAGTGTTTTAGAAATATCTAAAATACAGAAACCTAAATAAATAGGTTTATTTTGATTAACCTTAGTTTTACGTAATTGTATTGCAACTAAATTATTTGAAAAAACATTTGAGCTATGAAACTCCGGTTTCGCAATTAAATCCCTCGCACCGAGGATTTTGCCTCGATTTTCCCAATGACCTAATAATTTTACATTTACACGTTTTTCAAAATTCTCCATTGTCTTTTCAAAAACTGAATTATTCATTAGCTTATAGAAATCTTTTTCAAAATCAGATTTAGCTGATTGCCGCAACTTTGTATTTATGTCTATATATTGTTGTAACCACGCACTTTGTTTAAACTTTAAAATTCTGTGAATTTTTATTAATTTTATACCCATTTCAATGCACTGTTTTAAATTTCTGTAATGTATTATGTATTTAGTTTTATTGTAAAGGTTTAGCTGGCACTAATTTAATATCCTTAGAGTTACCAATACATATGTTTTCGGGACACAAAGGCAAATCTGAATGCAAATCGTGTAGTTCAATGGGGTATTGTAAATCTACCTCTAATATAAACCCACATTCTGAGTCATCAGGAACATTATAATCTGTATTCAAGCTTACCCATTCAAAACCCCCAAACGGAAGATATTGCGACATAGCCCACCCGTAAAGATTATTAGCATCAAAATATGTTAAAAAAGATGTTGGTTTATCTTTATGATATTCTTGCATGTATTTATTATTAGCTTTAGCATAACGATTACTACATTGAGATATACCCCCACGAATTCCCGATTTCACAAATGCTATTTGATCGAAATCTGTAAGTAATTCTAATTTAATTTTCGTGCATTTTAACATGGCATCCCAACTTAACCCAGGGGCTGTATAGTAATGAGTAGGGTCTAATCCATAAGTTTGCAAACATAGGGTTCTAAAATTTTCAAATACATCAGTTAATAATAAAACATCGGTTTTAAGATATAAGTTAGAATAATCCAACATATCTTTACAATGAAAATATTGCCAAACATCTCTAGCATGATTGTATTCGTCGTCAGAAATATGTGAATCAGTTAAAGAACAGTAAAAATTATCTTTACTAGGGAGTGATGAAAGCTTAAGGGAATCATAAGATGTCATAAATTCGTATGGATAAACTCCTTTCCTTCTTAAACGTTTGAAATCGTCATAGTTCGGAAAATTATAATTTAATGTTTCAAGTTGTTTTTCATTTAAATTTCTAGCTAATTGATCTAGACTACATGGTAAAAATTTTAGTGAATCTATAAACCTCAATTCAACTTTTTGATTATTTACATTTATTTTTTTTGAGAACGAGATATATTTTTCCTTTGTTTGAGGGATTACATCTATTTCTCCTTCTAGAGTATTTAATGCATGAACAATAAAATGAGAATCGTAATTACTAAGGTTATGCAAAATAATTGGAATATGACCAGGGATTCGAAACTTAGTTTTACAAATATCGTGTGCAACACCTATGAAATTTCCTGTATGCGTATTAAAACATAGTTTACCTTCACCATTTAAACTAGAGTGACATATGAAGCATTCGTTTTCGTTTAAAATCGTTTCGTTTTCTTGATCGGTTAGGGGTTTCTGATTTTTAACAAAAGTGTTTTTTGTACAAATATTTTTTATGTCTTCATACAACCGATCCATAAATACTCGTGTACAATTGGAACCACTGTATGTTACATATTTTGATAGCTTATCATCATATGAACATTTTATGTAGTAACCAAAACTGTAAACTTCGTGTTTATGAATGTCACTTAAGGTTTTGATGGATTGTTTGAGCAGGATTCAATTGGATTTAGGAAAGCCTCAAAATCAGCATATATTACGAAAGGTATTTTTAACGCCCTATTAAATTTATCAAATTTTAATATATTATTTGGAACAGGTTTACCGAACCAGTCTTTACCAGTTATGACACGGTTTGGTATTTCGGTTTTTACATGGGAACAATCGTTTAACTGATGATTGCATAACCTTTCTTGTGTTGGAAAGTGTAATAAACATCCATCACAAATGTAAACTGCATGTTCTTGATTGGAAATTTGACTTCTTACCAAACGTGACAAATTTTTGATATAGCAAAAATGATTAATATTACCACATGAAAAAAATAGTAAATTAACGTACCTAGTTTTTCTAGATTTAGTAAAAAATAACGGCCCCACTACACTATGCTTTTTTGTTTTGATATCATATTCTAATCCAAAAACGTTTATACTAATATCGTTCAATCTTTCAATTTTTGATATATCACACATTTTAACCGGAAAAGATACTCCTGTAAAGTTTAGTTTATTTGAGTGCACCATGTAAGATGAAACTCTATCCGAATTTTTGGTAACTGGGTATAATGATGAAAGCAAAGCCTATTTAAAACATAAACTATCATTATTCTTTATATTAATTACCGCTTTTTTAAATTTAATGTCTCTAGGTAATTCAATATATGATTTCCCGCGTAACGGATCAAATTTATTTACATTCATATCTAAACTATTAATTTTTTTAAGACTCCAACCGCTATCTTTTTTCTCAAAAGAACTAATTTTGGTTACAAATGTGTCACAAAGAGATGTAAAGAAAATATTAAAGTCATCACCTTGCATTATTATATGATTTGATGTTTGGAACTCAAATGTGTTAGAAATATTTTTTGTTTCTTGAACAAAATCTGCATGCAACACAAAATTTACTTTAAAAATTGTCAGTGATCGAATCAATTCTTCAAATAATGTTATTATTTGATTTTTGATAGACTCCATAAATATTTCGGGTGTCTCGAATGTTTTTAATTCTTCACATTTACTATTGATTTTATATGACATTATTCTATTACCAAAAGTTGATTCAACGACTATTACATTTTCTAAAGTACTATGCGATTTTGTAACATTACTTTTATGAAGATTACTTTTTAAATGGTTTGCGAAATACCTTTTACGAACTAATATTTGACAAAAAGAACAGTTCATCATTTCATCACTCACACTGTTAGATCCGGTTGACGATGTAGATGCCCTATCTTCATATCTTGCTCTTTTTGCGCTAGTAGCGTTTTCCTGATGCATTTTTCTATTTAATTCTCCTCCACTCTGAAGAGTAGATTCACTGGAAAGACAAAAAAAAATTATAAGTTTGGAGTGAACCCTATTAATGTAGTAAATATTATTTTAAAGTAACATATTACAATAACACTTACTTGATATTTGTTTCAACCTTTTCACATTAGTTGTAGAGATCTTCGTTAAAAGCATCGTCAAATACACCAGATGTCTCCACTTTTTCACAAATTTTGCATAGTTCGTCTTCAAAGTCACTCATATTTTCTGTGTCAATAGACGTGCAAAAGAAAGTACTGACACAAACTTCACTGTTCTCCATTGTTGATTTAGAAAAGGGTAACAACCAGTTACAATGTACAAAGTCGAATGATATTCTTCACACTTTTACGAAGGTTTAAATAAATGTAGAGCAGGTACTTAGCTACATTATTGACAGCCTCCGTGGTCTAGTGGTTTAGAGCTCTCGACTCGGAGGTCGTGGGTTCGATTCCCGCATTGGAACAACAATAAATCTTGTTTCCAAGTTTGGTTAGGACAATGCAGGCTGATCACCTGATTGTCTGACAAGAAAGATGATCCATGCGTCGGATGGGCATGTAAAAAGTCGGACCTGCGCCTGATATCTCACCAGTCGTGTCGGTTATTCGTCCCACTGGGTTACGAGAGTAAAGGAAGAGAGAGTGCTCTTGTGTACTGCGCACACACTTGGGCACTATAAAATAACTCCTGCGTAGCTGGCCTGTTTTCAATTAAAACCGGCCACCGTCACTGAAATCAGTGTGGGGAGCTATTATTATTATTACATTATTAAAATAGGCTTACATTATTACACAAATGACTTAAAGAGCTCAAAAATTTTAATATGACTCGTTAATTGTTTTTAAAATTGTATTTCTTACAATTCTCTGCGCTTGCGATGTCCTTTGTTATGTTATAAACAAGTTTCTTCGTTTCTTTGTAACTGTCATTAGCATCATTGGTGTAGTATTTTAATTTGTAATCGGCATATTTCCATTGTTGTTCAGTTGGAACTTTTTCTATTTTACTCAAATTAAATATCTCAATTTTTATAATATGCGTTGCGTGTAAGTTATCGTCAGCATTGGTTGAAATAAAAATATTGCCATCTTTGTGAGCTCGCGACACCGTTGATGACATCTTTTTTGTCTGCTTACACTTTTTGATTTCAAAAAGTGTGTCTAGGTTGTCTTCCGATTTAACTCTTTTCAATGTTTTTGGTAGTTTGTGAGTTATGTTATCTTGGCTTTCTTCGTCGTTAGAAAACGAATAATAATAATGTTTAAAAGTATTTTCTTCGGTGTTAAATGAAGCCTGCAACAAAAATAACAAATGCTTAATATACATCCTAATATTATAAATGTGAAAGTTTGTGAAGATGGATGGATGTTAGTTACTCTTTCACACAAACTACCTAACACCTACTTAACAGATTTGGATGAAATTCGGTATAGTAGTTGTTAAAGCACTGGATTAAAACACACAATACTTTTTACCCCGACAAAATTTACAGTGTCCGCGTGGGGTACTGTATTTATGCAAATGGAGCAGCGGGCAAGTATATTAATAAGTATAATACTTTACTAAACAATGAAAATATATTATAACACTCACCTCCATAGTAGTTGTAGAGCACTTGTCACACAAACTTGTACAAAAAATAACATTTTCACCACACGATAACCGACTGTGACAATACTTAAAACTTTCGTCCATTATATACAAAACTCGTGGAATGCTAATTGCATTTCAACACAACTGTTATCGTTGGGTTAATGGAGGCACACATTCCGTCCATAACTATCGCTAAAAATTATTTCGTCAATAATTACATTCCATTGATAACACATTAGTACCTGTTGAACAAGTTAGAACTTGCACATCGAAATTTTTAATATACATTGAAATGATTGGACATCTTCATGGTGATATATTCAACCAGGAAAAGTTTTTAATTTGTTCGATTTAACACCTTCATGGTGACATATTTAATCAAGAAAAGTTTTTAATTAATGGTGTTGAGATGTATAGTTGGATTTGTAAATAATGCAGCATTTAATGGTTGTTTGTCTAAAAATCCATATAATTTTGAGAACTATAAAATGAATTCCTTTTGTTTATATATTGACGGTCAACAAATTCCTTCAAAAGCTTTACAACCATCTTTTGATAATAATATTTTTACCACAACTTATCACACATTATTCTCAGGAACAGGAATACATTTTCTTAACGAAGGTAATGGGATATCTCACGATAAGTATTCGAAAGGTTATTGTTTGCTAGCATTTGATCTCACACCTGATTTGTCAGCCAATTCATCTAGTCATTGGAATCTAATTAGACATGGTAGTGTTAGATTAGAAGTTCGCTTTGAATCTGCTCTGACTCAAACGATCAATAGCGTTGTTTATGCAGAATTCGATAATGTTATAGAAATAGATAAAAATCGCAATATTTCAGTAGACTATAGTAGTTAAGTATATTATTCATAGGTTTTTGTTTGTATATCTTATATATTGTGTATTGAATAAAAAATTTACTACAAAAAACGTTTATTTTTTCTCCCTCATATAATATGATGATATTGATATCAACTTTAAATATCATGATTTATATCAAGTTTGGTTAAGATGGTGCACATTAATACTCAATCGCTAGAGCAGATAAGATCACCATACCTAAACAGTATTCATGGATACTTTAGACATACAGAAATGTCTGAAAAAAATTGATGCAAACATTGAAAATAATGTTTACGCGGCAAACCGATTACCGATACATGTTCCAGTTCCATGCTATATCGTGAGCAATTTGGACGCTGATAATAAACCAGGTTCCCATTGGATCGCCATACATATTGATAAACAACGTATTGGACAATACTTTGATTCATATGGTCGGTCTCCACAGGGATATCACCGAAAGTTTCTAGACAGAAATTGTAGAATATGGTCATACAATATAGCTAGAGTACAAAATGATTATACCATGGTTTGTGGAGAATACTGTATAATGTATCTGTATTATATTTATAACAATAAGTCACTGAATGATTTCTTGGTACACTTTGGTGCAAATACTTTACTCAACGATTTGAAATTATGTAGTTTATTTGAGTGTTATTTTACCAATAAAATGACTCACTTACAATACCATTGTTGTTTCACTTAACCACTAAGCCCTAAGCTTATCACCGTCCATTGTTTACCGCTGCATGACGTAATTAGTAATGAATAGAGCTTAATGAACCTAGTGATTGCAAAAGTCTATCTTTGTAACCGTTAGAGATATTGAAAAGCGGATAAGCGCAATCGATCGGGCATGGGCAAAAACCCCCAAACTGACACCAAACTTGACAACAAAAACAAACCCAAACAAACCCATCGAACGCCGAAAATCTGGAGCAAACCGGGTTCACCTCGAAGGCAGACCCGGTGAACCCGGTTTGCTCCAGAATTATAAACACGCGGTTAGTATAATTTCACTTCAATAATAACTTCTAGATAACTGGTACATTTTTAGGGTTCCGTAGTTTACGTATTGTCATCTACTTTATGTATATCTTATGGTTTTGTCAGACCCGGTGAAAACCTACTACTACCACCCTTGGTACGGATTGCAATCCGGCATCATTCTCAGTCCGGCCGGATCCGAACGTATTCTCATCTATCCGATTCGATTGATCAAATCAGAATGATTTTCGCTTTTCGGTTCAAAATGAACTGCTAGTAAGATAATTAAGTGTCATTGTACATACTTAATGTAGGTAGTTTTTATAAAATAAAACATTTAGGTATATAAAATTAACTTTATTTCCAATCCAATATTAAGATTAGACAAGGAGCAATCAATTAAAATCTATAAAATGTAATAAAATTAACCTTACGTAATTTACTGAGATAAGATTACAATAATTATGAAAGTATTTATGATGCTAACAAACAAGTCTTATATATTTTATGACAGACACCGTCATGATTTGATGAATATGTCTAATGAATGGCACAATTATCCTACTACTATTATAAATGTGAAAATTTGTGAGGATGGATGGACGGATGGATGGATAGATGGATGTACGGATTGATGAATGGATGTTTGTTATTCTTTCACGCAAAAACTACTAAACAGATTTCGATGAAATTTGGTGTGTATTTGTTTATGCTCTAGAGTCTAGATTATAACATGGGCTACTTTTTACTTCGAAAAGTACAGAATTCCCATGGGATACCGATCCATATTTACGCGGGCGGAGCCGCGGGAAAAAGCTTGTATCACAATAATGAGTTTGTATTATAATTACAACTCTTTAGTTTATTCAACTTACAACGATAAATAATATTTATTTTAAGTAGAATTTTAAGTAAGTAATAATAATCGTCTTAGTGTTCGTTATAAAGAAAATCAATTTTGATGGCTCGTACGCATGAACACCACTTATGCAACAGATCTATTATTTTGCCAACAATTGCTAGGACCGGATCCGGTATATTAGTACCGGATCCGGTAAACGTTTAATGATGCCGGATCCGACGGATTGCCGGATCCTTTTTTCCGAATTGCAATCCCTAACCACTTGGTAAGAGAGCTGAGGGATGCGGGTTCGCTTAGGTCGGAGTGTTTGACAGGACTCGTCATAAGTACTTACCTAACCTAACCAATTTCCCTGCAAAGGCGTTGTGCTTATACATATCCCACAAAAAATTTAAATGAAATCATTTAAATAAAAATAATTAAACCGACTTCCAAAGTAAAAATACACACACAAGTATGAAATAAATCTTATTTTCTAAATAATTCCCCTTTTAAATTCGCCTAAAAGGAGATTGAACATCGTGGGCCCAAATAAGATAAAGAATGGCTTAAGATATGGTTTAAAAAAATCGTCATTTTTTTTGTCCTAAAATATATAAAATAAGCTTAATTCTCAATCTGGGAACCGATAAAAATAAGACAGATGTATAAGTTTTGTGATATCGTCCATTTATTTAATCGATTTCAGTATTACAATAAATAAGTACTCTTTGCACAAGTCATTTTTTATTGTCAATTTTGTCATAGGCCGTTGACGTTTTGACTTTTTATTCACTCGTTTCGTGTTTTCTATTGCGTTTAATGTTGTTGCGTTTTGAGTGCCTTCCTAAATAGGTTTTATTTTCAACGAACACTTCTGTAATTATTACATAATCCGGGTCACAAAACTTGAAAAATATTTTAGTCTACGGCTGATCATATTGCTCCACCTGGATAATTTCTCGACGACATTTTAATCTTTATAGAAGACTAATAAACTGTAATTATACTTAACATTAAAATTATTCTGTTTTCTGTTTCTTATAAATCTATTCCTGTTTTATCTTTATTGTTTTTAAGTCATCATAATAATAATTAATAATAACCTATTATTATGACTTTTCACGCGTTCTCCACCTAATATACTGTGTTAAAAAGTTTATATCATTAGTATTGAAACTTAACCTCACTTTTACTAAGCAGCTCATAACTTTGTTCTCCGATTGCCAAAAGTTACAGAATTTTCCACAAGACTCTCATTAATCTAAATCTATCTGTATATTATACCAGTTTTATCTTATTACACTCTTAGCTCAAGAATGCATGAAATGGTTTCAATGTCCTTCAAACTATTTCTCTACTTAATCTTCATAATTTTGAAGTCAGTACCAGCCAACTTGAACGTGAGTTCTACAAAATATTGTTCTATCAGGATGTTGTTCGGGCCGGTACCGACTTCAAAATTATGAAGATTGAGTAGAGAAATAGTTAAAATTTCAGCCAAAATTTAAAAGGGGAATTATTTAGAAAATAAGATTTATTTCATACTTTTTGTGCATCTTTATTATTCGGTCTATTCACTCATTCAACCGCTCTCTTTAATCAGTCGGCAGATAGCTTCGCACTTGATCTCTACCTCATCGACTAACATTTTTTGAAGTACTCTTTCTAAGAACTGGTATTCAAAAACCGATCATAGTTCGTTGTAATTTAAGTAATAGTTGGACCTAGTTCTGCAGAAAGCAGCCAAGTGGCGCTTTTTCGAAAATCGATTTATTAATACAGCCATACTAAATTCGACATGCGGATTTTTTGCAAAAACAGCCATTTCGATATCTCTTCTTACGGCGGAGATATGAACCGTCAAATGCAGCCATTTAACAAAAAATATTTTGTAAAAAACAGTCATCATGTTGCAAAATGCAGCCTATTTTGAAGCAAACTGCCTTACCTATATTGCATAAGTCAGCCTGCTTTATGGCTGTTTCGACCAAATTTGGAAAATGTTAGGAGGTATCGGGGATGGAGTTCGTAAAAAACAGCCAGTGTAAGTTAGCTGTTTTCTGTAAATTGTTTATTTGTAACGAGTCCATACATGGCTTTTTCTAACGTCATCCAGGCTGTTCTTATCAAATTTTAATGTTAATCAATATACTATTTTATACGCCGTGCCGTAACCGCCCTACTCTGAAACACTTAAGATTATTTTATGACATTTACGGTTATGCGAATAAGGACGATTTTTAAACTTGACTTAAACTTTTAATTTTAAAATTAACTTATTACGTCTCTGAGCGTGGTCGTATAACTTACTTGTTTATTTACGTTTCACTTACTTCTACTTGTTTACTTACGTCTTTAGATTCCTGTGATTTTGGATACTCGCGACAACATTATTGTTATTATTATTTATTACTACGAAGCGATGGCGGCGCGGCACGCGGGGGGTTCGCGGGAGGGGTTTATAATAGGAGGGGTGGTGTTAAATAAGACATTCATTAGTTTATTTAAATTATAGTAAAAAGTGTAGTTACTCGTTAGAAGTGTTAAACCTATTTTAATTTTGTTTCGAATGAAAAAGTGTCTGTTATTACGGAATCATGAATGGCCGAGGGAGATTATTGGTGAATATGCTTAGGAAAGTGAACGACGATGATCCAACAGCAGACTTGGGCAAAGAACATTTCCAAAAAATGTGTAATCTAAATCGAAATCCTGATCCAACCTTCCTATCACAAGATTAAATCCCGGATGAAATCTTGGATGAATATGGAGGCTGTAATGATATGGACCTTCTTAGAGACCATGCATCGTCATCACTGGTACAAGTAAGTATATAATATATATGCACTTTTATTATAACCATCAATTACCTAGATATAATTCCAGAAAAATTGCGCGGAGCGGGGAGCGTGCGGGGGAGAGTGGCCGCCGTTGAAGTAAGCACTATTTCTGTTTTAGATAAATACTGAACATTCTGAAGACTCAGCCGACACACGTGCTTGTGAAGATTTCACAACATCATCATCTACCAAGTAAGTCTAAGTTTTTCCCTTCCTTGTTATATTACTATCGCTGCCTATGAACCGAGGGTTGCGGGTTCGAATCCCACTCAGTGCAAACATAGCACAAGCTCTTCTTAATTTTGGGACTAAATTGGTTTGTGTTTGTTTGAAACTTTTATTACTTTTTTTTTTCGTTTTTTTTTCAGTCAAGAATTGCAAATGTTAACTGAAACGAGTGCCAACAATGAGTGCAGTGGACTAAAAATTATTCAAAGTTGCTGATTATTCCGCCACAGATGGTTCTGATTACGTTCCTTCAAGCAAAGGTTCTGACACTACATATTTTAGTAAGGGCCGAGAATCACCGTCCTTATTAGTGGAGCAAGTTAATGAGCCTCTGGTGGAGCCAATTAATGAACCTGATAAATCAATGGAAGATCAAGAACAATTTTCTAATTCTGGGAGACCATTACGTGGCAGAAAACGAAAATGTCCTCAAAGTAGGTCAGAACGAAAAGAGGCACGGAATAGTAATAAAGAATACTATGATCATAAACTAAGATACAAACCACCAAGAGACTTCGTAGATTATACTTGCAAATGCAAAAATAAGTGCAATGTAACCGTTCCCTTGCGAACACGGATTAGTTTTCATAAAAAAATTTTGGAGTCTTGGTTCCTACAACTCACAGACAAATTTTCTGGGCATTTTTGTGAAGGAGGTCAGAAACGGGAAACCTACAAAAAGGAAACAGTTTTCTCGAAGATATAAAATAGAAACTTTTACTGTTTGTAGAGACATGTTTTGTAAAACTCTTAATATATGCTCAACTCGAATTTCAACGACCATGGACAAAATTCATTCGAGAAAACCATTGCTAGACCAAAGGGGATCAAAAAAGGGTGGAGAAAATAGGCTACCTGATGTGCGCAAACAAGAAATTAAAGAATTCATTAATTCGCTCCCACTTTACACGTCTCATTATAGCAGGTCTAAAACATCGGCCAAATTTTTCAAGCCTGGAGTGACTTTGTCTGATGTTTATGATGAATATAAAGCTAAGCTGGGCCCTAACTCTGTAAGTTACAGTTTCTTCAAAAAATTCTTTTACAGCAACTTTAACATCAAAGTTAAAATACTAAGCAAAGATACCTGCAATATATGTGATAAATTCAGAATTGAATTACTAAATGCTGAAAAAAAGGGAGAGGACGTCAATTCTATAAAAGAAACACACAACAATCACCTTCAGCAGGCTGAAAGAGCAAGATATCAATTAAAAACAGATATGGATTTAGCTAAAAATCAAGATGACGTCGAATGCCTTACGTTTGATATGCAAAAGACACTGCCATTACCCCGGATTCAGACAAATATAATTTTTTTCAAAAGACAGATCTGGCTCTACATCTTGGGTGTCCACAGTGCTAAAACAACCAAAGTTACTGTTATACATGGATCGAGGGTCAGGCTGGACGTGGCGCACAAGAAGTAGGATCATCTCTTCTGAAACACGTAGATAATAATGTCTCTGATACTATAAAAAATTTGATTCTATGGTCGGATTCCTGCGGCGGTCAAAACAGAAATATTAAAATTACTCTCATGATGAAAGTAGTGCTTGAAATGAAACCCAACCTTCAATCTATTACTTTTAAGTATTTGATGCCAGGCCACAGCTACTTACCCAACGATAAGAACTTCGGTGACATTGAGAGAGCCTTAAAGTACAATCAAAGGATTTATACGCCTGCCGACTATCTTCAAATTATGGCTGTATGCAAAAAGAAAAACCCCTTTTATAACTTGCCAAATGCAAAGTGACGATTTTTACTCCGTTGACGCTCTCGAAAAGATAATAAAGAAAAGATAGTAAATCGGAAGAAAACGACAAGTAATAACAAAGTTAATTGGCTGAAGACAAGAGAATTAAAAGTAACAAAGACAGACCAATATCATATTTATATGAAGTCTGACTTTGATCAAGCAGATTATGACTGTCTGGATATTACTCGCAAAACATCTAAAAGACGTCAAGACTGTAATAATCCAGAAGAAGATAATTTTAAGAGTAAGCTGTGTAAATTATGGCCCAATGGAAAGCCGATCGCGGAGCCAAAATTACGTGATATAATATCTATAAAACATCTGATTCCGGAGGATGCTAGACACTTCTATGATAATTTGACGAGTAGAGATGATGAGATATTGATGATTGATTATGATATTGACGGGCTTAACGCTGAGGTGGATTTTAATTTAGAAGAAGAATAGTGAGAGCGGAAAAGTTTTTTTGAAATTGATTAGATTTTGTTTGATTTGCAATGTCAATAAATTATTACTAGTGTTCATTATTGTAGAAGACAATAAACATTTTGTTACGTTTTTTTTCAATAAAGACTTCAAATCACAAATATTATTTTACATGAAATCATAAAGGTATGTAAATATTATTATGAAGTAAAACAATAATAAAACATTTTGTTTATTTTCTTGTCTGTCTTTTACATACTGTTATTCCATTTTGAATTAATGCAGAACACAGCCAACTTATGTGGCTGGTTTATTCTTTATTGTAATTTCGATGAAATAAGCTATTATGCATAAAACAGCCACGTCAAAAACGCTATTATTGGTATTATTCTAAACGATACGAATGAATGGATAGGATATTAAAAACCGCTATACTATTCCTAATAATATTCTCAAATATAAAACATACAGAAAAGTAATAAATAACTGAATGTGTTGCCCTTCAGTTATCGACAGAAAAACGCTTATAACTCCGTTCGTACTTTACCTCATATGGCTGCTTTCTGCAGAACTAGGTCCAGTTAAGCATTAATTTATTTTTGTTTAAGTTGATATACATGTAAAAACTCATATAGTTCTATATGCGAAAACAATATATGTAATTGTGTATCTTTTTAGCAATGTAGATTTTTATATTATCACTTAGGTAATTACCGTTTTGACCTATTAAATAAAATAATTATTAGGTATGATGACATAAATAGGTACTAACTACTGGTTTGTCGTACTAAGTTGGCTGGTACCGACTTCAAAATTATGAAGATTGAGTAGAGAAATGGTTAAAATTTTAGCCGAATTTAAAAGGGGAATTATTTAGGAAATAAGTTTTATTTCATACTTTTTGAACATTTTTAGTTTTTCTTTGGAAGTCGGTTTTAATTTTTTGTTTAAAAATAATATTTTTTCCCTTTTTTGATATATTAGTTATATTGTTATTAACACATTTTAAGAATGTTTAAAATAAACGATCGAATGTATAATTGAATACGCGCCAAGTTTCCATTGGGTATTGTACCTATATAAGATGATAATGATGATTACTGTAAGTTCCATATTGGCGGCATAAGGGGCATTTCACGTCAAGCGGACAACCGAAAAAAATGAGGTCGTGAATTTTGTTTATTCTCTGATCAGCTGTTATACTTCTAGTAGACATGGACGTGTACACACAATAATTTTGTCGTATTTTGCTGAGTTATGAGCTTTTAAAAAAATACTAAGAGTGAAGTGCGTTATTTTTGGATGCTTAATATCTTCATCAATTATATTTGTAACAAAAACCAAAAAGTATTGTTTCTTATAGTTAGAAAGTTGACATTTTTAATTTTTTTATCGAATTCTAAATTAAAGATTTTTTGCGTATACTAAACCGGAAGTGAAAATTTCAAATCGATATTTGAGTAACTTCGACCTTTTTATTTTTAAATATTTTAACCTTGAATTAAAGCTTTCAATGTACTAATTCTTCACAAAAAAAAAAAAAGTGATCGCTAATAGTACAAGTCTTAGAGCACATAGATAACATACACATAGTTGAAGCTGAAGAGTAATTTAAAAAACTATGATACGACTGTGAAACACACTAGTAGGTAACGTCATCTCATAGCTATAATAAACTGGCCTAGTGCGAGTCGGACTCGCTCACGTAGGGTTCCGTAACATTATACCAATATTTTACTTACTATTTCGTTATTTTTGTACGAAGTTTTCCAAGTAAGCGCATTTTCCAAGTTAAGTATCTATAACTCTTGAACTCTGTTTGAAAAACAAAGTTATATGAGCCGTTATAGTTTTCCTTCAAAGTTCAGCACATGCACTACCATCATGATTTTTTTCAGATTTTTCGAGCCAGCCGTTTAGCTTTTAGAGGGGCTATTTTAACAAAAAAAAAGCGCTTCAAATTTGAATAACTCGCAAACGGATACCTAAATCAAAAAATCGTCAGAAACCTCTCTCAATATTTATAGACCTATCTTATGATACTCCACACTAAGGGGTAGACAAGAGAAAAAAAATCAACCCCACAAAAAAAGAAGTTTTCCTGACTTTATTTTAGCACTTTATAGACGTGGTAACTAAACATATCCATGCATTTATCATACATTCATCTTTCTACCTCTAACCGTTTGGACGGTAGTCCGAAGTTTGTCCGGACGGACATGACGAAACTTCTAGTTTTTGGGTTCCGAGACGTGAACTACAGAACCCTAAAAACTGTCATTATGAAATACAAAACTACTCGTTGTTATTTGCTAGAAAGAGACAGCTATTATCTATATGTCTCGGTATTACATTATATATTTTGATATTAAGTAAGAGTCCTTTATTAACCGAGTTCCAAAAAAGGAGGCGGATAACCTTTCGGCTGTATGTATTTTTTTTTGTATGTTCAACGATAACTCCGCCGTCTGTTGACCGATTATCAAAATTATTTTTTTATGTAAAGTGTATAATTTGAAGTTAGTCCCGTTTTCACAAAAGTGTTGACCCGATGATGAGATCCATGAGGAATCGAGGGAACTCCTCAAAATTTATATAAACACATATAGTGATTTCGACTTTTTCTGAAGTAACCCAAGAATATGGTACCACAAAGTAAGATTTTGCACCAAGGTATACCTTGGCATCCATGAGGAATCGAGGGAACTCCTCAAAATTTATAGGGACATGTATAGGGATTTGACTTTTGTGAAGCTATTGCTACCAAAAAGTAAGATTTTGCACTAAGGTATACCCTGGATCCAAAAGTACTGAACATAACTCCTGACTCCTTATAGATACATGTTGGGGGGTTTCGGCGTTGCTTAAAGAACTGCAAGCATAAGCCACTATGTCAATTAAAGCCATTATCAATATCAGCACCAACATCACACCATAAATCATGACACCATAATGATGATATAATAGGTACTTCTCATAATATTTGACACCGACACGGATCCATCTTTGAACATTACTATGCCGTTTATGGACTGATTTTAAAAATTATTCTTTTGATGGATTGGGTATAATCTGAAATTGGTGTCGTTGTCACCAAAGTGGTGACCTGATGATGGCATCCATGAGGAATCGAGGAAACTCCTCGAAATTTATACAGACTTATGTAGTAATTTTGACTTTTTCAGAAGTAACCCAAGCATGTGCTACTAAAAAGTTAGATTCTGCACCAAGGTATACCCTGGATCCAAAAGCACTGAACAGAACTCCTCAGTCTTTAAAGATACGCGTTTGGAAATTTCGCCATTGTTTAAAGAACTGCTAGCATATGCCATTATGTAACTTACAGTAATCATCATCATTATCTTATATACATTACCTAATGGAAGCTGGGCGCGTATTAAATTATACATTCGATCGTTTATTATAAACGTTCTTAAAATGTGTTAATAATAATTTAACAAATATCACTAAAAGGGAAAAATTATTATTATTTTTAAACAAAAAATTAAGCTGACTTCCAAAGTAAAAAATCGGTTGTCTGTAAAGTCGGTTCACTGACGATAGTTGAACGTGACAACGTCATGTTTAGCGAGGTAACGCCGGTAACGGCATGAGTCATGTTTTTTCGTGCGTGCAGCCGGCTCCATCGAATTATAAGACGTTATCACGTCAAAATGCACAAAAAAGTATGAAATTAAACTTATTTTCTAATTAATTTCTCTTTTAAATTTGGCTGATATTTTAACTATTTCTCGGTACCAGCCAACTTGAACGTGTTCTATTTTAAATATTGTTTTATCCGGATGTTGTTCGGGCTGGTACCGACTTCAAAATTATCAAGATTAAGTAGAAGAATAGATAAAATTGCAGCCAAATTTAAAAGGGGAATTATTTAGAAAATAATTTTTACTTATTTTTACTTTATTGTGCATTTTTAATTTAAGAGGTTTAATTTTTTTGGTAAAAATAATAATTAGTTAAATCTTTGACCGCTTATCAACTAGATGTGTTACTATTTCTCTAAGTCCACTCTAGGTCTTAAACTATTCGATATCACTTTTTAATTTTATTTGTGTAGAATTAGTACATTTAAAGCTTTAATTCAAGGTTAAAATATTATAAAGGTCGAAGTTACTCAAATATCGATTATAAATTTTCACTTCCGGTATACTATACGCAAATAAATTCAAATTTAGAATTCTATAAAAAAATTAAAAATGTCAACTTTTTAACTATAAGAAACAATACTTTTTGATATTAGTTGCAAATTAACTGATGAAAATATTAAGCATCCAAAAATAACGGATCACTCACACTCTTAGTAATTTTTTAAAAGCTCATAACTCAGCAATAAAGTAAGACACGAGAAAAATATTGTGTGTACACATCCACGTCTACTAGAAATATAACTGAGCCTAACTCCCGAAACTGATACGATTTCGATTTACGAGTCTGCCCCGTTACTCCCGACACAATCGAGAATCGAATCAGTTCGATCTCAATAGCTTTTGATACTCCCGACACCTACATTAGCGCACGATCGTGCGGTGGCTCAATTTGTAACCAAACTGGATCGAGAAGTTCGTTAGATCGTAACTTTTGGTACTCTCGACGAAATCAATCAACTGAGAATCGAATGGCAGTATCGAAAATAAACGTCAAATTACACGATAGCTAAAGAGGTCTCATTTACAGTATCGAGTTTAGTTGTTTTAGTGTATTTGAACTAAATTACGTGATTTTATTGTAGTATTGCAGCATTTTAAATAATGCTGTAATACTACAATAATATAATGTTATTGAAGGACCTAATAGAATACGCGTTCGGGAAATGCAAAATTTGCGAAGAATAACCAACTTCAAAATATTAGCAATGGACATGGATTGTGAGGAATTTCTTATCTGTCTTATTGAAAATATAATACAGGAATTAGCGGCCAATTGTGTAAACAAATGCGTAAAGGGTTTTAAATAACTTTACATAGAACGCTGATATAATTTCAGGGAGTCGATTTCTTCATAAAGTTAGTTACCTTTTTTAATTTAGTTAAATCTGCGTCTCATACGTCAAATAAATCATTTGTGAGGCGATAATTGCATCGAAATTCCTCACAATCCATGTCCATTGCTAATGTTTTGAAGTTGGTTATTCTTCGTAAATTTTGCATTTCCCGAACGCGTATTCTATTAGGTCCTTCAATAACATTATATTATTGTAGTATTGCATCATTATTTAAAATGCTGCAATACTACAATAAAATCACGTAATTTAGTTCAAATACACTAAAACAACTAAACTCGATACTGTAAATGAGACATCTTTAGCTATCGTGTAATTTGACGTTTATTTTCGATCCTGTCATTCGATTCTCAGTTGATTGATTTCGTCGAGAGTACCAAAAGTTACGATCTAACGAACTTCTCGATCCAGTTTGGTTACAAATTGAGCCACCGCACGATCGTGCACTAGTGTAGTTGTCGGGAGTATCAAAAGCTATTGAGATCGAACTGATTCGATTCTCGATTGTGTCGAGAGTAACGGGGCCGACCAGAGTATAAACAAAATTCACGACCTCATTTTTTTTAGTTGTCCGCTTGACGTGAATTGCTCCATATGCTTGCAGTTCTTTAAACAATGCCGAAATTTACAAACCAGTATCTTTAAAGACTGATGAGTTCTGTTCAGTACTTTTGGACCCAGATTACACCCTTGGCACAAAATTTTACTTTTTGGTAGCTTATAGCTTCACAAAAGTCAAATCCTATAGATGTCCCTATAAATTTTGAGGAATTCCCTCGATTCCTCATGGATGCCATCATCAGGTCTCCTACCCTTTACAAAAACAAAAGAATTTTGCAAATAGGTCCAGAAACGGCAGAGTAATGTTCAATGATATCCGTGTCGATGTAAAACACTATGAGAAGTACCCACTTATTATAATAGGTCTTATATGAAATTGCCTATGATATTGCCGTTCTGCAGTACTGACCTTTTCAAATCAAAATAATTTTTGTTTGGCTAAGAATTCTAATTTCAAATTATTTTTTTTTAAAACATGGAATTCTTTTTCCAGAAGTACTCATTTGTTTATTGATTAGTGTTACATTTTCATCGCATTTCAATCTTTTTCGTCATCATGGATACGTTAAAAATTCGAGTAATTATGGAATATGAGTACCGTCGCGTCGTGGCAGCAACGCGGCACAAGCGGCACGCAACATCAACGACGTTTACGGAGCTAACACTACAAACCAACGCACCACCTGTTATTGGTTTGCTTGCTTCCGTTCTGGAAATTTCAACCTGAAAAATGAACCTCGCGGTCGTCCGAAGACTTTGATCGACAATGACGAATTAAAGGCGATTGTGGAAGCTGATGAAACACAATCTACGGCTGAATTAGCAGCAGCTTTAAACGTTAGCGTCAAAACAATATTGGTCCATTTGCGTCAAATTGGCAAGGTAAAAAAGCTTGACAAATGGGTGCCCCACGAACTCAATGATCGCCAGCGCGGCGCGAAGTACGCGTCGAGACGTGCCTTGCACTGCTCAACAGACACACAAATGAAGGAATTTTGAACCGCATTGTTACCTGCGATGAAAAATGGATTCTGTTTGATAACCGCAAGCGCTCAGCAAGTTGGTTGGATCCTGGTTCAGCACCTAAACAATGCCCTAAACGAAAACTTACCCCTAGAAAAGTGATGGTCACTGTTTGGTGGTCTAGCGCCGGTGTGATTCATCACAGCTTCTTAAACTTCAAACGGGGTGAGCATTACTGCAGATGTGTACTGTGAAGTACTGAACACAATGATGGAGAAGCTGGCACATATCCAACCAGCATTGGTCAATCGCTCGTCTCCGCTGCTCCTGCACGACAACGCGCGACCTCATACTGCACAGCAGACGGTCTCCAAGTTGCAAGAACTGTGATTTGAAGCTCTCCGTCATCCGCTCTACTCACCAGACCTTGCGCCTACAGACTACTACTTTTTCCAGAATTTGGATAATTTCTTGGCGGGAAAAAAATTCAACACCCGAGAGGCAGTACAAAATGAATTTGAAGAATTTGTTGCCTCCCGTCCAGCTGATTTCTTTAAGAAGGGCATCAATAAACTGCCACTGCGTTAGCAAAGATGCATTGATTGCATGGGTGATTACTTCGATTAATACAAATAAAAAATACATGAAAAAAAATAGTTTAAATTTTTTCATACAAAACGGCAATTTCATAGGTAAATACCTAATGTTATAGATCAAATTCGGGGGATAAAAGATAGTTAATTGATAAAATATATCCAACCTATTGTTCAATAACGGTCCGTTTCAATAACCTATCTACAAATAACTATTTGTTAGAAACAAATTTGTATCGCAAAAACTGGCAAATGATTGAATGACGACATTTTTAACAAATAGTTATTGAAACCGGCCATTAATTGCTCTAGTGGCGGTTTTCGGAAAAGCGACATCTATTAGTCAATTACGTAATGAAATTAATAACTAGTTTGTTTGGAAATGCAATAATATGCTAACCGATAAATCATAGAAGTCGCTTTCACGTTACGAAATTCTAAAACATAATAATTATTTTTCTTGGTATAAATATAAATAGTATAGAAGGATCTATTTCACACCCCAAGTATTTTTTTTCATAAAACTAGTGCAAAACTGTTGAACTATAGAAAAAGATAATAAGACACTGAATTTTCTGATATTCGGAGATTCATAACTTTTTATTCCCAAGTCAAGTCCTAAAAATATTTTTTTTATACAATAACTTTTTAAGTACTATAAAACCACATGTTCGAAACTTGGCCGCTCTTGATGGAAATTAAGGCAGGATTCGCCAGTGTCCTTTCAAATTTATTTAGGTATTTACTAATCCACAAAATTAAATCAGTTTGCAAGAAATTATTAGGTTGCACGCATGATGCAATACATCTAAGTAAATTATATAACTATTTAAGTAGTACATTATATTTGATTTTATACAAAAAAAAGTAAAAATGCACTAAAAAGTATGAAAATTTGGAAATTTCGATATTATTTAAAGAACTGCAAGCATATGCCATTATGTAACTTACAGTAATCATCATCATTATCTTATAAACAATACCTAATGGAAGCTTGGCGCGTATTCATTTATATATTCGATCGTTTATTTTAAACGTTCTTAAAATGTGTTAATAATAATTTAACAAATATCACTAAAAAGGGAAAAATATTATTATTTTTAAATAAAAAATTAAAGCGACTTCCAAAGTAAAAATGCACAAAAAAGTATGAAATAAAACTTATATTTTAAATATACCTAATATTTATAAATATATTTATAAATAGGTATATATAAATATACGACTTAGAGAGTACAATGAGATTCTATATACTATTAGGTCATTACAAATTGGCGTTTTGTAAAGGAGGAACATAAAGTCGATTTTTTTTAAACTTAATATATTTATTTAATCAAAGTATATACCATTGCTATCTATGCACTGTTGCCATCTCATAGGTAGTTAATTTATTCCTTTACTAAAAAAACCATTCGGACAGGAATCAACAAAATTTTTGAAGGCGCTTTGGACTGCCCCATCGGAGTTGAATATTTTTCCTTGCAAGAAGTTTCGAAAAAAATGGTAATCTGTTGGAGCAAGGTCTGGGGAGTACGGTGGATGTCTTAGACATTCCAATTAAAGCTCCTCTAATTTGGTAGCCGTCTGTTGTGCAGTGTGCGGTCTAGCGTTGTCCTGAAGCAGCAGTGGCCTAGAGCGAATGACCAACCTCGGTTGTTTAGCAGCTAGCTTTTCCATCATGATTGCTGGCAATAGACATCTACCGTAATCGTCTGGCCAGATTTAAGAAAGCTGTAGTGAACGACACCGGCACTAGTCCGCCAAACGCTCACAAGTAACTTTTTTGAGTCAATTTTCGCTTAGGGCAGGCTTTGGCTGGTTCGCCAGGGTTCAGCCATTGCGATGAGCGTTTCCGATTATCGTACAGGATCCACTTTTTATCACAGGTAATGATTCGATTTTAAATCCCTTCATTATTGTGCTGGTTGAGTAATGTAAGGCAGCAGTCGACGCGCGTTTGTCGGTTTGCTGCACACCTTTCAAGCTTTTTCACCTTTCCAATTCGCTTCAAGTGGATTAAAACAGTTTTATCACTAGCACCGCAGCCTGAAGCTAACTCAGACATGGTTTGCGGTGGATTCGCTTCCACAATAGCCTTCAATTATTCATTATCAACCTTGGTCTCCGGCCGTCCACGGGGCTAGTTCTGCAGATCGAAATTTCCAGAACGAAAACGTTGGAACCAAAAACGCACTGTGTTTTCTTTTGCGACACCGCCGCCATACACATCATTAATCCTTCGAGCTGTTTCTGCATCACTGATGCCACGGTGGAACTCGTACTGGAAAATAATACGATATTTCAAGTTTTCCATTTTGTAAACAGAGTGACGCAAATAAAAAACCAAAAGAGGAAAAAACAAATGAATTACAGTTTTCGAAACATAAATGCATGAGTAAATAGCGGTATAAATTAGAAATTGGAATTCCTAACCAAAGAAGGTATAATTGAGATCAAAGTGGCCAGTACGACAAAACGCCAATTTCATATGTAAGGACCTAATAATTCCCCTTTTAAATTGGGCTGAAATTTTAACTATTTCTGTACTCAATCTTCATAATTTTGTGTAAATTCGGTACCAGCCTGAAAAAAATCCTGATAAAACAATATTTAAAATAGAACACACGTTCAAGTTGGCTGGTACCCACTTTAAAATTTTGAAGAACGAGCAAATGCCGATCATGTCTCTCTATGTCTTGTACAGCGCTCTCGCTTGCACGATCGGCTCAGGTGGAACGTGACTATTTTTCGTGCAACTCTCTCTCTCTCCGGCTGCATCCGGAGTTCATAGATTTATAAGATGTTATCACGTCAAAAAACAAATAGTGTGACGCTTAGGTATTTATAGTAGACTGTGAAACAGACTCAGCCTTCTTTAAACACTAGATTAGGTAGATCGACATAGGTACCTAAATTATTTATTAAGTACCATAACATCAGAAAAATAACAAAAGTTATTCTAAATATAAAATATTGGAACACATCATTTTATTTTATCAGGAAAACACATTTCTCTATTAAGTTTACCGACTTCCTTGATAAAAAGGCAGACGAATATTAAATAAACGTCTTGTGAGCTTGTGACACGTGTTGCTTTATCATTTCTAATACTAGTGTAATCATTAGTGAGAAGTATGCACTGTCATCCGTGATAACGTGACACTGCCCGGTCAAAGTTTAATATCATTTAATCTAGAGAAAGTATATTTCCTTGATTTTATTTCCTAATGACAATGTTGAAAGAATAAAAGTAAACATGTAAACCTAATGACTTCGAACTTTATGCTAAATCCTAATGACCTAATGAAACTGATCTCTCTAAGAAGTTGTGGCGTATTAGACCAACAACAAAATTTACAACTTTAGAGATAGATTGACGTGGGGAATCTGGACATAGCTCGTTGTTGTTATTAAAAAAAATATTTATCTCGAGTCAAAATGTCTGTCCTGTTTTGAATTCATGATGCTGTTGCGTAAGCATTCTTAGTAGATATCATTACGCAAGTGGGCTCGGTACAAAATTTATGTATCTATATCCACATCTATTTGTTTGAATGAACGCTTCCTTTTCTATTTGTATAGGCTATTGTAGGTGTAAATTATCTAGTACCTATATCAAAATACAAAGTTTCTAGCATCTGTGTAAATAGGAACGTAGACAGTAGATAGTAGATAGATAAGACAGAAGTACCTACAGCTTGGCAAAAAGGAGTATGACGCGGTGACATCAGGTACTAAAAACATTTTCGATTTTATCATATTTTATCCTTATTAGAATGAGATGAAATTTATTATATTTATTTGTTGTATTATAATGTTTTTAAATTGGTGTTGATAAGGGTTCCATAATACTCAGGAACCCTTATAGTTTCGCTCTGTCCGTACGTCTAAGTTTTTTTACCATGAATGTATAATAAAAGTAGATGTATAAATACTTTTCTACCTATTATGATGCAGAATAGCTGCCACAACTGAAGACAAATGTGTTGACATTGACTGTACCTTAAAATAAAACTAAATTGTCCAAACGACAGTGAATATAAGTATAATGCGCGATAGTACTTGTATTAATAAGTATTCTGTGGCGATGGGCAAATGGGAAGAAGCCATGAAAATATATTTTAGAGACGAACATAGTGAAGACTGAAGTTTTAGGGATGTTCATATTTTAAGCATGACATGGTTATTTTTAAGCATGAAATTAATGAGTTAAGTGCTAAGTTACTCATTACTGCCAACTGCATAGAGGAAAGTGATCATTTTTTTCCTAACATGGCGCATATTTGTACAAATACATTTTCTAACAAACAGTAGAGTCAACTAACATATCTATATCAAGTACCTAATCTTCTTTACTCATAGAACTTAGAGGAAATGCTTATGAGTAAATCTAACACTCTAAAAATAATTGGTAAACTCTACAAGTTCTTTCTATATTGGTTAGTATAATCCCATCAAAAACACAAATGTGAAATAAGAGCCAAGTTCAATATTACGATTTACACATCATACACTGATACTGGGTTATAGAAGTCGATGTTGATCCTTTAAGGGGTTGTAGTTTCCATTATTACCAATATTTTCTACAATTATACCCATATTCCAAAATTATTATTTTACGAGATTTTCGACTTTTGCAGTTTTACAAAAATTTACGTTTTTATTAGCTACATAAAAACTTTATGTAGCTAAGGAGTTATTTTATAATCATTAATTCCATTGTTCCTGTTTACTATGAAAACCAAGTCGTAGTAGAAGATTGAAAATTAAAAAATCAATTTTCTTAATTTTATGTAACGGACGGACGGACGGACGGACGGACATGACGAAACCTTAAGGGTTCCAAGACGTGAACTACGGAACCCTAAAAAGCAATAAAATGTAATTTTTCAATATTTTTAGATAATTTCATTATTAGCCCATAGTTTTTGCTTCCATTGTACTAATAAGTATTCTGTGCTTCTGTCTGAAAACAATAGTCTAGACGAATGATTTTTTTATTGCATAAATGTATAAGTTCTATTTGTTTACCTATTTGTTTACAAAATTTCGCAAGTCTCTTGAAAACGATCCATACAATAGTCCTACCTAACTGTGACGTCACGGTTAGGTAAAAGTATATGAAATATATATCCGCGAGAATATATTTGTAAATATCTCCGAAATTGTTTTTAAGTTAATACTTATCATTAATTATGTTTATGTATATGATGTAGCAAAATATTAGTAGTTTAGCAAAAAATACTAAAATAGATGTACTTATCTCATTACTAAACTTACACATAAAATATTATATTTTTTTATGTTCTTCAAGTATGTAGTTATAACTTAATAATTCTCAGTATATAAATTTAACTAAGTATTATATATACTATTTTTATTATTTAATATATTATTATTTAAAGTACATATTTTACATGTAGTCGTCTCTCCAATTGCCTAATCATTTCCTGTGAATTCTGAAAATATCTTTGAGTGTTACACCTCGTTGAATAGCTATTTAAACGTAGATGTTTTTCTACAAATCTGCAGAGTACATAGCTGCTTATATTATATTAGTAGTAATTATGCCTCAAAGAAAAAATAACAAATTTGGTTTAAATCAGAATGGTCATCTGCCATCTAGAACTGGGTTAGAGTATTGATCTAAATCTGTATCTAGTGTAAATAACAGTGGAGTGGGGCTCTTATAACTCCAACTTTTTGAAGACCCTCATAAATCCCTACCTATTAAGTATATCCTTCACTGTCATCCGTGTCACAGCCTTTTAGTTCTTTAATCTATTCATGTACATCAGAACAGCCTAGTCTACACGTGTAGAAAACAATCAATTACGACGCTACTCTAACGTTTACTGTACCGGCATCTAGGTTAACTAGATCATTGTAATGCCAAACCTAAAACACCTCTGCGACCGCCGACCTAATAAGAGTTTTAAAATATTTTCTTTATCTTGCACTTATCGAAATTGAAATAACCACTTAGATAATTACTGATAGAGTGTACGAATCACGGCATGTCTGATTTTTTTTTTTCAAAATGATAACACTTGTTTGTGATAGCCAGATATTTAGTAAACAGTGCACGGCTGCAGCACGAGACAACGTCGTCAATGTTCTGCAGCACGAGACAAAGGCTGTTATGATTAGCTCTGAAGCTGGAATGTGCCTAGATAGTTTGTGGAAAATTGTGATCGGAAATTTTGTTTATTACAAACTAGTGATGGTCTGTATGTGGTATGCGCGGACTTTATTCCACAATGTGCACTTTCTGTAAGATCGTTATCCTTTGTATTTGGATTTTTTGTGTGCAGGTGAGTACCTATGTTAAAAAAAGTGGTATTATATATAAATATGCAATCGCTCGCGCCGACAGGTCCGGTATAGGTATAACTTTTGATTTTTGAACTAAAACCCAACTACTATTATAAATGTGAAAGTTCGTGAGGATGGATGAATGTATGAACGGATGGATGTTTGTTACTCTTTCACGCAAAAACTACTGAACGGATTTTGATGAAATTTGGTATGGTAGTAGTTTAGACTCTGGATTAAAACATAGGCTATTTCATCCCGAAAAAGTATAGTGTTCCCATGGGATACTGTACTGATTTACGTGGGCGGAGCCGCGGGAAAAAACTAGTAAAGAAAAAATGGTTGTCTATTAAGTCGGTTTACGGACGATAATTTTACATGATAACGTCATCACAAGCCGAACGCTTAGGCCGATCGTGCCTCTCTATCGCTTGTTCCGCGCTTTTGCTTGAACGCACGGCTCAGGCGGAACGTGACAATCAGGCGGAACGTGACAATTTTTTGTGCGTGCAGCCGGCATTCATCGATTTATAAGACGTTATCATGTCAATAAAATGAAAGCTAAGCAATAAGGTCGAAAATGGTACACCGGCTCTGTCTGTGACCATACCTATCTTGCTACGATATTACAAACCCCATTAACATGATCCCAGGATCCTGGATCAGACTCAAGCATCAAACCTGCATAAGAACTACTGCAGATTCCCAGGAGTCTGCAGTAGTTTTTATGCAGGCAGTATCAAGCAAACTTGGCTTTAAACGTTTAAGTATGTGCTTAAACGTTTAAAGCCTAGTTTGCTTGATACTTTGCCTCTGCAATGTATCAAGCAAACTAGGCTTCAAAATATCATTGCCTTTAAATCAGAACGAGCAAACCGAGACCAGTCTAGGAAATTTAGAGTAGGTGTTTAACGCAAGCTGAAACCTTGTCCTATACTTCTCCCATTGTACCTCAATGCAGGTGTACAAATTTTTGTAAAGTGAATTTTTTTATCCCCAAAAAACATGTTTGAGGCAATTTGAAATTTTGATATAATGTTACCTAGTTTATTGTTTAAAGAGTTGGAGTAAAAAAAAGCCAGGTCATTTAGTCGAGGCTTTATTTAACCTTGCCAGAGCAGTGTAAAGGTAAATTGGAGAAAGGTTAACATAGTGTTTGAGGTACCTTGAACTTTTAGTAGGGTACTAGCTTTTTCCCGCAGCTTCGCCCGCGTGGGAGAGTGTAAGTGGCAAAAAAATTCTTTAGCAAATATACCTACTGCAATATAGTAATAGCACAGAGTAAAAATATATACTTATAATTACCACATAAAATTTTTACACGTACTTTTTGATTTTAATATATCTCCTAGATAAGGATTAGGTAGTTTTGTATTCGTCTAAATAAATAGCTTCTGAAAATACCACATTATTTGTGATCGTTTTTTTAAACTTAGAATGGGTATAGTAAAAGATAGAAATATCTATCTATCGCAAACTTTTTTGTAGGTACCATGGTACCAACTTCAAAACTATGAAGATTGAGTAGAATAGTTAAAATTTTAGCCGAATATAAAAGGGGATTTTCTTGGAAAATAAGTTTTATTTCATACTTTTTTGTGCATTTTTACTTTGGAAGTCGGTTTTTATTTTTTGTTTAAAAATAATAATTTTTCCTTTTTTAGTTATATTAAGGTCTTTACCTATGAAATTGCCGTTTTGTATGAAAAAATTTAAACGATTTTTTTTTCATGTATTTTTAATTTGTATTAATCGAAGTAATCACCCATGCAATCAATGCATATTTGCCAACGCAGTGGCAGTTTATTGATGCCCTTCTTAAAGAAATCAGCTGGACGGGAGGCAACAAATTCTTCAAAGGCATTTTGTACTGCCTCTCGGGTATTGAATTTTTTTCCCGCCAAGAAGTTATCCAAATTCTGGAAAAAGTAGTAGTCTGTAGGCGCAAGGTTTGGTGAGTAGGGCGGATGACGAAAAGCTTCCAACCCCAGTTCTTGCAACTTGGAGACCGTCTGCTGTGCAGTATGAGGTCGCGCGTTGTCGTGCAGGAGCAGCGGAGACGAGCGATTGACTAATGCTGGTTGGAGATGTGCCAGCTTCTCCATCATTGTGTTCAATTATTCACAGTACATATCTGCAGTAATGCTCACCCCGTTTGGTAAGAAGCTGTGATGAATCACACCGGCGCTTGACCACCAAACAGTGACCATTACTTTTCTAGGGGTAAGTTTTCGTTTAGGGCATTGTTTAGGTGCTGAACTAGGATCCAACCAACTTGCTGAGCGCTTGCGGTTATCAAACAGAATCCGTTTTTCATCGCAGGTAACAATGCGGTTCAAAATTCCTTCATTTGTGTGTCTGTTGAGCAGTGCAAGGCACGTCTCGACGCGTACTTCGCGCTGGCGATCATTGAGTTCGTGGGGCACCCATTTGTCAAGCTTTTTTACCTTGCCAATTTGACGCAAATGGACCAATATTGTTTTGACGCTAACGTCGAAAGCTGCTGCTAATTCAGCCGTAGATTGTGTATCATCAGCTTCCACAATCGCCTTTAATTCGTCATTGTCGACCAAAGTCTTCGGGCGACCGCGAGGTTCATTTTTCAGGTCGAAATTTCCAGAACGGAAGCGAGCAAACCAATAACATGTGGTGCGTTGTGGTGTTAGCTCTGAAAACGTCGTTGATGTTGCCAATGCCTGCCGCTTGTGCCGCGTTGCTGCCACGACGGTACTCATATTCCATAATTACTCGAATTTTTAACGTATCCATGATGACGAAAAAGATTGAAATGCGTTGAAAATGTAACACTAATCAATAAACAAATGACTACTTTTGGAAAAAGAATTCCATGACTTTTAAATAAAATTAATTTGAAATTAGAATTCTTAGCCAAACAAAAATTATTTTGATTTGAAATGGCCAGTACTGCAGAACGGCAATTTCATAGGTAAAGACCTATTATTTGTTATTATTAACACATTTTAAGAAAGTTATTAATTTAAAAAAAACCTCCGGTATTCTCACTCTCTCGGAAAAACAAACTCAAGCGATTTTATGCCGGTTTTCTGAGAGGCCGTGCTATTTCCCCAATAAGCATTACCGTTCTGTGGACCAAATAAACAATCACCAGTGATGATAATGATTACACATTATATTATTAAATACTTAATTATTATTATCTATTGTAGTAGTCGGCGGAAAAAATGTAGCAGTCATTATTAAATATCTATAATTAAATATAATATAGTTTTAGCTATAGAAAAATTTCAAATAAGTACATTAATATCGGTGTACTTAACTATGAGGTTACCTATGTCATCATAATAATATGTTGGTGTATAGGTGATGATGATTACTGTAAGTAGCATATGCTTGCAGTTCCTTATACAATGCAGAAATTTCTAAACGTGTATCTTTAAAGACTGAGGAGTTCTGTCCAGAGCTTTTGGATCTAGGGTACACCTTGGCACAAAATTTTATTTACTTTAAAAGTCGAAATCACTATAAATGTCCTTATAATTTTGTGGAGTTTCATCATTTCATGGATGACATCATCAGGCCTCCACCTTGGTGACTAAGGGACCAATTTCGAATTATATTCTTTACAAGAACAAAATAATTTTGAAAATGCTTCGACAAACGGCAGAGTAATGTTCAAAGATATACGTGTCGGTGTTAATGACTATGAGAAGTACATATTATCATCATAATGTGGTGGTGTGATGAAGGCGGTGATAATGATGATTACTTTGATTGACATATGCTTTCAGTTCCTTAAACAACGCCGAAATCCCCAAACATATATCTATAACGATACGGGAGTGCTGTTCAGTACTATTGGATCCAGGTATACCTTGGTGCAAAATCTTTATTTTTGGTAGCATAATATGCCTGGACTCCTCGATTCCTCATGGATCCCATGATCAGGTCACCACTTTGGTGTCAAAAAGACCAATTGGGAATTATACCCTTTACAACAAAAAAAGATTTTTGAAAATAGGTCCACATGCGGTGGAGTAATCATTGAACATACAAAATAACAATTATAAACAACCGAATGAACTTCGTACGCGCAAAAATGAATATCGCGGGAACCGTACATTTTCTGCAATAAAAAGTAGCCTATGTGTTAATCCGGATTCTAAACTACTACCATACCAAATTTCATCAAAATCCTTTCAGTACATTCTGAGTTTAGCGCGTACAGACAAACAAACAAAAATCATTGTTTTGGGTTCTACGTCGTTCATAAAGCCCCCCTGCAATAGTTTTTCTTATATATCTTCCATGTACAGAAAGCGACCAGTTACGATTTTATTATATGTATAGATTATTTATTATTTAATAAAAAAATTGTAAAAAATACAGATCATTTTAGTAGAATTATCCACCTGCCAGGTGACTTAGAAAATCGAGAATATGCTGGCTATCAATTCATGATTTTCTGACATCTATCGGTCATTTTATGATCTACTATCTTCATATCAACGTAAATGCGACATCTAGAGCCTCAAAGAACTACGTGGTCTTGATAACCTTAGCAAAGTCGATATGATCTAATAGATTTTCCAATAAAAATAAAAGACTTCCATTCGCGGTTTATACAATATTGTATGCAATAAGATTACGTATTGTGAAATAAAGTCCTATTTACTCGACAAATTGTTTTTATAAAACAAATATTAATTAAATAGAAATGGCATACGAATCAGTAGCGCGCGCCGCCTAATGGAAGCTTGGGGCGTATTCAATTAAACATTCGAAAGCTCATTTTAAACTTTCATACAATGTTTTAAACTTTCTGACATGCTCTTGGTGAGGTTATTATTTTGTTAAAATAGGTGTCCCCACTCTAAAAACTAAACGGCTGGCTCGAAAAATCTGTAAAAATCGTGATGGAAGTCCGTATGATGAACTTTGAAGGAAAACTATAACGGCTTAAGTAATTATATAACTTTGTTAGTTCAGGAGTTATAGAGGCCTAACTTGTAAAATGCACTTACTCGGCAAACTTTGTACAAAAATAACGAAATAATAAGTAGCATGTAAAATAATGGTGTAATGGTTCGGAACCCTACGTGCGTCAGTCCGACTCGCACTTTGCCGGTTTTTATAACGCTTTTATTAGTTTCACCTGTATGTTTGCTTGCTTGCTTGCTTGTTTGTTTGTTTGTTTGTAGCCGACTCCTTTGGGCTCGATTTTGTCCTACTTTGAACGATCAGATTTAATTCAAACTTTGCACACCTGTCAAAGACCGATGACAATGCTATAATTCGATTAAAATATCCGATTATCCTGATTAAATTCGCCAGGATTCATCAATTTCTTTCCGCATCCTTTGCATGAGAGTAAGAGAGATAGAACTAGTGCGCAAACTACGCATGCGTGCAGTTCCAGGCTTACTCTTTGGCAAATCGTACTAAAAAGCAAAAAATAAATTATAGTTTAAAAAAACTAAAAAACACGCTTGTATAGAAAATCTAACTAAATAATAAAAAATAAAATTTAATAAATTTGGATTAAGAATAGTGTAAATGAAAAATAAATGTTTATTATTGTAAAAAAGCGTTAGGTGCATAGTGTCAATAGTTATAAACATTTTATTGGCATATATGAGAAGGATCTTCACTTTGATAATATCTTAAAAATCACTTTAAACGAAATCTGACCGTTTGAAGTGGACCAAAATCAAATCCACTGGAGTCGGTTACATACAAACAAACGTACAGGTGAAGAAACTGCACCCCACGCTTTTTTACAATAATAAACATTTATTTTTCATTTACACTATTCTTAATCTAAATTTATTAAATTTTATTTTTTATTTTTTAGTTAGATATTCTATAAAAGCGTGTTTTTTTAGTTTTTTTAAACTATAATTTTTATGTTATATGCACGTCTAACTTCACTACGTCAATCTGTTCCAGCAATAAGTAATATCGTATGAACTTTTAGGTAGGTAGGTATGGTTAAATAGTTAATATCATACAAAAAATTATATTGTTGTTACGTGGCTGGGCTTACATCCACAGTCTCTGTATTAATAAATTATGAGGATAAGAACTTATGAGTAATAGTTTATGGGTCCATGGTAATAGTAATAGTTCAATTATAAGAGCGTTACCAATTAGTAGCCTAGAGCCACTAGTCAGATTAGCCACAGACTGGTAGTTGGTACTTGGTCCTAACACAGGGCCTGGAAATTCCTGGACTGAAACTAAGACTGGAAGACGTGACGAGTGTGGGTCCAGATTTGAGTCGATTTTGCTAATTAAATCCTGCAATACAGTTACGATCCCGATTCCCGATATGTTAAAACTGCAAGATGGTAAACGTCAAACCAACGTCAAACCCGTTTTGATCGGTCTATACCAGCGTTTCCCATTTGCCGGGTCGCGACCTGGTACCGGGCCATTATAAAATAAAATACCGATACTAAAATAGGTACAAAATATGCATTTGTATTTAATATTATCTTTTGTGAATTATATTACCCATATCTGTCACTTGGATTTATATTTAATTAGCATAACAAATTAAAATTAATTAACTCAGCTACGTATTTATTTTAATATACATTAATTTGCATGTTAGTACGTATAATTTGCAAAAATTTTTAAATTAAAAATGCACAAAAAATTATAAAATATATCTTATTTTCTAAATAGTTAATTCAAATTTTAAATTCGGCTACAATTTTAACTATTTCTATACTCAATCTTCATAATTTTGAAGTCGGTAAACAGGGTCATACATAAATCTCGGATTCAAAAACAAAAATTAAACCGACTTCCAAAGTAAAAATGCATAAAAAGTATGAAATAAAACTTATTTTATAAAGGCATATAAATTAATCCAGCGAACAAAAAATAAGTTGCTTACTGCACATGAGCATACTGTATTACTAAATTTGGCAGCGAATTAATATGTTGGCGACTAAATTACTAAACTGGCGAAAGCACTGTTTACAAAAAATACAAAAATCGTCAAATAAAAAGTGGCGAAATTTAATTCAAATTGGCACCGCAATTTATAAGAGCCCGTGAACCCCAGACCTTCGTTATTTTATAAAAGCTGAAAGTTTATCAGCGCATGCTCCCAACACAGGTAAGAACGATGGACCATTATGAAGTTTGGGTTACAGTGGATTTGGCAGGTAAACGGTACTAATGGTGTGTAAAATAACGATCTAATTTTATCAAATAATAAAGTGCGAGTTTTTGGTATTACCTTCAAAATATTATTGAAAATCACGTTATTAATTGCCAGACATTTAACATCGTGGCAATCCCTTGCCAGACACCCTTAATGTTCATGAAATTATAATTTTACTTAAGTTATAGTATAAACTACTTTGAGAACCTAGTGATGTGATAAAGCTTTATCGCTTCACTTGTATGTTGGAAAATTCAGGATTTACAAACATTTTTTTCTCCCATCATGAAGGAAACATGTGGTTGCGGAGTTACTAAGGAGGAAGAAATTTTCATAATTTTTTCAGTAGGATGCACCGTTTCCGAGATAGAAGCGATTATAGAAAGAAGAAATGTTACCATATCAAATAAATAATTTAAGGTTGCGTTCAATTTATCGACGCAACATCCAATTTATGTGGTCCACGGAAGGAGTCGTGGTACTTGATAACAAGTAGTTTATGTAAAATAATGCAAAGAATTAATTTTGAGTACTTAAATATTATGTAATCGTCGAAAACAATTTTTTGATTATATAAATAACAGATAAAAGAGGCCATGTACTTCAAATTTTAAATTATTTTATTTTAATTTCGGTCATGAAGTTCGGAACCTAGGCTGGAAACGGTCCACGGTAGGGTACGAAAATGTCAGGAGTTCTGTTCAGTACTTTTGGATCCAGGGTATACCTTGGTGCAAAATCTTACATTTTGTTAGCATATGCTTGGATGTATTCAGAAAAAGTCCATATGTCTATATCAATGATATTTTATAATACAAGAGGGTCCATATAAATTTCGAGGAGTTCCTTCGATTCCTCATGGATCATCAGGTCATTGATATTAAAAAGACCAAATTGGAATTATACCCAATACAGCAAAAAAATAGTTTTGAATATCGGTCCACAGACGGCGGAGTAATCGTTGAACATACAAAAATAAAAATATAACCGCCTCCTTTTTTGGAAGTCGGTTAAAAACATCATCATAATCCTACTAATATTATAAATGTGAAAGTTTATGAGGATGGATGAATGTATGGATGGATGTTTGTTACTCTTCCACACAAAAACTACTGAACGAATTTTGATGACATTTGGTATGGTAGTAGTTTAAGCTCTGGATTAACATACATAATATTCTAATTTTTATCCCGATAAAGTACAGTGTTCCCGTGGGCGGTGGGATACTATATTTACGTATACAGCGGGCAAAAGCTAGTAATTCATATTTAAATTTTGATATTTCAACTTTTTAGGGTTCTTTGCCTCTCAGTGACCTAATTAGGCATTTTTTTTTTGTAAATTTTGTCTATGGCATGTAAAAGAAAGATGGACAATTATCGGGTTAAACTTACTGATACGACATACAAACGCATGGTAGTGTGAGTGAGGTAGTGTGTGTAACTATTATTTTTATTAATGTTATATGTACGTATTTCTAAACACACCTTCCTCCATATAAACTTTAACTGTGCCAAATTGTATACTCCTCCGTTTGCACATGTCTCGTATGATACAACCATATTCGTCATATGATGATGACGAATATGGTTGTTTTAGCAGTTATTTAGTTATTTATAGTTTAGCAGTAGTTTTTTTTTATCTGTTAGAGCCGTTTGCGATTCAATACAATGTGAAATCCCCAGGTTGAAGCTCAAGTGGTGCACGAGTTGCATCATGCCAACGCCGAAGTGGAGGCATGGCAGCGAGAGCCCCGCGCCGCGGTCTCCGAGCTGCGGTGTGAGAGACCCAGCGTCTACACTTGTGAGGTAAGCAGAAGACCGAGTCCATAGAACAGCAGACTTAGTTCGCTCATTAGGAACCATTGTCTTGTCTTCAGCATGATTTGAATTTCTATATTGTAGAGAGATTGTAGCACTGACTATTTAGTAAGCTTTTACAAGCCTTTCAAAAGGCCAGTTATTAAGATAATAATAGTTTATAGAATGATGATAATTATAAGTATAGTGATAATTTGTGTGCCGATGTAAGGGCGCTCAAACACAGTGTCTCTCTACCCTCAAAGAGAGAGAAAAACTAAGGGAAGTGAATTTTCAAACATTTCAAGGAACCACCGGACATTGCTTCAGTGTTTTCGAGCAAGATGTGTAACTTTCGTAACGTCCTGTACCACGCGCAAGTGTACAAGTGGGTAGCGGGACGAGGATGCCTTCTGTACACGCCAGACTTCCTCTATGTCGATGGCAGCAACCCTATTAATTTGAATGCTGCTTGTGTCTACGGCGATTTGTTTGCGCCCTGCCTTGAGATAGTAAGTTTTTTTTTAATTATGTGCCCGTATGGTGTTAATAATAATTATTACAGCCTCTCTTCTCACTTTGACTCCACAGGATAGATCCGTGTGCTGAGTGCGAGTTTTTGCCACTACTCCTGAATTCATGTGAAAAAGTCAAATAGGTACAATTTTTATGGCATCGAATCAGGGTAAGTACACAACGAAATGATATGCGCGACGCGGAGCTGAATTTTTAAGACAGTGTTTATTCACTACAATAGATGATACACGTTTAATTACAAGAGAACAATTAATGTCAAGCTGCACCGCTCTGCATAGCGCGACGTCGCGCTAGCAATGAAACTTGTATCGTATCTTCTTGTGTACTGAAAAAAATTCAATATAGAATCACTATTTTTAATGCAGCGGCGCGTAGCGTATCGTCTCGTTTCAGTGTGAACTGACCCTTAGTTATACCATTTTTTCCACAAGGAGCGTTGTTTCGATGCCATAGAAATTTTTGTTATCTTTTCGCGTTGAGACTTGAGTAATGACAAAAACACGCACTCAGCAGTCAGCCAGTGGTCGTTGAGGAAGAGAAACAACTAGTTTATAATATTATGTTAATCTCATTGAAAAGATATATCCCACAAAAACATTACCTAAATGGAAAAAGCCAAGTATTTCCTTTGCAAAAAGTTATGAGATGTCGTAGAGACCAAGTGAAAATCAAGATAGTCTATTTAATTTGTTATTCATAAAAAATTTGTAAACGTATGTGGAAAATTTAATTTTTATATTTTATTATTATATATAGTGACTTGGCAATGAGCACTTTTATAAATCAATATATAATTTTTTATGGTTATCTACTAGTAGCTTAAAGCTAGTGCTAACATCTTATTACCTGTAGTGATTCTATTTTTTGTGATCCAGATTGTGTTGACGATTATTAAATTAGAAAACTTAACCATACTTATGAAAAGTTTTTAAAATGGTCAACAATCTTCGAAATTAATAAAGATGGCCCGCATTGTACCACTATTGAATCCTTATTGGGATAGTGATAACATCGAAATGCTTTTCTAGGTTTGTCAGTGACTTGCATGGGTCTCATCTATGTATATTATCTATCTTATTTATATTAAAATATCAATACCGGTACCGGACATTTAACTCTTTAAGTGCTTATTGCAAGTCACTATTTAATATAATAAATTATAAAAATAAAATTTTCCACATACGGTTACAATTTTTTTATGAGTGACTAATTAAATGGACTATGTTGAATTTCACTTCGCTTTTTTCATTTAGGTAATGTTTTTGTGGTATCTCATTTCTTTTTGTAGGTTACCCGATGACCGAGGAATTTGGGGTTTTAAAGACCGTGAACGCACTTATAATTTCTCCGGTGTTGCGAATGTCTTAATGCAGGAACTATCAGGTGATCCATTTGCTTGTTTCTAGATCTATTCCGTAAATAAAATGATTACTAGCCGTGGACACCCGCAACATCAGAGGAACCACAAGTGTGTTCTCGAATCAATTACTAACCTACCACTTCTCAATTTATGAGATTTGTCAAAGTCATACATTTTTTAAAAAGTAAAGTTTACAAAGTCATACATTTTGTTCCTGTGAATTCGTAAAATTAAAAATTCTAAAATTTTATTTTTTCTGAATTTTTACTTTTTCTATATTTTTCCTTTATATGTAGCTAATAACCTAGCCTGGCAGCAAATTTGAAATTTCTGAGTCTGCTAGAAGTATGCTTTGAATTATGATTACTCTCCCTACGTCCATACTCCATCTATCCATATCTTTCAAAATCTCGATTTTTCCGCTTAATGCCCAAAGTATGCACTCGATTTGTATGATATTTAAAACAAAAGCTTGTGCCGCTAACGACTTCTCTGCGACAAAAATTTAGACCGCTAGCTTTGTTATAAACGAAAATATGAGGGCACGAAAAAGCTGCGAAATGCTTCGAGAAAAGGTAGTTACGGCCGCTTAATATTAGGTCCCAAGCGCAACACAGGAAGCTATACAAAGCACAACCTCTACCGGATACAGCGTTATCATGATGCAGGAACCTTACGTAGGATCAACAGGAACCCTGACATGCGGGTACAGAACCGTGCAGAAAACCGCTAAAAGAGAAAAACCGGTGAAAGCCGCGTTAGTGATACTGGACCCTAATGTCAAGATAACTACTAAGGACAAATGGACAAGCGAAAATATAGCCAGCGCAATACTAACCCTCCCAGGTAATACTGAAATAGGAATCCTATCAGTATACTGGGAAGACTATGTCGACATAGAGGAACATATAAAACAACAAACAACATAATAGATGATATGAACACAAACCTGCTAGTGGTGGTGGTGGTGGGGGGGGGGGGGGGGGGGGTTGTAAACTCGAAGAGCCAATAGTGGGGTGAAAACCTGGAAGATAAAAGAGGCGAGATCCTAACCGAATATTTAGCTAGCAAAGATCTGGAAATACTCAACACCGGTAACACCCGAACATTCTATACAATAAGAAGAGGCATCCCCTGCTCTAGTATAGTCGACATCACCTGCTGTACCGCACCAACACTGGGACTGATCACTGACTGGAGAGTGGACCCAGACCTCGTAACCACCTCGGATCACAGGGCAATAACCTACAAAATAAAAACACGAAAGGACCTTGAAACAAACAATAATAAAATAGAAAATCAACAAACAACCAGAAAGTACAACACAAAGAAAGCAAACTGGACCAAATTTAAAGAAATACTGGAAAAAAGACTTATAGACAATACAATAACAACAATAAACATAGACAACATAAAGAACACACAAGAAATTAATGTAATGGTAGACAAATACACAGAAACAATAAAACAGACATGCGACGAGACAATTCCCAAAATAAAGCCTAAGAAAATAAGACAAATAAAATGGTGGACTGACGAACTGAATGAGAAAAAGAAAAATGTAAAAAGGATCAGAAGAAAGATAAAAAAGGCAAACCCCAGAAGAAAAGAACACGAAACGCAAGAATACCTAAGATAATTAAATAAATACAAAGACATGATATACAATACTAAGAATGAAAGCTGGAAAACCTTTTGCACCACTCAAGTAAGAGAAACAATGTGGGACAAAATATACAGAGTACTTAAAATAACAAATAAACCACAAGACGACTTGCTACTAATAGACAATGACCATGACTGTGACGCTAAGGAATCAGCACTGCTACTCGCAAATACCTTCTTCCCTGACGATGACGAGACAAATGACACAACCTACCACAGACAAATACGTACAATGACGGAAGACCTAACGACAAAACTAAATGAACATGACACAGAAGAAGAGAAACATCAACTAATAACAAAAACAGAAATACAACAAACAATACAAACAAACAATACCCTAAGAAGGCACCAGGCGACGACAACCTAACATCAGACATCTGCGAACATACCTTCAGAACAAACGAAGAAGTAATGGCAGCAATCTTTAACGCATGCGTCAGTATAGGATGCTTCCCCCGTAGCTGGAAAATAGCCAGAATAGTAGTGCTAAGGAAACCTGGAAAAGACACCACACCAAAAGCCTACCGACCTATTGGACTTCTACCGATAATGGGAAAAATCCTAGAGAAGATCCTATGCAGACAAATAATGTGGCAACTAGGGAGAGAAAAGAAAATAAACCCCAGACAGTACGGATTCATGCCACAAAGAAGCACCGAGGACGCACTCTACGACGCCGTCGAAATGATCAGACAAGCGGTCAAAAACAAGAAGATCGTAGTGGTAGTGTCCTTGGACATATAAGGTGCCTTTGATAATGCATGGTAGCCCTAAAATGAAAGAACAACTCCACAGAAAAGGAATAGATAAACATCACCTAAAAACAATGTTCATTTACCTTTCTGACCGTAACATCAAATTAAATTATGCAGGGCACACAGTGGAAAGAGAAGCGAGAAAGGGATGCATCCAAGGATCGGTAGGAGGACCGCTTATGTGGAACATCCTAATGGACCCCCTCCTAGAAAAAAAACAAGCTACAGCAAAGAAGTCGAAACATCAGCAAACATCGCTCTAAAAGCAGTGGAAGTGTGGGGACGTGAAAACAGGCTCCGATTTGCGGCTCATAAGACCCAATCAATCATCATAACTAATAAACTAAAGTATGATAAGCCCAAATTGGAGTTCTGTGACACGAACCTGAAATACTCAATAGCTCAAGACTGTTGGGAATGACGATAGACAGAAAGCTTACCTTCAAAGAGCACGTAGAACAAATAAATAGGAAGGCTATAAATATTTACAAAAAGCTGGCAACTGCGGCAAGAGCAATGTGGGGACTAAACAGCGACATCCTCAGAGTCCTGTATGGCGCTGTCCTGGAACCTACGATCCTGTATGCGGCGAGTGTGTGGGAGCCAGCACTTAAAAAGAAATACATCAGGGAGAAGATCGACAGAATAAACAGACAATTTACCATCAAAATGTCCAAAGCCCACAAGACTACCTCCCTGATGGATAGTACACTGCTCAACGGAACCATACCGCTCCACCTCAGGATCGCGGAGAACGCAGCGCTATATAAAATAAAAAGAGGCAAGCCGATAGAAGCATACCAGTACCGTTGCATAGAGAGAAGAGCACATCCTTTCGATCTGCCTCACCCAGCTGAGAGAACGCCTCTGCCATTCCGTCTAATTACAGGAGAAGAAGATATGCACATAATAAACGAAGAAATACCCAACATATTCACAGATGGTAGCAAGCTGGATGGCAGAGTAGGAGCAGCAGTGAGCTGGTGGGAAGGAGGCAATGAACACAAAACAAGTAAGCTTAAACTAGAAGGATACTGCTCGGTCTACCAGGCGGAGCTCGTGGCCATCTGGAGAGCAGTTCAGCACAAAATTCCGAAGCCCGGGATGCAGACACGCTAACATACTGTCCGACTCAAGATCGGCGCTTCAGACACTGACAGACCCGAACAGTGTTGTGGCCATAAAAAAACACATTAAAGAACACATGGCCACGATCAACTGGTACTGGATAAAAGCCCACATTGGCCTTGAGGGAAACGAGAGAGCGGACGAACTGGCAAAAGCAGCAACCAAGGCCAAAACAACACCGGCGTACGATGCAGTGCCAATAAGTGCAGCCAAGTATCAACTAAGAAGGCACACACTGGAAACTTACCAAAGACATTACGAAGAAAAACGCAGAGGAAAGAACATATTTCAATTCTCCAGGAGTGTACGCCAAGCCCATAAAATCCTCCCCGAAATGCCTAAAGATAACCTCATGGCGCAGATACTCACTGGCCACGGAGGGTTTGGTGAGTATCTGCATCGATTCAAAATAAAGAACAATACCGGAAAATGCGCCTGTGATGGAACAAGAACGCAGACAGTAATGCACTGCTTGTGCGATTGCCCAATGTACCAAACAAGAAGAATAGAAACAGAAAACAAAATGGACATCAACATAAAAACACACCATAGCAGACATAATGGAAAGCAGAAAACTAAGAAAGGCATTTGTGGAAATGGCACGAAGCATTGCAACTATGGTCATCAAGACCAACAAAAAAAAATGAAAAGAGGCGCGGAACGAGAAAAAAAAATAGAGTTAAAATTAATTACCTTGTCAAAATAAAATAAATAAGGCGGTCGGAAAATAAATACCGACAGTTTAAAAAAATAAAAAATAATATTAGGTCCTTACATATGAAATTGGCGTTTTGTCGTATTAGCCAATTTGATCTCAAATATATCTTCTTTGGTTAGGAATTCCAATTTCAAATTTATACCGCTATTTACTCATGAATTTGTGTTTCGAAAACCGTCATTCATTTGTTTTTTCCTCTTTTGGTTTTTTCTTTGCGTCACCCTGTTTACAAAATGGAAAACTTGAAATATCGTATTATTTTCGAGTATGATTTCGAAGTCAGAAACGGCTCGAAAGATTAATGATGTGTATGGCGGCGGTGTCGCAAAAGAAAACACAGTGCGTTTTTGGTTCCAACGTTTTCGTTCTGGAAATTTCGACCTGCAAAACAAACCCCGTGGACGGCCGGAGATCAATGTTGATAATGAAGAATTGAAGGCTATTGTGGAAGCGGATCCATCGCAAACCACGTCCGAATTAGCTTCAGGCTGCGGTGTTAGTGATAACACTGTTTTAATCCACTTGAAGCAAATTGGGAAGGTGAAAAAGCTTGAAAGGTGGGTCACCTCATGAATTGAGTGCAGCAAACCGACAAACGCGCGTCGACTGCTGCGTATGTAACGCACGATTTTAAACTAACTCAACGATTTTAAATCGACCTGTGATAAAAAGTGGATACTGTACGATAATGAGTACTACGAGTACCTCAGACTGTGTCAGATGTAACGATATGCATATAGTGTTATATATATTATTATTAATAACGTAAATTGTTTTTATTACATATATTATTATTTAAGTTATTGTAAATGTATTATTGTGTATGTATGTATTTTTTTTTTTTTTATGTTTATAGTATCAAGATAAATACTTTTAGCGCAATACCCCTCTCCAGCAATTTGTTTATTTCTTTCAAAGGTTGCCTGGAAGAAATTGCTATTTAGTAATAAGGCCGCCTTTGTGTAGGTACTATCGTAGTGTTTTTAGTATTTTCTACTTATATCTGTGTGTATGTGTAACTACTGATTGTGCACAATAAAGTATATTTTCATTTCATTTCATTTCATAATCGGAAACGCTCATCGCACCTGAATCGGACCTTGCTCCAACAGATTACCATTTTTTTCGAAATTTGGATAACTTCTTGCAAGGGAAAAAATTCAACTCCGGGCCAAAAGCGCCTTAAAAGATTTTATTAGGTATATAATAATATTAGGTCGCGCTATCAGATTTACTCTCAAACTGTTTCTTTGCTCTCTTTGTAATGCACGATCAGCATCGCTCAAGTTAAGCTACTAGCAGGCTAGTCTCTCTTTATTTTATATAGGGCCACCATCAGGTTAAGCTCATATACTCTTTTATTAAATAGGCTAAAGACGACGGCACATGCGGTTGTTTTCCGTTCGACCCCGGTTTCGAGGAGGTGGCGAGGGTTGTCCGCAACGCCACGGTGCCGTACGCGCACGGCCGCTGGGAGAAGTGCTTCTACGAGGCCAGCGACTGCTGCCACCACCACATGTCAGACTCTACCACATTGACTACAAGTACTTAATATGGGAACAAACTTAATTTGTCTTAATTATTGTTAATTAATTAGGAATCCTTAATGGCCAGCGGCCACGTTAATTGGTACCTAAACTAGGTAGTTAAATATTATCTAATACTTATTAGGTAGGTAGGTATATCGTAGAAGCCTGAATGATCTTTTAATATATAAGTATACTCATAGTGTGAAAAAACTTTTCAATACAGTGATAGGTTAGTAAATGGAAAAACCCTAAATATGTAAGTATAATACCTCTTATTTTCTTTCTAAATGGAGTATTGTAATTAACGATGTTAGGTTTGGACGGTGAAGAACAATGCAGCACTACATTCGACGGCTGGACGTGCTGGCATGCTACAGCAGCGGGAACTGTCGCGTCGGATGTCTGCTCAGAGTTTGCCTACTCCAACACTGGCCCAACCTGTCACCGTAAGTATTTAGACATAGACAAGTGCGCTCTTTGTTAGTAAAACCCTCAACTCTCTTGGGCCTCTGGTACCCTCGCTCACTCGGCGAATCACGTAAGCCTTACTTCTCTCCTGATTTTGAGGAGGCCGTGGTCCCACGGTAAAGTTTTAGAAGCAATTTCTTTTGTCTGAGATAGACTAAAGCTCTACCTAAGTTTTAAAATTCTTTATGTAGGTAATGATACTAATATCTACGGACCCTTCACACTAGCTCTTCAATCTGGCCCCGTGCTAAGTAGGTACTTGAAGAATTTGTGTTACCGGGACCAGACAACGGGAAGTATTTATTTAATACTTTTACATTATACATAATATATTTAAGATTTTTATTATATTATAGGTACACGTATTTAATGCACATCCATGACCATAGATCCATCCAGGAACATAGAAAAACTTATTGTTCCTTCGGATTCGAACCCGCTACTCCCGGCTTGAGCACAAACGCGCTCAACCACTGAGCCACAGGTGGTCAAAAAGTACCTATAAAAATGTATGTAGGGTCAAAAAGTACCTATAAATATGCCTTTCCAGACTATAGCACCAAGGAATGCTACGGGAACGGCACCTGGGAGGTAGTAACTGACTATAGCACGTGCAGCGTCACCACTCGCCTGCTGCGCCGCTACTGGCTGTACATCGGCGTGTTAGCTGGTTCCACCGCGGCGTGTATACCCGCCGTCTTCGTATTCTGCTTCTATAGGAGACTGCGCGTCACCAGAGTCGTACTTCACAGGAATTTACTTATCGCCATTATTATTAGGAACATACTGGTTATTGCAAGTAGAGCTCGGGTAAGAACTATTTATTTTTAGCGTTCTGTAGTTCACGTCTCGGAACGTGTAATAGTACGGAACGCTATGTGCGCGAATCCGATTCTTAACGTTTTTAAATACCTACTTAAAAGACTTCTTTCGCTTCATCCACATTCAAAACCTTATCAGTGGCGTAACTATACCGTTCGAGGCCCGTGGCAAATTCATCGGACCCTTCCCCAATATAAAGAGACCGGAATAATTAATCGGATTTTGACCATACTTTCAAGTGGTTTTCTTTTACAGATGCATTAAAATTTTAATACATTTTTTTATTTGCGTATGCAACTAAGTAGGTAACTTAAATAAATTAAAGATAAAAACTATTTTTTTTACTAAATCTGTAATAATAAATGTTGGGAGTTGGGATTCTCATCTGACCGGGGGCACGTGGCATTTTGCCGACTTGCCACCCAGTAGTTACGCCACCTTACACACTCGCCGGTTTGACTTGGCCTTACTTTGATTACTATTTTAATACCAATTGCATGTTTCAGATATACGTAGACGAACTCACAACAGTGGAGGATACAGTGATGTCAACCAACGGAGTATGGTGTCGGCTACTGGCGGTGCTGGAGCGGGCGGCGGCGAGCACGGTGTTCGTGTGCATGCTGGTAGAGGGAATATACCTCCATCGACTTATCGTCGCCACTTTCCGTACTCGGGTCAAGGTCAAATGGCTGTACGGTTTAGGAGCAAGTAAGGCAACAAATTACCGAATGACAACACCATCCTAATGATTAATTATGATTCCAAAAATTGTTTGATTTAATTAAAATAGACAAATGGGGTAAGATGTAGGTATATTAAGGATAAAGAGAGCCAGTAATAATAATATTTATTGACGCTGTACACCACGTCTATCTGGCCCCGTGCTAAGTGCCCGAAGAACTTGTGTTACGAGGACCAGACAATGGGAAGTGTATTTAATACTTTTATATTTTACATATTATATTTAAGATTGTTATTATATTATATACATATTTAATACAAAACAACTTTTTTGTTCCTTTGGCGGGATTCGAAACCGTGGCCTCCGGCTTGAGCGCCAATGCGCTAACCACTGAACCACAGAGGTCGTCAGTGATCAGTCGTAGTGACTTAAATAAACTATGTTCCTTAACCCCACTCCATGATTTTTATATATTACAAACGATAATAACTTTACAGTTATAGTGTTCCTGCCAGTAGGAGCGTGGTCAATAGTTATGAGCGTCTACAACGATCACTCGTGCTGGATGGTTTACACCACTGCCCATATCCAGTGGATCCTAGACGTACCCAGAATTATGATACTGGTGGTAAACGCGATACTTTTCATCGACGTACTACGTGTTCTCCTTACAAAAATCAGGAATTCGGAGAACGCGAACCAGTTGTAAGTATCAAAAAATGTTCTTGATATTAGGTCTGTTAGTACGAAATACTATATAGAAGTAATTTAAATTTGATCTTTTTAGGAGCACAACAAAGGCTACGTTATTTTTAATGCCGCTGTTTGGAGTACAGTTCATATTCACTGCAGTCCGACCGACTACCACAAACTGTGTAGTGGAACAAGCGTATTACTATCTCGCCTATACTGTGGAAGGAATACAAGGGTTCATAGTGGCGACATTATATTGCTATGTGAATAAGGAGGTGAGAGAAATATTTAATACTGTATAATTGTGAATAAGCGTCCGTAGAAAATAATCCCTAAGTAAGACCTATTTTTACAGAATTTGCACATCTTTAGATCTTAATAAACTTTGTTAAACCTAACAGAGGAATATGATTTAATTTAACATTTTAGGTTCATTCACTCATAAAAGCGACGTACAAAAAAACTGAAATGGTTGTTACATCGCGCATTAGAGGCTCTCTATCTATAGGCGGTAATAACGCAGACACAGACGATAGAAGATTAACGAACATCACCAATTTACCAGTTAACCCACACGATGATAAGAAAGAACAAGATATAAAACCCAAATACGTCGCAGAAATAATTTCCATACAAGCTAGTGAGCGGTTGGCAGAAATTCTCGACCCGCTCTACGAGACGATAGACTCTGGTCTAGGAAATGAAGGATACAACACGTTGGAGAGATTCGATTTAGACAGTCATCCTGGATATAATATACCGAATAGAAATTCCAACGCGGATGACTATTATGGATTTACAAACGCTTCCAGCGTGTCAATTGGATGTAGAGACTGGCTGAAAGATTCGCCTTACGGTGGCAGTGAAATTACGCCAGGATATATTATATCATGTACCAAAACGCATAATTTTAATCATAAAGATGAAGAAAACAAAGATAACGTAGATAATAACGTAGAGTATGTCGACATGGAAGTAAGGAATGTGAAAAATAACACCAATGAGGCTATTGATGACATCGAAGTGGAAGAAACAGACTTGTGTCGACCACACTCAGACTGTGATAACATGCTTGATGAAATAATGCAATGTATCCAAGCAAAAGACGATGTACAGACCGGAAGGAGTGAAAATTGTTTTTCTGGAAAAATAAATTAATTTCTTAATCTACTAGATAGCAGTTGTAATGGTTTTTATTTACACTTTTTCATTAATATAAAAAAAAAAAGCATTCGTTAAAAATTTAAATGCAATTCAATAAAATTCAAATAAACTAAACTTCAATAAACAAATTCAATAAACCAAAATTTCTTAAAAGGTAAAGCTGCGTGCAATCGTTATGTATCTTATTGATCACTTATCGATAGGTGGAGGTAACACACATTTGCGCAATGGTAACATGCAACACACTTAATTCATCATTAAACTTGCTTCAAATCTAGATCCTTTCAAATACGAAGTACAAAAGTGAACGCGGTATTGCGTACTATGCAGTTCACTTTGAACCTTTAACGGATACGCAATTTTTTTTCTAAATATAAATTAATTTAAAATTCAAATTAAAATGACGTTCCTTAAACTGCTGGTGGTCGCGTTGTTATGTTTCTGTGCGTCCTGCTTCCCGGACGGCGCGCCGGTTGACGCGTGCGTGAAGGACCGAGCGAACCAACCGAACCACGGCCGCCACAGATCCAAACCGCTAGCCACCTCGCCGTACAGAGTGACAGCGTCTGCTGTTAACTACTCGCCTGAAGACCGCATCACAGGTAACTAAATTAATTTAAGTCCATAATAATAGATGAAAGTCGGAGCTTTGTAAGCTACCGCTGTGCTAGGTATACTATTTGGTTTTCTAACCCATTTTAACAGCATTCCTTTTGCCGTGCCATATTTGCCGTGTTAAATTAAACAGAACGTTTGTATGTCTTGCAATATTTCTTCCCTTAACTAGTTTCTAGGTAGATTATATTAGGTACAATGTAGAAACCCTAAAACGGGGCGAAATTTTAAACGACACGATCACATGACTTAGGCTCGTGTTCACATTTAATCAACCGTTTAAATAAATAATCGGCCGTTTTTTGTAAAAAAAATTCTGTTCACCACGTCCTAAACACTGGTTATTAAAGTTAATCGGCCGATTATCTTAACCAAGCCCGAGACCCTTGTTTAACCGTCGATTATAGTGATATGACAGAACTTTTGTAGCTTTAAATTTAATAGTTTTATTAAAGAGTAAAGACATATTATTTATTGAGACAAAATGATGCCTTTTAATGTTATAATGGAAGATGATTACAATCTCAACATGCTTGAGTGTTTGGACGAGTTAGAAGCGATGACGAGAAGACCTCTGATTTTTCAAAGTCGCCGTAATTTCTGTGAAGTATACGATGAAGTTTCATTCAAGACCCGGTTTTGCTTATCCAAATCTAGTGCAATTCATATTCTTGGATTAATTGAAGATAAATTAGAATTTGAGTTAAATTCTTCAGAGAGTCGTATCCAACTTGCTACTTTCTGAGAATTTGAATAGATGTCAGTCCGTTTATTCTCAATTATATTCTTGTATTTCATTACAAGTTCAGATAACACACTCTGTTCATTGATGCTAAAATTAGTTGTTCGCTTTTTCTTCTCATCTATTTCTCATATATTTTATTACAAGAAAACATCATTTGGTTCACTGTAATTCTACTACACTCTGCACGATACTATATTGACATAAGGTCTACGTAAATATACGTCCTAGTTAAAATTAATTACTTTTTAAACAAAAGAAACAGTAAACAACAACTTTTAAATTTTGTAGCGTCAAATTTTACGTACCAACCAAATCAAAATGTCAGAAACATAAATGTCATTTTATGTTGTAGCCTTACATTTTTATTTAGTTGTATTACATTTCTCACTAATTTATTAAAAAACGGCCAGTTTTGTCTCTATTTACTAATCAGAGAAAGAGAAGCGATGGTGAACAGGTAAAAATGACTTCTTGTTTAAAGTCATGTTTAAAATTTAAACGACCAGTTACAAAATCAATGGTGATGTTGCTTTTGGTGAACTCGAGCCTTATTAGTTAATTAACTAAAGATTAAACAATATTCTACTTGCACATCACAAACATATACTTATGTTTATGTAAGTATCTACACAAATATCACTATAATATATTTTGTACACAGAACTACTTTTTTTCGGTTGTTATCGCGGTTTGTTTTGATTTGCGTGCACGCTATCGCGAAAAATATGTTTTTCTTATTTACAGATAAATTCTAGTAGGTAATATTTTTGCTATTGCCCTTGGCCCAAAATTGCTATTAGCGAACTGACACTCTTCATGAAGAAACCTGCTAAAGTTAAAGCTAAAGTACGAGGGCGGGTCAATAAGTCCGTGACTTTTGGAATAAAACACAGATTTTTTGATAAATAAATCATTTTATTTTTCAACGTAGTCCCCCTTGAGCTCTATACACTTTGTCCAACGCTTCTCCAATTTTTTTATTCCTTCCAAAAAATATGATTTGTCGAGGTCCTCAAAATAGGCCTTTGTTTGCGAGATGACTTCATCATTGGAGTCAAATCTTTTTCCACCGAGCCATTTTTTCAGGTTTGGGAACAAGAAGTAGTCACTCGGAGCCAAATCTGGAGAATAGGGTGGATGTGGGAGCAATTCATAGCCCAATTCATGGATTTTTGCCATGGCAACTGCACATGTGTGCACCTTTGCATTGTCTTGGTGAAAAAGAACTTTTTTCTTGGCCAAATGAGGTCGGTTTTTTTTCAAATCCTCATTGAAGCGGTCCAATAAGTTGGCATAATATTCCCCATTAATTGTTCTTCCCTTTTGAAGATAGTCAATGTGGATTATCCCACGTGCATCCCAAAAAACAGTCGCCATAACTTTATAACAAAACCTAATAACAAACCCACCTTGGCCTTCTTTGGCGCCGATTCACCCTTAGAAACCCACTGTTTTGACTGTTGTTTGGTCTCTAGTGTGTTGTGATGGATCCATGTTTCGTCCACGGTTACAAAACGGCGCAAAAACTCCTCCATATTGTGATTAAACAACGCCAAACCTTCCTGTGAAGTTGTTACACGATTGTGTTTGTGGTCGACTGTGAGCAAACGCGGCACCCATCTTGCGGAAAGCTTTCTCATGCCCAAGTGATCATTCAAAATTGAAACCACTGAGCCATGCGAGATGCCTATGGCTTCCACAATCTCTTGCACTTTCAATCTTCGGTCGGCCAACACCATATCGTGAATTTTTTCGATTGTTTCGGGTGTAGAGACCTCAACTGGGCGTCCAGGACGTTCGGCATCTTCAGTGCTTGTACGGCCACAACGAAATTCAGTAAACCACTTTTTTACCATTGAAATCGATGGTGCAGAGTCCCCATAGTATTTATCAAGCTTAGCCTTGGTCTCGGTAATGGTTTTTTTTCGCAAAAAATAATGCTTAATAAGCACACGAAATTCACTTTTTTCCATTGTTTCCTTAAGTTACTGGATAGTCTGATAAAGATAGCTGTAAAATACAAACTGACGCAGCAAGTTCAAATTTTGATAGGAGTCAACTGACAGATGCCTGTTGACAGGAGTAGTGTTGCTTTTTCAGTAAGGAGGTTAGAAATTCAAAAAGTCACGGACTTATTGACCCGCCCTCGTACTTACCTAGGTAGAAGGTATTAGGTAGGTGATACTCATAGGTATCGGACAGATGAGTAAGGTATATGAGGACGTAACGCGTAGTATGATCGGTGCTTTATTTAAGTCTACGGTCTTACCATAATTGTCATGATGGTGATGATAATTGAGACGGAATTTGGTAAATAAAAATAGATTGTGTGTACCTATATAGGTTTAAAAGGCTGCTATAAATTATGGAACAAAATTAATGCATCACGTTGATTGCAAGGTCAAATAAAAGTATAAGTCGTATCTTATGCTAATAAGTTTCACCATCGGGGTCGTTTTACGCTGGCACTATAATAGGATCCGGAATGCGAAAAATGAAAAAAAAATCGGAACATTGGGTTTCTTTTGTTCGACTATCACCTGTCTTACGACCTACTCTGACAGGCTTCGACACAATAGGTACTAGATATTTAGCTTTTTACCTAGACTTTTTGCTTTTTTTACCCTACCTATCTAGCTCTTCGTCTAGAGCTTTTTCTTAGAGCCTTCTAGTCACTATTATGAATGTGTGAAAATGACTAACACGTTACAAACATACTAATGCATGTACTAACATGGACTAGTTTGTATCGATGACGAAAACAGATTAAGTGCATTGTAGGTCACATGCTGTATTTGGTACTTACCTACTGCCGACTATACCGGTCTATGTGATCCACACACCACATGTGGCAAATCAACTATATTTTAACCTTTTAATGTTAGGAGTTTATACATTTCAATTTTCAATTTCAATTTAACCAGACACACATAAAATATATACAGAACAATATTGATGACCTCTGTGGCTCAGTGGTTCAGCGCGTTGGTGTTCAAGCCGGGGGGTCGCGGGTTCGAATCCCGCCGAAGGAACAAAAAGTTTTTCTGTGTTCATGGGTCATGGATGTGTATTAAATATGTGTGTAATATAATAAAAATCTTAAATATTTGTATAGTATAAAAGTATTAAATATACTTCCCGTTTTCTGGTACCTGTAACACATGTTCTACGGATACTAAGCACGGGACCAGATTGACGTGGTGTGAAGCGTCCATAGATATTAATTTATTTATTTATTAATATTAACACAAAATTATATGTATAGTGTAGTATTGTATTGGGTATATTGGGCAAGTGTTGGGTATTTGTAAAATATGCGATACCACAATAGATTTAAACTTTCTTTCCAGTATCAATATCAGGCGCAGTTCCCTTCAAGGGTTTCTTCATACAAGCTCGCTCGGTTGAGTCAAACGAGTGGCTGGGGGGGTGGGAGGAGACCCCCAACACCACGATACACCCTGAGTGCGCCGCCATCACACACGCAGACCCGCGGAACAAGACCAGAGCCACTTTTCTATGGCGAGCGCCGAGCGCCCACGGACGAGTTTATTTTACGTAAGCTATTTTTTTAACTCGTGTAGCAACTACTCCTACCAATACATGGCCTGGCCTAATCAGTTACTGCACCACAGCTACTCGCATTGTGTGACCGCAATCCGTATCATTCGAGTTACTGTCATGTGCGAGTCGTTTAGTAGCTCGTATCCGAGTTACTTTAAAAAAAATCGCCAATCGCCTTCATCCACCACGCACAAGCACACACACATACTTGTTACATGAGAAGTCGGAAGACGAGAACACAGATGTCTACTGTCACATCAGCAGCTCGCACTTGTCTGACCGGGTGAGACGAGTCGAGCTCCTGTCATACAAGTACACACCAGCAGCTCGCACTGTGTAACCTCGCCTTAAGTTTGAGCACTACTGCATAATAATAATTATTAGGTCCTAAAAAGCGTTAACCAGTAAGTTTAAGTAGGTAGATAGTACCACCACCACCACATACCACTCACAGAAGACGGATAGCGTATGTGTAGACACCGACAGACGCGGTGCACCACTTTCGTAATTTATTGCCAAGTACGGATCTGTCGGTGACCGTACTACTACACTAATGACTAAACCCAGGTAGATATTTAATAGTGCCCATACCATCATCAAATTTTCGTATTTAGTATGTAGAATTACAACTTTGGCATGAATACCTAAAAAGGTCACAGTTCATCAAGCTTTAAATTGGATTATTTTTCGAAAGTCTTTCTACTGACTTTTTGTGTTTTTGTGCGCAAATGATTCTAACCAATCTGCAAATATTATGTCTTTTATCTCGCGAACTTTGACTTTGACCTTGATAATTCGATAGTGAATGTGGAACATTAATTCTCCATTAGTTTCATGATGTTGCTCTTAAATGTAAACATATGAAATCAATGTGCTGTAGTAACTTAAGGTCATGGATCCAACTGATAATTAAATACGACTCATCAGAAGTTGTTAAAATATTAATTTTGCTAATGCTATCACGCAATGTACGTATGTTTTGCGGCTAACTGCCATGACGTGCCACTCTAAACCGAGTGACTTGCAAAAACTAAATACATGCCTACTTAAATCCTTAATTCGTGTTCTAAAGGTCTGTTTCACAATCTTCTATTAAGTGCCGGATAGCTTATTCAGAAGTTTTGTTGTTGCTTACTTTATATCGAGCGACAGAGACAAATAACCTACCTGACACTTAGCAGATTGTGAAATAGTGTGCTAGTTTTGTCACTACTCGCCGTGAAGAAGTTATCTAAGGTGGGTGGACAATGGAAGGCCACGCTCTTTTGAAGGCCAACTATTAAAAAGTAGTAGAATTATTGACACGTAAGAACATATTCCATCTATTACATACTAATATCCATCAAACTCAAGGCCATAACCGCGGCGGCAAGTAGCTCGCGTTGTGTTTCGTGTCGCGTCGCGCTCAAGTTGCTATTTTGGCAGTCCGATCCCACGTTTCGTAGACTTCGGTCCTCGACGTTACAATTGTTATTCGCGCGCACAGCAAAACGTTAGTTTTTAGTTAAATGACCTATTATTTTCTATTTTTTTTTTACTGTGAATTGTCATATAAGGATTTTTATCATGGTAAAAATAAACAATGATACTTTTCCTCGATTTATGTTAAAATATTGCTAGTGTTCTTAGGAAAGCCGGTAGCTCCTTATAAGGCCAATCAAAAATTTTACGGTTGGCCTTGCAAGATACATGGGACTTACAAGGAACATCTATAAATCATGGACATGTAAACACTAAGTTTTTAGTTTTAATAGATATCGTTAACTTTTAGTTTTAATAGATATCGTTAACGATACGTATTAAAAATAAACAAAGTTTAAAAATCTTTTATGTTAATATTTCTATGTTTCATAAGATTTAGGGTAAAGCTACCCCGCTTTGGAAAATTTACGTACGGCGATTTTAGAAAAAAAAAACGTGTTTGATTTTATTATAAAACGCATTAGCAAGTTATTTGCTATCAAAATAATACTCATTACTTCTATTTTTAAATAATTTAAATTCATACATTCAGAGTTAAGCTATAGTGTTCAAGTAATGTTCGTTGAGTTTTTATACATGATAAAAATTCGACGTTCAACGTTTTGTTTACATGAGAGAGCATATTATGCAGTTTTATTTAAAACTTAAATAACTTTAGGTTAGTAATATTAAAGTAAAATACATAAAAAATAAATATCTATTCTTAAACTTATTCCTCTCTATTGTCATTCACATACAATTTAATTTGAAGCCCTGTTCCTTGTAAAGCCATTTGGAAGAGGTTTAAAAAACTTAAGTTTAATAAATAGTGTTTAAAGCTCGACTTAAAAAAAAATATTATGGTACACAATGAAACAAAGTATTACTTAATATGTTTTTTCTTTCATTTATTCAGTAAAACGAATAAAAAGCGTTTACTCGTTAGAGTGGCCTTCTATGGTCCACCCACCTTATTCTAGTTAACTTCTGGCGTCGAAACAACGCCGAACACGTTAGTGGCAAACAACGGTATCTAATTCGATGCCATACAAATTGTAGTTTGTTGTTTGCACACCGCCTTAGTTCTTGCATATCAATATTAAGTTACAGTGGTGATACCAATGATACAGAAACGCTTATATTGAATCTTCTTTATTTACGTGTTATACGAAACATATCAGAGAGACGCATAAGACACACCGTCTGCATTAAACATAACCCTAACTAAAATAGCTTAATATAAAGCATAGGCTAACTAAAATAAACTATCTCAGGCATCTAAGTCAGTGTCATTTTGACATTATACTTTTTATGAGTACATTAATAAGCAACATAGCTAACTTCTTCACGGCGAGCAGTGACAAAGACGCACACAGCACACTTGGCCCTTGATGAATAGTAATTAAACTGTAAGATAAATGACATGCCTAAGGAGTCCGTGAAGCGCAAATCCAACACGCAATACTTTTTTCAAATTTTACTTCATTAAAAGGCACCTTGCCATTATTTATAAAGACCTATTCGACGATATCCCACAGGATGGGGTAGAATAGGATTTTTTTTTTCATCCACACTTCACATGTATGGAGAGACCTAAAATATAAAATTAGTTTAAAAATAAAAAAAATATAATTATGTATAGACAATTTACAATTATACTAAACTAGCTTTACCATACTAATGTGGGGTATGTATTTCGAAAAATCTTTTTTTGAGAAAGAGAAAAAGAAAAGAGCTACACTGTAATATTAATAATTTTTATTATTTCAGGGGCAGCGTTCTGAAGAATTACGAAAATTTTTGGGCGAATTTAATAGCTGAGGCGCCTTTGGACCCATCGGCTTTGCAAATACTTGGTTAATAGTTTTATTTTTGTCTTAATAAAACCTTAGTAGTTACTACTAACTTCGTAGTACATATTTTAATATGTTGCTTGATATGACACTCTTTGCGTCAGACTAAATAGTTGTAAATAAAATTAGTAAGTTTTAACTACGAATTGGGTACGAGTATTTTATTAAAATTATTTTAAGTGTGTATGTTTTTTATTGAAAAAATCGCAATTAATTAAAAGCTACTTGGTTTAAAATTTATCCTAAGAATTAAAAACAAATATAACTTTTATTATAAAATTTATTACTTTAACAAAGCGTATGTTAGATATAAATAATATTTAATACATTGGTTCAGTAAGAACTTATGGCGAATAAAAGTATTGTTTATAATATTAGGTATGTATTTCAAAACCACTATGGTGGTACATTTAAGCAAATATAAATATAGACGTTTACTTACGTCTACGATTTTCAGCCTTTAAAATAAATTAAATAATTTTGTAACTTCATAAGCAGCTATTCATCAACTTTCACGCAATTGGTGATAAATATCTTTAGGTGCAACCACATCTTGGATATTTTTATTGAAAACATAGTATTAAGTAAATGTTAGGGGTAAGAACTAAATGAAGAAAAAGTTATACCTTTAGCAACCTAGATAGTCACATGATATTTAAGTGCGATGTGGAGTCATCTTTATAAGGCAGACCTCTATACTCTATATGAAAGCTAAGAAGATATAATAATAAGTCAGACTTAATCGAACTCTACGGCGCTTTCGTCTTGGGCACTGGTCGTTTGATGTCCATGAGATCGCATATCTCGTTCCTGATCGGTCGCAGCTCGTTCACGTCTTTCTCCCAGTCTGTGTCGGCCAGTATTGACATAATCTGAAACCAAAATTGTTTATTAATTTGTTTCTTAACGGTCTCTTTTTTATTCTTACTTATTTAAAACAAGTACATTTAAAACAAACACTTATTTAAAACAACTAAATCAAATAGTGTCGTGAAACTAAAGCTGGCATGTTCACAGTACTCACACTTATGCAATTTCATATGCGGTGTGTTAAAAAAGAACCTCCTTTTTTTGAAGTCGGTTTGAAAATCATTACAATTCAAGCGTCTTTGGATTTTGTAAAGTTGGGTGGGTTAAAATATTATTTCCGACTTTTCATTTTTAATGTTTACCAGAACCAATTCTTTTAGAAGTTATTATGTAAAATAGTTGTAAAAATATGGAAATTATCACTCAATGACTCAATGTGTGTCGATTTTACCTATATTATTACCTATACGGCAACGGTCAAGTTCAAAAACTAGGCCACGCTGTTATCGAAAGCCACAGAATTTTTAGTAAATTATTAATACAATACAAATGGCATGCGAAAATAATTGCAATATGAGAAGGATCAGTCCGAAACCGATTGTTATACTTTAATTTATATTATACAATTAGGATCAGTCATGTTTTTTGTGGGGTAGGTATGCAGACTTATGGCGACAAAAAAAACCAGTAAATATTGTAAAGAAATTATTTAAATCGGACTAAAAATGACGGAAGATACAGCAATTTTAGTGCATTATTTCCAAAAACGCGCCCGAGAATGAAGCTAGTCGCTGTGACGTCATCTATCGTTGTCGCCTCCCCCTAAAACACAACTAAAATATTTAACGTAAACAAAAACAATTCACGCGAGGCACAAGCGTTAAGAATCGAAGAATTAATACTTATTACAATACCTATGAAGTATGAATACAATCAAGCCGTTGTCGCACGGATCCCGACGGATGACGTCATCGTAACCAATTCAGTGGAAGCGCGCGTTTCAAAACAGCCGTTCAGAAAAACTTTAATAAATCCACAATTTCTTGACGGATTTTAATAATTAAAAAAAAGTAATCTAAAAAGGCCGAAACAAGGAAATATTTCACATAGAAATCAAGAAATGCAAAGGTACAAAAATGGTCAAGCTAGAGCCGTAGAGCCTAGAGCTAAACCCACTAATGGCATCTAAGCGTTAGTTCACACCGAAATGCGTCGCGTATAGATACAGACGGCTGGGATTTGACATCGACTGTTCCGAACCATATAAAGTAGGTGCGACCACGGCTTTACCTTGACCATTTTTGTACCTACGCATTTCTGGATTTCTATGTGAATTATTTTCTTGTTTCGGCCTTTTTAGATTCCTGTTTTACGTAGTCGGGTTATAGATTTTTTAACTTGTTGAAATTTTCCGTTTCGCAATCGAAGATATTTTTGGAACAATATTAATAAGTAATCAAAACACTTGAATTTCAAAAATCTTCTTCGCCAGCGTGGAGCTAGACATTTTTTTTCTAGATATAAAGAACGATATATTATTATATAATATAATACATTTATACATATTTGTAATGTGCTTGCCAAGACCTTACTCTTCATACCAAACACTTGATGATTATCTCGGTTTAATTTTTTTAGATGTTAGAATCTGTGGTTCAATTTTCAAAATACAAAATTTTGAAAAAATATAGGTATAAGCCTATGTTACCCGCGGTATCATTACGAATCGTTTGACGCCTCATTTATTAAAATCGATAGTTTAGACGCTACGAGGGAACAAACATACATAGGCTGCCAAAATCATTACCCTTCCCATTTTTTTGGCTTCGCAGTAGTACTTCGGGTAAAAATAAAATATGCTCAGTAAGTTAATACACATGTACTTAATAAAAATCAGATTTGCTACTAAGTGATTAATCCTCATTTTAATTAAAGGTACATTTTCGATTGTTAATAAATTAGCTTGTGAACGTACGGATGGTGATATAGTACGATTGTAATTAATTATTGCATTTGTGCTATATTTGATCTTGACGAGTGTTCATCATATTCACCTGTGGTACTGTCAGAGAATTAAGAAAAGCCATTACATATTATAAGCTCTGTGGTTAAACAGGAACAATAACAAAACAATAATTGTCTCCTTCATAATCAAAAGCTTGACCAAGAGAGAGAGAGTGACAGAGACATTACGAGTTACGACGGGTAATACGACACGTTACATACAACGTGTACGAATACAACACATATGTGTTGCTCGTGCGAACATTTAAATATAGGCCTATACAGGCTTTTAATGTGACCTATTAAATTACTTTACCACAATATTATTTTTTGGCTATAATAGGTACAGTACAATGTATCTACCACGTAGGCTAAGCGCGCACTGGCGGCCAGGCTGCAGCGGCCTCCGAAATGTATGCAAGTGGCCGCCGGCCGCTTGCGGCCAAGTGCGCGCACTGATGATAATGCATACATTTCGGTTGCCGCCGCGGCATGTCCACGCGGCCAGTGCACGCTTAGCTTAGGGGCTTACAGGGCTACCTGCTGTCGCCTAGGTGAAAAAAGGGAGGGGCAGGGCAAATTCGCCAGGCAGGCATATTTTGAAATTATGTTACTAAATACGCCTGTGATTAAGTACACATAATATGAATTAATTAGTAACCTGGTCCAAGTTATTGAGCGGCACGGAGCTGACGTCGCCATAGAGCGTGAGCGCCTCGTATAGGCGGGCGGCGGCGCAGCGTCGTACGTAGCGGTCCGCGCAGCACAGCCGCACGCACAGCACAGACAGCGCGCGCGCCGATACTGACCCGCCCACCTGCAATTTTTTAAAACTTTATTATTATGGCTGAATAGGCTACTTGACTGATACTTAATTTCATACATCGAATGAGTATTTCCTTTTGTATTTGGCTTTGTAAAGCGTAATATAGCGATACTATGAAATAAAAGTACAGGATTGATAAATAAAAATAATTTAGAATTTAATTTTTTTACTTTTTAATTTGAACTGATGAAAACAGTAATATTATATGTGACGTCGTACGATATATAAACAAACAAACGTCACTTATCATAGTTGTTTTCCATGATTTGTAAGTAAATGCGAATTGCGAATATTTATGAAAAAGGCTAAACTTATAAGAAATTATTATTTTCTCGAATTATTTAAAAAAACAAAAATAGACATTTTATTTGTGAAAGCAGAAAGCATAAATTTGCCGAGAACCGACCCACTGACGGTTGGTAATTTTTTGCCTTAAGAGGGTTGAACGCCGCGCGCCTCAAATTTGTCAAAAACGTTACTTTTCAAACACGTCCAATGTCTATATCTATCAAAAACTTGTTATTCCGATTATTATAATATGTAAAAAGCAGTAGGCAATATTCTAGTCTATATTTTCTATTAGTATTATTTTATATATTTTATAATAATTTTAAACTTTGGAATAATAGTGTCAAACTGAACAGAAGTGTTTTAGTCAACTTTAGGTTGGCAGGGGCAACTTCAAAGCATATAATATCTAAAACCGCTTTAATTTTTTAGAAACAAAATATATTCACAATCTTGTTAGATCCTCTTCTAGATTTGATCATAGACAAAATAATGGTCTCGCTGTGCGCTCGACCAGACCGAGCTGACGTGCTTGTCAAATACTGCAATAAATACTCAGCTGAGGTCAGCTTACCCGAGCCAGTCATATTGAAAGCTTTATGTCAGGTGTAATCCCGTACTTTTAGTTATACGTAATCGGAAAAAAATGCTAAGTTGCGTAGTGAAACTATGTAAAAATAATACGACAAGAAATAATAATAAAAAGGGGGTCTAAAAAGCCGAAATAAGAAAATAATTCAGATAGAAATCCAGAAATTCATATAAATATTACGAAAAATAAATATACGCCAATTTTATAATTTCAAAAAGAATCTACACAATATCGGTAGATAAACCCGAAACCGAGAAAAATTGAAAATGGGATTTTGTACGCTCCTTTACGTTTTTTTCATGTGCGCTCGTTTTAGCTCTTATTATGTTTTTAAAATTAACTTCAGGGAAAATATATGTGACTATTCTTAAATTAAATTTGTACTCTAAAATTTTCGCCAAGATGGTTATTTGTTCGCTAAAATAATATTTGTCTGCCAATTTGGAATATACAGTGAAAACAACTTGTATTCATTAGTTACCACATTTGAATTTTTTTGTTCCTTATATTCTTTATATATACTTGGTAATTTATACCAAGTTGGCGAACGAATATATTCAATATTCGGTGTTTTCACACCCAAAATATGATTGTTTTGTCGCAAGTTTAAATACATGCTGGTTTTATAGATGCTTACATCGTATAAGGGTCACAAACTCGGAAATTAAGTCGCCAACTTACACATTTCTGTGCCAGTTTGGATTAATTTTCGCCACCTTTTATCTGCCTTTTTTTATATATTTTTCACCTAAGTGCTTTCGCACAAAATGTGTCAAAACTGATTAATGACACATTAGCCAGTTAAAGGAATCCATTTTAACATATATACGCATGATTCACTACCTTCTTAACGCGAATAGACTATTCATTTTGTTTCATTTAGAAAACCATTGCATTGCAGACCGTACTTAAGATTGTGTAGAGAAATAGTTAAAATTTTTGCCGAATTCAAAATGGTAATTATTTAGAAATAAGATTTATTTCATACATTTTAGTGCATTTTTACTTTAGAAGTCGGTTTTCATTTTTTGTTTATTCCTTGTTGGAATAAACAAAAAATGTCCCTGTCCCTGTCCCTCCTATGGACATCTGTAATGTCCTATTAAAAAAAAACATTAAATTGAAGATAAACATTTTGGATTTAAAGGAATATAAAAAGATTGGGCAGCAGGGCATATACTATCATTCGCAAACGGAAGACAGTCATAAACAACTGCGCGCTTATTTCTTATACTACGAATCAAAGTTATCAAAGTATTTTATTGAACATACCTGAATCAGTTGACAGAGTACGTTGATGGAGTCCAACATCTTGTAAACGCTGTTGCCGCCGCGCAGCTCCTGCTGCAGGTACTTTAGCACGTCCAACGCGAACGTTGACTCAGGGTCTTCTAGTATCGGTGAGATTGCACCTGAAACATGGCGTAGTGTCGTATAAATCTTCTTAGTTTTGATATATCTAATGCTTTGAAGTAACATTAAATATGTGTATTACATGACGTGGTGTGAAAGCGTCCTTAGATATAAAAAAAAAACATGAATATTTTTATATTCATATTTCGTACACAACCATCATACATTTTATTCTTAATTAAAATAATTAAATATATTTTTAGCAAAAATATAATTAATATGTTAGTTAATAAACAAACCTTACCAGAACTAAATAGCCTATCTAAGAAATTGAACATTGGCGTCATTATTCGCTTCACGTGGAGGTTGTCCCTAAACACGTCTATGATTGTGTCGCATATTGCTTTGAGAGTCTCCTTGTCGTCGTGGAGAGACCTTAAGTATGAGAAGAGAGATTGCGTAGTGTGCTTTACCTGTAACAATAAAAATCATACCTAATAAGAATAAAGAAATAACAAAACTGCTAATTATATACCAAAAAGGTTAATCATATTCTTTTGGTAATACTTTTAGTCCTCGATGCCGGCTATTTTTAACTATGCCTAAACAACTTAATACAAAATAACCTAACTAAAAGCATGTCAGGACATTTCTAAGGCGGGTGGGATACGTAACTGTCAACGCGCAATAGTTTTTCTTTGAATTACTATAAAAGTAGTTAAAACACCTCGTAATAACGATACCTCACACGATGGGGTAGACCGAAAAAATATTTTTCATCCCCACTTCACATGTATCGAGAGCAACCCCTAAATACAAAATTATTATTATTTTATGATGCCAAAACCGACATCTATACATTATATGACTGCCAAATTTCATACATTTATATTCTATAGGGCGGACAGACAGACAGACAGACGGACGGACGGAGCGAAACTATAAGGGTTCCTTGAGTATTACGGAACCCTGCCGTCAGAGAACCCCCAGAACAGTACAAAATACATTGAGACCCAAAATACCTGTAAAGTATACATTAAGCTGGATCAATAAATGTAAATATTACACAACACTCACCAAGCTTTCAGTCAACTCCCCAGCGCTGACGACCAATCCTTTGACGATGTGATATCTGTACGTATCAAACTTGAGTAGCTGGACGAATCTGGGCATAGTATGTCCGGGGAACAGCCATAACACGACGTTGGAGTTCTCACTCGCTCTAGGCCGATCGTCGCTCTCCTCAGTCTCTATATTAGGCGGTCGTTTCTCTACCTCCTCTGACGGGAATATCCGTTTGAGGGCGTCGTGATGTGGAATGTGCGGTATTTGGGGCTCACTGAAGTATTTTTAGTTAGTCATTATAATAGTAAAAATCAAATGTCTAGATTAATCGCGGAAAATTCAATAATTCTTTCTGCAAAACGTTGATAAAATGTCAACACATTTTAATGACATACTTAATATTATGTACACAGTAACCCGTATAGTGAAGAGTTACTTAGTAGAGTCGTAGTGCCGGCATTTTATATATGTTGTAGAGCGTTTTCTTTTACTATTGTCATATATTATCAACATACGACAATAGTAAAAGTAACAGCCTCCGTGGTTTAGTGGTTAGAGCTTGGCTGTCGGTCGTGGGTTCGATTCCCGCATTGGAAAAACAAAAAATGCTGTTTCCAAGTTTGATTGGACAATGGAGGCTGATCACTTGATTGTCTGACAAGAAAGATATTCCATGCGTCGGATGGGCATGTAAATAGTCGGACCTGCGTCTGATCTCTCGCCAGTCGTGTCGGTCATCCGTCCCACTAGATTATGAGAGTAAAGGAAGAGATAGTGCTCTTGTGTACTGCGCACACACTTGAGCACTATAAAATTACTCCTGCTTAACTGGCCTGGTTTCAATGAAACCGGCCACCTTCACCGAAATTGGTGTGAGGATTTATCTATTATATTATCAACATTTAATGATGATGTTTTACAAATTGAATACATATATATTTTCAAAGGTCAATAATATTATTTGTTTTCGGCCAACTACTGTACTCACTTATATATGAGCGAGATGAATATCCGGCCGGCGTGGGCGCGCGTGCGGTCGATCTTCTCGACCGCCTGCTGCGCCGCGCCGCACGCAGCTCCGCGCACCGCCGCCGCCGACAGCAGCGACGGCGCCGACATCGCGCACTGCCGGCAGATCGACAGCAGACCTATGGTATTAAAGTCAAGTTGACGGTAAGAAATAAAAAATTAACTTGAAAAACAAATCTGACAAATTTAATTAAAAGTGGCGCCGTACATTTCATGTGCCAAACTAATAAACAATTCATTGTTCACTTACATTATTTCTTCTTGTGGATTTTAATTTACTCGTATTTTTACTGCCAAAGCACTGGCAATGTTTCACATAAAAATATGAAATAGAGACTTGAAGTTTTTACATAATAGATGAAAACAATACGTTAACAGTTAACAACATACACTGTAATATACAAAAGGCTCTAATAAATGTTTTATTAATATTTAAAACAAAGTGAAAATCACAAAACTTGCCAGTCATGCTGGCCTCTCGCACCCACGCGCCGATATCGCCGCGCAGGTCCACCGTGTACTCGCCCAAACTGGTCAATAGTGCGTTGAGCACGCGCTCTATGTACGATGCCATAGCACCCTCCAGACCCAGTGTACGGCAAATCTAACAGAAATAATAATATTTCCATCACTGATGGAATGGAATAGTAGTTTATAGAATTAAAAAAAAAAACAATATTTTCTTCTGAAGTTAATGAAGTCCGAAAGTTTACTATATAAATTTGCTAATAGAAGAAATATTGAAAAGTGTTATATAAATGGATCTTCTGAGTTAAATATATTTTACTCAGAAGATCGAATTATATTCAGTTTGGTTTATACTCTCATTTACTCAACTAACCTCAGTAAGGCCAAGTACCGCGTCTCGCCGCGCCTCCGCCCACTTTTGGGTGTTTTCAGTCACCTTCGTGCATTCTATCAACGCGTCCACTATAAGTTCTAGATGTTCATTTAGAATAAATCCTGGCAATGAACCTGTAGAAGTCAATATTTATTAGAAATAGAAGTACTGTAAGCAAGTAAACTAATTCACTGAGGTTTTATTTTTTTTAATTATTTAATGGTGTGTAAATCTGACTTATGTAAAAATGCAAAAGGGGAAACTGACCAATGGCTCTCGAAAATCCCATCCTCAATACGAGTCCATTGACTCCAGTATTACAGAGTTGTTCGAGGTAGTGGTATATGAGCTGCCGCCGTTGCTCTTTGATCGAGGTTTCTGCAGATTCTGTTTGTTCGTCTTCATCCTTCAAGTACTCATCTATGATAAGCGGTAAAGCTTCTATCGCTTTCTCTCTTACAGCTTGGACCTCGTGGGCGAGACATTCCTCTATCAGCCGCAGCCAATCATCTAGAAATTTTAATAAAAACACTGCATAATAACAATATTTTATAGAAATCACATTCAAATTGGCTGGTACCAACTTCAAAATTATAAAGATTGAGTAGAGAAATAGTTACAATTTTAGCCAAAGTTCCAAGGAGAATTCTTTAGAAAAAAAAATTATTTCATGCTTTTTTGTGCATTTTTTCTTTGGAAGTCGGTTTTAATATTTTTGTAATAATTTTAATTTTATTTTAAAATAAATATTTTTTCCCGTTTGAAACATATTTATTTATTATATTATTACTAACACATTTTAAGAAAATTTTAAATAATCGTTCGAATGTAATAATTGTATACGCGCCAAGCTTCCATTAGGTATCGTATATAAGTACGCCAACACCACTAATTGACATAGTGGCATATGCTTCCAGTTCTTTAAACAATGCCGAAATCCCCAAACATTGTATCTATAAGGAGTAAGGAGTTCTGTTCAGTACTTTTGGATCCAGGGTATACCTTGATGAAAAAACTTAGTTTTTGGTAGCATATGCTTTTTATGAAGTACTCAGTATACTAAGTATTTTTACCCTACTTCAGAAAAAGTCGAGATCACTACATATGTCCATATAAATTTCGAGGAGTCCCATCATCAGGTCACCATTTTGGTGACACACACACAACGGGATCAACATCGGATTATACCCTGTACAACAAAAAAAGGATTTTGAAAATCGGTCCACAGACGGCGGAGTTATCGTTGAACATACAAAAAATAATATATAATATACAGGTGCTCGGTTAACAAAAATAGATATTCAAGGAGCGTAAATCAGTGTTCATTGTCATTCCAATAATATATATAACTTGTGACCTTAAATTTTGACTAGATTATCCTATAAAACACTTAAATTCTATTCATCACCGCGCGCCCGTACTATTCGTCAAGCGCGTGGCCTTGAAGCCGGCGGCGTTGTACGACAGTGTGATGGTGTCCATGCGCAGTGCGTTGTCAGGAAATATTTAATCATGTTATTTTTCTGTAAATCACGAGCATTTTTAGTTATGCGTACTGCCATTACTTATGTAATATTGTGGCCTAATGTTGAGTTAAATATTTCATTCGGATAACCAAGCAACCTGTATATTATACAGCCGAATATATAACTGCCTCCTTTTTTGAAAGTCTGTTAAAAAGACAAAACAACTTTGCAATCGCTTCATCCCACTCGCACTATCTCTTCTTATTGCACCGTCTCTCACGCACGCGCGGCCGTCTCACCTGCGGTGTCGCGAGCGACGCGGTGGTGCGCTAGTGCCAGGCGGCCGACGGTGTGGCAGGCTGCCTGGCGCATGAGCTCGCCGCCCAGCCCGCGCAGCTGCTGCCGCGCCCGCAACCGCCCCACCAGCCCGCACACGCCAGTACGCACGTCATCCGAGATCAATGACGCAGCCAAGGACCCTGAATATTTTTTTTTTAATTAGTCACTGGCACACAGTACACACATATATTCTTTTTTTTATGCATTAAAGTTTTAAAGACACAATACATTTAAAACTAGCATTACTACTTACTTAAATAAACAAGCAACTTATTTGGAATTATAATTTACACAGCACGGTCCCTAAGACAACCACGCATCTATCATGTCATTACTGAAAGTGAAATTTTTGCAATTTTCAGTTATTATAAAATGTTACCATTATCCAATTTGCATAGGGAGAGTGCATGTATGACTTCTCCAATAGCGAGAATAGCCCCGTGACGCACATTCAAATCTATCGATTCTATCTTTCCCATCAGCTTTGGCAGTACGGCAGTAGCGACATATTCAGGCATCTGCAACATAATAATATTGGATATGTTATTGATTGTACTGTAGGTTCTTGGTGGAAATTCATGTTTCACAGTAATAACACACAGGACTTCTTGCACTATTTCCACTTTAATAAGTATTTTACATTAATTTTAATATATTACACGACCGGTTTCGACAAAGTCATCATCAGGTGTAGGTCTATTAAAATTTAAAAAAAAAAAATTGTAAACATTGTGCAAAGGGTTGTCAGCATCATGAAATTTTTACAATTTTGTGCAACGTAATTTTAATTTTTATACCAACTTATTCTATTTTCTACTGTATATCACAAATTAATATTAGTAAAAAATTATAACACATTAGATTGATAAATTAATAACTTATTGATTTGTAATTTCATAGAATTATGTAATATTATAGAATGGATGTCAGAATATAAAATTAAAAGTACTACTATCAATCAATGATTCAATTAAATTAAAAATGTCCTAAATACATAAGAATCTAAGATATTATAAATAATGGCAAATAAATTATATGAAATTAAAACATATCAAAATTAAAATTAATAAATTATCTCAAAAATTTATCCAAAATTAATACCAATGTCAAAAAGTCACAACAAAAGTACATAGTACCTATAAATAATAATTAAATTAAATGTCTTGCAATAATATGGAACTCGAAAGGCATGTCTGGTCATTTAGTAAGATCCCACATTTTTTGTGTCTGTTAATTTCAAGCGCTTCTAATGCGTCCATCTTCCTGCTTTTTGGTAATATATGTAAATATTTTATATTTTTATCAGGGTCAAAGTTGTGTCCATTACTATTTAGATGTTCGGCAAACGTAGATCTTTCAGTATTTTTCTTCCAAGCAGTTATATGTTCTTTTATTCTAGTTTTAAACTTTCGCCCTGTCTGACCTATATACACTCCTCCACATGTATCACAAGTGAGACTGTAAATACCGCTATTGTCCGTGATTTTAAACTTATCTTTATTATTGCACAGTAATTTTTTTAGTGATCCTGTAGTGTAGAACGCCACTCTAGTCTCCTTGTTTTGTATAATCCTCTGGAATCTGTAGGAAGATGGGCCGATGTATGGTATTTTTACCCACATCTTTCTTGTTTTTTCTCTGTCTTCCGTCTGATTGTACAGCATTTTTTCTGTCATTTTCTTTCTCGCTCTTCTTAAAATTGTGTCAATCAACTCGCTTTTGTAGCCATTGTTTACGGCGATATGTTTAATGGTGTTTAGTTCTGCCCTGAAATCATTGGCGTCTAGGGGTACATTCAGTAGTCGGTGTACAAAAGCATGAAACGAAGCGTGTTTATGTTGGTGTGGATGACATGAGTTCGCATGGAGAATGTTTTCGCTGTATGTGGGTTTCCTAAATATATTAAATTTATGACGGCCAAGGTTTATATCAACAGTTAAATCTAGAAAATTCAAAATTTTATTGCCTATTTCCATTGTCATTTGTATTTTATTATTAAATGTGTTTATGTAATTGAAGAAGTTATGTAAACTGGTATGTTCACCTTTCCATAGGCATATCACGTCATCAACATATCTATACCAGTATACGATATTTTCCTTATATGATGTTTCCAGTATTCTTTTTTCTAACTCGTTCATAAAAATATCTGCACAAAGTGGAGACAAGGGACTGCCCATTGCTAGTCCATCCTTTTGTTTATATGTCTTACCATTATATATAAAATAATTTTGGTCTAGGCAAACCTTAAAAATGGCTTTTAAATCTATTATTTCTTGTGCGTCTAAATGTGAGGTGCATAAAATTTCGTCAATTATATTCATACATTCCTTAACCGGTATATTTGAAAATAAGTTCTTTACATCAAAAGATACTAGAGTTCCGTTTTTTGGGACGGGAACATCTTTAATTTTATTTATTAATTCCAGACTATTACGAATCGTATATTTTGGATTAAATTTTGTCAGACTTTTAAAGATTGTATTTGCTTTTTTGGCTAATTTATAGGCTGGTGCTGATGTATATGAGACCACTGGTCTTATAGGCGCTTCATGTTTATGTAACTTGTAGAAACCATACAATCGCGGCGGCAAAGGGTTCATATGTAAAATAGATGCTATGTGGGTATTTTTAAGTACACTGTCAGTAAATCAAACTATGTCTTTGACTTCAGTATTAAAAACTTCAGTAGGATCTTTTTTTAACTTTTCAACATCTATTTAAAAAATCTGTTATTATGATCTGTTATATATAAAATCTGTTATATATAGGATACTCCGATAAAATAGTAGTCGGGTGCTGTAGCTGTAGCACTTAACGCGTCTCCGCGCCGACTGAACTTGCGATCACGGCGCGGGTGCGGTGTCCAGTTGTGGTCCAATATCCCGTATCGCGAGATAAAGCTGCTCCAGCGGTGTCTGACCGTAATTGTTGTTTTGTTTTGATGTTTTAAATAGTTGAATCTTTAATGTTTTAGTGTTATATATATACATGATTATTTAAAGTTAAGCAAACTAAAATAATTAATTTAAAATAGTGTGCTGATGTGAGATCTCAAACTAATAGGGGACCACGGAAGATCAGGCGCCTCGGCACCGCCGTGGTCGATGCCTGAGTGGATTCCCTTTGAACATATGGTGTGGGGATTTGATTCTGATTTTCGATTTGTTTATTTTCTTTTTAGCTGTGTTAATGTCCCCTTGTGTGCTCAATAAAGATATTATTATTATTATTATTTTATTGTGGTAGTCATTTTTTGTAGCAATGACTACTGTAGTCCTTTATCTGCTTTAGTGATTACTAAATTATTTGTACTTATCTTCTTTCTTAAACTTTTTAATACAACCGACTCATCAGACATAGTTAGGAAGGTATGATTGTGTTTTAATTAATGTAATGTTATGGCACAAGATTTTTTTACCATTTTATTATCTTTAGAAGCAATTTCAAGGTCAGCTGCCAGATTGTCTATTTCCTTCTTTGGTATATTAATTCTGGGACAGTGTTTGAGGCCTTTTCCTAATATATTTACTTCTTCTTTGGTAAAGTTTATGGGTGTATTGTTGACAATTTTAGGATAGAATGTAGTCTTAATATTTATATTTTTGGGTTTTTGTTGACTTAATAGGTGATTAAGCTTCTTACTTTGCAAAACAAATTTTTCATAGATTTTATTATTTATGTATTCATGTATTTCTCTCTGGAGCCAGTCCAGTTCAACCGGGTGTAACTGACGAGCTAGTTCCATATGTACAACTTTCAAATGGGCTCCGAGATTATCTCTTTGCTTATATAAGTGATGGATTTCAGCTTCTATGCATTTAAACTTTATTCGCGTCATTAATTTATCAATATATGGTTTAAACATCTGGCATCTTATCTGAATGTAATTTGGAATTATTTTAAGTTTTTTACATTGGGAATTAAACCATAAATGTTATGATTTTATCTTTAGTTTCAATTTTAAAACTTTATACAGTACCAGTAATTCAGCTGTGTTTGCCGCTTTTAGATATGTTATTGATTGTACTGTAGGTTCTTGGTGGAAATTCATGTTTCACAGTAATAACACACAGGACTTCTTGCACTATTTCCACTTTAATAAGTATTTTACATTAATTTTAATATATTACACGACCGGTTTCGACAAAGTCATCATCAGGTGTAGGTCGATTAAAATTAAAAAAAAAATTGTAAACATTGTGCAAAGGGTTGTCAGCATCATGAAATTTTTACAATTTTGTGCAACGTAATTTAAATTTTTATACCAACTTATTCTATTTTCTACTGTATATCACAAATTAATATTAGTAAAAAATTATAACACATTAGATCGATAAATTAATAACTCATTGATTTGTAATTTCATAGAATTATGTAATATTATAGAATGGATGTCAGAATATAAAATTAAAAGTACTACTATCAATCAATGATTCAATTAAATTAAAAATGTCCTTAATACATAAGAATCTAAGATATTATAAATAATGGCAAATAAATTATATGAAATTAAAACATATCAAAATTAAAATTAATAAATTATCTCAAAAATTTATCCAAAATTAATACCAATGTCAAAAAGTCGCAACAAAAGAACATAGTATAACCTATAAATAATAATTAAATTAAATGTCTTGCAATAATATGGAACTCGAAAGGCATGTCTGGTCATTTAGTAAGATCCCACATTTTTTGTGTCTGTTAATTTCAAGCGCTTCTAATGCGTCCATCTTCCTGCTTTTTGGTAATATATGTAAATATTTTATATTTTTATCAGGGTCAAAGTTGTGTCCATTACTATTTAGATGTTCGGCAAACGTAGATCTTTCAGTATTTTTCTTCCAAGCAGTTATATGTTCTTTTATTCTAGTTTTAAACTTTCGCCCTGTCTGACCTATATACACTCCTCCACATGTATCACAAGTGAGACTGTAAATACCGCTATTGTCCGTGATTTTAAACTTATCTTTATTATTGCACAGTAATTTTTTTAGTGATCCTGTAGTGTAGAACGCCACTCTAGTCTCCTTGTTTTGTATAATCCTCTGGAATCTGTAGGAAGATGGGCCGATGTATGGTATTTTTACCCACATCTTTCTTGTTTTTTCTCTGTCTTCCGTCTGATTGTACAGAATTTTTTGTGTCATTTTCTTTCTCGCTCTTCTTAAAATTGTGTCAATCAACTCGCTTTTGTAGCCATTGTTTACGGCGATATGTTTAATGGTGTTTAGTTCTGCCCTGAAATCATTGGCGTCTAGGGGTACATTCAGTAGTCGGTGTACAAAAGCATGAAACGAAGCGTGTTTATGTTGGTGTGGATGACATGAGTTCGCATGGAGAATGTTTTCGCTGTATGTGGGTTTCCTAAATATATTAAATTTATGACGGCCAAGGTTTATATCAACAGTTAAATCTAGAAAATTCAAAATTTTATTGCCTATTTCCATTGTCATTTGTATTTTATTATTAAATGTATTTATGTAATTGAAGAAGTTATGTAAACTGGTATTTCCATAGGCATATCACGTTATCAACATATCTATACCAGTATACGATATTTTCCTTTTATGATGTTTCCAGTATTCTTTTTTCTAACTCGTTCATAAAAATATCTGTACAAAGTGGAGACAAGGGACTGCCCATTGCTAGTCCATCCTTTTGTTTATATGTCTTGCCATTATATATAAAATAATTTTGGTCTAGACAAACCTTAAAAATGGCTTTTAAATCTATTATTTCTTGTGCGTCTAAATGTGAGGTGCATAAAATTTCGTCAATTATATTCATACATTCCTTAACCGGTATATTTGAAAATAAGTTTTTTACATCAAAAGATACTAGAGTTCCGTTTTTTGGGACGGGAACATCTTTAATTTTATTTATTAATTCCAGACTATTACGAATCGTATATTTTGGATTAAATTTTGTCAGACTTTTAAAGATTGTATTTGCTTTTTTGGCTAATTTATAGGCTGGTGCTGATGTATATGAGACCACTGGTCTTATAGGCGCTTCATGTTTATGTAACTTGTAGAAACCATACAATCGCGGCGGCAAAGGGTTCATATGTAAAATAGATGCTATGTGGGTATTTTTAAGTACACTGTCAGTAGATCGAACTATGTCTTTGACTTCAGATAAGATGCCAGATGTTTAAACCATATATTGATAAATTAATGACGCGAATAAAGTTTAAATGCATAGAAGCTGAAATCCATCACTTATATAAGCAAAGAGATAATCTCGGAGCCCATTTGAAAGTTGTACATATGGAACTAGCTCGTCAGTTACACCCGGTTGAACTGGACTGGCTCCAGAGAGAAATACATGAATACATAAATATTAAAATCTATGAAAAATTTGTTTTGCAAAGTAAGAAGCTTAATCACCTATTAAGTCAACAAAAACCCAAAAATATAAATATTAAGACTACATTCTATCCTAAAATTGTCAACAATACACCCATAAACTTTACCAAAGAAGAAGTAAATATATTAGGAAAAGGCCTCAAACACTGTCCCAGAATTAATATACCAAAGAAGAAAATAGACAATCTGGCAGCTGACCTTGAAATTGCTTCTAAAGATAATAAAATGGTAAAACAATCTTGTGCCATAACATTACATAAATTAAAACACAATCATACCTTCTTAACTATGTCTGATGAGTCGGTTGTATTAAAAAGTTTAAGAAAGAAGATAAGTACAATAATCACTAAAGCAGATAAAGGTAACACAGTAGCATTGCTACAAAAACTGACTACCACAATAAAATAACAGATTTTTTAAATAGTAGTGATGTTGAAATGTTAAAAAAAAGATCCTACTGAAGTTTTTAATACTGAAGTCAAAGACATAGTTCGATCTACTGACAGTGTACTTAAAAATACCCACATAGCATCTATTTTACATATGAACCCTTTGCCGCCGCGATTGTATGGTTTCTACAAGTTACATAAACATGAAGCGCCTATAAGACCAGTGGTCTCATATACATCAGCACCAGCCTATAAATTAGCCAAAAAAGCAAATACAATCTTTAAAAGTCTGACAAAATTTAATCCAAAATATACGATTCGTAATAGTCTGGAATTAATAAATAAAATTAAAGATGTTCCCGTCCCAAAAAACGGAACTCTAGTATCTTTTGATGTAAAAAACTTATTTTCAAATATACCGGTTAAGGAATGTATGAATATAATTGACGAAATTTTATGCACCTCACATTTAGACGCACAAGAAATAATAGATTTAAAAGCCATTTTTAAGGTTTGCCTAGACCAAAATTATTTTATATATAATGGTAAGACATATAAACAAAAGGATGGACTAGCAATGGGCAGTCCCTTGTCTCCACTTTGTGCAGATATTTTTATGAACGAGTTAGAAAAAAGAATACTGGAAACATCATATAAGGAAAATATCGTATACTGGTATAGATATGTTGATGACGTGATATGCCTATGGAAAGGTGAACATACCAGTTTACATAACTTCTTCAATTACATAAATACATTTAATAATAAAATACAAATGACAATGGAAATAGGCAATAAAATTAAGAATTTTCTAGATTTAACTGTTGATATAAACCTTGGCCGTCATAAATTTAATATATTTAGGAAACCCACATACAGCGAAAACATTCTCCATGCGAACTCATGTCATCCACACCAACATAAACACGCTTCGTTTCATGCTTTTGTACACCGACTACTGAATGTACCCCTAGACGCCAATGATTTCAGGGCAGAACTAAACACCATTAAACATATCGCCGTAAACAATGGCTACAAAAGTGAGTTGATTGACACAATTTTAAGAAGAGCGAGAAAGAAAATGACAGAAAAAATGCTGTACAATCAGACGGAAGACAGAGAAAAAACAAGAAAGATGTGGGTAAAAATACCATACATCGGCCCATCTTCCTACAGATTCCAGAGGATTATACAAAACAAGGAGACTAGAGTGGCGTTCTACACTACAGGATCACTAAAAAAATTACTGTGCAATAATAAAGATAAGTTTAAAATCACGGACAATAGCGGTATTTACAGTCTCACTTGTGATACATGTGGAGGAATGTATATAGGTCAGACAGGGCGAAAGTTTAAAACTAGAATAAAAGAACATATAACTGCTTGGAAGAAAAATACTGAAAGATCTACGTTTGCCGAACATCTAAATAGTAATGGACACAACTTTGACCCTGATAAAAATATAAAATATTTACATATATTACCAAAAAGCAGGAAGATGGACGCATTAGAAGCGCTTGAAATTAACAGACACAAAAAATGTGGGATCTTACTAAATGACCAGACATGCCTTTCGAGTTCCATATTATTGCAAGACATTTAATTTAATTATTATTTATAGGTTATACTATGTTCTTTTGTTGTGACTTTTTGAAATTGGTATTAATTTTGGATAAATTTTTGAGATAATTTATTAATTTTAATTTTGATATGTTTTAATTTCATATAATTTATTTGCCATTATTTATAATATCTTAGATTCTTATGTATTAAGGACATTTTTAATTTAATTGAATCATTGATTGATAGTAGTACTTTTAATTTTATATTCTGACATCCATTCTATAATATTACATAATTCTATGAAATTACAAATCAATAAGTTATTAATTTATCAATCTAATGTGTTATAATTTTTTACTAATATTAATTTGTGATATACAGTAAAAAATAGAATAAGTTGGTATAAAAATTAAAATTACGTTGCACAAAATTGTAAAAATTTCATGATGCTGACAACCCTTTGCACAATGTTTACAATTTTTTTTTTAAATTTTAATCGACCTACACCTGATGATGACTTTGTCGAAACCGGTCGTGTAATATATTAAAATTAATGTAAAATACTTATTAAAGTGGAAATAGTGCAAGAAGTCCTGTGTGTTATTACTGTATAATAATATTGTTTTGAATTATAGATGTGCCATAAATTATAATCAATTAAACGACTTCTAGCGTTACTTGCACTAATAGTCCAGTCATATAAGCTTAAATTAGGTAAGAATCTCGGAATTCGAGATACCCAGCTGTAAGTCTGTAAATACTTGCATATTGACATCCTAAAAGTTGTCAAAACCTTCATATGGTAGGGTGTACGCACCTATTAAATTTCAAGGTCAAAGGTCACAAAAATCGGTTTTCTTTCTTGTATTTATTATCAATATAGTAGAATACAAAATTCTCTACAACTTTTGTTTAAAAAATTTTTTTATACGGTGAACTGTTTTCGGGATAGAGGGCGGAGAGCGCGCGGTCACAGCATCACTTCAGGTCAACCGGTGCCTCCGGTCGAAAACGTGCCATATATAGTTGATGAACTATCGATAAATCAATGATTATAAACATTTGTAAATTTTTATTAACTATTATATTATATTTTATCATTTTTTTCCTAACCTATCCACTTTTTATTCAGTATTAATTTATTGAACAATACTTCCTTGCCCATGTAATTGCAGAATTGTTAATGAAAATATAGGAGTTATATTTGAATTTGATTTGATTAATATTAATAACTTCTTACATGATGAAAAAAAAAACAAATAAATTATGAATTAATCTTTTTATCAAAAAATATAATTCAATTCATTTATTTTTCAATGATCAATGGTCAAGTGATGCTGTGACGCCCTCCGCCCTCTATCTCGAAAACGGTTCACCGTATAAAAAAATTTTTTAAACAAAAGTTGTAGAGAATTTTGTATTCTACTATATTGATAATAAATACAACTAGCAAAAACCCATAGGAAATGAGATATTTACAAAAAAAAGCGCAAAAAAACGATTTTTGTGACCTTTGACCTTGAAATTTAATAGTTGCGTACACCCTACCATAATATGGTAGGGTGTCACCAAAGATTGGAAAAAACTTTTCCAAAAATATTCAAAATGAATCTGTAAAAATGAATGATATCAGTATTATTTATGTGTCTAAATCAGACCCTGGAAGTTTTTTTTACAAAACATCTTACTCTGACACCTCCTATAAGCAAATAAAAGTAGCAGGGTCCCCACTCGCAGCACTCAAAACGACTTGATGTCGCCGAATTTACCTGTAGCTTATTCTGAGAGGATTCAAATTACGAGTAAAAAGAAACAGGGGCTGTTGAAATTAGTTGAAAAAAACATTATTCCTAAGTACTATGAAGATTTTTATAAAAATTTATAAGTGAATTTTAAATATTTATACAAATCCTCATAGTACTTATTTAATAATATAATAAATAGTATACTATTACTTATTTAATATTATTGTTAAGTGCTAAGATGATTTTTCTGATTTCATTGAGATTTTTTTGTTTAATTAGTAGGTACTTACTTGTGTTTTTTTTTCAACTAATGGAACTAATATTTTTTAAGAAAGTTGTTTATTTCTAACTTTCTAATATATCTATAACTTTCAAATATATTTTTTTTAATATTCTTTTATTTACCAGGTTATACTCTGCTTCCAAAACGTAAAGTTCCTATTAAGTTAATTTAATATATTTAATACTAACTTTTAACAATTTTGAGATTTTTATTTTTGTTTACTTTGTTAAATAATGAGACTGAATAGTTCAATGAGTACCTTTTGATTTTTGTTTTGGTACAAAGACTAGAATTTATTATTTCAATACTAAGTTTAAGCACTTGTGATATTCATTACTCTTTGGTTTAAGCCAAATGTTTTGTTACTTACCTTTAGATTGTTTTTCATCACATTTTTATAAGTCAAGATTGATGCTAAGGTCTTTTTGTAATAACTAAGTGAGAATTGATTTCATTTTTTGTTTTTTTTTTCATCACTAATCGTATTTAAAAATATATAAATACTGTTTTACTTTTAATCTAAACATCTTAAAGATAAGTAATATTCAAAAGAATACAATATACATATATACAAATACCAGACAAGTCGTAAAAAGTATAAATAATTTAAGAAATAATGGTAAATAGAGCAATGTCTTTGGAGATAATTATAGAGTATACAGTAATATACATTAGTAATTAAAAAAAATCTGCTTATCTTATGAATATACCACCATATTTATAGTTAAAAACTTTAATCGCTTCTCCAGAAAAAGTACGTTTTTAGAGTTAATACAGTATTCTTGCGGGCAAGCGATATGTAAGTTTTGAGACAACTTTTAGGATGTCAACATACAAGTATTTACAGACTTATAGCTGGGTATCTCGAATTCCGAAATGAACTTACTATAATGACTGGACTATAAAACTAATGTCGTGACCTGATATGTGTGCCCTTACTATTTAAAATATGATAAAATATTTATTTACTATGTAACTAATTAAATATTTACTTAAGTATGCGGCAATACCTTATCTGTGAGTTTGTGCAGTGAGTTAGCGGCGAGCTCCCGTATGGCGCAGTCCCAGTGTTCCACCTTCAGATCCACTAGGTGGTCTATGAGCGGGCGCGTGTACTCCGAGTAGCGCGCGACCTGCGACGTAATATATTAATAGATTATTAATTTTGTTATAACTTATGCAATCTACCGTTTGATTCGCACTCGAGAGAGTGCAGGTTCGATTCCCAGGTTGTGGCGTGTACCAATGAGACTTATTCAGATCTCAAGTACATTATATGGACGCTCTAACGGCGAAGGAAGGTATTGACCAGTCATTCCTTTGGACTAGGCTAAGTATGTTGTGAGAATGCCGTATGTGCTTGGGAAACTATACGACATTTAAAAACCAACTGTAGTCCCAGGCACTACAGTACTTTGCTCGGAGAATACTGTATAAATCATCCAATAACAGATGCAAAGGACTAAGTTTAGTTTTTATGCAATCTAAGTAAAGGAAACCTATTTCCTCATCCATGTTGCAGAAATTTCACTAAACTACATTGAAATGTCATTGATGTCAAATCTTCGAGATTTTATCCAATCACATAGAGGACTTCTGTTGTCCCTCAATACAGGTTTTTTATATTCCTGGTCAGGCATTATTTTATGTTATATTCATTGCTGCTTTTGCAATATTAGTAATTAAAAAACGCGACCTGCGGCGCGACGGTAAGGTAGGCGGCGGTGCGCGGGCCCACGGTCTGGAAGTCGGCGGTGGTGAGCACGTCGATGCCGTGCGGGAACATGCCGTGCCGCCCCACGTTCTCCTGGTATGCCGCCGATGCCGCGCGCCTGCAGTTTATCTGCACGTACCAAATGTAAAGTTAAATAAAAACGTTAACACAAAATATCGTCTGCAGATTAGAAACAACTTCATTATGAAATCTTTTTACTTTAACAATAAAAAATTCAATGACCTTCAAAAGAAACATCTTATAAAAGAAGGTCGTGTTAGTTACACTATTTATAACTCTAGAACGGCTGAACCGATTTGACTGAAAATTGGTGGGAAAAAGGTAGCTTAAAACCTTGAGACGGATATAGGATACTTAAGTGTCCCGCCGAGTCTGTCTGTCTGTATGTTCGCTATAATCTCAAAAACTACTGAAAGGATTTTCATGCCGTTTATATTTACCGACAGAGTAGTTCCTTAGGAAGGTTTAGCCCGATAATAATTTTTTAAGGTTTTGTGGAAATTGTTAGATTTATGACGATAATTGTTGAAGGTGTCGGAAAAAATCAAGCCGTCTGGGAACTTTTATCGAAAAAACTGCCTAACCTAACCCGTTGGAGACAAAAAACAAAACTATGTATGGTGGGATTGTTTCTCTTTTATACAAAAAAGTCCGATTTTAAGTATAGGTTACTATACCCATTCTAAGTTTAAAAAAATGATTAGAAATGATGTGGTTCAGAAGCTATTTAGACGGATACAATTTAATTATCCTTATCTAGGATATTATAATTAAGAGATATCTTAAAATTACTATATTGCAGGTATATTTGCTATAGAAGTTTCTTGCCACGAACACTCCCACGCGGGCGAAGCTGCATGCAAAAGCTAGTATTTCGATAAACGTAACGAGTATACTAAGAACTTATTACATTAACCTTAATAACACTATGTACACATTACACACCTCTCTGTCAAAGCACGCAGTAGCAATGAGCGCATTGGCGAGGGTGTGCGCATGCGGTGCAAGCGCGTCGGCGTGGTACGCACGCGCCAATGCCCACGCGACGTGACAGGCCGCGTCCCGCGCCGCGCGACCTCCGCCTCCACCACCACCCGCGCGCGCTTCGTCACGTGCAAGCGCGCGTACCGCGCACCGCACGCACGCGCCTAACTGCGCCGGCGATAGCAGACCGCGACGACCTGTAGTATTATTCAAGTAAGGACATAGACAAGCGACACCTTCCTGTATCACAGCCTGCCTAAAAACAAGTCTTAGACGAATACACAAACTCAACTAGGCTAACTTCTTCAAACATTTTAAGTATAAAAGTAGCCAAGAAATATAAAAAAATTTCATAGATTTTCGTAAGTAGGCCATTTTGCATTATTACGATTACTGTCTGGCTCTTTCCTACTAAAACACTACTAACAAATAAATTCCTACTAAAGAGGGAATAAAATACTTAATTTAGTAGTAAAACTTTGTAAAATAACTAAGTTGGCAACATTAATTCTGGACTGAATGGACCATGTGTGACAAATCGCTTCAGTTCCCGCCAGAGCCGCGGCCGTACGGGCATGCATCGTGTACAAGCGTAGTGAGTTTTCGAGGTGTTAAAATTAGAGTGTAATAAAAATACAATTATTAAACACGACCGTAGCTCTCGACAAACCAGAACGAACTGATGCGATTTTTCAGTATGTGTGCTCGAATCCGTTCAGGCCGATATGACGTCAGTTCTAACAGAAACTTCGGCCTCTCGTCTGTGTGGGAGCCTTAAGACAATATAAAGAGTTCGCAAACAATTTATGTTTTACTAGATTTTGCCAGCGACTTTGTTTGCGGAAGAAGAAATGTTTTATCCCGCACGATTGTTTTTCCGGCTTATAAAAATAGCCTATGTGTTAATCCATGGCTAATCTATAATCCATCAAATATACCAAAACATCATACTAAACTTCATTGTAATTGGTTAAGCCATTTCAGCGTGAACGACAAATTTATTACTTTTGAAGTAGTAGGCTTAATACTTACCAAGTTCCGCTAGAGCCATGCAAGCTCCGTGCCAAGCGGTGTCGCGCTCATGTTCGGCGAACAACGCTAGCACGCTCTCGCAGACATCGGCGGCCGCGAGCGCCGGCAGTCGCGCGCCGATGCGACCCACGCCTTTGGCCGCCGACCACCGCACCACCGTATCGTCGTCACGCAAAGAACACAGTAGGAGTTCTACTACATCTTCAACCTGTCGAATTTGGATTGATAGATAAATAATTATATTCAGAGAATTAAATGATTTTCCAGTGAAAATATTTAGTAACTAATTTAATACAACTGCTGACATATCCAGTGTACCTATTTTGGACATTATTGCCATAATAATAAGATCAAAATGTGGAACACATTGTCGGCGACAATTACAAGCAATTACAAGCAAGCAATATTACAAGGATATTACAATGATTATAAGTGAGTACATAATATGTGACTTAAATTATTTCTACCTCTTGTGGTATATCCTGGTCATCATCATCAGCAGGAGAGGTAATGGGTTCTGTGTCCCCTGCGGCAGCTCCTCCACTTAGTGTTACTGTCAAAGATCTGGAACCCCTAGTGTAACGCCAAGTAGCCACTCGAGGTTTCAAAAACGTAAGACCTACAAATATTCAGAATTAAATTTCTTTTAAGCAGTTTCATTTTCTAATAGCAACCAAAAATATTCTTAATTTATTAAGTCTAGATTTAGTGTTAAAAGTAACTAACCAATTCTTTGCACAATTTTTACTCCATATTTTCGCACAAGCATCGCTTTGTGCTGTTCATAGTTTTGCTTGGTGACCCATGTCAGGAGTTTTGAAGCATATGGCAGCAAGTCGTCTCTTTTGCCATGCTTCAATACTGCGGCCACTGAAGCTAATACACCATAGTGTATGGTGAATTCTTCTTGCAAATTGGAATGTAAATCACAGGCCCAATCAAAGAAATTGCCCATATACAATTCTTTGACATCAGACCTGAAATGTAAAGAGTGTCATCGGTATTAGTTTTGGATTCAAAAGTTCAAAGACAATATTTCTTGAGAGATCACAGTAGTTTATTGAATTACCAAATGGTGAACAAAATTGTAATAATATCATTATTTCACCTATTAAAAAAAATTGATAACTAAACTATTGATTTAGTCATAAAAATATGTGCAGATAAATGAAAACAATACTAGTTATGCAGATTTACCTAATAAGAAACTTAGAAGCCAAATAGGCACTTGCTTCAGCACAAGAATCCTTTGATAATGCATATGTCTTACAAATATTGTAAATTCTTTCCATCACAGTTAACTTCTTTGAGGTACCAGCACCTGAAAATAATACAGTGTATATTTTACCCACTGTTAAACTAAAAGTTTCTTTTTTGCATTGTTTATATTTTGGAAATCTATTAAAACAATAATTTTATCTCACCGGGTTGATCAGGAGCAAATCCATCAAGCCTGCTCATATGAAAGGGAATAATCACAACTATGGAGAGCCACAAGAGAAGCACAAATCTGCTGCGCCATGTTCCTTTGTCATTTGGATCTTGTGCTTCAAGATATGTCAAGACTGTAAGAAGGTCTGAAACCTGAAAGTAAATTAATTAATAAAATAATAAGTTTCTTGTTATCTTAAAATATTGTGTGAGTTAGAAGATACCTCATGTGGCAGATGTCTCACGACCACTTTGTATCCCCGTACCCTTATGATCTGGTACATGTAATTGAATGTTGCATGTTTCAGTTCGAAAGGAGATTCTTTGTCTTTCACAAGATTCATGAATTTAGATAATATCTTCTCTAAGTGAGGATCAAGAAGATGCGGCTGCTCGTAGTATTGTTTTAATATAGTGTACAGTTTGTCGTATTCTACTTCGAGTGAAGAAGAGTTATAAATATTTTTGACATTGTCGATCATGCCCAAGACCTCTTCGACTTCAGAAAAGTGTTCTAGGGCACATCCAAGCCCCGTATTGTCGCAGTCGTCGTCGCGGTTCATATCTGCATCTAGACCCACCATTCTGGGTAATTAGCAGGCAAAGGTTTATTATCGACACAATTAACTAGGTTCCACTTATCTGCTTCAAAATATAAGAAAATACACAACGGAAGAAGTAAAATATTGTATTTTTCTTCAACTAATTTTCTAAACCAGTTTTTTTTATTTTGAGATTTATTTTGTCATTTGTCATATATTTTTTTTTTTTTTTTATTTAAGGCATTAGTTACAAACTATGAGCCAATTTGTCATATAATTGATATTTGTTTTTTTTTTTAATATGGCATCGGCTTATAACCATTTGCCAGTGTAAAGTTAAAAAGGCGGGAAATAGAACTTTCGTTTAAATTTTCAACACCGTATTCCTATATCGTCAAGTCTAAAGTTTAGTCAAAGTCATGTCAGTTGATTCAGTAAAGTGGTAAAAATGTTCAAATAAAAAACATTGACAATCTCTTTCTCGCAAAACGATTTGTTACGTCACAGTTGCTACCGGCATACATTTTGTAATGCCAAAATATGTATGGCGGGAGCAACTCGTGTCGTCACAAGCCGATATATCACTCTCTTTCTTAATGTAAATTTAAATTGTTTGTATCTTCGTTATTTTTTAAATATACGAAAATGGGTTCTAGATTGTATAATAACATGTTATCTAACATCGAATAGAGAAAAAATTTTTTTTAGGCAACATGCCTATTTTGTGTCTCTCCAAAACCCCCTAGGAAGTTTCAGTAAAGCGGCTACCATTAAACTAGATCGACTGAAATGACTCTGTGACTGCACTGACGATTTACTCGGAGTTTGACTAGACTTTGGACTTGACGATTTAGAAAAATGATGTTGAAAACTACTACTAAACTGTAAGGCTTTACTGCCTTAATTTAAAACTAGAAGCGCGGACAGACAGACAGACAGACGGACGGACAGAGTGACACTATAAGGGTTCCTTGATTATTACGGAACCCTAAAAGAGAAAAAAATGATACTGTCACTGTCATTAGTGTCATCACTCATCGAGCAATTTACAATGTTTCTTGTATGTATATGTATATGTTTTTACTCCATTTGTAGACACTCTATGTTCATTTATAGCTTCAAATCACATAAAACTTTGATTATGTATAAAGTATAGAAAAAGTAAAAAGTAAAGTAAAAAAAAAAAAGTAAAAATCTAAAAGTAAAATCTTAAAGTATAAATCTAATTTTCATTAATTTTTATTTTATTTATGTTCTGTATATTATGTAGGGCTTAATAAAAAATAAAAACAAAGGCTAATAAACATTGGCTTTGTATATTATTCTGTTTTTATACTAGTAATTATAACTTGTATCTGCATTAGGTACCCAATACCCATGAAGTCATTGCATGAGTCATTCCCTGCACTGTATGCCATCAGCTTTTCACTGGACATCTGCTCGAGTTTTGCCGGGGAGTTAAATGGGTGACGTTGTGGAATTCGTATTTCCTCATAAATTTGTGTTATTTCGGTTCTTAATGTGTAATATTGGTAGAATATTAACCATTAAATATTTGTCAACGTGCACAAGTGTGGGCAAGTGGTACAACTTCTAAAAACGTGCTATTTTGTGTTTGCCGCCAAAACTCCGTAGGAAATTTCAGTAAAGCTTCTACCACTTTATTGAATCGACTGACATGACTCATGGATTGTACTCACTATATATTTGGACTTTGACTAGAGTTTAAACTTGACGATATAGGAATACGGTGTTGAAAATTGAAACGAAAGTTCTATTTCCAGCCTTTTTAACTTCACACTGGCAAATGGTTACAAGCCGATGCCATATATATATATAAAAAAACATCTGCTCCATCACTCTGACGTTGGCAACTCCTATTACAGGGGAGGCTATGCCAAAAGAAGAAGAAGAGAGCAATTTACAATTTACATTTTTTGTTCGAATTGTTCGGAACAATTTGTTCCGTGTTCGCCTTATGCGTTCGGTGTTGAAGCGGTGTTGAATTTTATAATTTTTACTAATCTTTTGGGTTAATTTTATAGATTAATGTGCAGCGAATGTGGCAAAAAAGCAATGCCGATGAATAAGTTGTAGTTTTGAGGTCAACTTTGAAACAATATATTAAAATGACCAGTCGTAAGTTGAAGTTCTTTATGCCTAGCCTCACACTTCATAGTGGCTACAACGAATATTAATACATATAACATTTATAGAAAACATTGCGGATAGTAGAGGACCTGCTAAGCGTAAAGTAAAGCCGGTGGAACCTCAGTCTCTTTTAGATTTTGATCTTGGAGAGGGTGAAAGCTCAGACGATTCAGATTTTCGTATAGAAGATCATCCTGAAGAAAGTGATGACTACTCTATCAATACAGATGATGATGACAAAAGTAAGATTTTATATACTAACCAGTAACCTTGTATAATATTAGAACCATTACAAATATATATATATATACTTTTGTACATAATGTACTAAATATATTGATATAGTACATTTATTTTGTAGAAGAGGCTGCAAATTCGGGCAGTTCAGATGATAAGTCAGGTTCTGATGATGAAAATGATTATAAAAAATCTACAAATAAACTGGGTGTGGATTTAAATGTTAATGACCTATTAGAAAAAGCTAAGCAGCATGAATTCAAGGTAAAATGGTTTTTCTTGAAAATATAATATACACCTTAGCTATTATTTTTATCAATGGGAATTATTTACAGTTTCCTGACTTGGCAAACTTTTTAATATGTGCTGGATGTTTGGGCTCAAGAAGTGATGATTTCAATGAAATTGTTGAATGTGATGGCTGTGGTGTTACAGTTCATGAAGGTAATTTTTAATATACAGTGTAAACTCTATGTAACTTCACTCGATTCAATGACAAACTCCCTAAAGAGTCGAAATCACTCGGCTTTGGTTGGTTTAGCTTGTCTTTCATACAATGATATAGTCTTTCATACATACTATATAGCATTACACCCACTCTCAATAACGACAAGAATTAAATAATAAAAAGTTGTTTTTTAGTTGCCAAAATTAGTAAAAACTGCGCAGCTGTGTAAACTCTTTTGTCGCTTTTGTTATCCTAGCCCGTAATAAGCTCTCGGCATCATACATACCGAACTTTTTAAGAAATCATTTTTTTTATTTACAAATCAGGATTGCTTGCATGTGTAGACTGTTGTAAATAAGTACAATAATACAACAAAATTACTGGTGCTGCAAAAGACGTTGAGAGGAAAATAACAGACTATAAGAAATAGCTTTCAAATAAGAATTGTTTTTTATTTAATTACTGACACTAGTCTGAAATAAACTTTTTCATTTTCTAATACACATTTGACCCTTGAGTGCCATTATATAGAGTTTACACTGTACTGTCTAGAGCATAAACACAATGTATTTTGATTTGTTCTAATTATAAGAAGTTGATGTACAGAACTAAGGAAGAAAATGAAACATTTTATAACTTACCTCACTCATTTAGTTTTTAAACACAGCTAAGCTTAATCTTTTGAAGAATTTGAAGCTTAGTTTCAAATTTTTGTCCTTTGAGAAATAAAAAATTGATTTATTTACTATGGAACAATTACCTATGGTGCCCAAAATAAAATTTGGTTAGATGTAAGCATCATTGCATCTAGATTACAAAGGCATAGGTTGTATATCTGCAGAGGATGAGTAAATACCGTGATATTAGGTCCTTACATATGAAATTGACATATTGTTGTACTGGCCACTTTGGACGGCGGAGACCAAAGTTGATAATGAAGAATTTAAGGTTATTGTGGAAGCGGATCTATCGCAAACCACGTCTGAGATAGCTGCAGGCTATCAGGCAGTGTTAGTAATAAAACTGATTTACTCCCCTTGAAGCAAATTGGGAAGGTGAAAAAACTTGAAACGTGGGTACCTCATGAATTGAGTGCAGCAAACTGACAAATGCTTGTCGACTGCTGCGTTACATTACTAAACCGGCACAATAATGAAGGGTTTTTAAATCGAATCATTACCTGTGATGAAAAATGGATCCTGTACGATAATCGGAAACGCTCATTGCAATGGCTGAATCCTGGCAAACCAGCCAAAGCCTGCCCCAAGCTTTCTTAAATCTGAGCAGACGATTACGGCACATGTCTATTTGCCAGCAACTGCAAATCATGATGGAAAAGCTAGCTGCTAAACAACCGAGGTTGGTCATTCGCTCTAGCCCACTGCTGCTTCAGGACAACGCTAGACCACACACTGCACAACAGATGGCTACCAAATTAGAGGAGCTTCAATTGGAATGTCTAAGACATCCACCATACTCCCCGGACCTTGCTCCAACGGATTACCATTTTTTTCGAAATTTGCTTATCTTCTTGCAAGGGAAAAAATTCAATTCTGATGGGGCAGTCCAAAGCGCCTTCAAAGATTTTATTGACTCCTGTCCAAATGGTTTTTTTTAGTAAAGGAATCAATGAACTATCTTTGAGATAGCAATAGTGCATAGATAACAATGGTAAGTATATACTTTGATTAAATAAATATATTATGTTTAAAAAAAATCGACTTTATGTTCCTCCTTTACAAAACGCCAATTTCATATGTAATGACCTAATATTTTAATTTGTTTCAATGAACATTCATAAAAATATGATTAACAATGTATTGATATCTCCACTTCTCCATGGATCTGAATTAAAATATTTATGGAAAATGAAATGTGAATAAAAATTATACAATCTAATGGTGTAATGGTTAGTGGTTGTGACTTTTTTGAAAAGTAGGTAAAAACTGCCAATTTGTTTTTTATTCACATACAAAATTGTTCAATTACAATTTTTTTTTCTAACTAAAACATGTTTTTCCTAGGTTGTTATGGAGTGTCAGATGTCACTAGTGAGTCCAGTACTGTGAGTTCTGCATCAACTGAACCATGGTTTTGTGAAGCTTGTAAGGCAGGCGTTACTGATCCCAACTGTGAACTATGCCCCAATAAAGGTATGAAATCTAATATTCTCAATACCTCTTAACTATTATTTTTATTAAAAAGTTAACACATCATTATAAGTTACAATACTATCATATTACTTACTATCCGCTAGTTTTTAGTAAGCTAAAAACCACTGGTTAGTATAAAGTTGAAGCAGACTACAATGAATCAAATGCTTTCTACTCTTACTAATAATTATTTTTGGAAGTATACTATTAGCATTTGACTATAGTAACTAATTATGTATTTCTGTATTATAAAGTTATTGTATTTTAGGAGGAATATTCAAAGAAACAGAAGTAGGGGCTTGGGTGCATTTAGTTTGTGCACTTTATGTACCTGGAGTAGCATTCTCAGAGGTATGTATGATAACAACTTCTTAATTTTATTTTGGGTATTTTTAGGGTTCCGTACCTGTAAGGAAATAACAAAATCCTAATAAGATCACTTTGTTGTCCATACAGATGGACCGAAATTTATTTTTGGTAACACAGAGGTATCTAGTTGAAATTAAACACTCAGGTCTATGGTCCTTTATAGTTGAAAAAATCAGACTTGCAAGTTAACATAAAATAATACTTTATGTTAACTTGCACTTGTTACTGGTGTTTATGCCGCAAAAAACGCGTTTCGCCACTCTAGGGAATCATTCATTGGGTACTTCCCGTTGACCTAGAAATATAAAATTTGGCAAGTAAACTGCACATTTGTAAATAAATAAAAATATAGGGAGACTAAAGGGGGTCAAGTCAAGGGAGGACAAGTCTAATAGGGTGTCGAAAATCAATTTATTTATTTTTATTTATAGTTCAAAATTTCAAAAATAATATATTCCCCTCTTTTTTATAACCAAAGGCAGGTCATAATTAAGCCTTTTTTTACAGAATTTCAGTCCCACGAGACTATTACTGAACTATTTATAATGTTCTTACTTTGTACGGAACCCCCGGTGGACGAGTCTGACTCGCGACCGTTTTGCTGTTTGGCAGCGTATGTTCCGTCGGTACACTAATTCTTCGCTGTGGGTATTGCTCATTTTGATGGCTATGTTTAGGTGGAACGTCTGTCAGGTGTGACGTTGTTCGAGATGGCTTACTCGCGGTGGGGCGCGCGCAGCTGTGCGCTGTGCGAAGACAGCACGGTCGCGCGCGCTGGTGTCTGCGTCGGCTGCGACGCCGGCATGTGCAAAACGTTCTTCCACGTCACATGGTAAGTGTTTTACGTACAGTACCAGTAGAAGAGCCCAACTTCCTGTAGCGTGTCTGTCCCTCTGACGTTCAGGCCGGTATGTTCGTCGCGGCGACGTAGATCGTCCAAGGGGCGGTGCAGACTAGGTCCGAAGCCAGTCAGTTCAGTCCGGAATGACTAGCGGCACTCAGAAATCCGGATGTTGGAAACTAGCTATAACTCCATGTAAAACGGTGCCTTGAACTCGGAGTATAGGTCCCTGGAAATTCCATAAAATGTGTGGAGCTGGAGTCTTACAGCCGCATGATCTTAACCCCAAACGATCAAAATCACGGGCTGTGTGACCAACATAAAATAAAGGGTAAGAAAAATAAAAGATGATATAAAGAACAATTAAAGTATGGATACAAACATCCTAATATTATAACAATGCAAGAACGGAAAGTTGAAACTAGAAATGAGCACGTGGTTTGGCCAATCGAATTTTGACAACCAACTTTACAATGTGATAATTTACATGAAAAAATAATGTGTTTTATTACAAGCGTGATTTACCAAATAAAACTTCACAAGACAGATATAAAAAACTCACCGTAAAAACGGGATTAAGAAATATAACGACTACATCTTGAGTATTCTTCTTCTTCTTCTTCTTCTTCTTCTTCTTTTGGCATAGCCTTCCCTGTAATAGTAGTTGCCAACGTCAAAGTCGTACATCTTGAATCTATAGAAAATTTTATTCTAAAAGAGAAACGTCATTCGAAGAAGTGCCTTAAATACTCATCTTCGTCTTTTTTTCTTAACATTTGACAACTCAAAAACTAAAGCGTATAGAGAAAAAATCCACAAATCAAAATAAAAAGATATTACAATAATAATCAATATATTATGTTATATAATAATACAAATCTACTGTATTTTAATTATTATTCAAAATTAAATTATAATTTTTTTAAGATTTAAGACGGAAGTAAAATCTGTCTGTGAACCAAATATTAAAGAAAGGCTAACGCCGTTTTAGTAAGGACGTGCGCCGATAGATGGCGCTAAAGCCTCTGAATGACTAAAATAATTAAGCATACAAAACATAGATGAGACGAGTAACGCCGAAATAATTGATTTTACGGAGAGGAAATGTAACTACGTTACAGTTACGACATAATAGAGTAGAAATGAGGATCAGTCATGTTTTTGTGGGGTACGCAGACTTATAGCGACAAAAAACCAGTAAATACATTGAAAAAATTATTTAAATTGGACCAAAAATGACGAAAATACAGCAACTTTAGTCCAACAGTTCCAGAAACGCGCCCAAGAATGATGCTACTCGCTGTGACGTCATCTGTCGGGATCGGTCTCCACCGCGCGGTTAGAACGAGCGCAGTATGTGGGAATACTTGATTTGTGCACGTTGATGTCGTTCGTATTTACTTTGTTTGGATTATAATGTCATCACACAAATATAGTATTGAACCAAAATGCAAAAATAATATGGTCACTACACCAAATAATTTTTTTTTGTTTGTTTCCAGAGGTGTGGTCTGTAAAAATTTTTGTAAAGTAAAGAGGAGAGACGATAAAACTCCTCTGCAAGCTAAAGTGTTTTGTACTGTTGCGATCTAGCGGTCTTAAAATGTTATTCGTAAATAAACCTATAAAAAACCGGCCAAGTGCGAGTGAGTGAGAGAGTGCGAGACAAAACAACAAAAAATCACGTTTGTTGTATGGGATCCCCATAAATATTTATTTTATTCGCTTTTTAGTACTTGTTTTAGCGCAAAAGGGCAAACTCGAAAAGCGCCGTATAGAAGTTATGAGCAAGAATAAAATCAGTTTTTGTATGGGAATGACAGACATGAGACGTATATAAATATATACGCCGGAGGTAAGATTTCTTGCGGATGTTCCGCAATTGTGGAGGCGGAAACGAAGCTTCATTACAACTCTAATCTTTCCCTACACCTACCCACCTACTACAACTTAACTACATACTCCTCCATACAGTTCATACACCAACAAATATATCCACTCCTACATCTCTATCTACTATCATTTTGGATTTTATTCTTGCTCATACCTCCTATACCCGGCGTTTTTTGCGATTGCCCGTTAGGTCACATCAAATATGATTTAAAGTGAACCCATTGGAAACCATTTCATTGATGTTGATTCCGGGTTTTTTTAGTATGAATTTTGGACCAAGCCCTGTCAACTGTATAGCTATCCGACCACAAGGAATAGGTACTCCATACTTTTGTTTATTCCAAGGAATAGGAATAAACTGGTTTCGTCGAAAGCAAATCGTTTACGACGGTCGTAAATGATGTACTTGGTCGTATACGATATCGTAAACGACCTAATACAAAAACTCATAGTAGGTATAGGTAAGTTTTCGAGACATAATTTTAGAACAAGTGATCTTACTTACTAGTTACTATAGTACAAAAACTCATAGTATAGGGGCCAGCAAGGTTTTCGAGAGACAATTTTAGAACAGTTGGTTTTACTTACTTATAAGTTACTACTAACATGCATAATATAGTAGAGAAACACTGATAATTTTAGAGGTTTTTAATATGATATCGTTTATTAACACATTTTTTGCGCTTACATTACAAACGCTGGCTGAACCCTACGAGGTAGATCAAAATAATGTACTCCAGTATTGTACACCTTAAAAAGGTCTACAAAAAAGTCCGCGATCGTATAAAATGTCTATCTCTAAGGGATAACCCACAATAACCTTTTTTTGTCCTTTACTTTTTACGAGAAATAATGGCTTATTTACGAAGCGATTTTAAGCAATACATTAATCCTAATCCAATTAAGTACCTTAAATACATTGTGCGTTTAATATATATCAATATGGCCCTTTACAGCATGTAATTTAAATAAATATTTTCGAAGATATTACAGATTTAATATATTTAATAATCCGTCGTCGCACTGATCCCGACTGATGACGGGATTTTCAGTCAAGAGTCCAAACTTTCAGAAGTGAATATACTCTTGAATATAAGCAACTTTTAATATGGGATCAACTTTCCTACTTGAAAAAAAAGCTGTTTCCTACAAAATACTATCTATGTCGTAGCCCTGTTGTAGGAAACAGCTGTTTTTTTTTTCAAGTAGTAAAGTTGATCCTATAGTAAAAGTTGCTTATATTCAAGAGTATATTCACTCCTGAAAGTTTGGTTGACTGACTGAAAAAACACCAGGTATATTATATACAAGATTGTCTCGTTTAAAGTATTAGATACATACTTACATTATGCTTAGTGGTTGCCGATTTACATGGACACAAGTTGCGTCTTTTTTTCGCTGTCTTCTATCGGTATTCTGTATACAACAAAATGTTAAACTGGTTTTTTGTGAGACCGTGGTCTTGTTAACATGTTACCAGTGTAACACAGTGTGTAAGCATAAAATACAATTTCTCTTAGTAGGAAATCAAAATCAATTGCAATCTAATATCTATTACTTTTCTGTTTGACTCCATTGCAAAAATTATATTATATTTGACAGTGGACAACGCGAGGGTTTGTTGGCCGAGGCTCATTCGGAGGAAGTGGAACAAGCAGACCCTTTCTATGCCCACTGTCGACTGCACTCCGACAAAGCGCTCGTCAAAAGACGAAAGAGAAATTGGTTGGCGCTACAGTTGAGAACTGAAAAAAGGTATGAGTGCAGTTTATCTGCATGTTATAGGTTAACTAAATTTACTGTACCTTATAGAATTCTTAAATATTTTAAAAATATTTAAAATCTGATATTTACAGAAAGTTGGAGCTGCAAAATAATCTCAGCACTGATGAGAAGAAAAGAATACAACGAAAACTTGTCAAGTATAGGAGAAAGTATGCCCAGCAGAAAGAAAATAGAAATCCTCCTTGGGGTAAAACATTGTATATATTACGTATAACGTTTTATAGATTGTAGCCAGCCTTCGCCACTGCTGTGGACAATCTTAATGTTTTGAACATTTTTCTTCATTTGTAAATATACCTATAAGCTTTTTTTAATCCCTAACTACATTATTGTAACTCTAATACTCATTCAGTGTTCTACGCAACGTAAGCATTACTTCAAACCGGTGTTTTATTAAGCCCCACCATACCTATTGAGCCAGCCAATTATTATTAACTATTTATATTCCACTGTCAGTGCCGACACAGAAGATGGCGCGCATGCTGTACAGCAGCGCGTCCGCCATGCGCAAGTTCCAGCGCAAGGCCGAGTGCATGGGCATCGACACGCACGCTCTTGAGTTCCGCGACGCTCAGGTATCACGGTCTTATCTTAATATGGTCTGACGACCGCACTCAGAGACATTTAATTTACAGAGATTTTATTTAATAATACAGAGACAATTTTAAGAAAGCAAGAAATAGGTGCAATCAGATGATACGGAATGCTAAACGCCGACACATTTTTCATAATATAGTTAATAACTCTTCTTTATCTGCTACCTTATGGAAATTCCTTAAAACCATTGGTATAGGTAAATCGCGTCATGTGGAGTTTCCGTGTACGATTAGCTTGGATGACATTAATATCCATTTCTCTACTTCCATAACCATAGACGTGCATACTAAATCTCAAACAATTAGCTATTTAAACGGATTACCACAAGAGATTATAGAATATTTTCAGTTTACACCAGTTACTGCAGGCGAGATCAATACAATCATTAGCTCTCTTAGTTCGAAAGCCGTGGGCTGTGATGAAATCAGCCGCCAAATGATCATTCCCATCCTTGAACATCTCTTGCCAGCCATTACCCACATTATAAATTTCTCCTTTGAGTCCTCTACTTTTCCCGATTTATGGCGTAAGGCCTACGTCCGTCCTTTACCAAAGGTACAAATTCCTGTGCAACCCTCACACTTTCGACCGATTTCCATTCTCCCGTTCCTCTCCAAAGTGATCGAGGCGTGTGTTCACAGGCAGTTGTCTCGGTTTGTGTTCAAACACAACATTCTCTCTCCACTACAATCTGGATTCAGACCTGGACACAGTACCACTTCGGCTCTATTAAAAATTACTAGTGATATAAGGGCAGGCATGGAGGATTCCAAAGTCACTATTTTAGTGCTAATTGACTTTTCAAACGCCTTTAACAATGTCAACCACGATATTCTCCTGGCCATCCTCTCCCATCTTATGATCTCGCCTTGAACTGAAGCGTTGAACTGGTTCTCTTCTTATCTTCGGGGCCGTCAGCAGCGTGTACGCGTTGACCAGTATTTTTCTGATTGGCGGGTTCTCGAAGCTGCGGTTCCTCAAGGCGGCTTACTCTCTCCTCTTTTATTTTCCATATTTATAAATTTAATATCCTATGTTCTTCGTACTTCATATCATCTGTATGCTGATGACTTGCAGGTGTACTGTCAAGAAGGGGTTGAACATCTGTCCACTGCCATCGATGATATAAACCGAGATCTAAACGCTATTCACACTTGGTCCACTGAGTTTGGACTGTCAGTGAATGCCAATAAGTGTCAGGCGATTTTATTAGGAAGTCCAAGACTATTGAGTAGAGTTGACACAGGAAGTCTCCCGCCTATTATCTATAACGGCAACATTATTCCTCTCAGCTCGTGTGTTAAGGATCTCGGTTTATATATTGATGCTAATCTTGACTGGCGTACCCAAATCGCTAATGTTGGTAATAGTGTTACCAGTTGCTTGCGATCTCTCTACCGTCTGAAAAATTTCTTGCCTTCCAATATAAAAACTATGCTTGTTCAAGCCCTTATATTCCCAATACTGGATTATTGTGATATTTGCTACTTCGACCTTAATGCAGACCTACTCAACAAACTCGACCGGCTCCTTAATAATTGTATAAGATTTGTTTTTGGCCTCCGTAAGTACGACCACATCTCCTCCTTCCGCTCTAAGCTTCATTGGCTGCTAATACGACAACGTCGTTCTCTACGGGCTCTGTGTACACTCTATTCCCTTCTTCACTCCCCCTCTGCTCCTCACTACCTAAATTTTAAATATCTGTGCAGTAGCCATGATAGAAATCTTCGTTCTACAAATAATTTGCTCCTTCTTTGTCCTTCTCATAGCTCCTCCCTTGTCCATTCATTCCTTCCATATTCAGTCTATCCTCCTTTGGAATTCACTACCCCAAGACGTTAGGATGTCTGAGACAAAAAATTTATTCAAACGCAGAGTTCGTGAACTATACTTAAAATCATTGGCAGACTAGAAATAGACTAGAATAAATAAGTAAATTATTTAGATATCTTATTATGTTATATATTATTAGGTTTACATATTTAAAATATTTAGTAGGTTAATTTTAAATAAAGAGTTATATTAGTATTTATATGGTAGTATTTATTATTATTATATATTGTATATATACACAAAATGTCTAAGTCTATGTTTCCTTTTAATACTATGCATCTACCTCACACTGTCTCTGCATCACCCATAGGTTGGCTGGTAGAAAATGCCACAAGGCATTAAGCCCGCCTTTGTACCATATTGTGTGCATAAAGTATAATAAATAAAAAAAAAAAATTTAATGCTTACTTAAGGAGCTACTTAGAACAGATTTTGACATGAAGTCCATACAGTTTCTGTCCAAATCTCTATTAAGTGACTCATTATGTAAGGATTAAATGTCTCTTGAGTGCGGCTGTTAAACTTCTTACTTACGAGGCATGCCTTTTAAGTTTTGTCGTTTGAAGAAAAAAACACAACTAGAACCTTATAGTACTTTTTATTGTTTTTCAAAGTATTCATCACGTAGCTTAATACACTTTTCCATTCGCTCAAACCAGTTATTATAACATTTAATCCACTTTAATGTGGGGGTGTACAAAATGGCTGACTTGAATGCGTCGACTGCTTCTTCACCGGACTGGAACCTTTGACCACGAAGACTTTTCTTAATTTTAGGAAATGTAAAGAAATTGTTAGGGCTTAGGTCAGGACTGTATGGAGGATGGTCAAGAAGTTATACTTTTTCCTGCTTAAAATACTCAATCGTTTAAAGAGCGCTGTGTGAGCTTGCGTTGTCGTGGTGCAGGATGATGCGTCGCTTTGAGTTAGATTTTCGAAGTTCGGCGATGACTTGTGGTAAACAAACTGTGGTATACCACTCTGCGTTAACCGTTCTACGATCTTCAAGTGCAATAGTCGCAACATAACCGGTTTTTCCAACGAACGTGGCCACTATCTTCTTTGAAGTGCTTCGAGAACGAACAACTTTAGTCGGCTTTGGCTCGTCTTGAAAGACCCAGATTGTAGATTGTTGTTTGGAATCAGGATCGTAGGTATAGATGATTCGTCGCCACTGATGATGTAGACGTGGTTTGACTCTCCTCGGTTGAACCTTTGCAGAGTTTTCTTACACCATCTGACGTGGGCCGCCTTGTGATCGTCGGAAAGCAGATGCGGTATCCAACGGCAAACTAGCTTTCTCACACCAAGCGCTTCATGCAAGATCTTCTGAAGTGTTGTCCCTGAGATGCCTAATAGAGTCTCTATATCTCGATATCGACATGACGATCTTCGACAATTAGTTGTCTCACACCAATGATGTTATCTTCAGTGAAGGCGGATTTTGGGCGTCCTTCGCGAGATTTGTCATTAATACTAGTATGTCCACGCTGGAATTCTAAATACCAGAGTTCGACAGTGCGCAGACATGGGGCTTCTTCACTGAACACAGATGTTAGCTCTTCAAAACACTGAAGCCGCGTCAGGCCTCTTCTAAAGTTGTAGAAATTTATTGCACAAACATGTTTCTTTGAAAGATTCATTTTCGTACGTGACCTGACAGATTCCAATCGACGTTGTGACTAAACAATAACATTAAAGGATTAATGTTATTGTTTAGTCATACTTTCAACTGTTTTGAGATTCAAAATTTTAACACATTCGAATATAGAACAGTTCCAAATTCAAAATTGCCGGGAAATATGGAGACGACAGAACTTAAAAGGCACGCCTCGTACTAATGTACCTAAATATGATAAATAGGTGTAATAAGTGAATGCGATAAACTAGATCAAAGAAAGAGAATAAAAAATCAAAGAAAGAGAAAAAAAAATTGATATGATTTGCTTGGAACCCATTGATTTCAAAATTTCATAACAAAACACGTATGTTTTGTTATGCAGTTAGTGCATTATTGTAGAACAAATCCTTTAAAGTAACCTAAACTTAATAGAATAGGGTTTTATATTTTATAGTCGACTATAATTTTGTAGATGTCAGCGCTGCGAGACGTGTCCCGACGCTGGCACGTGCCGCCGGCGTTCTCTGTGGAGTTCGTGGGCTACTACCTGGAGCGCAACTCGCGCGTGGCGTCACTGCGGGCCGCGCTGCAGCGTCTCACCGCTGAGAACGAGCAGCTGCTCGCCGCTGACGACTCGCTGCGCACAGACTACGACCAGGTGCGACTGAGACAAAGCCTTTGTGTGTGAGGGAGAGAGACCGTGGGCTAACTGGTAGGTGCGACCGGGACAGAGAGAGAGAGGGCCAGAGTTGTTATATTTCTGTCTTATTCTGTGTTCACGACGTCTGTTTTGTACCTATATCACTTAGTAGCTACTTAATACTGTGTATTCCAAAATCGTAGGCCTCGAAGGAAAACATAGATGCGTTAGCCGAGTTGGCTTCAACGAGGAAATCGCTACAGACGATGTATGACGTCATAGTGGCAATACTACCTAAGAAGTCTGTGCCGGCCATACTGGAGGACAAGCCTTTGCTGCCGCCGGCGCTGCCGCGGTCCACGCCTAAAGTCACCCCGCAACAATTGCAGAAACGGTATGGTTTAGTCAACTACCTAATATTATATTTTGTAAATAGCGGCACGCTTATAACAAAAAATTTAACCTTTATATATAAAAAAAAAATTGAGTACTTAGAATAACTGCAGGTCTAGAACGTTCTCCTCTTGTCGAGTGTTTCGCATTACGTTCATAATTTTATATATGTAGTTTCATTTCAGATATAAAAAAATGGCTACATGTGACATGTCAGATGCATCATCATTACTATTAATCATAATAATAGGTCTTTACCTATGAAATTGCCGTTCTGCAGTACTGGCCATTTCAAATCAAAATAATTTTTGTTTGGCTAAGAATTCTAATTTCAAATTAATTTTATTTTAAAAACATGGAATTATTTTTCCAAAAGTGGTCATTTGTTTATTAATTAGTGTTACATTTTCATCGCATTTCAATCTTTTTCGTCATCATGGATACGTTAAAAATTCGAGTAATTATGGAATATGAGTACCGTCGTCGTGGCAGCAACGCGGCACAAGCGGCATGCAACATCAACGACGTTTACGGAGCTAACACTACAAACCAACGCACCACCTGTTATTGGTTTGCTCGCTTCCGTTCTGGAAATTTCGACCTGAAAAATGAACCTCGCGGTCGTCTGAAGACTTTGGTCGACAATGACGAATTAAAGGCGATTGTGGAAGCTGATGATACACAATCTACGGCTAAATTAGCAGCAGCTTTCGACGTTAGCGTCAAAACAATATTGGTTCATTTGCGTCAAATTGGCAAGGTAAAAAAGCTTGACAAATGGGTGCCCCACGAACTCAATGATCGCCAGCGCGAAGTACGCGTCGAGACGTGCCTTGCACTGCTCAACAGAAACACAAATGAAGGAATTTTGAACCGCATTGTTACCTGCGATGAAAAATGGATTCTGTTTGATAACCGCAAGCGGTCAGCAAGTTGGTTGGATCCTGGTTCAGCATCTAAACAATGCCCTAAACGAAAACTTACCCCTAGAAAAGTGATGGTCACTGTTTGGTGGTCTAGCGCCGGTGTGATTCATCACTTCTTCTTACCAAACGGGGTGAGCATTACTGCAGATGTGTACTGTGAAGAACTGAACACAATGATGGAGAATCTGGCATATCTCTAACCAGCATTGGTCAATCGCTCGTCTCCGCTGCTCCTGCACGACAACGCGCGACCTCATACTGCACAGCAGACGGTCTCCAAGTTGCAAGAACTGGGTTGGAAGCTCTCCGTCATCCGCCCTACTCACCAGACCTTGCGCCTACAGACTACTACTTTTTCCAGAATTTGGTTAACTTCTTGGCGGGAAAAAAATTCAATACCCGAGAGGCAGTACAAAATGCCTTTGAAGAATTTGTTGCCTCCCGTCCAGCTGATTTCTTTAAGAAGGGCATCAATAAACTGCCACTGCGTTGGCAAAGATGCATTGATTGCATGGGTGATTACTTTGATTAATACAAATAAAAAATACATAAAAAAAATTTGTATAAATTTTTCCATACAAAACGGCAATTTCATAGGTAAAGACCTAATATTTGACAGTTTTACAATAGAAATACGTAAAATGGCACACCCCCCCTGGCGCTCCATCAACGTTGTATGGTCTCCTGATTTACCGTAAAGCGCCACGCCACCGTTATACGGCGGTTGTGTAGTAGTCCCAAAAAAGCAAATTAAGCGCGAAAACAATGTTCTAATGAAAAGGTTGATAAATCTATTACACACACATTTAGAATTGCCTAGTTAGATAGGAGAATTGTTAAAAGTTGCTTTAAGTGCAACTTCTTCAATACATAGTACGATTTACTTAATGTGGCCTAATATGTTTGGTTTTTTTAATTTACGATTTATTAACTATTTACTAAGGCTAGAACAATTATAAAATCCTTTCTGTAATAAATGAGTAAAAATTTAATAAATCTTTTTCATAATTAACCTTATTTAAGATTTATAAATTTGAATTATTAAAATCACACTATGGCTTCTTTAACAAAATGAGTGTTCACATAGACGTATGCAGCGCTCGCGCGCCTTATACGTCTATGTGACGGCGGTTGTATGATGGACCGACTAGCAGGTCGATGCCTGTACCCACCGCGGCTGCACTTAAGATGGGCGTTGGTTTTCCTCTTAGCGACAATCCGGACGCACGCCAAGGAAAAGTTCTGTCGACTTCCTTAGAGGGTAAGTTAATCAGTATCATCATATAAAAACATTCTGTTCCTAAACTCTCTTCAAGTAGGTATATAAAGTATATTCTGCATAATATACGATATGTCCGTTATAAATAACGATAGTATGTAATTATAAATTTTATATTTATAAAAAAGAACCTATACTGAAAAAGTTTGTAGCTATACCTAGTCTTGCCATAAATACTGAAGCAAAAGAAAAAAAAAATCTATTGCAAATATATTTATTACTTTTACAGTGTGTTAGTTTAATACATAAATATAAAACAATTTAAAATATAAAAAGCTTATTCGAAGTGATCTCCATTGGCTGCAATACAGTCCTTTAAACGTTGAGGCCAGTTATCAATAGAAGCACACACTCTTTCCATGGGAAAATTCTTCACTGCCAATCGTACGGATTGTTTTAGGGACTCCAAATTATCATGGCGTTTAGAGCAAGCCGTACTCTTTAAAACTGACCATAAATCATAATCCAGCGTATTAAGATCGGGACTAGACGACGGCCAGTCTTCAGCTCTGATGAAGTCCGAAACGTTCGTTTTCAACCAAGATTGCGTAGACCGAGCTTTATGACCCGGCACCGAGTCTTGCTGGAAGGACCATTCTTGGTTATGGAAAATGGTGTTGTCAACACAACATACATTGAACATGTAGTTGTGGTGGTGTTCCTTAGAGCTTTGAGCATAAATACGGTCATTTTGTTTGCTAAAATGTTGTTCAATTGTAAAAAAAATCTCATCCGTAAACAAAATTTTTCTGCGACCTCCCTTTGCGTACCGCTTCAGTAGTTGTTTCGATTTTACCACCCTATTATTTTAATTTAAAATTTTCAGTTAAGAAATGACCAGTACGTCTCTTATAGGCTGCAAGTCCTAAGTCATCTTTTAAAATACGCGACATGGTTCTAGGTGCTATCTTCATCTCCCGAGATAAAATCTTTTGCTTTCGGACAGGATTTCTTCGAATTCTTTCCCTTACTGATTTGACCACCTTTTTCGTACGAACACTACGTGGACGTCATTGTACCAATATAATAGCACGGTACACAAACATTTTACTCATACCAAGCGTATGGAGATTTTTATAGGCTCCATACCTACTTTGTGTAATGCAATCACAGCGATTCGGTTCTCTTTATCACCCCACACCATTTTAATATCGCAAAATATTGTGTACAATATATTGGCGCCAAAATGAGATAACTCATTGAATAATCATATAAAAATGACAGATTCCAAATTCAAATCTAATATTTTGTTTATTTTTAATTGTAACAGTATTTATGGCCAGACTAAGTATATTGAGTAGAAATCGGAATTTGTCCTGCAGGCTTCTTTGTGATGGCCATGACGTATTGTGGTCGTTCACAGCGACATAGACGTGAAATATTGACAGATTCTTACGCCGGTAATAATATATTTTTTTCTTCTTCTTTTCTTTTTCTAGAGTATCGAAAAAGAAAAATGCTTGATTATTTTCAATAAAAATGTATTTTATTTGTGGCCCGTTTAGCCCGCGAGAGCGCGCTGTCGGCGCGGGAGTGCGCGGCGTGCGGGCGCAGCAGCGAGCGGCACCTGATGGCGGCGTGCGACACGTGCCGAAACCACTACCACCTGCACTGCCTGCGCCCGCCGCTGCAGCGACCGCCCAAGAAGAGCAAGCTGTATGGATGGTTCGTGTTGCTGTATTTATTTATACTTTGAAATACGTGAATTAATTCGACACTACAACCGCTGCATACTTTTGATGTGTAACGACTTTCCTCTCGCTTTTTGCGATCTGTAGAAGAGATTTCGTGAAGTGTAGCGAGCAGTGGTAAAGTTTTTAGGTTTTTTTTAATTTATGTCATTTTACACGTTTCAAACCAATATGTATACCAGAACCGTAGATTTAATTTTTTGTGTACATTTCATAGTATATAAAAGAAAACTCTGCAAACATATTATAAGTGTACGTAATATTAAACTTAATTTATCAAAAATAGGCAATGCTCAGAGTGCGATAAGACCTCGGACTCGGAGCCGGAAGTGTTAGAGAAGAAAGCGCCGCGCCGGTCCCGTATCCGCTACAGTAAGGACGGCGCTATCATCACGGAGCCTGCCAGCCCCCCTGCCTCCCCGCATAAGGCCAAAGACAAGCCCAGGCCCGAGGCCAAGCCCGAGGTCTCGCCCATCAAGGTCACCATCAAGCCCTTCGAGTTCACCACCGAGGACGGAGAAGTGAAAGCGCTCAAACGACTCAAATCCAAACGGGAAATATCCGGTGGCAACGATGACAAAAAAATCAGGCGCAGCTTTACGTCCCCTATATTGACGAACACGCCCCTGATGTCTATAACTCCGTTAGTAGCGGATAGCCCGTACGACTCGCAGAACGAGCACTCCAACGAGTCCGGAATGCCGCCACCTAAGAAGGAGGACTACTCCCAAAATCTATCTTTCTCGGCTCTCCTGAACGATTCGAAAGAGAGAGATAGCAAGGCCATCGAGAGTTCCATCGAGAATACATTAGCCAACTTGTCATCGGACATCGCGACTTACAAGGCCAATAGAAAGCGCAGGAAGGAAAAACACAGATCCAGGTATTCACCGGACTTGCTGCGCTCGCCTTCCAAGTCCCACAAACACAAGAGGAAGAAGAAGACGCAGGATATGGAAAACCCCGAACCGCCTCACCCCAGGATAACTATCAAGGTGCGTTCGTCCTATTCGGATTTTGAGTGCGAAAGTTTGTGAGGATAAATGCATGTTTGTGTGTACGCATGTCTGTTTGTTACTCTTTCTCACCTACCTCTAAACGCATAAAATAGCTTTTATTCTGGAATTGAACGTATAGGACGGAATAAAGCGGAAGATACTATTTTTATCTCTAAAATATAGGATTTAATATATTATGTATTACGGTACGTCTTAAACTGTGAAGTCGCAAACAACAATTATTATCTACCTATTTTATTTATGTACAAAAAAATTTGTCAAAAGATAATACATAGAAAAATTCTTAAAAAAACAGTCAACAGCTTTGAAACACAAGAAACTTTACAAGTTTCTTGAAATCGTTAAACTCGCGTCAATGAAGTTAGAATCAGTTCAGATCTACAAACCGAAGTGTTCTGGCTATAATTTTCCATCGATAAAGTTGAGACTCGAACTCTCGAGTAATATTCAACTCTTCTTAGTATCACTTGGAAGTTGGAATAACCTAGCCTTAGTTAGAGCTGAGCTTTGTGTAAGTTGTCAATAGAATTTATTGTTACTGTGAAATGTTGGAACATATAGATCTTTTCGAGCAAATCACACAATCACAACACAGATTCAAATTCAATCACACAGATTTTAAAGGGATCTAGGGGTTTATGGTCATCATGGACTGTAACTAAACTTTGTACTAGTTTGGGTGTTTTGTGTTTCCTTCTTAATTTATCTAAATGGGTCTTGTTGAAAGAAAGTATGAACAGTGTACTTGGCGTGGGGTTCCTATAACTCCATTCCTATTGGCTTCACTTACCACTTACCTTTTGAAGTCCGTCATCCAAACCCCTACCTATAAATAGGCTGGGGCTTCCTATGAAGGAGAACCACTTTGCCACTGATACTGTATTCAATGACTATGTATATTTATTCCTATAAGTAATGTAAGTGTGTCTACAGATCAAGCCGATCCCAAAGCCGGACGGGTCGCTGGACACGCAGATGTTCTACGTGCCCACCGACAGCAACGACGGCCCGCCGCCCGCTCTCGTCAACAAACACGCTAAGGTAATAGCTTCGTTTTTTACAGAACGGGACCCTATTACCGCTGTCCGTCCGTCTGCCTTTCACCAGCAGGTCTTAAATGGCCACATTATCTGAATCGTACAAAAAACATCAATAATCATCATAATTATCATAACAAACAATTAAGCAATTCTTATTATGTGAAGCATTTTACGCATTTCTATTGACAACTGTCAAAATAGAATTGTTAGAAGTTACTGTAAGAGCAACTTCTTTAAAAGTGTTTCATAGTAGGATTCCCTTAATGGGGCAATTTTAGACCTGCAGAACCCCAATTCTCGTAATTAACTTACACTTTCATTTCATTTTTATTGAATTATAAATTAATAGTCTTGACTCTTGAGTCTTGATATCATGAACAGGTTTTTGGGTTTATGGACAATCAAAACGTGTTTTACGTTGGTTTGACGTTCATGAGAATATCATTTTGCAGTTTTAACATATCGGGACTGGATCGTAACTGTATTGTTGCAGGATTTATTGAGAAGAATCGACCTTGAGGCTGTATCTCGTGAACCGTGATAGCTAGACAGTTGAAATTTTCAACAAGAAATACTAAAAACAGAATAAAAAATAAATATTTAAATGGGAATTTTGTACGGTACCTTTCGTGCGCGAGTCCGACTCGCACTTGGCCGGTTTTCTTCACTATTGTCACAGTTTGCTTTTTAATGTCCTTAACATCTACTAATTTACTCGATTATAAACGAGTGGGCGCCCCTGATCTTCCGTGGGGCCGAAACGTGGACACTTACTGTAGGGCTGGTTCACAAGTTCAAGGTTGCTCAGCGTGCGATGAAAAGAGCTATGTTGAGGGTATCTCTGGTGGATAAAATTCGTAACGATGTCATTCGCCAGAGAACTAAAGCCACCGACATTGCTCAACGAATTAACTGAAGTGGAAATGGGCCGGCCATGTCTGCAGATGGACAGACGGTCGATGGAGCAGACAAGTATTAGAGCGGAGACCACGCTTAGGCAAACGTAGTGTAGGACGTCCTGCCGTACGATGGACCGACGATTTGAAGAAGGTAGCCGCTGGCAGCGGATAGATGAGGGCTGCCCAAGATCGGGATGATTGGCGTTCATTGGGGGAGGTCTACGTTCAGCAGTAGACGGCGATAGGCTGATGATGATGATGATGAATCGCTTAAGTTATACCTTACGTGAAGGTAAATTTATCCTGAACGTCTATTCTGCTATGTTAATCCAACAATAATGCAGCTTCGATATTTGTTCGATACAGTCCGGATCATATCAAATAGCAAAATCTTATTCTACTTAACTTCAAACAAACGTCAAACGACGAATTTCACCGCGATGCAATTATTATTGTATCTAAGCTTGATTGTAGATTCAGCGATCCACTTATCCATAGAAAACGGTATTCTCTTATATTTATAAACTTAACTCACAATTTGACTCGAACCGAACCGTCAAACGGGTTTTTTTTCACTTTGACATGTGGGGATGTCAAAACAAAAAAAAAGTTACGCACAAATTACTTTTTTTGCCTTCCCTTTCCCCGCGCGGGGAATGTTTTCCGTCCGTCGTGTACACAAATGTGCATAGCCACGCCATAATTTCCATGATTTTGTGTAATGTTTAAAAAAACACGAGCAGGAAACGCGCCTTAACTGAAAATAATTGGCAACTGAATCGTACAAACGTCAAGCAATAGCTGTCTTTACTCTTTGTACTCGCTATAATTATGACTGTGTTGGGATTTTTTATGTACTAAAATAGTGTAGTAGAATACCGACTTTCGGTCAATTTATAATAATATTTATAATGGATTGATGGTAAGTTGAAAGTCTATTACGTGAAATGTTCAAGATTCTCGATTTGTTTAGATATGCCATCACTGATCACCGATACGAATCTAATGCCAGTTTTATTTCAGCAAGCGGAGCCGGAGCCGCCAATTAGTGAGCCACCAACGGCGGCCGCGCCTGCCGACCCGCTGTCCACTCCTGTTGTAAGTACAAACAATGATTATTTAAAATATATATATTTTTAAAACCTTTTTTTGATGTAAGTACTTGAAAGTGTTTGTTGTTATTTTAAGATAATAAATTTGTAAAACACGATCTTATGGGTATTAATGACCTATTTAGTATCTAGCTTTTTTACTATAATAAATTGTACATTTATCACACAAGCTTCAAAGTGGCCAGGAGGAAAAGACACCCGATACAGGATATGTTAAGCCAAAGGTACCTCTATTATATTCCCATTTTGTAACAGCTATAATATATAATATGTATTCAGTCATTGCTTATTTAGTGAATTTGGAGTTAGCTAAACAAATTATACATTTAAATAACAAAACGCATGCTGTATTATTACAATGATTAATTATTATTATACATTTAAATACCTAACAAAACACTTACCCTCTTACTAATAAAGATATTTACACAACGGATAACTTAAACAACGTTGCTATCTTTTTCTACCATGTGACATTTCCAACGTATCAGACAAAGACAGCAACGTTGTTTAAATAATTTAAACCGTTGTGTAAATAGTTTTATTAGTAAGGGGGATGCTGTATTATTACGATGTAAAACATAATAGCACAGCCTCGCTGTAACTTTTGCTGTATCGACGTAAACACGATCACAGTTGCAGTGAACAAACGACAAAACTTGTATGCAACTACTGGCGTGTTGGTTAAGGGCTCAGTCTTGTGTTATGACGCTGGAGAACTCTTTAACGAACAAAACGTCATTTTTAGGCACGTTAATTACAACTTGTACTCAGCTATGTATGTACCCCCGTTATATTTGAGTGCGGGGAGTTGTCTTTTGTTTTTTGCGTACTGTCGCTTATGCTAGGGCGAGTTAAGCGTTCAGGTTTTAACTTTTTCTTTGTGCGTGAGTGTATTAAAAATTGTTTTGCTTTTAGAATATTTTTTCGGAATTGTATTAAGCACTTTAATATTTTATGAAAGGTTAAAATATGGTTTCAAACCCGAATAAAGTAGTCACTGTACGATATTTTTTACAATATTAGATATTCTGTACATATAACATGTTCACTATGGTAAGAATTCTGCACTTTGTTATAATACAGACTATTCTAGCGTCATTAAAATCGCACTTGCTCTAAGGGGTCAGATGGTGTATTTACTATCTACAATCTACATAAATATATTATGTTAAACAGTAAATTAAACAGTAAAAAGGATTTTTTAGATTGATTGGTAGGTAAGATAATAACATTATCATACAATACTAAAACATTTCCGTACGCACGCAGCGCACACGCGAGCGCGGCGCTGGGCGCGGGTCGACGGGCGCGGCGGCGGTCACGAGCGCGCTGGCGCCGCTCAACGCCTGCGACGTGTGCAACGCCCCCGGGGACAATACCAACCTCGTGAGGTCAGTGATCTGCAGTACACGGCAGTCGCAGGAGCATAAACAACTGTATAACAGCTAATAATTTTATGTAAAATATTGCCGTAATCATAAATATATTTACCAGCTAATAATAATAATGTGTACTCATGTATGCACGTAAGAAGCTATACTACTTTGAACTTACGAGGTTTCACGGAAACTTGAGAGGCTGTTGTCAGCTAACTTCATCATTGTCACTTTTAGGCTGACGGTGTGCGCGCGCATCGTAATGTTCTCATATTTTTTCCGTGCATGCCAAAATACCTTCAAAAGACTTGTGTAATAAAACGATTTCGTTTCCAAAGTGTTTGAATAAAATTTTGAAAAAAGCATTTCATCGTCGTCATTACATTACAACGAGGTCAAAATCGAGTGTGATTGACCGTGTGGTGTGCAGGTGCGACGAGTGCCTCAAGCGCTACCACTTCACGTGCCTGGAGCCGCCGCTCAACAAGAACCCCAAGAAGCGCGGCTACTCGTGGCACTGCGCCGACTGCGACCCCACTGTGAGTGTTCATAACATATTCATGATATTCGGCGTGTTGTCAGATAGGGTAATGTTTATGGGGAATGTGGGACAGGGAGTTAAATTAGTTGATATGTTGTCCCACTTGCCCCAGAGAGAATAATAAAGAATGTAGTTACTTATGAACACGCAAAATCAGGTTGTTTAAATTATATTTTTAAGTTTATCTGTGGGACGCCACATTTAAAAACGTGGGCGTCGTTGGACGACCGCCCGGGGCGCCAGATAAAAAGGGGCGCCGCAGACTCGCTCATTGGGGGATTTTTTAAAATGTTATCAGGTCTAGATTGATACCCATTCGATTGGAGGGGATATGGGAGCGATTATGTCATTGGCTGGGGTGAACGTCATTGTCTGAAACGCGAGTAGTGCGAGTTATTTATCTGGGGTAATGTGTGCAACGTTATTGTTATTAATTTAATGTATTTTTAATCATTATTATAAGAAAAAAATAGTGCATTCTCCGCCATGTAAACTTTACTGTGCCAAATTTAATACTTCTCCGTTTGCATAATTTTCGTAAAAAGGTGTACAAAGTTTTTGCTTCACGTTTTAATATAACATATGATGATAATGATGATTTACTTTCAGGATTTGGAAGAAAATAACTAAGCGTGGATGAAATCTTTTTAACGAGAAAGCTAGGAAGTTAAGACGAAAAGTATTATGTATGACGAAGTTTATGCGCAAAGCAACTTTACTTTGAAAGTAACTCTATGTATGTAGAATCTTTTACACAAATAATCTCTTAGAATTAATATTTAATTCTAGTTAATGTTAAACTACGGTGTACGTTTTTTACAATGTTCATCTATTACTTTTGTATATTTTTTTATGATACCACTGTGGTTACTCAATTATTATTGGCACTTTAACATAATTTACAGTTTTTTTTTTAATTTTTATTCTAATGTGCCAATTAAACTAGTGGAGTGCCTTTCGTCTCTGTCCCTATTTACCCAAGTACTATGCTGAATCGCATAAAATATACCATGAGGATTTTAAAATTTACTATCGTCTCAATAGCACAATCTAAAATAATCTAATTAACCAGAATAAAAATAGAAATTGGTATCACCAGCTAATATTTTACGTCTATACAAACTGTATGCTGTCTATAGATTTTCCATAAGAGAAGGAATATAATTTTCATACAAAATAAACTGGCTTTGTACGAAATTGTACTTCGAAGGAAAGGAAATTAACTAAAATTACGTTTTAAAACCTACTGTATCAGTACCTATTTTATTTGTATACTCTTAAGTTCTTAGATATAACTACATATAATAATATAATATTGTCTAGATTTATGTAATAAATGTCAAGCGCAACCACTGCGAACAGTCGTTGTGTAAATGAATGAAATTACTTTTATATTTCTTCCTTTACTAATTTAATTTTCGAATTCTCTGAAATTACATACTATAATTGACTTTTTAATTTCTTTTTACTGGTTGACTAAAAATGATTGTTTGTTCAGTCCCCAAGTAAACCTACCATTTTCAGAACTTTTCGCAAGATACTTTTAAAGATAAATGATGCCTGTCCTCGATCCCGACCAAAATAAATGAAAGAGTTTGTGCCGGTTATGTATTTTATATTTTATTAAGTAATTTTATGTATTGAATGGCTAATAATAATTTATATTTATCCATTCGTTCGGGGTCAATAAATAAATGTTGCCACAGTAAACATACCTACGTGACATTTTATTTTATTTTTATTTTATATAACAGTTAATTGCACACATAAATGATTGACAAAAATATACACAGAAAGAAAGATAACACAAAAGGTACTGCTTATCTCTAAAAGAAATTTCTTCCATCAGTCCTACGGAGAGAAATTTATCTCATTAAAGATGAGAAATATCAGATAGGGCGTGCATTATTAAAGATGTATTAAAAGTACACAAAAGTAAAAAATAATTAAATATAGGTAAGATTATCTTATGGCTATAATATAATAATATATTCAGTACATACTAATATAATACAAAATAATATATAATAATGTAATGTCTAATTGTCAAATTAAGACACCTAAAATAGATAAATACTTTAAGTACTTATATTTTTATATTTACTCAAACATACGGAAACAAACGAGATCTAGGTAAAAGGGAAATTAATGGAAATTACATAATACCTCGTGTAAGTGCGGGCAAGTTAGACATTAAATCATGTCACCTGAAAGTTTGTTACGTGGCTCAGTTACAGCGGGCCCGAGCGGCGAACAATTACTTGGCCAAGTTCGAGCGCTCATTGTTGCGAAATTCGCTACCCTATGCCGAGGGCACGTCTCGCAAATTGTTCTATTGCTGACATGAATAATGGAAGTTTTTTGAAGAGTCGCCGTAGTTCGTACGGAATGATGCTCGAATATTTTTTATGTCTAAGTACGAAATACGAGGACAAAACAAAACTTAAGGGGTACCATATACGGTCCGGTTTTCCTTCAGTTCGGCCTGAACGGAATCAAAATCGTATCGTCTGTGTGCAATTTCGAGGTCGCATCAGTCGGCCGGATGGACTGATGCGATTCGTTCCAGTGTTGCCAGCTCTCTTATTGCGAAACTACTAAACTCGCATCGATTTCTACTAAAATAATACTGAAAACTAACAAAAATCTACTCACCTTCATCCTATCCACTATAAATTTTATCATTAAATTAAAATATAATAGGAATTATTATGTATATAGTAATTAAACGGGTATTTTTACGAAAATCACTGTCGAATGCTACGATGTATTATTATGATAAGGTGTAAAAAAAATGTTTTTGTTTTTTTTTGTGCCTAACCTAGGCCATTTTGCATATGATTACTGCCTGACTCTTTAGTCTTTTCTACTAAACAACTAAATTCCTACTAAGGAGGGAATAAAGTGCTTGGTTTAGTAGTAAAACTTTGTAAAATAACTAAGTTGGCAACATTAATTCTAGACTGAACGGAACATGTGTGACTCTCAGTAGTAATACTTATCATCTATGGTGTGTGACAAATCGCTTCAGTTCTCGCTAGAGCCGCGGCCGTGCGGGCGTGTATCGTGTACAAGCGTAGTGAGTTTACTATTAATAAACACGACCGTAGCTCGCGGCAAACCAGAACGACCTGATGCGATTTTTTTGTGTGTGCTCGAATCCGTTTAGGCCGAAAAGACGTCAGTTGGGTCGGTTGCGATTTTTTGCTGTGTATGTGCTCGAATCCGTTCAGGCCGAACTGACGTCAGTTCTAACTGAAACGATCGGCTCGCCTGTGGGGCCCTTTAGTGTGAGTGTGCAAAAAATACCCTACTGTTCTGGGGCTAGTTTTTAGAGTTCCGTAATAACCAAGGAAACCTTATAGTTTTGCTCTGTCCGTCCGTCTGTCTGTCTGTCCGCGCTTCTAGCTTCTGTAATTATGAATATAAATGGATTAAATTTGGTATAGTTATAGACTGTGTATAGATCTCGGTTTTGGCATAGTAAAATTATAATAATTTTATATTTTAGGGGTGGCTCTCCTGTGATGTGAAGATGGATGCATGTGAAGTGGGGATGAAAACATTTTTTCATTCTACCCTATCGTGTAGGGTATCGTTGAATAGGCCTCTTTAAATAAAGGCAAGGTTTCATAAATTACTTTTTAACAAAGTCAACCCCGTTTATGAGAAATCGGCCTCCAAAGTGGTTTATAAGTTGGCCCCCACCTGGCATTTCTGAACTATGAGACTTAGAATCTTGCAATTTTCCATGCTAATAGATCATGCTAAAAACTCTTTAGGAAAGTTATTTTGAACGAAATCGGACAGCAGCTTTTGAAGTAATTTGGAAAAAAAAAATATTATAGTTACGGAACCCTCCTTAGACATGTCCTACATGCTCTTAGTTGGGTTTTCGTAAAAGAAGTTCAAAAAGTAGTTAGTGTAGACATGTTATACGGGATTTATATGGGTCGATTTTCGCCGTACTACGAGTCGCTTGACAAATCGCCTTGTAATTATTGTTGGCAAAATTGCCTAGCGACTTGGCCGAATGGTCATATAGAGTTATAGACGGTCGTTTTTCGTCGTGCGGCGGATTGCGGCTTTAGTATTATACAATTGCTTAAGTATTCAGTATTCAAATCATCATATTTAACGCACTAATTAGGTAGTGGTCTATAGTAAAATAAGGTCTGTTGAATAAATAGCATGTTATTTCAATAGACTTGTGCACACGGACAATTTCGTGAACACGACCGCATGCCATATTCAAACCCCGAGTTGTTACGTTTATTCCGAGAAACTTACTGTTTCGTGTTCACAGGGATGTCGCCTAGTGTGGAATATATGTAAATTAAATTTTAAAATTGTTGATTAAAGCTATACATAAATCGAAAAGAAATAGGTATTAAAATTGACGCGATTAAAAATTACAAGCAAACGCATTAAAAAAAAAAAAAAAAAAAAAAAATATATATATATATATATATATATATATATATATATATATATATATATATTGCGCGAAAGAGATTTGCAATATATATATATATATTGCAAATCTCTTTCGCGCAAAACTGTTTGTTACGTCACTAGTTGCTACCGTCATACATTTTGTAATGACAAATGTATGGCATGGCGGGTGCAACTCGTGACGTCACAGGCCGATATATCGCTCTCTTTTATATAGTAAATTTAAATTGTTTGTATCTTCGTTATTTTTTAAAATGTACGAAAATGGGTTCTAGATTATTTATTAATATGAGGTCTAACATCGAATAGACCAAAACAATATTTTTAAACAACATGCCTATTACCTATGTGGAAAATTAGTGAACTTTATTATGCTACTAATTTACTCTGCGTTCCGCAGTCATCCACACGTAGACCATTACGATGAAATATTGAACTAAATTAACAAAAAATAAATACGAGTTGTCAGTACGGTTAATTTTTAGATGCTGTTGGATGTTGCTGTTGGATGCAATGTGAATGTTGGCAACACTGTTTTCCAGAATATTATACAGTTTGCAAATGGCCGTGGTGTTTGATTTATAGTTTATGCAAACTCTTCCCTATATTTAACAGTGGCGACGAGGATGGGATCCGAACCCACGATGCTGAAGATTTAATTCTTACCGAATTGAGATCCGCTGCTCCACAAAAAATCCAACATAGTGAATGTTGAGTGGTGTTAAAATTAATTATTTATGTAAGTAATAATATTTATGTAATTAATTGTGTAAGGTTAATAGTTTGTTAACCCCGTAAATACAATTTTTGCCGCTCGTATTGTATAATTCATTTTAATTTGCAATATTTCAGCTCGGCTGCTCCACAAAACATCAGTTATCGCCGGGCGCATTCGTTTGTGCTGCACTGCGCGCACAAAATTAACAAGTTGAATTGTGTAATGGCTCTGTCTTCAGCTCCCGGATCAAAAATAAAATCTTGCAAATGTTAAAAAACAAGCTTCTTTTTAGAACTTTTTAAAACGTAACTGACACGCCTTCCTTTTTTACCTTGCCGTAGGTAGCTGGGTGGTGGTAACTGGTAGTTGTACAATAAAAGTAGAAGTAACAACCATATGTACTAACAGTAGAATATAAGATTGTAAAATTTAAAATCATTTTCGGATATTTGGGGATATGATGTACTGCCAATGTAAAGACGTTTAGGCTGAAAAATAATAACAAATTTCGAAAAAATTTAATATAATACAAAAAAAATTAAATTACGCTCTTTACGGCGCTGTTAAGGTCATTGTCCTTATACAGCTGACTTTATTGATGTTGTGGCAGACCAATTAGCGACACAATCCTGAATCGCGCTATCGAAGTTTTCAGTTCGGCGCAATTATATTACTGGTGTTTTTTCAGACAGTGTCCATACTTTCAGGAGTTTCCTACCAAAGGGCTACGGCATAGATAGCTAGCATTTTGTAGGAAACAGCTAATTTTTTTTCAAGTAGGAAAGTTGATCCCATAGTAAAAGTTGCCTAAATTCAAGAGTATATTCACTCATGGACACTGACTGAAAAAATACCCTGTATCCTGTATATACAACATCCGAAAAACTACTACAGTAGGCTTCGGCCTGACCGAGCATACCATCTAGCTCGGTCGGAGATCTCCCTTTGGGGCTTGCCACCACATTCCGACAATGTTATTTAGGCAAAGTCTTTGCTTCTTCAAATCACCTGTTCGTGTTAGGATAATGAACTAAACGTGTCTTAGAGAGCGCAATTTAATTTTATTAAGTACAATTTTTTTTCGAAATATTTCATTACTTTTCTACCTTAACGTCCGTACATTAGCAGTAGGTAGATCATATGCACAAAATATCCGTAATTGATTTTTAACACCCATAAATATGTGTACCTAATATTCATAATAGTGAAAATCAATGCAGGAAGGACTATTCAAGTCCACCACTCACCCGTATACTTAGGTACGCCCTACATCAGGACTCAGGAACGAGGTAGTAACGTAATAATAACGATCCTAATCAAACCTTCGACAACATTCGACTAGTGCTTCACTTTTCAATCCGCCCTTTTCAAAGCTAGAATTTTGACAGCATAATTGAGAGCTTGAGTAGGTACCGTGATATAAACTGAACTCCTTTAATTAATAATGGAAAGTTAATTAATAATGGAAAGGAATTACTTTAATTTTATGTATCTACATTAAGTAGGTAAGATTTGTATGTCGTCGTTACAAAAAATCATTTGATGCTTAAGTACCGTAATCCTAGTGAATGGATGGACGGATTGATAGATGGGTGTTTGTTTCTCTTTCACACAAAAACTACTGAACTACATTTGGTGAAATTTGGTATGGTAGCTGACCTAAGTAGTTTAAGCACTGGAGTAACACATAGACTTCTTTTTATCTCGAAGAAGTACAGTGTTTCCGTGGGATAGGTACCTACTCTATTTATCCGGCCGGAACCGCGGGAAAATGCTACTTGTTTCATATTTTCAAAAAAAGAATATTCTTTGTCCAGATTTTGTTAAAAACCTGCTGGGTATTATATTACCTTTGTTGGCCGTAGTCGGTACGAGAAGAAATATTAAATGCAGGCTCTCAGGCATGTAAGCGCATTGTTTCATTAAATATTTTATTAAGCGTAAAACTTTCATCTCATGCTTTTCACTACTCAGAGACTGTAGTGCCAATTTCACCAACGCCTATTGATTAAATTTCATGTTATCTATCTCGTTTTTCGTATTAGTGTAAGAGAAGGCATTTAGACAAACGATTTACTTTAACTATAAGGCGTTGGTGAAATTGGTACACGTAAAATAGCTTTAATAGCTTTTTGCACGACGCGTGGCGGCGTATAGGTATGTTATCTATGTTATTAGAATAATAACTGTTTGAATATTGAACTGGTAATTGTTATAGCTTATTTAAATGTTCTCCGTCGCTCGATGTAAAGTTAGCAGCGGCAAAACTTCCGAATAAGCTATCCGACACTTATTAGAAGATTGAGAAACAGGCTCGAAGATTATGATGTTGTGGATTTGGCACAGTGTCGATTATTGTCGATACAGTTTTGATAGTCGTAGATATACATAACTCATCAGTAGGTATACAGTTTCGACAGTCGGAGGTATACATATCTCATAAGTAGGTATATAGTTTCGACAGTCGTATACACAACTTATAAGTAGGTATACAGTTTCGACAGTCGTAGGTATACAGTTTCGACAGTCGTAGTTATACATAACTCATAAGTAGGTATACGGTTTCGATAGTCGTATACATAACGCATAAGTAGGTGTATATATATTAAAATTTTGTGTCTATTTATATACCTTCGTTTAAACAGTCGTTTATGTATTGCTTATTATGTACACAGTCATCTGGTAACTACTATAGTCTATTCGCGTTAAGTTTGCAGCGAGTCGAAATGGCTTACTTTTAATTTATTAAGCGTCATTGGTTAATTTTAAAAAGTTTTTAAGGAACCCTTATAGTTTCGCTCTGTCCGTCCGTCTGACTGTCTGTCCACCTATTTAGTATCTTTAATTATGAATATAAATATATGAAATTTGGTATAGTTGTAGGTTGCGTTATAGATTAGTTATAGGTCTCGGTTTTGGTATCATAATATAATCATTTTATATAATATTTTAGGGGTAGCTCCCCATACATGTGAAGTGGGGATGAATTTTGAAGTGATAACTTCTTATGGGAGAGTAAACCGCTTCGTTACGTATTTTTTTCATTCCATCCCATCATGTGAGGTATTGTCGGATAGGTCTTTTTAAATAAAGGCAAGGTGTCATACATAACTTTTTATAATGTAAACCATTTTCGAGTACCTAATCGTCCTCCAAAGTGGTTAATAAGTTAGTCCTGGCATTATAGTTCTAATATTTTGAGCGAAATCAGACAATAACTTTTGAAGTAATTCAAAGAAAACCTGTTACGCGTTGATAACTACGGAACCCTCTTTATACATACTGTTTTGACATGCCTTTGGTTAGGTTATTATAAGAGCGTTCATGGCTTAGTAAGTAGACATCTTGAGTCAAACACATGATGGTGCAGGTTCGATGCCAGGTTGTGGTGTGTAACAATTAGACTTTCTCAATAACCATATACTGACGCTACATTTAGTTTTTTTCGACAAATTTGGATCGATTCCGAAGCCTTTATGTAAGCGGTAAGTAAGTAAGTTTCTCTGTACGTAAGTATATATTATTAACTTTGTGCCATATTAACTACTTAATACTGAGCTGAATGTTAAAACTAAAGTTGCACGAGTGACAATAACACGTGTGTCATATTTATAAAACAAATTCCAATTTGCAACAAAGTTAAGCAAAACTAGTTATAAATGCAGGAGCTCATTTGCGCCACAGGAAGTGGCCGGTCCAAGGGCGGCTGTGGCCGCGATGGGCTGGGGGGGGGGGGGGGGGGCACCCCTCTAAACCACCCCACCCCTCCCCCAGTGTTTATCTACCACTTATCAATGTGTCGCTTCAATAATGTTGGTCGCGATGTCTGTTTTTACCCGACTACGGCGGAGCCAAAAGGAAGGGCAATAATTTTGGCAGTCTAAGTATGTTTGTATGAATGTTTGATTATACTAGTTACTACTTTGACTTTATTCCACTACTTTGATTTTATTGAATGAGGTGTCAATGGATTCGTAACAATGGCCCGGGTAACATAGGCTATTTAATTTACGTACTCGGGTTATAGTTTTTAACTTTTGATTAAGTAGGTATATAGTTTCATACAGAAATAAACAATGTTACCACTCTTTTTTAATATAGATAGATAAAAAAGTGCCATTGATATATAGCCCGTAAAAATTACAAAGGCCCTCGCAGACGAGAGGCCGATCGTATCAGTTAGAACTGACGTCAGTTCGGCCTGAACGGATTAGAGCACATACACGGAAAAAAATCGCATCCGACCTAACGACGTCATTTCGGCCTGAACGGATTCGAGCACACACTTGGAAAAATCGCTACGCTTATACACACTCCATAATCATATACTGACGCTACATTTAGTTTTTTTCGACAAATTTGGATCGATTCCGAAGCCTTTATGTAAGCGGTAAGTAAGTAAGTTTCTCTGTACGTAAGTATATATTATTAACTTTGTGCCATATTAACTACTTAATACTGAGCTGAATGTTAAAACTAAAGTTGCACGAGTGACAATAACACGTGTGTCATATTTATAAAACAAATTCCAATTTGCAACAAAGTTAAGCAAAACTAGTTATAAATGCAGGAGCTCATTTGCGCCACAGGAAGTGGCCGGTCCAAGGGCGGCTGTGGCCGCGATGGGCTGGGGGGGGGGGGGGGCACCCCTCTAAACCACCCCACCCCTCCCCCAGTGTTTATCTACCACTTATCAATGTGTCGCTTCAATAATGTTGGTCGCGATGTCTGTTTTTACCCGACTACGGCGGAGCCAAAAGGAAGGGCAATAATTTTGGCAGTCTAAGTATGTTTGTATGAATGTTTGATTATACTAGTTACTACTTTGACTTTATTCCACTACTTTGATTTTATTGAATGAGGTGTCAATGGATTCGTAACAATGGCCCGGGTAACATAGGCTATTTAATTTACGTACTCGGGTTATAGTTTTTAACTTTTGATTAAGTAGGTATATAGTTTCATACAGAAATAAACAATGTTACCACTCTTTTTTAATATAGATAGATAAAAAAGTGCCATTGATATATAGCCCGTAAAAATTACAAAGGCCCTCGCAGACGAGAGGCCGATCGTATCAGTTAGAACTGACGTCAGTTCGGCCTGAACGGATTAGAGCACATACACGGAAAAAAATCGCATCCGACCTAACGACGTCATTTCGGCCTGAACGGATTCGAGCACACACTTGGAAAAATCGCTACGCTTATACACACTCCCGCACGGCCGCGGCTCTGGCGAGAACTGAAGCGATTTACCACACGTTCCGTTCAGTCCAGAATTAATGTTGCCAACTTAGTTATTATACAAAGTTTTACTACTAAATTAAGTATTTTATTCCTTAGTAGGAATTAAGTTGTTAGTAGTGTTTTAGTAGGAAAGAGCCTGACAGTAATCATATGCAAAATGACCTAGGTTAGGCACAAAAGTAATAAAAAAAAAAATTGACATCTTATCATAATAATACATCGTAGCATACGTCCGTAATTTTCTTAAAATTTTTAATTACTATATACGTAATATTTTCTAGTATATTTTAATTTAACGATAAAATTTATAATTAAATATAATTCAATAAGTAATAATAATTATATAACAAAACCTAAATGCAGTAGTTTTTTGGGGGCTTCAGGGATTCCTAAGTTGAGTAGATTTTAGTAGAAATCGACGCGAGTTTAGTAGTTTCGCAAAAACAGAGCTGGCAACACTGGAACGAATTGCTTCAGTCCATCCGGCCGACTGATGCGGTCTCGAAATTGCACACAGACGATACGATTTTGCATCCGTTCAGGCCGAAGTGAAAGAAAACCGGACCGTATATGGGACCCCTTAGATTTAATACCGGTCATTGTGGTTTTCTTTATGAACCACGTCGTTTTTAAAACGAAATTGACATCAGTTGTTATGTTACTGAAACCAACGACTTACAGTAACCATAGACAATACCAAGGGCGTACCCAGGATTTCCACTGTTCCTGTCATATTAAAATCTTTTTAATTTAAAACTCCTTGGTTTTAAAAATCGAATACCGTTTATTTATTTATAAAAGATTCTCGGTCTTGTCACAAGGTCTTGTCAAACTTGTTTAGTCGTTGAGAAAATGGAATTGACTCGAGAAAATTCTAGAGCGATGATTTATTATGACTTTCGAAGTGGTTTAACACAAAAACAGTGTGTTGACCGGATGATTTCTGCATTTGGTGATGAAGCCCCATCCAAAACCACAATTTGTCGCTGGTTTGCTGAATTTCAACGTGGACGTGTCAAGCTCAGTGATGATCCCCGTCAAAGTCGTCCAAAAACTGCAGTCACCCAAGAAAACGTTGATGCTGTGCGTAAGCTGATTGAGGAAGATCGACATGTGACATACCGCGAAATTCAGGCAACTTTAGACATTGGCATGAGTCAAATATGAACTATGAAATATGAATATGAACTAACTATCAAATATAACTAATATACTAGAATCTTGCATGAACAATTAGGTGTAACAAGTTGTTTTCCCGATGGATACCGCATTTGCTCTGTGAAGAGCAAAAAGCGGCTCGCGTTACTTGATGCGTCAGAACTCTCGAAAGATTCCACGCAGGATCCTCAAATGCTGTATACAACATCGTATCAGGTGACGAATCCTGGATATACACGTACGAACCCGAAACAAAAAACCAGTCACGAGTTTGGGTGTTCGAAAATGAGTTAAAGCCAACAAAAATTGTTCGTTCACGGAGTGTTGCAAAAAAAAAGGTGGCCACGTTTGTCTCCAAAACCGGCCATGTTGCGACTATTCCTCTTGAGGGACAAAGAACGGTTAATGCAGAATGGTATGCTAACATTTGTTTGCCACAGGTCGTTTCTGAACTCCGTAAAGAGAACTGCAACCGCCGCATCATCCTCCATCACGACAATGCGAGTTCTCACACCGCGCACAGAACAAAAGAGTTTTTAGAGCAAGAATATTAGACCATCCGCCGTACAGCCCCGACATAAGCCCTAATGATTTCTATACTTTCCCTAAAATAAAGAATAAATTGCGTGGTCAGAGATTTTCATCACCTGAAGAAGCTGTGGACGCCTACAAAACGGCCATTTTGGAGACCCCAACTTCGGAATGGAATGGTTGCTTCAATGATTGGTTCCATCGTATGGAAAAATATGTCAAATTTCGCGGAGAATACTTCGAAAAGCAATAAATACATTTTTAAATAGTAATGTTGTGTCACTTCCTTGATTCCCGAAATTTTCAGTGCCGCCCACGAGGGCGGCAACTACGAAGTTGCGTTTTTAACGCAACTACGAAGTTGCGTTAAAAATTGTCCTTGTTGTACATTTCTTTATATCGCTGTCTTTGTAAAAGCTATATTTATATTTTTTTGTTTGCATTGCAAAAGCTCCGAAACTACTGGACCGATTTTGATGAAATTTAGCGCAATATTATAGTATAATAGTGCAGCTAACCGAAAAATGTTTTAACTAATAACAAACGATAATATTATATTGTAATTTGTAACAAAACAACAAGGCTTTTTACTCTGCTATATAGACATTTAGACAACCTGCTAAAGGCAAATTTACTACCAATTTTAGTAGTATTAACTGCCGCAAATACTTACTACTACTATTACAAATAAAATTATATTTTATTTATTTAATAATCGTTTTGTCTATACGATTATTAAATAAATAAAAATATATGTCCGCATCATAATCGTGTAGCGGGTGCTCTACGACGTAGGCGTAGAATCTTTGCTCTACGACGTAGGCGTAGAATCTTCGCGCTACGACTAATAGGGCTACTAACCTTTTTCAGTGCAAATTTTCGTGAATATATTGAAAATATTATGCTCGTTGTGACGTCACAATACGTATCTTTTACATAATATTATATAACAGCGTTTGCAACTTTATGACTCCATAATCTGAAGCTCTTAAAATACATTTTTATCAGCAATAACTCGAGACACATTTTTTTAAGATAATATAATTTTTTATTAACATATAATTTTTGATCTCAATACATTGAAATGGCATTTCGCCAAGTACGATTGTAGTCAAACGAGGCGAGGTTGCTACGTGAGTTATTACGGTCATTCCCGAGAATGAGAAACAATAAAACTATCTAACTTGATAGCCACATTATTGCAGCGGATGCGAACTAAAAGATTGCTTTGATTGTGGCAGTTATGTAAAAGGAGAAACTATTTAATATTGCACCCGTTTGAGTTTATTATTTCTAGTTTTTATGTGTTGTTTTAATTATTCGCGATGACACGGTACTAATCGTTCAAAATGAACACTGATTTGAGCTTAACTCTTTTATTTATATCGGACACAGCTACCTACATACATCTAACTTATACTTAAATCCCCTTACTATTTAAATATTTATACAGTGTATAAGCTATACAATGTTTTGTTCTTGTCTGTCAAGCTACTTTTCTGACGTATCAGACAAGGACAAAACATTGTAGCTTATGTTCTTTCCCCCTTACTAATAATATTTTTATTAGTAAGGGGGAAAGAAAATATTATAAGAAGAAAATTCTATTCTAATATTCTTCACAAATTCCAAATCTATTGACTGATGGACGTATCAGATACTAGACAATATATTTTGTAACGTGATCACGATCTTTAAATTACGAGAACTCGAACAAGTTCTTTGACGGAGGAACAAACTAAGTTTATGTCAACAACATTACAGGTAGTTTGCTCCCAGCAAACCCCGCGCAATACGGAAATCGTACCGGTAGTAATTAAGCGCCATTTTTTTGTTTACGTTCAGGTAACTCAATAGAACGATTGTTGGAGTAGATATAACGCCTCCAAAAACTATTTACGAAGCCTCCAGGCACTTGATCTCCTATTATGTAAAGACGTTTATGCCCATAAATAATTATAACGATAGTACAAGATGACTTCTTTAGTGTAATAATAATAATAATTTTTCTGCCTCTTGATAAGCAACAAAAATGTGTCAGAAGGCTTCGCAGTTTTTAGAATCGTTATATTATAATAGTCTTGCCATAGCCCAGCGTATGAACGCAAATCGTATTTGGCTGCATCGCGCCTTGAATAATTTTCGTGCGAGTTTCACAGAAGCAGAACTTGTATACTCCCTATGAATATTACAACACATTTGCCACTAGCTCGACTAATCTGCTTATACATGGAGTAAATTTTGGCTAATGTAGTTAATAGTTATGTATTGAATACATATAGCGCTAGGTCTAGATACGAGTAAGTGTTTTGTAGGCTCAAAGTTTCTTTAGTTCCCGAATTTTTTTGTTGTCAATAGGACCTCAAAAATGTAACCCAAAAGAGCAAATAAAGCGCAGTATACTTAATATTGGAGGTCGTAAATATTGGGTACCGCGAGAGCCAAAGCCTTCGATGTTTATTTAATTCAAATATTTATGCAAATTCCTAGAATTACAACAATAACTTTTACTGAGAGCAGAGACACCCCTTGTAAAAGATGTATACTTCCCTTAACTTTTTTATTGCATAAGATAAATAATAATTAATAATAATTATATTTACTTATCTATTCCTCCAAGAATATAACAAGGAACTCATTGTTTATAACAAGAGACATTGATTAGATATTTAATGGATTCCAAAAACTTATACAATGTCCCATAGTATTCCTTGTTATCTAGTTGCGCACACATATGATGCCACTGTACTTACAACACCCTCACAAGTAACCATACCTTTTTAATAAATACACCCTGTCCGCCTAGAAACGGCGCAGTAGTCGTGATAAAATAGTAGTCACTATAACACAGTAGTCTTGACTCCTTACTAGGGATCGTGTCTCCTTATTATTTAAGATAGACTATAAGCTAAGTCTATGTAAAGTAAAACTAGTATTGTATTGTTTTAATAAAAGGATTTTTTTTAAAAAGTCTTTTAAAGATCGTGCATATAACATTTTGGCGCAGTCGGTAGGATACGCAAAGTTGCAAAAAGGACATTTTTGAATCGCTTCAGAAAGATCCCTTGCGCCCACCCGCGTCGCGAAAAATTCTCCGATAAAACTCTCAGAGAATCATCGTCGCCGCGTGAGCCGCAGCCCAGCCGAGGAGCCATCCGAACGTTGCAGCATACAACGAGGGGCAAATGAAGACGTCGATATTGACACTGTAAGTCTTTCATATTTTCTCGTGCTTTTAGGGTGTGGATCTCCCTCGCTCTCTTTTTCCGTCCTTGTATCCATTTTTTTTTTAATAAAATTTTGCTACGATCCAAGACAATCAAAAATATGTCGACCGATCCCAAACCAGGTGCCCACGACTCTGCCAGCCATCATCAAAAGGCCCTGGACATCAAGCTAGATCCCTTGGTACCTACAAATCAATTATTTAGTCTTATACCAAAATTTAGCGAAAATACAAATAATTTAAACATTTTTATAAGAAACTGTCGCCAAGCACAAAATTGGGCGAACAGTGTACAAAAATTATTATTATTGCCAGCAGCTATATCGCAATTAGAAGGTAAAGCAGCTAGTTTTGCTAACAGACGCAATTTTTCTGATCTAAATCAATTTTTAGACGAATTAGATGCGCATTTTAATAAATGTCGAACCCTTAGTGTAATCTTATTGGAATCTCAGCACGCAAAGCAAAGAGGATCCGTTGCGCGTTTCGTAGAATATTACGAAAATTTAAAAAATGAGCTTTTATCAAACACAGAAATTATTAATGACAAATCTGGTATTTTATGTAGTGAATATGATAAGCTTCTAATGAATAACTTCTTAGTCGGGTTAGATCCGCATTTTTATAATGTCACAAGATCCCGTAGGCCTACTACGACCGACGAAGCTTTCAAATTTGCACTAGAAGAGGAACGAGCCCTCGAATTCTACAATAAAAACAATAATATACGTAGGAATTCTGAGACGTATAATACGAATAGACAAACATCTAATTATCGTAATTCAATTCAAAAATCTTCGAGTTACGTGCAAAACAATAAATCGAACGATAATAATAGAATATCGAATAAAAGTGATAGATTTTGTACGCATTGTAAAATGCAGGGGCATACAATCGACTTCTGTAGGAAATTGCATCCGGGCCCCAGCAACAGTAATAAATCAAAAAATAATTTTAACGATAAAAAAACAATAAATTCTTTAAACGAGGAGCCGGAGGACACAACCGAGCAGCCGTCCTCCGAAGACGAGGCCGAAGTCCTCATGAATCTGCTCGAAATTTAAATACAAATAAATATGCCATAAATAATATTGTAGGCGAAAAATTAAATAAACTATTATTTATAAAACATTTTGTAGGCGATATCTCAATGAAATTTTTAGTCGACACGGGTGCCGCCGTCAGTACTATTTCTCCTAAAGTAACATCGCAAATTAAAAACTTAAAAACATTTAAAGAAAAAATTCAAATAAAAGGAATATGCGAACAAAAATTAGAAATTTCAGAATACGTAGAGTTGCCTATAACAAATAATCTTTCGCATAAATTTTACGTTGTTCAAATAGATATTCCATACGACGGAATAATGGGCATTGATTTCCTAAAAAGATTCAAAGCGTCGATAAACACGCACGATAACAAAATTAAATTATCTTTACTAGATAATACACAAGTTATACGCGAAAATTTTGTTTTAATTAAAGCCCGCACCGAACAAAAAATTCCAGTTAAAATATCTAACATTGAAAACGGAGACGTAATCATAGAAAAATGCTCTTTACACTCCAATAAATTATTAATTCCAGAGTCACTGATTAAAGTCGAGAACTTTATCGGTTTTACAACATGTATAAATACTTCATTCAAGGATATTGAGATAAAGATACCTGAAATGAACGGTTCAAACGTTGAGATAAGAGAACTTTTATTTACTACAAAACAAAATACTAGTATAAATCGCGATCAAAAAATTAAAGAATTAATTCGTACGGCACATATGAATAAAGAAGAACGCGAAAACATTTTGCAAATTTGTAAAGATTTTAAGGACATATTTTACCTCGATGGTGACAAATTTACATTTTCCAATGTAGTAAAACATACCATAAACACTGGAGATTCACCGCCAGTGTATACGAAAAATTATCGGTATCCTCAGGTACACAAAGAGGAAGTCAAAACTCAAATAAAAAATTTATTAGCACAAAAAATAATTAGACCTAGCCATAGCCCGTATAATTCACCGATTTGGATAGTCCCCAAAAAAGCCGACTCCAGCGGTAAGATAAAGTGGCGCATGGTTATCGATTACCGTAAGCTCAACGAAGTTACTAAAAGTGATAAATACCCTATACCTAACATAGTAGACATTCTAGATAAATTAGGGAAAAGCAAATATTTTTCTACACTCGATTTAGCGAGCGGGTTCCATCAGATTGAAATCAACCCGGAAGACACTGAGAAAACAGCTTTTTCAACAGAAGAAGGTCATTTTGAGTTCACTCGGATGCCCTTCGGTTTGAAAAATGCGCCCGCCACATTTCAAAGAGTCATGGATAATATACTTAGTGGTCTCAGTGGCGATCACTGTCTTGTCTATTTAGATGACATAATAATTTACGCATCCTCCTTAGAAGAACATGATTTAAAGTTAAGAAACGTATTGAAAAAATTACGCGAATACAATTTAAATTTACAACCGGATAAGTGTGAATTCCTCAGAAAGGAAGTAGCTTATCTTGGCCACATAATATCGGACGAAGGCATAAAGGCAAATCCTGATAAAATTAAAGCCGTTAAAATATTTCCTCAACCAAAAAATACTAAGTCAATTAAAGCATTTTTAGGCTTAGCAGGTTATTACAGACGTTTTATACCAAACTTTTCAAATATCACTAAACCTTTAACTAAACTTTTAAAGAAAAATGAAAAATTTATATGGACTCCTGAATGCGATAAAGCAATGGAAACTTGTAAAACATTATTAACGTCAGCTCCTATACTACAATACCCTGATTTTAATAAAGAATTTATATTAACAACTGACGCATCTCAATATGCTATAGGTAGTATCCTTTCACAAGGTAAATTAGGCGAAGATAAACCTGTCGCGTACGCCTCTAGGACCTTGAGCGACACAGAGCAACGCTATTCTACCATTGAAAGAGAACTTTTGGCTATTAAATGGTCAATAAAACATTTTAGACCATACCTATTTGGTAGAAAATTTACTATAGTTACCGATCATCAACCGTTGACTTGGCTCTTTTCAGTAAAAGACCCAGGCTCACGATTAATAAGATGGCGATTAGAATTAGAACAATACGAATATAAAATAGTTTATAAACCCGGTAAAACAAATCAAAACGCGGACGCTTTATCTCGACCGTGTATAAACTTTATCGACGATAGTGATATTATGGAAAACTTTCGTCAACAGCTACGAGCAGGGTCTATCGAACCAATAGACATCAACGAGCTCACAAAATCTATTTTTTATAATGAACATAAACATATTATATTATTTTTACCATGTAATTTAAATGAACAAGATGAAACCTTTAAGTTACTTTCTACATATTTCGGATCGTCCCTAAATGACCTTCAACCCGAATTAAATAAAGTCGAAATTTTTACAGATCCTTACACGAAGGATAGAACTTTTTATTTCTGTTATAACAGAAATAACCACACAGATTGTGAAGATATATTAAATTTTTACACAACTTTAATAAATTTAAAATTTAAATTGATAGACCAAGACATAGAGAACAATAACCTTTATATAAACATTCCCGCTACGACGCGCTACGAACGCGAGTTCGACGTAGACCTAGCAAAACAATTACTGTCTTACATCTTTCATGATAAGAAATTCGTATTTAATATTTGCGAACTAACAAATCAAATAATAATAATAATTCCGAAAATAAAACAACCTGAAACAATTTTCGAATTATATGAATTTGTCATATATAATTTAATGTTAATTAATTCTAAAGTTGATGAACTGATGAACGCCATCGAATCCGCTTTGTCTGGAACATTACCTGCAAATATAATAAATTACAGTAATTTAGTAAGGGAATTAAATAAAAGTCCAGATTCTGGTAAATTTATAGAAATACCAAGTTTTAGCAATATTCATAATTTAATTAAAATCAGTAATCTTAACGCGTATTTAGAAGATTTAACTTTAGTTTCAATTCTAGAAATACCTCTTGTAGACGAGGATTGTTTTGCGGGTTACCAAGTACTATCCCTCCCCAAAAAAGATAACCAATCCTCCATATATCACACCCTATTAGTTCAGAGCAAGTATGTAGGCTTAACCAGAGATAGAAGGTTCTATGTAACCCTAGATGAACTATCGACGTGCAAACATTACGACGAGAATAAATACGTTTGCAAATCACTAATCATTCAAGACGAAAATGCTGATCCAATTTGCGAAACTAGTATTTTACATCAAGATAAATCAAAATACAGCGAATTATGTAATATCATGTCAACAAAAGGAAACTTTAAAATTATACATCGGCTAGCGAAAAACAAATGGTTATTACTATTCACAAACCCGATCAATATTGTCGAGGGATGTCAATCGAACTTTACTACAATCAACTTCCAAGGTGCCGGTATCCTCACCTTAAATGAATACTGCACCGCTACTCTGCAAAGCACCAAACTCCACGGTGAAGGCGTAGTAAAAACGCAATTGGAATTACCTGAAATAAAAATAGATATAATAGAAGAATTGTACAAGCATCCTCTTGTGAATAAATTACCTGTTGTCGAAATAAAACCAGTAAACTACAACCATGCAAAATTAGACGACCTCAAAGCGGAAGCCCAGGAAATGACAGATATAAAACAAGAATTAAACCGAGTGTCTTACAAAACCGAGTTGCAACAAAACTCTATATTATTATACATAATTGCCGTTTGTGTAATTGGCTACGTAATATATCGCTGCTGCTGCATAGCCCGAGAAGAATTTGTACCTGGATTTTGTCACTCCTTGAGATGTCCTGGTAGACAACGTCATCGCAGTGAAGACATCGAGATGCAGCAACACCAGGAAAGCAGAGAAGCTCCCTGTGAACCCCATTATTCTACCGTCACTCATAGAATCCCTGAAAACCTGTAAACAATAGTGTCACGCTTTAAAAAAAAATTTAATCATTTTAATTTCTTAAATTTAGTTGAAACGATTACTAATAATTTTTCTTTTATTTTATATAATTTATATTTAATCAAATGATTAAATGTTCAATATTTGCACAAAATTAAGTAGTTCTGTTTTACTTAGTAAATAAGGAATAATATTAAAAACTAAAATGTTTATTTTTATGTTATGTAATATTAGATTTAATTAAAACTTTGATATATAATAACTCATTTAACCATTATTTTTAAGAAAAAATACATATATAATCAATTATTCTGAATAATAGTAATTTCTTTTAAATATTCGTATTTTAATTATTTCTTCTTAGCGACAAATAATTGATTATGTATCTTTTTAAATTTTAATTGTGTACTCATAGTTTATATTCTTTTTCTTTAAAAAAAAATATAATTAATACCTCATGTAAAGGAACCACGAAATCCCTATTTTTTTTTTATAAATAATTGAAAACTTTACTTACTTTTCGAATTTCCATATACTTGCCTTTAAAGTAATTGTTGTTGGAAAATACTCAGGTCCTTTTTGAGTATAATTTCCAATCTAAGACGGGGGGTGTAAAAGATGTATACTTCCCTTAACTTTTTTATTGCATAAGATAAATAATAATTAATAATAATTATATTTACTTATCTATTCCTCCAAGAATATAACAAGGAACTCATTGTTTATAACAAGAGACATTGATTAGATATTTAATGGATTCCAAAAACTTATACAATGTCCCATAGTATTCCTTGTTATCTAGTTGCGCACACATATGATGCCACTGTACTTACAACACCCTCACAAGTAACCATACCTTTTTAATAAATACACCCTGTCCGCCTAGAAACGGCGCAGTAGTCGTGATAAAATAGTAGTCACTATAACACAGTAGTCTTGACTCCTTACTAGGGATCGTGTCTCCTTATTATTTAAGATAGACTATAAGCTAAGTCTATGTAAAGTAAAACTAGTATTGTATTGTTTTAATAAAAGGATTTTTTTTTAAAAGTCTTTTAAAGATCGTGCATATAACACCCTCTGCCTTTGCAAATTAGGTACAGTAAACTTACAATACCTCTAAAATATTTTCTGTTGGTTGATGAATCTGCTATTTATGTTCTAGCACAATATCAAACAATATGCTGTATGTTACAAAGCTTACGTACGGAAAATACTTTGATTTTTTGTAATTCGAGTGAAACGTTGAGTAAAGAGGATCTCAAATAAATAATCTTATGGGGAAGTCGAATTATATTCAGTAAAATTTAATAATTCAGAGATTTTTTCAAATCGAAGTAAGAGCTACCAGCCACCAAATAGATGTCCCATGCCACATTATTTTTGTTGGAAGAAAGAGGAAAACATTTAATACTGACAAATAGGTACGTTGAGGAAAGTCGGATATATTTATCTACCATTACCAATATTCCAGACTCTACTTTATTTAACTATTATACCTGCTAATACTTATTTAACCTGAAATCCATGCAATACATAATTATTAGATAAATCACATAGTGAGGTAGCAATATTTACGACTTGGTGTTAGGTTAGGTGACAAGTTTTAACTTAGTTCTTTTTTTTAAGCATTTCTAGTTTCTACTGTAAAATTTCCAATCCAATTCACAAAAAAATTAATGGAGTAGAAGTGAATAAAGCACACAGTGTGCACAGTGCAGTTAGGAATTAAAATGGCTTACACGATTTTAATGAGATGCCGCGAAGGCACTGCTTTAGACGTAAAAGTAACAAGAGCGTGCGGAGACTTTTTCTAATGAGACGACTAACAAGAAAACTTCATCATAAACTTAACCTAATTTTATAATCGTACAGACGGCTGACCTATTTCGGGAACAATCAACATGTACCTATCTACCTACTCACTTATTTGGCATACTTTGAATATCAGACATTCAAGATATCAGATATTTGAGATTCTCAAAATGTTAAGCATTACTAAATATAAATTATTGTAAAGTAGGTATGTTTTAATAAATAACTTAATCTAGTGGTACATTAAAACATAAAAGTTGTAACTTAGTACAGAGCAAATGTAGAGTGTAGTGATAGTGCTGGAGCTGGAGCGAGTACGAGCAAACGAATTAAAGAGCCTAAGTCAGTGACTGCGAGTACATTAGTACGATGTGTCACGTCTGATCTTATCGCCGCTTATTCCGCCTCGAACACACGCTACGCCCGGATTACGTCCGGATTATGCCTGGATTTTATCTTCATCCAAGTACTTATATTAAAATAACAATATTACTGTTGATTAAGCATAGCAAAAGTGACCATACTCCTCCTGTTATTTGCTATCTAGTAAGTGTTCTCTATGCTTTAATGCTATTCTTATGATACGATACTAACGGCCGAATACAGAAACGCCACTTGAAATTACTTTAAAGGACCCTTAAACAGAGGCTGTCTCTGCCTCCGCTTGCTGGGTGGCAGCATGTGACTTGAGGGCTACCTAATTTAAGAGCGTTTCAGTATTCGGCCGTAAGTGTATTCCAGAATACATAGTGCTAAAATAATATCGAGATGCAAAACTAGCTAAGAAAATAAAGTGTTTTAGAGGCAGGTGGCTCTGTAGTCTGTACCGTGTACGTGCACACGAGTACACTCGTTGCCGTGATTGATGAACAAAGTTAAATAGATTTCACGGAAAGTCACATATCACATATTTCATTATATTTTCGGCTAACATAATATATTTTTACGACAGTATGAAATATTAGATTATTATTATTCCGGTATTATTTTTTGGTGTCTCTTACCCTTTCAGTGTTCAAAGAATGTATCGTTAGGGTATGAATCATATTATATTTTTAGTTGTACGAAACATGTTCAATACATTTTTTAAAGAAGAAATGTAAATTCTTTTCATTAAAATGTCAATAATAAAATACGTAGGCATAGGTTCCTCATAATAAAACATAATATATCCGTGTTGCGTGTAATCGAAATCCTCGAGAGGGAAGCCGTGAGTAAGTTTAAGTACCCAATACCTAGTACTTACCTAGCTACGTCCTACGCAAATCAAGATTGTGGTGAGAATAATGGTCAATTTATTTATTATCAACTCTCGTTGATAATAAATAAATTGACGATAGTGTGACGCACGAAATCGTAACTAGATTAACATTATGAACAAATAAATAATACGATTGTATAATAATTATATGTTAATATAAACTCTACATTATTGTACAGTATGTGGCGTGATTTCTGTTGTGATTATTTTATTAATAGGGCATGAAAGTACTTCGGTGTGTAATTAACCTTTTATCTCTGCTTTAATATTATATCATTACATACAAGTTTTGAGCTTGCAGCTTTGCACGCATTTTGCACGCAACAAAAGTATTTCGAATTAGTAGATGAAGTTAATAAGTAGGGACTCACGTATAGGCATGTTGCCTAAAAAAATATTTTTCGTCTATTCTATGTTAGACAACATGTTGATAAACAATCTTGAACCCATTTTCGTATATCTTAAAAAATAACGAAGATATAAACAATTTCAATTTACAATATGAAAGAGAGCGATATATCAAGAGTTGCACCCGCCCTGTCATACATTTGTTATTACAAAATGTATGGCGGTAGCAACTTGTGACGTAACAAATCGTTTTGCGAGAAAGAAATGGGCAATATTTTTTATTTTCTTATAATTTGTAATCGCGTCAATCTAAATACCTATTTCTTTTAGATTTATGTTTCTTTAATCAACAACTCTAAAATTTTATTTATAAAAATGTGATATTCCACCAAAGATTTCAAAACTAAAGATAGGCTATGACATACATTTGACAGATCAAATCTTCATCCAATAAAACGCTACGCCATCTTGTTTTCACCGTACTTCAAATGTCAAAATTTCCCCAAAAATCGCAAAAGTGGGGCCATTTAACTGGATACACTTTTTGCCTTAACATGCCCTCATCTAGAAAATATACGTCTATGTATTCCACAGTAGGTAGCATCCCTATTGCATTGCAAGTCTAGTTATTGATTTTATTGAATGCTCGAACAAATATCAACAATTTGAAAAGACCTGTAGAAAAATCCTTGAAATCTGTTGTAACTGAGAGTGGGTTTGGCTCTTATATGGGACGCTGCTTTCGTCGATACACTTGCTCCGTCCCATGTCCAGGGCATCTCGAGTACTGCCGGTGCGGGCGTCAATCAGGCGGAGAACCTCAAGCGGCGCAAATATTAGAACTTTAGTGGGGATCTCATATTTGAACCGTTTGGGGTTGAAACCCTGTTCATGGGGTCCGGGTGCGCACAACTTTTCAGAGTAATTTCCAAAAAACTAATCGAGGCCACCCGAAACCTCAGAGCCGTATCTGGCCCAAAGAGTGAGTATCGCAATCCAGCGGGGAAACTCTTTGAGCTTTCTAGTTACTCTGCCTGGTGGGGACGACCTGGGAGATTTATTTTTGTTGTAGCTTTTTAAGTTTTTCTAGTATTAATTTTCTTTTTAGTACTTTTATAGTTTGTAAATATTTTAAGTAGTTACTACTATATACTACTAGATATTAATATTATGTATTTCATGTAATTTTTATAAATATACCTTAAAGTCACTGAGGCGTAAAGAATATTGTTTCCAGAAATTTTCATAAGAATTATTTCTGTACCCCCAGAAAATAAAATCATCGACCTGTTACATAATACCTGGGCTGATTGATAACTGGCCGAAACGACGAACTTAAAAAAATGATACGCAAAAAAGAAATATTACATTATATTCTGGCATCTTTTTGAAAATAGAACGCCAAATTTGAATTTAATCGAACTGATGGAATTTGTTTGAGAGGACGTAGAACTTTCTCTGTCGTAAATTTTCTTAACAATGGAAAGAAACGAAATTCGTGCGGTGATAAAGTTTTACGTTTTAAAAGAGAAAACAGCAACCCAGATTAAAACCAAGCTAGACAGTGTTTTAGGTAATTCTGCTCCAGCATTGCGTACAATTCACACCTGGGTAACTGATTTTTAACGTGGAAGACAGAGCTGCGAAGACGCCCACAGGTCTGGCCGTCCAAATGAAGTCACGAATCCGGACATGATCAAAAAATTTCACAAAATTGTATTGAATGATCAGCGCTTAAAGTTGCGAGAGATAGCAGAGATGTGAGCATTTCATCTGAACGCGTTTTTAATATTTTGCACCAACATTTGGGAATGAAAAAGCTTTGCGTGCGATGGGTGCCGCGTTTGTTCACTGTAGACCAAAAGCAACGTCGAGTGGACGATTCATCGGAGTGTTTGGCGCTGATAACCGAGATCCTAATGAGTTTTTGCGGCGTTATGTAACAGTCGATGAAATGATGGATACGTCATTATACTCCCGAGACAAAAGAACAATCTAAGTAGTGGACTGAGAGCGGAAAACCTGCGCCGAAAAAAGCAAAAACGGTTTTGTCGGCCGGCAAAGTGATGGCGACTGATTTTTGGGATGCTCGAGGGATTATTTTAGTGGATTATCTGCAAAAAGGAAAAACAATAAATGGAGAATACTACGCAAGCTTGCTGCAAAAATTAAGTGAAGAAATCCAGAAGAAACGACCACATTTGGCCAAGAAAAAAATTTTGTTCCACCATGACAACGCACCTGCACACACGTCAATGGTTGCAGTCGCCACACTCTATGAATTGCGGTTCGAATTGCTACCGCATGGATGCGGTAGCATTTCGAACCGTACAATTCACACTATTCCCCGGATCTGGCCCCGTGCGACTTCCACTTATTCCCAACCCTGAAGAAATGGTTAGGTGGCCAGAGATTTTCATCAAATGAAGAAATCATTGTTGCCGTGGACGAGTATTTTGAGGGGTTGGAGAAAACATTTTATCAAACTGGTGTAACGGCATTGGAGAAGCGCTGGACTAAATGCATCGAGGTAGAAGGAAACTACGTTGAGAAATAAATTTATTTTAAATAGATTTTTGAAGTTTTTCTTTGTCGTTTCGGAAACTTATCAATCAGCCCTCGTATGCCATCACTATCTAGTATCTATACATACATACATACATACAAATAAATAAAATTTAAGTATCTGTTTGTAATTTCAAATTACAGGATTTCACTTAATGCATAATATCTACACAACGGTAACTACAATAAATTATATTTTTAAAATTTTGTCTGTGTGTCCGTCTGTCTGTCTATCTAACACGACAGATAAATAGATATTTATCTGTCTGTTTGTTCCGTCTTATCTCTGAAACGGCTGGACGGATTTTGATCAGACTTTCACTGACAGATAGCTGATATTATAAAGAGTGACATGGGCTACTTTTATCTTAGGATTGCGTATAGAAAAAATAGGGTCCCATTTCCACGAAGTTACGGACATCAGCTAGTTTCAAATATAGGTAAAATCCACTGGACAAAATAATTAGTTACTTACAAGAAGAATCTAATTACTTTCTCGATGGCGACAAACATACAAATTTTTTTGTATTATTATGAGATAGAACATTAATATTGACCTCCGGTGTCGCGCGTCATCTCTGCGTACCATTTGCTGCCCTATCTTTATTGGCCCCAGACTATATATAAGTGTTATGCGATTTCTTACAAGTCCTTTGACCACACTGCTAGATGTGAAGACTGCTGGATGCTATTTATTGATTGCGGTAAGTGGAAAATCAATTATGTGAATATTTTAAAGATTTACTGACTTCGGCTACATATTTACCTATAGATTTACCTTCAACTTTTCTGTTGTACCAGAATACGAATTACTATTAAAGTTGGCCTTTCATAGCTATTTGAGGACAATATTATTATATATGTATTTCTAATTTCGCACTATTACATAAAAAAGTAATTACAAATTCAAATTGCAAAAAGTAAACGACCACTTAAAACACTTGCTCTAAATGGTTTTTAACTTCGCACTTTCGTGTTTTAAACATTATTGCTTACTATTATTTTTTCCCCTCTATTTTAGGTTTAACGATGCGCTCGAGGAAGATAATAGCGCCGTTATTGGTTATGTCATCAGTATTATTTTGTATGGGTGCCGATATTATTGTGGGCAACGCAGACGATAAATGTAGAAGTTTAACCTCGTGCTTCACTTGTCTGGACAAAGCTGAGTGTACCTGGTGTGTCACGAAAAGTCTGTGTACCAAAAATCTGTGTGGCAACGACAATATCATATTTCCCAAAAACGTCGACGCGCTCATGTCGGGCAAAGGATTCTGTCCGCGAGTTGTAGATTCAAATCAAGATTTGACATTCAAAAGCGGAATAAAACACATAATATCAGTGAAGATAACACAGATATACCTGTATATGGCTTTCACTCCGTGGAAATGTAAAATAAGTTTAAACGGAAAAGAGACAATACATCCGGCCGTGCTGATAGCAGATTCTGTGTATTGTGAATCTGTAGAATTGAAGAACGAATCGGAAAATCCTTTTACAGAAGGCAGCGTTACGGTATTGTGGGATTACAATAAGGCTTTTGATGGATCGCAGCAGTTTAAAGTTTGCCGATGCGATCTGGAGCCCACATGTGTCCCTTGTAAATAATTTATTGACCAAATAAACAGGTATTTATTGTAGCAAATACGTGTATTATCAATACTGTGTAGTGTGTAGCAGTAGTTACCTAAGTGAATAAATTTCTTGTTAAACCTATTCAGATTGAGGCTATGTATAAAGCGGGTCAAGTGCGAGTTGGACTCGCGCACGAAGGGTTCCGTACAAAACGGTAAAAAAAACAAGAAAAAAAAACACGTTTGTTGTTTAGGAGCCCCACTTAAATATTTATTTTATTCTGTTTTTAGTCTTTGTTGTTAGAGCGGCAACGAAATACATCATGTGTGAAAATTTAACTGTCTAGCTATCATGGTTCATGAGATACAGTCTGGTGACAGACAGAAAGAGAGACGGACATACGGACGGACAGCAGAGTATTAGTAATAGGGATCCGTTTTTACCCTTACATAAAAGATGTCGTACGTAACATAAACACAAGATACAACACGAACATTTTGGTTATTTAGAATACTTCATAACAACATAAACGGCCGAAAATATTAAATATTCAACGTGAAAAATGTACAAAGTGGGTAAAAACTTTTTCAATCTGCCTAATCCATCCATTTCATATAATGATCAATGTTAAATGGCTTCGAATTTTAAATTTACCAATCGCTTTATATACTGGGGCTGAGAAATATACATCAAGGTGGAAATATATTGCCTTCATATTATTTAAATTTTCGTACGGATTTTTGTCAAAGAAAATCATGGAGCTTAAGCTTTTATTTAGGTATACTTGAGGTCGCCCTGTGGTCGAAATTCACCCACAATAATACATATAATTTTTAACTTTGAACTTTATAAGGGTTCTTATGCCTCTCAGAAAAAAAAAATGTTGTGACAGATTAACAAACGTCATGAGTCGAGTGAGTCGTCAGGTTAACATTATGCACATGCAGCAAACGGACGGTTGTGTATTTTTAACAGTCTGAGGCAGTGTGCTGTGTGTGTGGTTGTTATTTTTAATATTTTTTTGTATTTCTCAGCATTATTTAAAAAGTATTAGCGTTCTGCACACCTTCCTCTACATAAACTAAATTTACCGGTCAAATTTCATTCTCCTCTCGTTGTACAAATCTTGTAAAACTGTACTGAAAGTTTTCGCTTTACTACTATGTGCTACTATTATAATCGTGAATTTTTTTAAGGATGTATGGATAGATGTTGATGATGATTGGTATGGTAGTTGTTAAGGCTATGGATTAAAACATAGGCTACATTTTATCCCGAAAAAGGGCAGTGTTCCCGTGGGATTACTGTATTTATGCGGGCGGAGCCACGTACAAAAGCTAGTATAATAATATAATAGAAATTATATATGCAAATAAAATAATATAAATGATTAACTAAGCTTCTGCAGTACAATAGACAACAATTAACACTAGCTCACTAATCACTTAACTTGTTTGACGACAAACAAGGGGGACAAAGTCGGAACTTTCAATGGTATGTTAAGAGGTAAAGGTAGTTTGGATACGAAACGCTTTGACAATAAAAATACCTGCAGTAAAACTTGTATCCACCTTCAAGATTGAGTTTGGAAATTAAGACATTGCAGCAAATTATGAAGTAGAAACAACAATTAGATTAGGAGTTTTAAGAGGCAGTTGAGTGATTTGCACTAAGTTATCGATTGCCCCAGCGCATTGACCTACCGTAGTCTTTAATAATAATTATTCGGAATACAGCCGTCGCGAACGTGTAACCGCCTCCGTTTTTGGAAGTCGGTTAATAAATAACTTAAACTGTAGGTATAAATATATACGTATGGACGCTTCTTTCTGTATATCGCTTGTAAGTTGTATTGTATACTGTGGTTGTATGCTATTAAAACAGAAAATCAATATTACAAATAAAAGACCGTATTAACATGAAACTTTATTATCCAGCTTTGATTTGATATTCCGCAAATAAGAGTTCGGGTACCTGATGGCTTAGCCAACATAGGCCTTTAGTCAAGATGCATTCGATAATTTCGACGGCGAAGTCAAAAATGCATGGGATTTGACATTTAAGTCATCGCTAAGTGACATGTCGCTTGCGATGCCTTATGTCAAATCCCATACATTTTGTTTTCGAACTTCGACGTCGAAATTATCGAATGCATCTTGACTAAAGGCCATTCCATCGTTAAAGACAATGACGATCTTCGAAATGGAAAATAAATGGGATTGACATTACGTTCGCTTTTGATTTCGAACTTCGTGATTATAATTATTAAAAATTCACCTTGACTAAGCCCCCAGACCACTACATTGTATAGCTAACCGTATTGCGAGCGGGTAATATTTGTGAGTAAACAAGGGATGAGCCCATAATATGGTTTACTGATGGTTGTGCTAGGGATATCAAGCGGGGCTTAAGCCGCGGCTGTTCGCTATATTTATCTTGTACGTGCTGAGAATTCTTACATTCTTTAGTTATTCCTTTAATAGTTGAACAACTTTGTCGCTAATTTGACCATGAATGTACGTATTAAGCTGGTTACTTTATAAATTACTATGTACTATAATAACACGTAACGTGTATCAGAAGGCTGTACTTGAGCGGAATTATTATAACTGAAACGACTATTCCCTGTAACAGTTTATTTGTGGTTACCCTACAATGAATATGTAGAGATATCAATATGTGCCTCTTATAATATCTATTAATTAATTATTTATATCTAAGTTTTAGTATGTTTCATTTCCTTAGTAGTTTACTTGACTAGCTTAAGTACAGCTCAACTTATCAAAATGTAATATATATTATATCTTATTTATGCAAATTATATACTTATTAAAGCTTGAACATTGCATGAACGATACATTGATTCGTTTAGTACAAAACTGGTTGCAGTACAATGATAGAAGTTTTTTATTTTTAATTAGTTTTGTAGGGCGCAGACCTGCTACTGACATTAAATAAATAACTCATAGTTTTAATTACTCGCTTGTTATGACGTCGAGCTATTAACAAGAAATTAGTTTTTTTTGTATGATTTGATTTATGAATGTAAATTGATATCGAATATTAAAGCAACAGGAATTATGATAGATTGTATTTGTGATGAATCAGTCAATCAGTCCTTTAGCCAAGATGCCATCGCCAATAACGATGTCGATGTTAGAAATAAAAATCTATGAAATTGACGTATCGCCCACTATGTCAAATTAGTTAACGTTATGTCAATCCCATATCTGATAGCGCGGCCAGCGCTATCGCCAAGTCTTAGTCTTTAAGCGGCCGTAACTATCTTTTCTCGAAGCATTTGCGGCTTTTTCATGCCCCTATATTTTCGTTTGTAATAAAGCTAGCGGTCTGAATTTTTGTCATAGAGAATTCGTTCGTGGAACAGGCTAATGTTTTAAATTTCATAAAATTCGAGTGCATGGTTTAGGAGAAATTATGCGGCAAAAAACGCGATTTTGAAAGATATGGATGAAGGTAGGGAGAATAAGCAAAATTAAAACCATACTTCTAGCAGACTTAGAAATTTCAAATTTGCTGTCAGGCTATTTTATTAGCTACATATAAAGGTAAATAAAGAAAATGTGAAAGTTCTGACAAAAATAATGATTTTAGAATTTTTTAATTTACGAATTCACGGGAACAATATGTATGAAATATAAGTTCACTAATAACTTTGTGATCCTTATTTATATAACAAACAAAAAAAGTTGTAGGTTTTTTTAGGTTCGAGTAGATGCTTTCGGACGAATGGACCGGCTCGACCGGATAAATAAGACGGCCTCACAGAAAACCCGTTGTGTTTCATTGCGTCCTATACCTACATACCAGTGGACCAAAGTGGGGCTTAAAGATCGGGAACGCACTAGTAACTCCTCTGGTGTTGCGGATGTCCATGAGTTGCGTTAATCGTTTTAATTATGTAATAGATCTGGAAACGAGCAAACGGCTCGCCTTATGGTAAGCACAACCGAAAGTGCGATCTATTTGCACACTTAGACATATGAAACACCACAGGAGTTGGTTGGGAGGGGCAGTTGGTGTTAAACACCGGGAGCGCACTTGTAGCTCCTCTAGTGTTGCGGATGTCCACGAGCGGTCGGTAATAGTTTTATTTATGGAAGATATATAAAAACAAGTGCATTATTGACTTACAACTATAACATTATTATCACGTGAATACTAAAATATGCTGAATACAACAAAAAAGCATTTTCTCACGGCTTCACCCGCGAGAAAAAAAAACTTTATAAATTATACACCTAAACCTTCCTCAAGAATGACTCTACATATTGCTGAAAACCGCATGGAAATTCGTGGAGTTATTTTTGAGTTTATCGCAAAGGGACAAAAGCGACGGAGGATTTTGTTTTACAATACGTAGTGATTAACCAAAATAGCCCTAACCTATCTACAAAACGAAATGCGATCCCACAAAAACCAATGAAAAAGAGCCAAGACTTTTTCACGTAAAAAGTTTTGTTATAACGAAGAAACAAAGTATAATCTAAATTATAATGAAAAACTAATAATTAGGGACTATAATCTAAGTTAGTCCATGATTATTAGTTATTCATTAAAATTTTCTGACTGCATGTGGATAATTTTATTTTTTTATATTTATTATAGTGACTTGGCAATGAGCACTATAAATTTATGTATTCTATGGTTACCATTGGTATGACGATCAAAATTCTATATTAATCAATATAGAAAATTTAAAAGTAAAGTTTGTATTCAGGTAAATATCTGCTTGATTGTTATGCAATGTTATAGGTGCGAGTAAGTACATTGATAATAATGTTCGAATTTGAATGCAGATTAGATTAGATTCGTTCATTGAAACGATGTAATTTGAGATAATACATATGTTAGTATTGTTGACACTTGCGGTTAAACAAGGGCAGTCTAGCAACATTGCATCAGCTCTGAAGCCTCCTATCCACTAGGCAACATTTGGTACGCAATATGTAGAAAGTAGGTGCGGAACATAATTTGTTTATCAAGGTTGCCCTATTTTTCATCTACCACTAATCATGTTGCGCACCAGCTGGCACCATCGGGCATTGAGTTGAGGAACTCGTGTTGCGCGTCAAATGTTGCTTAATGGATACGAGGCTTAAGGATTATAAAATACTGGCAGCGCTTTGAATGTATATGTATAATTCAATTGTAGATCAATAAATTAACGAAAATACTTTATGAACTACGTACCTACAGGTTTTAATTACAATAGGGCATTTATAATTTCGTTGCTCGGAAATCTTAAATTTAAATAAATTTTAGAACTGCTCAATTGAAAAAATATTATTTTTAAAATATTTTAATGATAATAATATTATTTGTATATTAAAGCCGCGTACCCACTAGGTATCAATTGACTGTGAAATTGAAATTGACTGTGAAGCTAAACATGTTTGGCCACTTTGTAAAACAACGCGCGACGTCTGTAGCTGACGCGCACCATGTTTCGCATACGCATTACGCATAATCAATGCGTAGTTACAAAACGAAGCCTAACCTACGAATGAATATAATAAAATTATCAATGATATCCGCATATAAAGTAGCACAGACCGCGATCACTACACATGTATTATAACCGGATGATAACTTTAGTAATACGCCGCCGCCGCTTCCGACGTTCACGTCGCAGCACTGCTGTGAAGAAACATAATATAAATATTTTCCCTGATCGAGTGCGCACGTCTGTATTTTTTTTTTCTAAAATGTAAAATAATTCAAAGTGAGACGATATTTTAAATCGGTTTCAAGTGCTAAATTTATTATAATCTCATTCCTACTCATTAAAATCTCGGAAAAGTTTAATCTAAATTGTGCCCAAATGACTGGATCTCAAAATATGCCCGTTGCGAGTGTTGTGGAAATCGTAAACGACAAAAAAGAAGTTCAACAGAGCTGTTGTTTGAATGGAGACAAGCGTTGGGGCGCTGTGCTGGGGGAATTTGTGTCTACCGCATTTTTGTTGTTCCTGGGCTGCATGTCGTGCGTGCCAGCGACCGGCCTAGACATCCACCCGCCGATGTACGCTCCGATTGCCTTCGGTCTCATCGTTCTTTTTAACATCGCAGCTTTCGGCCATATATCTGGGGCGCACATGAATCCTTCGGTGACTTTGTCGGCTGTGCTATTCGGGAATATGTCTTTCCCTCTCGGAGTGGCGTATGTGATAGCGCAGATCTTGGGCGCATTATCGGGCTACGGGCTTCTGGTCATCGTGTCCCCGCTCGACCTGGTATCTGGATCCATATGCGTAACACAGCCTCACCCGAACCATATGGGTTATCAAGCTCTACTAACAGAGGTGATACTCTCTACGGCTCTTGGATTTATCAACTGTGCTGTGTGGGATCCGGTGAACGCGAACAAAAATGACTGTGTTCCGTTGAAGTTTGGTTTTACCATCGCTGCGTTGTCCCTGGCGGGTTCCTCCCTCACTGGCTCCAGTATGAACCCCGCGAGATCTTTAGCCCCAGCAGTATTTACCGGTAACTGGAATACTCATTGGGTATATTGGGTCGGACCGTTCCTAGGCGGTACCATAGCGCCAATATTCTATAAATTAGTATGGCTTAAACCTGGTGATAAGCATATCGAATGAACTCCTGTTTTGTAATTAAAGGAAATAACAACATAGATTATATTATTATGTTTGTTAATACCTAATTAAATCCTAATTTAATCGAACCGAATAATTGTAAATAACACTATCAATTAGATTTTATTATTTAGATATCAATGTTAAAAGTAGAATAAATTTTTATATTATTAAGATTTTTTTATTTTAATATGTAGAAAGCGACTGCGGGTAGGTAACAGTTTATGATCATCTCAAAGTCATATCATAAGTGAACAAATTAGGTTGTTGCATGTGCATAGGGATGATCGATATTCAACGATATTGAATGAACATCGAAGGTTGGCTGGAAAATATCGACGTTTTGGACTTTTTATTTATTAATCTCGGTGCGTCTCGTGCGTAGAACGGGATTGTTTCGTCACAAGGTGTGAGCGCAATTTTTTGGGCTCATTGGGCGCAAATTATTTCATATTAAAAATTAATATACATTCTAGATAAGTAACATTCATAAGATAAGCTGTTTCCTCTCCATAAACTATTGAAAAATGTTCTATAAACTAAGTCTAAAAATTTATTACAGTCATACAGCAATTATAACAATATGACTGTAGACCAATATTGTATACATTTTAAAAACCCGAGAAGATAATTTTGAAATGAAAACTTATTTAAAAATCGAATCAAATTACATATTTTTAAAAACTCCTAGTTCTCATCCTTAATAAAAATATTAATAATTCATTATGATTATTATTTACTATCGAAAACGTGAATCGTATCGTTATAATATTGTGGCGGACCAATAAGCGCGACAATTCTGAATCGCGGTATCGAAGTTTCTGTAGTTCGGCGCTATATATACAACAGCTGAAATGACTACAAGTGGGCTTCGGCCTGGCCGGGCATACCACCTCGCTCGGTCGGAGATCTCCCTTTGGGGCTTCCACCTATATATACCCACAATATTATTATCATCTGCGTCGCATAACGCATTAAAAAGCTTAACAAATTATAAAATAGGTACATCCGGATGTAGATATTTGTTACGATTTATATCGCATTGTTAAGATACCTCATAAATACATGAATTATGTTGTATTGAAAAGTATTACAAATCATTCGATAGGTACAAGGTGCCTAGGTGGTAAGAAGTTACCTATTTAACTAACTATTTATACTATATAAAATACCTCAATACATAGTGGGTAACAAATTTTCCATAAAAAAATAATTATTTTCGTAACATATTGCTGCATCCTACTAATATTATAAATGTGAAAGTTTGTTAGGATGGATGGATGTATGGATGGATGGATGGATGTTTGTTACTCTTTCGCGCAAAAACTACTGAACTGATTTCGATGAAATTTGGTATGGTTACTGCCATACCAGTTCAGTCTGGATTAAAACATAGGCTACTTTTTATCCCGAAAAAGTACAGTGTTCCCTCGGTATACTGTACTTACGCGGGCGAAGCCGCGGGCAACAGCTAGTATTAAATAACATTGCACGTGGATTTAGATATTACTTACATTTACAAGACTTATCAAAATGAACCTCATATAAATACTGATAACAGATATTCGTACGCTCAATTTTATTGGTTGTCACGTAATATTTATTTTGCCTTTTGGTGTTTACCGCCGCATTAGTTTTCATTGGGCTGCGAATCAGTAGCAAAGAAAAGACAAGTGTTTTTTGGTACGCGGTTGGAACCATTTTGCCAGACACGATATTTTGTCTTATATTTAAATTACACTGTTTAAAGCGTTCTGCCAAACTCTGTACACCTGCAATCTGCGGGTCAGCTATACGCAGCGGGCCATCAACGCTCTCCGAATACAGGACAATAACGCGTTCAGGGTGCTGGTGGGGCTTCCTCGCTGCTATAGTGCGGCTCCGATGTTTGCTCATGCACACACAGAGGGTTTTCACACCGTGCTGCGGCGTCGCATCGCATCGCTGATGTTCCGGACGCGTGGAAGCCCCAACACCATCCTGAACACGCTCAGCGCCAAGCGTGACAGCCCCCTACTGCAGTACTGGTTCTAAGCACACGTGCACGAGCCCGGAGCCCCGGAGGGTGGCAAATACCTAAATTAAATGTCGTTTGTATACTAACAATATTATGGGCTACGCCTGAAATAAACATATTTTATTTATATTTGACTTTTTAAATTGGAACTAAGTCTTTGGTGTAGGTTGATGGCAATTTAATAGGTATAATGAGTAATGAAAGAGCTATACAGTAATTAAAGTTATTGTTATTATCTTACGAGTAGTTTTGTTAGCTGTAAGTTTCCCAAATAAAATAAAATAAAATAAATCGGAATTTTAATCATAATGTCGCCACAGTCATAACATAGGTTGATAACAATAATAATAATATCTATGGACGCTTCACACCACGTCAATCTGGCCCCGTGCTAAGTGTCCGAAGAACTTGTGTTACAGGTACCAGACAACGGGAAGTATATAGTATACTTTTATACTATACATATATTAAAGATTTTTATTATTTTATACACATATTTAATACACATCCATGACCCAGGAAAAACTATTTTGTTCCTTCGGCGGGATTCGAACCCACGACCCCCGGCTTGAGCACCAACGCGCTGAACCACTGAGCCACAGAGGTCGTCAATAATAATTAATTAGAGTATTGTTATCAAAACGATCTTCTTTGTTTTTTAACTTTACGTAAGTAAAGTATAAGTTTACTTATAAGTTATTTAAGTCGCACACATGAGCACTTAGTACTTATAATCCATTAAGAAACTTGCCATCAAAGACCCATTAAAAGTTTTTCGAGTTTACCTTCATTTTCCGCCGAAAACATTTCCTTTCTACTGAAATTTCGTTAGCCCTATCAACTGACAGTTACAAACGATGGACTCGCTTTAAAATACCCGAATGGCGATTCCACAATAGATTTACTGTCTTAGGAATTGTCATTGTGCCTAATAGTCATCAAGAAGTTTTTTAACATAACCTCATAACTAATTAGGTGACGTACTTTTTTTTTAAATTTATTTACCAAAAATAAAAACAGCATTTAAAACCACTGAGGTTTGTTCAATGCTGCATACAGCCTTATTCGCAATTCTAGTTTAAATACACAGTTGCTTACACTTAAATATTATTTATATGGGTATGGTCGGCTACTATAAATTAGTAGTTAGGAGAAAAGTGGCCCTGGCCACATATGTAGTGAAAGTTTTGGACGGTGTAACACACAAATCCAGCTGTGTTACATGCGGCCAGGCTGTGTGTGCCGGACGGGTACGCTGAGCGGCGGCGCCGACCAACCTGCTGCGGATGGCCCCGCTCATGCGGGCGCTGACCACGGTCGCAAACACCGTCGATTTATTTACGTGCTCATTGAACGAGTTCACTAAGGTCACCTATTGTATAGCAAGCAAGATAAATTTAAGTACCTACTAGTAACACTCTATTGTATTAGGTTTAAACCTGTAATGATAGAAGTTGTAAGTTGTAAATAAATAAAAATAAATAAATTTATTTACCTACAGGTTAGTGTAATAATTTCTTCATGATGTACATAATAAAAATTATTATAGATAAGTAATTATTATAGATTAGAATTTAATGTAGTGTTTATAATGTTTTTACATTTTAATAATGATAGTAGTGTAGTGCCTATGATACCTATATTATCTCGATAATCCCTTAAAATTAAAATTCGTGTCACACAGCGTGAAGATTAAATACGACACGCGTAACGTTATGTTGTTATGCTTATGTAATAAACACTAGCTATTTCCCGTGATCTCGCTCCCCAGGAACTCTACTTGCCATGTAGTAAAATGTAACCAGACGGGTAATATTTTCATAATTTCTAAAAAGAGTAGTTAAATAATAATAGTAATTTGTACAGTCCACGAAAGACACGTGAAGGTCGATTCTGCTAATTAAATCCTACAATATAAGTATACTTACGATCCAGCTAACATACCGGGAGGTATGTTAATTTTTTTGTAACATAGCGTAACCTAAGAATGATGCGCGGAGACCTGAGGGTCTAAAAAGGCCACTTTAGGCGTTTCATATTATGTTTCATATATTTTTTTCCATACAAAAATCGTGAAATGTTAAAATGGCTATATGATACATGTGATTCATCATATTAGAAAACATCCATTTCGACAGTTTTCTATTGAAATGCGTAAAATGACGCACGTAAGTTGAAAAAAATATATGAAACAAAATGTGATACACCTAAAGTGACCTTTTTAAAACGCCTGTTTTCAGCGTTAAATTAAATAATAATGGAGATAGAGTTCCTGTACTAAGGAGTTTTTTATTGAAAATATCCTCTTATTCAGTATATTTTTCGAATTTCTTAAATATTAATACCTACCTTATAAACTACTCGTATTAATGAAAAACCAAAAACATTCTATTTGACCTGTTTAATTGTTTATAACTTTTGAAATTATTTATGTGCTAATATGAACTTTAAGCACAATTTTCTAGACGCCATTCCAAGCCCAAGGAGGCATGACACGCAGTTGTAGAACCAGTATCTCAATTTGACACGAAAATCAGTTTGTCCACTAGACTATAGTCCAAACTCCAAAAATCAGTTCATGAAATCGAGACGATTTATTTATAATTCAATTGAATTGAGAATTAGATTTCGGTATAAATATAATAATTATGATCTATATATAAACAAGTTTGAACAGTATTTAATGCATAACTTTTTAGTGGCTATTATGGTCAGTGAGTTGGCTTTTCTCGAATATATCTCATAATTTCTAGCCACTCTGATTCGGCGATACTGGATTAAATTACCATTAAGTTTCAGGCGCAGCTGCTTCTGTAATAAAGACTGATATAGCGATCACAGATTATAGGATTCTGGACCAATAGACAGTATAAACAGAGCATATTGCAATCACAATCCGGAGTTTGCTTGAAGGCAAAACGTAATGATCACGTAATCAACTGTTTCGCTCATAATATCAGTTTTATGTGTGTACTTACACCGTTGTGCTGTTTGTAGTACATATATATTGCTAATTAGTAAGGTATCCATGTGAAGCACATTAATGTTTTTATTTAGCAAGATTTAATGCTCAATCATAAAAAAAAATACAAAAAAATAAAAATAAAACATTTTTGGGATGGGGTGATGAAGGAACTTGGGGGTATGAAAAATAGGTTACAATCTATTCTCATGCCTACCGAATACACTTGCAAAATTTTATAAAAATCGGCCTAGCCGTTTCGGAGGAGATCTGTAACACACACCACACACGAGAATTTTATATAATATGTATATTTTCTTTATCTATGTTTATTTTTAATACTTACCTAGAATTTTTTGTACTTACTCAGTATTTAAATTTCATGGGAGTCCTTACCGTATCGTAGGTAACTACAGCAACTTTTAACTGTACTTCTTACTACTTACTAAACTTCAAAACTTCTAGTAAGAAATTTCTTCTTTAGTTAAAGATGATCTCTATTTTGCCAACTTAACGGCAAAACAATATTAAACTCTTAACAAGACTTCAATAGATTCAGTTAAATTACAAAAGTACGAGAGGATTAACTGATCGACTCGATGAAATAAACTTGGGTTTGATCCAATAACGATCACAATAACGACTATATTAGCAGCACTGGATTAACTATATAAATTAAAATTTATTTGAGTGAAATGCCAATATTCCTAATAATATTCAGAATTATGAAGTCTTATTTTTATTAATTAAAATTTATCTGAGCGATTATTCTTAACAATAGGTATTCAGAATGACTAAAGCTAATATAATAATTAAAATTGATTTAAGCTAATATTCTTCATAATATTCTGAATTAATAATCTAATTTGAGAAGAGCTTTTGAAATAATTCAGTTACAATCGCGGCTATGTTCTTGACTATTGATTTTAGGTGCACTAGAATCTTGATGTGTATGCACGTATCAGAGATTTACAAAGAATATTATCTATTTTATCTTTCATTCGAATTAAAACTTCTTTTAAACGGATCAACTTTAATTACATTTTATAGTTTTTTTTTCTAGCTGTTTCCCGCGTCTTCGCCCGCGTAAATAGGAAATCGAGTATCCCGCGGGAACACTGTACTTTTCCGGGATAAAAAGTATAAGCCTATGTTTTAATCCAGAGTCTAAACTACTACCATACCAAATTTCATCAAAATCCGTTCAGTTGTTTTCGCGTGAAAGCGTAACAAACAAACTTAGATTCACATTTATAATATTAGTACGGATAATGAATTTACTAGATACCCATAACCTACCGGTTTAGTAATAAAACTTATTCATGATAATCGGTATTGCCAACTTAGTAGTTTTACAACTAAATGTTTAATGCTGTCATTTTCGCGCCTCTTTATTTAGCGTTTCGTTGTGTAAAGTCCTCTCTACAGTTATTACAACACCAAATTGCACAATGTACAGGATTTATTCTCCTTACATTATCATAACATGTATCTCAATGGCCGTCCCTCGCCAGTCCACCGCCAGACCACCACAGCGTTCCTCCAAAACAGTTGACGATCACAAATAATATATTTTTTTAATATACAAATTAAACATTACACTTTCAACACAATTTCAGATGCTTAATATATTATTTTTAAAATCATTTCACCTCTTAGCCAAATATTTGTCAAATATTAATAATAATTAACTCATAACACCAGTCAACAATACAATATAATTTTTTGGGCAAGGGTTTTACTTGATTTATTCTGATTATATAAGCAAATATATATAAGAAACGTGCGATTATAAATCGAAAATATTTTATTTTTAAGAAGTTATAGCGATTAGACCATTTTTGATTTTTGCGCCCAATTAAAGTAGGTCTTTGCGCTCTATTGCTGGCGAAAGAGAGGTAAGAGGGAATGTGTTTGATGCACCGCTCGTTGTGTACGACGGTATGTGTTTGCATATTATAGAGAATTAAAGTGTTTCATATTTTTTTGCTTGTAACAACTTGTACAAAATGGCTTCGAGAAGTTGTAAACGAGACGCTTAGCCATTTTGCTATTTTTGCGGCGAATTTATTAAAGTGAGAGAGAAAAAGTATGATTTAAGTGCAAATTTAAAGATTTGCGAGGCATAACAAGCTCACTTATATCTACCTACTAAAATACAAAAAATGGGCTTAAATAAATAAATAATAAATAAATAAATATCAATGGACGCTTCACACCATGTCAATCTGGCCCCGTGCTAAGTATACGAAGAACTTGTGTTACAAGTACCAGAAAACGGGAAGTATATTTAATACTTTTATACTATACATATATTTGACATTTTCACTATATTATACACATATTTAATACACATCCATGACCCAGGAACACAGAAAAACTTTTTGTTCCTTCGGCGGGATTCGAACCCGCAACCCCAGGCTTGAGCACCAACGCGCTGAACCACTGAGCTACAGAGGTCATCAAAAGGACTTAAGAAATAAATGTATGAATAAAATAATAACATGATTACGAGTTTTTCCATCATCGCATGTAAATTGTCTCTAAAGATGCACATGTTACATTCTGATTTTGATAAATTTAAAGATTATATGGGAGCTTATTCGGAAGAAGAAGGGATCGCTTCCATCAAGATGTTATGGAATTTGAGAGACGAGACCAAGGCCAATATACTGAAAGCACAGCAACGATGAGGGACTATTTTTTGGTGGTTAATAAGAGAAACTTCTACTGAACATGACAGTAAAAATAAAACTGTATATTTTTAAACACTTTGACTCTATTTTAATACTTTTTTTTTTGAAATAGAAATAGAAATAATATTTATTTGTGAAATGCAGGTATATACAATGTTACAGGTCTTAAAACTTAATAATAAATAGTTCCATTACATTTCCACCTTCGTCAAGGTATACAAATATTTAATAGTGTACAAATGTTACGCTTAATAGATATATACATGTCAAAAGAAATAAAAACAAAACCATTAAAAGTGTGTAAAATATTAAACATGTCCAACTATTTCAGGGCCTTGTCATTTAGAAATTCAGTAACCGAGTAATATGACTTTTCTTTAAGCAACAATGTCAAACGTTTTTTAAAAGACTTAACTGGCAAACAATTCAAACCATTCGGAATTTTATTAAATATTCTATGTGCCATACCAAAAAAGCTACTATTTAATAGTTACGTTTTGCTTCATATTGCACATATTCTATGTTCATTTCTGTACTTTCTTTTAGGGTTTCTTTCAGAAAAGGAAATAAATCGATGCTTATTTAGAAATACGTACAGTGCTACTTCGTAGATGTATAAACATGGCGTGGTTAAGATATTCATTTGTTTGATGATTGGCTTGCAGCTATCAGTTGACTAAAGTCATTTCATGGCTCTGATACACCTCTTCTGGGTTTTAAATACCAGTATCTTATTTGTTGAGTTGCCCCAGAAGTTAATTCCGTACCGCAATACAGACTCAACATAACCTCGATAAGCTGTTATCACAGTTTCTATGCTGGCTACTTTAGACAGTCTACTTAAGGCAAAAATAGAACTGCTTATTCTACTACACAAATTTTCAGCTTGAGGCTTCCAGTTGAGTTTATAATTAATAATCCTAGAAATTTTGTAACAGCAACAGATTCAATAATTTCTTCTTTATACTTAAGAATTACTTTCGGCATTGAAGTATTCTGCCGAAAGTGCATAATTTTAGTTTATTTCGGATTGAGTATTAAATAATTCTAAAATAATATATTGGATACGTTGCACGTGGGTACTATCCGACTTCAGTGATGGTTTGGTGGGGTATTAGCTATGAATGAGTGACTGAGCCATACTTTTGTGAAAAAGGTATCAAAACATCGGCACAAGTGTATCAATATACCATTCTTGAGAAGGTAGTGAAGCCCCTTAACAACACCATGTTCATTAACCAAGAATGGTCCTTCCAGCAAGACTCGGCGCCGGGTCATAAAGCTCGGTCTACGCAGTCTTGGTTGGAAACGAACGTTTCGGGCTTCATCAGAGCTGAAGTCTAGCCGTCGTCTAGTCCCGATATTAATCCGCTGGATTATGATTTATGATCAGTTTTAGAGAGTACGGCTTGCTCTAAATGCTATGATAATTTGAAGTCCCTAAAACAATCCGTACGATTGGCAGTGAAGATTTTTCCCATGGAAAGAGTGCGTGCTTCTATTTATAACTGGCCTCAACGTTTAAAGGACTGTATTGCAGCCAATAGAGACCACTTCAAATAAGCTTTTTATATTTTAAATTGTTTTATATTTATGTATTAAACAAACACAATGTAAAAGTAATAAATGTTATTTGCAATAGAAAATATTTTTTTTCTTTGTTACAGTGTTTATGGCAAGACTAGGTATATAATGAATAGCAGAGGCCCGAGAATGCTTCCTTGGGGAACACCCGACTCTACGTTTCTACATGCCGATAGGTACTCTTTTTTAGTTTTAGTTTTTTTACATATTTTTGAGATAGCCTTATGCTGTTTTCTATTGCTAAGATAGCTTTCCAGTAGTTTATAAGCCGTTCCTTTAATACCATATGCATCTCTATGCAAAATAATGCTCTCGAAGCTCTCTTTGACAGTAGTATTTTGTGAGTCACATGATCAAATGCGCTCGTCTTATCCATGAGTAGAGCACATACGAGGGCTGATTGATAAGTTTCCGAAATGACAAAGAAAAACTTCAAAAATCTATTTAAAATAAATTTATTTCTCAACGTAGTTTCCTTCTATCTCGATGCATTTAGTCCAGCGCTTCTCCAATGCCGGTACACCAGTTTGATAAAATGTTTTCTCCAACCCCTCAAAATACTCGTCCACGGCAACAATGACTTCTTCATTTGATGAAAATCTCTGGCCAATAAGTGGAAGTCGCACGGGGCCAGATCCGGGGAATAGGGTGGATGCGGTAGCAATTCGAACCGCAATTCATGGAGTTTGGCGACTGCAACCATTGACGTGTGTGCAGGTGCGTTGTCATGGTGGAACAAAATTTTTTTCTGGGCCAAATGTGGTCGTTTCACTTAATTTTTGCAGCAAGATTGCGTAGTACTCTCCATTCATTGTTTTTCCTTTTTGCAGATAATCCACTAAAATAATCTTTGGAGCATCCCAAAAAACAGTCGCCATCACTTTGCCGGCCGACAAAACCGTTTTTGCTTTCTTCGGCGCAGGTTTTCTGCTCTCAGTCCACTGCTTACATTGTTCTTTTGTCTCGGGAGTATAATGATGTATCCAGGTTTCATCGACTGTTACATAATGCCGCAAAAACTCATTAGGATCTCGGTTAAACAGCGCCAAACACTCCGATGAATCGTCCACTCGACGTTGCTTTTGGTCTACAGTAAAGAAACGCGGCACCCATCGCGCGCAAAGCTTTTTCATTCCCAAATGTTGGTGCAAATATTAAAAACGCGTTCAGATGAAATGCTCACCATCTCTGCTATCTCTCGCAACTTTAAGCGCCGATCATTCAATACAATTTTGTGAATTTTTTTGATCATGTCCGGATTCGTGACTTCATTTGGACGGCCAGACCTGTGGGCGTCTTCGCAGCTCTGTCTTCCACGTTTAAAATCAGTTACGTAGGTGTGAATTGTACTCAATGCACGAGCAGAATTACCTAAAACACTGTCTAGCTTGGTTTTAATCTGGGTTGCTGTTTTTTCTTTTAAAACGTAAAACTTTATCACCGCACGAATTTCGTTTCTTTCCATTGTTAAGAAAATTTACGACAGAGAAAGTTCTACGTCCTCTCAAACAAATTCCATCAGTTCGATTAAATTTAAATTTGGCGTTCTATTTTCAAAAAGATGCTAGAATATAATGTAAAATTTCATTTTTTGCGTATCATTTTTTTAAGTTCGTCGTTTCGGCCAGTTATCAATCAGCCCAGGTATATGTTGTCTTTTATCAACAGAAGTCATTATTAAATCTAGAAAGTCATGTATAGCCTTAGTGGTGTTTTTATTATTGCGGAAACTAAATTGTTCTTTTGCTAAGATATCATACTTTTCAAAAAAACTGTAAATGTTCTCATAGAATATCTTTTCGATTATTTTGGAAAATATAGGCAGTTGAGCAATAGGCCTGTGATTTGTTAATTTAGTTTTATCTTCTTTCTTATGAATGGGTCTTATGATATGATATGATCTTCAAATCGTCTGGAAATGTGCCTTTAGATATTGCTTAATTAGTTATGTGATTCAATGGAGAAGCAAAGAATTGGGCAAATTGCTTAATAATCTTAGTTGGTATACCATCTATTCCAACACAGTTTGTATTTTTCAGAGATTGGATAGTTTTAATTATCTTTTCAGGTGTTGTCGGTGAAATAAATATAGAGTTCTCAATCTGAGTTTTTATAGAATCCAGAAGGTGGTTATTAAATAAGTTAGCTAAGTGTTGGCCATCAGATATCGAAATTCCTTCATTCACAATGTACTGCGCCGTTTCTGTCGGATATTGTTTTCAGTTTTTATTAATTACTTGCCACGTTGCCTTTGATTTGTTGGTCGCATTTTTATAGAGTTATTTTGCATTCGTTTCGTCTAATTGATAATTTTTTTATATCTTAAAGAAAAATTCTTGAGTGCTGATTTATTCATTTCCGTAGGAGATATTCTATACTCCCATACAAGTTGTCTTTTCTTTTTGCTACATGTGCGTATTCCTCAAGAAACCCCTTTTGGTTTTCCCTTATTATTTATATTTCTCAGTTTATAAGGAAAACACAGATTATGAAATAGTGATACAATGTGAATAAAAGAGCGATAAGCAAAGTTGATATCTTCCGTCACATACATCATCAGAAAAGCTAATTTGTTCGATAGCTTCTTTAAATTTTAACATGTTTTCTTTACAGTAGTCACGTTTTTTTATTCGCTATGAATCAATTAGACTTGTTTTCTTCACAGGGCATTGTACTACCTGAGCAGTATGATCAGACAATGCAAGAATAAATCATAAATGGATGCTCGGTATCTTTTAATAAATCATCTCTATGTAAATTTTTCATGTATTTTCATTGTAAATCAAACTTACCCACATCGCTGGATAGGTCGAGGCGGGCCAATTCCTTGGCCAGCACGGTGTCCCGATTTGACCCCGTGTGATTTTTATCTTTGGGGTCATATGAAGGCTTTGGTGTATACTACACCTATAACTACTGTAGAGGAGCTCAGAAGCCGCATAAGAAATGCAGCAGAAGAAATCAAAACTAGTCTTACTACCAGAATAATCAAAACAGAGGTACGGAGAAGACTACGGGCCTGTATCAGAAACAGAGGTTCACATTTTGAACAAGACCTAAAGTAGAATATTTATTATTAAATTTAATTAAACATTGATGTTTTTTAAACACAATAAACGTAATTAAATTCAAGTTTTTCCTTTTATTTTAACCTTATCGCAAATAAATCGATTTAGACATTATTTCATTTTACTCCTAATATGTTTACTACAACGTCATATTTTTATGTAGACATTTGCACCTTTTTGGAAAGCTAATGAGATAAGGAAGTTATTTAGAATATTTGTACGCATTGTATCATACATTTTTTTAAGAAAATCACCTGTTATTAAGAAAAATGTGCATTTTTCTTAAAAGAAAATTCTGTTTCATGTCTCATAATGAAAAATTCTCGCTTAGTTTGTCCCTATTTATTCCTTAAAAATAATATTTGACTCATTGACGGTTAAAATACATAAAAAAATCACTTAAAAGACAAACATTTTTAAAAATACGTCATGTCAAAGTCAAAAAGAAGAAAATAAAGAAAAATTTTTTGAAATTTCAATAACTTTGTAAATATCAACTTTCGGATAGGGGATGCCATGAAAAATATTACTGTAAATGAGGTCTACTTTCTGTCTTTCAAAGGAATGTATCGAATTTCAGGTCACCTGTATATAGATAGGTATAACATGCACTACGTAATATTTGCCAAGTTATCATTTTTTAGTTTTTAACAGTAATATTATCATATTTACAATATAATAAAACTGACAAGGTTTTTGTGTTTTTTTAGAGATTTCCAAAAAAATACGTAAAAAAAAATACCTTAGTATTTACTAATATTCTGAGTTCTAGTATGAACCTTGTAAACCGATATAAAGAGAAACTCAATAAAAATATTTGCGCTCTTGTTTCTCCGGCGCGAAGTCAGAATAAATTAAAACAAAGAGCTCTAAAAGTTTTGTAGCCGAAACGTCACATGGAATACATATAAAACGGATGGATATTTGAATAAAAATAAAAACATATTCAGCTTTTTGGAATTCGGTTCAGGGATTTCAAATTCGATTCGGTAATGGGAGACAGTTCGGCGTGGCGATTTATGTACGAAACAGCGAGGCTTGAGAGCAGAGGAGGTTATGATGATATATTTACTATGTAAAAAAAATGAGACGTAAAAATGCGTACATGGCCAATTGTAAAGGGTTCCATCGACAGCTCTTGCCTTTTTGAAAATGAATATTGAGTCTTCACTTACAGACAAAAAAATTACACATTTTGTCCTACACCCTACCACTGCATTATACACATAGAAAGACGGAAGTATCGTTCTCAATTACACAACGACAAATTAAATTTTAACTACTGAATCCTAAAAAAGTATAGTTGTCGTAAAACCCAAGAATTCAATATGGCAGCGCAATTGGCACTCATAAAAGTGTAAGCGGAATAATTACGAGCAAATCTCTTTAGACACAGAGATTTGTTTTGTGATAAACCGACACACGCCACCAATAATATCATGAGAGATCATAATATTCAGAGTTCAGATTCATTCATTACATGATAGATTCGACACATAGCCTAAGAACTCACAAAGCGGTTATCACCCGCGCCCGCCCGCGGTGTGCGCGGTTGTTTGCGGATCTCGCTTTACCAGCGGGCGACTAGTAGAATCGCGCGGGCCGCGGGCACCCGCAGCCTTGCGCCCGCGCGCTCTGCGTTCGGTTGGCGGGCGAAATTCAGAAATTCTATTGTAAATATTTGCCTTTTTGCAACCGCGCGTCCTGATATCTTCGCCCGCCACGTTTGCGGGCGTCCATCCGTCCACCACGACGGCTGCGTAACTCGTGAGTTTATAAATAAAACCGCAGATTCCGACCCGACCGCGGCGGGCTCCAAAAATCGCTTTATAAGTTCTTAGCCTCAAAGAACTTTTTAGTGGGTATTTTTACTCAACTGCGCTACAAGGAAGGTTGTGCTTTTTGAGTGTATGTAATATGTAAGTATGTATATTTCTTTGGCACGCTCTAGAGCCTAAACGTCCCGTCGTATTTGAGCTTGAGAGGTATCTAGCTAGACACTGGGTATATCAACACTATTTGACTGTTATGGTTATTGTTCCTTCTATTCTGAAAGTCGATAACATCAAGTACATAAAGTATGTAATAGTAAAAGATACCTATGATTACACGTATCTCAATCTATTGTCTATCTCTACCTATTACTTAATAGGCTTTCACCTTGCTTTTATTTATGTCCTAAACGCTTCATAATTGTTTCATTACACACAAAAAAATAATATAACATTATTTTCAAACTAAAAACCTACAAAAAACAATTAAAAAATACACTTTTTAAAAACCGCCGAAAACACTATTCGCCATGTTCGTTGATAGATTATCTGTGTTATGACGTCATACTAGTAATATTTGTAATCTATGCTATAGTCCGTAGTAGTAAAATGGCGGTGTTACGTTCCGTTTGACGTTTTGACATAAATAACTTTTTAAGATATTATCATGAACTATTTATTTACAGAAAAGTTCCGTTTAACTACTACATAATATTATGTGTTTAGTGTGTTTGTATCGTCACACCCTTGCCGGAAGTTACTTCAAAGTGTTTTCATCAGTAGAAATTAAAAATACAAAAATACATATTTTTACATCAACTTTATTTATCAATCTTAAGTTTTTAATTTAAGATATCGCTAGAATACCTACGTTTTTCTAAGCCAAGTACTAAAGGAAATACTTCTTCAATGTATGAAATTAAATATGAGTCAAGTAGCCTATTATATTAATTAAACACATTTTTGAAGATTTCTTAAAGCACATTACATAGCACAAATACTAACTTTGCGATTGCTGTAGCCATGCCTTATCAAGCGATACAATTTATAACCATACAAGTACTGTTATCGGGCAGTCAGAAGTCACTTCTCAAGTCTTTTTTCAACGACATTAACTGTGTAATTTTTAAGTCTAAAATGAAATCTTATTAGTGTTTGTTTATACGTCGAAGCATAAAAGCAGTATATAACTTTTCTATGTACGATTGGTCCATTGTTTACAAAATTTATCTAAGCGATAAGAAAAAATCAAGCACAGCAAGTCGAAGTGAATTGTTTCATTTACAGAGTGAATTGGGGTGTGAATAGCGAAATGTTCGTCAAAACCATTTCCAGATTTGGGTCGTGTTCGCACAGCAAACCGTTCTCCCTTACCCCACTAATAAAATGTGATCTTTGAGTCTATCGATTTTATCAATCGTTATTAGGTGCCAGTTTAGCAAGTTCGTATAAGATTTATTTACTTATTTTACTTATTTGTTTTCTCATTAAAAATAATTTCAGTTAAGTCTGAATTTGATTAAAATCTATAACTATATCCAGATGGAGTAAGATGTTTGAGAAGTTTTACGTAACGATAACACTACAGAGTTCGATTAAATTTAACGGTGTACACCAGGGGTCGGCGACCTTTTGGCAGACCCATGTCTGCCAAAAGGTTGCCGACCCCTGACCCACATAAAGAAAAAAATAGTTAAGGGCGGGACCGCACTTGTAAGACAATTCTGTACCTAATTGATATCTACGTAGTTATTTATTCTATTGTATACAGGTTACTGTAAGGGATATTAAAAATGCTAAACTATTTATATTTATTAATAAATATTATTAATTTTAAAAAAGGAGCAATGAAGACAAAATGAGGGGAAAGCAAAAACTAATATAAAACAAATACTTCAAAGTACTTACAAACTAATAATTTATATAAAAAATAAGATAATAAATAAAAAACCTAACCAAGAGCATGTCACGACATGTCTAAGGGTTCCGTAACTATCAACGCACAATAGGTTTTCTTTGAATTACTTCAAAAGTTATAGTCCGATTTCGCTGAAAATAAATTTCCTAAAAAGTTTTTAGCACGATCTATCAATATGTAAACGTACAAGTTTCTATCTACCAGAAATGCCAGGGGGGGGGGGGGGGGGCAACTTATAAACCACTTTGGAGGCCGATTACTCGACTTTGTAAAAAAGTCATTTATGTAACCCTGCCTTCATTTTCAAATACCTATTCAACAATACCCTACACAATGGGGTAGAATGAAAAAATATTTTATTTTGTATTTTCTGACATCAAACTACCTCCAGTGAAAGGATTTCGTTTATTAGTGGAAAGGTAACATTTGTCGCAGTGCTCGTATTATTCAATTAATTTTATTATTTACAGCATATTCTAGCTCGTAGGTAGTGGGTAGGAGTAGGTGTAAGTGCAGATGTAGTTGTAGGTTTAGGTGTAGGTTTTAATTCTAGGTTACGACAGAACAACGCATGTCGGAACAGCTAGTTAATAATAAATAATCATTTACAACACAGTATGTATGTAACAATGCCTAATTCTAACAAAACATTGATTCTAAAGCTGAAACTAGAGTTTCAGATATTGGTATTTCTATAGAATCTGACGGTAACTCAAGTGTCAAGACGTTTGTTTGATTGGCTTCAACGAGCTAGTGTAACGCTATCTGGAATTCGACTGTTTGAATTTCAATAACTCGTTTGGGAATTCCAAGCTTCATTCGATATTTGTGCGGTAAACTTTGAAGTCCCAGCTGGATTTCCAAAGATATCGCTGGTTTTCGTACAAACACTTTTAAGTACAGCTATAGCAAACCGTTTAGGTAACTGATATGTGTTTGTAAACTTCTTAAAGTAAATAAATAAAATTATTGTGGTCAGAAAATTAAGAGGACAAATTTATTAAATCCAGCGACACGTGAAATGTGAAGTGTAGTAGGTACTAGGTAGTGGGTACCTATCAATGAGGTCTACTAGGAATATGAATTATTTTTATTTGACGACCTCTGTGGCTTAGTGATCGAGCGCGTCGATGCTCAAGCCGGAGTTCGCAGGGTTCAAATGTCGTGTATTGGCCATTGATGTGTATGCTACCTCCTTACTAATAAAAAGATTTACACAACGGATAACTTAAACAACGTTGCTGTCTTTGTCTGATGCGTTGGAAAAGTCACTTAACAGACAAAGACAGCGACGTTGTTTTTAAGTTATCCATTGTGTAAATCTTGTCATTAGTAAGGGGGTTTGTGTATAATATAATAAAAATCTTAAAATATATGTTTAGTACAAAAGCATTAAATATATTTCCGTTGACACAAGTTGTTCGAGATCTTAGCACGGGACCAGATTGGAGAGGTTTGAAAGCGACCATTGACATTATAATTATGATTATTATAGAAACAACATTTTCTCAATGAATTTTGATATGTTATTATCTCCTAGTACAAATTATAATTTTTATTATCTTCTGTCACTTGACCTTGCCAATGTTATTCGGTTTATTAAATGTTCAACTCCTAGATTTTCGACCCTCGTAGTTATTACAACGTTACATAGGGTAGGGCAAAAAGTATAGGGGTTGAAGACGGGAGAAACCAGTTATTCTACCTAAAGATGTTGATAAAAAACCATTCAGGTAATTAGGTATTACATTACTGCGTTGATGCGTACAAAAAATGAAGTTGTTTCCAAGTTTGGTTAGGACAATCCAGGCTGATCACCTGATTGTCTGACAAGAAAGATGATCATCCGTGCGTCGGATGGGCATGTAAAACGTCGGTCCTGCGCCTGATCTCTCGCTAGTCGTGTCGGTTATCCGTCCCACTGGGTTATGAGAGTAAAGGAAAGAGTGCTCTTGTGTACTGCGCACACACTTGGGCACTATAAAAGTACTCCTGCGTAACTGGCCTGGTTTCAATGAAACCGGCCACCGTCACCGAAATCGGTGCGGGGAGAGTTATTTTTACTGCGTTGTTATTAAGGTTTGCTAACCACTCTTATATGGGTGCACTTCCCAAGTAGTTGAAAATGAGTAATACATTTTACGGCAGCTCACAAACATGACATGCCGACTAATTATTCAACAAAGCTTTAGTTTCTAGATTTCCATAATATTCTATACCTGCTTTCTAGTTTAACCTACTTAGTGCGGCGTAGGTAAATGTATGAACTAGCTACAAGTTTACCTAAATGATCTTACTGGCAATTTTGAGTAAATTTTTAAACTTTTCTTACGTTTGGTCAATAATATAGTACTTGATGAGTCTGCTGCCAAAAAACCAAATAATAAATTTTTTAAGGAGCCCTTAAATTTTCGCTCGAAATTAAGGTAAAAAGATAGGAAATTAAGCTTCTAAATCACGAAGCTATCAGTGAAAGAACTAGGTGACAAAAGTAAGATAAATTGTATGTATGATGGTAATTTACATAGGTGCAATTTTCTTCGTGGAAGGTTTCGAAATAGCTGAGTGAATTCCTTAAATCTTTAGAAAGTAGGCGCTACACTTAAGTCTTCTGAATACATCTTAACCCAGTTCAATTATCCCGTTGTATTTCTATTGGGAATATCGCCCACATACCTAACTACTAACTGCTGACTACGTAACAGGTAAAACGATAAAGGCGTAGAAGCCTTGTATAAATACGGAAGTATGTATGCAATATAAGAAGTTAACATGAAAAAATATTTTCTTAATTCAACCGACGAAAAAACCGGAGGATGTTCTCAAGTCAAAGCGTAGGTATATTTTTTATGTATGACCATCGACCACGCGTAAATTTTTATTACAGTAAAGATTATATAGATTTCACTATATCTATCTATGAAATAAGTACGTTCAAGGATTTTTTGTAGTGCTACAACAGATTTTAATAATTACTTACCACCAGGGGGTCTAAAAAGGCCACTTTAGGTGTACTACTTTTCATATTATGATTCATATTTTTTTTCCATACAAAAAACGTGAAATTGTAAAATGGCTACATGGATTCATCTAATTTTGACAGTTTTCAATAGAAATGCATAAAATGGCGCACATAATATGAGTTGAAAAAAATATATGAATCATAATGTGAAACACCTAAAGTGGCCTTTTTTAGACCCCCAGGTTATACTCTTACATCATCAACCACCAATATATTTCGTTTTCGTATTAACTTTTTTTTTTCAAAATACTGGGAAATTGGTTTTAATTTTGGAAAATAGTTTGGGAAATTTATTGTCAAAAAGTGGCCGCGCGAGTTTTTTTTACACCGGTTCTTCTCGCCGGGTTAGTCCCCGAACCGGTGGATCATCGTGTAGGACAATTCTAAAAGAGATACATAGTAACTTATTTAGAAATATAACATTTTTCAATTTCCAAAAAAAAAACCATTACCAAAACCTTATTTAAAAATATATAATGCAGGTTAAGTTTTACCTACAAAGTGTATATTGTTCTCTACGACGAGGTCAAGTGATTTTTCCGGTTAGCACGTACAACAGGTATTTAAACACCTACTTAAAATATGTTAAATCTAACAAATACTAGGAAAAGGGAAAATTGTTTAACTCTCTATAGGCCGAATACTTCCGTAATAGAGTACTTGACTGATTTTTTTATTACATAAATATATAGTGCAGTGTGCTCTGATTTAAAAAGGAAGCTTACAAAGGAGAAGTATAACAAAAATCGATATTTTCAAAGAAACTGGAGATTGTTTTAAGCACTTTTGTGAGGCTTGTAAAAACACTCCATACAGAAATATTTGTGTGTTAAGTGTTTATGTTCATACTTACCAATGTAAATCTTTTTGTATTTGATGTAATGAGACGTTAGTAATATATATTCTTTGGTAATGGTAGGTATGGTATGTAGGTTTTTTAACGTAATGTTGTATCTTTGAAAACATAAAATCTTATTTTTTGCAATTATGCATTTAAAAAAGTAAATTTTTACACGTTGTCAAATACCCAATTATAGTGTGACGTAGCCCTGCTACACACGTAAGGAACGATTTACGACCGCAATAATTAATCAATCTTCATCTCATTTTAGCTATCTGAGATCAAGATTTTAATACATTTTAACAATCCTCAATTCACGTGAATTTTTGTTTGAGAATCAGAGATTGAATCAATCAGACCTCTTAATCAAACCTTTCTAAGATTTTAGATACGTTATTTATTTAGCGCGTTAATGCTGTTGGTAACCAGGGGTCAGCCTTTTGGCAGATATGGGCAACATAGTGAAAAACAGGTAAAAATGGGTGCAAAGTAGTCACGTAGTATGGACGCTCCCTAAAATAAAAAATTGAGTGCCGTTCGCCGAACTGTGCAGTTTTATCGTTACGTGTGTAGCTGGCATTATTGGTTTTAAAGGCACTTAAGGCATCAAGAAACAGTTATCTTAATGTAAAAGAGTACACCATCAATATTACCATACAACCTATATGTATAATAGCTATGGAGATTTACGAAGTGCAGCCAAATTTTTTTAATGACTATATTATTTAAATTATCAGTAAATAAATACTCGTAAAATAAGTACATACTATGTTGCTGTCAATAAAATGATTTCGCGCCAAATTCAGTATATTACCGCCTCCCGCCTGGCCAATTTGCGTTGGCCGGGCGGCGGAGCGGGCTGCACTCCGGACGCTGTCGGCGGCGCATTTCCGCCGGCTCACTTCCGTTTCCTAGCGTTTCCGGAACTCAACATTAGTCTTGTGTATGTCCTAGGCATGTCGTGGCACATATTTCAACATGTTTTTTAAATAAAAGTGCGTGATATACAGGCTGTATTTTTATCAGAATTATATATTTAACACAGCATTATTATTACAATATTACGTAAGTAATCACAGTATGCATGAGTAAAAATTATCGTAATTTACCAAATTACAGAGAAAAATAACATGATGACCATTAATTCCAGACAACTGTCACTAAGTATGGACTCGCACACTCGCAAACTGCTGACTGACGTAGGTACGCTTCGAAGGTCACAGGAAAAGTAAAAAAACATATTGTATTATAATGTGATAATTGGACTACGATTTCCAACAACTAGGTACTATTATTTTATTTGGGTGGCTTACAGCTAACAATAATACGATATACTTGAGGATAGTTTACAAAAAGCCAATTACAATTTTTTTTTGATTTAGCTAATCTCAATAAGAAGCGAACATCAGCGATATTTATTCTAGTCGAAAGCGGCAGAAGATGAACGCGACTACAACGCTCTTCGTAATAACAGTACATAGTTGCAATTCGATATGTCAGACATTGTTTCAGATGGATAAACCTATTTGCATATCCATTGTTTTGTTATAACTTATCGTACAGGTGAGATATATTCAGGTCTGGAGTTGGTCGGCTAAGGCGTCCCACAGGGACGGCGCTCGTTATCGCGCCGCTGCTTGTTCATACAGGCTTACCTTACACGGGACAGCTGAAAGGAAACTTATAACTTAATTGTATCATATTCGGCCAGAAGAGGATAAATTCTTCAAAGTAGGTAAAAAATTAGCAATATATTGTATTGGAATTGAGGTCGGCTAGTAGTCAAAATTAGACCATTTTTAATGTTCTTTTTGTCTCTTAAGGCGCGTCTCCTGCGCGTATTTTTTTCGAAACATTACACAAAACATCGAAACATTGGGGCGTGGCTATACACATTTGTGTAGGAATATATAGTTTTTGTCTTCCGAGACCGACGGAAAACATTCCCCGCGCGGGTAGAGAGGGGGAGGAATGTTTCATTTCTCATCAACTGTTACACCACTCACATGACCATTAAACATAAAATACGGAAGAAATTATTTATCAATCCCAAATCGGTCTTCTATTCGTAACTTCTGATAAATACTAAAATTACGGGTCAGTAAATATTGCCTAACTCGAAATCTGGGGGTCTAAAAAGGCCACTTTAGATGTTTCATATTTTTATATGATTCATTCATTCATTCATTCATTTTTATATGGCTATATGATTCATCTGATTTCATCATATTAGAAAACATCAATTTTGACAGTTTTCAATAAAAATGCATAAAATGGCGCACATAATATGAGTTGAAAAAAATATATGAAACACCTAAAGTGGCCTTTTTAGACCCCCTGTGTTTTGTCCTAGATTCTGCATCTGCAATCGCTAAAACTGCGAGTGCTTACGTCTTCCTCATCGGAACTCATGGTCTTGTCTACATAAAATGTTTTGCTACAATCAAAAACATTTTCTATAGCTGGAGACAGCTTGTGTATGAAAACAAATGTTCTTGTTTCATGTTTTCTGTGTAATATTAAGAAAAAACATGAGCAGGAGACGCGTTTTTAGATACGTAATAAAAATGTGTAAATGTTGTCTATGAAATGTGATAGAAAGATTGACAATTATATCAAACCAACACTTACTGTATCTATGGCTACTGTTATCATACAAACGTATGGTAGTGTGAGTGAGGTAATATGTGTAACTTTATTTTTATACATTTTATGTGTTTCTAAGCATTATTAAAAATAGCTTTCTGCTCACCTTCCTCCACATACAGTTTTACTGTGCCAAATATCATATTTCTTTCTTAATTTTCGTAAGATTATACTGAAAATTTGTGCTTCACGTATTAATAATAAAATGATATGTGCCTATAAACTGGCACAAAAGCTATAGTTAAGATATTGTTTTTGAAAACTTTTTTGACTATCGCTGTTAATACTACTACGCACCTACCTAGAATTCAATCCCTAAATGTGTAGATTTCAAATCATAGCATAATAGGTTTTTTTTTAACTTGTTAAAGTAACAAAACATTGAAGTTACCTTGGCAATTGCTCCAGGCATCTGTTTTACTTGTTTTGTACAATGTAACGTTTGAAATTTTTTTACGATAGTTTCCTGAATGGAATTAAGATGGAATTGCTTTTGGTGTGGACATTGTGGAGGGAAAACACATTAATCTCGTTTGAATTGCAAATCTGCGTCGTTTTCCTTTTCAATTATATCACTGATTTTGTTACAAAACAACAGAGGAAAATTCGAAAAACTTAAAAAAATGACGCTTTGTTGTTTTTTGGTAATATTTTTTTGGAAACTATGGATGTAGTAATTAAACCGTAAAACCCTTAAAGCTTGGCGCTTTATTTCTCTCTGGAATAACAATTCAACCTTGCAGCTAACTCATACATCCTACTAATATTATAAATGTGAAAGTTTGTGAGGATGGATGGATGGATGGATGTTACTCTTTCGCGCAAAAACTACTGAACGGATTTCGATGAACTTTGGTATGGTGATAGTTTAGGCTCTGGATTAAAACATAGGCTATCCCGAAAAAGAACAGTATATATTTATATACAGTATCCCGTGGGATACTGTATTTTATACTTCATTTATGATTCATGTAAAGTTAGAATAGCATTATTTTATACTTCAGAGAAAATTGTGCGGGATAGGCATTGCTTGTATCCGACATAAAACATGCTAATAAGGTTCGGTCTCGGAGGCTATCTAATTTATTGAACAATTTATTTATTGTTCTTACAATATGTGTAAATATTGCGTAAAGCTAACCCAGCCGTAATAAATATACGCCGAGTATGTCACATTTAGTATTCCCACGAAACAGTATGATTTTTTGACTAAATAAAATATGATAACAAATATTTTTTACTAGTCTACACCCAAAATTCATGCCACAATTCAATTTATACTCTGTACAAAAGATTTCTTCTCTCTGATTAATGTAATCTAAGCTTTTCTAAGAAAGCGAAAATATGTTTTACGTAACGGACGAATCGGAAACTTGGTGTAGAAAATCGGGTAAATATTCGTTTTAAAATGTTTTACTAATGCTTTTGTATTATAAAGGGTCTACTCTACGTACTCATCTCTCCTGAAATTATATACTTAGTCAGCTACATAATTTCAAGAGGAGGACATAGGTCAGCTTATACCGAAGCGCGACGAGGCGCTGCATTTTTAACATAGCGTATCAAAATTGAACTTAATTCACTACATAGGAAGATACACGTTTCATTGCAAGAGCGGTACGCTACTTGGCGTTCGAAATTCGAACTCTTGGAATTAAAACGTGTCTCTTCTTGTGCAGTGAATTTTCAATTTTGAATCGCTATCTTATAAATGTAGCGCCGCGTCCCGTCGCGCGCATCTATTTGTTTGTTTGCTTGCATTGAATAGGCTCCGAAACTGGGCCGATTTTGATGAAATTTGGCACGGAAATAGAGTATACTACGGGGAAGGACATAGCCTACTCTTTGTCGCGGAAATATGTACGGTTCCCGCGGGATTCACTATAGCGCGTAACGAAGTCGCGGAAAACATTTAGTCTTAAATAAAAAAAAAATCCACTTTTATATATTTTATTTGAAAACCACATACATTGCGTTTATTCACCATGCCTCGAACGACACATGTCACATACTGTACACGGAACATCCTAGTACCGTTTGGTCAAGCTATATTGTCACGGGCTGGATGGAACCCCACGTAAATCTACTACGGACGTTGGTCCAATAAATTAAAAGTTTTAACATTTTTCAGTATTCAAACAGCAGTATAGTATCTTATATTATTACCCAATATATTAAGTCAAAGTATGAAACCGTCTTCAATCTTAGCTTGAACACTATACTTACTGGAACGAAGCATATCGTGAGTGTCCATTTTGCTTAGCCACAATGTTATTTATTCACAACATTTATATAATTTGTTCATTCCAATGCTATTTGTTTTAATAAAATGATACGTATCATAAACTAACATTAATAATGATGGTGCGAAATTATTTGATAGAATTGATTTTCTATCTAGAAACAGGGAGATACACCAATTCTGATTCTTAAAGCTCAAATCAATTATAAAGTACAAACAATAAAATGTATTATGCATATATAGTTTTCCAAACACTAACCCCCTTACTAATAAAAATCTTTGTCTGATACGTTGGAAAAGTCACTTGACAGACAAAGACAGCGACGTTGTTTAAGTTATCCGTTGTGTAAACATTTTTATTAGTAAGGGGGTACATAATTATGAAGGTTACCATATAATATGTTTACGCTATGGCTTGACAAAATAAAAAACACGTTTTATCATATTCCATTCCATTAGAATTCAGATTCCATTAGAGTATGCATATAGATAATTTAAATTTAAAATAAACTAAGCCTAGCAAATTATTTACAGTAAATCTATAAATATTGTATAATAGTCAGACGATGGTCTTGCACCGTATTTAGCAAGCGCACTCAAAGTTCTACATTATTATATACATTACAATACATAACTCCATTGTTTTAATACTTTATAATATATTTGCATAAATATACAGTCTACCATAATTCATATAAATTAAACTGCAATTAAAAAAATATTCAAATAGCAATTGTTTTAAAGTAACTTAATTGTAATAATTAATTTATATACAGCTAGACATATACATTTCATAATATTTTCGAGCTCTGTAGGTATACTTTGGTAGAGAAGGTACAAATTACAATGACCAAAATTTGGGAAGGTATAGATATAGGTAAATAATTAATTTTGAATATGCTCTGATCTTAAATAAAACATCTGCTAATAATTTTAATATTCAATAATACTTTTTCTTTAAAAGAATTTGATAGTTTATTTATTTATAATATTTTTACCTACATAATCATGTATTTAGTTATTAACAAAGTAATACTCCGCAGGAAGATACTTTTTCTAACGTATCTTTTTATATTTATCTATAAGTACATTTTCATGGAAACTATTAAATTCATAGAAACTTCTAAGTATATTTGTTTAAAGGATATAAATTAGTACGTAAAGAGTATTTAAATATATTTTGAATTTAGATATCTGAAACTTTTCGAAATATCCCAAGTTTGATCACTGCTACGTAAACGCCTACAGCTACAGTTGTATAAACAAATGTTTCTTTGGTAGAGACATTGGGTAGAGATGATAACATGGAGTCTTCGTTACAAGTATCGAAATAACTGTTACAAAATTCGTGGTGAATAATTGTCAATTTATACAAATTTAACATTCCTACAAAAGACTTCGGGGTCCTTTACATACAAAATTCCAAGCGTTATTACTATTCGTAGAATGAAGAGCCAGATTAGTCTGTTTTATATACGTTCAGAAACATTCTGGCAGTGGTAACATATTGCCTTCACAAGATATAATATTCAAAATCTAAAATGCGATACAAAATTGTATAATCGATGTCTTACTGGTAACTATTTCATTACTAGTTACTTTAAATATTACACACTCTGTATTTGATATAAGTCTGGTACTTTACAAATTTAACAACGATTTGGCTTCAATTGTATAGTCCATTCTAGGTTACCTACATCGACGTAAAAACTCCTGCTTATAAAGGTGACTGGGAATAGTAAACCGTGGGGTTAGCAGGAACAATTGACATCTACGTATTCGTAACATTATCGAACAAGAATTGTATATAAATTGTGACAGCGCCCATACAATCGACATCCGGTAACGTTACAAATACGTAGTTGTCAATTGTTCCTGCTAAGGCTACAGGGGGCCTAGCAGGAATATTTGACAGCGGTGCAAACCTAACGTTATCGTATGTCAATTGTATGTACGCTGTCATAATTTGTATGAAATTCTCATTCCATAACGTTACGTTTAATCAAATGTTTCTGCTAGGCCCACTGGTTACAATTAGGGGGATTTTTACTTATGCTAGAATGAACTATAGATGGTAATGAGTATATTGCTGACGTATTAATTTTCTAGAATCCTCGCGAACACAAAGGAGACTAGTAGCCCGAAAGAGAGAGCGAGCCTGGTCTTCTCGGCGCCGCCCGTGGCTCGGATGTCGCTCTCGAGCACAAAGGGCTCGTCTATGACGTGAATTATTCCGTTAGTGCACTCGACGTCGGGGCGGAACACGTGGATCCAGTGGCCATTCCATTCCACGTAGTAATCTATGGAGAACATTCATTTCAGTGGATCACGATAGACAATATTCCGGACTCGTTTTAAAAGTTTCTTAGCAGCTACGAAATTATAGCTTTTATAAAAAGCTATAATTTCGTAATCTCTATTATCTGCAAAAATCTCTATTATGTTAATAATTAAAAAAAAGATACTTCTATGTTCTCGGAGATAAAATTATTTTGCAAACATCTGTGACAGGTAATTTAGTGTCGATCATTGTTAATTTTACTGTAAAGAATTACTAAAATTAATCTTTTAGTAACTTTGTAATAATCCACATTCGATTTGATTAATATTATAATATTTACGAAACATTAAATAATGAAATGAATAATTAACATAAATAGATTCATCAGGCGGTGGACTGATGTCATTTGTAATAAAATAAATTGATGTGAACAATTGTTGTATTTCAGAAACAGTAATTTATTTTATCGTCAAGTTTGTACACACAGTTAATCACAATTTCACTAAACGGTATGTTTTGCATTAATGTGTTCACTGGGTAGAAAATTGGCAGCAAGTAATACTTTAAACTATCTTGTATATATATAATCGGTATCACGGCTCCAATTATTACCGTGAAATTTAGTATGCAGTGAGTTTTGGGAGAGAAAAAATGATAGCTAGGTTTTATCCCTTCGAAACTGCGCATTTTTAAGCAATTTTTTTTTTCATCGTGCAACAATATAACAATAATTTCGACTCTCTTACGTCAATCTGACTCTGACGTATAATTTTTGCATTGTTTGAAAGTTAGGAATGTGGTGAATTCGAATCCCGGTAAGATAAATATTTTTGTGATTCTTATTATTTCTTTTTCTTTTATATTTTTTTATTTATTTTTATTATTTTATCGTTCTACTAAAACACCGAGCAAAGCTCGGTCTCCCAGGCACTTATTTATTATACCAACAAATCTGTTAATAAAACTTTTTTTTTTATATTTAATAGTTACTTTCATACTCAATAGTTACTTACATACTCAATAGTTTTTAATATACAGGTCTATACAACTTAGTTACCCACTTGAGGCTGGTTATCGTGTCGCGCTGACCGCTCGCTGACCGTCAGCGCCGACACCGAAATGTATGAAATGTCCGCGCTGACCGCTACGCGTTATTCGAAAACACTGCATAGAATTGCATGTATTTCAACCTGTCGGCGCTGATGATCAGCGCGCAATCAGCGCGACACTAAAATCCGCCTAAGTGAGTGGGTAAATCTACATACGAAAAGCAATAAATGGTTAAAGGTTTGTGGTGCTTAAGTGAATGTGAGGACTGAGGTTCTAAATCGTATCGACCGAAAATCAATGGGCTTTGTGGAGCCCATTGATTTTTGGTAGCCGCTCCTAAATTTAAGGAGATTTATTTACAAGTCCGTGTAAAGAGGCTTTGTCGGTTGTTACTTGTAAGTAATTGTAAGCTTTAACATAATGCTAAATAACAATGATTATATCTTTCGAGATATAAACGGAACACTTTTTCTTGTTTATATATCTATACTATAAAGAGGAAAGATTTGATTGTTTGTTTGTTTGTTTGCATTGAAACTATTAAGCCCAATTTTATGAATATTGGTACAGATAGGTATAGATTAGAGTCTAATCTATATCTATCTGTACCAATATTCAAGTTATATGTAAACATTAGACTACGGGGAAGGAGATACTACAAGGAGGCTACTTTTACCGCAGGAAAATGTACGGTTCCTGCGAGATTTCCTTCTGCGCGCACGATGCCGCGAGCAATATCTAGTTGTTTATTATTTTGGTTACTTATTTATACAATACTGTGGCAAGCCCAAACACCAGAGGTAAATACCTATAACGCCAGAGTCCTTACAACTTCACAAGTGCTTTTCCAACCTTTGGAGGTACTTTCATACGTATTGCAAAACGGACTACTATAACATGACGATTATCTGTGAAGTTACTCTGTACTCACTCTTATCAGACTCCTTGACGCGCAGTCGGAGCGGGTCGCGCGAGGTGGGCAGCACGAAGGGGTGCGTCTCGTTGGCCAGCAGCTTGAGGTCGGACACGGTGTACGCGCGACCCGCACGGATCACGTGTCTCTCTAGGATCTGCTTTGTCTGCAAAAAGGTAGAAGGTGACAACACTACAACTTTGACAATGTCAGGTATTGACACAAACGACGACTACATACTATAAGTTTACTCATGATGACTACATAATATGACGTCTACGTACTACAAGTTTAATTAACGTATGTGGACTTCATTTGTCTGTCCGTCTCTACATTTGAACAAGCATACCGACAATGGCAGCTTAAGGTTGGGACTATATTGTACGGAATCCGTAAGTTCGGGGAAAATTAGAACTCTAATATTGGCGCACTAATACAATAGAGCTGAAAATCGAAAAATCGACAAGAGGCAAGTAAAATGTCCATGTCAAATCTGACAAATCGCCACTCTACACTTTGATTTACAACTCTATTGTGCGCGTTCAGCGCAGAGTTCTATTTTCAGTGCTCTGAATTTTCCCGCGCCCGTTGGATTTAAGATCATATAGTCCCAGCCTTACGCGCTCTAGTCCGCGACTGTTCGCGGAGCTTCATAGGTAGTACATGAGTAGAGCCGGGGTATTACTGTCATTTTCTTTGTACCTACATTAAATAGTTTCTCCACAGCTAAGTGTAGAAATATAATATGATGACAGACAGACTAATATCGAATAATATGTTTATGTATAATATTTGATTGCATATGAACTATAATTAGCAATACAATTATGTATCTGTTTATAAAGAAAAATCTTACTTGCACAATAATATAGGCTTTTTGAAAAATACATCACTACCTTGCTAGTAATCTGGTAAGAAAATGTTTTTTTTTTTAAATAAAAACTCTAGGTCTGCTACACCTTAACAGATATACTTAGGATAAGTCGTTTTTAGTTTAAACTGTTAACCAGCTATTATTATTACAGTATCACCCTAGCGGGTTCACCTATCCTCGTAAAATCTGGCTTATGACGGTTACTTTAATGCCTTTGACGCATTAACTTAACGACTCGAAAATGGGTACAATCACAATGTTCAACTGAAACTGATGAAACGTAAATAAATATCCAAATTGCTAGAAGATAATAGTTATTTATCGAGTAGGAACTAGTTCTTATAACTTTTGTGCTTGGTTTTTGTTTTTTTTAAACTGAATCACAAAATAGCTTTAAACTTTTCTACTGAATCACAAAATAGCAATAGATAACTTAAACATCGTCGAATTTTCAAAGCTGGAGCTATATTTTGTACTTATACTTTGTAGATTAAGTGGCAGGTAATTGCAAACTGTCGATAACAACTAAGATTGTATTTCTTTATTGCACAGTAAATAAGTAACGTTTAAATTGGTAGCATTATGTGTTCTCTTTGTGTACGTTTGGATTGAATTGGATCTTAACGGAATATAGTGTGGCGGTGTATATAAACGACATCCACAATTTACATATTAGTTATACAGAATGTTTTTTTAGTCAGTGCCAAACTTTCAGGAGTGAATATACTCTTGAATATAAGCAACTTTTACTATGGGATCAACTTTCCTACTGGTAAAAAAAAACCAGCTGTTTCCTACAAAATGCTATCTATGTCGTAGCCCTTTTGTAGGAAACATCTTTTTTTTCAAGTAGGAAAGTTGATCCCATAGTAAAAGTTGCTTATATTCAAGAGTATATTCCCTCCTGAAAGTTTGGACACTGACTGGAAAAACATCCAGTATATTACGATTTTAAAGACATTTAAAAACTCTGTTACTTACATAATATCCGAAGTCCTCCTTAAACAGTGCCTTGTAGGCTGAGGGGTGTTTGATCTGGAACTTGAGCCAGGCGTGGTCCCTGGGCACGAAGTACGTGTAGCGGTGCTCCATGTCGCTCAGCTGGTGGTTGAACATCTGCCGCTTGCCCAGGTTGTATGTGATACTGGAACAACGGCATTGGTGAGGGAAAGCCGATCATCGCTACTGTTTTTGGTTTCCTCTTTTTAGGGTGGCGACTGTTTTCTCATATTCGTATTTTCACAGTGTTATCAGTAACGGTCGTGTTTAGATGGTAGTGTGCGCTAAAAGTATTGATGGTTCAATTTTAATAGAATTTTAATTTTACACCGTAAATAGGTAGGTACCCTAATAATATAATAAAATATAATAATAATACGGAAGACAACATTTACAGTGTAGTGTGTTTTAAGTTACATAAAGTAGCTTCGCTAAAAATCGGATAAACTTGTTGCATATATATAGTGCTTACTGCTTATTGTACAAATTGTAGAACATGTACTAATAAGGGTCGAAGGAAAAACTAATGTCGTTTATAGAAAATGCCTGCTGCGTCCTCAAAGATTTATATCGCTCTTGATTAGATAAGATCAAAAGGGAAAATGGAATCGTTTCGTACCAACACTTATACGTAAGTTAACTTTATTTTTAACTAAAGAAAATTAACTTTATCGTTAGCCGTCTTTAGAGGTATTCATTTCAGTTTTATTTTCAAAAATGTATTATTTCGATATTCAAATTTTTTTTTACTGCTGACAGTTTTTTTGCTTTCTATTCATCACTTGAACTAATCGTGTCGGAACTAGGAGCGAAGCATATCATGTGTCATTGTGTTGAAGGAAGCTTTTAGTCGTAAAGTTCGTGAAAGGGTGCAAAGGGCTTATTCTTCCAGAACACGAGCTTATTAATGTAAAATGTGGGGTGTACATCAACTTACATTCATTTATATTTCCTTTGATCTAACTATGTATTCGCGAGTTGGTATTTTTTGGTTGGTTTATCATGCATGTACCTACGAAACTTACCTAAGAAGATTTTAATAAGCTATAGGAAAAATGTTTCAACATTTTAATATTAAGTACAAGAATATGAACTATTCGTTTAGGGACAGTGTGAGTAGTGACCATTTTAACCAATATTAAAAGCTACAAAAAAATTAAGACGTCTTTCTAGAATTACTGTATATTTTTACCACCTTACTCACAATCGACTCAGGCTAACTTGTCAATCAATACCCTAAGCGACGTCGATTTATGCAGAGCAATTTACCTTCGACGTGGTCCATCAAATCAACAGTACTTACCCTATTCAGCTTAGATGGACGTCACGCCAGAATTGCTGTGACGGATTACACTAGATGGGTCTCTAAAACACTCGCATTGCAATATCCACAATAAAGTCGACAAAGTTTGATGTAGGTTATTGAATATAGAAATTCATCATTACTATTATTGTGAAATTAAGTTTTAAAATTTATAAAAATAAAAATAAATCCAAAATTTTCAAAGCTCTGTCTGTTTAGTGTTTGCGCCAAAATAAATCTGATGAAAATTGGCAGGTCACTCAAAACCGATTTGGAGTTATTAATTGACAGGCGACACCTTCTTACTTTAGCATGGGATCCGTTTTCAACTTCTCGAACACGGTGGTGTAGGGGACGCCGAGCACCCTGTCGATGATGTGAACAAAACCATTTGTGGCCGCGATGTTTGTTTGTGTGACGGACGCGTTCACGCCCCCGCCCTCCACCGTCAGCGTCAAATTGTCCTTGTTGTTCACCACGTTGAAGTATAAATACTTTCTAGCCAGAGCCGTGGGCGCTTGGTAGATCTAAAACATACAATGTATGTCAAAAAATGCTATATTATTTATGTAAAAATCTAAATCTACTATTTACAAATTTCGTTGTACTTGTAGAGCTATTCTAGAATTTTGCGTTGACTCAAAGGCTACTTTTTACAAAACTAAGTCTAGGACTTTAGCAACATGTGATCGAGCTTGTTGAACATAAGGAGCTCAGCGTTTAAAAATGAACACGATCGTGGAGCTCCGCTATAGATCAAAGTCTCTAAATCCCCGTTTTCCTCGTGAAAATGTAGAACAGGTTTCATAACGTAATAATTCTTCGGCAAGTTATTACTTATTACCTGTATAGTGTAGTTTGTAACATTTGCCTGCTACAAATTATATTATACACTGACATCAATAATTCCCTTATTAATTTTCGCCCTTATTAATAAAAATATTCAGGTAACGCATACGCAATCAATATTGCTGTCTTTGTCTGGCACGTTGGAATGTCACTTAAGTGGCTTCGAGTGAGTGTTAACAGACAAAGACAAGCGACATGTATTATCGTAACCGTTGCATAAATATTTTTATTAATAAGGGGGTTACAATAATTATGATTATTTGCTTATTTAATTTAAGCTCTACGTATCTACATCTAGACTACAAAACTAATATTTTGTCATGAAATGTTTAAGATGAAATAATGTAATATAAGTAGATAAAAGAAACTCTATCTGTTTTCATAAAAACATAATAACATTTTTGATGTCATAATTGTTCACTTTGTAGCCAAATACTTCATATATTTGAATCATTTATGTTTCTCTTTGACTTTTTTTATAAAATAAAAATGAGAATTTTAGTGATACATATTTTATTTCGAGTCCGTTTATGAATTCCTAATTTTCGCGGAAATATTATAAATTCCATTTTTCATCAAATGGTTTTGCCTTTTTTCGAATTGATTTTGTAGGTATTGATCGAGGTAAGAATACAATGTAATATACCTATGTGTTGTTATTGTCGTTCGGCTATTTAACAAATAAGGTATTTTTGACCTAAGCGGTTAAAAGCCGAGTTTGAAAAAGCTTAGATTTGTAATACTCTAAGGCCCAATTTCGCAGATCAAGGTTAAAGTTAGACCTGGGTTAAATATCATGTTATCTCTCTCGTTCTGCGTATTTATGAAAGAGAAGGCATGATATCTTATCCCAGGGTTAACTTTAACCCAGAACTGTCGAATAGGCTAAAAGGGTTACAGTATGTCATGACTCATGAACAGTATGAGGGTGTACACTGAACATACACATAAGTATAACTAGTATGACGTACACTGTCGAATAGGCTAAAAGGGATACAGTATGTCATGACTCATGAACAGTATGAGGGTGTACACTGAACATACACATAAGTATAACTAGTATGACGTACACTGTCGAATAGGCTAAAAGGGATACAGTATGTCATGACTCATGAACAGTATGAGGGTGTACACTGAACATACACATAAGTATAACGAGTATGACGTACGGTGCCGGGGTGCTGTTCCTACGGCAGCAGAAAGTAAATCAAAACATGAAACATTATTTTATTATACTAAAAATAACACCATCCTATGCTGTTTCATAGGATATTACAATGTTAGTATTGCAATCAGCAGATCGAAAATGGACACATTAACACCCGGTTTCTGAAAGGCTAATCAAATAGTTGATGAACTAACACGTTGTTGAGTTAACAGGCTTGTTAAATCAATTTGCGTTTCTGAAACGCCGATTAGTGAAAAATTTACTAATCATTGATCATCCTGACATGACACATTCGCGCCTTAAATAGCTTTCCAGAAACCGAAAACAGCGTTTGACATGTGGTTTGACCATGGGTTTGACATTAGTTTAGTTAACTAACACGTTGATCAAATCAAACGACTGATCAAGCTTTTTGCAACTCAATTTACACTTGACAAGAAATTGACCGATGATTAGTTAATTATGGCGTTGATGAGCCTTTCAGAAACCGGGGGTAAGTGAATTGTAATATAAAACATCTACATTTTTAGATGTTGCTCTTACAGTAACCTCTTATAACTCTCATAATTAACGATAAAGGAATTCTTATTATGTATAGAATGTGTACCATTTTACGCATTTCTAATGAAAACTGTCAAAATTAAATAGAGTTACTGAATTGTTAGAAGTTACTTCTTCAAAAGTTCTTAGTATGATTCACTTAATATATATTTTTTTTAAATTTAGGCCATTTTAAACCAGCTGATATTTTAAAGATGTTCTAAACTAGCTACAACAAACTAAAACTTTCTAGAACAATGTAGATAGTCAATAGATGTATTCATATAGTTAGTCATCATACGCTTTGCACTGATGTAAGAATAATAAACGTTAAAAAAAGTTTCTTACTTACTATCTCAATATTGTGAATAACTCCTGAGCTCTAGGTAGAGTTTTGCTATCTGAACTTTTAATACAATAAGAAATAAGCCCTTACAAACAAGTATATGTATCCGCCTGCAGTTTGTTTAATCTATAACAGATGTTTGTTTCTGCTACCAACTCTAATGATACGGACGTGTGCAATAATACAACTGTTAAAATAATATCGGACCGATATGATTTAAGATAACTGTTCCAACGCGCTGGTAACATCTCGACATGGTATTATTTCGATCGAAAACAAATAGTTTAGAAAATTCAATTCAAATTCAATTAAAGTAATAAGTTACTCTGTAACTTTTTTTGGTAAGTTATTGTAACTACTTACAACTCTTGACTTTAGTATGTTTAAGATACTTATATATGACGTCTCCAAAATCAATTACGGATACTTCGGGAATATGATTCACTGCTTGTGTAAAAACTTTTAGGGAAAGAAATAATTGTCATACACAAACTTAAAATCAACTCATTTATGAGTGGATGGGTGACTCTCCGCTAAACGCAAACTGCCCCATATAAATAAATAATTATTTTTGGAGAATGACATTTATTTTTCCGCCTAAACGCAAAGATTTCAAAACTAAAGATAGGCTATGGGAGTTTTGCCGGGGAATTCAATGGCTGACGTTGTGGTTTTTGTATTTCCTCCTTAAATTTGTGTTATTTCGGATCTTTATTTGTAATATTGGTAGAATATTAATATTATACCAATAAATATTCATTAGCGTGCACAAGTGTGGACAAGTGGTACAACTTCAAAGACGTGCTATTTTGTGTTCCCTCCAAAACTCCCTAAAGAACTTTCAGTAACGCTACTACCACTTTACTGAATCGACTGACTTGACTCATTGACTGCACTAACTATTTATTTGGACTTTGGCTAGACTTTGGACTTGACGATTCAGAAATACGGTGTTGAAAATTGAAACGAAAATTCTATTTCCCGCCTTATTTAACTTGACACTGGCAAATGGTTATAAGCCGACGCCATATATATAAATTGAAAAAATATATAGGCTATGACGTACATTTGACAGAACAAATCTTCATACAAGAAAAATTTACGACATCTTGGTTTTCACCATACCTCAAATGTCAAAATGGCCTCGAAATCTCTAAAAGTGGGCCATATACGTGGGGACAGTTTTCACCTCAACATGCCTCGTCTATAACAGATACGTATATGCCTAAACGTCTGCACATAAGCAGTAAACCATGTGCCCGAAATATCCGTAATTAATTTTTAGAGACGTTAATATAGTGATACTCAAATAGACGCAAAAAGTATATCATATTAGCGTTGGACTGAAATAATATCGGTATTAGTTTATGAAATACTAAAATTGCCCATATCTAATCGCGAAACAAGTGTTACACAAATGATGTGTAAAATATGAGCCAAAAATAGTTTGGCAACTTGGCAAAAATTGGCAACAGAATGTCATTAAAAAGTTATGTTATCAATGCTGCTATAATATGATACCTGCGTTTTTATTTGTTAAACAAAACTATTTGTAAATTGTAAAATATTAAATAATGTAATTTATTCGCTATATGGAAAATGTTTTTGTCGATAATGTATTCGAAACAAACGAAAACGGGATATTTACCTGTTGATCCTGAATTTTAAAATATTCGCTAATTGTTAAAAGGCGACTATTGGCTATTGCCTACACAAACGGGATAAGAAGGTGCACACTTTTTTCGGACTTGCTAATAACGGGTTCATTATGAATAAAAAAGCCGTAGTCATTTATGAGTACGGCTTTCTTATTTATTTTTATTAATTATTAGGCTTTTACTTCATACAAATTAGTTTATCTACTAAGCAACCATACATAACTTCAACAAAAGTTTTCTTTATTACTTGTACTAGACACAATTTGAAAATATAATAGTTAAATGGTAATTAAATAAATGGTGAATATCAACTGGGTACTGTAATCTCAAATCTTTAATTGACCATTTCCCCTAATTATGATAATTACTAATGAGCCCCTTCTTTTCATGTACCCTTTGTTTGGAATTCATATGAGGTACATAGATTTCTTTATGATTAACGTTAAAGTAACTAAATTTTACGGCTGTCAAACATAAAAGTATATTTCATGTAAGACACATCATGTCGAAGATAAAGATGTTTAAATAAAAGGATTTTATATTGAATACACAATCGAATAAAATATTAGAAGGTTCACTGACCTGGTTCATGTTGTTATGAATGATGGCGTCCAGAGGCAGCCTCTCCCTTACCAGGTGTAGATTGAGGATCTCCATCAGCTTCTGGTGATTCCTAAACAAAATGCAATATATTTACTTTATTATATTTTAAATAATAATCTTTGTTTGCAAGAGCACGACACACAAGTTGGAAAATATTTCTGTGTCGGTTCTGTCTGTAGGTTTGTTGGCGTATTACGAAATGGCTATTTCTCGAAATTGATTTCGGTTTTCACAGTTATGCGAGTGGAGGTCCAATTTAAAATTTGCTTTACGTTTTATCAAGATACGCCGCGTGAACCCTGAGTTTTTAATAAAAGTTGCAGGAGGCCTGGAATGTACGAAATGTGAGAGGGAAAAATAAAAAAACATCAAACGGTTTCAAAGAACATAGAGGTATTTGATGTTTCATATATATTTTGTGATACAGTAGATATAAATATTAGTCGTATTGGCGGGGCCACCCCTATAGCCACCCACTATAGCTGTGGCTCCAGATCTACATGTACAGTAAAGTAGCAGAGGTTATCTAAAAGTCAAGGGTGTAAAAATAACAAAGCGTTTTCGCGGTCTGAAAATGAAGAGGGTTGGGTATTAACTCTTATCACGATTCTGTTTATAAAGTGAAAACATTTTGGATTTACTATCTCTATACCCTCCACATCAAACAGTTTCCCCAAAAGTAATTAATAAAAGTTATATCAAAATATTGGAATACAGAGCAATATAAAACAGAAATAGATATAGAAATAGAAATAAGTATATCCTTGACAATAGAAGTAACACGGGCTCTAATTACTAAGCACCTATTGGTGACTTTCTGACTAGTGGTAAATGAAATTCTCCTAATATATAGGAAAAAAGATTTGTCATTCTACAGCTGTAGGTAACTTAGTTTAAAGATTTTCTAAACGTTTAAAAAATCATTTACTCTTCTTATTACTTTCGGCTCTGTTGTAACGATATAAAAATTTAATACTCGAAGAAAGTGCTAGAATATTTTCGATTAAAACTCTAATTGCCTTGAGCTGGGAGCAATGGAATGCTTTCCAAATAGAATTCTTTTAGCATTTTAATTGGAAATACTCATCGGGAACCACATACATTTATCAGTGTTTTAAAATAGTTGATATATAGCGAATATCTCCTAATTGAAATAAAAAAAAATTGAATTATTAATGCACCAAAAAAGTTAACCTAATAAAAATAAAATTTGGTAATCTTAATATCGATAGAGACATCTAGATATTATGGTTTATTGGTTTGCTAATTGCTATGTATTTGTCAAAGAAGGCGAAGACTCGATGAGGATGATCATTATAAGGCCCTTTACTTACGGTCCAGCCTGCAAATCCAGTCAATCATTTATAATTTTTGTGTAGGTACAAGTCCGCTTAAAGGCAGCGGCCTTGGATTTGCTGGCTGGACGGTGAGTATGGCGAACGGTTGAATTATTCCAATCAATTACAATGCATACAATACTAGCTGACCAGGCAAACGTTGTTTTGCCAAATATATTATTTCTATAAGATCATTTTTAGTAGAAGAGTGAAAATTTAGGACTAAATGTAATTTTAATGCCACATCATATAAAATTTAAAAAAAATGCCGAAAAAATAAAACAAATATTTAGGGGTAGGTCACCCTTACGTAGGGGTAGGTACACCAGGGGTAGGTCGTGTTGTGTGCACAATAAAGAATATTTCATTCATTCATTCATTCCTTATCATTTAGGAGTTGAAAAAATAGATTACGACCGATTCTCAGGACCTACCGAATATGCAAAATAAAAAATCATATGAATCGGTCAAGCCGTTTCGGAGGAGTGGGTGTATCGCCGACACCAGAATTTTACATATTAGACATTTTATATATTATTTTTATACAAACCTTCTCCTGACAATTATAACGAACATCAATCCAATTTGGTGCAGTCGTTTGGAAGTTATGCGCGTACAAACATTTCGGTAATTAATTTTTATTTAAGTAAGTATATAGATTATCCATTATCGTTAAGATAGACCAAATGCCGAAGGATTAAGAACGCGGCCAGTTCGATTTTCCCAAGTCAAAGCAATAACAGACAAGCCACCATGACCACATATTTTAAGAGCATTGGTGATTTTAAGAACAAGGAATCAGTTCCTTGTTCTTAAAATCACCAATGCCCTTAAAATATACCCACTTCAGAGTGCGCAACACCAGAGCAGTTACAAGTGGAACTTCTCTGGTGTTGCGAGTGTCCATGGGCGGCGGTAATCGCTTACCATCAGGCGAACTAATAGGAAGGTTTGTAAGCAGTCACTCTAGTTTTATGTCTTAATCTCAGTATGTCTATAATATATTATCATATTTTGGCATATCTCGCGAGTGGCCTAATATGGTTAATAAGACTAACTCTCGTTTTGCCTACCTCACAATTTGATTTAGGCATAACGCGAGGCAGTCCTTTTGTGAATTAGATAAGCCAAGCGTAAACGATAGTAAATACTACTTGACGTTTCTAATCATAAACAATCATAGCTAATGCGCTTCAACACGCTTCAATACGATATATTATTTAATTATATTTTTGTCATGTGCAAAAAATTTACAAAGTCCAAGTGAAAGTATTTTAATTATAGAATTTAATTTAAATCAATCTCTACTCTCTGCGCAATTCGATTCCTGCTCAAAGCTTTGTGCTACATTAATTATTACCGAAGCAATGACAATTACCACTCGTTTAAAGAAAGAGTGGGACAAATAAAGTCTATTTACAATACGTAGAACTGAGGGCTTAGCCAACATATAATCGTTAATTACAATTACGATCTTCGAAATTATAAATATATAGGATTGTAAGTAATCACGTTTACATAGGACGCAAGATGTCAATACCACACATGTTTGATTTCAAACATCGTCATAGTGATTAGCCAAGGCTTCTTGGCGAAAGACTCACCCCCGGTTTCTGAAAGGCTAATCAACGCCAAAATTAACTAATCAGCGTTCAATTTCTTGTCAAGTGTAAATTGAGTTGCAAAAAGCTTGATCAGTCGTTTGATTTGATCAACGTGTTAGTTAAAAAAACTAATGTCAAACCCATGGTCAAACCACATGTCAAACGCTGTTTTCGGTTTCTGGTAAGCTATTTAAGGCGTAAATGAGTCATGTCAAGATGATCAATGATTAGTAAATTTTTCACTAATCGGCGTTTCAGAAACGGAAATTGATTTAACAAGCCTGTTAACTCAACAACGTGCTAGTTCATCAACAATTTGATTTGCCTTTCAGAAACAGGGTGTTAGTCTCGTCATTGTAATTAACGATATGGCATGTTGGCTATGCTATGGCCTGGCTATGCTCTGGTTTCATATATTATGAAGACTTCATTTGGATCAGTCGCTCTCTTTATTCAAACGAGTTGTTGCTTACGATGAGTTCACCGTACGCTGATTTCAATTATGGAATCAATGTAGACTAAATTTGCTCATTCACCCTCTTTATCATGCTCACCTGATGATGTTCTGCACGCTGATTTCGTTCCAGGCGTCGTTAGAGGGTGCGAAGAGAGTGATGTCCTTGGCCATGGTGAGCTCGTTGAGGAACTGATTATTCTCCCCCAGGTCCATGATCACCTCGTAGAACTTGCACAGGGGACCGTCTTCTTTTTCCTGGGTGAATAGAATGTAGTACTTATTCATAATTTGGGAAGTTTAAATTAAGCTGATCTGAATTTAAAATTTCTGTTCTTACATGAGATTAAAATGAATTTTGAATAATATTTAATTACTTTAAAATTAGAAAAACTATTTATGTCTAAAAATTAATCATTATTATCATCGTATATAACAAGTCATCACTAGATTACAGAAAATTATTTTGATACAAAAAATAAAATCCTTGTCCAAATGTTTAAACAAAACCAAGTTAAAAATCAAAACATACACAAAATTACTTACAATTCCCTAAAGTTGTTTTCATGCAGAGTCCGGCAAGGAATGCATAAACATAACATTAAATATTTTAAAATATTAGTGGCATTACAAGTGAGTAAATAAATGAAAAATATACACACTTAGAGAATTTGCAAAGTCGGTTTATTGGGATAAATAATATAACAGATATAATTTATCACAATTTATGGCACGTAACTTGCACGTTTTACGTTTACATGTACGAGTACATGTAAACGTCTACTGTATTAACCCAAGTTTTAAATTTTTTATTAGTTTTTTTGTTTTTCAATCCATCCATTTATCCATTCCATTTTAGAAACGACTAGTCTTCGATTGTACGTAGTCGTTCTAATACTGAGGCTGCACAGATTTATTGATTGTATGAAAGAGCTCACGGTTTAATTTTATTTCATTACTTTTATCAGTAAAGTTGAATTAAAATACAATTTGAATTTACGTTTAAAATAATCGCTCAACGTTGTAACAAATGTGATTTCTAGTCAGTCACACATGAGTCGAATCATAATATTAAATTATGCGAACCGTACGAGCACTCTAACAATAATATTATAAAAAAAATCACAAGCAATAGAAATATTGAACCCTGAAAACCCAAGAATAATATTATTGAATATTTCAATAGTTTTTTGTAATGGGAACAATAAAAATGCTTTTTTGCTGCGATCAAAAGCCCGTAATACCAGATGTAACGTCGGAGGTCTTAAATGAAAAGTTTTTATTCAAACTGACCATTGTTTCCCTTTTGGGAAATATGACTTATATATGATATAAGGGATTTGCTAGCAAACTAGTTCTGTAACTATAAAATATTTAGTTCTATCTAAAAGAAAATCATAAGATATATTCAAAGCCTTTGTCATAGAGTTACTAAAAATATATAAAAAACCGCTATTTATATTTGTTTTTACACCAGTTTTTTTTTTTAACAAAAATAATCAAACACTGAACTGCGGTCTACGAATAAATTTAATCGGTTGAGTCACTTTAACTTCTATTTAGGTTAGCCTATTCTGTTAAAAAATCTGTCCATCAAAAACGTCAAGTTCCCACAAAAGCTCGCCGCAATACAACGTTCACGGGGACGCGAAATATACGCAGTATATATATACTTTAGACTAAATAGAATACTCTTCGTACACCAGCGGTATTATTTGATAAGTAATTAATGATTTGTCTCTATATCATTCGCTTTCAATCTTAATATTAATGTCTGTCTAGCTAGTCTACATTCAGCATTTCGAAGACAATAATATACGAGTAGGTATAGTACAATAATAATAATTCATGTTGGTACTAATGAATATATTATATTTTGATATTTGATGAACAGGCTTATGGAGGCTTCACGGGCAGGATTAATCATATAAAGTGAACCATTATATGTGAGGTCGTATAGAATATATTGTTAGTTACCTAAATACAGACACCTAATTAACAATATATAATTTGTGCCAAAAACACAACAAACCTGAAAATATTTTTGGTTTAAAAATATTAAAGAGATATAAAGAGATAAAGAGACGTCCTGTCATTTATCTCTTTAAGTCTTCTTTTGTTAAGTCCTAGGAAAATCTAGGCATCTGCTCCGTCCGCTTTATCTGAGACTTCAGAATGAATAAATCTTTTCTTTTAGACGTAAAACTTGAGTAAATTTTCGTGACAAGTTAAAAAAGTACGTTTCCAGTTTTATCAGAAATAGAATTGTGATACCATTTCATTAATATATATTTTTTTGAAATACAAAATTTCAATTAAGTGTCCCTTTTAAAGCAAAAAATAGACGCGATGCTTATTAATACAGTAAGAGTTTGTGTTCAACACACAGTAGTAGAATCGAAGATAAAACATCGCCCCACTCTACAGAATTAATAATTACGGTAGAGTTTGTTATTCAGTAATCAGTACACTACGAGTACTAGTATAGAGGGTATTTTATAACGTATTTGGTAACCGGACAACACTGTAGGAGGGCTGTACAAAATCCAGGCAGCTACTAGCGTTCTATCAGCATCAAACATTTGTATCAAAGTGAAATGCATCACACTTACAGCCGGAACCAATCGAGCATACACAGAACCCAACGAGCAGAAACGTATGCCTCTACACCAGCCGCTCTAATAAATTGCCTAATTTGAGGGCACGCAGTCCGTTCTTGACCACTAGTAATAACCTAACAATATATTCTAACCACTACCTACGTTTTACGTTTAATTAGCCAGGACTGATCAGCGTGGCGTACAACATCACTAAATCAAGATTGCTCGCTGCAATGTTGGCCTAATATTACTAATGAATTGAACAGCACAGTCAACACAATGTTGACTAGATGGAACTAAAATTTTAACATATTCTTACCTCGTCCTAAGTTATGCAAAACAGATCTACATAATTATATTATCATACAAATACAAAATATTTGATGGCATATAAAACTTATCCGCTATAATTACCTGCTCTACTTAACTAAAGTAGGTATTATGTATCGGGCGTAGGTAGGTACTTACTAAATATATAAAAATATAGGAAAAAAAATTATAGCACAAAAAAGATGGCATGACAATGACGAATACTTTCAGATTTACCTTCATTGCCTTGTTCCATGAAAAATGAAGCAAAAATTAACAACAGAAAGAAAATTAAACGCACTTTTAAAAATTCAATACGAAAGAATAAAAGTTAGTTAGGGACAACGAATAGAACACAATAAGCACTTAAATTGAATTTATAACAGAGTTAAAAAGTTCGGTCTAACTCGTTGCTCGTCATATTTTACATGCATTGCGAAAGTTTTTCATCTCGTGTTTTATTAATGTACTATTTTCGGTGTATGTTCGCAATATGTTGGAACAATAGGCGCTTTCGTGAATATCTGTGCTTCAGGTGTTATATTTTAATTCTAAAGCAATTGAATATAATATAGAATAAAAAGGTACCTTGAGGAAGTCGACGACCGTCGTATCCACGACCATGAGCGGTCGCTGTATGAGATGAACCACGCCGTTTTTCACTGGGATGTTGGCCCGCACTATGTCGGCGAGAACGACCCCGCGGCTGTGTTTGGCGTCCCCGGCAACCGTATTTGATTTCACGTAAGCTGTTTACGAACAACAAAGTAGTTAAATAGATTAAGTAACTTCGCCTCGGTCTTTCTACCTGAGCAGTCAAAGTTTAGAACTTAGATAATTCCGTCGAACATCAGTATTAAAGCGAACGAAATTTGTAGTAAATAGTTAATTGTAAGAATGAACAGCGCGTGTGTGCGCCGAAACTTAATTTTTCATAAAGGTTAGGCGTTCCTACTAATAGTTTGCCTTATTTATATTTAATATGTGATACCACAGACAAATACTAAAATAGAGGTTCCCGTAAATAATTACTTAGAGAAAACATTTTGTCTCAATACCGGGATCTAGGATTTAACGGAGCGTGAAATATGTCTCGCAATTCTAAATTCGGACCGCTCTGTTGGCGCTGTGTACGACAACCGACACACTGAACAGGAGTATGTTGGGGTAAACAAATAAGACCCATCCTCCCGTCTCAAATAACTTTGTACACACTAGGAAAATGATAAGCATTTCTACGACATGTCTTCGTCGCACATAATATGAAAATTAAGCAACGAACAAACGGGTCGCTTAAACTCGAAAACTGTTCAACCGGCTTAATTATTAAATAATATTAGGTAGTTGAGTGATATATTATTATTCTTAAAAATTATTACATACATGTTTATCTAAGTTATTACTTTATAATTAAATAAAATAATATTATTTACGAAGTACACAGTTCAAAGACCGAAATTGTGAAACAAAAAGTATCATTATATTACCTTCACAATTTAAATGAAATACTTTTATACAAATTATAGGATAAATGTTTGGATAAAATTTAGCTTGAAGTGCACTAAAATTATATAAAGCTTAATTATTAACTTCAATTTCGGCGATATTTACAGTTCACTGAAATCACAGAATGGCTTATTTCAACGAATTATTTTACTACCCCTTATAATAATAATAAGGTCTATTACCCCTTCGTATATTAAATACAAAGGGTATTAAACCTTCGAACGAAATTAGTTCGAGTAGAAAATCCACTTACTTAAAGACTCTTTTCCGTTGACGGAGGTGCTGAAGGATATAATGACCTTGACGTTGTCACTGAAGGCCATACTCTCGTACTCCTGGCTGTCGGGGGTGGCCTGGGTGAACAGTACTTGGTGCGGGATGACGTGGCCGTCCACCACTTTCCCGTCGATCAGGTCTGATCTGGTGGTTGGCTAAAAAATAAACTTTGTTATCATATGCATGGTTTTCCGAATTTTGCAATTTAGAAACTTTATAGGGAAGAACCGTAAAGTAAACTGCAGGCGGTTAGTAACTGCGTGTTATGGTGGATAAGAGTCGTTAGGCGTTCATATCATCTAATGCAATATATAGAACAAAATAATGTGGTGACATCAACTTGGTGAGAAACACGTCGAGATACAGACAGAACACGCCTCCTTCTGGATATTATCGTTATCACTCCCCACCCCTCCGCACCACGTCAGCCAGTTTAGCCTCTTCGGGTATCTCGACCACCAGCCACAACGCACCGTGGCCTGGCCGAACTCTCATCGGCTTTAGCGGGCACTCTCACTACAATGACCGGTCAGCAAGCAGAGAGCACATCTCTCCTGGTCAGCACGTATCATCGGCCTCGCACGACAGCACTCTGACTCACTGGAGTCCGTGCAGCAGCAGCACAGTTCCCACTCACTGGGACTCTCTGGCACCGGCCACTCAAGCAGAAGACTCAAGATTCGACCTCCGGTCTTCGGGGGGAGTGATGTGGCGGACCAATTAGCGGTACGATCCTGAATCGCGCTATTGAAGTTTTCACAGTTTGGTGTTATATATACGACATCTGAAACGCTTGCAAGTAGGCTTCAGCCTCACCGAGCATAACACCTCGCTCGATCGGATATATCCCTTTGGGTCTTTCACTTATTCCCACAATAAAAAGGTCAATTAATAAGTTTATAAAGTCATGTTAGGTCAAAAAGGTAAGTTATAAAAATATTAACAGTACCTTAAATCCTTCATCGACTGGAATAAAGAAGGTGTTTCGTCCGTCAGCATTAAACACTTGTTTTTTCTGCAGTTGGTTCACTTTCTGCCGGAATGATCTGAAAAAAAAAAACATCTTTTTCTTCCCATAAAATCTTCCTACAGCCTCCGTGGTTTAGAGCTTGGGTTTTGCCTCGGAGGTCTTGGGTTCGATCTCACATTGGAACTACAAAAAATGTTATTCCCATGTAAGGTTAGGACAATGCAGGCTGATCACCTGATTATCTGACAAGAAAGATGATCCATGCGTCGGATGACCATGTAAAAAGTCGGTTCTGCGCCTGATCTCTTACCAGTCGTGTCGATCGTCCGTCTCAATGGCTTATACGACATTAAAGGAAAAGGTCTTGTGTACTGTGCACACACTTGGGCACTATAAAATAACTACTGCATAGTTGGCCAGGCTGCAATGAAATCTGCCACTATTTATATTAAATTCCTATCAAAACAAACAACACGTTATTGGAAAGGAAATATTTTATTAATTATTTTAATTTTATTAATTTTCATTATAATAAGCAATTGAAGTTATAATATTACATGTTCAATACAACGCAACTTTTATTTCTGGTTATAGGAAACTTCATATAAACTATGACGTCACATCATTAATAACCATAAGCTCGGCCTAAAAGCTAAAAATAAAGCAGGCTGTTTATAAAAAGGCGGGCCGATTGAAAGTGATGAGTCTGCATATTTATATCGCACGAGCCATCGCCTATTCGATTGAATATTACGAAACCATCAAAATTACACGAAATACACCGAAAAACTTTTCGGCATTTTAAGTGAAAATATGCGGGGCAAAATGTGCTGGTTCATAAATTGATATTTATATAGAGTAGATGTCTGTAGAGTAGTCTGAGAAAAATAGAGTATTCGATTAAATTATACAGCATTTTAAAATAGTTAACTTTAGAAATAACAATGAATTAAACAGAAGATACATATTATGTAGTTTTGCCGGGGAGTTCAATGGGTGACGTTGTGGATTTTGTATTTGTTCATAAATTTGTGTTATTTCGGTTCTTAGTGTGTAATATTGGTAGAATATTAACCATAAAATATTCGTTAACGTGCACAAGTGTGGGCAAGTGGTAAAACTTCTAAAAACGTGCTATTTTGTGTTCCCGCCAAAACTCCCCAGGAACTTTCAGTAAAGCTTCTACCACTTTACTGAATCAACTGACATGACTTTGACTAGACTTTAGACTTGACGATATAGGAATACGGTGTTGAAAATTGAAACGAAAGTTCTATTTCCCGCCTTTTTAACTTGACACTGGCAAATGATTTTTAGCCGACGCCATATTTAAATTAAAAAAAAAAGAAGATACATATACTTTATACTTTATATTGCTAATTAACGAAAAGAGTTTTCAATTTTCAGACCACTATGTCGACCTCTATAGAGGAATAGTGCACAAATAAATTTTCAGTGGCACAAACACTAACAATGTTCGAATCCTAAAACACGATGAATTGACTAACGAAGCTCAAACTTTGAGCTCCGCGGCGTGGACCAACAACCTATTCCTAGAGGCACTGTTCTAATAAACCTGTATGTATCAATATTGTGGATTTGTTGTCTAGTGCTAAAACACCATTATATTCTGCATTAGTACATTGAAACATCAGCTAAGCTTCTATAGTCTTTATTAGTACCCTGAATATGCGTTAGTTTTACATATTAAACCATAGACTGTATTATTATAGACGAGGCAAAAACTGTCCCCACTTAAATGAACCCACTTTTGGGGCCATATTGACATTTGAGGTATGGTGAAATCAAGATGGCGTAACTTTTTCTTGTATGAAGATTTGTTCTGTCAAAAGTACGTCATAGCCGATCTTAGTTTTAAAATATTTGACATTAACAAATAAGAGCACTAGAATAATTAAGTTTAACATAGAATAATTCTAATATAATTCTAATAGGTATTTCTAATTATATTGCAAATCTAGAACGCTAAGCAAGCATTTTTGCTACTTAGCCTGCTTATTTTTAACATAAAATCAGAATCGCGGAAACGGCTGCATGTATATCTATGAAATTAGTATGCAGAGAGTTTTAGGAGCGAAAAATCGATCTACAAGGGCTGCACTAAAAGTATCGGGATTGGAATATTTCCACTGTTCCTGTCATATTAAAATCTTTTAAATTTAAAACTCCTTGGTTTTAAAAATCGAATACCGTTTATTTATTTAAAAAAAGATTCTCGGTCTTGTCACAAGGTCTTGTCAAACTTGTTTAGTCGTTGAGAAAATGGAATTGACTCGAGAAAATTCTAGAGCGATGATTTATTATGACTTTCGAAGTGGTTTAACACAAAAACAGTGTGTTGACCGGATGATTTCTGCATTTGGTGATGAAGCCCTATCCAAAAACCACAATTTATCGCTGGTTTGCTGAATTTCAACGTGGACGTGTCAAGCTCAGTGATGATCCCCGTCAAGGTCGTCCAAAAACTGCAGTCACCCAAGAAAACGTTGATGCTGTGCGTAAGCTGATTGAGGAAGATCGACATGTGACATACCGCGAAATTCAGGCAACTTTAGACATTGGCATGAGTCAAATACAAATAATCTTGCATGAACAATTAGGTGTAAAAAAGTTGTTTTTCCGATGGATACCGCATTTGCTCTGTGAAGAGCAAAAAGCGGCTCGCGTTACTTGGTGCGTCAGAACTCTCGAAAGATTCCACGCAGGATCCTCAAATGCTGTATACAACATCGTATCAGGTGACGAATCCTGGATATACGCGTACGAACCCGAAACAAAAAACCAGTCACGAGTTTGGGTGTTCGAAAATGAGTTAAAGCCAACAAAAATTGTTCGTTCACGGAGTGTTGCAAAAAAAATGGTGGCCACGTTTGTCTCCAAAACCGGCCATGTTGCGACTATTCCTCTTGAGGGACAAAGAACGGTTAATGCAGAATGGTATGCTAACATTTGTTTGCCACAGGTCGTTTCTGAACTCCGTAAAGAGAACTGCAACCGCCGCATCATCCTCCATCACGACAATGCGAGTTTTCACACCGCGCACAGAACAAAAGAGTTTTTAGAGCAAGAAATCATAGAATTATTAGACCATCCGCCGTACAGCCCCGACCTAAGCCCTAATGATTTCTATACTTTCCCTAAAATAAATAATAAATTGCGTGGTCAGAGATTTTTATCACCTGTAGAAGCTGTGGACGCCTACAAAACGGCCATTTTGGAGACCCCAACTTCCGAATGGAATGGTTGCTTCAACCTGGCATGGCTCCTACTTCCGATGGAGTTGATTTATTCTTGTTAGTTTATTATGCTTTATACTTATGTATATATTTACCTCACATACCAAGTTCAACTGCCAAGTTACGCTCAAATCGAATCAAAGTCCTACCAAAAATTCGACAAGAACTCGTATCAGACGAAAATTATGTATGTTGCTTTTAGTAAATAGTTGAGGCTTATCCTACAAATCTTACTTATATTGTTAATGTGAAAGTTTTTGAGGATGGATGGATGGATGAATTGATGGATGGATGTTTGTTACTCTTCACGCCAAACTACTAAACGAATTTTGATGAAATTTGGTATGGTAGTAGTTTTGGCTCTGGATTAAAACAGGCTACTTTTTATCCCGGAAAAGTACAGTATTCTCGCGGAATACCCGATAGTATATTTACGCGGGCGGAGGCGCGGGAAACAGCTAGTTTTATTATTAGCGGAAAATATTCTAAGAAATAAAATAGAATTACTAATGAGCGCTAATAATTCTATTTTCTTGTAAACTGGCCCAGGAAACGAGCAGACGGATCGCCCGGTGGTAAGCGGTTACCGCCGCCCATGGCCATTCGCAAGTCGCAACACTTCGCACTTGCGTTCCTGGTCCTTTAAATCCCAAACCTCCCTTGGGCCTCCGTCTCTCGTCAATAACTCGTTGAAACACAACGCAAGCGTTATTTCACGCCGGTTTTCTGTGAAACCGTGGTATTTATCCGGTCAAGCAGGCCCATTTGAACCGAAGCATGGCTCTCCCACGTTTCAAGCATAATACAGCATTCAAAACTAGTTCATGTGACGAACATTTTAGAGAACGTAATGGAAAATTAAAATATACAGTACTTTATTCCGAAATAGAGATAGATGCTTCTCGAAGGAAAGAAAAGCCTCGAAAGGTCTTGAATATAGTAATTTAAATATTTGCCGGTTAGAGTCAGGTAACTGTGAGAGCATAAACTAATTATGTTTAACATCGCAGATTAAAACGTTATTTGACTTGCATTTCCTTTTCCGACGCCGGGACGAAATAAATTCTATTTCTGTTGAATTTTACGATATTCTACAGTCGAATCTTCGAAAGCGTCACTTAATCACGTTAGGGATTTTTATAGTCTAAAGACTAGGTAGTAGAAACTTGCTGATATCACTAAAATAATGGAATCTTATACGTTTCTCATTTTGTAAACCATTCTGATGAACAATGTAAACATTTTTAACATTTTTCGAAATGATAGTGTGGGTTTACTGATAAGTAGGTAGCTACCAAATGTTTTGATAATAATAGTTTATTTCATTAAAAGTTTTAGTTTTAACAAAATTATTATTATTTTAAAAATACATAGCTCTCGGCTGATGGCTCGTTTGGACAACAAATGGATGTGACAATTAACATACCTATAAAATATTGGTTTCATTAAATACGTTATTAAATTTTATTTTATACATTTACATGATTTTTGTCTTTCCGTACTTGTTTTTATATGAAACTTAATTATACAAAATCTTATACACCTCGTATGTTAAGCTAAGTTTAAATAAGCTTGTTAATCATGTAATGCAGATTTTTTGTAGGAAGGACTTTTACATAAGCCTTTAGGAAATATAATATATGGTCAGAAAATATACGAATATACTCGCAGAAACTCACCTTAACCGATGTTGGCCGATGTTGAACACGTCGGAATGTTCTAGAAACTGGTAGGCGTTAGGGTTGTAGACGGGCGAGCCGATTGAGCTGGAGCCGTGCGGCAGCAGCGGCTGCAGCACTTGGTCGATCACGTGCAACACCTGCAAGTCACGCTGTTACTGTCTTATACTTTAAACCAGACAGTCTTGTATTTATATAATCGGTTTCTCAGAAAACGACTGCAAGTATTACCATGAAATTTAGTATGCAGGGAGAAAAATCGATTTAGCTAGGTATCCCTGAGAAACTGCGCATTTTACGCTACATGTGTTTTTTCTTTCGTCGTACAATAATATTATAATTATTATCAATAATTTCGACTCTATTATCAGTCCGATTGGCAGTTTGGTATGGATATATATAATATTTGCTCGAATCCCGGTCAGACGAATATTTTTGTAATTCTTTTTAAATTTATCAGAACTCCGACCAACGCTCGGTTACCCAGTTAGTTAACATGTTAACATGTTAACATGCACTATCTAAATCTTACAAAGATGTACTCGTATTATGTGTTATCGTTACTGCGTACTTTTTGTGTGGCATTCAAAGGATTAAACAAATTTATTGTCAGTTTTTCTTTTCATTTGAATGTTCGCTAAGTAAATGTCCAAACAATTGGTTGTTATTACTCGCAAAAGATAAAAAATTTCATAGAAGCTAATCGGAGCGGCTTATCAAAATTTATTTAAACGTAAAAAGCTGGTGAATTGAAATGACAAACCATTTATTTTCATTCGTTTAATGTTTTATTCATGAAATCATGACGAAAACTAAGGTTTTAATAGGATACATATTTTGTAATCCAAATGGGAGTATAATATTAGAATTTAATATTAGAATATGTATAATATTCTAATATATTATGTATAATAATGATGCAATGTATAATATTAGAATTTAAAATTTATAACATACAGTTGAGTTTAAATGAGAGTGGCGTAACGAATAGTTGTTATTATTAGGTCCTTACATAAAAAATGGCGTTCCATGAAATTGGCGTTTTGTCGTACTGGCCACTTTGATCTCAAATATATATCTTCTTTGGTTCATTCCAATTTCAAATTTATACCGCTATTTACCCATGCATTTTGTTTCGAAAACCGCGATTCATTTGTTTTTCATCTTTTGGTTTTTTCTTTGCGTCACTCTGTTTACTAAATGGAAAACTTGAAATATTGTATTATTTTCGAGTACGAGATCCACCGTGCTGCAGAAACGGCTCGAAGGATTAATTATGTGTATGGCGGCGGTGTCGCAAAAGAAAACACAGTGCGTTTTTGGTTCCAACGTTTTCGCTCTAGAAATTTCGACCTGCAGAACAAGCCCCGTGGACGGCCGGAGACCAAAGTTGATAATGAAGAATTGAAGGCTATTGTGGAAGCGGATCCATCGCAAACCACGTCCGAGTTAGCTGCAGGATGCGGTGTTAGTGATAAAACTTTTCAAAATTCACTTGAAGCAAATTGGGAAGGTAAAAAAGCTTGAAAGGTGGGTACCTCATGAATTGAAGTGCAGCAAACCGACAAACGCGCGTCGACTGCTGCGTTACATTACTCAACCGACACAATAATGAAGGGATTTTAAATGGAATCATTACCTGTAATGAAAAGTGGATCCTGTACGATAATGAATGAATGAATGAATGAATATGCTTTATTGTGTTCACAAATGTACAGGTAAGATTAAAATTACAGTTGACAATTTTAGCATGAACACAAAGGCGGCTTTATCGCTAAAAAGCGATTTCTTCCAAGCAACCCTTGGCGCATGGAAATAAAAAGATAATGCAGTGCAATTACGGAACTAAGTATGACAAAAACTAGAACTAAACATAAAACCTTACATACTAATAATACTATTACTCTATAGAAAATATCACAAACTTAATAAACATAAAATAAAGAAAATAACACTAAATGATACCTAATCTAAACTTACGTATTAATAACCTACTATATTATACTAATACATAAATAATTTTATATACATATACTAATATATATTCCTATTTCCTAATGATAGAACTTAAACTTTATGCATCTACATACTATTAACTTAGTACGAAATATTTAGTGGCTTAGATAGTATTGTTTGAGCAATGTTTTAAAATTATTAATACTTTTAGCTTGCCTGATATTGGCAGGTAAAGAGTTCCATAGTAGTATCGACCTGACAGTAAAGGGTTGACCAAAGAAATTTGTGTTATGTTTAGGGATTTGGAGAAGGAGATTGGCCGAGGACCGCAATAACTTAAATTCGGACGTTCGGAAGTCAAATCTGTCCTTTAGGTAAGAGGGTGCTCTTGGATCAAATAGCAAAGTGTACAGTAAGGAGAGAATACGCATATTACGCCGAAGACGTATGTTCAACCAAGAAAGCCTAGAACGGTACTCCGAAATATGGTCGAATTTACGCAGAATAAAAATGAAGCGAATTGCGACATTCTGGAGACGCTCAAGCTTATTTAACTGTTCTACGGTAAGGTCAGTAAAACACGTATCCGCGTAATCTAATATGGACAAGAATAAAGACTCGGCTAGTAAAATTTTGGACTGTAGTGGAAGAACGTTCTTTAACCTTTTCACCGAGTGCCAAACCGCGTACACCTTGCTACTGATCATTGATATATGGTCGGACCAAGAAAGATGGTCATTCAAGAGAACACCTAAATCTCTTACCTTCCTACTGAACGGTACATGAGTACCACATACGAGCACCGGAGGTAGATTCACCCAGTTAATCCTTGAGACTAATCCTTGGCTGCCAATAATAATGACCTGTGATTTGATTGGGTTAATCGAGAGGCCGTTACACCTACTCCACTCGCAAATTTTATTTAAGTCATTATTTAAATCCGTGATTTTACTAGGAAGATTCTCTAATGACGTCTGGGCGTAGATTTGAAGATCGTCTGCATACAAATGAAAGAGAGAAGAACTGAAAACCGTAATAATGGAGTTAATAAACAAAGCGAATAATAGAGGAGATAATACGCCACCCTGCGGAACACCAGCCGTGTCAGTGGACCATGATGAAAACTCATCATTTACACGAACACGCTGCTGGCGCCCCCCCAAGGTAGCTTTGGAACCAACCAGTCACTGAGGGCGAGAAATTAGCGGCTCTAAGTCTACTTAAAAGAATATCATGATCTACGCTATTAAAGGCACAACTAAAGTCCAGTAGAGCCAAAATCGTAAGTTGCTTATTGTCCATAGGAAATCGGATATCGTCCGTGACCTTCACTAGTGCTGTAGTAGTGCTGTGGCCAGGTCTAAATGGTTTTAGACCTGATCTGGATCAGTCTGGTGACTGATAAGCGCTTAGGAGGCTGTTTTTATTGACGTAAGATGATAATTGTTGCTGTATCAATCTTTCTAGGACCTTAGCTAAAAATGGCAGGATCGAAATAGGCCGGAAATCAGCTACTGAGGTAGGCTTACTCTTTTTAGGTAAAGGAATGATTTGTGCTGATTTCCAGATAGACGGGAGCACGCTATTTACCAAAGAAAAGTTTAAAATATGCATAAGGATTGGTGCAATCTCGTCTATAACTAGTGTGACCATCTTCCTACTAATGTTGTCATCACCAATTGCATTAGATGAAATTGCCATAATATTCTTTTTAATTTCGCCAGCAGTGACTTGGTTAAAAAGGAAAGGAGGGTAATCAGGTGTTGGTAAGGTATTAAGATGCGGAATCAATTGTGATTTGGAATTGGGATCAAGTGAGCCAATACAGGAAGTAAATTGATTATTTAAAAGATTTTTGTCGAAGTTATTTATTGACGCAGAAGAATCAACGGTTTTGCCAACACCTAGGGAGTTAAGAAATTTCAAAATTTTAGAAGAGTCGCTGTTCTCGACAGAAGAGTGAATGTAGCGTCTTTGAGTGTCTCTTACAATTTTGTTGCAGCGATTTCTTAGTTTTATATATCTCTCACGGTTCTCGTCTGTGTTACTTTTTTTAAACTTAGATTTAGCTTTGTGTTCATAAACACAAATAGCTCATAAGCTATTATAGTTTTGATCTCTTCAGAAAGCCAGGGCGCAGGAAGATGTTTTATTTTGATTGGTCTTATTGGAGCATGTTTGTCATATAGTTCGAGTAAAATTTTGTTAAAAAGTTCTACTTTAATGTCGATATCGTCAGCCTCAAACACCATGGACCAATCAATTTTTTGGGCATCCTCAGCAAGCAGTTCGTGATTCATCTTGTTAAAGTTTCTCTGGAGTTTAATAGTAGGTTTAGCTTTAGGCGGACGTACATTATACGATAAATAAATAATGTCATGGTAAGAAAAGACGTCTGCTGAACATTGGCCTTCTTTTATTACATGATTTGGCGACGATACTACAATCAAATCCAGCAAAGATGGCAAGCGACCTGGTGCACAGTGAGTAGCTTGAAGTGGTAGCAAATGCAAGTTTTGGCTATCAATAATATATTTTAATGTTCTTGAACTGTTGTTGTCCTTGATCATGCAGGTGTTGAAGTCCCCCATTATTATAGTGTGCAAGTAATTAGGTGAATATGTTTCCAATATATTTTCAAAAAGGGAGAAATAGTTTATGTGTAGGGAAGGACAGTAAAATACACCTAATAAGATTTTAGTGTTGGACAGTAATATTTCTATAAGAATGTACTCGAGATCGCAGGAAGACTGATCAGATGATGCTATCACGGTGTAAGGAATGTGAGAAAGTAAGTAGATAGCCACACCACCACCCCCCCTGTTTACTCGGTCATTCCGTATCAATTGGTATCCGGGCAAACTATAACTGATGGATGGAAGACAGGGTTTAAGCCAGGTTTCCGATACTAAGATGGCATCCAAATTAACAGACTCAAATGAGGCAAGCATATCTGCATAGTGCGCCGGGATGCTTTGAGCGTTAATGTGCACAACATTAAAGCTCCTTTTTTTATGCACATCAGCAAAAGTAGCTAAAAGCGAATCATTAAGGCTTAGCGAGTTTGTGCTATAAAAACTTTCGTCACCAGAACTGGAAGAAAGTGAAAAGTAATCGTCAATAATATCATTCTCAGAATTATTCATGATTAAGAGTATGTAGGATTATACAAATAATAATAATAAGTACAAATAATAATTAAAATTATATATAATATTTAATATGTGAGGTAAATATTATACTTATTTAAGCAAAAAATATAAACTTATATGAATATACTATACTTATACGCAAATAATATATTTAATAAATATATACAGAGTGACCTGAAATTCGATACATTCCTTTGAAAGACAGAAAGTAGACCTCATTTACAGTAATATTTTTCATGGCATCCCCTATCCGAAAGTTGATATTTACAAAGTTATTGAAATTTCAAAAATTTTTTCTTTATTTTCGACTTTTTGACTTTGACATGACGTATTTTTAAAAATGTTTGTCTTTTTAGTGATTTTTTTATGTATGTCAACCGTCAATGAGTCAAATATTATTTTTAAGGAATAAATAGGGACAAACTAAGCGAGAATTTTTCATTATGAGACATGAAACAGAATTTTCTTTTAAGAAAAATGCACATTTATCTTAAAAACAGGTGATTTTATTAAAAAAATGTATGATACAATGCGTACAAATACCTTAAATAACTTTCTTACCTCATAAGCTTCCAAAAAAGGTACAAATATGTACATAAAAATATGAACATGTAATAAACAAAGACAAAACAATCATCAGGTAACGTTATCTCAAGAATTACTCTACCTGAGGCGACAATTTTTTTTTTTCAATTGTTTCAATTCAATTGTTTCCTTTGTTCAAACTTCGGGATGTTTCGGCTACTGTCGTCGCGGCCCTTTTTCAATGAGTTACCGACTGCCTTAGAGAGCAAATTTAGTAGCTAATATTAGTTTTAAGTCAACTATTGCCGTGTACGGACGTATTGTTGCTTTAAACTACACCCTTACTTCTACTTGTGATTTTTTTGTATCGCGATGGCTGCTTTTGAGTACGATGAACACGCTGACATCTTGTTTTGTTACGGACCTTGTAATGGTAATGCTGCTGCTGCACGAAGAACATACGTTGAACGTTTTCCGAATCGACGAGTGCCAAACGTTAGAGTGTTTTCAACAACATTTCGACGAATTCGGGAAAGCGGCCGTGTTGATAGAAGACGTGGCGATTCAGGCAGACCTCGTTTGTATGCTCCAGAAGAAGAAGAAGAAATTTTAACACTTTTTCAAAATGATCCTTCTATTTCTACAAGAGCGGCAGCTAGAAGATTTGGATTGAGTCAATGGAAGGTGTGGTTTACAGTACACACAGCGCGTCTACATCCATTTCACTACACAGCTGTCCAAGCGTTGGAAGAGGGAGACCCGGTTAGAAGAATGGAATTCTGCCGTTTTATGATAAATGCAGACATGGAGGATCGCAATTTCTTCTCAAGAATATTGTGGACGGATGAATCGAAATTTGACCGTGACGGGATAAACAATTTCCACAACACACATTACTGGGCACCAAAAGGAGAAAACCCCAGAATGAAAAAAGAAAGGGCCCATCAAACCAGATTCAGTCAAATGTCGGGATGGGTAAATTAATAATAATTTAGTTGGACCTCATTTTTTGCCTCAAAATTTAAATGGTGAAATGTACGAACATTTCCTAAGAGAGGAGATTACTGGTTTAATAGAAGATGTGCCAATAGCAACTCGTCGTAATATGATTTTCCAGCATGATGGTTGCCCGACCCACTTTCGCCTCGGCGTACGCCAGTGGCTAGACCAAACTTACCCACATCGCTGGATAGGTCGAGGCGGGCCAATTCCTTGGCCAGCACGGTGTCCCGATTTGACCCCGTGTGATTTTTATCTTTGGGGTCATATGAAGGCTTTGGTGTATACTACACCCATAACTACTGTAGAGGAATCTCAGAAGCCGCATAAGAAATGCAGCAGAAGAAATCAAAACTAGTCTTACTACCAGAATAATCAAAACAGAGGTACGGAGAAGACTACGGGCCTGTATCAGAAACAGAGGTTCACATTTTGAACAAGACCTAAAGTAGAATATTTATTATTAAATTTAATTAAATATTGATGTTTTTTAAACACAATAAACGTAATTAAATTCAAGTTTTTCCTATTATTTTAACATTATCGCAAATAAATCGATTTAGACATTATTTCATTTTACTTCTAATATGTTTACTACAACGTCATATTTTTATGTAGACATTTGCACCTTTTTGGAAAGCTAATGAGATAAGGAAGTTATTTAGAATATTTGTACGCATTGTATCATACATTTTTTTAAGAAAATCACCTGTTATTAAGAAAAATGTGCATTTTTCTTAAAAGAAAATTCTGTTTCATGTCTCATAATGAAAAATTCTCGCTTAGTTTGTCCCTATTTATTCCTTAAAAATAATATTTGACTCATTGACGGTTAAAATACATAAAAAAATCACTAAAAAGACAAACATTTTTAAAAATACGTCATGTCAAAGTCAAAAAGTCGAAAATAAAGAAAATTTTTTTGAAATTTCAATAACTTTGTAAATATCAACTTTCGGATAGGGGATGCCATGAAAAATATTACTGTAAATGAGGTCTACTTTCTGTCTTTCAAAGGAATGTATCGAATTTCAGGTCATTCTGTATATATATAAAAATATATATTATATTTTATGAACAGATAGGTATTTGTATAAAAGTGTATCACTCAAAATACAATACCACCAGTGACAACAAAAGCAAATAGCAAGTATCCAGTCGACACACAATTATGACATAACTACAATTGACAGCTTTTACTGACAATTTGACATTGACAACTGACAGAAATTGCAAAGAAGAATGACAAAACAAAACAAAAGCAAAATAATTATTAAATACCTGCGTTACAAATTGTAATTTACAATACATACCTTTAATTTTTAATAATGAGAGATGTAAAAATCAGATCTAAGTTCAAAGTACAAGTATGTACCTGAATACCATACTACAAAGTCACAAGACAAAATTGAAAACACAGACCCAACAAAAAGGACACAGAAGAACAAAGAGTCATATAAGACTGGAAATTAATTAAAGATATAATTAATCACAATTAGCAAGTCTAAGCAAAGGTAAGCAGGTAATATCTAATATAATCTAATCAGTATATATGATAAATCTACTTAGCTTTATAAACATTACGTTTGGTTCTAGGTGCCACTCGATCGGCGGTTGCCTCAGCTTGAGGAAGCGGGGCTACAGGACGGCTTGATCCCGGTGATGGACCTATATTCTTGATGGCCTCGAGGTCGACCATGCTCAGAATGTGGTGTCTAGAGCCATCAGGTCCGATAATAAAAATAGTGCCGTCCCTTGTCCAGCACTTATTTACGCCATACTGTTGACGGGCAGCAATAAAGATTTGATGGCGATTTTTCGTTAGAAATTCTGACACTGTGAAGCCTGTTTGCTTCAAGTTAGTTTTCAAACTTCAAATTTTGGAGCGTACGGACATGTCTCGAAACTTGACTAAAATAGGTCTGGGCTTATCCTTGTTCAGTTTGCCCAACCTATTACAGTATTTTATGCAGGAAGAATCCAGATCAGGTGACTTCAGTTGAGTTGTAATTATATTGGTGGCAGATGCAAGTACATCACTGCTACTTTCTGGAACTCCGTGAAACTGCAGTATTTTCTTTCGGCTTCTCATCTCCAAATGATCGTTTAAGTCATACAACATTTGCACCTGGGACTGCAGTGATTTAAGAGAGTTGACGACAAACATCTTGAATGTATAGAATTCTTTACTTAGCTTATCCGGAGGACTTGTTCCAATTTCAGTTGCAGACTGAAGATCTTGCTGGAAAGTCTCCATACGAGTGTGAAACATTGCAGTCATCTCTTCTATGGACTGCTTAATAGCTTCCATTGTTATAAAATGAGTGTTTTTTATGTCAGTGAAGGTGATGAAGTGATGGAATCTTGATATTGTTAATTAATGAGAAAAAACAGGAGACTAATGCACTGGTAGGTAAAATATGTACTTTAAAACATAATTTGAGTTCTGCAAAGTGATAAATTAATTTATTTCTAATTTTATATTATAGAGCTATTCACAAAACGACTTTCCTTTTTTGCACATCTACCCGAAAATAAGATCGGAATCGGAAATTAATCGGAATCGGAAATAGTTAATCGGAAATGATCATCGCAATTTCTGAACCCTGGCGAACCAAAGCCGAACCAAAGCCGTAAAAAGCCTGCCTCAAGCGAAAATTGACTCAATAAAGCTACTTGTGAGCGTTTGGTGGACTAGTGCCGGTGTCGTTCACTACAGCTTTCTTAAATCTGGCCAGATCTGGTCATTCGCTCTAGGCCACTGCTACTTCAGGACAACGCTAGACCACACACTGCACAACAGACGGCTACCAAATTAGAGGAGCTTCAATTGGAATGTCTAAGATATTCTCCGTACTCCCCGGACCTTGCTCCAACAGATTACCATTTTTTTTTTCGAAATTTGGATAACTTCTTGCATGGGAAAAAAATCAACTGCGATGGGGCAGTCCAAAGCGCCTTCAAAGATTTTATTGATTCCTGTCCGAATGTTTTTTTTTAGTAAAGGAATCAATGAACTACTATAATAAAATGAATATATACTTTGATTAAATAAATATATTATGTTTAAAAAAATCGACTTCGTGTTCCTCCTTTACAAAACGCCAATCTCATATGTAATAACCTTATATAAACAAAATAATAGCTCCTTACTTCTAAATCTTTATTTAAAATATTTGTACCAGAAACTTAGTGTTACCCAAATACAGGCGGTCATGCAGTCATGGTCTTGTTCTTGCATTTTTGCAAGACCAAGACCGCCTAATTTTAGTAAGACTAAGACCAAGACTGATCGTGCAAGATTTGAGCAAGAACAAGACTAGGCCTGCGAGACTCTTGTGTCTTGCAGTTAGGACTGAGTGTCATTTCAGGGAGTATAGAAGTTCGGGGAATACGCTTAGGGACCCTATAAAATTACCCTAGAAAATTTTGGATTTTTTTTTGGAAAATTCTTATGCTCATTACAAACAATATCATAAACATACATAGCGAATGAAAATATCCATTAAAAGAAAAAATAATGCATCCCTAGTTTTGACCATCGGCATTTTGATAGTGCGCGGCGCCTTGTTGTTAAATGTAAACGTTAAAAGTAAATGTAAATAGACTGACTCCCGTGGGACAAGGTCGATAGCTAAGTTGGTTAGAGCATTCGCACGGATCGCTTAGGCCGTGGGTTCAAACCCCAACCGGTGGCAGTTGATTTTTCGAATTTCTCATTAAGTGTTTAGACATTTATTAATTTGGTTGGTCTTTACTATGGGTATATTAATTCATGCTCAAAATGTAGGTACCTACTCTGTTACGTTGTTCTAAGATCTAAAGTAACGTTTAATAAATAGAAATAGGCTAATAGTTAATTGCGAGACTTGCAAGACTCTTGCTACAAGACCGAGACCAAGACTGGGAGCGCAATACCAAGACCAAGACCAGCTTCCCTATTAAGAACTTCCACTGACAAATGGGCATGCGCTTCATTTTGACGTTTGAACTTTTTAAAACACAATTTAAAAAGGTAAAATGTCAAAATTTTGACATAAGAACTTTTGTTTTAAAAAGTTGTAACGTCAAAATGAAGCCCATGCCCATTCGTCAGTGGAAGTTCATAATAGGACAGCAGGTGTATTGGCGCAATACCAAGACCTAGACTGGCTAAGTCTCATCGTGTCCTTGCATTTGGGCAACACTACAGAAACCGCTTACCCGCTGATCGGTTGTTTGAGTGATTTAAAAGATTTACAATATAATGCTAGCCATACACGTAAAGCTAGCCATATACGTAAGGGGTTGCCTGACAGGTTTACCTGCACAGTTATACCTGTATTGTAAACTTGAGCTGATACTGTATGGAAACCTGCACAGTAATTGTGCAACATGCACGCTCCGGTTTACCAGTACACATGAAGCAAACCTGTGATGTACACCGTAACGTGTATATACGGGTTAGTAAGAAGTAAAAGCATAACATTTTGCTTTTTTTTTAATTCTGCAAGCAATTCCACTAATACTCACTTTTTAATGAAACTTACGAAAGTTTGACAATCAATTTTGTTTAGAATAAATTAATGTAACCTAAAGACGTCTTTTGCCGCATTTTCCAGCAATCCGAACATCGAGACAAATAAACAAAAAATTAAATCGACTTCCAAAGTAAAAATACACAAAAAAGTAAGAAATAAATTTTATTTTCCAAATTATTCCCCTTTTAAATTCGGCTAACATTTTAACTATTTCTCTACACAATCTATTGTTTTGAAGTCGGTACCAGTCCAAACAATATCCTGATAAATCATTATTTTATATAGAGCTCACGATTGTTTGTACTTACGTTGGCTTAACTTAAGCCACACTTAGTACAACTTAAGTTGTCTGGTACCGACTTCAAAATTATGAAGATTGTGTAGAGAAATAGTTAAAATTTTAGCCGAATTAAAAAGGAGAACTATTTAGAAAATAAGATTTATTACAAACTTTTTTGTGTAGTTTCCCATTTAGTGATATTTTTTAAATTATTATTAATAGACTTTAAGAACGTTTAAAATAAACGATCGAATATATAATTGAATACGCGCCAAGCTTCCTTTAGGTATTGTAAATAAGATGATGATGATGATTACGGTAAGTTACATAGTGGCTTATGCTTGCAGTTTTTTAAACAATGCTGAAATTTCCAAACGCGTACCTTTAAAGACTGAGGAGCTATTTTCAGTGCTTTTGGATCCAGGGTATACCTTGGACTATACTATATACTATTATATATGCTTTTTGGTAGCATATCCTTAGACTACTTCAGAAAATATATTCATATGTGTCCATATAAATTTCGAGAAGTTCCCTCGATTACTCATGGGAATCCATGATCATCCATTAATCCATGATCCATCATCAGATCACCACTTTAGAGACAACGGGACCAACTTAAGTGTACAGGACTGTATAAATTCACAGGGGTTCAACCGCCGGCTCAGATTAGACTCGAAGATAGCAAGGTTACACCGATTTGGGCAGAGCCGGGGCGATAATAAAACACTTATTTGAGGAGAACGTTTTTTCACTTTTTCGATTTGCTTACCTGGCTCATGGCAATGCCGTATAGAGAGCCCCGCCCGTACGCCTCTTTCGGGCCGATCTTCCATTTCATTTTTACCTCTCTATACGGCTATTTTCCATAATTTTCCCCATTTTCCATGAGCCAGGTGAAGCAAAACGCGTTGTGTGAAATACTTTATTATCATAACCAGACATATAAACCCTTATATACTAAACATCTTATTCTATAGAAAAGTTATTTACATTTTAAGGTTCAACTTATATGAAATGTTGTACATTTTTACCACTGTTTTCGTAATAATTTCTTAACCATTTATTATATAACCTTAAGCGCTATACTACACGTTATGTACTACGTTTATTTATATAAATCAAAAGAAGCTACGTTAAAATTAGCTTTAGTTAAAAATATATAATCAAAATAACCCGCACTTGATAAAACACCATTTTAACACTATTTTTCCACACTGATGCCATATAAATCTATACATATAGTCACTGAGTGTTCACTATTCTAGTTTTACGTACCGTTTTAATTACAAGTTTATTGTTCACATTAAAATTCACTCATGTTTTTCGTTACGAGGCCGCTGTCCTTAACATCCTCCCCCCGGCGCAGTAGCAAGGGTCTACGCAGCCTCCTCAGGTGACTGCGGGCTCGCCGATCCCGCCGTGGACTGCTCCGGTGACTGCGAGCTGCTCGAGCTCGCTATAGGCTGCTCCGGCGGCGACTGCGGGCCGTCCGCGCCCGCCGCAGACTGCTCCGGCGAATGCGAGCTGTGTGGACTCGCTGCGGGCCGCTCCGGCGACTGCGAGCTGTCCGTGCTCGCTGTAGGCTGCTCCGACGCTCGTTCCGCGCCCGGCGCCGTTCCCGGCGTCGTCCGCTCCGCTCCCGGCTCCGTCTGCTCCGCCAGCGGTCGCAACTGCGACTGCGGCGCCTCCTCCAGCACCGCCAGCTTCGACGTCGGCCTCCGGAACACGCCACTGCGCGTGCGAACGTCCGCATAGCGCACTTGTCCGTCCTGGCCGGGGTAGACTCGGTGCACGACCCCCCGCGGCCACGTATTACGCGGCAGCGTCGGGTCGACCACGACAACCAGGTCCCCTGGTACAAGGACTCGGTTGCTCAGCGGGGCCCCGTAGCGTGGTGTGAGCGTGGGAAGGTATTCCTTCACCCAGCGCCTCCAGAACTCGTCGGCAAGGGCTTGCGCGACCCTCCATGTTTTTTTGTCCGCCGGCACACACGGTCCGACGTACGGCAGTCCGGTGGACGACCCGAGGAGGAAATGATTCGGTGTAATCGCCTCCGGGTCGTTGGGGTCCACCGATACGTGCACAAGCGGTCGAGCGTTCACTGAGTACTCCGCCTCGGCCATCAGTGTCTGGAGTACCTCTTCCCTGGGCGACTTCTCGTTCAGCGTGGCTAGCAGGGCGGTTTTCACCGACCTCACCATTCTTTCCCAGGCACCTCCTTGACTCGGCGCCCCGGGCGGTATAAACTTCCACTGCATCCGATGAGTGAGGCCCAGCTGAGCCATAGCCGGCGCCCACTCGGCGTACGCCTGCCGCAGCTCGACGTCCGCGCCTCTAAAATTCGTCCCATTGTCGCTGTACATGACTGCCGGCCATCCTCGCCGCGCAGCCATTCTTCTCATTGCCATCAGTGCAGAGTCCGTCGACAGCGAAGCGACCAGCTCCAGGTGGACCGCCCGCGTCGTCAGACATGTGAAGAGAGCTCCCCACCTCTTCTCGTGACGTCGGCCGATGGTGACCGTCATCGGGCCGAAACAGTCGAGACCACAGTACGAAAATGGTCTCTGGAACGCCCCCAGGCGCTCGGCTGGCAGGTCTCCAGTTGGCGGGGTCCTCGGGTGTGCCCGTCGTAGCCGACAGAACGCACATCGGCTCATGATAGTACGCACCGTCGGCCGCAGCTTCAATATCCAGAATTTCTGCCTGAGGTCGTTCACGACTCTCTCGCGGCTCCCGTGTCCCGCTCTGGCGTGCTCCCTTGCCACCAGTAACCTTGTGAAGCGATGTCTTCCATCCAGGATGATAGGGTTTTTCATTTCGGCCGGCACCTGCGCCGCTTTGATCCTTCCGTCTAGTACGAGCAGCCCGTCCTTGTACACCGGGTTGAGCCGGTACAAGGAGCTCCATCTAGGCACCGTCTTGCCACTTGCCATCTTCTCGATTTCTTGTGCGAAGCTGTCTCGTTGTGATTTTTGATACCACAACCTCTCGGCCCTCTCCAGGTGTCGTACGTCGAGGTGGGCCCGACGATCTCGGCACTTCTCGACGAACAGCAAGACCATCGCCGTGCATCTTACGAGGCGCTCGTAGTTTGAAAAGCGCGTCACATCTGGTAGACAGCTCAGCTCGCTCGCCTCCGTGGTGTGGAAGGCGACGTATTCTGATTCGACGTATTATTGATTTTCGATTCTAGCGGGACTCTCCGCGGGCCACTCGTTCATCGGCCTGCGCAGGAAGTCCGGCCCCCGGAACCAAGGGTCCTCGTCGCTCTTCGGAACGTAGCCCGTTCTGGTGGCTAAGTCGGCGACGTTGCTCTTCGTGCTCAGCCATCTCCACTGGTGAACGGACGTCAGCTCGGCAATCTCCCCTAGCCGATGCGCGACGTACGGTGTGTATTTGCGGCTGCCGTTCTGTATCCAACACAGAACCACTTGTGCGTCGATCCAGTAGAAAACCGTGTCCGTTTTCCATCTGTGTTCTGCTGCGACTGCGTTTCCCAGCCTCGCTCCGACCAGGGCAGCCTGTAGCTCCATCCTTGGTATTGTCTGTGCCTTCAGCGGCGCCACCTTGGCCTTGGCGGCGGCCAACACGACTCGTACTTCCCCATTTCCTTGCAATCTGCAGTCCGCACGACTCCCCCCGCCGTTCTCTGGGGTTGTGACACCTCCCGCGTGCCACTGGAATCCCGGTCCCGCCCTGCAGATTGTCCGGCTCCCCCCGTTGTAACCCCGGGGTAATGTGACGCCCTCTTTGCGCCACTGGAGCCCCACTTCGAATCGACCTTCTTCCATCCGTTTGGCCGTTCTGCCAAAGAGGTCGATGACTCGCTGATCTTCTGGTCAGCTTTGCCTTGGACGCTATTCCCCGTGCGTCTGTTTCGAAGTGTTTCTTCACCATTTCCTCCCGTCGTTCGCCTCGGGTCTCGATCGTAGACACGTGCAGAATTTTCTCGTGTTTTTCCTGCTTTGCGAGGCGTCTGGGAATGTTTCCATGGATTACCCAGCCGAGCTTCGTCTTCGAGGCTGCAGGCTGGTTTCTCTTGCCGATCCTCAGCTCCCTAGATACAATGAGCTGCCAGTTGTCCGTGCCGATGAGAAGTTGGGGTTTCTTATCTTCATAGCATATCTCTTCGTTCTTGAGATCGTGCAGGTGAGCAAGTCGAAACAGTGATTCCGGGACGGACTGAGTAAGTAGGTTCAATCCGGCCACGGTTCTCGCAGTGACGTCATATCTGGTACCGTCGTGACCTCGTACGCCAAGTTGTACGAGTCGGCTTTTTTCTTCCCTTCTCTCGACATTGATCCCATGCATTCTCAGCACCTTCGGTGGGCCGTCTGCGCCGATAGCCTTCGCGACGTCTTCATCCAGTAGTGTCACTGTCGAGCCCTCGTCGAACAGCGCGAAGATATCCGCTTCGCCCCGTGGACCGACAACTTGAATTCTTCTCATCTTAAGTTTCACCGCACGGTCGGAGGTGACCGATGCGGTAATCACGGCGTCCTCTGTCTGTGGGGCGCCGCCGGACCTGTCTTCGTGCAGCAGCGCATGATGAGGCAAGTTGCAGCCCTTCACGCCGCACGGCTTCGCCCTGCAGTTGTATCTTCTGTGCCTGCTTCGTATGCACCGGAAACACAGCCCTTCCTTTTTGACCGTATCCCATCTCTTTTGCATGCTCAGTTTCTTGAAAGCAGCGCAGCGAAATAGAGCGTGATCTTCGGCACATATCGGGCACTTCGTAGACTCTTCGCGTGTTTTCTTTGGCTGGCTGCGACTCGGCGAATCCCTGCCCTCGTCTACTATCGCGAAGACTGGCCTTCTCGTTCGGGCTTCGTTCTTGTTAAGAGGTGGACGCGGTGTTTCCTTCTTCGGTGCCGTGCTGAACCCGTAGCGCAGCGCCCTGTCCGCTTCTCTCATTAAGAATTCAGAGAGAAGGACGACATCGGGCTCGTTCCTGAAGCGCGACGTCTCTTCTGCGTAGTCGTACCACTTGCTCTTCTCGTATGGGCTGAGCTTCTCGAGGATGTCTCTCGTGAGCAATGGGTTAAAGAGATACCCGTGCCTCAGCTTCCTCAGGATGGTTACCATGTTCTGAATCTTCACTGCCAATCGGTTGAGTTCTGCCGCCGAACCTCCGAGCCTCGGTATCTTCTTCAGATCTTCCATCATGCGATCGACCATAACCTCGGGTCGACCGAAGCATTGTTCCAAGGTCTTCATAATTTGTTCAGGCGGCGTCGCGACGCTCAGCAGTGGTGCCACGGCTTCTCTTGCTTCTCCCCGTAGGCAGCTTCTCAGACGAGCTAAGTTCTCGATCGGCTTGAGCTTGTAGAACGCAGTGGTGTCTTCCATGGCTGCTTTGAATGGCAACCATTCAGTGGGAGCGCCCGAGAATATGGGCAACTCCGTAGTGTGGCGCGGCTGGCGTTGGTTCAGCAGTTTATCCAATGTTTCGGCAAGTTGTTCCACTCCATTAGCCCTAGACGTGGGCGGTGTGGGTGAGCGTGGGCGGCGTTGCTGCGGCCACTCGAACCTCGTCTTCTGGGCTCCCTTCGGTGGCATGTCTTCTTGCTTCGGCGTCTCTCTTTCTTCCATTGATGTCGGCTCTTGTCTAGCCTCTTCGGGTTCGGGACCCTGTTCGCTTAGCCAGGCTCGGACACGTTGCTCCACCTGTTCTGATGGCTCGTCGTCGTCGGGGCTGCTACCATCTTCTGCAGCGGCGACGTCAGCGGCGAGCTTCTTCTTTATAAGTTCTGATTCGATCTGCAGTTCCTTCTTACGAAGAGCGGCGAGTTTCTCCTCCGCCTCGTAATGGATACGCGCGACGACACTTGCTGTCGATCGACGCGATCTAATTGAAATAGCCTTCTTTCTGGCTAGGGTTTGTACTTCCGAGGATGCAGGCGCCTTGCTGGTACCTGGTCTCGGTTTCAAAATAGTTTGAAGCAGATCCGCTCTTCCCTCGGTCGGCGGCGGCTGGCTTGTAGCGGCAGCGGACGGCGATCGTGGCGGATCCGGAAATCGATGTGGTTGCTGCTGGTTCTCCTCGGCCCCACTCTGACTTCTTGTTATAACCATCTTCAAATGTTAATCTTCAAATGTTAATCTCAAATGTTAATCTTCAATGTTAATCTTCAATGTTAATCTTCCATAATAATCTTCCTTTTCAAGAATCTTCGGGAGGTTTTTCCGATGAAAAATCTGCGAATCCTTGCTTCCGTTTGCAGCGGTGTATCCTTGTATCCTCGAGTCCGATCTTCTGAGTCCAATCTAATCCCTGGCGTTGATTCCCGTTGATAAATCTTGATAAAGTTTCCAATGTTCTGACTTGCTAGAATTCTTCTATCTTGAATGTTCAAAAAATTTTCTATGTTCAGAACAGCTGACGAAAATTTTCTAAGTCCAGTCTTCCGTAAAAATTTCTATCTTGAATCTTCGGAAATTTTTCTATGTTCAGAACAGCTGACGAAAATTTTCTAAGTCCAGTCTTCCGTAAAAATTTCTATCTTGAATCTTCGGAAATTTTTCTATGTTCAGAACAGCTGACGAAAATTTTCTAAGTGCCGTCTTCGTTATTTTCAACTTGATATGGACTTCGAATTTTTCTTCGATCTTGAAATTCGGCTCGCCAAAGGACCGCGCACTACTGTACAGGACTGTATAAATTCACAGGGGTTCAACCGCCGGCTCAGATTAGACTCGAAGATAGCAAGGTTACACCGATTTGGGCAGAGCCGGGGCGATAATAAAACACTTATTTGAGGAGAACGTTTTTTCACTTTTTCGATTTGCTTACCTGGCTCATGGCAATGCCGTATAGAGAGCCCCGCCCGTACGCCTCTTTCGGGCCGATCTTCCATTTCATTTTTACCTCTCTATACGGCTATTTTCCATAATTTTCCCCATTTTCCATGAGCCAGGTGAAGCAAAACGCGTTGTGTGAAATACTTTATTATCATAACCAGACATATAAACCCTTATATACTAAACATCTTATTCTATAGAAAAGTTATTTACATTTTAAGGTTCAACTTATATGAAATGTTGTACATTTTTACCACTGTTTTCGTAATAATTTCTTAACTATTTATTATATAACCTTAAGCGCTATACTACACGTTATGTACTACGTTTATTTATATAAATCAAAAGAAGCTACGTTAAAATTAGCTTTAGTTAAAAATATATAATCAAAATAACCCGCACTTGATAAAACACCATTTTAACACTATTTTTCCACACTGATGCCATATAAATCTATACATATATTCACTGAGTGTTCACTATTCTAGTTTTACGTACCGTTTTAATTACACGTTTATTGTTCACATTAAAATTCACTCATGTTTTTCGTTACGAGGCCGCTGTCCTTAACATTAAGATTTACATCGAAAAAAGAATTTTGAAAATCGGTCAACAGACGGCAGTTATCGTTGAACATACAAAAAAAAATACAGCCGAACGTATAACCGCCTCCTTATTTTGGAAGTCGGTTAATTAAATGTATAAAATGTAAACGCAAAGTCCCGAGTAAATAATCTTTTGACTGTTTTATAATCGTTTTAAATTGTTTCTTTTATTTGTTCGCGTTTCGAATTAAATTCGACCGAACCAGAAAGTTTTAGAGAATGTCGTGTATTTGAAAATATGAAGGCTTGTTATTTAAATGCGGGTAACAGCTGTAACAGTGATTGATCCGCATTGTACGGCTCACGGATCCTCGCTCCAAGTTTTCTTGTAAAGAGACAGGGCGCCCGAGCATTTCATCTAATTAGTTTTCCCTTCAACTCAATAGCTACCGTTAAAAGTTGCTCGTGTCCTACTTTACCCGACATTTAGACATGAGAATATGTTAGGAGTTTTATGCCCAAGCAGCACAAAATACAAAGTGAATTTTTATGTAGGTACACATTTTTTGAGTCTATATGATAATGGGATTTATATCGTTTTTATTTTATTTTATTCGCTGTGCGGCGAGTCGCTTGGCAAATCGCCTTGTCTTTTGATGGCAAAGTTGCCTAGCAACCTAGCCAAATGGCCATTTAGACGGTCGATTTTCGCCGTGCGGTGGATATTGTGCTGCTCTAGGGTCAGTTCACACTGCTACGATACGCGTCGCTGCATTTTTAAGATGGCTATTGAAAATTGAATTTTATTCACTATACAGAAATATACACGTTTCATTCATATGAATTATGTCATCATCATCACTGCACAGCGCATGTGCAGTGATGATGATGACATAATTCAACGCGCGTTCCAACATGACATTTGAACTCTTACAATGAAACGTGTATCTTTTTGTTTAGTAAATAAAGTTCAATTTTCAATGGCCATTTAAAAATGCAGTGCCAGGTAGCATCACGTATCGTCGCGGTGTAAATTTTCGCCATGCGGCGATCGCTGGACATATCACCTTATTATTTTTGTTGGCAAAATTGCCTTGCGACTAAGCCGTATTGTCATTTAGACGGTCGATTTTCGCCGTTCGGCGGCAAACGAGCGGCAACTATCGACCCAGAGTAGAGATTAGACTATATTATAGTAAAACTTTCCATGGCTCGTGTTTGTTATTCTTTATCGCATAGTACAGACCGTAACTAATATTGTTTTCGTTTATGTAGTTCTTGATTTATTTCTAACGAAGGCGATGTATTTTTACGTATATTTATTATAGTAACATAATTGAGTAACATGAGTTGGTTCTATCGCTATTCGCTACACGTCAGTGTTTGCTTTTAATTTGGAATCGCTAAATGGGTTTTTGTAAGGGTAGCGTTAAAATGGCAAAATGGTGTTGTTTTATCTATATTTAGATAAGCAACAATGCTAAAATATGCTAATAACAAATTCATTCGCGAAGCTTATTTTTTTTATTGAATAAGCTGTTTTCGAAACAAACTTACGGCACGCTTTAATTCTACGGATATTTTTATAATGTTGTTAAAAAAACGCAAACGTATCTTGTTTTGAAAAGCATTTGGACTACTGATAGACTGACGGCCGAATACTGAAACGCTAATCAAAATTAAGTGCCCTCCTATTCACAGACTGTCACTGTCTCTGCTAGCCGTAACGACAAGGACAGCATGTGACTTGAGCGTCTCCTAATTTAATTATCGTTTCAGCATTCGGCCGTGATTATTGTAGAGTAATTTTTGAGTTTCAAATATTTAAAAAGATTTGAGACTTCCGTACCAAAAGGGTAAAAATGGGACCGCAGACGGTCATTCTAATATCCTTTTTAGAATAAAAATATTAAGCCTCGATTTTGATAGAGTTTGTACTAAGAACTTACTTGCAGCTTCCCATTCCTATTGGTGGCCTGGTATGACCGTGAGATGAGGACCTTGGCGTTGTTGACGTAGATGTCGTCGTGCATGGTGTCCCGGCGGCGTGTCACCCACAGCGGCGGGTTGCCGTCCAGCTCCGATGAAATGGAGTAGTCCAGGTTTTTCAGCGTCGTTGCTAAATTTGCTGGAAATAAAATAAAATTATATTAAAGTAGCTTTTTCCCGCTGCTCCACACGCGTAAATATAGTATCTCACGGGAATACTGTACTTTTTCGGGTTTAAAAGTGACCTATGTTTTAATCCAGAGACTAAACTACTACCATAACAAATTTCATCGAAATCAGTTCAGTACTTTTTATTACAGAAAAAGTTTACAGAAAAAGAGTAACAAGCATATATAATAGTAGTAGGATTAAATACAAATTACTGACGACAATGTTTTTTATAGAAACCGCAATGTAAAATCCTGTATCCAAAGAGATATCAAAGGCATATTTAAAGTCTCGTGAAATCTTTGTTGCCTTCTCATATTACGACGCGACCCGTGCCTCACTAGTGGATTTTGGTAGTCGATGTTTTTTTTTTTCGTTTTTATTACTTTTTAACCTACTACTATAAATGTGAAAGTTTGTGAGGATGGATGGATGGATGGATGTATGGATGGGTGGATGGATGGATGTTTGTTACTCTTTCACGCAAAAATTACTGAACTAATTTCGATGTAATTTGGGATGGTAGTAGTTTAGGCTCTGGATTAAAACTCTGGACACCCGACAATATATTTTGCGAGGGCGGAGTCGCGGGAAAAAGCTAGTCATAGAATAATATTCAAAGAACTACATTATACGTACATATGTGGTAGAGCACGAGCGAGTCGTCGAGCTCCTGTTTGTACCCCTGGAAGGCCTGGTTGGTGGGCGCGAACAGCGTCATCTGCCGGTACTGCAGGCTCATGTTGGCCACCACGTTGCGCTCCAGTAGAGCTAGGAACTGGAGACAAAAGAGTTTAGTTTAGTTTTCTAGAGGAGACTACAATTATGTTGTTCAGGTTTTATATTTTGACTAATAAAAGTAATTTGGATTACGGAAGTCCCAGATATGTATATTTCATATTGTCAAAAGACACTAAAGGCTATCTATACTTTTTTGCGCCGACCGAGCGTACTAGGCCCATAGGTATAACAATGTGGATAATAATAAATAAGTCGTTATATGCACAGCTACAAATTGCCAACTTTTACAATTTGTCAAGTTTATATTAGAGTTTCATTATATTCGCCATAAATTTATGTCTAACAACTTATTTACAATGGGACCGATAAATCAAATATACACAAAAATATTGAATAAGAACCCCAAAGTGCCGTTTGACGATTGGGTAGGTACGTTTCTTTGTGATATCTGCAAATAGTATCTAATAGTTTTTGGTTGCGTGATGCATCGCTTCGTTTAGCGAAAAATCGGTTTTTATTTATATTAAAAAAATAAAAATAAAAAAAATAGCTCAGTCTCGAGAATAATTAAATGAATCCTTAGTGAACCTAAACTGAGTGACCATACAATAATTCTAAACAAGCATGGCTATTTTCTTCTACTGTTACTTCTACCACAAGTTTCGTGTATTCATTGTCGTCCAATCACTTTTGCTTCGAAAATAACAATCAACAGTCCTGCACATTTGTGCTGTATCATTTGCCTGGATCCGTCGTCTGGGCCCCACGGTGACTATTCACCTCTTGCCTTACAAGGATATAAATAGAAATCACATTCTTCACCGCCATCGGCTTAAGGACAAACAATAGGTTCCCACAAGGTGCATACTGTCTGGCACTTCATCGGCATACTAATACTATCGCCAAATGCAGTCTTTAGCTTTGTTTGTGCTTGCCTTATTTATGACAAGCACAAACATATATAGTATGCTTTACTAAGTATGCTAAGTTTTCCTTTTTTTTGTTAAGAATTGTGCAAGTAGAGAAAAGAACGTCAAAAATATTTTAACTTGTCATTTAATATGATATCGATATACACCTGTTGCTAATTTACATAGCATATTATTAAACGACAGGATTAGCTTATTTTTATATTTCAACAACGCCAACCGTTCCGATCTTGGGCAGCCCTCATACATGCGCTGCAAGCCACCTGCTATTCGTCGGTCCATCGTGCCGTAGGACGCCCTACAGTACGTTTGCCTAAGCGTGATCACCACTCTAACGCTTGTCTGCTCCATCGACTATTCTAGATTATCACACATCGTATTCTAGATATTCAGTCAGTATTCTAGTTAAGTGATAAATTTTAGAAGGCCTTTAGTTATTCCCTTATATACCGATACCGAAGCCTATGTCTTTACATTATCCTAATTGGATTAAAGTCAGGCAGTAATTGAACACTCGACATAGGCACAGAATATACAAAGTAACCTTTGCGTTACCCTGATTATGTTACCGCTGGTCACGTGACCCCGACATGTATAACTTGTTGGCTAATTCTCTGCACTGCGGTCACAGGATTTAACTTAACAATTCATCTATTATGAACTTTACCAGCTAGTGTTGTATTAAAAGTTTTAATCCTCTGGCATAAGATACTGCCAACTAGAACAGCGAACTAATAAACAGGTATTTTATTTATAAGGAGGCAAAAACAGGGCGATTTTTATTTTAGTTAGTACATTATATAATTTTTATTTTAAGTTTTAGACTTAAAGATTACTATTGAAGGCATTTTGTCGCTACAATAATTATAACGCTTGAATTTTTTTTAAATTCTTTATGCACAGAAGTAATAATAACACGTTTCAAAGTTATATTAATACTTTACGAGATCTCTTCCAGCTAACCATAATAATACGTGGATGTTGGTTGTGAAGATAGGGCTATGTTCACTAAAGACACATTTAAAAAGTACATAAAACATTAAACTTATACTAACAACCTATCCTAACCTAAATTAAAATACATACCTAATATTATACCTAAAAATACTTAAATACACAATTTACAATACACATACATAAACAATACTTATATAAATAACTATAAATAAACAACTATATATTATTACGTGAAGCGCAAATTTCAAGTACAGTTTTATAAGAATTGTGCGTACCGATGAGAGTGAAATTTGGCACAATTAAAGTTTATGCTGAGGAACGCGTGCGAAAAGCTTAAATTTATTAAAATAATGCTTAGATATACATGAAATTAATTAAATTATCAGCAACATACACTACCATGAATTTGGTTCACACGTAGTGTATTCACTATTGTCAATCTCTACGAGTTTTGACGTTCGGTTTCATCGTGAAAAACATGAATGAAATTTTATTATTTATAATTTTAATGGAACTGGACTGATATCTTTTTTATTATTTCATTAATCATAGTTTATAATTATTTTCGCTATCTCAGATATCTCACACTAGAGTCTGGCTACTGAAAGATGAGACTGGCTTTTTATTCCAAAAATGATTATGGTAACACTGTCACTAACGTCATTGTCACTTATAGCATGTGTTGTTTATGTGTCAAAGTGAAAAATATTTCTGTGGTTTACGTGATTTTCTAATTTAAACATGACGAAAACTTTGAAAAGAGATTTGCGAAAGCTGATTTTTGCTATGATTAGTAAATACGAACAAAAAAGAAGTGAAAGGGATGTCATTTTTAAACAAAAACAAGATTGTTTACATGAAATATCCCAGTGCATTGGTAAGTACGGGTAAAAGATTTTGATACTTTAATTTACAATTAATTAAAAATCATTATTATTTATCATATATTTGAATTTATTGTTTTGTAGGTAACATGGATGATGCAAAGGATTCAGTTATGCAAGTTATAATATCAAGCATAAATAAATTAAGAGATGTATTCCAAGAAGGAGTGTTTAAAGACACAAAATCAGTTCCGCAAAACGTACAATTGCCAGAAAAAATATTGGTTTGTCTGCAGAAGATATGGTAAGATTAATTCACGAGTCATTTAACAGTATAACAGCTGAAGAGTGGAAAAAAATACGGACCATGTGATGCATGTTGAGGAGCAGTATAAAAGACGAGACGGGATCACTGCAGACATGGAACAGTTTATAATTAGGGTCAGAGACGATATTAGCAGTTCGGATTCGGATTCCTCACTTGAGATTTTTAGAATCAGATTTTGACTGTAGTGATTAAACAATAAAAACAATTGTATATTTTGATTTTCTGTGTTGTTTTTTCATCTCCACTTAATCCTTGGTTTTTAATCAACTTGCAAGGGGTGTTATTAGTCTCAACTGTCACCTGTAGGCATTTACAAGTATATAATAAATATACATATTTGAGTATAATCAATATAATCTATGATGCTTGCGAGCATGTGTGCTAATACACTTTTAATTGCATAATATAATATAGGAAATTCTTTGACATTTAAATTAAGTTATATTTAAACTTAGAAACAGTAGGGACAATTTAGTTTAAGAAAATGAAGATAATTGTTTGGTTAAATTTTATTTTGTAATATATTTCATGATGTATTAAAGAAGAAGTTTTAATACTCCGGCAAAAACATGCACGAGTCTTGCATGCGTTTAATTCATCATAAAATATATTGCAAAATAAAATTTTAGTAAACAACAACAATAAACTTCATTTTCTTGAAATGAGTGGTCCCTAACAAAATATAATATTATTGTCATACATAATCAAGTATCAAAACTATAATTCCGACTATAGACAAGGTTGCCATACTTAGATTTTTTTAATTTGCCGCCTTTTTCCAGTCTCATCTTTCGCTAGCCAGACTCTGCCTACCCTGCGTTTGAAATAATTTATTACACGTTGACGTTTGTCAATCTGTCACAACATTTTTTGTACAACAAGAGGCAAAATAATAAATATGAAGGTATATGTTTCAATATTTAAAATAATATAGCTGTATCTCACATTATCGCGCGCGATATGCGATATCGTATCACATAATGTGAAAACGCTCTAATAAGTGAAGGTAAAATCACGTTTTCACGGTTTTGGACCTATTTTAAGGGTCATTCTCACGATCCAGTCTGAAGAAGCCTCCAGCAGCCTGTGAATAATTTGTTTATATCTTTTCATTCTGTAATAGTAGTAAATAAGCGCCATACTCACAGTCCAGCCTGCTAATCCAGCACCGGTACTAGAGGTCGTCATTAGTGTCAATAATTTATAATTTTTGCCTACAAGTCCGCGGCCTTGGATTTGCAGGACCGTGAGTATGGCGCAATATCCAGGCAGATTTACCAGAAGGCTGAGCATAGTAATATGTAGGCACCGGCGCAACCGTATGGACAGCCAGTTTAGACGCTTGCAAAAGTCTGAGATGTATGTATGTAATTACGCAAACCAAACACATAGCGGATACCTATATTTCGCAGGCGTTCAAGCTTATAGTAACGCAGAAACGTTATTATAAACTAGTTCTTTCAGGTCCAAGTAGACAATATAAGCATAGTCAAGAAGTGGAAAAATGAGAGACTGCACCAGTAGTAACTTAGTTGGGATGGGGAGGAAATTCTGTAGTAATTAATAGCACTTTTCATAATTCCCGTTCACAATAGAATCAAATCGCATCACGTAAAACAAACTGTATTCGGGAAGCAAACCACTGAATTTAATAAACGAATTTCTGGTACAAGGTAACCGTTTTTCCCTGTTAAATTAATAACAGCTTCCGGCGATCTATAAAGCTCTCGGGGCGTTTAATCACGGCGCAATATCTATAAATCAACTCCAAATAATACACGAATATTTGATCCAGCCGAACTCAGACGAAAATTTTATGTCAAAATTTGTTGAGGCACTTTTCGCTTCTTTCATACTCACACTAGAAATACATAAGCTACAGTTTATGTTTATTAACAGTTAATGTAAATTTTAGTAATCAATAAAAGTTTGTATTAAAACTTACCGGCATCATTGTTTTATCTCTATACAGTGTTTGCTTTTTCCATTCTGACAAAAATAGATTTTTGTGAGAAAGTTTCGTAGAATTTCAAAAATGTAAGTCGTTTATTGTGACATATAAATTAAATATTTATATTAAAAGGGTCATATGTAATATTCAAGTGATATTCAAGTACAATCACGTCTCAGCGGAGCGGAGAGACGGTGTGATATTCATGACCCAAGAGTCAATTTTAGGTTCAATTCACACCGACACGAAACGAAACACGACATGACGCTGCATTTTTAAGATAGCTATTCAAAATTGAACTGTATTTATTACACAAGAAGATACACGTTTCAGTGTAAGAGTTAGAATGTCAGGTTGCACTGTGCTGTACAGCGCATGTGCAGTGTATGACCGATGTCATATGAAACGTATATTTTTTGTGTAGTGAACGTCCGATTTAGATGCGGTTTTTTTGTATGGAAGCTGACATGATTGAGAGAGTTCTAAGCTATAATTCATCATCATCATCATTTGCTCACTGCCTGACAATACGGAGGTAACCTAGTTGATGAAAGGTTCAATTTTGAGTAGCTATCTTGAAAATCCAGTGCCGCGTAGAATCGCGTAGCGTTGCGGTGTTAACTGACCCTTATACTCCAGATAACTCGAGGAAACATTTTTTATAAACATTTGATGGCACGCTTAGTGATAAGATTTGCTGTTTTATAGTTAAGTGTTAACAATATACCAAAAATTTTAAATATAAAGTACTGAAAGGGAAAAAAATATTTGATTTTACGATTTTCAATGACGTCCTACTCTCTACACTCTGATTTATTTATTCAAAATTATTTTTGTTGACTTATAGTAGGCAAATGTAGTGTACAATAGTTGTTCGTTATCATTAAATAACCGAGTTCTTGCTCATCAATTTAGCGAACCATTTGAGTGTAATTAAATTACAACAAAATAATTGGTAAATGGTAACGATTCGATAATTTTGGAATAATTATTTTCAGATCCAGTGACTCATGCGCATTACCAATACAACGTGGTAGATAAAAAAGAGTTAATCGTACAATTAATATAACCTAGTCTAGTTCAATCCAGTATATATCCAGCCATCTCTCAAAGCGGTCACAGTCAAGACAAAGAATAAAGTAGTTTTTTTTTTTCAAACATAAAATTAAGAAATATTTTTATTTGCCATAAGCAAATCCGTTGAAAAGTAGCTGCTACGTTACAAAATGGCTTAATCAACAATTATTATACATCATTTTGGCTAACGTTGTTATTATGAGTTATAGCCCCATTACCGCGATGTTCGGCGTGATTTGTTGATGGCTCTTTGTTCGCAAAAAATATTTCACACAAACTTACTCGGGGATGAAAATGTGTGAAACATTTGTCGCGTTATTCAATAGATATCGACAGTTATTCGTGTGAGACCACACTTCAAATGCAAATATCGTCGTTTACCATTCACACCTCGAAGGCAATTCACTTAGCGTCGCGCCCCGACGCTGACGCATTCTGCATGTTTTGGACCATAGCTGCTGACATAAATTTAAGTTAATTATTACTGAAAAGGAAGATGTATTCGTACTTGTATATAATTTATGTTTCCAAAAATTATATACGATGCCCGAAGACTTCGTGGTTACTTTTTGAAACTAGCACTACGAGTGGTAAAATATATTTTGTATGAAGTATATTTTGTTTGAAACTAGCGCTACGAGTGGTAAAATATATTTTGTATGAAGTATATCTTGTTTGAAACTAGCGCTACGAGTGGTAAAATATATTTTGTATGAAGTATATGCTGTTTGAAACTAGCGCTACGAGTGGTAAAATATATTTTGTATGAAGTATATCTTGTTTGAAACTAGCGCTACGAGTGGTAAAATATATTTTGTATGGAGTAAAAATTAAGGGTTTTATAAACACCCGATGCATTCATAAAGTTAATATAATGGTTCCTTCTGTAAATACTAAGTAACAGTACCTACTACCTACTACTAGTTATAGTTTTATTGATTTAGCTCTATTGCTTTTTTTTAGGGTTCCGTACCCAAAGTGTAAGAACCAAAGGGTAACCCTATTACTGAGACTTCGTTGTCCGTCCGTCTATCCATCTGTCCTTTCGCAAGGCTATATGTCGTGAACGGCGACAGCTAGACAGTTGAAATTTTCACAGATAATAATTTATTTCTGTCGTCAATATAACAATAAATACTAATTAAAAACTATAAACCGACTACGTAAATTATATGGCTTATATTAACCTGGGCTATTATTATGAATCTATTGACACCTCATTTATTAAAATCGGACCAGTAGTTTAGGCGCTACGGCGGAACAAACATACATACATACATGCATAGACAGCCAAAATCATTACCCTTTCTTTTGGATTCGCCGTAGTCGGGTAAAAACAGAATAAGTGATTACTGCCGCTCATAGATACCCGTGGCACTCGAGGAGACCACAAGTGATTTGCTGATCTTCAACAGACAAAACCCCTTTTGAGTATCTGGTATACATGTCAATATCTGATTGACATTGACATACCAGATCGTCAATCACCAAACACGCATTCAGCAACCCTTCGTACGCGAGGCCGACTCGCAGTTGGTCGGTTTTTATCAATCCTTATTATTTTTTGTAATAAAAATTCGTACCTAATTCCCATTTCCGATATTTATCGTTGCTACATTTCTTTGACATTCCTTTATATTTTGGGGTTAACCTAAAACAAACGGAACAGAAAGAAGGAAGCCTACTCCACATTTTCGAGCAAATAATGACTATGAGGGTAATAGGAAACACATGCTTTACCATTTATTAGGTACCAAATACAGGTAGGCTTTAATTAATTGAAATTAATTACAGTTAGTTAATTTGAAGTAGACTCGCATTATATTCCAAACACTATCCCGTTGCTGAAATCTATAATAAAGTATTTTACGAAGCGATGTTTATGGCGCGTATAAAAATAAACATGGATTTAAAATTGTGTCAAAATTTTGGCAACAGCCAAGATATAGGGCATTGTCGTAACACAGGAATGTAGGTCCTGGTGGCGCCAGCGCGGCTGCATTTGGCAATGTTGGCGGGGGCATATAAGGTTGCGTTCTGTGTTCACCTCTAAATTTAGGTACCTTTATGGCGGTCTGGAAGACGTTCGTCACTTTGTTGCCAATCAATATTTGTTGCCGCCGTTAAGTCTACTTGCTTTTAATTAAAGGCACAATAGCGCCTTGCCCACGTGCAGTTCAGACCGCGGGAGCGGGAGCGATCTATCATATCATGTAAGACGCAGGTAGTTCGAACCGTGGATAAATTTGACTCTTGAAATTAGCACGACAGTTCAATCCGCTGTCCAAACCGCGCAGATCCCGTCGCAGTTAGGAATGCAATCAGATGCGCGGACCGAACTGTACGAGTGCATGGCGCTATTATGCTGATATAATATCTACCTATGCCTATACCTTTGGTAGAATACAAAAACTCATATGTACCGTTTGTATAGAATGATAGTCCAGACGATTGTATTTAAATATTATTGCGGTTTAATATTTGAACAATAACGTGAAATTATTCCTTACACATAGCAAGGTGCATTTTGTTTGTTAAATAGCAATATAAATATAAGTATATGACTCATGTAAATAATTAATGTCGATGCCTTTGTTCATATTTTAGCACCTAGTTCCATAAAAGTGCCAGTTTTGATCTATTAAAGTGCGATAGGAATGAACAGAATTAATTATATGTATAATGATATAAGAATATATATAAATATTAGGAAAATAACCTAACCAAGAGCATGTCACGACATGTCTATGCAGGGTTCCGTAACTATCAACGTGCAATAGATTTTCTTTGAATTACTTCAAAATTTGTTGTTCGATTTCGCTCAAAATTTTACTAAAGAGTTTTTATCATGATCTATCAGCATGGAAACTTCCAAGTTTATATCTCCCATAGTTTAGAAATGCCAGGAGGGACTATCTTATAAGCTACTTTGGAGGCCGATTACTCGAAAATGGATGACTTTGTAAAAAGGTCATGTAAGAAACCTAAACATTATTTTAAAAGACCTATTCAACGACACCCCACACGATGAGATAGAATGAAAAAATATTTGATGTATGGAGAGACACCTAAAATATAAAATCCCACAAAAACCATGAAATGGAAAAGGGTCAAGTCTTTTTCACGTAAAAAGTTTTGAGATATCGTAGAAAAATAGTCTAATTTAGGTTAGTCCCTAATTATTATTAGTTATTCATTAAAATTTTGTGACCGGGTGTGGATTATTTTATTTTTTAAATAATTATTATAGTGACTTGGCAATGAGCACTATAAATTTATCTATAATATTATGGTTACCGGTGACTACTTACGTCAAAATGTGCTATTAATTAATGTAGAATTTTGATCGTCATATTTTATTATAGCAACTGAAAATCGCAGTCATTATTTGTGTTTATTTAATTAGTATAAAGTTTAAATAATAGTCAAATAAATAATACTAAATCATTAATTTAAAACTCAGTCGTAACTTCTCTTTACCCGACTACAGCGAAGTCAAATTACTGAATTAACTAATGGATTATAAATTACTAGCTTTTGCCCGCAGCTTCGCCCGCGTGGGAGAATGTTCGTCGCAAAAAACTTCTTAGAAACAATCCCACCATACATTGTTTTGTTATCTATCTCCAACGGTAAGGATTAGACAGCGTTTTTGATAAAAGTTCCCAGACGGCTTTTTTCCGATACCTTCAACAATTATCGTCATAAATCAAACAATTTCCACAAAACCTTAACAAATTATTATCGACCTAAATCTTCCTAAGGAATCACTCTATCGGTAATTGTAAACGGCATGAAAATCCTTTCAGTAGTTTTTGAGATTATCGTGAACTTACAGACAGACAGACTCGGCGGGACACTTAAGTATCCTATGTCCGTCTCCTGGTTCTAACTAACTCTCCACCAATTTTCAGCCAAATCGGTTCAGCCGTTCTTGAGTTATAAATAGTGTAACTAACACGACTTTCTTTTATATATGTATAATATATAGATAAGGAATGATGTGTTAATAGAATCGTAATAATGGCAGGCCTCTCGATGTAATTGTGCGCGTTAAATGCCTACGACTCGCCGCATCTTGGCCGATCCATTTCGCAATGGGTTGTCGACAGTAGAGCGCGACGCGCGCGTTCTAATATTATATTTATTAAATTAACATGACGTCATCTGGCAATTTATGTGCTGTTTATGGATGTAGATAGAGTAAAAGAAAAAATAAAAAAATCTTTCGTTTTTCCATTTACCTAGTGATTAAAAACAATAACACTCACTTGTCGAGTGTCATTCTTAGGTATAGGTATTATTAAACATGATTAATAAACATTGAATTTTTTGTATGGAGTGATTTATCTGTTACATAGTATATATTTAGTAATCTGTGATAATGGCCCGGTAATATAAGCTATAAATTTTTGCGTAGTTGGGTGATAGGTTTTAAAGTTTTGATTATTATTTACTCCATTTTGCTGAAAACGCAAAATGTTTATTAACTTTTTTGTTGTGTGTACGCTCACGTACTTTCGGTGTACCACTTTTGAACTTTATTGTCGTAACTAACTCCCCCACAACGATTTCGGTGACGGTGGTTTAATTGAACCAGGCCAGTTACGCAGACGTAATTTTATAGTGCCCAAGTGTGTGCGCAGTACACAAGAGCACTCTCTCTTCCTTTACTCTCATAGCCCAGTGGGACGGATAACCGACACGACTGGCGAGAGATCAGGCGCAGGTCCGACTTTTTACATGCCCATCCGACACATGGATCATCTTTCTTGTCAGACATTCAGGTGATCAGCCTGCATTGTCCTAACCAAACTTGCAACCAACATTTTTGTTGGTCCAATGCGGGAATCGAACCCACGACCTCCGAGCCAAGCTCTAACCACTAGCCCACGGAAGCTGTATTTTTATTGTCATAAGGGTATCGAATTTTTTTCTTCGATTATCGGCTATTGTACAATGTACAACGGTCTATTCTACCCTCTTTACATTATATTATGAACATCAGTGGTATTTGTTTTTGTCTGTGCTCATTACATTTCAATAGCACATTTTGACGTCAGTAGTATATGGTATGGTAACCATATTATAAATAAATTTGTAGTGCTCAGATGCCATTATAATGGAATATATCTGGATACGAACAAACCGGTCGCCTAATGGTAAGATATTGTAGTAATTTCTTACCATCAGTGGTTGGTGGTTTTAAGAATCGGTAACGTACGTAACTTTATGTCATTAACCCACTTTATGTCACCGGCTATAGGTACCTTACTGACGCAGCGAAATACAACGCAAGTGCTATTTCCCATCGGTTTTGTGTAAGGCCATCTTATTTATCCAGTCAAGTCGGCCCATTCGTTCGGAAGCATCTACTTGAACCTAAAATAACCTACCACTTCTCAATTCTTAAGGTTTGTTATATAAATAAGGATTACAAAGTTATCGGTGAACTTGTGTTCATACATTATCTCGATTTATCTACCTTATTCGAAAATTAGTAGCTGTAATTAAACCGACTTCCAAAACACAGGAAGAAGTTATCAATTCGTGTGTATGTTTTTTTTTGTGTGTTTTCCGTTTTACCGTTTGTGGACCGATTTTCAAAATTCATTTTTAATTGTAAAGAGTTGACTCCTGAATTGGTCCCATTGTCACCAAATGGTAGACATGGTGATGGGATCGATGAGGAATCGAGAGAAGTCCTCAAAATTTATAGGGACACCGATAGTGGTTTTGACTTATTTTAAAGTAACTCGATTATATGCTACCAAAAATTGAAATGTGCTGAGGTATACCCTGGATCCAAAAGCACTGGACGGTATTTCTCAGACTTTGAAGATACACGTTTGGAAATTTTAGCATTACTTATAAAACTGCAAGCAAATGTCACATTAAATAATCATTATCATCACCACCATCATCACACCATACACCATTATATAATGTTGATATCTAGGTATTTCTCATAGTATTTTACACCGATATCGATTACTTTTAACATTCACAGCTACCAAAAAGTGAAATGTTTTGCCAAGCCTGTAAATCCTAACAACGATGATGATGGGATCCATGAGGAATCGAGGAAACTCTTATTAGAAATTTTTTTTTAACTAAACACATTTTTAATTTCCCCGCAACTTTACTGTCAACACAACACCACAAAAAGATTTATGAAAATTGGTGTAGCAAGTTCATGCAATGAATGACCAAGAGAAAATGCGATTTTTTTTTAAATATAGAAGATGATCACTATGAACTAATCTGAGACACGGCGCCGGCCGATTCAACATTAGGCATTTTGAGTAGATTTCATTTTAGAAATCGTGAGTGTGGGATATGAAAGTGAAAAAAATATTCGTACCTCTTGCTCCAACTAACTTCATGGAGGTGTTTTGTACGTAAGTGCTTAAAATCGACATTGAAAACACACGATTATACTCGTACTATGGTAGACGTTGCTCGCGACTTCGTGCGCGCAAAAGGAAATCTCGCGGGAACCGTACATTTCGCCGCGATAAAATGTAGCTTCAGCTGGATGGTAGAATGGTAATTTGTGTGTTGTTTACGAATTGGTCTCGATTGTTTGGTTTACGAATTTTTGTGATTCTATTTTATTGCCTTTCCCTTATATTTTTAAATATTTTATCGTCCTACTAAAACTCCGTACAAAGATCGGTCTCCGAGGTACTAGTTAATAATATTATAATATCACTGAAAAGAAAAAAAATATAATAGAAAAAGCAATAACATTCTTAAAATTACTAAAAAATATGAAATAATTCAAGTTCAACTTTTAAATTCTGATAAAATGTTAGTATTTTTCTACTCAATCTTCTTATTTTTAAAGTCGGTACCAGCCCAAATAATTGTATGAATCGTTTGATAAAAACTCATTAATTTAAACACAACTGCGTCCTTATAAATACAAATAATATTGTAAAGAAGTCACGTTCAAATTTGCTGGTACCGACTTCAAAATGATGTTCAGTGCTTTTGGATCCAGGGTATACCTTGGACTATACTATATACTATTTGGAAGCATATGCTTGGAGTAGTCCAATCATATGCTTCCAAATCGTCAAAATCGACAAAGAGAGTCAGTTCAGAAAAAGTCGAAATCACCATATAAATTTTGTAGGATATTGTTTGGGCTGGTACTGACTTTCTGCTCAAAATTAAGATGATTGACTAGAGAAATAGTTAAAACTTCAGCCGAATTTAAAAGGGGAATTATTTAGAAAATAAGATTTATTTCACATTTTTTTGTGTATTTTTACTTTGGAAATCGGTTTAATCACAGCTAGTAATTTTCGAATAAGGTAGACAAATGGGCGATAGAATTTATGTACATTTAGAACTTATCTGGCACTGAGTAAATAACACACAAATTATGTAGGTGATAGGTGTAGTTTACAAAATATATAATGCATTATGCAATACAAAAACCTAATGTTACCTTAACTACTCGTAGATAAATAATAAATAAAGAATGTCGTATAAATTTCGTTTCAAGCAGTTACAACTTCACAACGACTAGACCCAAAAGTCACAATAATATAATTTTCAACTTAAGTATTCTTTTAATGTTTCAGCTGGATAATTGCGACAATAAACGAAGAAGATATTTCACTAATTATTAAGACAGTAGCGTGACTTACTTTGCGTGATCTATTCATCAATCGTTTAAAATTCACATCCATAGTTTAATTGTTGGAGTAATATTATAGCTACGTAGTATGATGCTTAAGCAATAGGAACACAAGCTACAAGGAGAATTTTTTAAAATATTTCGCTTCGTAGATGTTCTCCAAAAAAGCTTGTCCACGTAAAAGCTCCTCCTTTAAAAACTTGTCCTATCCTCATTATCAGAAAATTCTGCCGTTCAGCTGCTGCTAGTAAACATTATTGTAATCAGTACAAAACTTTATTGAGATACTAAATACAGGATTATCCGGCGTGAAATAATGTTACTGTGACAATAGGCGAAACACGCCAACAATACCAAACGAGAGAGCTTTTATCGGACTACATTCTGTTGATCTTTCATAAATATTAAATAAGCTATGTAATGCATACACGATGTGGAACGCTAAACATTTTTAGGAGCCAATATATTCAAGACATTCTCTTTTTACAGTTTTTAATATCATAATGCAATGTTTTTTGATAGCTCGGGAGAAGTTAAATTGAAAACTCGCTTTTTTAAAACAAAACAGTTTTATATAAACGAATTACACTTACGGGAACATAATATATTACCTCGGAGCCAGTTGTACCTTGGCCAGTGTTGCAACTTTTTTTAAACGTCATAAAGACATGTAAGCAGTAACATGTTATGTACATTTCTCATATTTTGTTGATTTCCAAACTGCACTTCAAAAATATACAAACATAGTTTAAGTGCAGCAAGTCATATTGAAATAAATAACGAATAACTAAAATACCGGCTTAGGTACAACAGGCTCCCCTACATATCCCCGCCTAGCACCGCCCGAGCCCCTCGTATGCAAATAAAAAATTATATAAATTATAAAATAAAGATGGATATTAACGATACAAATATGATATATTTTTTCGTCCATTAACTCTATTTAAATGATGTAAGGCTTTCAAAAATATGTGTTAAATATACCTTTGAAAATCCGTTAGTTTAAATCATTTCGTTCACCATTTTCAGGAAGGAACATGTGATTTAGCATAACGTTCGCAGTCACGTTATTCCATCTATCATTAAACTTACATTTTCATTTACGTGACATCGCAGAGATTTTTAGAGAGTTCAAAGACACCAACTTTATTTTTTAACTTTACTTTGGGTAAAGTTTTAACCTTTTTGTGTAATAAAAAAATATAAACTATTTTTATACATAGTTTGATTAACATCTTTACGAAACGATGCTATGGTTTATAGAGCAGAAATCCAATATATGGGGAAGTAATATCTTCAAAAGATATTAGGGACTTAAAAGAAAGTAAAAAAATCACCACACCTATTATTAAATGTACAGTACATTTAAAATGTTTAATGGAAGCGGATTATAAAAAGTTATTGTAAATAAAGGGGTCCCTTTCACTGGACAAAATATCGCACTTATCTCCCGCGGGTGCACAATGACTGAAATCAGATTAACACTTAGTTTTTAAAATCGGTCGCTTTGTTCAATTTTGCTATCAAGATTGGGGAGTAACGATGTAATTTTTAACGTTAGTTGGGTGACAAAGGGAGACGAGGTGTAAGTTTGGGGAGACACTCATTACGCGAACAGCTGTTAGGGGTCCGAATTACAAGGGCCGGGCGATACTGTAGTGCATTTTTAAATGTTTTGACATTTTACAATGTTACGCCGATCAACGGGTCTTTCTTCTCTCGCTTGTGAACTTCCAATAGAAATTAGTTTGGTGAGTAACTATTAAAAGTTTTTGTGGGATTACCGTTTGAAGCTTTTAAGTTAGTATGTGAATAAAGCCGTTAACAGGTGCATCAAATAAAATGTATGAGGTAGATTTTTTAAGTTTCTTTCAAATCTTGACTATTATATATTACGTACCTATTGATGTTTTTAAAAAGACATGTGGTTTCACCAAGAAATGTAAATGTATACGCTAATATTTTGCCTACTACACGTTAAAAGAATTTCCCATGAAAATATTAAAACCGCATTCATTATGTTACGTTTTTTTTTATTTCATAAATTTTTAAAACAACCATAAAAATGTTTGTGAAGCCAAGAGTATTTGGGGAATAATGTAGACATCCCGGGTATCGTAATAAGTGGCTGAGAACCATCAAACTCACTGTCGTCATGTCAAAAGAAACAATTTAATCTCCAACAAAGTCTCCAACCATTTTTTATACAATTCCTTCCAGTTCTTTTTTCTCAAAAAACATCTGAAAATATGGTGAAAATTTAATCACTGAATATTTTTTACTTCTTATATTTTTATTCTGAAATCATTCTGAATAAAAATATGAGGCCATTTCCACGAAAGCATAACATGAAACTTTTATTGAAGAAGTGTTAAATAGGTTTATAACTGGATACAAAATAGCATAATATAGAAATTCGATAAAATCTTATCAAATTGATGAACTAATTTACTGGTGTAACATTTATCTTTGTTTTCAAATATATATTCTTTTAATTAACTAGATTCTGCCCGCGGCTTCGCGCGCGTAAATAAAGTGTCCCACGGGAACACTGTACTTTTTCGGGATAAAAAGTAGTCAAACCTTAACTACTACCATACCAAACTTCATCAACATCTGTTCAGTAGTTTTTGAGTGAAGAGTAACAAACATCCATCCATCCATCCTCACAAACTTTCACCTATTATTAAATAGTAGTAAGATTATTAAATTAACCTGTTACAAAACAGAGGGTCAATAATTCTGCTAAATAAAACCTGCGATAACACAATTACAATAAACCAAATTACAATACCGATACGGTAAAACTGTCAAACCAGTATTCTCGTAAACGTTAAACCAAAGCGTCAAACGCGTTTTGATTGGTTCAAACTTCACAAAATCCGTTTATGATAGTCGTCGCTAGAAGTAGAAGTAGAAATAGAAGTCGCTTCACTTATAAATCTTATAATACAATCAAAGTAAAATGAAACTCTACGTTAAATACGAGAATTGAGTTTCAGAACATATTTCAATATTAATTAAGTTTGTAACGTACCCATACTTATTTAGCATCACAGAGTAAATATTCTCTTTGATTCCCTAGACACATTCCTCGCTTAATAAAATAGAGTAGGAAAACGCGTTTACTATAAAGGCTGGAAATATTTAATTCTACATTATAATATAATGATCAGTAATTGTATTTAGAGGCTTCATTTGTTTCGAATCCATTCTTCAAGTAAACACATTGTTAGGGTCAGCTCGTGTGAGCGAAACACGACGTGAGTCGCGACGTACAGCGGCGCTGCTTTTTTAAGATAGCGATTCAGTATTGAACTTTATTGACTACACAAGAAGATACACGTTTCATTGCAAGAGCGGTGCCACGCTACGCAGCCTAGTGCAACTCAAAATTCGAACTCTTGCAATGAAACGTGTATCTTCTTGTATAGTCAATAAAGTTTAAATTTGAATCGCTATCTTAAAAATGTATCGCCGATCGCGTTTCGTCGCATCTCTCTAATAACTGACTTACTAACATAAATAAATTTTAATTAACGCGTTAAAAGTGTAGTAATTAAGTTATTTAATTATTTGTCTAAAATGTAATTTACCTAACTAACTGTAAGACTCATTAAGTGAAATGATCTTTTCAGTGAAGCGGGGGCTAATCTAGTTACCGAAATTAGTTCCAAAGCCACTAAACCCCCATCCCTTAGTTAACCTTTGTCGTTATGTATCGAGCATTACTCATATCGAATTGAATTTACACAGAACGATCGTTGGACACGCGATACAATATCTGCGAAACGGTTTGCGAAATTAGGTCGTTGAAAGTACCAGGGCCTTTAGTCAAGACGCATTCGATAATTTCGACGGCGAAACTCGAAAACAAAATGTATGGGATTTGACATAAGGCATCGCAAGCGACATGTCACTTAACGATGACTTATGTCAAATCTCATACATTTTTTATTTCGAACTTCGCCGTCGAAATTATCAAATGCATCTTGACTAAAGGCCCAGGTGTACTTTCAAACATGATTGGCACAGTCTAGCTAGCTAGTAACTAATAATAGATCAGAGGCCATCGCCAACATGCCATCATTAATTACAATGACGATCTTCGAAATTGAAAATATATGGGGTGAACAAAACGTTCGCTAAATGACATAGCCCGCGATATATACGAGTATCAATGCCAGAGATATGTGTATGATTTCTAAATTCGTCATCGTAATTAGCGATTACACCTGGGCTGAATGGTCAGAAAGACAGGAGTATTTTTAAAGTAGAGTAGTCTCAACGCATTTAAACTTTATTGTTTAAACATCTTGAATTTTAATAACATAAATAAGCATAATAACAGCTCTTCGAAACCAGTCAGACCACGCCGGAGTTATTTTATAGTGCCCGAATGTGTGCGCAGTCCTCAAGAGCACTTTTGTCTTTCTTCACTCTCATAACCTAGGGAGACGGATAACCGACACAACTGGCGAGAGATCAGGCGCAGGACAGACTTTTTACATGCCAATTCGACGCATGGATAATCTTTCTTGTCAGACAATCAGGTGATCAGCCTGCATTTTCGAACCGAACTTGAAAATATATTTTTGTTGTTATGACCTCCGGAGTCGAGAGCCAAGCTCTGAAACCACGAAGGCGTCTTAATAAATAACTAAGTATTATAGTCGACTTGTAAAGCAATTTTAGTACGAAATTGGACGATGAATTGAAAAACCTGTAATTGAGAACAAAAGCGCTCTCCTGTAGTCTACGAGGTTCACAAAGCTATATTACCCACTTTCCGCTCCAGTGTGTGTATGCAATTTCTGGCTTTCTCGCTTAATTAGTTTCCAGACGAAACATCTCGAAAAATTCTTGCTCAAAGTCTTTGATAATATTATTTTGAAAGTCCATCAACGTGTTAAGTTTTGCACTAAGCTTTTAAAATTGGAAGTTAAATGAAACTTTAAAATCTAAATTATAAAGTATGAATATGTATTGTCGATGCGCAGTACTTTGCACAATATTTACCATTCTCGGGTTCCGTAGACCCCTTGGTGGTTAAATATAATATGTGTAGCGAACGTTAATTATTTATTAAGATACGCCAAGGGCTAAAAGGCCCCAATAAACCCGTATGTTTATACCACTTATTAAAAATGAAGATGGTTCTTTTTCCTGAGTATTTTTTTTCCCAGAAAGGGGCACGCACCTACCTATCTAAATATTAATGCGAACCTTTACCAACCAGCTTCTATTGTTCATTTTTACTAGAAACATTAAATGTGAAGCTTATATAATAATAATAATATAATCTAATAATATCTATGGACGCTACCACACCAGGTCAATCTGGTCCCGTGCTAAGTAAGCAACTCGAAGAACTTGTGTTACGGGTACCAGACATCGGAAATATAGGTATTTAATAATTTTTATACTATACACATATTTAAGATTTTTATTATATAATACACATCCTTGGCCCAGGAACTTAGATTTTTTTTGTTCCTTTGGCTTAATTGGAACCCGCTACCTCCGGCTTGAGCTCTGACGCGCTCAACCACTGAGCCACAGAGGTCGTAATGTTGTCGCCTCTACAAAATAATGTAACTCGAAAGTAGGAGATTTCAAAAATATACTAAAACCTTCTAGTGAAATAGTAATATAATTAAATAGCAAGTGAGAATTAAGCTTCAATTTTAAGCTTTAATGGTACTGCTCGAATTTGCATAGTAGTCAAAGAAATACCGCCAGCAGTGTAAGCGCATCCCACCCTCATTTTCATACAAAATGGGGTGAACAACGAACATGCTTAAGCTTCAAAACTTTTATTTCTTTCTGTTTTCATATTACTAGATTACTATAACTTAGAGACATTAATTCTGACATGACAACTAATGCATTATTATTAAATGACCGGTGGCGTTTAAAAGGTCAATTTTAACTTTATAATTAGTTTTACCTACCGACGATATGCTATATTATGTATACCTACTACACCTTAAAAGAAGAATATACATGGAAGCAAGACTAAGGTCAAAGTTTTTTGTCCTTTTTTTGTGATTTTGGTGGTTTTTCTAGTACGACGTATGAATTACGACTTTATTGCAACGTAAATACGTAAATAAGTTACATCTTAAATTGTTATTATATAAATGTAATTTGTGTACGGAATGAATCCACTAAAGAAGAATGTGGATCGATTGACTCATTTTTATTAGATATATTTTTCGCCCCCATTAGCATGTGTCGTAAGGAGAATAAGGAACGATATGATATGTCTTCTTCACCTGTTTTTTAGGTTAATAGTTAAGCTGGGTTGATTGAAATTATGAATTACTATATATAGCATAGAGCTACTTATAGTTATTAATCTGAGGTATACCTACATCACTTCACACATCCCTCAAAGAAGACATAAAGGAATCTTCATGATTAAATATTCAGTCTCCTTGAAGTCCGACCACTTAAGTTCTCATTATCGTCTTATATCGGCACATTTTCTAAGTCGAGCTCAAATTTAATATAGCCAACAATCCACATACGACGCTTCGCTAAATCGTGTTTCGAAGATATTCTCTCACAAACTAAATTTCGGTTGACGGCATTCAATTTCAAAGGTAGGTATAGAGCGCTTAAATGATCTTATTTTAATATATTCACATAAACTCCATAGAAGAGTCGCAGAGTCTAGACTATTTTTGTTGGTGATAACTTAGGATTGTAGCGTTTATTTTAATTATACTATGAGCGGGGAAAAGCTTTTTATTTAATAATTTAAGTTTTACTACAAACAAATTTTCTGACTCCTTCGTAGAAATAACTATAAAACTCAAAAATAACTAACAGCGTCGAATTTTTCTGGTAGAGCACACTTGGAAAGGCACTAATAAAAAATATTTTAATTACAAAAGTATCAAAACTTGTTCTATCTCCATTGCGTAATTAGTACGTTATTTTCGTAGCCATGTGCGTTGTATTCCAGCGAAGTATTCGCAAAACCCCAATAAAGTGTAGCGGGTGTTGGCGCCGGTGCGTCGCGACGCCTCGGGAGTCTTGCCGGCGCCAGAGACTGACAAAGAGTCGACTGTGCAGGACAATGACCTTTGCTCTTACCTATGCAACCTAAATAACCCACCCTCAATTGCGACCTTTAACATTTTATTAGCACAACATGGCGGATTGTTTGTGCGATGAATTCGTTTAATCAATAGTAGGACTATTCCTAAATTTCTGCGATTTAACAGAAATACGTAGTTATAAATACGTATAATTTACGTAGGTACTTATTACTTGATATTTTAATGTATCATGAAATGTAAACTTTTAACGTAGTACTGTTGGGAATAAACGGCTTAAAAGAAAATACAACATTTGGCTTATGAATAAATTAATTGGGAAAGGAAAAAGCTCTTTTGAGACTCTTATAATCCTCAATGTTTACTTATTCAGAAAGGATCGTCGAAAAATTCATTCCGCTATTATTCTAAGAATTGAAATAGATTCGAAGTCTAAAGAGAGTTTCGAGAGGCAAACGGGTTGCATACGGTTCCCAGGAGACACAATAACGATATCGACATGAATGACGGGAAAACGCGAGCGATAACAAGAATTATCGTTATATGATCGAGTACGTTTTTGGTCTACCAAAATTAGTAATAAAAAATATATACAAAACCAAAAGAATTAAATGTCGCTGGTTAAAACATTAAAGTAACCTTTAAAGTTTAAATAAATCAATAAATAAATCTTTATTTCCTTAAAAACGGTTACAAAAGTAAGAAAGAGAAATCGAAGTCACCTAATATGCCAATAGCCTGTATCAGGTAACAACGCTCTTCGAAAAACGCGAGCGATAACAAGAATTATCGTTATATGATCGAGTACGTTTTTGGTCTACCAAAATTAGTAATAAAAAATATATACAAAACCAAAAGAATTAAATGTCGCTGGTTAAAACATTAAAGTAACCTTTAAAGTTTAAATAAATCAATAAATAAATCTTTATTTCCTTAAAAACGGTTACAAAAGTAAGAAAGAGAAATCGAAGTCACCTAATATGCCAATAGCCTGTATCAGGTAACAACGCTCTTCCATATCTAAACAACCATTCAGTAAATGATTAATATAAATAACATAAAATCATGATTATATACGAAGTACATGCTTTTAAACACAAATACAATATAATAAATTAAACACAAACACAAATACAATACACGAGTATAAAAGTACAATGCAAAAGTTTTATCTCAGGTTGTATTTAAAAGGTTAGGTTTTAACTTGTATTTAAAATAGTCAAAGTAACTTATTCTTTTACTTATAATAATATTTTTATTTAGATTGTGCATTGTATATGTGAGTGTATGCATGTGTAAAAATGTGAGTGTGTGTGAACTTGTATGTGTTTTATTTATTATATTTCTACATGTATTTTGTCTATACTTTTAAATATTCTAATAGTTTTTCCGTTTCTTCATAACATAAAGGCTTCAGATATTCTATTAATTATTTTTATCTCTCTTCTAGTTTTATCTTTATTATTTATAGCATTGTTAATTTTATTATAAAAGATAATAGAAATATAAGTATACTTTCTACTGTCTCATCGCAGAGTCAGTTTTTACTTTGGGGAGTTTTATTTCTACGACCGGGCTTAAGACAGCTATGGACAGTTTTAAGTAACTTTTTTATAATTGTGTACTTACATAATTTACGAACGGTTAAAACATTACTGATTTGATATAAGTCATCTCTCTTTTTCTTAAATAGAATAATTAATAATAAAGACCTTTCTGCCCTTTCTAACTCCAGCATTTTACCTATCATGGTATCAGGGCATCAGGGCATCAGGGCATCAGCTATCTTCTTACTTTCCTGGATTCCGTTTCAAATTTAAAGACGATAACAATAACTTTTAGTCTGCGACCCATCTGTGACATTTAAGCCGTAGGTCATTAATGAATGCCAAAGCACCAAAGTACAAGGTCAAAGTGTAATTATTCTATATGGGGATTATGATTCCGGGGAGATTACCCGAAATTAGAAAGGTAAATGAGTTATTAATGTGTGCCGCACCGCCACATGCTACGAATCTGGAGCAACAAAGCGAAGCAATTATTATGATCGGGCCCTCTGTTTTACTACCAGAACTCAGATAACAAAGGGTTACGTTAAGGTAAGGTATACGAGATAAAAGTTTATGTTTTGTTCGAATGATATTGTGTAATGTGTATGGGAATAGTTAGAATGCGGAAAAACTTAAACAGTTTGTTTATATAGTTATATAAACAAACGATAGTGGCAATTTCCATGATAATAATGTAATATGTTTCTTCTTCATCTTCTTCTCTTAAATGGATTGCAATTCCATTGTCTCGCTAAAACTGGAGAACGGCTGGACCCATTTGCGTAAATTATTTATACAAATGAATAGAAATAATTTTCTAACTTGAGGAAAGGAACGGTGAGAAATATTGGAAAAATTGCGAGAAAAAATCTAAAGACGATAATTGAATTTTTCCAGTAATGCAATATTTTTAACTTATGTCCACATCAGTAAATACTAATTATAAATACTAAAATAGCTCTTGTATATTGTAAGTTTATTTGTGCAGTGCGACAAGGAGAATTGATTTTAAACAATTGCGGATTACCGCTGAGACTCTTAATATAAGTATTTATTGAATCAGCCACAAACTAGTTAGTTTGAGCGAAAGTACTATTGCGAACACAAAGTAACAATGTAGGGTTATAACCGAATATTGGCAACCCTACAGCGCCTGTGATTAATTTTTCAAGAGCAATCCTCCGGATTTCGTTGATCGGGCTGCACCGGTCCGAAACGTTCGACTCTTGCCGATATTCCCTTTGCGTTTGGACCCACAATAAATGCGAAGGATGCTCACCGACCCGGTGTACCACATTTCGATTTTATTACTAATGCAATAAGGTTCAAAAGTAGTACAAACGATTTATACCTACGTTGTGTACGTTCACCAATAGTCGCATCCGGACGGTATAAATGTTTAAGACTTAGGTTATCCAATTTGGTGACTCCATTAGGGACTTCGATCAACTTTTTCGGGTTTGAATATCAATAGGAGGTTGGCATCGACATTTACCTATTTATTTCCTTAGTACATTTGGTATGACAAGGTTCTTGTTGGGCAAAATATAAGCTAACGTAACTTTGCGACGAAAGTACGAAACGAAATTAATTGCAACTATGAACATAAATATCAAATTTGATTTAAAAAAATTTAAGCGTTAACGAAAATGTCCAGTTTCAGCCCACTATCCATTAAACAATCCATTTGTATTTCCCTAAATAATAAAGGTGCTAGTAAATGAGGTACCTACACAAAGCAATCAAAAAGTTATTTGTTCATAATTATAGTGTGGCCGAGTTGATTAATTTTGTACAATATGTAGGTACAAACTTAGATTAGGAATAAAAGCACTTCTATTTGGTTAACGTCAAAAAATTTGATACATGTAACATACCATAACTATTTTACTTTTTCTCTTATAAAATTTATGTGGTTTTCAGTTTTTTTTGTGATTTTTCTCTTTCAAGTATCGTAATTTTCCTATGTATATGAACATAAACTTGTTAACTCAAGATAGAAATATGTCTTAAATTATCAATTGGGTATTTTCCTACCTGTAGTTTTTTTTCATCATTCAGAAATTATTCGTTATTATTTAACGCAATAAAAGTAAAAAGAATTAAGATTTTATGTTTAGTTTTTTAATAAGATGCATAGAAAGTCACAAAAAGTTAAAATATTTTTTACTACATTAGTGTAATGTACCCGAAATAATTAGTTTACTTACATCAAACACAAAAAGATTTACTATAGTGAGTATGAACATAAACGCGCAAACTTCAGAGATATCTTTATATTATATAATATATGCATTAACTTACAAGCATGTGACGTCACCTCCTTGTACGACTTTTGTATGGGGCGTTTTCATATGACTCACAAAAGTACTTACTTCAAACAATTCTTTGAAAATATTGATTTTTAGTATACTAAGTGTTCCTTTTGTAAACTGTCTTATTTTCGTAATAAAAATTACAGGAAAATACCGCTTGCATGGCATATTTTGTAATATGCACATACTTACTTCACTAACTATTAGATAGAATAAGCTTAGTAAAAAAATGTCGACAGTTTCTCGAGTCTGTCGCCGCCTTGTCCCCGCGGTCTCTCCGCCATCACTCACTTGTCTCTACACCACACTTCCGCTTTTGTCTATTCCATCATTACTTTCTTTGTGATCTTCATTCGCCTTTTACTTACCGACTTATACAATATACACACTTACTGATGGACTAATGTACGTCCCTACTACGGCGCTATTATTACATAGGCGTAGGTATCTTTAACATATAGGTTCTACATTTATTCATTCTAGCTTGTCAAAATAGTAGGTACAAGCGCCTACAAGGGCAGTTTTTTTAAGCGGCTATCTTATCTCTACGCGGTAGAAACAAGATACTTATAATTAAAAACGACAGGGGTTCGTGTACACAAGCGTATAGGGGCCAATACTACAACGTTCTCGTTGTCTTCCTCCGCAGATTTACTATATGCACACGTCACGCGCTGCCCTAATCCATTTAACATGATCTCCATTATCATCATCCACATAAAACTTAGGGCTTCTTTCACAATCTACTAGTAAGTGTCGAATAGTTTACACGAAAGTTTGTCGCTGCTTACTTTATATCGAGCGACAGGGACAAAACATGCAAATATGCTACCTGACACTTAGAGCTCAAACCCACGAGAGTTTTGTTTGTGGTCGCAACAGAAAAAAATAGAACTCTGTGCTAACACAATAGAGCTGAAAATAGAAATATTAAGTATCAAATTTGACAACTCTACACGATTTTCAGCTCTATTGTATTAGCGCACAGTTCTATTTACAGAGCAGTTATTTCTGTCGCGACCACAAAAAAACGCTCGTGGTAAAGTAGCCTTATCAGTACATTGTCAAACATACCCTAAGTTTCAATGCTTTGCTTACATTGAAAAAAACAACATGGGCCAATATCATATTTTGATTCAAAGTCTTAAAAGTCACAAAGGCCAGTAAAACTCTTGTCTCTTACAAATTATAATGGAGAGAATATAATAATACTATTATTTCTGGTTTGCGACAGTGTTTAAATCATTACGTGGCTTAGTTTAAGTCGGTTAGGTGAAGCCGTATCGCCGCCGGAACACGCCCTTACGGGGCTTCCGTCGAATTGTCTCCACTCTCCGGCTCCGATAGACGGACACAGATAATACCATCTTATTTGAACCTCAACAAAGGAGTTGAGATAGTGACGACCATATCATTAAGCTTTGTGACCTCTTAGTACAGAAAGTAAATTAATAAAATAGTTTATTTTTATTATTTGGTGATTATAATAATATTAGGATGTTTTCCAAAAGCATTCCATCGTTATGGACTGAATTTCGTAGTTATAAGTAATCAGTAGTAGACCTAAAATGACCACATTATCTGAATCGTATCATGAAACATCGTACAATAGGTGATGTTTCATAATACGATTTACGCAATGTGCCCATTTTAGACTTGCAGAAGAGGAAAGAAAACTCCTTTTCTTTAGCACTAACATATTATAATTAATTTTCATTAAAATGACACACAAACACACATATGGCCAAAATATCCGAACATGGAATACTATTGAAAGTAAGCAGCAACCCCGCTGCAGCATCCCAGTTAATTGGGCGGTCGTTATTGAATATAAACATAAATACACCTCGTTATTATTAACCGTGGATTATTGATTAGGCCCGCATAATCCTAATGCGAGGGGTCGCGATTTGTGTAGAATTTCACGCTGGTGCGCTCGCGGTGACAATGGACCGGCTTCTACCCTAAACAACGCAAAACATGGCTTACGACAAGGCACCGCTTTGACAAATAGGACAGATTATAAGCTTACACTACATCGCATAAAATCAATTCAATGAGCATACGGACGCTAATATATTGAATTGTTGCAATCAAATATTATGCCATTTGGCAATGGGTTTTTGGACACTGTCGTAATGTTTTGTTAATCAAAGTAAACACTAGCCACTTCTATTCTATCCCACTGTACGCCTTAAACTAGTATTAATTGACAGATGGCGCGACAAATCTTATATTACCTCTGGTATGATTAAATACTAAAAGTGTGAAATTGGCAAATGCCTACTTTGGTAAAATTTGGTTTCTTATACATTTGAGTAATATTACCGCTCTCTGGTAGGGTATTTAACTTAATATTAGAATATTAAATAGCTATATTCAATCATCATCGTCAAATATTAATTCGTACAGAAATAACTTTCAGTGCAGTTTTACGAGAATTGTGCGAAGTTAAAGTTTATGTAAAAGAAGGTGTGCCGAAAGCTAATATGTTTAATAATTCTTAAAGATACATAAAATTATTTAAAATAAGAACAACACACATTACCTCAGATTATTAGCACACACTACCATGAGTTTGATAGATACAATTTTGTTACACGTTGAAGTTTGTTAATCTGTCACAAGTCACAAAATTTACATATCTTTTCATCTAAGGGACAAAAGAACCCTTATAAAGTTTAAACATAAAATTATATTAATTATTATCGGCTAATTTCGATCACAGTGCGACCTCCAGTACAATATTATTATGAACACTTCAAAGGGTTAAGTGACACTGAAAAATCATCTTAATTCGCTGCTTCGCGTCTGCATAACTGTTAGAGGTGGAGCGTATTTACCGTCACAGGAAAAAAGGATTAAAGTAAACACACGAGTATGACAGTATATTGTAGGCGTATTAATATACGCCTACAATATACTATAATTAAAATAATAATAATAATAATTATTATTATTATAATTATATAATTACAAGTAAAAAAATAACTACCTGCGTACATCTTACCGACTGTGTCTGTACCACGAAATATAATCTTACTATGGGATCAACTTTTCTTCTTGAAAAAATTCAACTGTTTCCTACAAAATGCTATCTATACCGTAACCCTTTTGTATGAAAGAGCTGATTTTTTTTTTTCAAGAAGAAAAGTTGATCCAATAGTAGAAGTTTTCTTATATTCAAGAGTATATTCACTCCTGAAAGTTTGGATACTGACTGGAAAAACACCAGGTATATGGCCATATGCACAAAATTTCTGATATCTCGGAAGTTTGCCCGTTTCTGTTCACACATACCGTAGTAAATCTTTATGTATTTGATGTAAGTAAACTAATTAAGTAGGTTTTTTACACTAATGTTGTAAAAAAAAATTATATCAACTTTTTTGTGATTTGTGACTCTGTGAATGCATAATATAATAACAAAACTACACATGAAATCCTAATTCTTTTTACTTTTATCAAGTTGTAATACCTAATTATTTCTTCATTTATTTAAAAAAACAAAACTACATGTAGGAAAATACCCAATTGTTCCATTTCAATGTATCTACAGCTAAAAACCTTTTAAAATATATAACATATCCTGCTACATTTTAATTACTTAATCAGAAACCGTGGATATTCGATACCTAGTTATAAACGAAAATAGCAAAACATTTTCGCTCATATAACGATTTGCAATAAATATTAACCACATTTCATATACTTACATTTACAAAATAAATGGTCGCACAAAAGAATACGTCTACTCGGTAAATCGACTTGACAATAACAAATAATGTACTATATTTTATTCTCTGCGTTATGTTTGATTTGTCCGAATATTTTTATACCCAGATGAAAAGCGGAAACAACACAAATCTTCTGAAAACATTTAGGAAAGCAGCAGGTATTATTAGTAAAGAATAACTTAATCAAGAGCATGTCAGGACATGTCTGAAGAGGGTTCTGTGACTATCGACACAATGTGTTTTTTTTTTAAACTACATCAAAAGTTATCGTCCGATTTTCGAAACAATGGGGTAGAATGAAAAAATAATTATCTTCACTGCATAGCTACCCCTAAAATATATTTTATTTTATTTTTTATGCTGTCTAAAGTAAAGTCTATACGCAATCTATAAGTATACAAAATTTCAACAATTTATATATTTTATAAATAAAAATTGTTGAAATTACAGAAGTTAGCAGGGGCGGACAGACGGACAGGGTAAAACTATAAGGGTACCGTAGTACTACAGAACCCTAAAAATGTAGATATAGAGTATGCTGATGAATGAAATAATATTACTTAAGAAATCTGCTTATCATTTATGGTTTTTGATTATTATGTCTAATTTATTTTAATAAGCAAAACAAATGAACGCCGGGAAATGATCAGCGAACAAATTACTGGTCACTGGTCAGTAATAGGACGTGAAGCACACCACTGACGGATTATTAAATTTTAATTGAATACGCAGTGATGGTGTACGAGACTCGTCAGGACTCAATTGCTGTTCCGATACACATTTACCACCAAACACTGGCTAGGACTTCGATAAACGAATTAAACATAAATTATAGTGAAACCATAATTTGAAATTAAAAATTCAAGAGCTGAAACTGAAAAGTAGAGCCAGTCTCTCAATGATCCAAACTTTGAATTTATCTGTGGATTCCAAACATTTAATGAATAGAAGTCGCCAAATATTTTTATCTCAGATAAAATGTCAACCCCGTTTTTGTAAAACTTTCAACGCTACATTTAAAGTTAACTGCTAACTTGTCACAAGCTCTCGTCAAGTGCAAGTTTTTGTTTGCGGTAACAAAACGTAGATCACAGGTACATTAAACGCTCGTCAAGAGAATATTATAACCTAAGCTTTAGTTCACATCTAAACGAGACGATACGCGACGCGGCGCTTCATTTTTTAAGGTAGCGATTTAATATTGTAATTTATTTACTACACAAGAAAATACACGTTGATTGCAAGAGTTCGAATGTCAAACTAGACTGCTCTGCATTGCGCGGCGCCGCTCTTGAAATCAAACGTGCATTTTCTTGTGTACTGAATAAAGTTTATATTGCAATGCAGTGCCGCGTCCGATTCGTCTTGTTTCGGTTGTGAGCTGACCCTTAGTCGTCTAGTGTACCTTGCTCCAGGAAGCTTGTCACAAAAATACGATGGTAAAACTTTAACGGAAGAATTTTCTCGAGTGTTCAGTCAAATGCACTCAGCATTATAAGTAGGTACCAATTTTTCATAGAATAGATGTAAAGTTTCCCTTGTCTACAGCATAATGTTTTGTAGAAAAATATTGAAAAATCATACCATGCCAATTTATGTTCGGTTAAACATTTAATTTAAAACAATCATACATTGTCGTATTAGTTACGTTATGACGTCCCCAATTTCTATATGAAATTTAAATAGAACATTTGCTGCACCGATCGCGGCTCACGGCTCATCTAGCTCGGGACTCGGGAGGGTGAAGGAACTTCACATAAATTAGACGATGACACATTTAATGGCGCGCATGCAAGTTTTAAATTCACTTACTGACGACTGAGGGTCCCCACTACCATGGATAATTAAATCTATGATTTATTATTTTGCGTTCAAATTAAGAATTGATTTTGTTAATTGTTTATGTCTTTTAATTTGGAACAAATTATTTCGAATGCCGCGGACGCCTAGTGAAAATAAATAAATAGTAATAATATTCGCGGCTTTAATGTTAGCTGAAAATGATGTTAAGAACCTCTTTGAAAATTTCCTCGACGTATTCCAAATTGAAAACATTCCTAACGAAATGGCATTTTATCACACAAGCTTCACATATTTTTAATGCCAAGGAAATTGTTTTTGAAGATGAGAACGGCTTGGCGAACATATACTTTTGTAAATGTGTTCAACAACACGTACTTATCGCATAATTGTTAGTTAAATATTTAAAAATTCGTTCGGCTTTTCTCGTAAATTTAAGAATCACCTATTGGGATAAGCCAGGATAGGTTAATCAATTATATAAGTGTAGCAATATGCTTCTTTCGCTGAATATTGACTTACATTTTCATTCGTGAAAAAAGAACACCCGTCACAACACCCATGATTAAAGCCTTTTTAAAGGTTGTCACAAGTTTTTTTCTTTCTTATTTTACTCCAGCATCATCGGCAAACAGGAAAGTATATCTGGTACTAAATAATTCTTAAAAGTAAGTATCAGACAATGATCACAGTTTAGCTATGTTTGTATTATTACTAGCTGTACCAACCCAATAGACGCTGTTCTGTCTAAACTATTAACAGAAATAAATAAATAACTACCCACATAATAATTATTCCAACAGTTTATCTAACAACTACACCTACAGCCTGCACCTACTACCTACTCCTACACCTACTACCTACATATACATCAACTTTTTTTTATTTCGCAGGGATAAGGTCATTACGCCTTCCCCGGGTACTACTTACATAATATTTACAACTAGCTACACTAACCTACACCTACCTACACCTACAACCTATATGATTGTGATGTGTGAAAGAGTTGAAGATACAGTATCTATTAATATTGCAATTAAACAATTGGGGTTGGCTTTAGAAAGGTGTAAATTGAGGATAATATGCTGGACATATATCGGTCAAGCTGTTACGGAGGAGTTCTCTTACAAACACTGGGACACGAGAATTTTATAGTATACGAGCGGACCCGACAGACGTTGTCCTGCCTGATTTGTGAATCTAAACCATCCAGGGCGCCACGCAAACGCATACAATAAAATTCATTCAAATCGGTCCAGCCGTTTAGGAGGAGTTCAGTGACATACACACGTACAGTATAATTATATATATAAAGATAAGATAGGGTAGGAAAAAGTGTAAAGTTATAATATTTTAACGCTCCTATTACTCTAATCGGACATGTTTATTTCAACAAACAAGTTTAAAAAATAAAAAGGTAGATGGTTAATCCCTCACTATTACATAAGCGGGCATGTTCCGTGCTCTGTTTAAATCTAATTTTATACGGCGCACTCTCGTAAAGTGATTACGTAGCATTGCGTATTTTTCAAGGGCTGCCTGCACCCGTACAAGGGAGGGGGCGATAAGCCAGCGGATGTTCAGCAGACAATGGCATTACGGTCGCGACATCACGTTCCATGATACTTCAGACAATTATTACTTCACAGAGACTTTGAGGCGTATCAACATGAGGCATGTTGATACGCCTTTTACGCGATATGTTTCATATGCGAGATCATTTTCGAGTTTTAAGTACTCCAAGATTCTGAGTTCGATACTTTCTTTAAGCATTGTTGTTTTCAAATCTGGACTTGTTAACTTGTTATTAACTACTTAATGGAAGGAAACGAATTGATGACAACTTATTTTGTTCAGACGATAGATATACCCATTCCTCGCCAAAACATCATAAATTCAGACCACCCGCAACCGCAACTGATGACGTCACGCCACAGATACATGAAGGTATGTAGGCGCAGGAGACACAGGTAATAGTTACTAAATCTCAATCCACGTCAATCTAAAATACATGAATATTGCACGTGTCTATTATTAATTTAGTATTTCCCCTTATATATTGCTTCAGTAAATAATATTGACGGACGTCGACAGGTTTGGCAGCAGTAAATTGACCCCTTAATATAACGTTGGGCCCCAAAGGATATGGTAAGCAGCCTCGGGAGCCCTAATGAATTTAATCGGGAAAATATACGAGGAATAGGAAATGATCCCGTTACACTCTGTGAGTCTAAAATCTAAATCAGTTTTACTTTCTCGCCCTGTATTATAGTCCAAATATAAAAAATACAGCGTTTTTTTTTTAAATGGGATTTCGAATAATATTTTCGGCACAGGTTTGTGAGCAGAAAATATACGGACTCTGAGTATACGGATTGATGGACGGATGCGAAGAAGAGAGTTCTAGTATCTACATTTTTGCTTCACACGTGCTTTAGCGATTATTGTTATTCGTCAACCCTATTTTCATTTTCAAAATGTTTAAATTCCTCAAAAGTATACATAATATTGTGTACAAACATTCAATCATCGAAGTAAAATAAAGTATTGTTATTGTACATTTCCATCACACAATCATTGGAAAAATATTTACGGTTTGAACAGTCGTTCACGGCTGGCATTATCTCCATAGCTTGATTAAGCGGCCATAGCTGAACACATTCAACCGAGAGCCGAAAGGAGGGCAGGATAATTGTCATATGTATGCAGATTTCGATTACGAGGCGCCTGCTGGTAACATCTGACGCGTTGACACGGTTCGTCAGAAGTGACATTTATTTGTACGTTTGACGCCGAAATTTACTATGCCGTGCCATGAAATTTGCCTAGCAATTTCATTACGATCACTATAACTTTTGCAACATATTGGTTTTGGGAATTTCAATTTAATAAAGGTCAACTTTGAGCATCTGCTCAAAGTTGACCTTTTAAATTGAAGGTAACAATAAAAACTAGTGGATACCTAGTGGTTGAAATTCGCCCGTTATAATTAACATAATTTGTAAGTTTGATGATCGTTTGAGAAAAGGGCTCTTTTGCCTATTATATAGAAAAGTATATAAAATGTAAATGTTGCGACAGATTGACAAACGCTTACGTGTAACATAATTTTTTATCTATTAAATGCACAGTAGTTTGTGTTAATAATCTGAGGTAGTGTGTGTGTGTTGTTATTTATTTTATGTATTTCTAAGCATTCTTTCAAAAGTATTATTAGCCTTCTGCACACTTTCCCTTATAAAAAACAATAATCGGCCAAATTTAATATTCCTTCGGTTGCACAATTCTCGTAAAACTGATCTAAAAGTTACGTAATAAAATGCACGTATATTTTTTAAACTAAATTTCGTTTTGCTAGAATGAAATAGATTAAAACTTTGACCGCTCATATTATATTGCTCATTTTTTAACAGATATTATCTATTTTTTGCCATTTCCTTTATTTTTCAGTTTAGTATCACATTTTGTGTGATAACGTCTTATAAATCGATGAATGCCGGCTGGACGCACGCAAAATTGTCACTTTCCGCCTGATTGTCACGTTCCGCCAGTTTATCCCGATCCGCCTGAGCCGAGCGTGCAAGCGAGAGCGCGGAACAAGCGATAGAGAGGCACGACCGGCACGACGCTTAGCGTGCGGCTTGTGATGTAAACCGACTTAACAGACAACCATATTTTTTAGTAAAATTTTTGTTCAATGCATATTCCCAATTAATTGTTATCAAGGCAATAAGCAGCCATAAGATAATGTAGATAATGTGTCAGCCGCAAAGTAGAAAAACCATAAATAGCTTCCGTATTATTTATGTTGGAAGCCATGGTAGTTGTAGCCTAATAGCATGTGACATGCGAGCTTTAAGTAATGATTTCTCCGAAGGTAATTGTCAGGACATAATATTTTAGGCATTAGAGAAATATTTATTTTAATAATTTTAAAGTTTTACAATACCTACTTAAAGTTTAGTTTAGATTAAGTATTTTAAGTACTAATAATTTAAGTATTTTAAGTACCTTTTATGTTTTTATTTTACTAATAAATATATCCCTAATACCTAAATGCGTAATGTTTATAGAATACAAAAGTGACATTCAATTCGATTCTCTCTTCTTAATCTTTCTTAATTAAATGTAACTTTTGTTCGCAACATTAGTATAATTAAAATGTGATTTTTCTGGCTTTGTCGCAATATATTATACAACGTTGTAAATTATTATGGCCTTTGCATAAAATGAAGGTCATGAAAGTACATTAACCTAAAGGCCAATAAAATATAATATTGTGTAATTAATGTAGCACTGACGCTACCATAGATGCCGTACTGCACGACGCTACCGATTGGATCAGTTGAAACTGACCATGTATGGCGCCCATATTTTTGGATTTGATGGATTGGCAGGACTACGAGTATATAAGTCATTGTAAAATTGGATTGGCATAGTATTTTTTTTTGTAAATAACAATTTTCCCATCTAATACTATGTCGAATCGGTGGTAGGCATATTAATGTAGGAAAATTATATGAGAGTTATTTAATAACATATATGGAAATAAAAAAAATGAGTTCGAGTTGGTGTATGGCTACTGTAGTCTGTAGCTCGCACTCCCACATGAGCTGAATGTGAATCATGTGAGATGTGTCACACCCGCATACCTATATTGAATTCCTTAGCGGCGGTTATTAGCTCCTAGCACCAGGGTGTGACGTGTCCTGTTAACATGCGAGATGCCGACAGGATATTATATCACAATATTTTAATAATGCCAATAAATGTCTCGTACCGTCGCGCCATAGTGAATATACCTAACATGCGTATTGCGTATAGTTCTTTCGTTCCATATTTGTCTCATACATCTTGCGAAAATCGATTGATAGTTGCAGCGCACTGCGCAGCAATTAAAATATTTAAATGACAAGTGGACCGTTATTAAGCATTCATCAATGTAACATCAACTTAACACCCAATTTTAAATTAACATTTTTTATGATTAAAATGATATATAGGTACAACTGAGTTTGTTCTCAATGTCCATATACTTTGTCAGAGTTCAATGACAAAATATAAACCTATAACTTTTAAAAGTTGATGACAAGACGTGTAGAACTTTTTTAAGTCCTGTGTTTATACCAAATTAAGGAAACATTTATTACTTTATGTAAATATGAATGAAACATAGCAAACCTTACTAATATTATAAATCTGCCCTGCCAAACCAAAATACTGTAACTTTCAATAACCACTTTTGAGATATTTGACAGAATATATTTTTGACGTATATTTGCCTTTTTTAAATGTAATTGGTTAATATTATTTAATTTTATGCATTAATAGTTAGGTATATATCTCTAGTATATAGCCAAGTAATTTTTTTTTTTTTAATTTTAGTAAGGAATTAAGATATCGCAACTAACTTGTTTTGACAAGACAATTTTGAAATTTCATTTTATTCCTAACGACGCAAAACACTGTAATATAGAATACAGTGTTTAGCCTTATACGAACTCGTTATGTCTAAACACTGTATATTTATATGTATGCATATTGCACAAAGTTTAAAAAAAAGATAGATGGGACATGCTTGCAGCTAGGGGTTTATTTATGTAATTCGTAAATAAAATAAATCATGAGATGGCAAAATAAAATATAATGAACTTACAAATAATTATTAGCATCATCTACAAAACATAACAAGACCTTTTAATATTTTTTGAAGCTCACATATAATAATAAGAAACTGCTTTGGGTTTTTTGAGATCAATCGTAAAATCAAATATAAAATATTCGACTTAGTAACAAAGAACGTAACAAAACATGAACTTTTAATATATTTAAAAAAATATCATCTTTTCTCTTCTGAGGTATAGTAATAAAAATAAGAAAATTCTACTTAAGTATACGATTACAAATCAGAATCAATATTTAAATCGAGATCAGGTGCATCTGATTCCTCAAGATCTTCATAAAAACTACGCCGCGATGTAGGCATAGATTTTGTAAGTGTTAGCAATTCTTTTTTTTTAACTTCACTCACACCTCTTGGCTTACTTTCTGTTTCTATCATGTTTATAAGATCAAGTCCATCGTCCATTCTCTTTCTTAAATCTCTTGCAACCTTTTTCTTTAAAAAGTGTATTTCTCTAAACTCTCCATTATAATCATTTTTGGCAAAAAGAGAAAGGTTGCCTCTTCGAAACTCAATAATTTTTAAATTTTGAATATTCCAATCTTTCGGAAACGCTATTTTACAGTCGTTTTTTAAAATCAACATGTCATTGTGTTTGAGTACGTCGACATACAGGTTTTTTCTTGACTCTTTAATTTTAGTCACAAAATCTTCTAGATCGAAAACTTCACCTTCTGCTTTCAGTTTTTTTGTTATAACAGCGTGAACTGCATCCGCAGCCATATATGTATGGCCTGGTTCAAAATATTCTAATTTCAAGCTTTGAATACTAGTTTTATCATCATTTACAACTCTGACCAGTCCAGAAAAAAGAATTTTGTTCTTATTCTGAGCATTGCAATTGTCCAAAAAGAAGTTTAAATGGTGTAGATCCCGGCAGTATTTTCGTATAAAATAAATATATGTGGTAGCTACGTTATATGCCTTTCTACCGCTTTCGCCTTCATGCCATAGAATGCATACATCATTTTTATTTTTGCCTGGCGGCACAAATGACTCATTAAAGAGAACAAGTTTTCTTGAAAAGTAATACTCCTTTGTTGTGAGAAGAGGCATACATATAGCTTTTTGCATATCGACTGTGAATACAGCTTCCATTCCTTCAGAGTTGTCACTTCGATCTTCTGCAAATTTTAGATCCCTTCGTGAATTACGTTTATTTTCCAAGTGCTGTCCTAACACTATACAATCTTTACAATTGCAAGGAAGAGGTAGGTTTTCATTTCCTATTTTATGATTTTTACACTTAGTGCTAATATCTTGAGCTAATTCGGCTATTGATAGATTCAATTTCTTAATCATATTATGAAAATGAGTCCAACGACAAGTTGGTAAATTATTTTCTTGACAAAACTGCTTAAAATCTGTATAAATATAATACTGGAGAAATATAATTCCTACTGGCAAATATTTTCTATTCGGCGCATGGTTACTATTATAATGTGATGAAAAAGGATTGTATTTTAATATAAATTCTTCTAAACGGTTTTCATACTCTTGCGGGAACTTATTGGTTGGTTCAAATCGACCACGACGATCAGATGTAGCGCTCACTTGTGGATTCCTATTGCACTCTAAATAATTTTTTTTTCAAGACTGACTGGACGGCTTCATCATTTGTATAGCCCAAGGTCCTTAGAAAAAAAACTTTACATACTTTAATGCCGTTGAGCGACCATGTTAAGGTGTTGTGCCTTCGAGATTGGCCTTTTGTTTTTGTGCATGTGGTAGATAACTTATCAACACTTCTCGATAAAAAATCGCGACGACGTTGTCGATCTAAATTCCAAAATTGTGCCCATATAGACTGCCTTTCAGTCTCAGGAATATTTTGTATGCATTGTTTTTTACATGAACAAGGTGACAATAATGGATGTTTCAATCTTTGTTTCTCTAATATATTTCCTGGATCTCTATTTCGCTTAGGTGTCTTTGATATTTGACAATTATTATCTTCAATGGTAGGGTTGTAAGCGGCAGCAGATTCGTCAAGGATAATACGTCTTTTATTGATTGTCGGTGTTATTATTTCGGTATTATGGGCAATAATACTTACAGGAGTGGCAGAAGTCGAAGTTTTTGGTGAAGTTGAAGGAGGTGAAGAATGTGACAAAACTATTAGCTGATGGTTGGATCTCAGACGATAATTCAATTGAAAATGTATTCTGTATCTGATGCAAAGTATCATCTTCATTTTCATTTAAATTATGTTCAGAACTAGCATCTATATTAGGTTCTTGGTTCTTCGTTGATTGAATTTCAGGCACATTTGTTTTGGAGGTAAGATCAACAGGTTGCTCAAAATATGAAATAGATACAATACTATCAGAGTGAAGAAGCGAAGAGGTACTGGGTTGCTGAATATCTTCTGAAGAATTATTTGAGACGGTTAAAGTCTTGTCACAAATCAGTGCAGTTCTCAGTTGCGCGTAAACTCCTTCTCCTAATTCTTCCGATAAGCATTCATTAAGCTGAGATTCACTGAATGGAACTATAGGACTTGTAAAGTTTCTTGACTCCAAATTATCATAAAAGTTATGTTCCCACTCACTGTGGTTATTGCAGTCTATATTTTCTTTTTCTAGGCAATCACTCATCACACTGGACACAACAGTCACCGAGTATGTGTTATTATAATGTTTAATTTTTTTTTTGATAGTCTGACCAACATTTTACTTCGATTAGTACTCATTGTCACTCACTTTTAATACTAAATAACTTTAATTAAACCAAATACTATCTCGCAATCATCCGATCAAAACAAACAACACAATTGGCGGTATCAGTGTGCGCGGTCACACGACTAACGTAACCCGCAACGTCTTCAACGGGATGAACAAGGAGGAAGTATCTATAACGGCGCAGGAAAGAGCGAGACAGCAATAATGTTGTCGATTCAACTTACGCTGGTTGAATAGCATCAACGCGCGAGCACGCGACTAGTTGTAAACACTGTATTTTTGGTATTTATCTAGCCATGCGTGAAGTTTGTTTCGGCAAAACACTGTATACTTTGTTACAGTTTTTTTGCGTGATTATACCATATTTTAAATTAAATACAGTGTTTTTTTGCTTGCTTTATCTTGCTAAATAACCGTTAGAATGAAAAAAGGATCGATCAGGGGTACTAAACAGACGTAAAGAAATTGATTGCGCCTTGTTAAGCCAAAACACTGTATATCGACTTACAGTGTTATGGCTTGGCAGGGCAGAAATGTGAAAGTGAGTTGTTTGTTTGTTTCTCTTTCGCGTAAAAACTACTTAGCCGATTATCATAAAATTTGGCACAGATATAAATTAGTCCACGGAGAAGGTCATAGGCTTTATCGTGGCAAAATGTACGGTTCCCGTGAGATCTCTTTTTGCGCACACGATCGCGGTTGCGGGCAACATGTAATAACTAATAAATTGGTTCCAAAAACCACAAACCCAAAGGATGTTTATGATTAAAAAAAATAAAGGGCATGTAATTTAATAAGCACTACTCCGCGAGGTACCTATCTAAGACGGATGCAGCCGTTTGAGACGACGGCTGTCCAATTAAGTACAATACATTGGAACAATATAAATGTACGAGCTGAGTTTAAGGATATTGGAGCTTGTTTAATGTTACACGTCAGGAGATAAAAACTTTCTTAATGGACACAAAGCACCCGTGTTACACAAGATAAACAGGGCAAATCTTTTTTAACTAAAGCTTTTTACCTAATTTATAAGGATGCTCCTGCATATTTAAGATAAAATTTCACAGAAATATAAATAACACTTTCATAAACAATACACTCTACTCTTGTATAGTATGTAGCAGAGCTAATTTGAGACATCCTTTCTCTGTATGATTAGTCACATGCTTAGTATAATTATCGATAAAATTAGCGTTTAATAAGACGATATCAAACAACAATTAATATTAGCTCTGTAGTGTCATCAGTATTTGCTTGTGTAACGGATTGTAAACCTACAGCAATTGTGTAGGTACAAACTATATGCTCATGGAAATAAGTGACAAGTCGGAAGCGAACAATATTTTCGGCAATACATTCTTCAGTCGAGTTCTAAATAATTTAAACCGTAGGAAAGTGACAGTTTTGTAATATATTTTTGTTAATATTTAAAAAAAAACTATGAAATGAAATGAAATGCTTGTGAAAAATGTATGAAACCTGCGAATCTCAATTTAAATCCCAAGCACGTTTATTCAGAGCGGAGTTGAAAGCCTGAAGTAATTTAGAAAAAGATTGCTCTGATACACATGAGTCTTCTGCGGAAATAGCATGCCATTATACAACGATAGCGCTGCAAGTTATCACAAAACCACCAACTAGACACTAGACCGATTCCATTCCTGCTCACAGCAAAAACTTAATAAATAAATTATTGGTTTATTTGCTTTTAATTACTAATACGCGAAGTCGCGGTAGATACTTGTTTAACGAAAGTAACGAAAGGATTAGCGCAAACGTATCAAAAATCCTAAAAATATACAATCTCTGACACCATTATTTGGTCGCAAAAAATCAAAATTCCAAAATTATTAACTTAAATGTACAAGAGTGATAATCGTTACTTGAAAATCTTCAAGTAACAATTTGAAGTCATCGCAATATTTGGGCAAAACATCAAATTGCTTAATTCGTTGCCAGAGAAATAACATTTACGAATCACTAACGAATAATAAAATACTTCGTGTCGTTTAATAGTTTATTAAAAATTCTGTAATTTTTTGTAAAATATTTTATAAATAGAATAACCTATATACCTGCATGTTCTGTACGTACATGGACTTTGAGCAGCTATTGTAGATTCTGTAACTTAATATGTAAACTAGGCAATAGAGGGGTAGATCGTTTACCAAAAATATATACATTACGAAGAATGGGGAAAGGTACGAGTACCTAATTTCCCGCTCCGGGTTGAAAGGGATAGAAAAATAAAGGAGAGTAAACAAAAGTTCAGTAACTATTCTCATCTAAAAGCACATAACACTCATATTGATGTGAATATACTATCTTATATTATAATTGTCGTGTAATATAACTTTTTTGACGACCTCTGTGGCTCAGTGGTTGAGCGTATTGGTGCTCAAGCCGGGGGTCGCGGGTTCGAATTCTGCCGAAGGCACAAAAAGTATTACCGTGTTCCTGTGTCATGGATGTGTATAATATAATCATAATCTTAAATATTGTGTACCTATAATATAAAAGTATTAAATATATTTCCGTAGTCTGGTACCCGTAACACAAGTTCTTCGAGAACTTACCACGGGATGGTGGTGTGAAGCGTCCATAGATATTATTATATATTATAATGATTATACATTATTATTATTATAACTTTGTTTTATATACAAGTTCGGAATTAAATTCATTCTAGAAAAAAAATAGTGCAATAAGCTTTAACGATTTAAAGTGGTATTTTCTAACGTATACTGCGCTTTGTTACAAACTTAAAGGAGTTTCTGAAATATAATAGAAATAAATTTACAAGATACCATCTGAAGTATAAGAAATTACAATTTTAAACTGAATGAAAAAAAGGTAGAACGAACTCCGTCAATGAAATTCTTTGATAAAAATTTACTCAAAGCAAAAGTTAGTACAATCGTATTTTTTACTTGCTTTAAGAATATTTTTGAAACATATTATAAAATGCCAACAAAAGCTTTACTTTTACATTTTCAACGCTTTTCGTCCGTCCTATTTTAGTAAAAATGTTTCGCCGCTGACTGCAAGCTTAATCATAAGTATGGTACGTTTAAATTTTAATAATAATTTACAAAATTATTATTATATTTACAAAAGATAGTTATTAGGTATATTAAACAAATTTATGTAACATGTTACATTATAAACGTAGAGTTCAATAATTCTTCCTCGTTTTCGGATTATTTTAAGTAAATGTTCCATTACCGTTAAATGGACCAAAAGTATATTTTCATACAACGTTTTTGCATTAACCTACTTTATTTTGTTCTAGTGTGTTTTGCTGCAGGAGTTTTAAGAGAGGTATAATTAGTTGTTCACACAGCGTGCTCTATTCCTTTAGACCCAAAATATTTGGTTAGAGTAATTGTAACGAGCTTGTGTTTTTGAGCCTCCAAAAATTCATCTCACCGATGCAAGAGTTCGAGGCAAAATATTCTCATAAGGATCGTCTGCTCGCAGTAAATGACGGTTTGTGTAATGTAGCTGTCGCCTGTCGCCCAGTATAAAAAAACTCTCATATATGTATCCCCTGGACATCGTAAAAGTCCACATTTGGGTTAGCAGCGCTAGCGGCCAAGTTACGAGTTAGCAAAATTGAAAATCGAATAGAGGACATAAAAATTTATAAAACTACCAATTCTCACAACTCCCACAAAACTTTCCAGGTTCCCTTTTTCTCGACCAAACGACTGAGGTAAAAAATATTAAAGGATAATTCAATTACGATAAAGCCATATCAATACGACTTCTCGAAGTATTTTTATCGACAGTATTGTAATCTTATTATGTGAGTCTCGTCCTCGTCTTAAGATCTAGACTAACTATCGTCAACTTAAAATGTGTTACAGCTTTCTATTCTAAAAATAGGCATAATGATTATTACACTTGTGTTTCTTCAAGCAGGTGCCTAATGCGCATGAATCACACGGTAAGCAATGGGAACTCTACCTAATACTACTCATTACAGCTTATTGTAAGAACAAGAGTTGGTAACCGAATTTCCTTTAATCCAACTGATCCTAGTGCTTAATTAATTGTTATACGCAGTTGGACTATTTCCAACGAGGCTTCTATTGGATAACAGATAACGGATATTCTAGTGGCCACAGAGGAGGCCATATTTTCCGAGCCAAAACTTGTAGAGAAAACTTAGTACCACTTCGGCAGGAACTAGGATCTCTACATTTATCATATTAAATAATTGATAACTGTCAAAATAATGTCTACTACCTACTTTTACATAAAGGTAAAGATTTTTGTACAGTATCTAATCAGATAAGTTAGGGTCGAAAGATATAAGCTGGAAAAGTTCTCTTACTTTTTTATTGGTACTGACCGGAGTTTTTATGACTGAATATTAAAAAAAATCTACGTTTTCTAGACTCTAAAATATGAAAAGAAACTTTAGAGTAAACTTTATTGGTAAACAGGAGCTCTTAGAACGATAACATAATTAGCATAACGAGATCTCGTTTAAGACTAAAACTAGCCGCGATAACACTTATTCGCGTTAATAAAACTGACACAGTCAGTTGAAAACTAAACATACACAGCAAAAAGTTGATAGTACTTTAACTTAAAAGATGATATAAAGTAAGTATAAATACAAAAACAAAAGTTTTGAACACTTAAACTTGTTCGAAAGTTACCTGCGAAAGATCTCCATCCTCTTTGAGTTTCTCGGCGATCGTCAGTTTTCTGTCTCCAACGACCCCGCCAATTAGAACCACAAACAATAACATACAGTATCCACCCATTATAGCATCCTTTATCACCGTGATTTTCACTTAACACTTCCGATACTCATTACTCATCTAGAGGTCGAGGCGGGCGGGGCGACTCGACTCGCGCGAGTAAATGCCGGAGGTAGCGACGCGGCGCGTCGACGCTCGTATTCCTGTCCTACTCACGCACGCGCTTGGGGTCTAAAAGGCTGGTGGTCATCGCGACTGTATCGGACCATTCAAAATAACGACCATATTATGCGTAACGAACTCGACTGTTTCGGAAATGCCAGGATAAGTCATGTCCTACGAACAGAATAATTCAGAATGATTTTGTGGCCTTGCCGAGTAATTAGAAAAAAAAGATAATATTATGTTATTTTTTTCATCAACAAAGCCAAAAAGGAATTTAAAGATTTTCACGAAAAGTTATTAGATAGTTCATAGACATTGATTCACCTGAAACATGGTAGAGATCAAACTTTGCATAGAAATATTATAAACTAGCTGTTGCCCGCGGCTCCGCCCTCGTAAGCACAGTATCCCTCGGGGACACTGTACTTTTTCGGGATAAAAGTAGCGCATGTTTTAATGCAGATCTTAAACTGCTACCATACGAAATTTCATCGAAATCCGTTCAGTAGTTTTTGCGTGAAAGAGTAACAAACATCCATCCATTCTCACAAAATTTCACATTTATAATATTAGTAGTACTAGATGTTGCCCGCGACTTCGTGCGCGCAAAAGGAAGTACCGCAAAAACTGTTTATTTTTCCGCAATCAAAAGTAGTATAAGTCCTTTCCCGTGATCTATACTATATCTGTGCCAAATTTCATCCAAATCGGTCCAGTACTTTTGGAGCCTATTAAAAGCAAACAATCAAACAAATCTTTCCTCTTTATTATAATAATATAGAAGTATAGATTATGTTGTTGACGAAACAAGAGAAATGGTTACTATCAAGTAAATGCATTGGAGTTAAAAAAACATAATCTTAAAAAATGAAGGCTTTAATATCCTGTCATATTGATATTCCCATTATCAAATATCAAAGGCTCGGCAAGGCCCTGCCTAACGTTTTCCGAAGCTTTTAATTATGTTTTGCTGTTAGTATAGGCTGCTGATGAATAAATTAAGAGCCACCGTCGTTTGTTCTTAATTTGCCGTGAGTTAAACTGAGCTTTTAGTCAAGATGCATTCGATAGTTTTGACGGCGAAGTTTGAAATAAAAAAATGTATGGGATTTGACATGAGTCATCGCTAAGTGACATGTCGCTTGCGTTGCCATATGTCAAATCGCATAAATTTTGTTTTCGAACTTCGCCGTCGAAATTATCGAATGCATCTTGACTAAAGGCCAACTTGATAATGTAGATCCTGTTTACGAATTGCACACAATTATGACTTTGTATCTATTTATATTATTTATTATTATAATTAAACAAGTACAACATAAACTGATTGATCTTTCAATCCTACTACTATTATAAATGTGAAAGTTTGTGAGGATGTATGGATGAAGACATCCATTAATTTGATCATTCATTTGATCACACTGTTACTCTTTCACGTTAAATTCACTTAACAGATTTTGATGATATTTGGTGTGGTAGTAGTTTAGGCTCTGGATTAAAACATAGGCTACTTTTTATCCCGAAAAAAATACAGTGCTCCCGTGGAATACTGTATTAACGCGGGCGACGCCGCGCGCAATAGTTAGTACATATCTAATTCTAATAAAGATCTAAGGGCAACTGTAAATTTCATTTTAATGGATTATTGTCGAGCTTAATGGTAAATAATACATAAGCTCTACATTTAGAACTTTTACCCCTATACCTCTACTAGTAATTTAAAGTTTTTATACTAAACTAGCTGTCCCGTGCCCACTTCGTTGGGCGTAAAACATTTTTAATTGTAAATTTTTATGAGCCAGTGGACTAAATTGTAAATCTTAACCATTCTTGAATCCAATCAAACAATAATTCAGAGAACAGGAATTCAATTACAAACAACGCAATTACATTTAACAAAATTTAGATACTGAAAAACGAGTAAAAAATTGTAACTTTGTTTTTTGGTTGTTACGCTTTACGTAAAAAGTACTTAACCGATCATCATTAAATTTGTCACAGATGGAGAGTAAACTACGGGGAAGGACATAGGCTACTTATTATATCGGGATAATGTACGGGTTCATGTGGGATACTGTATTTACGTTTTTACGTAAAAAGTAAGTAACCGATCATCATAAAGTTTGGCATAGATAGAGTAGACCACGGTAAAGGACATAGGCTACTTTTTACTGCCGAAAAAGGTACGGTTCCCATGGGAAATATTTGCGCGGGCGGAGCTGCGGGAAAAAACTAGTAATATATAAAACTAAAAACGTGCTGCTTAAATTATTGTTTTAGTTACATAATCACCTTAGATGTGCATGTTTACATGAATAACTTTAATGCTGCTGAAAAAATTAAATAGTACTTACTTCGTGCAAAACATTCGTGTTATCTCTTCAATCTTGTACAATTCCGTAACGCGGTTTAATCCTCACCTATCTCGGGTACAAAGGTATTGTGCGGGTCTCTTACCTGCTCCAACACGGCTCTACCGCGGCCGGGACGTGACAGGAACCACTTATAGGCCTTTGTTTACTGTTCCGTAATGTCATATTTTAGACTATTTAACGTTTCTACCGACGTTTCCATCCATCCTGTTTCCGAGAAACGAGGAAGAATATCTAACACCTTGATAATATCATGCCACGCGTTTCTGAAATTATAATCATGTAAGGGCTTCCTATTTTTTATTAATCTCCGAATTAGATATAATTAGCCTGCGACACAGGTTTTGTTCATTTTGCTCTATAGTAGTGTACTCTACACGCTTTAAAGTTTTCGGGCATTTGTAGTATTTAAGAACATAAATTCAGCTACATCATACTATGTAGAGGCGAATATTTAACTGCAAGACTTTATAACCCGTAAGACGTAAGAATCAAGATACTACATCACGATTGGTCATCTTGATTACTATCGTCAAAAAAAATATTTTTAATAAAATTTGCATAAATCTAGGGACGGACGCCTCGTTAAATATTTTCTACAAACTTCCATAAAGTAGATACAGTGATATTAGTATAACTCCTTTCGTAACAAGATAAAGTTGAGCTAGCTTTAAATGATGTAATTCGATTATCTGCTGCTTTTAGACTTAGTTATATTTTAAAATATGTAAATTGTAAAGTAATACCTAACAAAAATTTATTTTTAACATATTATATTTATTTATTTATAAATATATAAAAGGAGATGCCCTGACTGATATATAGACATTGGCACAACCGTAACCGCTAATAGTAGAAACGTGAAATTTGGTCAGAAGTTTTAATTTTCAATTAATTTTTGATTTTGCAAAATCCACCCTTAAAGGGGTGAAATAGGGGTTGAAAGTTTGTCTGGAAAATTTGAGAGTTTTTCCACTTTACACGCGGACGAAGTCGCGCGCAAAACCTAGTAAATATATAAAACTTGTACTTACGTTAATCGTTTATTATTTTCACTGAAGTAGTTACGAGGGGAGGTCCAAAAGTTCGCGGAATGAAAGGGTTGTTAATAAAATATAACAATAAATTTATTTTTCCTTTTCAATATAATCACCCTTAAGTGTAATACATTTATTTGATCTATGGATTAATTTTTCTAAACCATCGAAAAAATATTTTTTGTCTTTGGCCTCAAAATGCGCCGAAATTGCCTCCTTCACTTCGTTATCGTCGGAAAATTTCCTTCCCCTTAGCTCTTTTTTTAAATTTGGAAACAAATAAAAATCGCTAGGGGCCAGGTCTGGACTGTAGGGTGGGTGAACAAGTGGTTCGAATCCATGCGTGTGAAGAGCAGCCATGGCAACTCGGCTCTTGTGAACCGGCGCGTTGTCTTGCAATAGCAACACACCCTTGGCCAATTTTCCACGAAGTTTTTCTTTAATTGCCTCCTTTAACTTTTCCAATATTGTGGCGTAGTATTCTCCGGTTATAGTGGTACCTTTTTCTTTATAATCAATCAGTAATATTCCCTCACAATCCCAAAAAACAGTGGCCATCAACTTTCCAGCCGATTCTGACACTTTGAATTTCTTGGGAGGTGGGTACACCCTTTTTGTGCCATTGCATGGACTCCTGTTTAGATTCAGGTTCAAAGTGATGAACCCATGTTTCATCTCCAGTAACAATCCGCTCCAAAATCTGCACAGGGTTGTCTCCACACACCTCTAAAAGTGCTTAGACGCGTCGATGCGCTGCTGTTTTTGAAGCGGCGTGAGCATTCTCGGCACCCATCTTGCACTGACTTTTGTCATGCCCAAGTGGTCGTGCAGGATCCGCAAAATGGTTGTATCTGATACTCCAACAAATGCAGATAATTGTTTTTTCTTTAAACGTGTGTCTTCCAGTACAAGTTTTTCGACTTTTTCGAAGATGTCTGATGTGGTGGCCTCAACTGGCCGCCCAGAGCGAGGGTCGTCTTCAATTGAATCTCGACCATGTTTGAAAAGTCCATGCCACTTATAAACCATTGTTTTACCAGGGCACTGATCTCCATAAACGGCTTCCATTTCATTTAAAATGGTTTGAACGTTTTTTCCTTGCTTGGTAAGGAATTTTATCACAGCGCGATGTTCAATTTTCTCCATAGTTGCAGTTTGCTTCCGGATTGACTTGTTTAGCAGGCGAGTACTCGTAAACGAATGGCACTATAGGGTTGAGATTTTATATATATACTAATTATGAGTGCTCAATTAGTATGACACTAAGCGAGCTACCCTATCCCCACTCCATCCCCTCCATTCCGCGAACTTTTGGACCTCCCCTCGTAAGTTAAAAGTATTCGATGCTAATAAAGAGCATGTACGCTTCTTAGCAGTGCTCTACTGTCATAACTTCGAGTGTTCAGTTCCACTTTTTAATCTCAATGTTGATGTGCATCCAGGCAAAGACTTAGTATGTGTTACCGGGAACAATCAGCCTGCGTTTTCTAACGAAAACTATCCATGCATGTATTTAAATACCCTTGTTTTCTACGCAAAATGTACCGTATATCATCACTAAGAATGTGTGTGCGTCATGCTTTGTTGTCGCCTGACGAATAATTCGGTGGGATACAGCCTAACCCTCCTTGAATCCCCAAGTGGTAGGGAATTATAATGATAAAGTAAATATTAAAATTACAGATTTATATTTTATTTTGTTTGGGACAACAAACAATTGCGCAATATGCTTATTGCTTAATAATAATACTTAAATAAAAGCTTAAAAGTTATAACGTAACCAGCACCGTTATCTACAACATATATGACAAGTTTATTTTTGTCTCTTTAGTATTTGGAAAAAATATAGAGTTCCTATGGGAGTTCCTGTTTCACGCAAAAGAATAACATAGTTTTACGCAATTAAATTCAGTTTCTATTAATTCATGACTACTTTGTTCAGCCCTTAAGCCTGCCTTTTATGCCTGCTGACTGATTTTATTGGATGCATGCCTTTGGGCTTTGGGGCATCTAACAAAATCGAAGGTTATTCTCTAATATAAATATTGAAAGTTTTATGCTCGTGGCAACACTTTTATTAATAAAAAAAAAGATAAATAATACATTCAGCATTTTTAAATATTCTTTACGTATTGAAATATATTTTAAAAGCATAAAAATATAAATATGATGTAAACGATACATTAAATAATGGAATAAAAGCGGAACCGTTTTCACGTTTTTATTCTGTTTAATTATGAATCTCTGGCAGCGGATGGGCGCACATTTTTCGTGAAAGCTCTCTGTTCCGTATATTACAAAGTAAAACTACAATATACGTTTGCAGTCTAATTTTTGTTTATTTTTGGTTCAAAATATCATGTAACTTTTATTAATGACAAAAAATCTTTCTTTTATTGAAATATGAAATTAACGTGACGTAATACAAATAGATGGATACCCCTGCCCACCTTACACAACAGCACAATCCGGTAATTTTTATCAACAGTCATAATTTTCTGAATAAAATTATCGTAGCATTACGTATGTACTTAAGGTACTAAAAAATAAATGTTATTTGTCGTCATAACAACCAACAACACACTATTACAATTATAAATCTTACATGACATAAAAACTCAAACACGAAATTTGAAAATTTGGACATCCCTTCGAGAAGGCACAATCTTGACACTATCTTGATACTATTGCCGTGTACGCGAGAGGATAATTGTGCACACGCCGTATGCTTTAATCTGTGGTTGTGCTAATAAAGTTTTGAAGTTTAAAAAAAAAAGGAGCCTTTTCAAACCTGACGACTTGAAAAGTCCTGTAAAGTTTTACCTTAAAATTTCTCGTATAATTTCACGTAGCTACGCGTCGACCAGATTTATACACCGGAGTGTTATTGGTCTGTTAATATTGTATGGAGCTCCACAAATAAAAGGGGACAAGGTTGGTTACCGCCTAGGAGGATAGGGCCGACGGCCCCAGGTATGTGATTTTTGAGTCCATTGTTGTACGCATATTGGCCTGGTGCCAGCGCGGGCCTCGTACTAACAAGTTTATTATGCATTAGCCAATGTCGAGATAACCTAAACAAGCTCTCTCGTGCCAAGTTTTGCCTTTATATTTTCATAAGATTATGGCATTGTCATCACGTGGGCCTAAATTAGGGGCCGTGACGAGTGAGAAAAATTTTAATTGGCTCTAAGTATGAGTATTTTTACACTTTTCCGGGATACGTAATGTCCCCATTATTTTTTCGTTTCGTTATTAATCAAAGATAAAGTCAAGTTAAAGTTAAATATTTTTACATTACATAGCTTAAGAGAAACTTACAAATATATTACAGTAAAACACAAAGTTTATAACCCGTATCAAGCCCTCGCCAGTTCCAATACAAATACGACTTTTGATATTCTATTGAAAAACTTTGCTATTACCTGAGAGATTCTTTGAGTTTGGTAAATGTCTAATATGTTACGACATTTTCAAATAAATATAACTTTGAATAAAACTTACTCAATTGATAACCTTGTTGAACATTTAAAACGACATATAATATTTTAGTAGCGAACGGCCTAGAAGTGTTCATCTGTCTTCAAAGTTGTAATATATTTTTTTAATAAAAAATGAAATAATTTGTTAAATGAGAAATATAAAATCGTACTTTTTCTTTTTAAAAGGTCTTAAAGAAGCTTAAGCTCTAAGACAACGCGGCGCCATTCTGACAGAACTCATTATGTTTGTGTTGTTAAAGAAAAAAAAAGTCCACAGAAATCCGTTTCCACTATATATTATAAATAGTTATATTAAGAAAATTTATTTCTTTTAGTAATTGGATTTGTAATGTAATGTCGCATCTAATAAAAACTGTTTTACGTAAAATTGAATAAGTACACTTTGGACATTTGTAAGGGCGGGTCGTCAATCAACGGTTCATAACTAGGCATTAAAAAATACATAGAAATTAAAAACTTACTACCTACGTACTCGTATTGTTAAACACTTGGTTAGAAGGTATAGGTAGGTATAGCCCAAGAGCTACTAGGAAATTTAGAGCAGGTATTTGTGGCAAGCTGAAACCTTATCCTATACTTCTCCTATTGTACCTCAACACGAGACTGCAGGTCTGGCTGGTCAGAAGCGTGGGGGGGGGGGGGGCTAAGTCGATATACAAATTTTTAAAAAGTGATTATTTTTTAATCCCCAAATAACATGTTTGAGGCAATTTGAAATTTTTATAAAGTGTTAGTTTAATGTTTAAGGAGTTGGGGAAAAAAAGCTAGATCATTTAGTCTGGGCTTTAACCTTGCCAGACCAGTATAAAAGTAAATTAGTAAGACTCTAGGATGAAAACCTAACCAAGAGCATGTCACGACATGTCTAAGGAGGGTTCCGTAACTATCGACGTGCAATAGGTTTTCTTTGAATTACTTCAAAAGTTATAGTCCTATTTCGCTCAATATAATTTTACTAAAGAGTTTTTAGCATGATCTATCAGCATGGAAACTTACAAGTTTCTTTCTCCTATAATTTAGAAATGCCAAGGGGGACCAACTTGTAAACCACTTTGGAGTCCGATTACTCAAAAATGCGTGACTAAATGACATGGCTTTTTTTCCCAGCGCCTTAAACTTTAAACTAGCACTATACCAAAAATTCAAATTGCCTCAAACCTGTTTATTGAGGTTTAAAAAATTAACTTTTCAAAAATGTTTATATCGATTTTGTTATCTAATTCAGGCAACGCCAATACTTGAATACCCTACTCACTGTGACAATCGCTAGTAACAGTGAAACTAGTGACAAAACTAAAAAGCGCTTTTTCACTAAATTAAGATACTTACTTTCACGAAATTAAGAATTAATGTATAAGGAAAATAACAAATAACACTTTTGTTTTTCAAATAGCCCTATATTAAAAAAATACAAAACTTACTATAAGGCGCAACTAGGATCGTGAAAACCTACCCGTTTATATAGTATACGAAAATTTAATGGTAGCCGTTATGGCTTTCATAAGTGTATAGTGAATTATACCGCAGTCCGCAACAATGTTACTGAGAAGTTTGGACAGTTGTACTCCTATATCTACTTACGACCCAGATCGTATAAGAATACCTTATTTAACATCATGTTAATAAAATGTAAGAATGGTGTTGCCATGGTGTTGAATGGCCATGTGGCGTTCGGGGGCGTTTCAGCTCAGGTGGTTATTGCAAGGCCAAAATTTAACTCACATAATAACGATATTAATCGTTTATTCGCCAGTTACTTAAAATTTGCACATTAGTCACCAAACACAATCTACTTCTTTTGGCATAAAACACAATCTAGGTCCTATGCGAAGGGTCGACACTCATTATTTTTTCTTTTTGACGTAGCGGACAACATCAATACAATATGTAATAAATTCTAAATATAATTATTCAACGAAGTCCAGCCACCATCATCCGCTACATCCATCCCTTTTGATGAAATTTTTAGCAAAAATTCCAACGGTTGCCCCGTCGCGAATCCCTGGCTGCAAGGGGGTATATATTACCAATTACATAACGCATGTTCTAAGTGCAGAGTTTTACTAAGTTCTAATAACTTCGACATCACTATGACTATGTCGCCAATATATAATTTACTTTGCACATAATATTATATCTATTATGTATTCATAATGCACATAATAGTATGTAACAACCGTGCCACAATTATAAAAAAAAACTGCACCTGAAAAAAAACATGTGCAAAATGGCGGTCTTACGGCTTAAAGCGGTTTCTTCCGGAGAACCATAAATTATACAGTATACTGTATTTTTGTTTTCGGGTCGGTGTCATACTTTATGTATCGCTCTGGTCATCTTTAACCATCCATCTTAACAATATTACATTGATGACGACGTCATTTAACATTAATTGAAGTAGACTGCAATCACAGCTAATAGATCCGAAGCGTAACTTTACCCGCATGCTCCTCGCTCAATAGTCCAGGGGGCCTAGCAGAAACCTTTGACAATATGATAATTAAACGTAACGGTAACGAATGTAAATTGTATGAAAATCTGTCAAAATCATGACCGCACCCATACAAATTTCATTCGATAACGTTAGTGGTCCCATACACGGTCCGGTTTTCCTTCAGTTCGGCCTGAACGGATGCAAAATCGTATCGTCTGTGTGCAATTTCGAAATCGCATCAGTCGGCCGTATGGACTGAAGCGATTCGTTCCAGTGTTGCCAACTCTGTTTTTGCGAAACTACTAAACTCGCGTCATTTTCTACTAAAAACTACTAAAAGTTACTATAAAAGTTACTATATATACAATTACTATAAAAAAGGTACTAAACTTAGGAATCTCTAAAAGATTTTTAAAGGGATTTTGTGTTTACAAACATACATACATTTTCAGTTTTAATATTTAACTATTATTTAACTATTTAAATATAATGTAAATAGAAATTAAATCGGTAGTTTTAAGCGACTTACGGAAGCGTGCTACTATGTGCTATTATGATAAGGTGTCATAATAGCACATAGAAGTAGGCCATTTTGCATATTATGATTACTGTCTACCTATTTTTTACAAAATCACTACTAACAACTAAATTCCTACTAAGGAGGGAATAAAATACATAATTTAGTAGTAAAACTTTGTAAAACAACTAAGTTGGCAACATTAAATTGACCTGTACGGATGGATGGGCAATAAAATTGGACTAACCGGTAAAAAAATTCCAGTGTAAAATAAAACCGGTCAAGTGCGAGTCGGCAAGATGAGTTCCGTAAAAAATGGAAAAAATCACGTTTGTTGTATGTGAGCCTCAAATTTTCATTTTATTTCGTTTTTAGTATTTGTTGATAAAACGGCAATAGAATACATCATACATTTGTGAAAATTTAAACTGTCGAGCTATCATGGTATAAGAAGGTTAAGATACAGCCTGGCGACAGACAGATGAATAGCAAAGTCTCAGTAATAGGGTCCCGTTTTTACCCTTTGGGTACGGAACCCTAAAAATGGCAGGTGGTCTAAAGAAATTTATTAAAGTTCATGAAGTATTTAAAACTTTAAAGCCACTATGGTTGATAAAATCTAAAGACTATTACTATAAAACAAAGAGAAATGATTTCTATAGCATATTACCGGAAAAATGTATGACACAATAATTCGGTTTCGTCGATAGCGTGATTACAATTGCAGCAAAATACAATTAATAAATAAAATAATAGCCTAAACTGACCAATAGCATGTCACGACATGTCTAAGGAGGGTTCCGTAACTATTAACGCACAATAGGTTTTCTTTGAATTACTACAAAAGTTATTGTCATAAAGTTATTACAGAAGCTAGGAGAGCGGCGGGCATACAGACGGACGGGCAGAGTGAAATTAAAAGGGTTCCTTAAGTATTACGGAACCCTAAAAATACGACCGAAGCTTACGGCAATTTTCCGTGTATATGCTCGAATCCGTTCAGGCCGAACCTTAGATTAAAACGCCTAGAAACCGGGTACGCGCGTGAAAAGTGAAGTAAATAATTTTGAGCCATATCGGCTCAGTTTGTTCGAATGACCCGTTAGTTGTCAAGGTCAAGCGCTAGTGCATACATCTCCGACTATTATTTTTTATTATTAAAACATTATGACGGTTTGTGTCGTTATTAGGTGTCACAATGCATCGTTTAATAATTAAAAAAGCTAATAATAAAAAAAGCTTCGGGCATAACATTTCGTATGTATGAAATGTTATGTCCGAACAATTTGACTTGTATTAAGTCAAATATTTAAAATATTTTAAAATAAAATCATATTATGTCGCCATCTTGCTGCCCTATTGTGAATTGTGAAAGTGTTACTAGTAAAAATAAATTAATTTCAAAATATTCATGGCTAACTAATAGTTGCAACTAAGACAAAGTTTTATAATATTTTCTGTTTTTTTAATTATCAATTTAAAGTATTGCCCGTATTAAGATAATCCTTAATATCAGTTTAATAAAAATAAAGGTCACAAATTGTGTTTAGATAGTTTAAAATGAAATATAAGTTATATTTTTACATCTCACGATATTAAGAAAAACAAATACAATAATTCCAATTTTAAGAGTACAGACTCCACAACTTTAAAGTTTTGTTTGTGCGCGTGTTGGTATGTTATGCTTACGCCTACATCTATCTGTTGCTTGCTTCACTTTGTACGATGCGTTTGTTTGAAGACTATCTAGGCATTACTAATCTAAGGGCCGAACTGACGTCAGTTCTAACTGAAACGGTCGGCCTCTAGTCTGTGGAGGTCTTTACGTTTACACCGCATTCAACAAATAAAATTTTGTGGTAAAGCAGGTAGATTAAAAACTATTTACAAAATAATAAAAAATTGTGAGAAAAAAGTTTTTTTTTGAGATTCAAATGCAATTTGTAAGATTTTTTTCTAAGAAACGCATTAAATAAATTATTAATGTAAAAAAAAACCCTGACTTCTGACTCCTGTCACTTCAAATTTCGTCCCAACATCTTTGACCGCCCAACATAATGACCAAGCCAATACCATAAACGTGAACTTCCTCACTTTCTGAGTGTTAAGTGTCAGTTTTTCTTTTCACATTCGGTCGTGAGCGCGTTTGGTTTTTACTAGGAATTTGTATGTGATTTGTACACCTAGGTGTGAACGCGATAACTAGGTCAAATGACATACAAATTCCTAGTAAACGCCAAACGCGCTCACGATCGCATGCGAAAAGAAAAACTCACACTTAGCAATCTGTAGAAGTTTATATTATTGAGTTCTTAACTTTACCCATGGTATTAGGTATGTTACTTTTTCGGAAATTTAATAGCGAGGGAACTGGTACATTTTGCGGCGATACAAACCATCCTATGTCCTTTCCCGGTACCTACTCAAAGTATCTCCATACTAAATTTCATCAAGTCGGTTCAGCAGTTAAAGCGTGAAGAAAGTGTTACAGACAGACAGACAGAAACACTTTCGACTTTTTAATATTAATATTTAACATATATTAATATTTACTAGTGGTCGCCCAGCGGTCGAAATGCGACCATAATTCATTTAATTTTTAATTATACCTTTATTAGAGTTCTTTTGTCAATGGTTCTTAGATACGAATAAAAAATCGGTTGTCTGTAAAGTCGGTTTACTGACGATAGTTGAACGTGACAACGTCATAAGAAATGGAACAGAGCGAGGTAACGCCGCATGAGTCATTCTTAGCGAGGTAACGCCGGTAACGCATGAGTCATGTTTTTTCGTGCTTGCAGCCGGCTCCATCGAATTATAAGACGTTATCACGTCAAAAAGATAAATGTTGTCTATTCAATGAGAAATACCTAATTACCGGGGTACTGACACGGACACTCTCTACAAATGATAGCTCGAGCACCAGTGAATGTCAGCCATGTTGTCACGAAAATATTTTTAAACGTCGCGTGAGACATATCAATCATAGATATTATGAAATTATATTGTCAATTATGTCAAAGCACAAAACGACCAGCGGCTAGCGGTCACGACCCATAGTCAGGCTGGGTAAAAGTTCCTCCCCGCCCCCTCCGCATTCGCACAGCCACGCACACAAATCCATTGCTGTCATTCGTGTAAATAGTGGAATGACGATTAATTATATACGTTACAAGTTAGTAATAAATAACAATATATATTCTTTACCTCAATCCAGTAATAGGTACGTTATTTGCATTACGCGTGAGCGTGACAAAATTGTGTAAAGTGCATGGTAGTGTGTGTAATTATATTGTCCCTTAATTCAATAAAAAAACTATAACCCGACTACGTAAAAAAGGGGTCTAAAAAGGCCGAAACAAGAAAATAATTCAGATAGAAATCCAGAAATGCATAGGTACAAAAAATGATCAAGGTAGAATCGTGGACGCACCCACTAATGTCATCTAAGCGTCAGTTCACACCGAGATAACATATTTTTGGAATAATATTAATAAATAGGTACTTAATCAAAACACTTGAAATAATAAAAAAAATATGTTCTTCACGAGCGCGGAGCGAGCCATAATTTTTTTTTTTGTACATTTATAGAACGATTATAACATTACTAGGATTTGTCGCAGCTTCGCCCGCGTGAAATTGGGTTTTAAACGATATATTTATAATACTTTTTATATAAATATTATTTAGGAGTCCATGCCTCTGAGCAGTATTCAAGTATACTACGCACGTGAGCACAGTATAAAACTTTAATTACTTTAATTGTGGTGAAATTGTCACTCATCCTAATGACGAATCCGAGCGCTTTTGAAGCTTTATTAACAATGTCATAAATATGTTTGTCGAAAATTAATTTTGAGTCCATAATAGGTCTCTCATATTATTAGTAGTCTCCAACACTTTATTACTAATGCTGTATGGGAATTTTAGTAATTTGGTAACATGGGAAATATTAATATTGATTCGTCTGAGATTTTTAAGACACTTAAATCGGTCAATATTAGTAAAGGAGCTGGCCCAGATAATCTGCATTCCATACTAATTGTTAAATGTGCTCAGAGTCTAGTCCATCCTCTTTGTACGATCTTAACGCGATCACTAAACGAGGGGTATGTACCTAATATCTGGAAGGCCGCTTTCATAACGCCGGTACACAAGGGCGGAAATAAAATTGAAATAAAGAACTACAGACCAATGATTAAATGTAATCAAGTCTTCCTGTAGCAGATGACAATCATTAAGAGCGGAAATATTTTTGAAAATTTTGGTGTCGTCAGCATCTACTAAAAATGTACAATATTTAAAACATGATGCAATATAATAACATGAGAAAAATTGCAAATAAAAGGGGTCCTAAGATCGATCCCTGGGGCACTCCTGAAGGTATATTAATCCATTTAGTGATATAGCCATTTATAGCTACAGCATGAGAGTGGTTGGTTATGTATGAAGAGAACCACCTGAATAGGTTTCCGCGTATACCAGCGAAGTGCAGATTCTGAAGCAGAATAGAGTGAACGATACGATCAAATGCCTTACTAAATTCAGTAAAGATCATATCGACCAGCTCACCCGAGTTCACGCAGGAGGAGATATAATCATTCGCTATAATAAGGTCGGAGACCGTCGAGCGTCCTTTCATAAAGCCATGCTGCTCGGGTATAAACCAGCTACGCAATGTAGAATATAACTGTCGATGTACGATGCCCTCGAAAATTTTAGCAAAGATACAGAGCTTGGAGGTCTGTAGTTCTTTATTTCAATTTTATTTCCGCCCTTGTGTACCGGCGTTATGAAAGCGGCCTTCCAGATATTAGGTACATACCCCTCGTTTAGTGATCGCGTTAAGATCGTACAAAGAGGATGGACTAGACTCTTAGCACATTTAACAATTAGTATGGAATGCAGATTATCTGGGCCAGCTCCTTTACTAATATTGACCGATTTAAGTGTCTTAAAAATCTCAGACGAATCAATATTAATATTTCCCATGTCATGATTACTCATATCAACGGTCTGAAAATAAGAGGTGCCATGGCTGGAATACGACTGTTTAAAATTAGCCTCTAAGTAGGTGTTAAATAAGTTGCATTTGGCATCATTAAGTAATAATAATTTTATATTTTAGGGCTCTCCATGATGTTAAGTGGGGATGAAAAATATTTTTTCGTTTTACCCCATCATGTGGGGTATCGTTAAATAGGTGTTATAAAATAAAGGCAAGGTTTCATACATGACTTTTTTACAAAGTCGAGTCGAGTCGATTTTCGAGTAATCGGCCTCCAAAGTGGTTTGTAAGTTGATCCGCCCCCTAGCATTTCTAAACTATTGGAGATAGAAACTTGTAAGTTTCCACGTTGATAGATCATAATAAAAACTCTTTAGGGAAATTATTTTAAACGAAATCGCAAAGTAACTTTTGAAGTATTTGAAAAAAACCTATTACGCGTTCTGATTTTGAAAAAAATATATAGCCTATGTTACCCGCGGTATCATTCAGCATCTATTGATACCTCATTTATTAAAATCAGACTAGTTTAGACGCTACGAGGGATCAAACATACATACATACATAGACTGCTAAAATCATGACCCTTCCTTTTGGGTTCGCCGTAGTTGGGTAAAAAAGGATACTTACAAATTTTTCGCTTTACGTATTAATATATTATAGATTATTAGTAAGATAACCAACACACAAGCAGTAACTGATATATATTATTAAATTCAATACAGATTCAATGTCAAAACACTAATACTTAAGACCACTACAAAGTGCGAGCCGCTAATAGGTAATTAGCGGCTCGCACTTTGTAGTGGTTTGTGTCGCGGCGCTGAAACAGACGTGATTTGAAATTGTTGACACATTTATTTCATGCTCATATCAGACGCTAGCCTCCATTATAACCTGCGAATGCAATATCACGCTGCTCCACTATAACCTAATTGCGGAAACTCGTCGTTTGATTAATGTTGCTCCTTAACTAAGCACATGATATTAGATTTATCTACTACTATAATTAACTAACCTAACTAAAAAAATACCATTTTGTATATTATGCTCATAATGTTCACCATGCTTAAAACAATACCCATTCGAATAAAGGGATTGTTAAATGTTATCGCTATTGCATTCAATTCATGTATTTTTTAGAAATTCTAAAAACTATATTTTATTATAATGGACAAAGCAAAAACGCTGAAGATGTGTAAATGTATACTACTTACATTTACTTGCGAAGAAATGTCGATGTGGATTAAGGTCAATTGTTAGCATTCTAAAGTAACGTAATGTAGAAGAAAAGTAATAAACATTACTGACATAATGACACTGAATAGATACAAAATCTTAAGTTACTTGTTAATTGAGAGAATAAATTTTAGAGACAATACTGCCGGCATTATCTCTAAAATTCACTTCTTCTAGTCTAGTCACTACTTCAAGAAATCTATCATGAACTAAAACACGTCGCAGGCTTAGTATGCGCACCCTAGAAACACCGAAGAATCGACAAAATGACATATTGAAGAAACATTAATACTATTCGGAGCAAAATAGTTCTAATTGTAAGGCAACAAGGTCGGTGCATCGTCGTTATGAGAAATAACATTTCTTTTCTTCCCGAATATGAGCTCACTCAATTTTGACAGCTCAACACTTTTGACAGCTAAAGTAGAAACGTTTTCTTATTTCAATGTCAAATAGTCTTACAATAATGTCAACTACTCCACATCATGGCGGTCCAAAACAAATAGTTTCTTTACGTTCAGTCATTTACTTGAAAATTTGTTCAAGTTCAATCGTTTTGTTGACAGAAGATTTCCCGGCAGCCATTTCGAAAATATGGCTGTTTAGAAATGTTGACTTCTATTGACGACCTTGGATTAAGAACTATTTTGCAACGAACTGTTTTGGATAGAATATTCCTTCTTTAAAATTATTACTTTGGATCGCCATGCTAAGCCCGCTGGGAAGTTTACAAAAGTAAGTATAAGTTAAATAACTTTTAGTTAATATTCGTTAACAGATTATTTAATGTTTGCCAAACTAGGCTTTCGCTGATTGTCCGAAGTTTTAACTATTGATCTCATAGATGAGATTTGAGAACTTCTCGATAATTATATACATAATTATCTCTTTTTTGCGAGGGCAAAAATATTATAATACATAAGACAAATATTAAAATAATTGCTTCGCTAATCGGATTCTCTGGGGAGTAGAGCTCGAAGTATAGTCATAGCTGATCAAATATTTTTCAAATCAAGTTCTAGTCTCTATTGACTCTTGCGCCAGCTTTATTATAAAATATTACAAACTTTATCGCAGAAATCTAAAATTGTTAAATAATAATAAATGTCAAGTATAAAATTGTCAAATGCTAATCGTTTATTTTCTTAAAATCTTATTTGTTGTTTTTCTTTCTTCTTTATCATAATACTAATAAGGGATTACTCTTAAGGGATTAAGGGATAACTGTTTATGTTTAGTTAGGTAAGAATTTTAGATTTTCAACACATTAAGTTGATAATCTACCTTCGCTCATTCTTAAAATACTGATTGTTAATATTTTGTTAATATTATATTTTATTGTTTAACTGTCAAGGGTGTATTGATTGTTAAATTTTCGTTGATTATTTTTCTAAATAATACTGATTTATGTATTTTTTGGATTAAAGTGCTTGGCAAGGTAAAATTTGTGACATTTTGAATTTTAGTTATGATTCGTTTTTAAAGAAGGTCATTAAAATATATATAGTTATTGTGATTTTTCATTTTAATATTCCCGTCCACTGTTAAGGTTCTTGAGTGTACTTCATATTCTTAACCGACTTCCAAAAAAAGTAGGCGGTTATGCATTCGGCTGTATATTTTTTTTGTATGTATGTTCAACGATAATTCCGCCGCCTGTGGGCCGATTTTCAAAATTCTTTTTTTGATGTAAAGGGTATAATCCTTAATTGGTCCCGTTTTCACCAAAGCGGTGACGTGATGATGGGATCCATGAGGAATATAGGGAAGTCATCTAAATTTATATGGACACATATGGTGATTTCAACTTTTTCTGAAATAATTCAAGCATATGCTACCAAAAAGTAAGCTTTGATATCAAGATATATCCTGGATCCAAAAGTACTGAACACAACTCTTGACATGTTTGGGGATTTCGGCGTTGTTTAAAGAACTGAAATCATATGCCATCCATACCACTTAAAGCAAATGCTACCAAAAAGTAAGCTTTTGTAAAAGGTACTGCAAGCATATGCTACTATGTCAATTACGATAATAATCATCATCAATACCATCGTCACACCATACATCATCGCATTATGATTATATAATAGGTACTTCTCATAGTATTTGAGTTCTATAAAATATTATACGATATTGTTTGGGCTGGTACCGACTTCAAAATTAGGAAGATTGAGTAGAGCAATAGTTAAAATTTTAGCCGAATTTAAAAGGAGAATTATTTAGAAAATAAGTTTTATTTCATACTTTTTTGTGCATTTTTAATTTGGTCGGTTTAATCGGTTTAATCGGTTTTAATTATTATTGCAATGAATTGGTATACAGACTTCCTTCGGTCCTTTGGAACGTGATAAATTTATGATTACGCTCGAATGTCCCGCGTGTGGTCCGTTCAATTTGGTCCTTTCAGACTAAGGACCCAACTCTCGTAGAATATGGACTCACCAAATAGTAGCACATGTAATTACACTATTTGGTGAGTGGTGAGTGAACACAACAGGGTGAAACATTCTCACATGAAAAAGAACAAATAAATCGTTCGTCCGTCGATCAGTTGCCGACAGCCGGTGATGAATTACCTCTGCGCCATCAGACTCACCACAACAACTAATTGGCCGCCACTGTACACAACAACAAATAAATAATTAAATACTAATTGATTGAGTATTACAATATAATATTGTATAATGTTATACTCCATCAAGTGTATAATACTAGCATAAAAATACACAGATAGTTATAATTTGTGATTAAATAGCAAAGCCTTTTACGTTTTTGAGAATCATTGCTCCCGTTTATAGAGAAGGTACTACAAAGTATTTTTTTTTTTCAAAAATGTAATTAAATTTAATGAACTATTTTACATACCAAATATCAAATTACATTTTCACACAGAAAATCTGCAGATTTTCAGAAGAATAAATACCTACATTAATATATACCTCCTCAATGTATTATTGGAACGAAGTTCCTTATGGGGCGATGCGGAGGGGTACCCTAGCCGGGAAAGAACGTCCGTAACGTAAGATTTTTATGTATAGTCTATATTATTTTCTTTATACCTCGAATAGAACTTAAAATTAATATTTTTATAATAAGGAACTTCGTTCCTATCCGGTGTCCCACAACACCACACGGCTTTTATATACTAGCTTTTGCCCGCGGCTCCGCCCGCGTAAATACAGTATCACACGGGAACACTGTACTTTTTCGGGATAAAAAGTAGCCAATGTTTTATTTAATCCATAGCCTAAACTAATACCTTACCAAATTTCAAGTTTTTGCGTGAAAGAGTAACAAACATACATTCCATCCATTCATCCATCCTCACAAACTTTCATAATACCATAGTAGGACATGCCTCCTCCACAATATTTTGAATTTTTTGAGTCGGGAATGTAAAGCACCAGGTATTCTGCAATGAAAATATTGATTATTGTAAGTATATCAAAATTATCATGGTACCTGTAGTCTAATATTCTAATTTATATTGTGGGAATGTGGTGGCAAGCCCCAAAGATCTCGGACCGAATGAGGTGGTATGATCGGTCAGGTTTTTTTTTTTTTTTTTTTTTTTTTTCGAATGGGTCTACGCTAATGGCTTTAAGCCCTCTTAGCTTAGTCGGTCTGGTGACTGCCATTTGGCAGTCGTTTGGTGGGAAAAACAAAGAGGGAGTTTGACCCCCCTCTTACATCACCCCCTAGTTGGTGATGTGCTAACTGATTTTTGGGAATAACCTCGGTTTAGCTATTTTTAGGACTGGAGAGATAGTCCCTCCTGCTGAGGGGTCCGACCCCTTCCACACTCTCTGACGAGTGTGGTTGCTCACGCGCGATAGCACAAACTAACGGCGTATTTGTACGGATAGAGAAGCTCGATTTTAAGGATCTGGGAGGGCCGTCCCTCCCCCCTTCCGCGTGCGGTCGGGTGGACTCGCGCGCGAATGTCCTGATGTCGAGTGCTTCCGCAGTATTTATAGAGCTCTCTATAACAATATCGCGGTCGCGGTCATAATTATTTTTGTCTACACTAAAGGGAGTCGAACTCGTATCCGGGTTCGAGTCCGGTGGTCCCGTGTTAGAGTCGGTCCGTAAGTCTTTACGTGTGATCGTGTCTGGTGTAAGACTTCGGGGTAGGCGCCGGCGTCTACCCCGGTGCTTTTCTAATCACGCGGGTGCATGTTTTGTGTTTAGGAGAACTCCTTTATTTTGTTTATCAAGTCCGTGTGACTTGCTAGTGCTGACATGCGGTCCTCGAAGGAACCTTGTAGTTTTGTGACGAAGACGTTTAGCTCCGTCGAATCTATTTCACTGAGAAATCTGGCTGCGAACGCTATGTCGGCGCCGAAATTGGAGGTCGGGGGCGGTTTTGCAGGTCCCGTTTCTGTGGCCCTATTGGCCGGGGGAGGGAGGACCTTTGTCGGACTGGCTGGGAGGGCCGTCGACCTTTGAGAAGGTGGAGGAGGTCCTTGTGGACTCTTTTTTGGTAAACCCCAAGCAGGTTTGGAGGGAGGAGGGGCAGGGACGTACCTCTGCTTTGGAGGGGCATCTCTACTTGGAGGAATTTTGCGCCTTTTTGCTTGGGGTGCGCGTTTGCACCCTTTGTAGTTGGCCGGATGGCCAGAAGAATTGCATAGGACGCAGCTGGGGGGAGTAGTCTCCTCAGCTGGGTTCCTACGCGGGCATTCGGACGTGCCGTGGTCGCCCAGGCATTTGACACAGCGCGGTCTGGCGAAGCAGTTCCGCGCTGAGTGGCCGTATAATTGGCAGCGGTGACACTGTCCCGGCATTCCCCTCTTATAGGGGGGTTCGATGGCTAAGCCTGTAATGTGGCATATATTTTTAATGTTAAAGATGGCTTAAAGATGGCTTTTCCCTCCGGAGTGAGGGGAAGCACGACAAGTACCATGTTGTATAGGTACTTTTTTGTTGGGTGGTACATCCTGTGTACCTCTTTGGCGGGGATCCCCTGTCTGCAGAGGTCCTCGAGGACGGAGTCTGTGGAGAGCTCTTTATCGACACCCTTGATGACGACTCGCAGAGTGCGTTCGTCCTCCAGGGCATACGTATGATAACCGATCTGCTTTTCTCTGAGAAAAGCAGTCAGTTTCCTATGATCGTTTGGGGTTGGGACCTGCATCATGATCCCGTTTGGGGTGTTTCGGGCTGACGAGTAGTTTATACACTGCTCGTTTATTGCTGCATTTACAAGGTTCCACTTTGCCTTCTCCTGTACTATAACAGGAGGCGGCAATTTGGGGGCCTTGGGGCTTTTCGGGGCTGCGACTGTTTGGTCGTCAGTCTGCATGGGTTCAGTACGGGTGGGGGTTCCGGGTTTAAAACCCCTGAAGACTCTACCGTTTCCGCTTTTCGCGGTTTTTGCCGGTGGTGTCGGCGAGGAGCAGGCCGCAGAGGAAGCGCCGTTCGCGCGTTTCCTCTTCTTGGTCTTTTTACTCTTTACGGTTTGAAAACCGTCATCCCCCTCGGAGATCTCCTGCTCGGAGCAGGACATCTCCGACTGGGATGAATTATTGTCATCGCTCTCTGGCGATGACATTGTAGTCGCTGTCGTCGCCGGCGACGACGGCGACTCTTCGGACGTAGCTGCCGGGGAAGCCGGAGAGCTAACGGGGATGGGATTCAATTTAATGAACTCATCCCAGGCCTTAGAGAGTTCTGGGAATTCTTTGCTCATATGAGACACGAACATACTAACAATGGTATTGTCCATGGTCAGGCTGGCCCTTCTGGGCTGGGCTTCTGCTCTCTATTTGAAAATTTTTAATTTGGGGATTCAACCCCTCCCGGCATCCGGGGGGGGAGGTGTGTGCGTGGAGGAGTCCACAGGTGTGTATCCTAATCGGCAATTTCACTCTACTTACTTTTCTTTTGTTCCTCGGACGCAGGAACACACCGACACTACACTATCGCTATGCGTAGCGATCGCGAAGGTGGAAAAGTGTTAGAAAACGGTCGCGCCTAAAAAATAACGGTCGCCGCGAAAAATAACGGTCGCCGCGAAAAATAACGGTCACGGCGGGAAAAACCCAACGGTCGTGATGGAACCCGCGAACAATTCCGGCGTCACAACGATGCTTGAAGCCCCGAGGTGAAAGCACTGGCACTGTGTTGCGTATTATAATAATCACTTAATAAAGAACTGTGTATTAACGTTAGCAGTTGTGAGTTACCAATTCTGGCTGCCGCCCAAATCGGAATTTGAGAGCAGAATGTGATCGGTCAGGCCAAAGCTATCGTATATATAGTGCCGATCTTTGAAAACTTCGATAGCGCGATTCAGGATTGTGGCGCTTATTGTTCCGCCAGAATATTTTAATTATAATTATATAATTAAAATATTGTGGCGCCGCCATAATTGTACCCATTATAAAATGAAATGCATCGATGAAAACGCAATTACTTAATCGTTGAAGTCATTAGAATGTCTCAATATTTCCTATGGGGGATATTTAGTGTCAGATGCAGTTTTACATTCCCAGTAATTTGACGAACAACATTTTACAACTATACACTATAGAATCGTAACTGAAAAAGAAAGAGGGATTAGGGGCTTTGGGCTATAGTAATATATCTTACATTTGAAAAAGTACAATAAATAATTTAATCCTTTTTTTTCGATTGAATGAAAGTACGGTGAAAATTATTTACTTACGAAGATAGGTGTCAAAAATAAATCTAAGAGTTACAATACATTTTTACGTAGATTAAAAGAAAACAATATTCAGAGCCTTTTACAATTTCTCATATTTATGAATAAGAAGAACTCAGCCATGATGGCGTATTTCCATTAGCGTTATATATAATATATACAATAACACCTACCACTTTGTAATTAATTAAATTTCGCTTGCTTTTTTATAATTCAAAAACTAAAATAAATAACATTTCAAAATATCTCCTTGCCTAATAAAAAATACATTATTTCAATGTAGATATGTGACGAAAGGCATGTGCGACATTTTATATATAAAGCGTAATTTTATTTCGTAATAAAGTAAATTATCAATCATCTGCAATGCATAGTCGTAGATAAAATGGCAACCAACTCACGGAAGTTTGACGATCTGTTTAAGATAATAAGAAGATCAGCACAAATTATCGGAACGCACCCAAAATGTGAACGAAACAAGATCTGGAAAGCGAAGGTCGTCATCGGAAACATTTATGTCTTCTTGAGCTTCATGTTCATTCTGAATTCTGTGATTACTTACGATTTTCCCGCCAAAAACTACGACGAAGTTATCAAAAACGGAATAATGCTCACCGTAGCACTCATGACATTCACAAAGTATATCATCCTCATTTATCACAGAAAATCCTTTGGCGATTTGATAGATACCATGGATCAAGACGTTGTCGATGCCGAAAATTTTCCGCCAGACGAAAAGGAGATCGTAGAAACATACATAAAAAAGAAAATTGGTGTGAGTCGTCTGTGGTTCGTCTGCGCGGCGATCACTTGCTCGGCGTTCCCCGTGAAAGCCTTAATTCTCATGATCTACTATGCATTACGAAGAGATTTCAAATTAGTTCCAATATTCGATTTCAATTTACCTAAGGTCCTCAACGACCTAAAACACAATGTCTACTTATTTACTTTTATGCAAAGTATAGAAATTGGATTCGATTCTTGTGCTCTAATTTCTTGTCTTGGTTTTGATGCTCTTGCGCCGATATTCATGCTGCACTGCTGCGCCGAGCTGGAATTGCTCAGGCACAGGTTAATAAAAGCATTCACCACTGAAACTGACCCACGAAAGATATTAGAAGTTCTAAGGGGAATTAACGTGAGGCTCCAAGCTACATACAGGTATGGTTTTGTTTTATTTTCTATGTATATATTATTTTTATTCTTTTACTTTTTGTTATTTATTATACTTTCTTGTTTTCAGGTTTATGGCCATCATACAGAACATATTTATGATATTGTATGAAATTCTGATGAAGATTTCAGTACTCCTGCTTTCTTTCACTGCGTTTCAAGTAATGAAGGTACTAGTTTGCATACTATTACTAAACCTTTACTTATTACTATTAACACCATTCAGTTATTTTTTTTCTTCAGGCTCTTAGTAAAAAAGAAACGCCCTTGGAGTTCACATTCCTTTTCCTTGCAACGGGATTACAATTTCTTTTACCTAGCTTTTATAGTGATCTTCTTATGGACACGGTAAGAATTCTATATTTATAGTAGGCTTTACGAGCTTTTAGATATTATTTTATCTAAAAGCTTGTAAAATAACTTGTTTATGTGAATATTCTTTTGCGGGATTGAGTATGTCATTTTAAGGATGCATCACGACATGATTTTGGGTATAACGCCATCGAAATAACGCCATCTGTCAGAAGCTGCTTGTACTACATACATAACAACTTAACTTTCTAAAGTACGGCTCAATGTAATTTTAATTTAGCTATTCTTTGATGAAGGCACGATGACAGTATTTTTTTATTTATAATGATGAATGAAGTTTCACGCTGCTATGTGTACACCGTTTTTTTTAAATTTATTTTTAATTGTAAATTATATGCCTAAACTGCTTAGTAATTGAAGTCGATAGGGTGATTGTTATACCATGGTATGGTATTTTATGACTCTACTAATTCGAGTACCAACATAATTTATTTAATTTTTATCATAATACAGAATTTATAAAAAAAGAAAATTATGATTTATGTATGTTTCACAAAATTGTACAATAATAAAAAGAAGTAACCGGAAAAATTTTACATGTAAAGAAATGACCAAAACGAGTACAAATTATGCTTTCATTTTAAAAACGCACATGAATAACATCTAAGCTGACATAACACACAAAACTCTATGACACATAGATCTACTTATATTTGAATCCTCTACAAATCCCAGATCTTAATCAAGTCAGTGACTTAGCTGTTCCGTCAGAACGACGTGGGTACCTACAGTTTACTCTTATGGGTATTATGAACGAAAATTAATTTACCAATCAGACAACTTTCTGATGGTAAGTTCTTAAGTAAGGCGGCGGGCGCGGCGGTTGCTTGCCATCAGACGATCGGTCTACTTGCTGTGCAGTATATTTCATTAAGACATACTTACTAGATTTATTAGCAGTTGATGACGATATACTTTAATTATTTATTTATCTTTGTGACATCTAAGTGCATATCTGTTGTTACAATTAGTATTATTATGATGAATGCGAAATTATGAACGTCAACTAATTTATACATGAGCCAACGTATCTAGTGATTAATTACACAGTTATCTATCAGTACTATCACTGAACTGTAATGTTGTAATCTAGTAATCACAGGTTGCAAACCCAATTTCGATCAACCCTTTACTTTAATCTCTATTTTCTCAACTGTAACGACATCCTCATTTCTAGTTTTGATAGTACTGCGTTATATTCAAAATCATAGAATAATAACGACTTGTTTCATAATCTGGTGATAAGTGTAATCGCTCGATAGTAAGCAGCAAAACTCTCGAATAAGCTATCCGACACTTATTGTGGAACAGGCTCTTAATAGACACTTTATTAGATTGAGTATAAACTCAATCTAATAAAGTCTAACTGCGTGAACAACGTTTTTCCATAGTTCTAGTTTATAATGTCCTCCTACATAATGTTAGCGTCTAAAGTATTTCTATTAGATGTAGATAACATCTAAGAGCTGAAACCACTGAAACTATTTCCCAGGGCGAGGAATTCCGGATGTCTATATACTCCTGCGGATGGGAGATGAACCCTGACATCAAAATTCGCAAGACAATTTTGTTAATGCTCACTAGAACTGTTCGGCCGATTGTATTGAAAACTCTTTTCGTACCTGTGTGCCTGGATACCTTTGCTGAAGTAAGTAGGTAATTACCTACTAAGATTAGTCTGCGTCGATGATGATGAATAGTAGAATTTCCATTAGTTCATGTGATGTTTTGGTTTGGTTAAACGTAGTAAATCCACGAAATATATATCCTGGAGTGAAGACAAGTCATTTGAACCTCCCACCACATTCCCCTTTTTATGGCCGATATTGGGCCGTTTCTGTTCCGTTTCGCCATTTTGAATTTTTTTTTTTTCAAAAGTTTGCGTCATAAAAAAACACTGAAAATGGTTTCAAACAGAAGTATAATTAACCAATCTAAGCACAATTTTAACCTGAAAAACATTTATTGATCTTTTATTTGACGCTTTAGTTACTTTGCACCTACCGCGACCATAGAATGTAAAATATCCTCAAAAAAATACTGAAAACTTGCCTAAAACCTGCTACATTCAATGCTACATTCTCTTTTAATTCTCCTTTTTTTTTTTTTTATTTGAATGTCACAGATCAACAATCGGTCACATCATGATTGACTTGTGTAGGTACTTGTGAGAAGGAGACTCTTCTCGCGCGCCGGGCCCCTGAAAAGGGCCTTAGGCGGGGAACCAAAACCAGGGGCAAAGCCCCTCTACTTGGGGTGGGATGACGCGCCCAGTACTAATACTGGGCGCATTTAGTCAGGTTTTTAAGGGAAGACTCGTTCTGCCGCGGGGGAAGCCCGTGGTGAAGCAAAATTCACAAAGGGAGTGACGATTTCCAACCAGGCACGACCAGGACCGGCGGTCGGCTCCAAAAGGCGCGTGGGGGTTCCGACCCGGAGGCCGAGAAACGTGTTTGGGTCCACTCCCTCACGCGCCGCGTTTGCCGGACCGTGGATACGAGCGACCTGGGGAAAGGGTGGGAGTTTTAAAACTTCCGGGCCCCGACTTTTTGTGTCGGGGGGGGAAGGTACGCCACGGAGACGACGGGGTGGCAATAGGGCTACCACTCGTCAGGCACCGGACGGGGTTGAGACGAATTACACCGGCATCTGGTTTGCCGGTGTAAGGAAAGGTAGGGGGGGATACGATCCCGCGAATTGTGTAACTACCTACACAATTCGCGGGATCGTATCCCCCCCTACCTTTCCTTGGAAGGTTCTTGCTTTATTATATAGTAGGTACCTGGGTAACCGAGATTTGCTCGGACCTCTAGTAGATTAAAAAAATGAAAAGAATCACAAAAATATTTTATCGGGGTTCGAACCCACCTCATACCGAATTTCCATACAACGCAAAAATGAACCAAACTGCCAATCGGACTGATTTTTTGATTTTTTTTATTGAGAAAAAGAGAGAATTTGATTATTGAGTCGAAATTATTAATATATTGTTGCACGACGAAAGAAAAACATAGTTAAGTTAAAAATGCGCAGTTTCCAAACTACCTAGTAAGCAAACCTAGCTAGATCGATTTTTCTCCCTGAAAACTCCCTGCATACCAAATGTCATGGTAATACATGCAGCCGTAGCCGTAATTCCGATTATATTGTCTCGTTTTATATTATATGTCTTATACTTTAAACGAGACAAGATTGTCTCGTTTAAAGTATAAGATATATAATATTTTTTGTATGTTTCAGGTTTGCCGCCAAAGTTACGCAATTTACAATATTCTAATGGCTATAGAATAGGTAACGAAGTGGTACGGAAAATTCTGATTTAAGTAATTACCTAATCATTTATAACCACCCTAAACCATACTGCATCATAACTATCTGCCTTCATTTAGCTGCACAAAAAGGAATCAAACTTAAATAAGTATAAAGGAAGTAAATGAAAACACCACCATATTTTAAATATGCTTCATGATTATTTAAATGTTATTATTACACAAATCTGGCATGTTAAATAGTAATAAAGGCTCCATGTCTGCACTTATATTATAACAAGAAATGATAATAAAATAAAATTGAACAAACTTGTTATTTTTTAACCGACTTTCAAAAAGAGGAGGCGGTTGTACGTTCGGCTGTCTATATATATATATATTGTATGTTCAACGATTACTCCGCCGTCTGTGGACTGTTTTATGTATAGGGTATAATCCCAAATTAGTCCTTTTGACATCAAAGTGGTGACCTGATGATGGGGATCCATGAGAAATCGAGGGAACTCCTCGAAATGTATATGGGACACATAAGGTGATTTTGACTTTTTCTAAAGTAGTCCAAGCCTACGCTACCAAAAAGTAATATTTTGCACCAAGCTATACCATGGATCCAAAAGTACTGAACAGAACTCCTAACTCCTTATAGATACATGTTTGGGGATTTCGGCGTTGTTTAAAGAATTGCAATCATATGCCAGTATGTCAATTATAGTAATCATCATAATCACCACTATCATCACAACATATATACATACATTATGATAATTAATTTTATTATTATTATTATGTTTTTCAAAATTTTCAATTCTCCTTTAGGGGTATTTTAAAAACTGAGGGTTTGTGGCCAACCAACTTTAGGTAAAGTATAAAATTAAGTAATGGACAATAATTTCCTGACTATTCGGCATGTACATGGATTACAGCCATTTTGCAGGGTAATATATGTAAGTGTGGATGTTGAGTGATGATGATAATGGATGTTGAGTGTTTGAAGGCTATTGTGTAATGTATTTGGTATGATGCTAGTACTTGATATGATGATTGGTATAGTTTTCACTGCGTTAACTTTCCACTGTGATTTTAGTTCAATTGTTAGGTCTATATATTTTGTCACTTTAGTTGTGTGTGGTAGTGAGGTTGTGTGAATTAGATATGGCGATGTCTATGAGGTAAACATTTCTATTTCGTTTGTCATGAAGTATTATGTCAGGACTGTTGTGATGTATGGTTTTGTCTGCTAATATTGTCCGGTCCCAATACAATTTGTAGTCAGGTGAGTCTAATATGATATGTGGTGTGTATTTGTAGTATGGAGTTTTGTCTGGGATGAGGTTGTGCTTAATTGCAAGTATCTGGTGATCATTCACCAGATACTACAAACACAGACACGACCAAGCAGCACTAATCATTTAGTGCTGCTTGGTCGTGTCTGTGTTTGTAGTCTATTTGTGTGATGGATGAGCAAGCGCCTGTTATATGTTGTATTGTTTCCAGTTGCTTGTGGCAGTGGCGGCAATGGTCGCTGCTAAAGTTATGGTCTCTTATTATGTGTTTCCTGTAATTCTTTGAATCTATCACCTGATCCTGTATTACCAGCATAAAACCTTCCGTTTCAGGAAACAGCTCTCCTTGTTTTAACCATGCGTTTGACACTATTTTGTCAACGGCATTTCTGGTAAGATCAAGACGGTGCCGGCCATTCACGGAATTTTTGTATCCATGTGTCAATTTTTTGATGGTTTGTGTAGGTATAAATTTTTTTAGTGTTGTCAGCGAGCGTTAGAGGTGTGTGAGTATCAGCGCAGCAAATAGCTTGGTGAAGTGTTTATGTTTTTGCGTGGTTGTAAAAGAATGTGCTGAGAAGTGTTATTTGCCTATTTTGAAATTTTAAGATCTATAAGTCTTCCACCACCTTCAATTGTAGGTAAAGTCAACCGTTGGACACAGTGACACTGTGTTTTCTATGTTTCGTCATTATTGTATTTATTAATCTTTGTAGATTTTTTAGTTCTCTTTGGTTCCAACGTATTATACCAAAGGAGTAAGTAAGTATGGGTATGGCGTATGTATTGATAGCTTTGATTGTGTTTTTTGCATTTAGATGTGTATGTAGTATTTTATGTAGCCTTTCTTTAAATATCTGTTGTAGTAGTCTTTTAGTTTCGTAATGTATTTGTTGTGACTGGTAGTATATAGTAGGTAGTAGTAGGTCAACTGACTCAATTATTTCATAATTGTTAAGTTTGTATTGTGTATGTTCTATTTTACCTTTCTTCACTGCTTGTATTTTACATTTATCTATACCGAACTCTATGTGTATGTCGTTTGGGAAGTTTCTGTAAGGTCAGCCAGGGTGTGTATGTCATTTTGTGTGTTTGCTTAAAGTTGGATATTTGTCGTGTTGTTGGAGCTGTATCTTTAAATACATTATACGTTTCTGTGAACGTTTCTTTAAGCTGTGTCTCTAATACTGTTGGCAATTTTAAAGGTACACGATTCTGCTGTGGGACTGGATTATCGCTCAGGTTATTAGAACTATCGTCGATTGGTAAGGGATACTATCGCCTAATGGGCTTTGTATCGGATTTACGGATAGTAATCATCATCATAATCACCACCATCTTCGCATCAAACACCAACTTATTATTATGATGACATAAGTCCTAACCACTCATCAGAGTTTTGTGCACCGATATCAATATCTATGAAATTTTGCTATTGCCAAAATTATATTCGTGATCATCATCATCACTATAGTATATTTAATGCTTACTGCTCCATTTAGGCCGCCGACTATAACAATAGATAATAATTATTATTTAATAACATAGTATCTAATAATTATCATGATTGGTAATTGTTTAGTAATTCCGCAGATCGATAATGCTTATTTGGGGAATACCAAGGCCTCTCAGAAAACTGGCATGAAATAACGCTTGAGTTTGTTTTGCCGAGAGAGTGAGAATGGCGGAGGCTTTTTTTGTATTTATAACTTTCTTAAAATGTGTTCATAATAATATAGATAATCCCTTACTAATAAAAATATTTAAACAGTGGATATGCAATACAATGTTTTTTCCTTATCTGATACGTAGGAAAAGTGACAGACAAGGACAAAACATTGTATTGCTTATCCATTGTGTAAATATTTTTATTAGTAAGGGGGAATAAATTTAACTAAAATTAAAACCGACTTCCAAAGTAAAAATCAACAAAAATGTATGAAATAAAACTTATTTTCTAAATAATTTCCCTTTTAAATTGGGCTAAAATGTTAACTATTTCTCTACTCAATCTTCTTGGCTATATTGAACATGGTGTTGTTAAGGGGCTTCACTACCTTCTCAAGAATGGTATCTTGATACACTTATGGCGATTTTTTTATATCTTTTTGACAAAAGTATGGCTCAGTCACTCCTTCATAGCTAATACCCCACCAAACCATCACTGAAGTCGGATAGTGCCGACGTTGCACTCTGTCGACTAATTGGAAAGCTTCCTTAGAGCTTTGAGCATAAATACGGTCATTTCGTTTGTTAAAATGTTGCTCAATTGTAAAAAAAATCTCATCCGTACACAAAATTTTCTGTGACCTACCTTTGTGTTCCACTTCAGTAGTTGTTTCGATTTTACCACCCTATTCTTTTTTAAATTATCAGTTAAGAAATGACCAGTACGTCTCTTATAGGCTGCAAGTCCTAAGTCATCTTTTAAAATACGCGACATGGTTCTAGATGCTATCTTCATCTCCCGAGATAAAATCTTTTGCTTTCGGACAGGATTTCTTCGAATTCTTTCCCTTACTGCTTTGACCACCTTTTTCGTACGAACACTACGTGGACGGCCAGATCTTTTTCTGTGACAAACAGAGGAGGTCTCATTAACCTATTAATAGCCCGGTACACAAACATTTTACTAATACCAAGCGTATGGAGAGTTTTAAAAATTGCATTTGGCTCCTTACCTACTTTGTGTAATGCAATCATAGCGATTCGGTTCTCTTTATCACCCCACTCCATTTTAATATCGCAAAATATTGTACAATGTATTGGCGCCAAAATGAGAAAACCAATGAACAATCATATAGAAATGACAGATTCCAAATTAAAATGTAATATTTTGTTTATTTTTAAATGTAACAGTATTTATGGCCAGACTAAGTATATATGTAAAAGAAAGTCATGTTAGTTACACTATTTATAACTCAAGAACGGCAGAACCGTTTTGGCTGATAATTGGTGGAGAGGTAGCTTAGAACCCGGAGATAGACATAGGATACTTTTTATCCCGTTCCCGTGGGACGTGTCACGTGACATAAAACGTGGTACAATAAAACGTAACTGACATGAAATAACAAACCGCAACTGACAGCTAATGGAGTATGGTTAAACATTTGACAAAGGAGTTTTACCGGGGAGTTCAATTGTGAACGTTGTAAATTTTGTATATCTCCATAAATTTGTGTTATTTCGGTTCTTAATGTGTAATATTGGTAGAATATTAACCATTGAATATTCGTTAACGTGCACAAGTGTGGGCAAGTGGTACAGCTTCTAAAAACGTGCTATTTTGTTTTCCCGCCAAAACTCCTTAGGAACTTTCAGTAAAGCTTTTACCACTTAACAGAATCGACTGACTTGACTCATGGACTGTACTGACTATTTATTTGGACTTTGACTAGACTCTAGACTTGACGATATAGGAATACGGTGTTGAAAATTGAAACGAAAGTTCTATTTCCCGCCTTTTTAACTTGACACTGGCAAATGGTTACAAGCCGATGCCATATATATAAAAAAAAAATTGACAAATAAAAATTTTGAAGTTGACCGGTTGATATGTTTGTTTCTAGTTTCGAGTATTAACTTATTGTGGCGATATTATTATTAACAATGCCGCGACCAAGACGATCGAATAGACAGACAGATATATAGACAGATGGACGGACAGAGCGAAACTATAAGGTTCCTTAAGTATATAATGTCTCGCTACAACTCAAGAACGGCTGGACTGATTTGGCTAATTCTGGACTTGAAATAATTGTGGAAGTTCAAGGAAGGTTTAAACGGTGAGAAATATGGGAAAAATTACGGAGAAAATACTGTAGATGTAGGTATACATGTAGGTGTAGGTTGTAGGTGCAGATGTTGGAGTAGGTTGTAGGTGTATGTATAGTTATTTATTTATTCCAGTTCATAGTTGAGACAGAACAACCGTGTCGGGACAGCTAGTCTACGTGTTAGTTACACTATTTATAACTCAAGAACGGCTGAACCGATTTGGCTGAAAATTAGTGGGATGGTAGGTTAGAACAAGGAAACGGACATAGGATACTTAAGTGCCCTGCCGAGTCAGTCTGTCTTTATGTTCGAAATAATCTCAATAACTACTGAAAGGGTTTTTATGCCGTTAACATTTACCGACAGAGTGGTTCCTTAGGAAGGTTTAGGTCAATACAAATTTGTTAAGGTTTTTGTGGAAATTGTTTGATTTGTGACGATATCTGTTAAAGGTGTCGGAAAAAATCAAGCCGCCTGGGAACTTTCATCGAAAACGCTGTCTAACCTAACCCGTTGGAGATAAATAGCAAAACAATGTATGGTGGGATTGTTTCTCTTTTATATGTCTACAAAAAAGTCCGCGATGGCATAGATATGTCAATATTTTAAGGATATGTTACTATATCAACTCTAAGCTTTAAAAAATGATTAGAAATAATGTGGTATTTTCGGAAGCTATTAATTTTGACGGATACAATTTAATTATCCTTATTATTATAGGAGATTATATCGCGGAGATATCTTAAAATTAAAAAGTACGTGTGAAAATTTATTATAAAGTATATATTTTTACTCTCTGCTACTACTAAATTGCAGGTATATTTGCTAAAGAAATTTCTTGCCACGAACACTCTCCCACGCGGGCGAAGCTGCAGGCAAAATCTGCTATGCTATATAATTTACGTAGTCGAGTTATAGTTTTTATATAAATTGTAGTTATATTTGACATCAATTTGGAAAAAAACAAAATCCAAATTAGGAAGTTCCATGAGCCAGTGCAATGTATATAACCCATTACCAATCCCTTTTTACACCTGGATAGGATCTGTTGATACATCAAAAAGAAGACGATAATTTTATAAAGATTTTCGAATTTTAAATTCAGCTTCTCCTGCATCGCTATAGTTGACGATTCTGTTGGAATTGTAGTCTGACATGAAACCTTAGAACATTAAGTAGTAATAACAGGTGAAATATACCCAAGGAAGTATTGTTATAAAAAATTCAAGGAGTTCCGCGGACCACTTTTCCTTCAGGCTCATCGAGGCATAGCTTGTGTGACTATAATAGCTGGTATTCTAGAATTTTTGTATGTGCATCAAAATATTTCAGTAGAACTTTTAATTTGTTAATGATTAAAACAAAAAGTATCTTACTAACGGTGATGAGTGGGCTACAGATTTTCGCTGTAGTCAATAGTCAAATTATTTATTCAAATTGTGTTTTTACAACACTTTTTGACGTCAATTTACAATTTTATTTCATAATACTTTCATATTATTACTGTAATTAAACATGGTCATTATTCTTATTTATATTTTCGTACACATTTTTATGTCGTTTTCTTATTTAATTAATATATTATATTAACATATAATAT